>OY540822.1:11642239-12940733 GCA_961205875.1 Sialis fuliginosa
GCATTGTTGCTCCCTATCAATATCATATATATAAAAAAAATAATTACACGCTTTCGTATCGATTAAAAATCAGGCGCTTTTTAGCGATAATTCAATGTAGATTTGGCATAGGGCAAAAAATAAAAAAATAACCGACGATTATTCGAAACGAGTTTTGGAAAACTTCCGCAAACGCCTATAAATATAATGATAATCCTCCTAAGTAACCCGCTGTTCGGGTATTTCCGCATAAACCCGTTTTAGCTCAGCAATAAATACAGATCATTCTACTTGTCCAGGCATAAAAACAAAAACAATTGTAAATATTATTGTAATCTTACCCCTGCTTCAGGTGCATTTGCAGTTGGTGTAGAGGATTGAGCAGGTCGAAAAGGCTGAAAATATTAACCGATTGTAAAGTTGGAACACACGTTGATAAGACTAGTGTGTTTAATTTATCAATAGCTAATGCTACAACATAGTATTTGCTAGTACACTCACCGGAGAAGGGTTGCGATACGCCTGAGGGCCAGGGTTGGGCGCACCCTGTACGTACATGGGGTGTGTAAGCCAGCCCTGCTGCGGGCCGTACACTCCTGTGGGCTCACCGGGACCGTAACTGTTCTGCATCCTCTGTATAGCGTTGGAGGTCTGCAGTAACTGGTTTAAAGTCGGGGTGGGACCAGTTGGCTGTGAAATACTTTGTCCGGACATGAACCGCTGCTGAGAGAACATGCTTCCGGGAGATCTCGGAGGATTCATAGACAGTTTTCCTCCCCCGAACGGATGCCGGATACCTTGCGGTCCGTATTGAGACGGACTGTCATGCATCAGCTGCTCTCCGTGCATCGTCCTGCCACCGTAAGGCCCTTGAGGCATCCCTTCTACGGGCACTGAGTCCATTGGACCGCCCGGCTTGCTGCCAGCGCCTTCGCCTGGAGGTTTGGGACCTTCGGCTTGAACGTATTGGTTCATGCTGAAAGGAACGCTGTGTTTGTTCACACCACTCGACACATTCACATCACTGTCAACATCTGTTGACCCGTTTTGTATAGAGCTTTTAGACTCTGAACCTGGTGTACATTCACTATTATTTACAATATTACTTCGTTGTTTATCCGAAACGGCTGTCGCCATATTACGCAAAATCGTAAACAAGAATTATTCAAGCTAAAACACAAGTATACAATAGACGCCGTTTTTTCAGTTTCACGACACTGGTCCGCCTTAAAAGTCATGGGAGACACAAAATAAACAATTCTACACGACCGAATACACGTTGCGTTGTCACATTTTTCACAAATAACACTTGTTCTGAGAAAAAAATATTTCTTAGACATTTCATTTTAGCTTCGTTTCCACTTTCCTGAACCAATAATGCGAATCGAGGTTATGGGGAAAAGGTTATATATTACTCCGCCACCATACTTCCATTTGTTCTCATCCATATTTTGAAAACGATCACTTTATAAACATTCAAAATACTTTAAAAACGAACTTCGATACATAACTGTTTTTGAACATTTTGTCAAATTCTCTAAAACAGGCAAAATGCCGGGTGACATATTTTATGGCGGAACATTGGCAGACGACAAAACTGTCAAACTGGAAACAGAATATCACAATTTTAAGCATTACCTAAATCTTACAAACGCAAATCCAGAACATCTTTGGATTCCTGAGTATTATAAATATTACATAATTGTTCGTTTTACGTCCGAATATTAAAAATAAATAATCCAAAATTCATACACACATAACAAAGCCTACTGTAGTAGCTGGCCAATACAATCAGCTCTTAGCCATCTATTGTCAATTGCTCGCAAGAAAAAACGCGCGTTATTCGAAACATTACTCATTTATTATTATATTAACTATTTCTATAAATAATTATAATCACAAATGACGTATGATTCTTTACAATATAATTATATTATTATATTTTCCACAGCAAAATTCATTATTACATTTTCTGTTTGATATAAAATGTTTTTCATAAGCTTAAATAACTTAAAATTAAGTCCTTAAGATTGCATTATTTTTCATTTAAATTTATGTGAAATTAAAAATTGTTTTTAATAAACAGATTTTCAAAATGTTGTATTATGTATAAATAGTATTATTTAAATAATCTATATTTAAATAATAATCTTAAATAAATTTTCTCTGGACTTATTGACGCACTGATACTCGGAATATTTCTTAAAAGTATTTTTAATAAATGCCGTCATATAAGCTTTTTTATTAAATTTTATTATTCATTAGCAAGAATTATTATAGCGCAAGCGTACCTATCCAATGTATAAAACACGATGGACAGGAAATTAAGAAAAAGAAAGATATATGCCATATCTACAGACTTACACTATACTCGTTTTCGTGTAGGTACTAGCATACCCGACATAAAATATATCAATAATTCAAACAATGGCGGTAAAGATGTAGCAACTATTTATTATTGAGTTTCATAAAAATCCGATTTAGTTAAAAAAATTCAAATCATTCGAATTTTTTTATTTAAATCATATTTTTTTATTTCGATAAATTTTTTTTCAAAATATGTTCAATAGTGGTAGAAAGTAAGCATTAAAGCAAATGAAAAAGTATTTATATTACAAAAACAATAAAATATAATTAATTTTTGTTATTAAAAATAATTTACTAAATTAAAAAGAACAAAACAAAATATATTAGAAAATGAATAGAAATATTTATTACTATAATTTTTAATAAAAACTGCGAAATATTGTATTATTTACAAAGGGCTACAATATAAAATGAAATTGATATTAATTTGCACATTATATATTTATAATAAGATCATTTATAGTACACATTATATTAATGTTAGTTGCAACATTAATAAAATATAAATGATAATGAACATTACATATATCGCACAATTATACTAAATATGTATGTTTTTTGTAATTTATTATTAACCATTTCACTTACATAAATTTTTTTTCTTGCAACTATTCGATAGTTTAAATAAATAGTTTCAATTATATTATTGTTTTAATTTAGTAAGTACCTATTAATAAAAATTTATAGGAACATTTATTACCTGCAATGAAAGGGTTAATATATATTACTGCCAATGTAGACAACAATCATGGGTAATGTAATCTGACATTAACATTTATGTAATTGTTAAAAAAAATTTACCATCAAATTTGAGCGAAATTTTTTAATTACAGTGAACATTTTTTTCGACATATAGTTACAATTAAACAGAAATCGACTCATTTCTATACGTACATAAATAAATATACAATTTTTTAGATACCTATTTGTATTTAAACATAATTAGCCAGAATACGTTATGGTTAACTCCGTTAATAATTTTGTTATTCTGGACTAAACTGAAGGCAAGTGGTTTAAGGGAAAATTAAAGAAATAGAGAGATGTGTAAAGTAAATATAACTTTTTATCCAAACACTTAACATTGATAATATATACACATACGTATATATATATATATGTAAGGAAACAGTACAATTTATTAGTAAAATACAAAATGTATACATATACGCATAATTTAAGTATTTTTGATTTTTTTCTAAATATTTGTACTTTCCTCATTTTGATTTTAAGCTCCAGAACAATAACGTATTTTTATTTATCAAAGTATGCATATACGTATACCGATACAAAGAAAACTGTTTTTTTAAATAGTTTAATTACAAAGTTTAATTATAAAGCGTTTTATGGCATAACTTAACTTTATATTAATTAATAAATATACACAATATACAAAAATACTTATTCTTACTAATTTCAAACATAAAAAATTTAAACTACTGGTATTATTTATAACAAATAATTTTTTTATCTAAAATATCAATTGACAAAATTAAGAGACACTTGTGTAATTTTTTTTTTATATATAATTCTTACGATGAATTTATTTACACGTATGTAAAAATATTTTAAGTTAAAATTTAATTCATAAAATACTATTAAATATTTCATTTAAAATATCTTATTAAAATATTATAACATATTATTTTCAATTCCAAACAATTATCAACACATTATTTAACATAAATACATATTGTTTAGGTCAACAACAATGCGATCTCCAAGAACAAACAATACCTATACAATTCATATATTTTATGTACAAATTGTTAATAAATTCATTAACATTTGGGGAACCACATAGACCATTTTCTCATTTTGATTGTACATTTCATTATTTTTGATTTTCAAATTCAGGTCACGATATTCTGTCACCGCAGTCGCAGTAAATGCTAAAAACATATCATCGAAACGGTAAATAAAAACAGATGATTCTATCAAGAATCAGCTGTCCTCTCGACGATATATCAAAATTGAAAGACAAACGTTTAATGCAGCCAAGGGACGGAATATCATTAAATCTAAAAACCCAAAACAAAAAAAAAATACTTTGATCTTTAATCAAACAAGATATAATGCATTAAACATTTTCTGTAATCACAGATCCCACAAAAGTCTTATCTTTATCTAATATCACCATATAACAGATTAACATAGGCTTTTCTTAGCACCATACAGTTTAAAATAAATCATAAACAGACACATTGGTTAAAAGTATCAGCCAAATTTATACATACGTCGCAAAAACAGGTGGCATCGGTCGGAAGAGAAATTTACATTCAATCAGTCTCATTGTTCAATTCAATCCTCTTTGAGCAACTTGCAATCCAGCTGTCTGTGCGTTACGTAGGGATTCCTGCTCTTAGACGCGTCTGCAGATTCTCCCGGAGTTCGCTGAGGCTGTCCGCTAGGTGATTGAACTCCCCCGGTGTCTACAAGCCCCACTTTCAAGTAGCTAGTTGGAGGAGATGGTAACTTGGCCAGGTAAGACACGGGCGCCTTCACATACGGCATTTCGTCTTCCTTCACAACTCTTGGGCCCTCACCTCCCAGTTTTATATACGGAGATGACCGTTTTGGGACTACTTGAATTGCTTCTAAAGGCTTATCTTTCATGTCTATCAGATCTAGGGACAGATACTTAGGCCCTGAACTGTCAGAGTCTGGTGTCAGAAGATTATCTGGGATTGACTCTGATTTCTTGGTGTCTGTTTCATACGGCATTAGATTCAATGCTGGCAAGTTTGATTCAGAAGACGGTTTGTTCATGATCAAAGGAACCGGTACGTAACCCGGGGAAGTAAGAGATTGAGCTGATGTTCCAGATATCACATTGTCTTTTCCGACTTGGCAGTAACCACTTGCAGGCAGAGGTGGCTTGTTTCGGCCAACTGTACAATACATTCGATTAAATAACACTTACATTTCAACCACACCAAAGTAAAAATACATACCGGAAAACAGTTCAGCTTTTTCTTGTTGGCTAGGCATCGTGATGTATCCTTTAGTCCATGGTTTTTGGCCGGCCGTTAAGTGTCCGGTATCAGCAGTATATATCTTTCCTCCCACATTTCTTAAACGTAAAGAACCGCTTTCTACGCTTGCGTTATCAGTATTCAAAGCGTGCTGAAAAATAAAAAAAAACAGTTAACAAAATTAATTACAGTTACACATCAATAACTTACTTCAGTTCCTGAATCCGAAACATTGCAAGCTACATTTGAAATTGGAACAGAAGCTAAAGAAGAAGAAATCGATTCGTTTCCAGAACTACAACCACTGGATTCTCCATTATTAATATTTTGATCTAATCCGGTATCTTCTTTCTTTTCCAATAATAACTAAAAAAAAATCAAATATTTAATTGATTAATCTGTTACATGAATATGTGGCACTAAAAGTATTTACACTAACTTGCTCGTCAGAAGCAATGTGATGCAGTCCGTCTGTGCGACTTGAATCCTTCAGAGGATTAGTAGAAAGGCCGGACAGTGGCGGTTGATAGTGACTCAAGTCCATATTGATATTATTATCATCTCCCATCGACGTTAAACCAGGTGGTAATTTCACTTCAACATCACTCATAGCTTTACAGCGTTGCCAACAACTGAAATAAATAATAAAATTTAAACAATAACAATGCAGAGAGTTATTTTTTTAAGTGATATACCTCTTAACTCCAAATGATAAAGCCACCGAGATTACTATGAACAAAATTATAAAATAAAGATAAAAATGTGATTGGTTTGCTTCATCACAAGGCACTTTCTTTATTTGACTCCAATTTCCCTGGAGTAACTGTCCTTTTTCATCCACATTGACTGCTCTTACACGAAAAGAGTGCTCCATTTCACAATTTAGAGTAATATCCACTTCTTCACCTGAAAAACAAACGTACAAATAATTTGTATTAATAAAATAAATAAATATGGTTTTTATACGTACTCGTGATATTAGAGAATTCTGTATCAATGATGCCATCTTTTTTACGATCTATTTGCAGTTCATAAAAACTAATCGGACCTCTTGGATCTTTGGGACTTGGCCAGTACAAAGATACCCGAGACTTGTTTAAAAAGTTGATCATTGGCACTTCTACTACATCAGGATCTGTTAAAAAAAATCACGCATTTTATTAAACATATAAATATTATTTAAAATTACATTTCTTACATCCAGGTAATGTACGTTCTCTTATTAAATCAGCGTAAGAACATTTTAGAGTGCAAGCTCCTATTTTTATATCGTAATTTATGTAACTTTTTAAGTTTTTTAATGTAGTCTGTAAAATAAAAAAATATAAAGATACGCATCCTTGAATTTTATAAGAAACTAAATATTTACGTTAGTGTTATTAACTCCTTCCACTTTTTCTTCCTCGTTGTTATACTTGATTACATAATTACGAAACATTCCATTCAAATCTTTAGGCGGGTCCCAAGTCAGTGAAATCGAAGAATTAGTTACTTTATTAATTTTCACATTAGTTGGTACCGCCGGTGCTGAAAAAAAAAAACCAAATTTAATTTCAAAGTTCAATTTTCTGAAATTTCAACTCAAAAATTACCTGTTTCGAGCGTAGTGTTAAATTTGAAATCACTCATCAGACTTTCTTCTGTATCAGTAAGAACACTGATCGCCAATTTGTACGTAGTGTACGGTTTTAAATTTGTAACGTTTCCGTTCATTGTATTTAAATCTCCTCGCACAGTTATATTTTGAAACACTGAATCTATAATAATAAAATATGTTAGCTTTTAGAATTAAGATAAAGTAAATATGTTTACAAACCAATGCAAGTTAAATTTTGTGGTGATTTTATTGGACAGTAGTATATTTTATAGCCAGTCACGACTCCGATACGATCTGAACAATCTAATTTCCACCCCATTTCGATATGTGTTGCTCCGACTACTTTAACCCATACATTTTTCATTTTACCAACATCTGAAATAAAAATTATTGTTATAGTTTTATAGAAGAAAAATGTATTACACAAAATAACTTACATTTATTAAAGATAATTGTGCATGAAGCCCAAACCATTCCACTGCTTGCTTTTTCCGTATTTGCAGAAATAGCAAACTGGTATGTTCCCTCAGTGACTGTTTTGTTTAATATTGTAATGTTGGCTGCTACGTGTTCCCATTGTAAGTAACCCTATAATATAAAAGTGAGATTTAATACTGAGTAATATATTTTTATAAATATTTATTCTTACTTCGCATTGGTATGGACGATCTTTCTCGTTTTTACACCAAAACAACGTATAGCTGGTTATTTTATATGGATGAGGATGAGATGGAGGTTTCCATGAAAGTTCATAATCATTATTATTATATGCAATTTTAGAAAACGAAAGTGGTTCAGGAACATCTGTAAATAAAATTAAATAACGAGTAAGAAATGTTACAAAAAAAAATCAATTCATTCATGTACATACTTTCTCTTAAACTTGGAAGATATATTTGCGAACTTGTACTTGAATTTCCTTCTGAATTTGACGAATAAATATCAAAACTATAGCTGTGGTAATTTAAATTTGTGAACTTTGCATATGAATTTGTTGTTTCGTTGGGCCTGATTTGTCTGTAAAAATAAAAATATAATAATTATATATTCACGGTATAATGCTTGTTGTTGATATTTACTTTACAAATCCATCTTGCCGAACTTGTATTTTGTAACTGAAGTTCACACCGTTCTGCAAATAATCAGGTATCTGTTGCCAATAAACATATACATTTCTGTAATCTATGTTACCGTCCACTTCAAAGCTACCGATGTCTGTTCTTGGCGGGATACTCGGTTCTATAAAAAAATACATACGTAGTTATAAAAAATACTTGGAAAAAGTTATGTAAGGTGAAATAATTGGCACTTACTTTTACTTTGTGTCCGAGCTACGAGGGAAGCATTATTAGACCACATATTTTCAGCAAACGAAAGATTAGAGCGCAACTGAACTCTGATATCATAAATTACATGTGCGTATTTCAATTCAGTAATATTATATGCATATGACTGGTTCTGTGGCAGTAGGGTACTTAGATTTAAAACTTTCCAATCTTGGTCGAAAGACGATCGATAAGACAGACGTGTTGTTACACCTGGCGGAAAGTTGTCCATCAGACCTGATAGTTTCCATTCGACCATTATTGATTCTGTGGTCTTACTTAATACTTTTAGTTGAGTGGGTGGATTGGGAATCACTAAAATTAAAAATTAAACATTAAATATTTGAGTAAGAAGTATATCTATATCGTAACTGACCTCTTTCATAATGTTTGAACTCATAATGCTTTTCGTTTCTACCAAATTTGTTTACAGCTTTTATTGTAAAGTTATAGATTGCGTGAGTTTGTCGATAATGGGGGTCCGTACTCAAATTCCAGAAGCATCTATATGTTTGTTCTTTGATTAACACTGGCTGCCCGAAAGGACAATAATGGGGATGACTGGAATTATAAAATCGTTATATTTTATTGTTAAATAAATGACAAAAAGGTGAAGTTAATTAAAATAATCGTACCCTTTACTAGCTCTTCCTTTTAGTTTATAAAATAGCTCGTATGTTGTTTTTACATGGTTAATTGGAACAGTCCATGTACAAGTTAAGTTGTCCCAGTTTTGAGATGTACATTCAAAACTTGTAGCGGGTTGAGGTGGTACTAAAATATTTAAACAAATATAGTAATAACAATAATATGCTTTTCATAATAATGCAAGTAACTTACATCCAACTACAACATTATTAAGACATATGCCCTTATCAGAGTTTTTAATTTTGCAATAATAAATAATATTGGAACTTTTCATATTTTCTATATGCAGTTGAATGGTAGTTGAATTTACGACATCAATCATACTGTCCGGGACTCTTTCATTGTTACGATAAAACACTAAATCTCTGGAACTTATGTTAGTGGACTCGTCATCATTCAATATACACAAAATATTTAGAGGATAGCCTTCAAGAAGTATTATATCCCCCACCGGATATGTATCTGAAATATTCAATAGGAAAACTGTAGAAAAACGATCTGATATAAGTTGAGTTTAAATACTTACATCCGCCTGTGTACACACCACTTCCACATGTTCTATTGACCGTAGAAGATAAACTACACACAACAAAACACATGTTTATAATCACAAGAATCCAAGCGAGCTTTTCCATTTTACGGTCTATCATTTATTAGATTTACAAACAGGTCATTGTATTATTTGTATCGTTATCGATACAAACTAAAAGCGTTTCTATTATTATTGACACAAATTAAATATCTTCAATCACTGTAGTCTGATGTTCAATGTAGATGTTTCGTCTACAAACACATTTTAAATAGTGTAAATTTAATGCATATCTATAGATTCCTTGAATATAAACAATGAGTATGATTATATCAATAACCAAACTATTGTTATTTAAAACGAATGTAATTCTCGGTTTTCGACTGACATTTAACATATCGCGATAAACGATAAATAAATAAATAAGGAACTTTCTTTATAACTCTGTATTATGTGTAAATTATGATTTTATAATGAATGGAACGTAGATTGGCGACATAGGTCAAAAACACAAAAAGTCTTATTTCATTTCACCCCCGACAATATTTTAACTACACTGATAACACTTTCGTTGCGCAATTTAATTTTCAGAAGGTAAGAATACCATTCATTATTCAATTTCAGACACAAATAACATACGTACTGTTATGGTATATGTGACTATGTGTATATAAATACACACACATTGTTTTTAACACGATAACAGATACCGAGAACGAATATTGTACTTTATTAAATACACCAAATAAAAAATAGCGTCCATCAATGATAAATACTGTATTGAATTGAAAATGACCCGTGCCAGGGAAGTTGTCAGCAATTGTCAGAGAACAAGGTCACAGTAAATAAGTTCGAATCAGAACAATTCTAGGAACTTAAAACTTAGTCGAATGTTTAAGACTGGGTATATTTCACACTCTCTAATGAGTACGTCATTTCCTTAACAACGTTGAGATTCGGCGAAGATTCATTCTACTATAGAATTCTATCTGCACAAAACATAGATTAAGTATTCATACTTACCATATGTTCTGTAAGCGGGAAATTTAAATAAATAAACAATATTTTAAAAAACACTTGAAATGTATTCACATAAAATTGTACTCTTATAAAATTATATTTACAATATTATCACTTTCAAAGAATCATAAAATTAAAAACAAATTAAACTTCTAACAAATTTATAGGGAAATTATTCCCAGACGTTAATCCTGCAAACAGGGCATGATGAACTACGTCTTAACCATTCTTGTAGACATTGAGGATGAAAAATATGCAGACAACGCGGTCTTCTCAACACATCAGTTTCCTCGAATGTAGAAAGACATATGGTACAATGTTTCTGATCCATTGTTTGTTTAAATATAGTCTCAAAAGTGACTGTCTCAAAGTCACTTTGTGAAACAACTCTAATACTATCGAAAGCACTGAACGAATGAACCATATCATCCTAGAAATCAGTAACATAATATATAATACATTAACTCCAAAAGAAAAAAGATAAATGATATTTACTACAAAAGATTCACGCATCTGCCTAATTCTAGTCAATTCTACTCGTAACTGCTGACGTAACCAACGGAAATTGGGTGATTGTATTGGCATAACAGCAGATATTGCTTGAAACGTCCTGTAAGCCAAACATATTTAAATAAATTATCATTGATAATGCAATGAACTCTGTTTATGTTAGTATGTATGGGTTAATCATATTAAAATGCAGTAGTAACGGTTGCTAAATATGTTAGTTTTTTTATTAAATAGTAATGTCATTTTTTTACCTAAATACAAATTGGGTAAGTTCAACGATATCCTCTAACCTAAAAAAATTAAGATAAACATAATAAATACAATATAATTTTTGGTTTGTCAATTTCTTTAAATGAAAATTGTTATAATAATATTAAGGTTTTTATGTTCCAGATGTTGATGTTGAATATCAAAATACAATTAACGTCGGGTTAAAGACAAAGCAAATCGTATTACCTAGGCCTCGGGATTTCGTAGACTTCAACATCCTCATCATCAGAAATAACTATTACTTCTGGTTCGTTTGGCTCACTTAAATAAATATAACAAAATATTAGACTAATGTTACAATAATATTATTAAGAATTTTGGACAAGACATGAAAATAAATAGCTAAATATGAAACTGATAATAATAAAGTATATTCTCACGGTTGATCACTTCTTGAGGGGGAACTACTAGTGGTAGACGAAGAAGGTTCAATTGAGGTGCTAGAAAATATATAATTATGTGTGAATATTTTGTAATGTTGTTCAAATGAAAAAAAATACCTTGTTGATGTCAGTTCTAGCTCTTCTGAAGGAGATGGACTGCTATCATTACTGAAATATAATAAAAACATCAGTGTTGTTGGTTTCACACAGATTCACGCTAGAGGTAGGTATCACAGACCTCACATTTTTTCTAACAATTAACATTAAAAATACTATTTGAATTTATTGATGTTTCCATTTTTCCTGTGAGAAGTTTGTGTCCCCCAAAAATATGTGTGAAAACCTAAGGTTAAAATATTTAATAACTTACTTGGTTTCAGTTTTTCGCCGTTTCGAAGGTACATTGTCCTGTTCGTCATTATCCTGCAAGTTTCTGTTGGGTCTATTTCTTCTACTCATTTTGATCTGGAAAATATAAATTTTCTTTCTTGATTTAAATTCAGACAACGACAATAATTAGACAATATACATTGCACAACATTCGAACACTACCATTGAAATAAGTTTGTATGAAAACTTGTAGTTTTAATTACTTTTAACAACATATAAATTAAAATAACAATAATTTGATTGTTTAAAAATATTTTTTTATTATGACAATTAAACACCAAATGAATTCATAACCTTAAAAAACTAAATACATAGATAACAAAATATCAAACCATAGACATGAAAAACATGTCTCTATGTCTATGAATCAAACGAATCAAACCAATCAAACCAACAGAACTGGCCGAACTGGCGCTTGCGCACATGTGTAATCTATCACGCGGTTTTTTTAAATATATTTATACAATTAAGATTTATTATAAAGGATTGTAATTAGGAAATGAAAGTGTAATGCTATTTTCTTTTAATTGTTTATTATAATGTAATTTATACACGTTTATTTATTTAAAGTTTCAACCTTATGCATTTCTTTTAATAATAAAGCCGTTTTACATCTGAGATCATGGAATTTATGGATGTCACAATTAAATACAAAATTTTCGCCATTTCGTAAAGGAATACTCATTAATATTCTCGGAGTAACTTGACTTTTCCTGTAATATGACGTTCATTTTTACCCATATATAAAAGTACATACTTCAGAATGTTTAAATTTAACTTACTTATTTTTTAAACTAATATCGATTTTCCAGTGTATATTATCAGTAATAATATTTTTTTCTGGATTAACGTTAATCGGTGAATTAGATGTTTTCCATAATGAAGCATCCATAATAACACAGATGTAAACTTTCACAAAGGTTTTATTATATTTAAACTATAAATTTAATTTAATAAAATGATAATATTTTTTTGAGGTATGTTGTCAAACTGACAGTTGTATATTAATTATCTATGGCTGTATAGTACGGACTTCACTTTACGCTATAGAAAAATAAAAGCCTGATGCACACTAGAATATGAACTATTATTACATTTATTTTCCGAATGTATAATTTAAATTTAAATAAAAATGAATAGATAAATGTAAATGTACAAAATATTCACGAATGACATACTCATAATAAAAATTCGATGAAACAATAAGACAAGATAAAAATCATAAGATTTGCATACATTTAAGGCTTAAGTTAAGAGATAAAATAATGACCTCTGAACAAATATCGAATATTGGGTCAATATTTAGAGATAACATTTAACCGACTAAAGGTCACCCATATCTTGTTTTGTACTTAAATGTCTTAAAATAGTATGGTTCCTTTTACACCATACTTTCGTGCAGTATAATACCATTTCTTGTGGCATATGTGTTAAGATTAGTCAGTGCAATTGTTATAATGTAGATAAGGATTTACCAAAAATATATTTAAGTGCATAAATGTATTGAGTGATGTAAAATGTACTTACAAATAGTTAAAATGAAATATTGTGTAGTTTTTGTTTTATTTATTTATTTTATTCAATTTTCTCATCAACAATTTAGTAAGTTTAAGAATATTCTATTAATTCCGTTCCAATTTTATAAATTGTGCTTTTTTAATATACAAAATGTGAAATTATTTTTTAGAGGAGGAAGTGAAAATCACTTCCCTAAAAAATAAGCAGCAAATACATAAACTATTTAAAAACTTATTTTTTTATTGTATAATTTTATTTTGCAAGATGTAGAAATTGCAGATAATTAAGATGAGAATATAAAAGATACATACAAATTAATCTCAACTGATAATAATTATGTAAAATAGGTCATAAATATTAAAAGAAATTCAAAATATTGTACGTCATTATGATTTATCTTTTTTCTTAGAGTTGATCGTTAATTTATTATCTATCCCATAAAATAATATTGATGATAATAATAAAATAATTCAATTTTTAGGCCCTTTAAGAGACCCTTTTGTATGTGGGAAACCAACTTGCCAACGTAAGTATAATTTATCGTAAATTAACATAATAAATTAATTAGAATTTTGGCTATAAACTAAAACACATATATCATACGAATTTATATTTATTATAGATGCATCTAAGTTTAACTATAGTTTAGAAACAAATTATCAATATGAGTACACAACCGAAATCAACACTATGTTCCTGGGCTCAAGCAAAAACAAATCTAGTGTATATATTAATGTACATGTGTCAGTTGAATATTTAACGGAATGTGAAGCGGTTTTGGTCTTAAGTAATGCCCGGCTTAGCGATAAACCAGATCAATATGATCATGAAAATGACGAAGATCTTGAAGCACCTCTACACCCAAAATCGGAAAATTTTGCTGAAGCTCTTTCTCAAAATCAGTTAAGGTGAATGAAAAAATGTTTAATATTAAATGTTTTCGTCTGATAATACTGTAACATAATTATAAATAGCGGTATTATTTGCACCAATACCGGTATTTTAGTACCGGAGAAAAATTACCGGGATTAAAGTAATTACATTTTTTACTAATTACACTGGTTCATGTTTTTTGTAAACATTTTCAGATTTTCATTCGAAGATGGGAAAATAAATGAAATCTGCCCGGACGAAGGGGAACCAAACTGGGTGTTGAATTTTAAGCGAGGTTTATTATCGATGTTCCAAAACTCGATGCGACGTTTCGACATGGACCACTATGCGGTGGAGACAGATGTGAACGGCGTGTGTGCAGTGCAATACACCCTGAAAGGCGCTGAAGGGGCTACACTCGTGATTACGAAGACGCGTGACATAGAATCATGCGATTACAGATATAAACATCATTCAGTGCTTCAGACAACACCCTATAGTTTCAGATCTGTTAGTAGAATGTATTTTTTATGTAAATATTAAAGGGGGGATAGGTTAGAATTATTTCAAAAATAAAGCTGTATGTAAAAACTTTATAACACTATTTGAAGATGGATCTTGGCTTCTAGGTGTAAGCTGCGTCGATTTGGTCGTGTTATCGGCCAACGTTTCGCCACACATTGCAGTGAACATCTTCAAAAAGTACATATTTAGAAGAGCCCTGAAGATGTCCGATAACACGACCAAATTTTTTACAAAAAAAACACCTAAAATTAAATCCCCCTGGACTTTCATTATATGCAATGTTGTGTTCTTGTTATTAATAAAAATTAGCATACAAAAACTCTAAAATTATTTCGTCCAGATCAATATTTTCGGTATATTCATGTTCTATATTAATATAATAAGACGGGATTGTAACACAGCGCTTCTTAAATAATATTTTTATTAATTTATTTGTGTGATTTTTATTTTATTATTAATTTTTTATGCGTACATATGTGTATTTTTTCCTGGTTTTCCGGGGCCCCCCTTTCGTGCAGGGCATTGCAAGCACTGCGGGCCCTATTCCTACGCCACTGGTACTAAATTAAGTAAAATTTTCACGTCAATAATAAATCAGTGGTGATATACATATTAACATACAGGCTGTCCCGTAAACATACTGACCAATTTTCAGGAGTTGTCAAGGACATTAAAACAATCGCTTTTTGTTAATAAACTTATATCCGCTGTTTTAGCAGTAGAGAAAAAGAAAAAATCCTGCACAAAAGTGAAGAATTTCAGTTTTTTGTTGACATTTTATGTGGTAATTATAGTTCAAAGTGTGCAACAAAAAGTGATTCTTTTAATTTTTTATTTATTTTGTAATAATAGTATGATTTTTATTCGTTTGTAACACTCTTAAGTTCCTTTATCTATTGTAGAATAAAAACGATATCCCAATCATGAGCAGTACAAGCGAATGCGAGCTATCCATAGATCACAAAATTTACAGTAGCATTGTCTGCACTGAGAAGCATTTATTTAAACCATTTTCTAACCGAGATGCTGGCGCTACAACCATAACCAAGCAGAAATTAACACTGATATCTGAATCCCCCATATCTCCCGAAGAAAAGACAGCAATAAGAAAGCGTAAAACGTTACTTTACGATCACGTACCTACCCCTAAACAGACATCTAACGAATTAAAACATGCAAGAGAGTTAGTTAAGAAAATGTGCGTGTTTAGCAAAGAAGATTCGCAAATGGAATTTAGCCATGCTTTCTCAAAGTTCATTCAAGTTGCTGGGTCTCTTTCTTACGCGACTATATCTACAGTCTATCATAGAGCAAACAGCTTCTGTGAAACTGGAAAGTAAGTAGTAACATTTAATGCAAAAACCTTTTTAACTTTCTACGAGGAAAAACTAAAATAACGCAATTTTTTGTAATAAATAATTTTTTTATAGAAAACATGTAGCAGATGCTTTGCCATTTTTGGGGAGTGATGCGGCAGTAATATTAATGAAAGATATTATTGAGAAAAAAGAAATACCAGATGAAATCGCTAAGGAATGGGTGCTTTCTTTTGCTTTTATTCCAAGGTAAATAAAGGGTTATACTTATACAGTGTATTCCAAGTTGATTAAGACATAGGCCATTTAACATGGGGACAAATTTAACGATGTGTGATTGGTGCATTTTGAAATGCCGCCTCGAAACTAACTGATAAATTTTAAAATAATCAACAGTATTTTGTTTTCAACGTTAATAAAGATTAAAATACATTAATGAAATTAAAGTAAGCATACTAGATAAAATTATAATAATATTTTTTGGCAGATATAAATTTGAAAACAAAATACTAACTATGTACTATTTTATTAAATTTTGTGGCGGCATTTAAAAAAAATTTCCTATGTCTTAATCAACTTGGAATACACTGTATATAATTGCACTAAAAATTTGATAGTATGCACTTTGTACACTCGAACATAAATTTAAATACTTTGCACTTTAAATAATATAAAAATAAATAAAACCAATATGGTACATGTATATTCATTAATAATTTTTTTCTTAAGGCCTTCAACAAGTATGCTCTCGGCGCTTTATTCTTTGTTAGAAATACCAAATACCGATGCAACATTTTCACTGAGTGTAGCGAGCGTGATCAAAAGTTTTTGTCGCTGGACTCCTGACTGCAACAGTGTCTTAGAAGTTCAACGAATAATCACACACATTGAAGGAGAAGCCATTAAAGCCCACCTAAGCAAATTTGATAACAGAATCACGCACGAAAAAGTAAACTATGACACAATTAATGCAACGTGTATAAAAAATAAAATCGAAATATTTTTTTCAGTTACTCGTAAGTTTAAAATCATTAGGGAATATCGGAATTGTATCAGAACCTTTTAAAAAAACTATGCACAAAATAATAGAAGATGAAGAAATTGATATAGAAATTCGTATAGCGGCTGTAGAAGCGTATAGAAGAATGCCTTGTGAAGATACGAGGCCCTATTTTGCAGGAATTTATAGGAAATATAATGCTGATACCCAGCTGAGAATTGCATCTTATTTGCAAGCAATGAGGTGCCCGGATTATGCGTTTATACAAGAGATTAAACATACTTTAGCTGAAGAAGAAGTAAACCAAGGTAATTGACTGCATAGAAAAATAACTAGAATTTTTTAAAAAGTATAAATATTTTCATTTTACAATTATAATTACACTCCTCAAAAAAATTCAAGGATAGTTTTAAAAAAGCCAATTATTTTGCGATATACTTTGACAGTGAATAACGCGTTAAAAGAAAAATTGTATGGGGATGAAGAAAAATGCATTTTCAAGAGAAAAGAACAAGCCTTCGAACGCTTTCATAGAATTTCTTGTTAACAAATTTTTACACCCCATATACATTTTCAAAGTTTATAAAAAAGGGATAATTTTTCGAGTTATTTTAACCCTTGGCACAGAGCGAAAGGGGGTGATAAAAATTATTGTGCTTTTGATTAAAACACTAGAAAGTACAAGCTTTCAAATGAGCTTTAAATCATGCCAATTAAATAATTTTTCGTGAATATATAACTGATTGAAAATTTGTAAAAAAAATTAACTTTTTTAAATTATCCGAAGAGTGTATTTAATTTTGTTTCATTTAGTCCTCGAATTTTTTTATCACTGTTAAAAAAATGAATACGTAAAACTACATAATATAACAAACATTTAAAGTAGGGCCGAAACTAGAAGCTCTGGAGCCCCAGGACACCAAGTGGTCGAGGGGCTCTTTATGTCCCCCCACACGGCTCTGATTTAAAGAGTTTTCTGAATTTTATGTTATCTATGGTCACAAAGTTCTATGTATTTTATTCATCCAGTATATTGTTATCTTAAACTAAAACAATTTAATTTCTTTTAGTTGGAAGCTTTGTTTGGACCCATTTAAATAATTTACTGAAATCTTCAGTACCAACTAGAATTGAAATTCAAGGTCTATTATCTGATAACGATCTAGGAAGAAAATTTAGCAATGATGTACGAAAATTTTCAAACAATTACGAGGGTTCTATATTTTTTGAAAAATACAATGCAGGTATGTTACGAATATTAATTTCCGCAATTTAAAAAAAATTATGTAAGGGTTACGCGATTTGAAAATCGCTAGTATTAATTATTAGTGCCCGACCGAACATTTAACTATTTAAAATGGTTGAACTGTAATATATGTAGTATAGTACAGTAGTCTTACGTAGATATGTTCCACAGAAAGCCGCATATAAAAAATCGCACAAAAAAGTAAATTGTAAAATTAGGGATAGATTTTTTTTTATTTTGGCCTTGTGCAAAGAATTAGTAACGTTCTGTAATTTTTTAAAACTGTATAAAACCGAAACAATGATTTAAAGAAAATCAAAAATCGCATAAAAATTCATTTATACATACAGTAAGACTCCGTTTAACGCGTTTTTTCCATTTATTTACGATAATTTCATCGCTCAAGCGATTAATTTATATCAAACATGTTTCACGGACCCCCGCCAAACGTTTAGCGAACCCTAGTTTAAGAACCACTGTTACAGATTATAGATGATAATGTGTAATAAGTTATAATTTCTTTTTTTTAGGTGCTAGTTACGAAAGTAATGTAATATTTTCACCTGAATCATATTTCCCAAGGTCTGCTTCCCTTAATTTTACTGTAGATTTGTTTGGAGAATCTATTAACTTCTTTGAGGTAAGTTGGTAAGGTAGTGGCACCAGTCTTGGATATGACCCCAGTAATGGCTATTTTTAAATTAAATTTAACTGTCGTACAGCGTGATTTGATGACAATCGGCCAATAGGTGTCAAAATGGTGAACATTTAAACTAATTATTAGTGTAATTTATTTATTAATTATTATATTATCATAGCAACTACTTTACATTGTTTCAAATTTGACGATTCTTTCTTTTATATATTTTGTGTCGTAGTACTTATCATTTTGTAATCATTAGAAAGTGTCCATCACTGCGTGCTCATTACTGGTTTTACCTTTGCCATTACTGGAGAAAAAACATAAACAAAATAAAAGGTCATAATTAAAAAAAAACAAACTATATTTGCGGACTTTGGTAATTAAATTGATTAAATAAAGAGTTACTTGTTTTATTAGTAACATGAGTTCACGAGAATTACAAAAAACAAGCCCATTAATCCAAAAAAAAGCGAAATTTTTTTCTTATAGAGGCCATAATTGGTGCCTTTATTTTATATATTTATACCTATTTACCAATTATGTTCATATTTGATATTTTTCTGATGTTAGATAAATGGAAGAGTCGAAGGTATTGAAAGTTATCTCGAGGAAGCTTTTGGACCTAACAGAACATTTAATGCTAAAAATGTAAAGGATAAACTATCAAATATACGGATATTCAGAGAAGCTAACGAAAATTCTATTTTGAAATCAGCTATTGAAGAAATACCGAATGTACTCAAGAAGAATTTCAAAAGCCCTAAAGTAATATTTATATTTGATCATATTAGAACTTTATTATTTATAATAATATATTGTTTCAGGCATCTTTAGGTCTTAAAGTATTTGGAAATGAAGTATTATACAGTACATTCGTTGGTGATAAAGAAATAAAAGATGCTGTTAATACAATTAATCCTATAACGTATTTAAAGAAAATTTTATCAGGGAAGGTAAGAAAAAATTACAGTATTAACCCTGCAGTACTGGCGCTTGCTTGTCGGACATCAGTACTGATGCCGGGCCTCTCAAACCTTCAGACCGTAAAATGAAATTCAAAGTAATGTTACTAAATCTTTAAACGCGTTTTTCTCAAAACTACTTTTTTTCGGTTGGTGGGAAGCAGAACTGAAATTCTAATCGACCGATCGGGTTATAATTTTAACACGTTGTTCTACACACCAACAGTTATCGTATTACCTAAAATGATTTGTTTTTATTAATAATTTCTTCTTTTTTATCAATTTTTAACGAAAAAAAAACACGATTTTTACAAACTTTTTTTACAAGGCCACCATTTTATTTTTTATTAATATAAATACCTAATTCTAGATAATACGATAGAGACTAGTCTATAAAATGAAAATATGTTTGATTTTTTTGTTTCAAATCATTACAAGTGAAGTTGTGCTTTCCATCCACCTTTTTTCGACCCCAAAAAAACACAAACTAAGTACTATATTTACTACAAATAAAAAATTATATACAACTCAAAAAATATATTTTTATGTATTGTTATATCGTCATCAGTATAAGAAAATAAAAATATATTATATTATCAGGAAATTCAGAACAGTTATACATATATTTGAATTAATAATGTCCTTTTGATTTTTATAGGAAATTTCGTACGAAAAAGCTGCCGTTTTCCTCGATACGAGTTACATTGTTCCTACAGGAGCAGGGCTGCCCATTATTTTAAACGCTGCAGGCACAGCTGCTGTAAATTTGAAAATGTCCGGCGCCTTATTGGCATCAGGATTTTTAGTAACTGGCGAATTTGATTTATCAGGATATTTAAAACCGAGGTAATATGAAACTAAAAAAATGTGAGACCTCTCTATTCTGTTGATGAATAAAGTACTGGCACCAGTCTTGAACAATACCCCAGTGTTGGACTCTTGTTTATTAAAAAAAATTTGATTCCTGCTATTACTAAATCATAATATATAGACAATTAACAGTAAAACAGCTTAATTTGATGACAATTGGCCAATTGGTGTCAAAATGGTGGACATTTACACTACTTAATTATTAGTGTAATATATTTATTAACTTTACATTGTTACAGTTTTTACGATTGTATATTTATAACTTGTGTATAGCAGTACTTATCATTTTGTAATCATTAGTTCATTATTGGTTTTGCTTTGCCCATTACTAGAGAAAACATAAACAAAAAAGAGGTACTTGTTTTATTAGTAACAATAGAAGCCAATCTTAAAGCGGCCAAGACTGGTGCCAGTATATTATATGATTGAGCTTTTTGGGGATTTTAGATAACATACTAATTTTGTTAATTATTTTTAGCATAGCAGTTGACATCGTTGGATCTATGTTAGTCGATATTTACTATACAAGTACAGGAATAAAGTTAAAAACGAATCTTCATACATCTACAGCAATTGAAGGGCATGTGAAATTAAGTGGTCCCCGTGTAGCATCAGTTCACTTCAAACTACCCAAAAATAAGACAGATGTATTCGGTGTAGAGTAAGTTAAATTGTTATAAATTTTCTCTATAGGTGATTTAAACAAGGAGGGCTGCCATTTTGTTTGCTAAATATTATTTTACGAATCTAAAAATACCTTTTTAAATTATTTAGCAGTTCTAACACTAATAAGATTGATTTCGATACGATCAAATATATTATAGTATCGCGAAGTTTATTTTAGATCTTTTCATTCTACACAATTATTTACTACATTATATTGTTCAAAATTTAACGGTATAGTAAACTTTTTTCCGACTTGATTTACTATTATCGTCACTGCTTATTTCTTATGTTACCTAACGTAAGAAAATATACAGTGTATTCCAAGTTGATTAAGACATAGGAAATTTAATATGGGGACAATTAGAAATGTTGTAGTAACCTTTGGTCAAATTTAACGAAGTGTGATTGGTGCATTTTGAAATGCCGCCTCGAAACTAACTGATAAATTTTAAATTAATCAACAGTATTTTGTTCTCAACTTAAATTTCATTAATTTAAGCATCCTAGATAAAATTATAATAATATTTTTTGACAGATATAAATTTGAAAACAAAATACAGCTTATTAAATTTTGTGGCAGCATTTCAAAATGCACCAATCATCATCGTTAAATTTGACCAAAGGTTACTACAACATTTCTAATTGCCCCCATGTTAAATTTCCTATGTCTTAATCAACTTGGAATACACTGTATACTAAAACCTAGGCAAATAACATATCTATGAATTAAAAATAACACATAAATCGGAGTGGACTAACGGACAGACAAACAGACAGAGAAACGTTGCGTTTTATAATATGCAAGGATAATGTAAAAATATAAATTAAAGGACCCCGCAGCGAAATGGTCTGAATTTTTTATATTATCGGTCGAAAGTCCCAATGAGCACAACCCTCCATATTGCGTATTTTTGCCGCTAGAAGGCACGGTTCCTCCATAGTTCTATCACGAGTAACGTAGAGTCAAATTGCAAAAAGACGTTAGAAAAATCAGACACTCAGGAAACATGTGTTTTTGGGTTCGGCGAATCCGAATCTGGGCTTCACTCGACGATAAAAAGTATCCTGATTGTCAGATATTTTTAACAGCTTTTTTGCAGTTTGACTCTACGTTACTCGTGATAGAACTATGGAAGTACCGTGCCCTCTAACGGCAAAAATACGCAATATGGAGGGTTGTGCCCATTGGGACTTTCGACCGGGATGATCAGGGCTATAATATATAAAAAATTCAGACCATTTCGCTGAAACCCAAATTCCATAAGATTAGTGCGGGGTCCTTTACCACTATTGTTATTATTTAACAGGTCAGAAATAATAGTTGTTCAAAATGACCACGATGAATATCAAGTCGATATAACAAATGATCCAGTATCTGACACTCAATGTTCTTGGCCGTTCCTCGACGAAACAGTGGGACTAAAATTATGCTCTTACTACAAATTCCCTAACCTAACAACAGTTAAAAACTTATCCTCAAACGTCCTTTTCCACGGCCCGTCTAAGTTCAAAATTTATTTGGAAAAAGCCGACCCAACTGCAGATCTCTATATTGTTGAATATAGATGGATAACTACTCCACATATTGAAACTGTAGGCCTAGTTTTTGATACCCCTGGTTCAGCGATTAGCCGTATGATGAGTGCTAATTTAACTGTTGACATTGGTAACCAAAATGTGACGCTATTACTGAAATCTCGGAAAGGTAACTATCTTATAAATGGAAAATACAAAAACACAAATGATGAAAAATCGGCGGATTTAATTCTTGATGCAAATGGGAAAAAACATTTTAACGGGCATATCGGATATAAAAGGAGAACGCTTAAATACGGGCATATTTATTATCCTAAATTTTATCTCGCTGTAAATGGACAAAGGACTGCTGAATTATCAGGTAAAAGAAAACTAATAAAAAGACCGGTTGTTTAAAAACTTCTAAAATGTATTTATTTACAGGAAATTTTACATGGATTACAAAAAGAAATGTATCCCAATCTGATTTGTATATAACATTCAACACTAAAAAGTTTTCTACAATTCTTCAAGGGGCAATTTTAGTGCCTCAATCTTCCATTCAAAGTAATTTGAAACTCACGTACAAATTTGAAAATGCCACACAAGAATTCATACACGTAATTGGGGGTATTAACTATAGATCGAATATATATAAATTAATAAATGGGACATTTGAATTAGTGTCAACTGCATATCCAAAATATAACTTTGTCACCCAATTCAAATACATAGTAAGTATATTATCTACAAATAATAAGATTTGTTTAAAAAACACACATTATTCAATTCCGAAGGAAAGTCACTGTCAATGTTTGGGAATTTTTTTTACGGGTATAACTAAATATTTTAGGACTGGGTAAAGGACATTTTATTAAGTATAAATTCAACTTATTTAATACTAATTTTTATTGAAATGTAATACAAATTTATAAAGTTAGAAGCCTCAATATGACGACTAATAAATATTTTAAAGATTGCAACAATTTTATTTCATAAAGTTGTATGATATTAAGAAATAAATATCGATTTTTAAAATTTTTGGGGGTCTCTTTTAAACTACTTTTAAACGTTTATGTTGAGTTTTGTATAAAGTCAAATCAAAGAGAAAATCAAGATAACTGATCTATATACCAATATTAATAATAATAATTATAGAAAAACGAAATAAAAAAAATGGTTTGATTTTTTTTTCAGAAAGGATCTGGTCGATTAGAAGCATTAGTAAATTACAACAACGGACCTCATCTTACAGACAAAAATCACACCCTAACATTACAATTTGTATTTTCTGCGACAAAAGCACCAGATGGTTCAAGATTGAATACTTATCTCCTTATAACAAAACCCGCCAAAGATTTAAATATGAAGTTTCAAATTCAACACACTTCAACAGGACCTAGTTCGCATTCCAGAATGTTGATTCGTTACGCCAAAAACAAAGATATAGATATAACGTTATTTTTAATGATACCCCATAAAACGTTTATGTATTTCGAAGGAAAACTCAACGTTTCGATTCCAACGTTTCATCCAATGGTTCTACAAGTTAAAGTCGAAGAAAGGGCAGTTCGTTTATATGCTGTAAGTATAACTAATACATACCTACCAGAAAAAAAATTCGCGTTATTTACATGAGTTTTTTTTTATCGAAGTACACATGATTATTAAAAAATATCGATTTTTGCAAATTTTGTATCACTTTGAACAAAAAATCGCGTTTTTGACGAAAAAACGACCCTAACTTGTTTATAAAAACCGCAATTGTTAACCAATCGTAAAAATCGATTGTAAAATCTATCTAAGAAGTTACAGTTAAAATTGCAAGTCGATCAGATGGAAAATGGCCAAGATACGTTTTCCGTAGTTTTTAAAAACGTGGTTTCGATAAAAATAAGTTTAAATTTTAAAAACTGTTTTACTACATGCAAACGTCGACGTTTTGTGGTTTTCGGTTGCTTATTTTGCTTCTGTTTTGAATATCATTTTTAAGATGTTTATACATCATTTAAGCCATTAAAAAATTGTAAGGCCTTAATGTTTGTGCTTTTGACAGATAGATGTCTTTGCATCTTGGTTTAGCGGACACAATCTTACGATAGAAGGGAAATATAACGATTATAGCACAATGAAAGCAAGTGATCATCTGTTAAAGTTGAATATAAATTCTCCAAGTTTTGAAAATGTCTATGCTGATTGTAGATACTACCAAAATGATACCCAACTGATGGTTACTATAGTGGTATGTATTGGTATTTATAATACAGTAATCCTTCCATTTACGCGCTTAATTGGTTGCATGAAAACAGCGCGTAGATGGATTAATTTAGAAATAAGTATTTTTTATAAAAGTCGCTAAAGTTTTTTTTTTATAACGTTAATTGAAATCAGTTTTGGCTGTAAAAAGATCTTTTTCACATATTAAATCAAAATACTTTGCTAAAGAAAGGGAGTTGGGGTGTGACATAAAATAAGGGGTAGAAATTTTTGAAAATATGTTACGCTGTAGAATCAATTACTTTTTATTCACCCATTATTAATTATGCGACTATTTTAGGCAAAACATTTAGAAGATGAATATTCTATACAATTCAAACATTCTGCGGAAACGGAAGAAATAACAATCACTGAAGCTGAAATAAAGTATAAAAATAAACGTTATTATGGGAAAAATATAATCGATTTTAAGGATAAAAAACAAATATCATTGGAATTGCATATCGATAGGTATTTTGTTTAAAAAACTAAATTAATTTTAGTATTATATATTTCTACCTGTTACATTATTTTATATGTTTTAGATTGAGGGATATATTTTTTTCATTGAAAAGTATCAATCAACCAGCACACAAATTTATCGGAGGTGAATTTCGATGGGATTCAAATAGAGATCCTACTCAAAAAATCGTCCTTTCTTTAGAATATTTTCAACATGGAGTATATAATACAAGCGGCAATTTCATATTTACATATCCAGAAAGAACCGTGTACGCCCATTACGATTTTGCTATCAAAGGTAACTGAAAATTTTGATTTTTGAAATATATTTCTATTACAATATTTTTTTCCCTAGAGTCCAAATTACGAAGTGAAGCAAGGCTAATATGGAGTCCAACAGATGTAATAGATTTATCTATAAATGCTGATTACAAACATGGCTTAGACAATAAATTGTTAATAATAAAAACCGAACTATTAACACCTTTTAAAGACTGGTATAAGACTTCAATTAATGGAGGGTAAGTAAAAAAAAAAATGATGTGTGCCTCATCCACATAAGCGCACGATTGAAGTGAAACTTCTTTTAATTAATAAATAAAGTTAAAAGTATTAAATTAATTATCAAATTCATCTCTATCTCACGCATAACCGACGTAAAGTGACTTGTATGCATGCGCCATTCATCCATCTTTCTCTTATACATCTACTCACACATAAACGTTTCATCTTTAAAATCTGTTGACGTCATTCCAATTCATTAGTCTCGCTAAAGAAGTTTCACTTCAAAAATTGCGGAACTTCAAATAGTTTTTTTGTGTGCAGTTTTGAAAAAAGAAACAACATGTTGAGATTAAATGGTAGTGTTTTTTGGCGTCAAGACGCGTACATAGCTGGAAATTTATACACAAATTTCAAATTTGAAGATACAACTGTCGAATGTGAATTGAATAGTTCTATTATTAGTACAATTGATGAAGTACCATCAGTTACTTTTAATGTTAAACATAATCATGGAGCATTCTATACAGACGATGATATCTATATTATGGTAAGATATTTTAATTAAAAATAATCTATATATGAAAATAATTAATATTATAAGTATTAAATAATAAATAAAGTAAAGAATCGCCTATATATTTTATATTTTATATTTTATATTTATTTATATTTATTAAAGAAAAAGTATACGCAAGCTTTCGATTCACAGAATCATCGTCAGGCATTCAGAAGGAAATAAAATAACATTAAATCTGCATGAATATTATTGAGATTACATCTGTCTCAAATTTTATTTCCTTCTAAAAGCTTGACGAAGATTCTGTGAATCGAAAGCTTGCGTATACTTTTTTTTTGATTTTGACGTTAAGACAAATTATTATTTAATATATTTAATGTCACTATATTATATTATATGAAAATATATAGGCGATTCTTTACTTATATACAAATTATTTCGTATAATGTAAGCTATATTTAATGTAGGATCGCGCCAAACTGAGATATTAACTATTCAACTTATTTGTTAGTTCATCAGTTTTAATTTTTTTTAATAGGGGAAGAGGGTCGCGACGGTTTTGGGCACGTGATACTCTTAAAGATAATAGTGTAAGCTATATTTAAAAAAAAAGTTTGAGTCTGTAGGATCGCGCCACGCTGAGATATTAGTTATTCAACTTATTTGTTAGTTTATCAGTTTTAATTTGTTTTTAATAGGGGAAGGGGGTCGCGACGCTCTTTGGGCTCGTGATACTCTTAAAGATAATAGTGTAAGCTATATTTAAAAAAAAGTCAACTGCATTCTTTGGGTCGCGGGCCGCTTTTTAGAGTCTTACAGGCCGCGTGTTTAATACCACTGTCCTAAAGGATCAACTTTAAAAAAAAATTGCAACGACTAAAATGTAATTAGAATCAGCTAAATACGTTATTAATTTGTATTTTTATTATGCATTTTTTAGTACAACGAAAAACAAATAATTTCTTTGAGAAGTTCTTGGAATTTGGATAAACACGAATCTAGCAAAGATTTAACAGGATCTATGATACTAATCACACCGATTCAAGGATATAAAAAAGGAATATTAATAACTAAACTTTCATACTCTGATGATAAAAGAATTAAAGGCTTTTCCGAACTTGATTTTGATAGTAGAAAATTTACAGCTACATGTAAAGGTATTTACTCTAATATTAACAATTATTATAGCAAAAAATCTAAATGAAACAAAAAAATAATAAATTAATATTAAAATTCCCCTCTGTCTGTGCACGATTTTCTCAGTAACTACTGAACATATTTTATTCCGGTTTTCACTATTGGATAGAGTGTTTCATGAAGAAGGTTTATCTATATAATTTGTAGATATTAACCCGGGTAACACCGGGTCCAATGCGCTAGTTATGTATAAAAATATATATTATTTTTAGGACATTTCAAGAGACTTTTAGATAGCAAATTTGATTTCAATGTAACCACACCGTTTGAAAAACATAAGACTATAGTTGGTCGTTTTGGGTTAAGTGAAGAAAATAAACATGTAGTGTCAGAAATTAAAACTACAAGTAGTGCCATTGGTTTTGAAGTGAAATTTCAAGTTAATAATATCATAGATTTTGATATATTGCTAAGTGCTGCATCGCCATTCGAATTTTTGAAAGTTATACAACTATTCGCTAAACTTAAAAAAGACGCGGTAAGTATCTATTCCATATATATGTATCATATTTATATGAATTTTAATTAAGATTTATATGAATTTTAATTATGATCCTCTGTACATAGTAAACCAGAATATCAAAATCCCAAACTGATTCAAAAGGTATAACATACTCTAAGGAGTGCAAGTGTCTTAATACTTTTAAAACATCTCTAATTTGTTGCTAAACAGGGTTGTACTAGCCCAAAGGGATATTGGGAATTTGATGGGGCCCATCTCCTGACAAAGATAAAATATATAGGCCGTAACCGGGAAAGTATGGTAACTTTTTTTACAAAGTTGTATGCAAACATTTAAGATCTTTCCTTAGAATCAATAAAAAATATGTTATTTAAAAAAATGGTTGCACCAATTTTTTTAAAGATAGCATTACATGGGAAATAATTTCTCTAAAAATTATAACAGCCTGTCTTTCTTTGATAGTAGCGGCCTAAGGCACATATTAAATTTTAATTTAAAAAATACATATAATTCATAATTAAATGAAAAATTGGTTAACTATTTTTAGGTAGATTTTCGAATTGGATGGAACTATCTCTTAGTAGGGTTCGTAGGCGTTTGGAGATATCAACATATAAAAGATTTTGAGTACGCTTATAAATTGTACACCCCTATCGAAGGAATTGAAGAAAACGGGGTAGTAGCGAGATTCATTTTTGAAGACGGCATTGATTTAGAAGGTTCTGTGAGCCTGGGTACATCAAGGGTAAGAATACTACATACACAGACGATCCAAAAGTCGTTTAACATTTTAGTTACGTATCTTCTTATTTTAGTTTGGGGTGGTTGTAATGGGTAAACCCAAAGCCCGTTTAATGGAAGAGCTAGGGTTGGTCAAAGTGCGACCAATACTGTTTGAACTGGATATAGAGAATGACGGCGAGGAATCATGGAACAGCTGGGAAATTGTTGTTGAATTAGATCTGGCGATGTATCCATCGATTAGAGCAAATATCGATTATGATCAAATTGATACGTTTTATGTAATTGTTGCAACTGTTGCTTTACCAGATGGTGTCGTTAATATCAGAGATGAATTTTATCTTGAGGTAAATGCTTTGTGTATGCTGTACTTTGGAACTATAACATTTTCAAACTCATATGTGTGAATTATTTTTTGTACAACCAATTAATTCCAAATACTAAGGTCTAAAATATTTTAAGACCACCCCTGTGGTTTAATGTTTCAGAATACTATATCGTCTTTTTATTCATCTTCTCGATATATAAATTATATTTGTATTTTTTATTGGTTTCATTTTATTATAGGATTATTACACAATGAAAAATGGTTTAGCCGTAACGACGCCTTATATAACTGTAAAAGAGTTAACGTCCAATTGGAATCTAGAGATTGTATATGCTTCAATGTATCATACTGCTTTTGATATTAAATTTAAGAACGATACTAAATGGGTTGAGGTTTGTACATATATACAGATGATCAATAAGTCTATGGTATGTAGTTAAAAAGTATTATTTTATATTTTTAGACGGCCTTTAAAGTAAATTATACATATGAAGTGGGTGAAGAAGAAGATATTGAATTAGATATCGTCCATATCTACATAAGAACGCCATTTTCAAAATTACCACGTATAGATTTTAACGGAATGTTAGAAGTTGAAGAAAATCAAAATAAACTTAATGTTTCTTTACAAACTAATACAACATCTATTGAAGCTAGTAGCAATTTTGAGGTAATTAACAAATACGGTAGGGTTTCGTTTTACGCGGATTTGAAGCTATTATTATTAAAATATTCGTTTAACAAGTGTAAATAATATTTTTTATTCAGATTAAATCATATAATAATGATATTAAATAAATAAATTTGAAAAACAAACTTATTTTATTTTAAGGCTAACTATTTTCTGTATTTTTTTTTAGACATTTTTATTTTCGTGAATTTTAAGAAACGTATCTACCGCGTAAAAAGAGATCCTATTATATATGATTTAATTTAATTGTGTTTATTTGTATAAATATTTTTTTTTAGTACGAAGAAGGTTTTCTAGATGGGCAAATATATTTAAAGGCTGAATCCCCATATTTAACAGTAAAACCAATGTTTCTTAATTTCAAAAAAGATTTTTCAGAAGTTTCAAATAGTTTGGAATTCAGTTACAACGTAGTAGATTTTGAAAATGAAACTGTAAGTATATACATATACGATATATGTAGTATAATTTATAAATTAGGTACCAATATTTATTATTATTTTCCAGTACAAATTCGAAATTGAATGGGGTCTAGTGAGCGCTGAAAGTAAAAAAGTTAAAATAAAAATTCTTACACCAATACCTGACATAAAATGGGCGGAAATATCAATGATTCATGGCAGAACCGAGAACAATTCTACTGATACGGCCCTGCGTTTGGTGTATAAAGAATACATGATAGACCTGAACAGTACAATAACTCAAAATCGCGTATTAGTAGAAATGGTTACTTTCGTTCAACCATACAGAAAAATTACGATAGATTTAACGCAAAATTATAACGAAAAGGATGCTAACATGCATTTTCAGGGAATGCTGAAAACTGAAGCCGGTTCTTTTCCCATAAGTGGTTATTATGTTGTTAGAGATGGAAGATTGATAACAATCCAGTTAAACCCAAGTACAAATGGGATAGAATTCCATTATACAGGAGAATACCAATATGGAATATATACGTACCATATGAAACTAAAAGATCTGAAGCAAGGATCATTTGTTAATTTTAATGGAAACTACCAATACCAGCATAAATTAGATTGGAAATTTGTTTTTGGTGTAAGTATTATAAACACATACGCGCACGGTTGAAGTGAAACTTCTTTTGTTTTCATTAACTATGCGAATTTAATAAATTAACGAAATTATAGCTGTACAAATAGTTTAACGAAGCTGTAAAAATTGCAGAATTTGTAAAAAACATAATTTTTATAATTTAATGAATTTTCTTAAGGAAATACCATATAGAACAATGTTATATTAATTTAAGATAATAATCTATGTATTTATATTTAAAATATAATAGTGTGGCGTTATACGTGAATTCCGGCCGGAATTCCGGTACTCTGTTTGGTTATATAAATCCCTGAGATAAATAAAACATATAAACATATATCGGTGTAGGCCCGCAAATGGAAGATTTTGTAGTTTATTGATAAATATATTTTTGGTTAAAGTGAATCTAGTAATAATTTAATAATTTTATAGATGGCTACGTCACATCCGAAATTAAACAGTTTACAAATAGAGTTAGAAACAAAAACTCCGTCAAAGAATGTGATAGATTTTGAGTTAAAAACTACATCTTCACTCAAATCTATGGAAAAAGCTATGATTAAATCGAATATTGTGTAAGTAATAATATATAAAAAAATATGTTTGAATTCTGTAAATTTATAATGTTTGATTTAATTTTAGTTTACTCCCGGATAAAGCAGGTACCGGAAAACTGAATTACGAATTAGTAAATCAAAAAGGAAATTTAGAAGCTAAGTGGAAATGGATAATGTTTGAAAATATGTATTTAAACTTCATAAGTCACAGGGAAAGTAACGAAAATGTTAACCATATGGAGAGTAAATTCTTTTATATTAATCCAGGCTTAAATTTATCTGACTTCGCTGCCGGAGTTAGGCTAACTGTCGATAAAAATAATTGGTCGTAAGTAATTATAATTTCTGAAATAACTAATCACGTATAGGAGCTATAATATTTTTGTTTTAGAATTGGTACAAACACAAGTTTAAAATATACATCGGCAAACGAAATTGAAGGATCTTTGAATTTGGAATTGCCAAAACCAAATATTGATATACATACAGGATTATTTAAATATCACTTAACTAAAGGAACACCAAATGCTTTATCAGGAAAAGCCAGTTATACTACTGTCAATTCTAAAGCGAAATATGCTGTAGAAGGACTTGTATGTTAATTTATTGTTATATAAGTAAGGTACTGGCATCAGTCTTGAACAATACCCCAGTGTTGGACACTTATTTTTGTTGATATTTGATTACTGAATCATAATCGGCCAATGGGTGTTAAAATGGTGGACTTTTAAACTAATTATTATAAGTGTAATCTATTTATTAATTATTATATCGTGCCATTACCTTATCTGTTCTTATACGTACACTATTCCTTTATATTATAATATGTGATATTATAATTATATTATTTAATTTATATATACACATTTTGGTACTTTCTAGAATTTTTTTAGCGTTATTTGAGATATAATAACGTCACTCTTAACTAGTTTATTAAATTATATAAATATACATTTTATTTTTTAGGTGGACTTTATCGACAAAGCCAACATTGGTGGCAATGTGAAATTTATTTGGGGTCCCGATAAATATAAATTTATTGATAATAAAATACAGTTATCAAGAAATAATGATGACATTATGTTAAAATACAATTTACAGTCACCGAAATTTTTAACTGAAGATACCTTTGCTACCGATATTTCATACAGTCCTGACGAAATGGATTATCATAACATAATGTAATGTACTTTATTATTTATTATAAATATTTACCATACATTGCAATTTGCAATGTATGTAGTATAGGCGTCTGCCAGTAATTCTGGGAAGCGCATCGAGGGACATGTTTTACGACTGTAGCGCTCCCAGTTGATATATATTCATAAAAAAAATTGTAAACATACCTCAATATATATACTTTAGAATAAAACAAACCTGGATGAAATCGAAAAAATAGTTTTTGAGATATAAATTCCCAAAATTCACCTATTTTTTTTACGCCATCTACTACTAACAGCTCACTTATAATAGATACATACATTCAAATATCTCGTTGATTGGGTTGTTGAATTAATGCATAACAATGTCCGTACATTATTTTCTTTATTCTTCTTAAGACACCATTTTAGTATCAGTTTTTTCTCTTTGTTGTGTATTGAAGAAAAATTTATTCTTTCTAGGACTAAATTGTACTACCCAGAAAGTAAAAGAATTTTCGACGGAAAAATAAATTTCCAATCACTTAACAATATGAACGGAACAATTAACATGACAGCACCTTTTATTGCTCATATAGGGGGTGATTTCGTAACTATTACCGAAACGTAAGCATTATTATTTGAACTTTTTATTTACAAGATATATAATAAATTAACAAAATTTTTAGGGCATCTACAAAGCGGTTTCTACATGTATTTTGGCCAAATAATACTGCCCTTTTGGATTCAACTTATGTGTTTAATAGCCACCATAACGATAGGTCCGGAAATGGTAAAATCTTACTAGAAATTCCGTTGACATCCCGACATACAACTGTAGTCAATTATGGATATAATGTAAGTCATTAAAATAAAAATATTATATACAGTATGTTTCAGAATAAAGGACTCATATTGTATTTATTTTCGATTACATTTGATTCGATTCTTTTAAAAAACAGCAAGTTCAAATTTAATTTTTTTTTAGGAAAAGAAGCTCCACAAAACTGGGTTCGCTATCGTACAATATAATGACAAAAAACTTTTAGATGGTACTTATAATTGTGATTCAGAACAAAGAGCGGGTTTTGAAAAAGACATTACTACTGTCGAAATACAAAACAATTTCACACCGCTAGGGATTTTGTACATTCACCAAATCGAAACTGATGCTGCTGAACAGGGATTTATCCCTACAGTGGTAACTTTAATTGATTTAAATTTAATATAAAAATTAATTAATTAAACGAACAATTATTTTACAGGATAGTAAACGGTTTGAAATGTATAAGTTAAAAAATCGCACAAGTTTTAATATAACAGGTGAAATAAGAGTAAAATCTACATTTACTGGGCAAGAAATTAAGTTATCAGCTCATCATATCAACAAAAGTATAACCCTAGATACAGAGTATGAAGTTTTAGACCAAAAATTCTTAAATAAAGCAAAATTACAACTAGCTAAGGATATATGGCTAGCTTATAATTTGAATTTACACAATATGACAGTTGTAAGTTCCAATTTTTAAAAAATACACAGGTTTAATTATGAAAAATGATATTATTTAATTATGAAAATGATATTATTTAAATATCTTTAATTATGGTTAAAAAGTATTTTAAAGTCTGCTTTTCATAAATTGAAAATTCACTCAATTTTATTTGGTATAAAGAAATTTTCAATTTCTCTGTGGAAAAAGGTGTAAATTAAATTTAAAAAAGTATTTTGAAGCTGCAACAATACACATTAAGATAAGATACTGGCACCAGTCTTGTACAATACCCCAGTAAAGAATTGTTTGATTAAATGTACTAATTTAGAAATATTCGATTACTGTAAAACAGCTTAATTTGATGAGAATCGGTCAATGGGTGCCAAAATGGTAGACATTTAAACTAATTATTAGTGTAATCTATTTAATAATTATATATTATCATAGCATTTACTTTACATTGTTTTAAAATTTACGATTCTTTATTTTATAACTTTTGTGTCGTAGTACTTATCATTTTGTAATAATTAATAAGTGTCCATTAACTGGAGAAAAAACATAAACAAAATAGAAAGGTTTTAATTTAAAAAACAAACTATATTTGCGGATTTTGGTAATTAAATAGATTTAATAAAGATGTACTTGTTTTATTAGTAACATGAGTTCATGAGAAATACAAAAAAGAAGCCCCATATCTAAAAGCGTCCAAGACTGGTTCCAATACCTTATTACAATTTTTAACCTCATATAGTTTATAAACAAATTATGTATATATTTTTTGTTTTAGATTCTATAACTATGTATATAAAGAAAATTAACTTTTAAATGCTTTTTTCAATAATATTTTGATTTAAATCTGATATTTAATATAATATTTTTAATTTATTTAGGATGAAAACAGTGAAATGCAACATATGGAGTTAAAAATATCACATCCTATTCGAGAAGTAACAATTCTAGGTTCTTATAATATATCAGATTCTGCATTAGCATCAGATTTAAGTTTAAGATGGCATAATCAATCAAAAATAAAGAACATTGAAGCCGCATTTAATTGGGAACAATTTTCAACTTTTCCAAATCACCAGCAAGTAATTTTTGAGCTCAGACACCCCACTTTTGAAAAGGTAAACTAATGTTTTAAGTTTTAACTGCAAGTGCTTAAGATTAAGTCATGTATAGAGATTGGAAAAATAGTTTTTCAACTATTGCGTAAAAATGCATTTATTGTAATTTTTATTACATATCTCCACCGTTTTCAGAAAACTGGTTTGATTGAACACAATTTGAAATCAACTATTTTCAGCTACATTTCCAACTATTTTAAAACTATTTGCGACACTTTTTACTCCTTCGTTTGCACTAATTATTATTAAATCGTAGAAAAAAAACTATTTACCAACTATTTTCCGAAACAAAATTCAACTAGTAACTATTTCATTGAAAATAACAACTATTTTTCCAATCTCTAGTCATGTATTATCATTTTCAGAATGTCACATTTGTCGGAGAATATTATAAAGATAGAAACAAGCTATCTGATGTAAAATTATCTGTAGAATATTCGAACGATATAGAAAGACGTGTGGAGCTTGCAGGAACCGTACAGGATAATTCAACACCCGATAAAAAGAATTACACGTTTGAAATGCACGGTAAACATCCTGCCACTTCTTTTGAACTGGCTTTAAAAAGTGAACTAAATTTCCATTCCCGATATTATCATACACATCACCATGGAAAATATAACAGTAGATTATCTTCACTAGAACATGGAGATATTAATGCCACATTGGACGTAAATCGTAATGAAGTGCAAATCGTAAGTATAAATAAAAAATAAATGCCCTTAATTTTTAGGGTTCCGTAGAAAACTAGGAACCCTTATAGTTTCGCTCTGTATATGAAATTTGGTATACAGACGTAGATTGATAACCCAAAAACAGAAAAAATAATTTTTGGACCCCCTCCCATAAACTGAAAATTATATTAATTTTGTTTCCTCGCAATATCGAAGATACGAGAAGCTTTGTGGTCGTTTTAGATTGAGACAAAAAAATGTTCTCCGATTTTAAAATTTTAAATTGACCTTCGTTCCGTGTCTGTCTGTCTGTCCGTGTATCCGTCCGTCAGTCCCCTGAATCCTTGTCACACGCATAACTCATGAATCACTGAACCGATATTATTGATTATTCCCCCCCCCCCCTCTAATTTCTAAACTATTTTAAACACGTACACTTTTATAGAGATTATATCTTTCGTCAACATTAAAAAGCTCTTGATACGTATTATCAAGTAGATAATGTTAGTGAGAATGGCTACGGAACCCTATCAACCCAACACGCGCTTGGCCGTTTTTATTATTTATTTAAATTTTTTTAAGATGAAAAAATCGAGAACTGATGAGACTTATTTCTGGAGCAAATATAATGGAGTTTACCCAATTTACGGAATCAATATTTCTGCAATATACGGAACCGATATCAACGCTACAGGGGTGTATTATTTAAATATCGAAGAAAAACTGATCAAACTTGAAGTTAATGTTACTCCAGGTTAGTAATTGTATAATATGTTAAATATGTCTACTTTTGAAAACTTGTATTTCCGGAACTAATAATCGTACAAAAATACATAAAAATACTTTAAATTCTTATTTTGTATTATAAAAATTGTTTTAACAACTAAAACTTTTAGTTAAGTTATAATACATAAATAAAACAATATTTTAAATGTTATTTTAAAGAAAACAATGGGAAAATAAAACCAGTTTAATAAGGGAAGCATATTTTATCAATCCTCCCCCTCCTAACAACACCTTAAGTTCAAGCTTTTACTTTTTAAAATAAATTCTTATATATTTATATAGTAACTAAATGATTCTACGTCTTATTTTCTTGTATTTTAGTCGATATTTGCATGACGAGTTGAAGTTTACTGCAGGAAATTTCACTAAAAAATTTTGATTTTTTTATTTCGTTAAAAGTATGATAATTGTATAGAAAATGACGTGAAAAGTTGTTTGTTTCAAACCGCAGGTCTATATCTCAAATCGTTCTCGAGATATAGCCTCTCAAAGTTTTAGTTTTTTTTAATTTTTGAAGAAAAAAGGCTATAACTTTTGAACGCGTAGTCGGAATTGATTTTAGTTGACGGATTTGAAATCAGCGTGTCAAAATCTATATAATGACATGTATAATACTTTAAAATCCGACAAAAAAATTTTGGTCAAAAATCGACATTTTTTTAAGGTATACCCCTTTGAATTTTTTCGATTTTTCGCGAAATTTTTTTTTCCGAATTTTAAGGTATTATACATGTCATTATATAGATTTTGACACGCTGATTCCAAATCCGTCAACTAAAATCAATTCCGACCACGCGTTCAAAAGTTATGACCTTTTTTCTCCAAAAATTTGAAAAAACTAAAACTTTAAGAGGCTATATCTCGAGAACGATTTGAGATACAGACCTGCGGTTTGAAGCATTCAACTTTTCACGTCATTTTCTATACAATAAACATACTTTTAACGAAATCAAAAATTCGAAATTTTTTTGTGAAATTTCCTGCAGTGAACTTCAACTCGTCATTGAAATATCGACTAAAATACAAGAAAATAAGACGTAGAGGTAGTATGGTTTTATAATTGAGCGTGTAAATTAATATTAAATGATTTTTTTTGGTTAAAATGTTTGATTTGCGCATAAAGATGAATATTCTAATAATATTTAAAAAATATTTATTAACTGAAAACACACATTTGTATTAATTTGTCAATAAAGCAAGGGAAGCACTGCTTCCATGGACGCTTCGCCACTGCTTTATTAAATATAATTTGTTCAAATGTGACCACGGGCCGCAGGTTGGCCAGCCCTGAATTAAATAAATAAAGTGATTTTTGCTTGAAATGATCTGTTTTTAGATGCCATACAAACGATAAATATGTTTGGAACAATTCCTGATACGCGGAGTGCATATTTTGATTTTTGGAGAGTCTATGACGACATAAAGATGTGGGATATTTCCTATTACTTAAAACTAAACCATTCAAGTCTCGTTACTTCAAAATTATTATGGAGGCCAGAGTTGTCTGCAGATATTAAAGTATTATAATGAAAATATAAACATATATTCATGTATTTATGAATTCATTTGGTTATTTCAGGAAGGTATAGTTGAAATAGCTAGCACAATATATAATACAACAAATGATAACGTGGAATATTGGAAAAAGATGGTACCATCTAAAACTGAAGAGGCACTTGTGGGGATTTGGGGAGACGCTGAACCTTATGTAGAAGGTTTTCTTAACGATGCTAGGTATTTTAATTGTTTATAATTTAAAAATGTTTTGTTTATATAACAGTAATTATATATAATTATACTTTGTACACTCGAACAAAAATTTTAATACTTTGCACCTTAGACAAGGAAAGATATAGGACTAAAAACACATTACCTACCATATCGCTCCACGAGTCATTGGCGTATCATTCGGATTTTAAAATAAATATCAATTTTATATTTTTTTATATTGTCTTTAAAAATATTTCAGTAATAATTGATTAACAGAATATGCCGGTCAAAAATCACGTACAATTATTCAGAATAGAGTTGATGCGAAGGGAGATTGGTTATAATATATATTATATATTTGGTAAAATATAGAAAATTACATTCAAAAAATGAAAACATCAGTGGGATTATTCAGTGCAAAGTATTAAAATTTATGTTCGAGTGTACAAAGTGCATATTATCAAATTTTAAGTGAAATGATTTTTTTTAAAGTGTATTTAAATACTAGCCTTATTTAATTACAGAGATTTAAATGTACTAGAACAAGATATTGACAAGTTCAAAATATTCTTAAACGAAACATACAACAATAATGAATTTTATATTCAGAATATAACATTTATTTTGAAGTTTATCATTGAAGAATTATCAGTAAAAGAACATGTTGAATCGGTACCAGGAAAAATAAATGAATTATGGGAAGTTATGGGCGAATCCGGAAAAACCATGAGGAAATCATTAGAAAAGTTAATAACGACAGTAAGTTATTAATTATAATTATAATTAATTTATACTATACAGTACAGAAGAGACTCTTTTTATGCGATACATATGTTTTATTTTTTACTAAAGAAAAAATATAACCGATTTCAAAACTGTTAAATTTAATGATTATATACTTTTCAGTGATTTCAGGATTTTTTTGAAGTCGGTTTTTTACACTAACACAACTTCAAAAATAATGATTTTTGTAACAAATGCCCCCCTCATTTTTGTTTATATAAGAAGGACTATGTCCGGTATTATAAAGGAGCAAGCAAATTTGCTAGCTAGCAAACACTCTCAAATGAGGTATCAAACTTATATGACAGTTCTCTTTGAGTTTTTAACAGATATTTGCAAGCGCAGTAAGTTGGTTTTTACCGTTATTACTCAAGGTTAGTAAGTACATTTTAGTAAATATACTTTACATAACTTTAATTTTACTTCCTATGCATGAAATTATCTATCAAAAACTCCAATAAAACTGTCATATAAGTTTGATACCCCATTTAAAAGTGCTTACTAGCTAGCAAATTTTGCTAGTTCCTTTATAATACCGGACATTAGAGTCTACATAGAATTTTTCAAATTTATTATAGATGTATATATCATTTTAAAAATATTTCAAATCTGAATTTAACTCTTCAAGATTGAATTTAGTAAATAAAAATGTTTAAAATGATAGAGTAAGTTACGTTAATGATAGGGTAAAGTGTAAAACAGTCTAATGATCATAAATAGTACATTGTTAGATATTCCCAGAATAGGATATATAATATTAATTTTGGAATTATTTATATTGTGTATATTTTTATAGTTGCAAGACGGATACAAGAAAACCATGGAAGTTTTTAATAACCTGATAAAAGGAGAGGGAATGAACCAATTATCTACAATAATGAAGTCCTTTATAGAAAAATATGATAAATTTATAAAAGACCTCCACATTTCGTTTATTAAATATGCGGAGAAGTTATGGAGTGATACTCATGTTATGCTAACTGTCCAGTGGAATAAAATGTTACAAGCTATAGAACCAACGTTTTTGAAGTTTGTTCATTATTTAGAAACGATCATTTGGGAAGCTAGTAGGGAATTTTTAGGTATACAAATATGATAATTTTTATTTTTCGAATGGGGTAATAAAATACATTATATTATAAATATTTCTTAAGAGAAATAATTTCAATATAAATCTAGAAATGAAAATTATAATAATAGACCAGAACATAGTAGCGTAGTTATTCAGAAAAATATTTCGATTGAACTTTTTGTTTTTATCTTATTGGGGAGGTTGGCCCGATTATAAAAGTGCAAGCTACCAGTCGGTACTTTGACATAAAAAAGGTCCTTACATTTATAATGAAACCGTGAATTTAGGTATTTTCAATCATGAAAATGTATACTTTAAAACTAATGTTATCATACTTTATATATGGACAAAAATAAAATTAAAGATAATTAAATTCTCCACCAAAAAGGTTCAATATATATTTTACGTCACATTTGTATTTCAACGAGTATCGACTGTCTGAATTTTATAAAAAAATTATTCTCTAATTTAATAATATTATTAATGTTGTCCTTTGAAATACTCGATCAATAATTAAAAAAAATCCGATAGTATGTTCTGGTTTATAAAGAAAATACCGAAGAATTATATAAATATTCACAATATTGAATAATATTTGGATTTTTTTAGATTTCCTTTATAAACGAAAAACGGAAATTGTCGATTCTCCATATTTTATTGAATTTTCCAACTTTACCCATGATATAGACCATTTCTATAAAGATATGATGCATAACAGTATAATAACAAATATACGTAAATATTCAAATACAGTTTGGACTTTTATCAGAGAAAAATATTTTAAAGTGATTCCATTTGGAAAGGAGTTAAATGACGTATTTACCGAAATTATCGAAGAGTTGAAACAGTTACAGAATTTGCCTTCAATACAATTTCTTACCCAAAAATATAACGAAGTATCGATGAAAGTGATATGGTTTTATGACTATTTTGAAATTGGGGATAGATTGCAATCGATTTTTTCTATTTTACACATGAAGCTTACAGAAATTACCCAGACTGCTTTGGAAGCGGAAAATAAGTAAGTTTTTATTTTTATTTTTGTGTAATTATTTATATTAATTGATGTAACTTATTTTAGATATCGATCAGCAAAAACTAAATTTATTTTTGACCCAGATACAGGAGTAATGCAATTTGAACAAAAATTACCGATGTCATGGCATTCTTTTAATGATACAATGAAATTTGGGGTGAGTAATAGAATAATTTAAATCAAATTTGAATTGAATTGAAAAAATGATTTTTACAGGAAATACCAGAAATAAAAATGATAAATAACTTACAAAACTATTTAATTACGTCAAATGTTAGTTTTTGGCAGTTCTACTATGAATATAAACCTTATACTGAACCCACAACATGGTTACCACCTTTTGATGGTAAAATATTTTTATTATTACTACATATTTTGAAATTAAAATTTAATATATTTTATTTTTATTTTAGCCTACGCTTTGATAGCTGGACCACAACATTTTGTAACTTTTGACGGCAGACATTATAAATTCTCTGGTGAATGCAGTTATTTACTGGCACACGATTTTAAAGATCAGAATTTTTCAGTTGCAGTAACGTATAATGTTAAAGGAAAACAAATAAGCCATAAAATATTACTGTTTGTTAAAGAAATTGGTTTAGAAATCGATTTTGCTACAAATGTTAGTAAATAAGTATACGTATAAGATAAGTATTAAGCAAAATACATCAGAAATATTTAAAAAAAATTTAAAATAAAGTTTAATGGGTACCAAAGGTAATTCATATGTTGAAATCGTTTAAATAGTTTAAGCTCTGCGAGGGAACAAATGAATTTACATATATACATGCCAAAATCATAACCCTTTTTCTGGCTTCGCGTAGTCGGGTAAAAATTATAATTATAAAGGGCTATAAAATTTAAATTTCGAAGTTAATGAGATTTCCAAATAGTAAAATTAATGTTTTTTTCAGGCTGTAAAAGTATCAGGTCATGGAGTAAGTTCTAGACTTCCCTTAAACGTAAAAAATACTTACGTTTATCAAGAAAACGAAATTATTACTGTAGATAGCAAGCTTGGATTCATGTTAAAATGTAATATGAAGTATGCCATTTGCAAATTTAAACTATCAGGTAAAATTAAATGAAAAACTGTTCGATCAGTGTTTGCCAAACTTTTTTACCTAATCCCAAAAAATTCTAAATATATTTAATATAAACCTATATATACCGCGGAACACAGTTTGGCAGTCACTGTGTTAGATTAATATATTTCACAATAATTTAACATTTTCTTTAGGTTGGTACTTCGGTAAAACAGCAGGCCTTTGGGGAACGATGGACAACGAGCCCGGAAACGATATGATGACATCTACCGGACAAATCGGTACAGATCCCGGTCGGTTCGCCCAAAGTTGGTCCCTGAAAAGCGGTATTTGTAGCGGGGTTCGATCCCCGCCTATTGTCGAAACTAACACTAACAAAACTTGCGAGGCGTTCTTCCAGAGTAAAGTGTCCTCACTAGCAGCTTGCTTCTCTGTGGTTTCACCGACGCCGTTTTACGAAATGTGCCATTACAGTCATTATTGTGTAGCTGTTGCGGCATATATGGAAGCTTGTGAGGTCGAACACACGCCTCTTAGAATACCCGATGCATGTGTCAGGTGAATAGTCCGTCAAATAAAAAAAATCGATTCGATTTTCTAGTTTTTTGGGTTCCGTAGAAAACTAGAAAGTAGAGGTGTACCGGAATTCCTGTTAGAATTTTTAAATATAAATACATAGATTATTATCTTAAATTAATATAACATTGTTCTATATGGTATTTCTTAAAGAAAATACATTAAATTATAAAAATTGTGTTTTCTACATATTCTGCAATTTTTTCAGTTTCGTAAAACTATCTTTTAGCTATAATTTTGTTAAATTATTTGTATAGCAGACGTTCTTTTCGATCGAATGTAATTACATGTATAGTGTCAATAATAATAATATAAAAATAATAATAATATAATAGTAGTAACGTTAAAATATTCACTTTAATCGTGAATTCCGGTACACCCTTATAGTTTCGCTCTGTCTGTCCGTCCGTTTATTTATGTCACAGCTCTCCGAACAGATATACCTATTAAGTTGAAATTTGGTATACGGGCGTAGTCTGATGACCCAAAAACAGAAATTATAAGATTTTTGAAAAATACTGAATAGTATACTCAATTTTTTAAATTTTTTTTAAAAACTAATTCTTTATAATACGTGAAATTAAAGAATTTACTCTATTTTATTTTAGTTGTACTTTGACAAATGGAACTCAACTTGAAGAAGGCGATTTTGTAGTTCTTCAAGATGAACATGTACCACAATCTTCTGATATTGTTTTTATAATTGAAGCGAAGAAATGTAATACAGATTTATCAATCAATAAACATATGTCTACATTAACTTCATTATTACATAAGGAATTATCAAATGTCAATTTAACAAATAATAGGTAAGTCTTGAGGCTTCCGCAGTGATCTTGGCTTCTGGCTGTAAGCCGCGTCTTCAGGGCTCTTCTAAAAGAGCCCTAAAGATATCCACTACAACGTTGGCCGATAACACAACCAAATCGACGCGGTTTACATCCAGAAGTCAAGAACCAAATAATAAGTAACTTTCAAATTTTTTCTTTGTTTATAGTATGACAAAGTCGGGTAATTTATGTGATATTTTATAGGTACGCTGTCGTAATTTTTGGAGGTTCTGATGTTTTTAATGAACCAAGAAACATTGTTTTCAACAATGATGTTTTTACTAACCATCAACAAATTCCGCAGTACTTTGAAAATATCCCAGTCGGTATGTGAATGGCATTCTTACAACATAGTATTGTTTTCTAAATACATTTTATTTTAGGAAATGGTACTTCAGATATTTTCCAAGCACTAAGTTACGCGTCTAAGTTAATTTTCAGGCCCGGAGTATCAAAAACATTCATTGCATTCCCTTGTACTGAATGCGACCCTGATAATATGAAGGTATGTAATATGTTTTTATATCTACACTCAAAAAAATTAAAAGATAATTTAAAAAAAGCTATTTTTTTACAAATTTTCAAACAGTTATATCTCTGCGAAAAATGATTGCATTTGTATGATCTAAAGCCCGTTCGTAAGCTTATACTTTCTAGTTTTTGAATCAGAAGCACAATAATTTTTATCTTCTCCTTCCGTTCTGTACCAAGGGTTAATTAAAAGAGTTTGAAAAATTATCCCTTAATTTTTTATAATCGTACGGAGATGAAAAAAAGGAATATTCAAGAGAAAAGAACAAGCTTTCGAAAGTTTTCATTGAATTTCTAGTAAAAAAAAATGTCACCCCATATACGCTTTCAAAGTTTATAAAAAATTCAGGGATACTTTTTCGAACTCTTTTAACTCTTGGCAGGGGATGATAAAAAATATTAAGCTTTTGATTCAAAAACTAGAAAATACAAAGCTTACGAATGAGATTTGGGTTATGCAAATCCAATCATTTTTCGCAGAGATATAACTGTTTGAAAATTTGTTAAATTCAGTTTTTTAAATTATCCTTTAATTTTTTTTAAGAGTGTATATTATTATGTAATTAAAAATATTTGATGTAATAACGAAATTTTAATTTTTAGCTGGATTATAATGTTATGCATCAATTGTTAAGAGAAAATGATATTACTCTACATATTTTGATGAATAATGAATTTGTTCTTCCAAAAACAAGAGATATTAAGAAATTCTACGGTAAATTAAAATGTTTTTATAAATATAAAATATATATTAATTTTATTATATATTCTAGGTATTGATAGCAATACATCTTTCACAAATAAAGATGTGAAAGAGTTAAAGGGTGATCTTAATTTAAGAAAGCAAGTGAAATTACCTAAATCATTTTTAGGATATTGTATTCCATTGGCGATAGAAACTAACGGTAAGAAAAAATAAATATTTAAAAGGATTACAAAATAAATTTATTTTCTAACCAATTAAGTTCATTTTGCAATGTTGGCATTCAATGTTATGCATTTTTTAAATTAGTGTGTCAGCAAGAATTTTAACAATTGTAACGAAAAAGAAAACAATAATTAAATTGCAAGATTGTCTTTGGATTTTATCCAAATATTTTATAAAAAAAACATTTTTGTTTACAAATAAATCAAATAACTATAATGTTATAGGATCTGTGTTCAGTGCGAAGAAATTGGATCTAGAAAAGAAGAAACCAGGCGTAATCAAGAAGTTTTTAACGGTGTTCGCGAAACGTGTTAGTGCATCAGCGGTACCAAACAAATGTCAAATGTGTGAGTGTACAGCAGTTAACTCTGGGACGTCCTTTATGGAATGTTTCCCATGTGATTACCCTAATACGGTGTACATAGACTATGTATGTATATATTTTATATATTTAATAATTTGTTTAGAACTGCTGATAAAGGATATTATTTTTTGCAGGGATTTAACGATGATGACAGTTTTTCGAACTACCTTCATTCGACATTCGAAGAAGATTGATTTTTGTTGTAATAATTAATAATAATTAATATGCATGAGTGAAAATGCTTGTATTAAAATTTTAAGAAACTAGTTTTAACCTTATTAATTTATTTGTTATATTTTGTTATGTTAGTTATTGTAAATCAAAAAATAAATACACATATTTTTAACCACTGGGTTAATAAGATTTAATTTAATAAATTTTGCAATTGTATTATGACTAGTACCGATTTTTTTCTCCTATACGAATTAATTTGTCAAAAAGAAACAACAATACAATCAGAACGGTTTGAATTAGAAAAATTTATTTAATTTATTTTAATTAATTAGACACACATACACTGTACACTAAGAGTGTGTATAAGAAAGTTCCGTGACACTCATTACATATGTTTTTTTTTTTATATACAGAGTGAGTCATATCAGGTGGAACGAACTTGAACAGTTGATCGAGAAAAATATTTCAAACAAAAAAGTTCATATGAACATCTGTCCGGAAACTTTTCGTGAGTAAGAGATTTTACCTTAAATTAGTTTTTATTTAACCCATACAGTAATGAAACTTTTCTTATTTTTAATCCTTGAACAAGAATATAAATTTATTTCGTGTAATTTGAAGCATTAGTATTAGGTATATTTCTACAGCACCATCTTTACTGTTATATTTATCGTAAACTGTAGATCTTTTGACAAATTCAAAAAGTATATTTTTTATCATATGACCTTATAAAATTGCCAAACACGAGAAAAATTTAAAAATAAAAATATACTTGATAAAAATCAAAGTGCTCATTGGCCACATACACCCCTGGTCTAAATAATCATTGGTTGATACTGGAAATCGATAACACATATTAATATAACACAATGGGTTCTCCAGACATTAAATAAAAACTAATTTTAGGTAAAATCTTTGGGGGTATGTTGCGCCTTCACGAAGAATTTCCAGATATATGTTTATACAGTGTATTCCAAGTTAAGACATAGGAAATTTAACATGGGGACAATTAGAAATTTTGTAGTAACCTTTGGTCAAATTTAACGATTGGTGCATTCTGAAATTCCACCTTGAAACTAACTGATAAATTTTAAATTAATCAACAGTATTTTGTTTTCAACTTTAATGAAATTAAAGTAAGCATCCTAGATAAAATTATAATAATATTTTTTGGCAGATATAAATTTGAAAACAAAATATTAAATTTTGTGGCGGCATTTCAAAATGCACCAATCACACATCGTTAAATTTGATTAAAGGTTACTACAACACTTCTAATTGCCCTCTTGTTAAATTTCATATGTCTTAATCAACTTGGAATACACTGTATAAAGTTTTTTGTTTAAAATATTTTTTTCAATCAACTGATTAAGTTTGTTCCGAGTTTGATATGATTCACCCTGTATATCAAAATTGATATTTTTTTTAGATCGAATGTTACAGTAATAATCAATTTTATTTGTTTGTTCTAATTACAATTTCAGCGGATATCGTAATTTGAAAGTTTAGCGTTCCGTCTTGCTCTATCACTTTAAAACTTAACTGCTTCATTTTTCACACGCCTTTGCCAAAATGCTAAAAGATACGATCGTTACTGCTCAATTTTATAATGCAAACAAATTTGCAGTCTCTTGGCAAACCAATTAAAAATACAGTCACGAAAAATTACTTTATTCTATTTTAGAATATTCCATTAACAAAAAATTATTTTTAGTTGTCTGTACAAGAAACTAAAAGAGAATTGAAAAATAGTACTTACGTGTATATTGAGACAATGATTTTTAATATGAGCTCATTTAAAATTATTTTGGCAAATATTGACCCTGTTAAAAATACATTAAAATGCGGTCCTGATATCACATACAAATAAATTATTGGCGACAGCAAACATTTTATTTAGAGGCAATTTCTAAAGCGTGGGATTTACTGAAATTTGTTAACTTCTTTTTGAATCCGGAAATTATTAAAATATTATTTACATTACAGTAATTTCAACTAGGTAAGGTTAAATATTTTTTACGAGCAATTTGTTCAGAATTGTTTTGCACGTATTGTGGGGCTAACTTCATAAAGGTGAATAATAAAAAAAATGAATCTGTAGTATCGCACCAAACTGAGTTATAAATTATTATTCAACTTAATGTTACATTATCTATTTATCTATTTTAATTTGTTTATTATAGGGGAAGAAAGGGGTTGCGACGCTCTTAGGGGAAGTAATAGATTTAAAGAAAAAGGTGTAAGCTATAATATAAAAAAATTGAGTCTGTAGGATCGCGCCAAGCTGAGTTATTAATTATTGAAGTTAATACATATTACGTTATCGATTTATCTATTTTAATTTGTTTATAATAGGGGAAGAAAGGGGTCGCGACGCTCTTAGGGCAAGTAATAGATTTAAAGAGAAAGGTATAAGCGATAATATAAAAAAATTGAGTCTGTAGGATCGCGCCAAGCTGAGTTATTAATTATTGAAGTTAATACATATTACGTTATCGATTTATCTATTTTAATTTGTTTATTATAAGGGAAGAAAGGGGTCGCGACGCTCTTAGGGCAAGCAATCGATTTAAAGAGAAAGGTATAAGCGATAATATAAAAAAATTGAGTCTGTAGGATCGCGCCAAGCTGAGTTATTAATTATTGTAGTTAATGTTAGGTTATCGTTTTATATATTTTAATTTGTTTATTATAGGGGAAGAAAGCGTTCGCGATGCGTAATAGATTTAAAGAGAAAGGTGTAAGCTTTAATTTAAAAAAATTGAATCTGATTTATATGATAAATTAAAATTTATAGATAAAAATGCTGAACCGAAGCAAAAATGTTTATTTTATTATGGAAATTGTATTCAAACAGATTTTTTCAAACGAAATAATCTGTATATTTTTAATTTTGTAGGTATCAATTCTTTAGAAAGCTCTTTCCGAGATCAAATTATATTAATATATTTATTAAATTTACTTTAAAAAGTTTTTGTTTGAGAATTATTTTACGGTTTAAAAATATTTAGATGTTCCGATAATTATGAATGGTTATCAAATAATATGTAGATAATATTATGAGTAATTTTGACGGTACTAGGTAAAATCTTCCTCCGTCAAAACTGAATATATTGTAAAACATTTTAACATTGACATAAATCAGTTCTGAAACTGGCAATAGCTATCGTCACACTTATACTTTGTTTAAATAATTAATGTCATTAGCAGATTGGCATTTGGCAAAGGGTACTACTCATTGTTCATTATAGACCTCTGAGAAACCTCTTGGGAGTTAATAGTATGTGTCAAATAAAAGTGATTCCAACTATTCGAACGTATTAGACAAATTCAAATTCTTTGGGTGTATATTTCAAAATTACTTAATCCTTGTAAAATGCTTTTAGGACATGTTCATAATCGAAAAAAAAACCCGATGTATTATTTTTCAAAAATTGTCAATTTCCCATATGAAAATTCAACTGGTTTGTAATAAAATATCAAATTTGGTATTTTTTTGTTGCAGTTTTGTGGAATGTACAATATATTTAGAAGTAACAATTTAACAAAGTGTTAATTTGAAATATGATTAATAGAAAAAACAAAATATGTAAAATAGTATGTTTATATAGGTCACTCTAAAAACAAAACATATCTTTAGCAAGTTTATTTCAGAATCTGAATCCTAAACCCACTAATTTTGCGTCATAGCCGCTCTAAGTATTTTTTTATCGTTAAATGTTAAAACTACATAATATCTATAGAATACTTTGATAAATGTAATTTTATATAAAATTTATTTCAGTTGCATTAAGAAATGAGTTTTGGTATGTAGATAATTTTTTAATTTTAAGATTACATTAAAATATAAATTATATATACCAAAAAAATTTGGAACTGTCTATAAAATGTTGTTTTCACATAATTTTGATGAGATTTTTGAAATAGAATGTTATTTATACAGTGTAACTTCGATTTTAATGAAACAAAAAAAATCACATACATTATATATATACAGTGTGCCCCAGGATAGATGTAACAACAAATGTTTGATGTAAAACTAAGGTATACCAAAAATAAGTCCTCTACAGGGTGTTTCATAAGCAAATTTCTAAAAATATAGTTAATAAATTATTAATATATTATATTATAATAAATTAAGAAAATATTTTATTGTGAAGTAGGGTATAAAAACAACAATAGAGACACATTATTTAGTTGTTATTGACTATCTGTCAAACGTGACGTTGTCTTATTACATTTTTTCTAATTTTGAAAAATAAAGGTCCTTTATTATTGGTAATTTTCTCAACTTTGCTTTTGAAATACCCTGTAGAAGACCAAATCAACTAATTTTTGATATACGTTAGTTTTATGTCAAAATTCAATTTTTTTTTATTCCTGGGACACACTGTATATCCAAAATGAAATTTTGATTATGGATTAACATAATCAATAATGATGTTTTCTCAACCAATCCAGTTAAATATAAAAAAGAAAATTTTGATAATTGAGTTATTGAAAAGAAATACCATCAAAATAAAAAACCGCATTTATGTTATTTAAAAAGAGGTGTTGATACTCTAATGTTACCTACTTGAAATAAATATATTAATAATTCTGATAAGTAAAAAAATCGCCCACTGATTCTACAGAAATAAAGCCAATACAATAGAGCTTCGGTAACTCGAATTTTTAAAATTTTTTTACTGTTTTGTTTCTAAATATTTCTCTATTAAAAGATATAACAATACAAAAATAATCATTTTCACGAAGTTATACAGTTTTATTTGATTTTTCTTCTAAAATCTCTCCTTGTATAAAAATAATAAATCTGTGAAAATACCGAGAGTTAGTTGTTTCTGTCAGCATCTCAAAGTTGAACTGTGTTAGTTCTAAAGCCCACCGTTTCGTAGCGGTACAGTCGCGCTATTATACGCATGCTCCGCTCCGCTCTTTTTAACTGGCCGACTTATATGGACCGATGGAATAACTGACATGTGTATAAAATTACATAGCTTACTTTTCTCCTCTTCTAAAAATAAGGTCGCATATGGCTATTTTTAGACTAAGTATAAACTCTTACATATTAGATAACTTATTTTTGTTTTATAAGTTTCGCTCGCCAACAAAGGTAGATCCCACGCTTTTGGACGGACCATGGGAATTCTCATGGTTCTAACAGAGAAAAAGGGCCGCACTTACTTCCCCACTACAAATTTTAATACTTAAACTATTCCACATTTATACATTTTATAATATTTTTATACATAAGGAACCTTTACATAAAAAATGAAAATTATAGTAATATTTTTTTTAAATAAAAAAACTATATATATTTATAAGAAGAAAATGTTTCAAGGAAATGAATAAGTATTCAACTTTAAATAAAATAATAACGAACTGATACACCTCTGCAAAAGTTTCAGATGATACACATTGTTTCATTATACGGTTGATCCAAAAAAGAACTAATGTTATTGTTTGGTGTATAAATAAAAATGACCAATTGTTTATTATATTCAGCAGTGAATCATCAATGGCAGTAAAACAGCAGTTGCAATACGTATGTTGACTGTAGAATATTTGTTATGAAAGAAGAAAAAGAAATGATTTCACTCTGATACCTTCTTAATGCGTTTGTACTTAAGATGTGTAATAAAAACATGGCAATCGTAAATTTTATAAGTTTAAGTTTGATTTTTGTGATGGAAATATGCAGAGAAAATATGGTATTTAATCAGGGTGACCAACAAATTTTTTCGAAAAAATTCAGCTATAGATATTTATAGTATCTTTTTTACTAAAATAAAAAATCCATTTCTTTTTTTTGTAAGAAAAGAAATTTATATTTTACTTTTTGATTTAATACATACTTTGTAAGTCATTTGGTACAATATCTAATCACTCAAAAAAGTCCAGATTTTATAATTCAACCACTGTTTGTTTAAGGTAGTTCTCGTGCAAACGTCATTTCGATAGAATTTAAAAAAAAATTCAGGGCATAAAAAGAATAATGATATCTATTCAAACGTGAAATTTTAAAGAGATCGACCGTTTTAAACTCGAGATAATTATCATCAAAGTTTGCCACTTTTGTACGTATCTACTATATCAAGTTCGTATTATGTCCATTTTTATGACTAAAAACTTCGACAGATTTTGATAAAAAAGCTATCAAACAGTAAAGGCTTATAATTCTGATATGTGATAAAAAAATCCAAATGATTTACCGTTTTGTATTTGAAATACAATTGTATTTCAAAAACAAAACGGTCAATCATTTTGAATTTTTTATCACATATCAGAATAATAACCCTTTACTGTTTGGTAGTTTTTTTTATCAAAATCTGTCGTAGCGTTTATTCATAAATTAAAGAAAACTGCCCTTATACAACAATAGATGGTTTTGGGTATAGACTTGATCAAAAATTCTCTGTAGCAACACAATTATTTTCGATATTTTACCATGGTATTATGAGCGTAATTTTTTGATAGTACTGTAGCACGAGAACTACCTTAAAGTTTTGTTGTTAAAGTTTGTTTTGAAAAAAAAACTAAAGAAAGCCTTGTGATTTATAATTGTTTACTTCATTTGTTGTCGAGAGATTTAAAATATTGGAAAAGAGAAACACTAGCTGCGTACAATAATATGATATTATATAGTAGGTACTCTGGTTATATCTATAAATCCCTGAGATAAAAAAGCTTGGATAAATCCCCGACATTCCAAAATTTTAAATAAATTCACTGACTCCCTGATTTTAGAAAATTTCAAATAAATTGCCTCACTTTCCCTGACCACTTTGGCTTCCCTAACTTTTCCCTGACAGTCCAGAAAGTTGGCACCCTGTAAATAACTCAGCTTTATAAGACCAGAGCTGTGCACAAGAACAAAAATTGTACTTAAGTATAAATACAATTATTCTACAATAATATGTTTAACTAGCTGTTACCCGCGACATCGTTCGCGTGAAATTTAGGTTAAGTAGCAGCTGTGTGACATTAAACCCATAAAAAAGAAGAAGGTTAGGTATAAAGATTTCTGTTATGATAGTTGATAAAACAGGTCGAGCGCACAAATGTTACATTTTCATTATTTTATCTAAAGCAAAAAAAAAAAAATTGGGGTTATAAAGTAGCCTATGTCCTTCCTCAGGATGCAAGCTATCTCCCTGCCAAATTTCATCAAAGATCGGTTCAGTGGTTTAGTCGTGAAGAGGTAACAAACGGACAAACATACTTTGTTAAAAATAAAATATATGATAATTAATATATTTTTGAGATTATTCGTACATTATCGACATTAATCAATTATTATTATAAATTGTAGTGAATTTCTGTTAAATCTATATATATAAAATAAAACGTAACGTCTCTCTGTCTATCCGTTCGGGCACTTATCCGATTTGCGTGTTTTTTTAAATTCATTTCGTTTTAGTATATATTTTGTTACGTAAGGTAATAGTAAATCAAGTCGGAAAAAATCGTATATAGGGGGTTGTTTTACCCCCAGAAACCCTTACTCCCGTGATATTTTCCCACCGGATATAATGAAACTAATTACAACCCTTCATACGTGACAGGGGGTGAAATATTAACTCCTGTGTGAAGCCGGGGCGAGTAAGCTAGTATATAAATATTTAAAACAAAAAATGAATTCTTTTTTACAAATTGTATATGCCAATTTAATTATGTATATTTCGTAAAACGTGTAGAATATTACATTGTAATAGAAATGTTTTAAAAATAATTATGTCTCAATTTTAATTATGATCTTGTGAAAAATAGTTTGCGTTTTATAATTTTGTTTATTAGCTAAGGACAAACTAAATTACTGTCATGTTCGCACACATAAATATTATTTATGATAATATTACGAAAAAATAATAATATCTAAATTTAACACAGTTATACGTTAAATGTAGATATTATAGAAAATATTATTCTGCAATCAAATATAATTTTATTTGTAATTGCATCTAGCGTAGAAACAATATCATAAATACTTGCAATAATAATTATTTTATTTTGGTGATCGATATTTTTTCATCGATTTAATTGACACTATTATATATATACAGAGTGTCCCAAAATTTGCTTCTAATCTGTAAAATTCTAAAATTTGTGATAATACGTAAAGTAAAATTATTATTATAATTACATAATAATTTTATCTTAAGGACCATCAATGAACTAAAATAGCCACGCTTTATAACTCTTATACTTTAAATTAGGTCGCTGTATTTCACATTTAGCTCATATTTATTAATAATTGAGTTTATGAAATGGTACATTTATTATATGAATTTTAACAATTATTAAAAATCAACAAAAAAACTAAAATTAGCATTAAATATTGAACTCAAATATCATGATTATTTGTAAGCATATAAGGTTTACTGTTTTTGTGATTGAGGGGCTTCTTTTTTGTAATTCTCATGAACTAATGTTACTAATAAAACAAGTAATTAATCAATTTAATTACCAAAGTCCGCAAATATAGTTTGTCTTTTAAATTATAGCCTTTTATAAAGTAAAACCAGTAATGAGCACGCAGTGATGGACACTTGTTAATGATTACAAAATGATAAGTACTACGATACAAAAGATCAAATTTGAAACAATGTAAAGTAGTTGCTATGATAATATAATAATTAATAAATAAATTATACTAATAATAAGTTTAAATGTTCACCATTTTGACACCTATTGGCCGATTGTCATCAAATCACGCTGTAAGACAGTTAAATGTATATATATTTATATTCAGAAATGATAGTAATCAAATATCAACAAATATTTCTAATTCAGTACAATTAATTAAAAAATAGCCATTACTGGAGTCATATCCAAGACTGGTGCCAGTACCTTATTTAAATTTTTATTTGATAAAAAAAAATAGTTAAAAAAAGTAAAATCGTGGATTGCTCTACAAAATTCAGTGTTAAATAAAAACATAACTTTCATTTTCAAATTCTTTCTCGTCGGCTCGACAAATTCGTAATGGGGTCAGTTAAAATAATAAAGTAACATTCTATTATTAACTTTTAATATGTCCTGTAGTATCCCTACATTTGCCATATGTTACATTTCATGAAGTAAGTGTAACAGTGTAAGACTTTTTTACATGTAAGCGAACACATTTTTAGTTCAAATGCGCACCTTAAGTAAATATATTGTAGAGGAAAGTCGAACTAATTAACGACTATAGAAAATACTATTTCATTTTATCTATATTAAATCTCTACAAAAAGAGTTGGTAAGTTAAAAGTAATTATCAATTAAATATCTTTATAAAAGTACATTTACGCTACAATTAAACCTTTTTCTAACGGAAAATATAGGTCATGTTATGGGAAAGGTTTATTTTTTTCTTTATTGACATAAAAATAACATAGTCGAGAATTTAAAAATGTGGCATTGGTGTCACAGGACTTTCTTATACGCAGTGTGTCCAATTATATAAAACAAATATTTGATAATGGATAAAAGAAAAGATAAAAAAATAAATGAGATATTAATTATAGAAAATAACGCTCTCTACTTTTAAAATATAATTTAAAATAAATAAAAATCAACCCCCCCCCTCCCTTTTACGTACGTATTTTATGGACGGCTACTAAAAGAAAATTTCTGTAACTGAACTGATTTAAATGAGTTTTTTAAGTGCTGTTTGCTTCACTCATATAAGCGCACGGTTGAAGTGAAACTTTTTTTAATTAACCATACGAATTAAAAAAATAAAGCTAAACGTATTAAATTAATAATCAAACGTATTACGTTGACGCATAGACCGTATATAAATTTTCTCTTATACATTTACTAATTTCTCCTTCACGCATAACCGACGTAAAGTAACTTGTATGCATTAATATTTCTTTTATACATGTACTCACGCATATGTACACTCTACTTAGAGTTTTATCTTTAAAACGTGTCGAATTTTAAAATCAGTCTAGATCATTTCAATTCGTTAGTCTCGTTAATGAAGTTTAACTTCAATAATATTCGCCTGTGGACCACTAGTTGTAAGATACATCTTCATGGTGCTAAGCAGTTACGTTAAATATAGTAAAAAAAATAGTTTTTAATTTATTAAATATAAAAAGAATAGTGATAAGTGAATAATTCTATTTTTTTATATCTTGGTTAACACCGATGGTTTATTATCCTTACATATTATAAAACACAACGTCTCTCTGTCTGTCTGTCTGTCCGTTAGTGCACTTATCACTCGAGAATCACTTATCCGATTTATGTGTTTTTTTGGTTTTAATTCATAGATATGTTCTTTGCCTAGGTTTTATTATATATTTTGTTACATTAGGTAATATAAGGAATAAGCAGTGACGATAATAGTAAATCAAGTCGGAAAAAAGTTTGCCGCCAGCGCTATTTTGCAATACGCTGCCTAAACTATTAAATATTGAATAGTATAACAGGGTATCCACAGTTTTTTGAAAATAAAATTCCCTGACTTTTCCCTGACCACAGATTCAAAATTCCCTGAAGTGATCGAAGGGCCCTAGAATGTGAAAAAAAATTTGAATACCTTTTTTTTATTCGTCAACTTAAATTTATACACTTTTTTCTTCTTCACTGACTTCCCAGATATAATAAATTCCCTGACTTTCCAGAAAGTGGACACCATGTATTTAGTAAATAATTGTGTAGAGTAAAAAGATTTAAAATAAATTCCGCGATACCATATATCTAACTTTTATATTTAAGCGAGCGAAGTCGCGGGTACAGCTAGTCTATGTATATAATAAAAGGTAATAATTGGCTAAATAATATTCATTTGATCACACGATTATAAAACATTTAATTGAATGGAATGTATCTTGAAAAGTTTAAAGTAACATTTTGTATGTACCCTATTATCACCTATGAGATAGGAATCTTAAATTTATGCAATGTTTATGAGTATCAGCGAAGCAGATGGAGCTCCGTATATTTGTCTGTTCTATTTCTATAACTTTGATAGGTTTCAGTTGCCAAAATATCTGTGAATCTTGATTAGTAAGTAGCTGCAGAAATATGAAAAACGCTATAGGAATTCAACGTTATTAGTTATTTTATTTGTTCTTAAATAAATTCAAACGGTCGGTATTTAATACAACCGCTGAACTAAGTACCAGATATTTTTATATTTATAATAATATAATAGCAGTGATGTTAAAATATAAATGATAACAACTTAATTGTGTAAACGTCAGAATTTATTGAAGATAAAAGTAAATGCAATTTTTCGATTCAGGCTTTTAGAATTAATAAAATTTGATAGATATCGTAATCTCAATAATATTCATGTAGTTGACGATGATTCTGTGAATCGAAAGCTTAAATTTACTTTTATCTTCAATAAATTCTGACATTTATAAGTACAATTAAGATGTTATCATTTATCTTGTATTTATTTATTTATTTAAAAACAATTTTTAATTGATATATATGTATAATATCATGTTTTGTTCCCGGGTTCTGAATTAATATTAATGAGTCACTAAAAGATCTTAGTTTCTATTTTTATTTTATTCAGTTGAATAAACTTGAAGACATAAATACTGTAGATTTTATATATTCCGAAGGCAAATGTTATTAATCAAAAAATAAAAAAAATAATAATAATAACATAATACCGACTCGCATTATTTAAATTTATAAGTTTATTTACTTAACATTTCTTTACTTATTTAATGATACTTATATAACATTTGCTTTGATCTGCTAAAATTAACGTAGAGTTAGAATTTGTATATCTTTTTTTTATTTCCTTGATTGATTTGCTTAACACGCTTGATTAACAATTTATTTTAAATGCGATGATCGTAATTCTACAGTAAATATACAAGATTTAAAATTAACATCGTATCCGAGAATGAGTCAATTTTTAAAAGACAATATTTGTGAATTATAAAAAAACCTGTATAACAATATAGTAAAGTTGGCACTGACTTAACGGAAAAAGTAACACACACACACACACACGTAAAATATTATAGTCCTGCATACTGAATTCTGTCGTATTCTCATAAACGCTATAAATAGGTACGCTAATATTGAGAATACTGATAAAAATAACTGTGAATTCCAAAATGTCACATAATCTAATACTGAAATATAGAAATAGACTCATATCTTCTATATGTAAATATCCCATCAATTTTGATTTGTTTCTGATCAATGATCAATACTAATTGAATAGTTGTTTGATGATCTTACATTAGAAAGAAACGGACGCTTTGCAATTGAGTAGACACGGTTTATATTAGAATTAGAATGAATTCTTTTTAAGTAATGCAATTGCGAAGTCACAACAAGGAATTGTATAAAAATAAATCTATGTCATAATTATATGTAATGCGACTGTCTAAAAATAAAAGTGTACTTGTTAAATATCTATTAAATACGTATACAGTACGTGTTAGTGAGTCATCTAATGAGATTACAAATCTAAATTTAAAAACAAACTATACAAATAATCTTATTTTGGACAGCATTTTTGTTGAATTTGTTTACAGATTTATTTTTACTTGTTACAATAATTTCGCTATCATGTGACAGGTTGGTTTAAATGTGCAATTATTTCGTAAGATATTTTAAAAACGGAATTAATTAATATAAATACTGAAAAGAATTCAGTTCAAGGAACCCTTTTTCCAATTTTCTAAAAATAACCGTAACGAAATTACTTAATATATTTCAAATAATATTAGTTGGGAAATATTTTCAAATGAAAATATGCGTAAGTCTTGTTAAGAAGGAAAATTAATAAGACATCACTTTTGTCAGAGTTAAGAGCCCACGTTTATTTATAATTAAATACTGGGTTGTATGGAAAAGAAAAAAAGCATGTTTCTTTATAAATATTTGAAAATATATTATTTTTAAAATAGCGTTCCACTTATTTATACTTTTGACGACAGCAAATTTTTTATCCAATATAATATAAATAAATCTACATATTTATTTTGGAAATAGAACTTTTAAATCCCTCTACAAGATGTCATCTTTGTAATAATATATAATGTCCACTGCAACGTTACACAAAACATTGCAAATAATTTGTATGTAGCTCATCTTGTTTTAATATTATGTTCATTTCATACATCTGTTTGGGAAATAGCGAGTGTTAGAAAATGGCGTCATAGATCAGGTATAAATGAATATCGGTCAAAGACAAACAAGTTCAAGCAGCTAGCGTTGTACCTGCTCAAGTTATTTCAATTCCTGTCTGTTACAATTAAGATGCTTCGGATCAAAGGCGTTTGAAGATGTTTCGCAAATGCGAGTTTTAAGTTCTACGTACCTATATATTTATAACAATATTATTTTATATGACAAAATTAATATTTCGCACGTGCTAATATAATATAAATATTGGTCAAGAATTTTATTTATCTGACCTTAGACTGAAAAAGACTATCCCATATGTTATCTAAATATTAGTTCTGTTTACCTTGATATATTATATTTAAATAGAATAATTAATAGAGGCCCTTTAAAACTAATTGAAATGACAAGATCCAAACTTATAATTTCTTTTTTTTTAATCCTTGAAATCTGGACACATTTGATTAGTTAATATAAACAATTCAAAATAAAGTTTGATAATAAATTGTTAGTATAAATTACGAGATAAAAAAATGTTAATGTCGAGTTATATTACGAAATATTAACATCAACAAGAAAGACTTGAGGCTTCCGCGGTGATCTTGACATGAATCTTGGCTTCTGGGTGTAAACCGCGTCGGTTTGGTTGTGTTATCGGCCAACGTTTTTTCACTTTTAGAAGAGCCCTGAAGATGTCCACTGCAATGTGTGACGAAACGTTGGCCGATAATACGACCAAACCGACGCGGCTCACACCCAAAAGTCAAGATTCTCATCAACAAGAAAGTTTAAGAAATAAAACCAATTTCATATTTGATCGTTTGGTAATTTTTAATAAAATATACGTAAGATATAAACTGCATTTTAATGTAATTTTTTCCCTAAAAATAAGAAACAAAGTGGTTTGAGTTGCACACATTGTTATTATCGCATTAATATAAAAAGTTAGAGTCATGGACATTTCGGATTAACGATATTTTCTAGTGTAGAAATCAGACGTCAAATAAAAAAAGCTTGCGCACGTATGACTTTGGATGTGTGGGAGATAAATACACACACACACACACACACGCAATGTACATATCTGACACAGGTGTATAACGCGAGCGTGTAAGTTTCGTAAATCCGTAGAGGTGTTTGGGTGTTGCAACTGTAGCGGGGAAGACAGGCGGACAGGGACAGACACGTAGTGGTCAGACGTCGGTGGTGGCAATCTCGGCAGTGGTAGGGGATCTTCGGCGTCGGCAAGTAAACGCGTTCACTCGACGTCGAGTTAGTTATAAACATTCGGCGCTTTGGTTAACCGGCAACACGGCCGAAGGGCCAATCGACACGACACGCGCACCGCGACCTACAACTGCTAAATCTCCAAAAGTACCGCTCCACAACTCGGGAAGTGTGAACAGTGGGGAATTAACAGCGTTTGTAAGTCTCTCTACATAGCGATATTTAACAACGGCAACTTTTTAACACATATACATATATTGCTTGCTGCTTCTTCACTGCTTTGAAGTGTCAGTGCCGGAAACAGTGTTGTGGTTTATATATTATACATATATTATTGTCATTGCATACATTTATACCGCATAAGTGAACAGTGGAAAAGATTAGTGAGATCTATCAATCACAATGCATTTTTCATTCATAACTATCGATAATTAACAAGTTCATCTTTTCAATTCAAGTGGTAGATATATTTATCATTAAATATTTATATATATATATTTGTGAAATCGAGTATACCATTATAAAAATGATCCGTTTTCACAGTTCGAAACATGTGCGACCCTCACGGAAAATCAATCAAACTATCTTTATTTTTATCTAAACAATTTGACCCGTTTCCGTTCGCACCTGGGTCGAATTTTAACATTCATTTAAGAATTAACCTTCATTAATAAAATTTGTGTTTAAAAAAAATATTGCTGCATTAATCGACCTTATTATAAATAATAGAAGTTAAAAGATGACATTAAAATCAAAGTGAATTTTTAACAAGAAAAAGAAGAAGTGGGGATGAATAAAAATAGTACCAATACATATATATTTGTGTTCTGAATATATACTAATTAGATACAACAGCCATATCTTATTTCTTTAACAAATTTATTTATAACCTATAGCTTATATTGCAAACGGTCCAAACCATTTACGAATGACAAATTGTTTTCAATTTCAATTTACTATAGTATTTTTTAAATACTTTGCGTTTAATTATACTTTATAATTTTCATATAAAAGATTAAATATTTTATTTTAATATCACAAGTAAAAAAAAGAAATTTATCATATAAGTATTAGCATATTGTACTGATGATTCATACTTAATATATTTGGAACAAAATACATATATCTTTTAAAATTGGATGACCTCAATAGCAACTGTGTTATAATATATTTTATAAAAAAACTTACGTTTTGCGGGACGATTTTTTGAATATGGATGATCTGTAAAAAAATAAAATAAATGTAATATAAACATATTAAAGATATAATTTTTCTAACAAAATAAAATTAACATAATTTATATTATAAATATATTTGTCAAGATGCCTTAGAAAGGTGAAAAATATTTCGTGATCATTTTTTTTTAAATTGGGCCCTATTTCTCAACCAATTTGTACACCCCTGTCTGTAATAGTTGTTGACAAAAAATCATCTCGTGACACTTGCCAAAATAAAGGTATGCTGTAACAAATTTTGTTAATTTAAACATGCCTGACTAAAATTAAAACTTTTAGAACATTTATTTAAAGTTCAATATTGGGTAAGCAACATTTCATGTTATTTATTGCATTCAAAACAAAACATTTGAAAATAAGACATTTAAAAAAGTACCGATGTATAAATCTGTCGGCATGAAGCAATGTTATAAGATCTATTAATTATTAAATAAAAGCATACATATATCAAATAAAATATATTGAAATATTAAAATATATAACACAAAAACATTTTGGCAATTTACCAAAAATTACTGACATAGTTTTTCTGTATTCAAATGTGATCAAAGATAAAAAACTTATAACTAACATTAAATAAGTACGCGGATAAAATACAAAAAAATAATAATAAAAATTAAAAAGAGTGTGATCTAATTAAATCAAATAATATCGCTTTCTGAGAATAAGTCACGTCTTTATTTTTAATTGCTGAAGATTATGAAGATGGGGCTTATACTTAGAATACAAAAATCATTGTGTTAATGTACATTACAAATTGTAATGAAATGGGTGAAAGAATCGAACGAATAAATTTGTTTTTCTTTGGTCTACTCCGCTAGAAACCAGAGCCAATAACTAAACCCTATCTAATTTTGGTTGAATAGCTTGTACAGCACCTCCACCAGATAGATAATTTAAATAGAGGGTTGAATAGCATGTACCGCACCTCCACCAGATTGAGAGTAAAAAACCTAAGAAAATCAAGTTTATTGAATGTTTTGCGTTTGGGGTAGTAATGTTTGGTAACATAGAGCGATTGTGTGCACTTTAGAACGAGTTCATGCATCAGAGGCGGGGCTGAACTCGCGGAAGATGGGGGTGGCGGACGATTTCGCGCCCAGCTTTACGCAGAAGCCGGCGTTACGGCAAGAGGATGACGGAAACCGGTTGGTGTTCGAGTGCCAGCTGCTATCTGCGCCCAAACCCGACATACAGTGGTTCAGGAGCGACACGCTTCTAGCCGAAGACAGCCGCACCGTATTCAAGATCCAGTCGGTCGGAACGAACAAGTACCTTGTAGTGCTAGAACTTGACGATGTCATCGAGTCCGATGCCGGTCTTTACAAAGTCAAGGCCAAAAACAAGATGGGGGAGGTGGCCGCATCGATAAATCTCAATTTTAGTCGTAAGTACATCTAATTACACCAACTAAATTCAATGTAATCATGCCATGTTTGTTTACAGCTATGGATGAACCCAGAGAAAAGTAAGTATTATAAATGTATATGTTTTGTACATTCGTTTCTTATTTATTTGATATTCCGTTAGACAAATCGACGGTCTCGCGCCGACATTCGCGAAAAAGCCGGCCATCAGACAAGAAGAAGACGGTAAACGTTTATTGTTCGAATGCCGAATTCAAGCGGACCCAAAACCCGTCGTTTCTTGGTGGCATAATGGTAACCAGGTCAAGGAGACCTCCAGACACAAGGTCAGAGAACTCAGAAAAAGTCTTAACTCATCATACATACTTAACATATATCCAATATTTATATAATTTAAAAATGGCCACTAAAAATTTACTTGGTAGTGACCATTATTTATACTATTTATTCAAAGAAAAATGTAACGTTTTTATTATGTATAATTAACATATATTTATTGATATGTATTAATTCATTTTCTGGCATTTGAAAAATACGATATTTATAAATGTATACATTAAATCTAAATTTAAAACATTTATGACTAAACAATTGAACTAAAAATAATATCAAAATTCCCAATGATGAATTGTTAGTTAAATTAAGACAAATATATCTGACCGACCAATCTTCTTGGTATTTGCAGTTACTGATAGATAAGGATGGACATTCCTACTTTGCCACACTGGAAATAAAGAATGTGACAGTAGAAGACGCTGGCAAATACAAGGTGACAGCTAAAAATGAACTGGGTGAAAGCAATGCGACAATCAGTTTGAACTTTGACAGTAAGTCCGAACAAAAATACTATATTAGAGTTTTGCTCATGATGTTATGGCAAATGACCAACACGTCCTAGAAATCAATTAAATTAACAATGAACCTATTTTCTACGAGTATGTATAAAATGTTATGGACACAGTTTGGGCATTTGCTAATCACATAGTAGCAATCAGTGCAGTTCATTTCAGGTGCTTATTGTGTGAATTTTAATAATTTTTATGTTTAATAACAGCAAAATGTTTCATAAGTGTTTAAAATATAAAAAAAACCGTAAATAAATGCGATATTTCTGTTATACCAAGAAGAAAATTATATATATATTTTTTAATTTATCCAAAAAGAAAGGCTATAGTTTATCTTGATATAACAGAAATTTTAAATATGTGTGTAAATATATAATGCTATATCTGTTTTCTTATATGTCAGAAATATGTATTTCATTCCCTAATTTTTAAAATGAAACAATTGTTTTTTAACAAACTACTCTAGAACTATAAAACACAAACTTCGAAGCAGTCTTAAAATGTTCATTAGATACATATGTGTGATTTTAGACTAGCGTGCCAAACTTTAACAGTGGGTAGAGAAAATTATTTTAAGCAAAAAATTTATATGAACATGTATCCGAAATTCTTCGTGAGGGATTTTTGTCCAAATAATTTTTATTTATTACCAGAGAACTCATTTTGTAAAATTTGATAATTGGTTTAATATTTATCAATTTTTAGAACCAACCAATATTTATTTAGACCAGGGGTGTATGGAGCCAGTGGGTCCTTCGATTTTTATCTAGTATTTTTTTGTTATTTTATTTTTTAAATAAAAAAAGTACTTAACAGTTTACGTGAACAAAAGCATTGCAGAATTTTACTTAATACTTAATATTTTTAACTTAATACTTAATACTGATGCTTCCGAATTAAACGAAATGAGATAAAAAAATAAGAAAAAAAGTTAATGTTAATATACTTCCTAATACGTCTCCTCAAAGATATACAGCCAATTGAATTATTGTTACATGTAATTGACAAAAAAAACTAATGACGTGGGGGGGGGGCTCCATTTAAAACAAAATTTATTTTTATTTTGAGATTGTTAAGAATTTTTTGATAAAAAAGAAAATTATTTGATAAGTGTTTAAAGATATCATTTTCTAAAAAAATAAACAAGACCACCACTCCCCCCACTTAGCTCGACCCCTAATTGCCTAATTTGCCAACGGTGTAACATGATACTATTTTTAATGTACTTTAATTACTAAACGATAAATCACAATAATTTTAAATTTTAATCCGTAAAATAAGATTATAAAATCAACATTTTAACAGTATTTCGAAGCTTGCGTGATCTATAGTTCAGAGAAAGGAGTCTTTTTCTTATCTATCTAGTGTGTATGTACAAATTCATGTTAAGAAAACAGATTGAATTTTAAATTAAAAATTAATACCACAGTAAGCACTTTAAAATAGCTAACAAGATACCCTTGTTAATAAATAAACCCACATTCACCTTTTTGACATTTTAGCTTCTAGATCACAATGTTTATTTGTGTGATTTTAAAAAAGTTTTCATTTCGACAATATTTTCAAATACTAGCGATGTGAAAACTTTTTTCCTGCATTTATCTAAACGACTTTGCTTTGATGATGTATAATTTTCCTTGGGTTATAAAAATTTTCATCTGATTATTAAAAATAAAACATTTTTTTACGATACAATGAAGCATAAATACTTATAAAGCTACATCATTTATTAATAGCCATTAATAAGTCTGCGCCATTTTTAGAATCGAGTTCGATAACCTTTTAAAATTAAAGATAATATTACTATAACAAATTAAAATTGACCTAGATGTTTTTTGGCTACCACGATTAAGGTATTTGCGTTACTATCAATTTTATCAAAAAGATAAATATAAATATAAATAAAGTTCCTTCATAACTATGTAGCCAAAAGGTAATTAAGGGCATATTTGGTATCATCGGAAAGTTATGTTTTATATATCTTCATAAATAATTTAGTCGTGTATAGTAGGGCTTCTTTTTACGCGATGCGATTTTCATGAAAATTCAGGGTTTCCCCGTTTCGGCGAGTGGGGTATCTAATGAAAGCTGAAAATTCAAGGAATTTAAATATGTATTATTTAATAAAATCTTCATTTAACAAGATTTCATAAACGGTGCTGAGTTGTATTTTCAGATAGTGACGATAATTATGATGAAACAAATTAAAAAAATATTGTTACTTATTTTATTTTAAGTTTTACATCAAATTTTCGTGAATTTTCATACTTTTTTACGTGATTTTTGGCCTATTTTAATTGATTGGTTTAGTTTAACGCGCTTTTAGAAAATTATGGAACATATCCCTAATTTTACAATGTAAGCAAAGTCTTTTTTAATCGATTTTTTATACGCGTTTTGCCGTGGAACGTATCTACTGTGTAAAAATGGACCCTACTGTATTTGAAATTAATTATTAATTATTCAATATAATTTGATTGATATTAGTTACAAAATTCAGGGGGTATATAGAGGAAATGAATTTTCAAAGATACCAAAACATGCCATTTTGAAAACAGATTTTTATGATATTATAAGTACATAAGGAATTTTTATTTACTTTTTTGAATAAATTGATAGTTACGTAAATAGGTGTTTACATTTGAGTAGACCTGTGTATTTTCTGAAGATAAGACGTGGTTTGTGCCCTGAAATTTATAAGTGGGTTTTCTGTAAGAAATAGGGGAATTGTACATATCATCATAGCAAAGAGGGGGAAGTGTTTCTAGAACAGAAGCGATCGCGCATGACAGCTGCTAATACACGTTATTCATGGCGAATTCATATTGAACCATATTCTTAAATGTTTTCATTAGTAATACATTGCAAAAAACAACATTATATACTTACCCATTACACACAAACTTATTGTTTTATTATTTTCGTAGGCAAATATATTTTTGTTTTTGATTTAGTAGATTCTTATTTTAAAACACTGGCGCTTATAATATATTACAAATTTTATATTATACCAGTAATTTAAAACAACAAAATATGAAATTCTGATTAAAAAATAATATGGATGACATAGTACGAACTGCGCCATTTTTAATTTTAAAATATTTATGCACAAATATATTGAAACTAATTATTTGAAATTTTGCTTTCTTTCTATTTTAACAATGACTTTTTATTCCAACATTATTTTTAATTATATTAATGCACATGAGCTTGCTAATTATTTTTTTTCTTCTATATACAGGTTGATCTTTTATAATCTTTATACTAGTATCATTTGATCGATATTAAAAAAAAATTATATAAAATAATTTCTGTAAATGAATTAATTATTGTCTTAATTATTTTCTAAATAATATTTTGTTGTAAGTACTGGAAATACACGAACACATACAAATAACTAACGCAGACGCTTTATTCATTATGAGTTTTTTTTATGCTTTTGATTATTTTTTTAAATTAATATGTCGCTTGTACATAGCTACATTTTTTTCTACCTATAACTACAGCATAACTTTTTTTGATAATATTATTTTTAATTTATTTGCATAATATTTTATTTTATTTTATTACTATTACCAACAAATACATATTATATTATTCCAAAACAAGATAAAAACCCCAATTCCATTTATATTTGTTTTGTTTTATTTGAAATAAAACAATTTTTAGCATCGGATCAGCTGAACTGCGGAATATTTTTCTGATTTTATATGTTTATCCACTCTATCTGTAATTTAGGTTTTCTACGAGTACATTGAAGTGTTATATTTCGTTAAACAACATTTTATTCTAGCGATAGTTCATACCTTCCGCACGTAATAATTTATTAAATATTTTATCAAAGATTGACAACCTTTCTTTACTGAACCTGATAAGTGTTTCATTAGAAGAATGATTATTTTCAGTTAATTTACGTTCGGAAGGTAAACAATAGTCGATATAGTTCAGAATTCGGTATCCTGGTGTGTAATGCGAATGCGATTCACTCTGTTCTTTTAACACGTGGGTATTTGGGTGAGGATGTTGGGTGGGTTTGGCGTTGATTGTCGGGTTCAGGAGAGTTTCTGAATGTAGGCGACGAGGCTCCCGTACCAGATGAGGGCTTCAAGCCGACTTTTACTGAACGACCCGTCATTCGACAGCTAGACGAAGGCGGGAAGATCACGTTCGAGTGCAGATGTATCGGTGATCCCAAACCGGTGGTCACGTGGTAAGTTCATATTTTATATTCTACGTGTGTCCAATTTAACTATGGCGTATTTAAGACATTTATTTGCAAATAAAAAAAAAACGATCTTGAGTTAAATTGTAAATACCCCAAAATATATTGAAAAATAATTAATAAATTTACTATGCACTAAAACAACTTTATTGTCCAAAAGGTCATAGTTAAGTTAAAATATATGCAATAATATACATATACCGGTGTTCAAATTTTCAGACAAAAGTTACTCATGGTGTCATTTAAAGAAAACAGTTACCATTAAAAAAACATTTTTATTTTGAACACCTGGTATATGTGTAATATGTACAATGTAGCGCTTTGAAAAATTTACAATCTGTTAGACTTTCGCGAGTTATATAAAATTATATATATTAAATATTTTTTTTTTATTGAGACGCTCAATTTTATCTTAATATGTTTCAACTACAATATGAAAGCTTTATTAGGCCGATTTACTTACTGTAAACGTAATATATAATACAAATTAAAAGAAACTGTTAAAAATAGAAGCCGCGAAAGTTTAAACGAAAAATGATTGGTGATTTTAATAAATGTTTCGTTTGTTTTAGGTTTCTTGGAAAGACAGCAATAAAGGAAGGAGGTCGTTTTCGTATAACACTCGAACAAGATCAAAAACTGTATTACATGGCGAAATTAGAAATCACCAATGTCCAAACGTCGGACAGTGGTGAATACCGAGCTGTAGCCACGAACAAACATGGGGATGGAACAGCTACGATAAACCTAAACTTCGAAGGCGAAGGAAAACCCAAGTAAGAAACACTAACACACCAAACCGACCTATCCTAAACCCAGTATACTTAATTATGATTTGACTATTGTATCTTTTAGAATACCCGATGGAAAACCTCCGCGATTCCCTAAGAAACCAACAATCAACCAAGACGGCGATATTCTTGTAATGGAGTGCGTCTTGGAAGCCAACCCTGTACCGGATATTACGTGGTATCAGGGAACGAAAGTAATCGAAGATAGCAAACGAATTCGTATGTCTAGAAAGGCAACCGGCAAAGACACTTACATCTTGACTTTGGAAATAGCACATCCGACGCGAGAAGACGGGGGGAATTACAGATGCAACGCGTTCAATGTGTACGGAGAAAGTAATGCTAACATAGCACTCAACTTCCAAGGTACACTTCACTCTACAGGTGTTCATCGACGACTATTTTCTTTCGTTTCAGCATCGACGGATCGTGGATTCGTTTGGTTTCTACCTACAGCCATTTAATTTAGAATTATCTACTCGTGGTGTTTTAAACATTATATAATATATATGTTTTAAATACATTTGTGTACTTTCCAGGTGGTGACGATGCCGGATTTGCCCCATCGTTTATCGAAAAGCCGAAAATTATACCAAATGAAACAGGTACGTTGATAACAATGAAGTGCAAGTGTCGGGCGAAACCCAAACCGATTGTCACGTGGTACAAAGAAAAGAAAACTGTTGTTAAAGAATCGAGCAAAATTAAAATCAAATGCCAAGAACTGGACGATGACGTATATGATCTTATTATGGAAATTAAGGTAATAAATGCATAGAATAATAAATTTGAGAAGACTGTATTAATATCATTTCCATAAATCTTTCAGGATCCAGCCGCACAAGATGGCGGAACTTATCAGTGCCACGTTAAGAACGAATTCGGCGAAAGTAACGCAAACTTAAACTTAAATATTGAAGCCGAACCTGAAGTAGAAGGTGACGGGCCTATATTTATTGAAAAACCACGTATCACCTCTCAACAAAATGGTAAACTGGTAATCATGGACTGCAAGGTTAAGGCTGATCCAAAGCCGACAATCGTGTGGTACAGAGACGGTAAAGAAATTAAGGAATCAAGTAAAGTGAAAATGAGTATCGAAGTAAAGAAAGACGAATATTACATTAAACTAGAATTAAGTGATCCAGGAGCAGAAGACTCCGGATTATATAAATGTAATATCAAAAACTCGTTAGGAGAACTCAACGCCAATCTTACGCTTAATATAGAAATTATACCTGTAATTAAGGAGAAGCCTAAAGTTATCAAAGTAGTTAAGAAACAGACAGTTATTGTCGAGTGCCATGTTCTCAGTAAATTTGAACCAGACTGTACATGGTTTAAAGAAGAGGTTGCTGTAAGAAAAGATTCGCGACGTATGGTCCATGTAGAACAAATTAGAGAGGTAAAACATATTTAAATAATATTATTTTATATTTAATTATATTAAGTACTAATACGATATATTTTACAGGGTGAATTCACAGTTAAATTAGAAATTACCCAATGCACGCAAACTGATAAAGGTTCTTACAAATTGGTCGTCAAGAATGAAAAAGGTGTTGCAACCTCACAAATTGTTGAAGTTACAGATATACCCGAACCAGAAAAGGGTGACAAGCCCAAACTTTCTAAAAGACTTACAGATATTGTAAGTATACATTTATTGATATTTTTATAAATAATATATACTTTACAAAATATTATTTGTATTTAAGACTGTTGAAGAGGGTAAATCTGCAGAATTTGTATGTTCCCTCACAACAATCGATAAAAAAGTATCGGTCACATGGTACAAGAACTCTACAATAATTAAAGAATCTACTTCTTTCGATGGGCAAACAGCAAGACTGAGTATTTCAAGCTGTAAGAGTGTCCATTCTGCTTCTTATAAAGTTGTTTTCAAAAACGAATTTGGATCAGAAGAATCCAGTGCTTCATTAGTAGTCAAAGGTAAATATTTATATATTTTATTATTGCATATATCATTCATCAAATTAAATTTATAAATAAATGTTCATTCAAAAATATTCTATTTACAGATAAGAAAGTAGAAGAAAAGGTAAAATTTGTGTTGTGTTTGAAACTAATATATATCTACATAATTTAAAATGTTAATAATTGACTAAATTAGTTACTAAGATTCGTTGCTATTATTTAAAATGTACTAATGATTAACAAATACTCAATGTTATAGAGTGATTTTGTTCTAAATACTGTGTTTATAATAATATATGTATATTTTATTTTAGAAAAAGGAGGAAGAAGAGAAGACAAAAGTAGAAGAAAAGAAAAAGGTTGAAGAGGAAAAGAAAAAGGTAGAAGAGGAAAAGAAAAAGGTAGAGGAAAAGAAAAAGATAGAAGAAAAGAAAATAGAAGAAAAGAAAATTGAAGAAAAGAAAGCTGAGGAGAAAAAACTTGAGGTTAAGAAAATAGAAGAGAAAAAGCTCGAGGCTAAGAAAATAGAAGAGAAAAAGCTTGAGGTTAAGAAAGTAGAAGAGAAAAAGCTTGAGGTTAAGAAAGTAGAAGAGAAAAAACTCGAAGTTAAAAAGGTTGAAGAGAAAAAACTTCTTCAAAAGACCGAAATCAAGGTACGATATTTTTTAAATAATTTATTTTTTACAATAGAAAAAAAGTTTTGGTACCATAGACGAATTCTTCAAATTGTTAACAGTTCGAAATTGACAATAAAAATTGATAGTCTATTAAGGTATATACAAAACCTTTTTGTTTTAAAAACCTGTATATATGAAATGAATATAAAAGTATAATTTTATGGCCATAAAAATCGATTTCGTCTAACGAAGTGTAGGTATATAAACCCTGTTACTAACAATATTCTATTTTATAAAAACTAACATTACCATTGTCATATAAATGGTCATTTTTGTGTGTATTAAGGAGACGAAAGAAGAAGAAAAACAAACACTTAAAGTTAACGATATTGACAAAGTTAACGGAAAGAAAGAAGAACCCCAAAAGATAGCTCTGAAGAAAGTAGCACCGAAAAAAGTAAGCAATTTTCATCTACACTTACATTATATACACATACATACAGTGGTCTGGCAAACAAAATACATAGGTACATATACTTGTAATCAGAAGCGGGCCAAGATTAAATTTAAAATAAATTATTCATATAAATGTAAATTACCTATATTTAACTTTTTACGAAAGTTATAAATGGACCGCATTATAAATGATAACATTACAACAGTCAGGGTAGATTTTCCAAAAGGCCCGGGCCTAGAGTGGTACATTTTCAACGATTATATTTGTTCCCAATTTTTTTTTAAGTTAATGACAGTAAATAATTTCATAGCTACACCACAGTATACATGTATATATCTATTATTTTCACACGTAACTACACAGTTCTGCATTACATTTATTCAAATGTTCATACCAAAAGTCAAACACTATTTATTGATACAGTAAATTACCTATTTCCAATATACATATACCAGCAGACTTTTTTAGTTACGTCCTCGACATCATTTATATTACTTTATTTACAAATAACACTGACTCTTAATTTATATTAAGGACGATGAGGAACCAACCCCAGAAAAACCCACATTAAGAAAAGTTTCAACCCAGAAGGTAAATATAATGTTTGTAATTTATGTTGTTCTATCCTGGTATTATTGTCTTCGTGTACAGTGAAAACTATATGTATGAAATAATTTTATAAATTATTACTGATATTAAATTATTTATTAGGTCGAAGAAGAAAAAACAGTTGTCGAAACTAAGGTAATAATACATAATCGTTTTATTGAGCTTAGCTTCAATGCTGTATATTGCTTTTTTGATTGATTTGAACTGATTTATTTGATCTATGAAAAATACCGATCAAATAAATAATTGGCATTTCGCTTTATTTGCTTAAGGCACACGACACTATTAAAACTCATTAAAATTGCATACACCTAAACAAAACTGACAAATTCACAGATAAAAGAAAAAGAAGATGAAGAATCTGAACCAAAGAAGAAAGAGCCAACAGATACTAAAACGAAAGTAACAAAAGATATTAAAACTAAAGTTATAGAGGAAGTTACAGTTAAAGAAGAAGAAATAACAAAACCTAAAGAAGATGATAAGATTAAGCCTATAGAGGAAGATAAAATAAAACCTAAAGATGAAACTAAACCTAAGCCTCCTGTAGAAGAAGAAAAGCCTACAGAAGATGCTAAACTAAAGACTAAAACAGTTGCCAAGCCTAAACCAGTAGAAGAGACAAAAGAAGAAATTAAATTAAAACCGAAACATGATATTAAACCTAAGCTTGAGGAAAAAATGGAATCAATTAAACTTAAACCTATAGGAGAAAAAGCTAAACCTGTAGAAGAAGTTAAACCGAAGAAAGCAGAAGATACAAAGTTGAAACCTAAAGATTACACTATGAATTTAGATGACGACGAAGAAAGAATAAAACTGGAGAAATTTCAGATGAGTAAAGATGTCCCAGATAAAAAACCAAAAGAAGAAAAGAAGACGCCTGAATGGACTCCAACCAAAAAGGAAGCACCAGAAGTTGAAGAACAGACAAAGAAAGGTTTAGAAATAAATAAAGGAGCTAAGCGGACACCTCCAACGGATGAAAAAGAAGAAATAAAATTAAAGCCTGTAGATGTTTCAAAAGCAAACGCACCTGATAACAAGAACGACATATCACTTAAACCTATTGATATTAAAGAACAGGTATACATTACACTTACACAATTTAAAATTATAAAATTATATATGAATATATAAAAAATTCGTCATTTTAAATTGAAACCCAAATCAGAATAAACAGTTTTAACTAATTAAATAATTTACTTCATGCGCAACAAAATTCAACTGACGTTTTGAGTTCTTGCTTTTGTTTTTACTTTTACAAAATATAACATGTTAAACAAAAAAATCTCTTTTTCAGACTGATGTTTGACTTTTTCTAGTTTATAGGTTTGAACCGTGTGTAAAAAATGTTTGGATTTTTAATAATTTTTATTTTCAATGCTATACATACATATTTGTTTTTAAATCCAACTGATTCTAATACCAAAAAATAAACGTTTTGTTTCATGTTTGCCCCTTCGCCCCTCTAAATGTGATTCCCGCATGATCTCCACCCAATAGCAGAACGATGTTAGTAAGAAGACGGTGCTAAAGAAACCAGTAGAAAATAATGTAAGTATATGTATGAGTGAGCATATGTTTAAGTATATATGTATATTATGTTTATAGCTCTCCCTAGCATATATGTATGCCATTATTTCGTTACGTACAAGCAGTTATATAACGTATAGAAATGTTGGCATGATTGTACAATGAATAAACAGCACAAACAATTACTTATAGTCGACGGAACCAGAAAAACCTAAACTTAAACGAGCCATTCCACCTAAACAAGAAATGCAACCTTCTTTCATCGGTGTACGATTAAAACCAGTAGTAAAGGATCCCAAAGAAGGCGAAAATGGTCAAGCAGGTGGTCCCGATTTGAAAAAAGTCGAGGCAGAAAAACTAGAGAAAATCAAAGATCCCATTAAAGTAGAGTTACAGAAAGTCGAAAAGTTAGAACTTAAAAAGATTGAAAAGGGATCCAAGGCACAACTTGAGAAGTATGAACGTAAAGAATCAATTAAGGTTGATGTAGAACAACCGAAGAAGGTAAAAAAAGGATTGACCACAACAAAAGCACTGTTTCTTCTATCCTGCACTAAACTGTTATATGTAGTATTCTTTGTCTATGTCTTCGAACAGCACATATTTCTCAAATGCACAACTTTCAATTAAAAAGATAAAATATTCTTGTTGAGTTTACTATGTATTTATGTACTTTTCTATGTTCATACTTCTAAAATGACCACACATTTAATTATTCTATGTATTAACTGAAAATTACCGATACAAACAATATTTGTGTTAAACATATGTAAATAACTATTATCGTGACTACTATATCCCGATCTTCTTATTGTAATAATATCAAATATAAATATTGAGTGATAACTTATTTTAAGGTTATGTTTTTAAGTAACTTTTGTAATTATAATAGTGTGATCATTTTAATTATATATTATATTTCTCTATATTACACACACATTTTTATATCGCACAATTCTTATGTTCTCTATGTATTTCACTAATATCTTTATTTCCTGTCTTTTCTCTTTTTCTTCTAAATTTTTTTCCAATCTATCAAAAAATATTTAAAGACTTTCAGCTTTTGCAAAACAACACTTTTTTAAATTTATCGTCTCTATAAATATTAATAATTAAAAATTAAACGATAAATTTGAAAAAGAAAGAAAAATGTTTTAAAATAAAAAGGATCTTATTACACTATGTACACAATTCGTTCTTTTTATCAGGATTGCTTCCTACAGCACAGCAAATTTCAAATGCACAAAACTGGACTATACATATCTTAGCTTATTCCCATTCTAAATAAATTATATTTAACAGGTTGAAGAAAAGAAACCAAAACTTCCCGCAATCAAGGCTCCCGAAGCACCCAAAATCGAAGTTATCCGTGAGAAAACTCCTCTTGGAGATCGTAAAGGATCTTTGGCACCTGGATCCGGACAATCAAGCAGAAGAGGATCTCTTATACCTCCTGAAGAAGGAGGCAGACGACCTAGTTTAATTATCAGCGATGAGGTATATAAATTTTCCCATTTCCTATATGCTATGTTTCATTTTAACTTTAAACATAATATGTTTCTCCTTTTAGTTTGTCGTAGAATATTTTAGTTCACAATCCATGGTAAAGTAGAAGCAACTGATTTTATCCCATATTGCTTATTTCTTATTATTTAAATAAAACCATTCTCCCGATTTCCGGCCATATATTAAATTTAACTCTTTTACTACATAGGCGCTATTAATAAACACATCCAGATAGAAATAATCAACATATACGGCCGGTATTAACAGGGTTAAATATAAATATGAGTAGTTACATATAACAAACATACTATTGAAATGATAAAATATGGACGCGAAAATAAATAAACCAAAATTATTATTTGTATTTTTATTTTTGTTTGGGAACACATCCATTCCGCTTAGTATTTTCCCCGTTTGTTGCACACTTTTTTGGATGAAATTATCGAAACAAAGTAGTTGTTTGTAAGCTTGTTATTTTTCAACAGGAACATAGAAAGTTGCGGCCGGGCGAGGTTCTAGATGAAAGGAAGGTAACGCCACTAGTTGGTTATACAACGAAAAGCACGTGCACCTATGGCCTTGCACTCATAATATTTGTAATAAAATATCCCCTGTTCACAAACTTCCAAAATATGCAATTATGTACTCGTACACATTTTAGATTTAGATACATTTCATTTACATATATCAAAACAATTGGTATTCAGAAAAAGATCAAATAATTAATTTAAAAAATTGTCAAGTGCGACTTGAACCTCGCGTATTGCTGTCCCGTACCATACAAGATAAAACAACCCATATAAAATTTATAAAATAAGAGTTGAAAAATATTATCGAAAATGTAGTTAATAACTAATATGTAATGGTCATTTTCTTTTGATCTCGACGTAATTATTTTTATTTGTTAAACAAAGATGTAAATAATAACAAAACGTTTGCATATATAATTTCCTTGAATTGATGAAAATATTTTTTTGGTTATATCCCATTTAAGCGCTATAATAAAAACATATTTTTAGATAAAACGGTTCAGATAAATATTACGTAAATTGATGTAGTATGGACACGGACAGAAAATTATTTCAATAATTATAAAACGCGGTCTACACGCATTCAGTATTTAGTAGCTAAGTAAAAGTATTTTTAGAAATAGTTGATAGTTGAGTGAAAAGTTTAGTCGAGTTTAATAGAAAAACACGCTAGTGAGGGAAACTAGAATATGTTTCTATTCTATTCTATTCGACTAAACGGCTAGTAAATTGTAAAGATTTGTAGATATGTAATTTGTAATATTTGTTATGTGTAAACCGTGTTTCTTAAAGAAGTTTGTATTTTCCGAATACCAATTGAAGTAGGAAGTTTGTGAGCCGGTATTGAATGTATATGTATATGTACTGAATGCGAGCTAAGAACTGTAACGAGTCGAAACGTATGAGACTCGTCCCGGTTCGAGGCCGCTTTATGTGTACTCATTGGCACGAGCACGTACAGTAGTGACTGTCTGTTGAATGCCAGATCGGCTGCTATAATATATAATGTTATGCGCTCTTTATAAAATGTTATTGGTCTCTGCAGGTGGGAAAGCTGCGACCTGGTGAGGTATTCGACGCAAAGGTGAGATGTGCGTTGTTACCTCACAAAATGCTTATTGTTGGTGGCACTGTTATTTTTATTTGCACTTTTTTCAGCGTTTGTCGCAATCGTGCGCACTAATTTGATCGGCCAGCGTGCCGATCTACTCTTCAATGCTATTTAACAGTAAAACAAAACGAAATATCAATGTTTTTATTCAATGCACCAACTGATTTGATGTTTTTATTTATATTTAAATAAAGAATTATCAATATTTTGATTTGTTTTACTGCATTTATTAATATTGTCTCGCAAGCACGATTTCTAGTTTACAGTTTATGTACTTTTGTGACGTCTATTTAAAATGTTTTTCTTTTTGGGCAGAACAAGGTTGGTGCTAGACCAGGACAGTTACTAGTTGAAACAAAACAGGTTAGATTTAAAAAACGAATCGATGTCAAAATTGTCACATTAAACAATTGTAAATAATACGGTAGTTTATTTATTTTTAGTAGACCGTGTTAATAAAAAGGTAAATAATAAATATGTTTCAATTAATTTTTAAAGTAAATGTTATGTGGCTAACTTTTATATAGAGTAATTCTTTAGGCCACAATTAAATAAATAATTATATGTTTTAGAATATACATGTGACTAATACATATATGTTTCAACAAAAACTTTTCGAAGGGGTTAATACAATTATTGAATCTGTCTAAATTAAAAGATCTACATACTAATGGAATGTAAAATAACGCAACAAAATTAAAAATTAAAATCACATTTCTTTACGACGAAATTTTTGTTTTGGATTTTGAAAGCTTCATGGATTTAAAAAAAAGTCTAAATTATTTACAAGTATATGTATTTTGCTTGTCTGAATGAGAAATATGATTCGTTAGTTTGGAAATTTTGAATATGTGTAAGATAATCATTTTAATATGCACATTCTAAATTAAATGAAAAGTTTTGTTTTCAATAATATACTCACTAGCTTTTTAATTGGATTTTTAATTGGCTATTTTTTGTAAATAATATGTGGATTTTTTCACAACACATAACACGATTTTACGATTTTTATCAGTTTTTTAAAATTAATTTAGCTGGATAATTTTTTTTTCAACTTTATATAAACTTTCCAAAATAAAACAAAATTTAAAATTAAAATTTGTCGATAGTCGTATCATTTTTTTTTAATTTACACTTTTTCTATAATAGTTTATCAAAGTAAATACAGCTATTGACAAATGATACACAATAATAATATTATGTTATATAATAACACTTGTTTTAATTTTGCATTATGTCAGCACTACGAATATTTAATTTTAAATTAAAACAATATGCTCTGGTTTCCGATAAATTCTAATATATATTAATCATATAGCGTCGACGCCCGAGCGGAGATGTCAGAAGACCAAGTTTGGTTGATCTTGAAGAAATCATCAACAAACCGTCAACTCCTCTTAAAGATACTGGCCCACCTGGCCCACCATCTATTGTCGATGTTCAAGAAAGTTATTCAGCAGTTGAAGGTTTGTTTTAAAAATAATCACCGTAGAAATAATTGTATAAGTAACAAAATAAACTGTTTCAGATCAAACCGGTTATATCACAATCCAAGTGGAAGGTAACCCTGCCCCTACGTTCAAATTCTATAAGGTATACTATATGAATACGTACAGAGTGAGCCATAAGTCAAAGTATTATAACAAATGACCTATGACTCAGCTTTTTCATTTAAGAGGTTACATCTAATAATCACTTGAGACTTTTTTATGTTTTTTTTTTAAATAATAAAAAAAGCAATCAAATACAATTTAGAGGGTTTATTGTACATGTCAACACAACATTTTTTTTAATGAATTATAAAACAAAATGGTGATTTTAGCGTTGCTACGCTGAGTGCATATTTTTTGTTACGTGCTCCACTGCGGAAAACAGAAGTTCCATAGATCAACATCAAGAAAAAAAATTATCTCATTACTTGCACGAGTTTTCTCATAAATTATTTAAAAATATCGATTTTTGCAAATTTTGTATCACTTTGAACAAAAAATCGCGTTTTTGACGGAAAAAACGACCATAAATTGTTTATAAAAACCGTAATTATTAATTAACCGTGAAAATCGTGTGTACTTCGATGTAAAATCTATCTAAGAAATTACAGTTAAATTTTCAAGATACGTTTTCCGCAGTTTTTAAAAACGTGGTTTCGATAAAAATGAGTTAAAAGTTTGAATATCATTTTGAAGATGTTTATACACCATTCACACCAATAAAAAAAATTGTCAAAAATTAATTAATATATTAGATGTAACCCCTTAAAAAGAGTTGAGATATTTAAAGATTATTATTTTCTATGGTAGGGTATGACAGAAATTATTGAAGGCGGTCGGTTTAAGTACATCACAGAAGGAGACAATAATCTGATCACCCTGTGTATGCGTAAAGTGAAACCAAACGATGAAGGAAAATACAAAGTTGTCGTTTCAAATATTCATGGTGAAGATTCAGCCGAAACACAACTTTACGTTTCTGGTAGGTTCTATAAAAATTGCCATGAAATCTTGATTTGTAAAAAACGCAATCGAAAATATTAAAAAAAAAACAAATCAAAGTTTAGAGTAATTTGGTAAATTTAAATATATAAATAAAATAATATATGATTGGTAAATTAGATTCGAGCGGTATGGACTTCCGTACCATGTTGAAGAAACGTAAATATGCCAAATGGGGTGAAAAGAAAGATGATCCCGATTGGGGCGACTTAAAAGAAGTAGAAAAACCATTGCCAGCTTTGAAGAAAGTTGAAAAGGTTAGGTATTTTTTAATATACATATAAGATTTTTTTTAAACCACCAAAGAACTGATATTCATATTAAAGGATTATTCTCAGGTATTTTATATTTTTAAATGAATATTTTAGTTATTAAGTTGATAGATTTAAGCACGAACATATCAAAATGATCTCACATCTTTTGTTTTTTGAATACAAGAGAATTTTTTTGGTATTTGTGTATACAGATATATTTTTTTATCTTTTCAGGATTTTTATATATACATATACTATGTGTACTATTTTTTATATATGTCTGTTTTTTGTATGTATGTGTGAGTGTTATATACATTTATTTAAATAAAAACATTGTGTGTTTTTTTAAAAACAAACAATTTAACTAAGAAGCTGGTTGAAATATAAATATAATAAAAAAAAACTGTACCAACTCTGAGATTCGTGACTCAAAAGTGAATGTTGATTTTTTTCAACATTGCGCTTAACGTTTAATGATTGCTTTTACAGCCTACCACAGGCTGGTTCGAAGATCCACAAGGCAATGCAGTGGTCTTAATTGATGGGCAGGAGGTTTGTAGGATCCCTGCCGATAAGCGTGGTCACTCGAATTGGAGTTGGTTAAAGGTCTGAATAATTAAAAATATAATTATTCCTTCTTTTACCTCAAACCTCAACCAATCACCTCATAATAAATTGGATTCAAATTCACGAAAGTTCAATCATTTATTATTTATTCAAAATTTTTAAACCCATTTCAATTAAGATACTATACTCTTTTTGACACTTTAGACTCAGTATATATTTCAAATTTACAAGAATTATTTTTGTGAATTAGAAATATATTTTATAATATAAAAAATTTATAATTGTAATTTTATTACAAATGGGTTAAGAAATTCAAAATCACCTAGTATCCGAAAATATTCCTAATTAGTTTTCATCATTCACATATCATTATTTACATTATTTCCTTTGTCTCCTATCCTTAAGCAATAAAATAAACAAATTAAAAAGGTCTTTTTTTAAAGACAGATAAAATAAGCTCTTTATAGAGTTAAAATAATTTAATTTTTATAACGATGTGTCTCCATGAGATGGTAATGAAAGAATTCACTGAATGTACTATACATAAGATTGCTTCAAATGAGTTAGGAGCCTTTTATTCATGGTATTACGACCGCACCGAAACCAAGAAGCCGAGATAGGGTTGCAGACTCAAAAGTTAAGTAACAGTTATGATGATTTATATAATTTTTTCTTATTATTTATTAAATTGATGAAATTACCAAGTAATAATAATTTTTAAATAAATAATAACATTAAGGCATTACTAATTTCTAGAATATAAGAAAATCTATATGTTTCATCATGCCTGTTGCCAATAATCAACAGTTCTTCTAGTTGGTCATTTTGGGTAATTTCACAACAATATTTAATGCTAAAAACCGGACATGATTTCGTCTTGTAAACATTAAAATAAAAATGTGCAGTCACAATTTTTTTCTATATATTTTGGTCGCATGTCGGTGATTTGCGGGCTGTCAAATGTTTTTAATATTTAGACTGCATTTGCTCTATAATTCCTCTGTACTGACAATATGCATGTACAATTTTTTATGCTCATTGGAATTTAATTGCATTATCGATTCCATTTTTGTGATTTTAAATGTGGTGGAATTTATATATGTATATTTTATTTTATGCATTTATGTTAGGAACTTATTCGATTTAATTAAAATTATTTATGTCGCCAATCTATGTATATATAACAATTCTTTGCTTATCGTAAATTACAATTAAATGAAGTAGAATCTATTGATTTTATATCGAATAAGTTTCTATGAATATTCCCCTTTAATAATATAATAAAAACTGTTGTATTTTGTTAAATATAATATCTGTAAGCATCGTGTGTTATCCCAGGTAAAGTTATTTTATTTATAAATTCAGATTTAACGTGAATATTTTAAATTTTTCAAATACACTTACAATTAGAGGTCATGCTATAATTAAAAATAAATAAACGAATTGTGGCAATACCTCTCATATATTCCGAAATTAAAATTTATAATTGAGTTATAGATACAAAATATAACAAACTGTATATAAGGGTGGAGCGAAAAACCATTTTTGTTTCAATTTTAATGTATGGTACCCTACAAGCCCGTATACGACCGGTGAGAAATTTAGCAAATGCTCGGTGGGCCAACTATCAACAGAAACCAAAAATTAACTGTTTTTTGTGCCAACCAATTCCAAAAAGACCCCTTAATGCGGCCCGCATGCTTGGTTCGTGAGCATGCGTACTTAAATATTTGAATGTATCTTTAAAGTGATCTTTTAAATGAAAAAATATATGAAAAATAATGGTTTATAGAGTAAGTTATTGTCGTTTGATGTATGAAAATATATAGCCCCAAAATTATATAGAAAATAACGTGAAAATTTGAAATTATCAAACCGCACATATATGAATTGATTTTAACTGACGAATTTGAATACAGCGTGTCCAAATCTATATAAAGACATGTATAATACAAAAAAAATCGATTTTCGCAGTTTTATACAATTAACCTACTTTTAACGAAATCCAAAACAAAAAATTTCGGGATCATATTTCATGCATCAAACTCCAATTTCTCATAGAAATATCAACATAAAGATAAGAAAATAGATGGAATAAAAATTTGGGCCATCGTCCCCATCCACCTACTCGCAGTCGGCGCCTATGGCCACAACAATCAATTCAAACTAAAGTATATATGGACTGGTCCATTACCTTTTCCCGGGCCAGTGTTGGAGCTCATATCCGGTCCTGGTACTCTACATTACGTTCATTTCAGTGGAAAATTAAGGTTTGTTCGAATGTAACCCCTAAAACTAAAATAAATCTGCACCGCAAGTTCAAAAAGTAAAATGATTACGGCTATAGTGATCTTTTACCTATACCTTGAGATGCGTTTTTAAATTGAGGCGTTAGGGGTCATACTTGTTAACAATATATATTTTTTTTAATTTCTTACATATTTTTCAATTTCAAAGCACGAAAATTAAGTATACTCAAAAGCAGGGCTTCGAACCAGAACTGAAACGAAAACTGGATCGTTTTTTTCAGTTCGGTACATGTTCAAATATGTGCGTTAACATGATCTTACTTAAAATTGAAACGAAAAAAAAATTAATTATTCGAAACTCTGCTCAACAGTAAAAACAATTATCTAGTATTGTAGTTGTAACAATTATATTTCAAATGCATTTTATCCAGAAAGAAATCATCTATTCTATGGCATTTGGCATATGGTTTAGTAGAATAGAAATTTGTATTAACACACTCGTATAGCAATAATATTTTTTTGTTTTATTATTTATTTGTATAAAATATATAGATTTTTTTAAAGTTCTTTTATTAAAACGCATGCAAAATTCGATAGAATTAATTAATTTTCTTGGGATAAAATGTATTTGAAAGATAATTGTTACTACAACAATACTTTGTTATATACGTTTATTCTATCTTTGAAACTGAAAAAGTTTATTTTTTCGGCTTTTTCGCATATATTTTAGTAACTATCGAATTTATCAAAAAATAAGTAAGAACAAAAAAGTTTTTAAATTTTATTGTTAACAAGTTAAGGCCCTTAATACCTCAATTTATTAAACGCATCTCGAGATACTGGTAAAAGCTCACTAAGTTAGTTTGTGAGCTTGTGGCGTGGGTTAATTTTAGTTTTAGGGGTTACTCCTGAACACATCTTATTTTCTCACTAAAATAAACGAAATATAGAGTACCCTAAGTTAATATTAAAAAATTATTGTTTTTTGCTCCATTCTACTGTATATATATTAGCTCAATTATGGATTTGTTTTTAAATTAACGAACAGAAAGCAATTAGATAAAAATACATATGGAACACAGTAACTTTGAGGCATCAAAGTGAATTTTGTTTACGAAATAGATAGAGCGATGGCAACTAGCCCACATCCCATTGGAGGGATGCGTATCTCGAACTCATCAGAGAGCCTATTCGCTGTCGAACGTCATTCCTGATTGGCCGAAGCTAAGAAAAACAGAGGTTTCGATTGCAATCTCCTCTCTTGTATTGTATATGTTGGAATATTAGCATTTATATCTAAATACGTTGTTGTACGAGTAGATTATAAATACATAATACGTATAGTTATCCAGTATAGATGTAGACAATCCAGTAATGTATTATAACGTTGGAGTTTGGGTCAATCGACAAGCTGATAGTCGTGGATAAGTTATGGCCGACACCAAATCAATATCTTACATTGTTCTCCAAAACTAACATCTCTTAATACAATCCTGTAGAATTGTGTCGATCCCATTACAAGTGTCGGCATTTAATCTTGTCCACTCGATTGGTCGGTAGAAGATTGCCCACTTCCCCATTTGTTATAATATGTAATGAGTATTATTCTAGTAGGTAATCGTAATCGTAGGTAATGAAATCAATCTCGAGCTGTTTGGAGACAGATACGAGCATGCTGACGTAACAGAGAATATGACGTAGATATACGTCTTGGATGTATGTCGACTGCGACATGTCGGTATACATACAGACACGAATTCCATGTGTATATTTTGCTTATTGCTAAGTGTGTTATTGCATGTATGCTGCCTTCTATAATGTCGACTGAACAATGACCTTGCCAGTTGCTTCAAATTACTTATTTGTGATCTGCCAATAGTGGAGACCCATCTTTATATACATATATTTATCAATGTTTAGTCTTTTTGTTGCTTCCCGAACTCGCCTTTATCCTGTGTCGTTGGTTTGACTTGTTTCTGTCCTTAATAAAATGTTTGTAATCAATTACCACTATGTATTAAATAAAAAAATGATGTATTATTATTTTTACCAAATCTGTATATATGCAATGTTTTGTTTGTGTTTTATTCAGAAACATACCTTTGCTTGTGAGATGTTTTTTTGTTGTTATCTATGTACATCTGATTCACCAATAACATAAAAATATGTTAAAATTCAAAATTAAAAACAATTTACTATCGTTGTTAATAATTTTCTATATTAATTATTTTAATTGCAAATATGTAAACTATAAACAAACGTACCGAATTTAAATTTGCTTGTAAATGAGAACACCTTACAGCCATATCCATGTGGTTAACATGTTCGCTAATAGCAAACTGTTCTTAACTGCTTTCGTGCATACATACGTGTTTGGCAAAAACAATAATATCACAATGTAAAATCAAAAACAAAACAAAAATATAACTTTTAAAAATGAACTGAATCATGTTCTTTTAAAAAGAAATAACAATAAGATTGTATACTATCCAGTGATGCGCTTATTCTAGGATGTGTTTGAGATCCAGCGCCGACCCTCACTTCAGGATCTTGTAGGTGATTGGCCAATTCTAATCAAAAAGGAAATTGAGAAGGTTGGAAGTAAAACAATACATAACTAAATAAACGCTCAATAAATATCAGTAGCAAGCGTGTTTGTTTTTGGGATGTCACTTACTATAATTGTGCTGTATAATTGTATTGTATTGTATTGTATTGTTATTATGTAATTGTATTGTATGTTTAAATACGAGTATACGTAGATATACTGATGTAGGTATACGAGTATGTACAAAAACAAGCACGTTTCATTTTAAAATCATGCTTTTAAATTATGGTTGAATCTAAACGAATTGTATTGTGAGAGTAAACACATTATTAAAAATCATATATTTAAATCATCACTCATATAATCCATACCGCTTACAATTAGAAGTGATAGTAAAATGTAAGGCCGTATTGAAGCAGCCACTTGACCCGTAGTAGCGTTGAAGTAACTACAGTTGCACGGTGTTAGTGAGTGATCGTCTGTGTGGTGTGACGCTTTGCACGCTACAACACGTACCTTATAATTAGTAGTACACGTTAGTTAGATTATACGAGTAGTACATGTCGGTAACTAGAGGCAATCGTGTAGAGTACGCTACGTCTGGAGATGCATCGTTGGGATGCACGTAGTCGTGATTGTGGTGACTCGTGCGTGTGTGTGTTCTAGACTTCCGGCTCGCGGCGTCCTTCATTAGCGGAACTCATTCCTGACTGGCCGGTGCTGCAGCCGTTTCACAAGATAGAGGTCGGACCGTAAATGCGTAACAATATGCTCATTGTTCACTCTACTTGTGCCTCTCATTCTCTTTCAGTTTCCTCTACTCTATGGCGGGTGAGGATCTCGGACGTTGCGTATTTGTTAATTAAACATAAGTCGCGTCCGCGTTCCTCACTCTCTCAATCTATTGCAGAATGCCGGATCGGGACATCTCTTAACGTCAGTCGTTTCGTTTTTGTGACATATGCCGATGATCTTGCTTTATACTTTCTTGGAATGGTCTACTTTATCTTCCTGTTTCGTTCTTACTTAAGGAATGGTCGTTAAAGCAAAAGCAAGAAACAATTTCTGCATTTTTCTATTTTTCTTCTCTCTAACCGGATATTTTTTACAACAGATGTGAATGATTTTTTTACATTTACAGATTTTAATTTTTTGCAGTCGATTTTTCAGTGGTTTTTATTAATATTTTTGCGGTACGGCGCCTCCACACGCGGCTTCGCCGCTGTTTGGGGGCGGACGTTTCGACTCAAGGAATGTACCAGTATAACTATGAATGCCACTGCAACTCGCATGCATATTTACGATATGATGGAGCACTTGTTGAGTTATATGCTACAGTATTCGCTCGCTCTTATCATTTTGATCACAAAACCATGTTTCGGTTGTTGCTGACAAATGCTGTGTAGTAGCTATTTTGTGATCAAAATGCACATGTTGTATACTTAATTGTGTAGTAGTATTTGAATCATTATTATTATTTGATTAAATACACAATAAACGTGTACACTTCACTGTTAGTCATTCTATAGTAAAGTAACGTAGATGTATCAAGTAAAATTTATCTGTCGATTATTTTGTTAGTTGTCGTATTACTCAGATGCCCTATTTAGTATTGCGCATTATATTGACATATCCATGATGATTACAGAAACAAGAATCGTTCTTGAAACCTTTGGTTGACAAATATGCTAAAGAGGGTAAGGATAAAAAGGTGGTGTTTGAAGCTGCCTTCTCTAAGCCGAACTGCAAACCGAAATGGTTCTTTAGAAAAGACGTAAGTTTTATATAATCAAGTACATTCGTAAACAATCTTTTCATTTTCATTTAATACACAGGAATGTTTCCCGGGATCGAAATATAAGTTCAAGAATGAGAATGATATTTATCAGTTGATTATTATGAATCCAAAAGTTGAAGATACAGGAAAATATTCAATTGAAATTGCTGGAGTCGCATGTACTGGGTTCCTTAACGTTGAAGGTTTGTTTTTAAACTACACAATTGTATAAAAATAAATCTACTTAATTATATTTGAAAATTTCAGAACCAGATCCAGTGTACAGTTTCTTGAAACCTTTAGCCAAAAAGACTGGAGGTTACACTAAACATGAAGCATATATTGAATGTGTTGTAAGCTCGAGTATGGCCATTGTTTCTTGGTACAAAGGAGAGACCAAACTATCGGTAATCATTTATATCTGATACAATAACCGCTATATCGTTTCTACGTATGTACTTGTGTATTTTATTTAACTATTTATTTTAGGATGACGATAGAATGGCAATTAGTAAAGACTTATCTGGTGTATGCCGACTTACAATTAACAGTGCTTTATTATCAGATACTGGTGATTATTCTTGTCGTATTGAAAAACAACCAGACAAAACAGTTACTACACTTACAATTATAGGTAAAAATTTTAACGCATTTTTAGTTTTATTTGATATATTTAATGTATTAATTTATTAATTCGATTTCATACGTAAGTTTCATTTAATTAATATTAATATGTAATCATTCAGAATACCCATACAAGTTTGTAAAAGTACTCAAATCTCAACAACTAATCGAGAAAGATACAGTTACATTATCGTGCGAACTTGATGATGCTGGTGGTGATGTTACATGGATGAAAGGAAAAGAAGAAATTAAACCAGACAAACGTGTCAATTGCATTGTCGATGGACGCAAACGTAAACTTATTCTCAAGGATGCTAAAGTTACAGACGCAGGACATTATACTTGTGTCAGTAACGCAGATAAAACAGAAGCAGAAATTGTTATTAATTACATGAATAGATTTAACAAGAAACTCAAGGATACAGTTGCTATTGAACGTGAGAAACTTATTCTTGATATTGAGTTACAAGATCAAACTGCTCCAGCTGACTGGACGTTTAACGGAAAGCCTATTGTCACTTCAGAAAGGTGTGCATTGTTTTAATTTAAATATACATATTATAATTATTATTTAATGATATATACATAAGAATATATTTATATATATATACATATATATATATATATATTGTCTACCTAAAAGTTATCTATTATATTTTTTAATATTTCAGAGTTGAAATTAAGAATCTTGGCGGTGGTAAACACCAACTTGTATTCAACAAACTAGAGATGGAAGACGATGGTGAAATTATGTGTGAATCAGGCAAACTTAATTCATCTTGCAAACTAACAGTGAAGAAGGGAGAAAGCAAGCCTGTCATTGATTTCCCAACTGAATATGAAGCTCCATGCAACAAGCCTATTATCCTTGATGTTCCATACAAGATTGATGGCACAAGACAAACACCAGTAGAAGCTAAATTTATTAAAGATGGAAAACCATTACCAGTTAAGGAAGTTGAAGTCGTTATCGGCGAAGATAAAGTTACATTCAAAATCAAAAAGCCTAGTCGCGCTCAGTCAGGTCAATACCAAATTAAGTTATCCAACGGCCAAGGAGAAGACCTTAAAAATGTTAACATTATAATGCAAGAGGTTCCTCAACCTCCACAAGATGTTGACGTTACTGAAGTATTCCAAAGCTCTTGTGTAGTTTCGTGGAAACCTCCAAAAGACGATGGTGGAGCTCCAATTGTTCATTATGTTATTGAACGACAAGATCTTAGTTTGAAGGCTCAATGGGAAAATGTTGCCCAAATTAAAAAAGATGAACCGACCACATACAAAGTTACTGATCTTGTGCATAAGAAACAATACAAATTCAGAATCCGTGCAGTGAACAAATTAGGGCCTAGTGAGCCTGCGTTGTTTGCTAAAACAATTCTTGCTAAAGATCCTTGGGGTACGTATGAGTAAAAAAAATCAATGCTGGTATATTATAACTATAATTTGTGTTTATATTTCCAGATGAACCGGGCAAACCCAAATCTGTCGAGGTTGTTGACTGGGATAAGGATCATGCAGATTTGAAATGGGAGAAACCAGAAAACGATGGTGGCGCACCTATCACAGGATATGTAATAGAGTACAAAGAAAAATTCGGCAAGGATTGGACTTTAGGAAAGGAGATAACAGGACCACTTACGTCTTCCACAGTAGAAGGATTGAAGGAAGGTCAAACCTACGAGTTCAGAGTTCGAGCTGTAAACAAAGCAGGTCCTGGTGAACCTAGTGATGTTACAAATCCAATTATTGCTAAATGCCGATTTGTGAAGCCTTTCATTATTGGAAACGATTTAATAAATGTGGTCATAAAGAAAGGCCAAGTCATTAAATATGATATTAAATTTGGTGGTGAACCTGAACCAGAAGTAACCTGGACACAGAACGCTACTAAAGTTTTGTTCGAGGACACCGAACAAAGAACAACTATTGATAAATATGATCGTAACACTGTCTTAACAGTCCGTAGATGTTTAAGAGGAGATAGTGGCAAATACAAACTCTCTCTTACAAATAGTTCAGGTACATGTGAACAAGAAGCTGATGTTGTCGTTTTGGATAAACCAACCCCGCCTGGAGGTCCCCTCAAGGCTGAAGAAATTCGTGCCGATCATGTTAAAGTTAAATGGAACAGACCAAAAGACAATGGAGGTAGCGATATCACTGGCTACGTATTAGAAAAAATGGACTTGGATACAGGTCGGTGGATTCCAGCTGGAGAGGTTGGTCCCGATCAAGATACGTTCACATTCAAGGGCTTGACGCCCAAAAAGAAATATAAGTTCCGTGTTAAAGCTGTCAACAAGGAGGGCGAGTCTGATCCACTGGAAACAGACGATGCTATTACGGCAAGGAATCCTTACGGTAATATACAATATAAGAATAAAATAGAATAGAAGACTAGAAATATTTTACAAAATTACAAATTATTTTCAAATAATATAAGACCATTTTTTAACTTTATTTATTTTTCAGATGAGCCTGATAAGCCTGGCAAGCCTGTGATCGCTGATTATGATAATATGAGCGTGTTTCTTACTTGGGCCAAGCCAGAAAACGATGGTGGTCGCCCTATTACACATTACACTATTGAAATGAAAGATAAGTTCTCCCCTGACTGGGTAGAAGTTACAAAAACAGATAATAATAATGGCGAAGGAAAAGTTGAAGGCTTAAAAGAAAAAATGATTTACCAATTCAGAATTCGAGCTCACAACAAAGCTGGTGCTAGTGAACCCTCAGACCCAACTGATAACCATCTGTGCAAACATAGGAACTGTAAGTACACATATATTTATATAATTATTACTTTATATTTTCGTTATAAATTGTTATGTTAATGTTTTAATATATTTTTAGTGAGACCTCGCATTGATCGTGATACCTTCAAGAGTATTATAATAAAGGCTGGTAGAACACATAAGTGGTCTGTTGACATTACTGGTGAACCTCCACCAACAATTACATGGGTATGGCGTGATAACATACCTCTAGTAAATACGGAAAACATTAAAATCGAAAATATTGATTATCATACTGATTTCACTATTACAAACGCGAAACGTAAAGATACAGGAAAATACACACTGACCGCTGAAAACAAATCCGGTAAAGACTCAGAAACTGTAGAGCTGACAGTTCTTGGTAAACCTGGTGCGCCTAAAGGACCTTTGGAAGTTACTAAGATTACTGCAAAGGGATGTAAACTCAACTGGAGTAAACCAGAAGATGATGGTGGATGTCCTATTCGTGAATATGAAGTTGAGAAAATGGATTTGGCTACAGGAAAATGGGTACGCGTTGGAAGAGTACCTGGAGATAAACCACTTCCTGAGATTGAAGTAACTGGTTTAGATCCAGGTTCAGAATATAAGTTCCGTGTCGTTGCTGTTAACGATGAAGGTGATTCTGAACCATTGGAAACTCTTAAAGGAATTATCGCTAAGAATCCGTACGGTATGTATATTATTGTTGAAATTAAAATTAAAAACTTAAGCTCGTTTGCTCTCTTTATATTGATAATGTGTAATCAAATATTAATTATGCCGAAATAAATACATAAATATTAAATAATACATAAATATAATTCCAGATGAACCTACTAAGCCCGGTACACCTGAAATTGTTGACTACGATAATGAACATGTTGACCTGAAATGGACTGCTCCTGAACACGATGGAGGAGCTCCAATTGAAAAATACATTATTGAAAAGAAAGATAGGTACAAACCTGATTGGGAAAAGGCGTGTGAAGTTCCTGGGGACAGCACTACTGCAAGGGTTGAAGATCTCAAAGAGCGAGCTGAATATCAGTTCCGTATAGTGGCTGTTAACAAGGCTGGTCCTTCTCCGGCGTCGGATCCTTCTAAAATGCAAATGATCAAACATAAAGCATGTATGTATAAACAATATCTTACTTAAATATTAAATAAATATTACATATTCATATTTAAACTAATTTTATAAATACAGATAACAATAAATTATTTATTATTTTTTCAGTGAAACCAAGAATTGACAGAACAAATCTTAAACCAATTGTTGTCAGAGCTGGAAAACCAATAAAATACGATGTAGATGTCAGGGGTGAACCTCCACCGACTATTACTTGGTTCCAAGTAGAAAAGGAAGTTAAATCTGAAGGAAATGTTGAAATTGTAAATATTGATTATAACACTAAACTGAATATTAGCGATTCACTAAGAAAGAACACCGGCCTTTACAAAATCTTGGCTGTTAATCAACATGGCAAAGACGAGGCTGAAGTTGAAATTACAGTTTTATGTACGTATTATATTATATATGTATATATGTATATATTGATGATTTGTATTGGGATTATAAGGTCAGTATCCCAATACAAATCATCAAAATATTAAAAATGGTCATTTATCTAAACAAAAAATATATGTATATACATATATTTCTTATATCATTTATTGAGAATGTAATTTATAATTATGCTATTTTATTATATTATAGCTTCACCATCTAGACCAAAGGGTCCACTTAAGGTAACAGATGTAACTAAGAATGGTTGCAAACTGAAATGGGAAAAACCAGAAGACGATGGTGGCAAACCAATTACAGGTTATGCTGTCGAGAAATTAGATCTTGCAACAGGACGGTGGGTACCAGTTGGGCGTACGGCAGATCCTGAAATGGATATTAAAGGACTTCAAGAAGGCCATGAATATCAATTCCGTGTTAAAGCTATTAATGAAGAGGGTGAATCAGAACCACTGGAATCTGATGGTGCAATTATAGCTAAGAATCCATATGGTAAATATTTGTTTATGATTATTTAATTGTTATTTATGATCACTAATTGTATAAACTGTTCTTACTTAGATGTCGCATCTAAGCCTGGTACACCAGATATAGTAGACTGGGACGTAGATCGTGTCAACTTAAAATGGACTGCACCAAAATCCAACGGAGGTGCTCCTATTACCGGCTATATCATCGAAAAGAAAGAGAAATTCTCTACATCCTGGGATGAAATTCATGAAACTACAACATCTGACTGCGATGCTATTGTTCCTGGTTTAAAGGAAGGCAATACATATCAATTCCGTGTCCGAGCGGTAAATAAAGCTGGTCCTTCAGAACCGTCAGATCCTACACAACCACATGTAGCCAAGGCTAGATATCTTAGACCAATTATCAACCGCGAAAAACTGCATACTGTCAAAGTACGTGCTGGTCAAATGATCAAATTCGATGTAGATGTTAAAGGTGAACCTCCACCGACAATCACATGGAATTTGGGTCTCAAAACTCTCGAATCTAGTTCCACTTGCAAGATTGAGAATGAAGATTACAATACAAAAATAGTTCTTACTGACACAAGCCGCAAAGATACTGGTACATATATTATTAAGGCTGTCAATTCGTCAGGCAGTGATGAAGCACCAGTAGATGTTATTGTACTCGATAAACCTGGAAAACCAGAAGGTCCACTCGAGATAACCGATATTCACAAAGAGGGCTGCAAGTTGAAATGGAATAAACCAAAAGACGATGGTGGTTTACCAATCACAAGCTACGTTCTAGAAAAGCAGGACATTTTAACAGGGCGGTGGGTACCGGCTGGATTTGTTGATCCAGAAAAGACTGAACAAGAAATTACTGGTCTAGAACCAAACCATAAATACAACTTCCGTGTTAAGGCTGTAAATGAAGAGGGAGAGTCTGAACCACTAGAAAGTGACACTTCGATAGTAGCAAAGAACCCTTACGATCCACCCGCACCTCCTGGTTTGCCAGATATCATCGATTGGAGCGAAAACTTTGCAAAACTCAAATGGGAACCTCCAATTCGAGACGGTGGTGCTCCTATTACAGGATATATTATTGAAGCAATGGACAAATACACCGGGAACTTCGTTAAAGCAGCTGAAGTTCAAGGAAACGTTTGTACCGGAACTGTTAATAAGTTAGAAGAAGGAAATCAATACCAATTCAGAGTAAGAGCTGTTAACAAGGCTGGACAATCTGAACCATCAGAACAAACCAAATGGTTTACAGCAAAACCTCGATTCTGTAAGTATTTAAATTCAAAAACATAACATAAATATTTATTCTTCAAACCGATAACGTATTTTACAGTATAGGGCATAGCCCACCGTAATATATTGTTTGTCAACATTCGAAAGAAATCATGGATGAAAAGGGGGGTTAGGGTAGCTTAGCTCTCTGCATTAGATTGTTAATACAACATCGTAGTACATTTCCATAATCTAAAATAACGTGTTAATATTCTAAATATTGATTATTATTTATGTAAATTGCCAAAATCGTGAATTAGGCATTCAAAATATTGCCAAGTGCATGAGTTCGGCAGTAAAATTGCCTAATTCATTAACTTGGTAATTTCATTGATTCGGTGTAACATATATAACACATGAATATAACACTAAATGTTATAATTGTTATTTTTAGTGAAACCACATATCGATCGCACCAATGTTCAAAACGTAATAATCAAAACTGGATTATCAGTATCATTGGATATCAATATCATTGGTGAACCTCCACCGACAGTCACATGGACACTCAAAGGAAAAGAATTGCAAACAGATGATGCAATTCGTATTGACAACGTAGACTACAATACGAAGTTCTTCATCCTTCGTGCAAGACGAGCAAATACAGGAAAATACACTATCACTGCCAAGAATTCTGAAGGCCAAGATACAGCCGATATCGAAATTACTATACTTGGAAAACCAAGTAAACCAAAGGGACCACTAGAAGTATCTGATATCACAAAGAACGGTTGTAAACTCAAATGGCAGAAACCTGAAGATGACGGCGGCACTCCGATTGAATGTTATGAAATTGAAAAACTTGATCCCCATACAGGACAATGGATCCCATGTGGCAGAAGCACAGAACCAGAAGCTAACATCACTGGGTTACAAGAAGGAAAGCCTTACAAATTCCGAGTGCGCGCTGTTAACAAAGAAGGAGAGTCGGAAGAACTCGAAACAGAGAAACCAATCATTGCTAAGAATCCGTTCGGTATGTTTATAGTATTTTGTATTCTTTATAGATTTATTATTAATAATTTCTAATTTCAGATGAACCCAGTAAGCCTGGACGCCCAGAACCAACTAACTGGGATAAAGATTTCGTTGATCTTGAATGGACGAAGCCTGCTAGTGATGGCGGTGCTAAAATTGACAAATATATTATACAAATGCGCGATAAGTCAGAGCGTCCTTGGGTTGATGTGGCCACAGTTCCTGGTGATAGGACAGTAGGAAAAGTAACAGACGTTGTTGAAGGGCATGAATATGAATTCCGTGTCGTAGCTGTAAATAAAGCTGGACCTAGTGAGCCTAGCGATGTATCGAAGTCTGTTATTGCCAAACCAAGATTTTGTAAGTTATTAATATATGTAAATTGATTGATAAATATATTTCTAATCATGTATACTTTACAGTGGCACCTCGCATTGATAGAACAAATCTACAGAAAAAGATAATAAGAACTGGACAGATGTTAAGAATTGAAGCTGACGTTAAAGGTGAACCTCCACCGACTATCACTTGGACACTGAAAGGAGAAGTCCTCAAATCACATGAGAGGTAAGACACTTAATAATATTTAAATTAAACATACATTTAATTGGGAATTTTTATTTGTAGATTGAAAATTGAAAACGAGGACTACAAAACAACATTCATTCTACAAAAATCAAAACGTGCAGATACAGGCTTGTATACAATCACAGCAACGAACACTTCTGGTACAGATACTGTGGAAGTTGATATTTGTGTTCTTAGCAAACCTTCTAAACCGAAAGGACCACTTAAAGTATCAGACGTTACAGCTGAAGGCTGTAAACTGAAATGGGAGCCACCAGAAGACGACGGTGGACAACCAATTTCAGGTTTCTTAGTTGAAAGAATGGACACTGAAACTGGCCGATGGGTTCCTGTAACTACTACAAAAACACCAGAGTGTGATGTGACTGGTTTGAACGAAGGCAAAGACTATCAATTCAGAGTTAAAGCTATCAATCCCGAAGGCGAATCTGATCCTCTGGAAACTGATGTACCTACAACTGCCAAAAATCCATTCGATCCACCAGATGCTCCTGGCAAACCAGATATTAAAGACTGGAGCAAAAATCATGCTGATCTTAAATGGGAGAAACCAAAATCAGACGGAGGTGCTCCTATTGAATCATATATTGTTGAAAAGAAAGACCAATTCAGTTCTAAATGGATTAAAGCAATTGAAGTACCTGGAACCAAATGTGACGCTAAAGTTCCTGATTTGATTGAAGGACAAAAATACCAGTTCCGTGTTAGGGCGGTAAATAAAGGCGGACAAAGTAAACCATCACAACCATCAGAAACTATGGTGGCTAAAGACAGATTTGGTAAGTATATACAAGTAGTACATTTTTAAATACTTGGTAACTACATAAACATTTTATTATAGCTTCTCCTAAGATCGACCGTACAAATTTGAGAGATATGACATTGAAAGCAGGTCAACATGTACGATTGGATATCAAAGTTACTGGCGAACCACCACCGTCAAAGACATGGTTCTTAAACAAAGCTAGACTTGAAACAAACAACGACCTTACCGTTGAAGTAGAAGATTACAAAACTAAACTTACAATCGGTATAGTAAAACGTATACATTCTGGAACTCTTGTCTTGAAAGCTGAAAACAGCAGCGGCAAAGATGAGGCAACTATCCAGTTCCTTGTTCTTGATACCCCCTCTAAGCCAGAAGGTCCATTGCGTATCAGCGATGTACACAAAGAAGGGTGCAGTCTTAAATGGAAAGAACCGTTGGATGATGGAGGCAGTCCTATTGATCATTATTTGGTCGAAAAAATGGACACAGAAACCGGAAGATGGGTTACTGCTGGAAAGTGCAAAGAGCCTAAACTCGACGTTGATAATCTTGTTCCCGGTCAGGAATATAAGTTCCGTGTATCGGCTGTAAACAGCGAAGGCGAATCAGAACCGCTAGAAGCTGAACAAAGTATCATCGCTAAGAATCCATTCGGTATGTATTTATTGTAATTGTCACAAATCGTTAAGGATATATTTATATACATAACTGATGTTTACAGATGAGCCGGGCGCACCCGGAACCCCTGAAGCGACAGATTGGGACAAAGATCATATCGACCTACGATGGACTCCACCTACCAAGGATGGTGGATCTCCAATCACAGGGTACGTCATTGAAAAGCGCGAGAAAGGTACTTTACGCTGGAACAAAGCAGCAGAAACAACTGGGCCGGAGTGCAAGGGTACAGCACCAAGTCTCGATGAAGGAACAGAATACGAATTTCGCGTACGTGCAGTCAATGCAGCTGGACCAGGAGAACCCAGCGCCCATAGCAAACCCATCATGGCTAAGCCTAAAAAACGTGAGTAAAGTTACATTGCATATAATATTCACTGTTGTTTAATATATATTTTTGCCAATATAAATATTACAATTTACATTTTTTTATAAGATAACATACTTAAGTAATTTTTTTAAACAGTTGCGCCTAAAATCGACCGTCGTAATCTCCGTAATATTACTGTACGTGAAGGTGAACCGATTATGTTTGACGTTAAGGTAAGTGGGGAACCAGTACCTATGGTAACTTGGCAGCAAGATAACAAATCAATCAGCGAAACAAGCACCAAACGTATCGAAAATATTCCGTATAATTCTAAATTCTACAACGACAATCCTGAACGTAAGGATAGTGGAATTTATAAAATTACAGCTCAAAATAAATTCGGTACAGATACAGCTGAAGTTGAAATCACCGTTATAAGTGAGTATATATACTTTTTAAATCATAAATGTTTTTATTCAAATACTTTATATAAATCGTTAATATCGCAGCTAAACCTGGAACACCTGAAGGACCATTAGAAGTATCTGATATTACTAAGAATGGTTGTCAACTAAAATGGAAGAAGCCTAAAGATGATGGTGGTGAACCAATCGAAGGATATGTTGTTGAGAAGTTCGATCCCGACAGTGGAATATGGCTACCTATTGGCAAAACATTAGGGCCTGCTCCCGAAATGAAGGTCGATGGTTTGATTCCAGGACATGAATATAAATTCCGTGTGAAAGCGATTAATAAAGAAGGAGAGTCTGAACCACTTGAAACTTTAGGATCTATTATCGCTAAGGATCCATTCAGTAAGATATTATTATAATTAATAGTATTGTAACTATGTTTACTATATAAACTATTATTTATAGCGGCACCATCAACGCCCGGGGCTCCGGAACCCATTGATTGGTCTGCAAGTCATTGCGAACTTGCATGGAAAGAACCCGTTTCAGATGGTGGATCTCCAATTACTGGCTGGATCATTGAAAAGAAAGATAAGTACAGCCCACTGTGGGAGAAAGCTATAGAGCTCATGTCTCCTACTCCAGTTGGAGCTGTACATGGCCTTATTGAAGGTAATGAATATCAATTCAGGGTTATTGCCGTCAATAAAGGTGGACAAAGTGAACCTTCAATGCCAAGCAAGACATTTACTGCTAAACCTAGATTCTGTAAGGATCATATAAATTTTACCAAAGTATAATAACATAATATCATAATAATTTTATTTTCGTAGTGGCACCACGTATTGACCGTCGTAACCTTCACGATATTACACTATCTGCAGGTTCTATGCTCAAGTATGAAGCTAATATCATTGGTGAACCACCACCAACAGTTGATTGGTTTGTTGCTGGAATGCCACTGAGGTAAATACCGAACAAAAACTCTCAAACTATTTATCCATCTACATACATATTAACACTTTTTTTTAGACCATCGAAAACTGTACAAATCAATAATGTTGACTACAATACCAAGTTATCCATTCGTCCAGTATCCCGAGAAGATTCTGGAGAATATACAGTCACAGCAACTAACTCATCAGGCAAAGATACCGTGACACTTAATGTTACGATCACAGACAAACCTTCATCACCTGAAGGACCCCTACAAATATCAGATGTACATAAAGAAGGTTGCAAACTCAAATGGAAACGACCACGCGATGACGGCGGCACTCCAATTGAGTATTACCAAATCGATAAAATGGATCCAGAATCTGGTTGCTGGGTACCTTGCGGACGTGCAAACGAAACAAGTACGTATTTCTAGACAATAAGTTAAATCGTGTATTATGTAAGTAACTTTATTTAATAAAAAAAATTTATAGCTGCCGAAATAACTGGATTGACGCCTGGAAAGGAATATCAATTCCGTGTTGCAGCTGTTAATGCAGAAGGAGAATCTGTACCACTTGTTGCAGATCAATCTATCATAGCTAAGAATCCATTCGGTGAGTGTTATTATATTAATTAGGTACATAAAGTAGTAGATTTTTTCACACATATACCTCCAAGCTTAATGAGTTTAGTTTTTTTGTGAAAATACATAATATTTTATTTAGAGTACACACGACTTTGAAAAAAAAATTTACTCATATGTTTATTTCTGTACAGATGAACCAGGTAAACCAGGTAATTTGCAAGCAACAGATTGGGATAAGGATCATGTTGACCTTCAATGGACACCTCCTAAAGAAGATGGTGGAGCGCCTATTACAGGATATATCGTTGAGAAGAAAGATAAATATGGACAATGGGAGAAAGCTTTGGAAGTTCCAGCAAATCAAACTAAAGCTACAGTCCCTGATCTTATTGAAGGCCAACCTTATGAATTCAGAGTTCGCGCAGTCAACAAAGCTGGACCTGGTGAACCTAGCGATGCTACTCCTACAATTATCGCAAAACCTCGTAACTTAGCGCCTAAGATAGACCGTACAAATCTTATCGAAGTACGTATCAAGGCTGGGCAGAACTTTAACTTTGATATTAAAGTATCTGGAGAGCCAGCACCAACTACAAAATGGATATTACACGGTAAAGAGGTTAAATCTAATGAGCGTGTTAAAGTCCATCACATTGAATATAACACTAAAATTAATGTTCGTATGGCCACAAGAGCTGAATCCGGCAAATATCAAATCACAGCCGAGAACGTTAATGGTAAAGATGTAGCAGAGGTTGACGTTATAGTTCTTGACAAACCATCACCTCCTGGAGGCCCATTAAAAGTATCCGACGTCCATGCTAACGGAGCTAAGCTTAACTGGAAACCACCTGCAGATGATGGTGGACAACCCGTTGATAAGTATGTTGTTGAGCGTATGGATGAAGCTTCAGGTCGTTGGGTTCAAGCTGGCGAAACAGATGGTCCCACAACCGAATTGGATGTAGATGGTCTTATTCCTGGACATAAATATAAATTCCGTGTATGCGCCGTTAACAAACAAGGAAAGTCTGAGCCTTTGACAACGTCTCAAAGTATCTTGGCTAAGAATCCATTCGACGAACCAACTAAACCTGGTACACCTGAAATTACTGATTACGATAAAGACTTTGTTGAACTTAAATGGGCAGCTCCTGAATCGGATGGCGGTTCCCCAGTCACAGGTTATGTTATTGAAAAGAGAGATAAGTTTAATCCTAACTGGGAAAAATGTGCAGAAGTTGTTGGTGATGCTACAACAGGCAAAGTTCCTGACTTAATTGAAGGAAATCAATACGAATTCCGTGTTCGAGCTGTCAATAAAGCCGGACCTGGAGAAGCTAGTGACCCGACTAAACCACATATTGCTAGACCTAAAAATCTTGCGCCTCACATCGACAGAAATGCACTCAGAGATATTAAAGTACGTGCTGGGCAAACAATTGACTTTGATGTTCCTATTATTGGCGAACCACCACCAACCAAAGAATGGGCGCTCAAAGACGACACTATTATTCCAAACGACAGAATCAAGCTCACAAATGAACCATACAATACAAAATTACGAATTACGGACGCCAAGAGGTCAGACTCTGGACCATACACGCTTACAGTCAAAAACGTAAACGGTAAAGATTCAGCTACTGTTAATGTAATTGTTCTTGATATACCATCACCTCCAGAAGGTCCTTTAAAACCCGAAAATGTCACCAAATCATCATGTACATTATACTGGAGACCTCCTAAAGATGACGGTGGCTCAGAAATCACACATTACACTGTTGAAAAAATGGACACTGAAAATATGCGATGGGTGCCCGTTGGCGAATCTGCTGGTACAACTATGCGTGTAGATTACCTGATTGAAGGACATGACTATACATTCAGAGTACGTGCTGTTAATAAACAAGGCGAATCTGGACCGCTTACAAGCAGCGCACCAGTTACTATTAAAGATCCATTTGGTAAACCAGATAAGCCAGGTACACCTGTCGTCCAGGACTGGGACAAAGATCATGTCGATCTTGCCTGGGTTCCACCCAAGAAAGATGGAGGATCGCCTATTACTGGATACATTATTGAGAAGAAACCAAAACATGGATCATGGGAAAAAGCTATAGATGTTCCTGCTGGCAAAACAACTGCTACTGTTCCTGATTTAACAGAGGGAGAGGAATATGAATTCAGAGTAATTGCTGTCAACAAAGGAGGAAATGGTGAACCCAGCGATGCATCTAATTCGGTTATATGCAAACCACGATTCTGTGCTCCTAGCTTTGATAAAACATTACTTCATGATATTACAGTGAAAGCTGGTAATCGTATTAGCTACAATATTCCATTGGAAGCTTCACCAAAACCTGAAGTGAAATGGCAGATCGATGGTAAGACTGTCGAACCTAGCAGCCGTGTAGATATGCAATTGTTCCAGGGAAAGATCACATTCGATATACCATTCTCTGTACGTTCTGACACAGGCAGATATACACTCACTGTTATCAACAACCTTGGATCTTGTTCAGCGTCAGCTAACGTCACTGTTCTTGATAAACCGTCACCACCACTGCCTCCATTAGATGTAACCGGAATTACAAAAGAAAGTTGCCACTTGTCTTGGAAAACACCCAAAGACGATGGCGGTAGCCCGATATTGCATTATGTTATTGAAAAAATGGATATGGCTCGTGGTACTTGGTCTGATGCTGGCATGAGTACACAACTCAGCTTCGAAGTGACGAGATTAATACACCGTAAGGAATATTTATTCAGAGTACGTGCAGTTAACTCAATTGGTGAATCAGAACCTCTTGAAACACCTAAAAGCATTATTGCTAAAAATGAGTTCGATGAACCTGATGCACCTGGAAAACCAGATGTTACTGACTGGGATAAAGATCATGTTGACTTACAATGGACCGCTCCTAAAAGCAATGGAGGTTCACCTATCACCGGTTACATTATTCAAAAGAAGGAGAAAGGTAGTCCTTACTGGGCTAATGCCGTTCATGTTCCTCCAGATAAAACAGCTGCTACAGTTCCAGATCTTGTCGAAGGACAAGACTATGAATTCCGTGTCATTGCCACAAATGTTGCAGGTCAAAGTGAACCATCTCTGCCATCTGATATGGTTACTGCCAAGGCCAGATATTTGGCACCAAAGATCAAGAGTCCATTGAATGATATACAAATCAAAGCAGGACTTATTTTCCATGTTGATATTGATTTTATTGGAGAACCAGCTCCTGAAGTAATCTGGAGTGTAGCAAGCCGCCCACTTCAAACTGATGAACGTACAACAATAACTTCTATCGGACACCACACTGTTGTCCATACTGTTAACGCAAAACGTACTGACAGTGGCGAATATCATTTACTTTTGAGAAACAGTTCTGGTATTGATGAAGGCCGTTTCAAAGTCACTGTTCTTGATAAACCAGCTTCTCCTGAAGGTCCATTAGAGTATGAAGAAATAACAGCACAAAGTGTCACATTATCATGGAAACCACCAAAAGATAATGGCGGTAGTGAACTGACAGGATATGTTATTGAAAAACGAGACCTAACACATGGTGGTGGCTGGGTACCAGCAGTAACATATGTTAATCCTAAATACAACCACGCTGTTGTACCCAGACTGCTTGAAGGAACTAAATACGAATTCCGTGTTTGTGCTGAAAACTTACAAGGACGTTCAGAACCACTTAATACCGATAAACCAGTTGTTGCTAAGAATCAATTCGACGTCGCAGGCAAACCAGGACGTCCTGAAGCAGTTGATAGTGATAAAGATCACATTAAGATTAAATGGACACCACCGATCAGCAATGGTGGGTCTCCTATTCTGGGTTACGATGTAGAAAGGCGAGACAAAGCTACAGGCCGTTGGATTAAACTTAATAAAGAGCCTGTACGTCTTATGGAATACAACGATGAACGAGTACAGGAGGGACACCAATACGAATACAGAGTTTCTGCCATCAACGCTGCTGGTGCTGGTAAACCAAGTGATGCTTCACATGTTATTACTGCCAAACCTATGAAAGAGAAACCGAAGTTATGGATGGATGCTCTTAGAGGACAGAATATTAAAGTACGTGCTGGAGAACCCATCAATATAATTATACCGTTAACTGGAGCTCCCACACCAGCTGTTAAATGGCACAAGAATACCCTACAAGTACCAGAATCCAATAGAGTATCAGTAAGTGTTTATTTGTTTATATATTTATTTATAAATACAAATAAATTAATTTTAATATTATTTTTAGACCGATACTACATCAGACGAAACAAGACTTAATGTCTCTGTATCAAATCGCGATGATTCTGGCAAGTACACTATAACAGCCAAAAACGAATTTGGTAGCGACTCCGCTGATATAAACGTTATCGTTGTCGATAAACCTGGAATACCAAAAGGACCTCTTACATACCCAACCATTACTCATGAAAGTGTATCATTATCTTGGAATCCACCAAGCGATGACGGTGGCGGTGAAATAATGGGATACATTGTTGAAATGAAGGAATTCACAACCGATTCATGGCGTCCTTTGCCTGGTTTCTGCCCCAAACCTTCATTCACAGTTAAAGGTTTGACCGAAGGCAAGAAATACGTGTTCCGCGTAAGAGCTGAAAACATATACGGTGTTTCTGAACCTCTGGAAGGTAAACCTGTTGTTGTCAAGAGTCCATTTGACCCACCAGACGCACCAAGTCAACCAGAAATCTTATCATACACTCCGAACAGTTGCAATTTACAATGGAAACCTCCAGTTTCAACCGGCGGTAAACCTATTACTGGTGAGTTTTTAACATCCGTTTGTATTATCTTATAGTCTATACTCTATACTATAGGTAACTCTTCAAATTTGCCATAAGATATAAATTTGTATATTTGATGTGAGTATCCATATTTATGTAAATGATTTAATAATTTAAGGTTACTATGTTGAAAAACGCGAACGTGGTGGAGAATGGATTAAGGTTAATAATTATCCATCACCAAATACTCAATTCAACGTACAGGATCTTCATGAAGGTTCTAGATACGAGTTTAGAGTCATTGCTGTCAATGAAGCTGGGCCTGGTAAACCAAGCAAACCTACAGAACCTATTACTGCCGAGTTACAACGTAGTACGTATAATAATGATTATTGTTTTAAATATATTATACAAATATGTTTTAATATAATTTTTCATTAGCTGTACCTGATGCCCCCGAACCACCTAAACCTGACAGAACAACTCGAGATAGTGTCAGTCTATCTTGGCGTCCACCAAGAAGCGACGGAGGTGCTAAAATCAGGGGATATATTGTACAAAAGAAAGCTAAGGATGATAAAGACTGGAGCGATGTTAATGATGATCCAGTTGCAGCCACTGTATTTACAGTACCTAATTTGAAAGAAGGTCAAGAATACCAATTCAGAGTAATTGCCGTCAACGATGTCGGCCACTCAAATCCAAGCAGATCTTCAGGAGCTGTTATTGTTGAAGAACAACCCAACAAACCATGTATGGATCTGGGAGGAGTACGTGATATTACAGTCCGTGCTGGCGAAGATTTCAGTATCCATGTACCATATACCGCCTTCCCCAAACCTACTGCTTCTTGGTTCTGCAATGATACTATTCTTGACGACAAGGATACAAGATTCCATCAACAAGTAAGTGTTAAAAATATTATAGTTTTTAAGAACTTATATTAATACATTTATATCGTTTTAGTTGGCAGATACATATGTAACATTAGTAGTTAAGAATTCAAAACGTGGAGATACAGGTCAATATAGACTTCAATTACGTAATCCATCAGGATTTGATACTGCGACAATCAATGTCCGTGTACTTGACCGTCCTGGTAAACCGGAAAATCTTCGTGCGGACGAATTCGCTGGCGAAGCTCTTACATTACTCTGGTCTCCACCTAAAGACAATGGCGGAGCCGATGTTTCAAGCTACATTGTCGAAAAACGTGAACCTAGATCACCGACTTGGTCTAAAGTCAGCAGCTATGTTACAAACACGTTCTGTAGGATAAGAAACCTTACAATCGGTAAAGAATATGAGTTCAGAGTTATTGCTGAAAATCAATACGGCCAATCAGATCCAGCTGTTACATCAGAACCGATTCGTGCTCGTCATCCATTCGGTAAGATATTAAATATTATAAGTAATAATTTAAAGAATAGAAATATAATTTAATATATATTTATTTTACAATAGATCCACCGGCTGCTCCTGGAGCTCCACGCGGAGTTGAAACAACAGAAGATAGTATTACAATTACATGGTTGAAACCAAGACACGATGGCGGGTCACCTATTACTGGTTACGTTATTGAAAAGAGACTCATATCTGATGACAAATGGATCAAAGCATCACATGCACATATTCCTGATCTTACATATAAGTATGATATTGAAAAATATACAAACTTTTATATTACAACTAATTATCAACGTATTTTTTAGGGTTGGTGGTTTGATAGAAAATCACGAATATGAATTCCGTGTCGCAGCTATAAACGCAGCTGGCCAAAGTCCATGGAGCTCATCTTCTGATACTATCGTATGTCGTGCACCACCATGTGCACCAAAGATCACATCAGACCTTAGCATCCGTGATATGACTGTTATTGCTGGAGAATATTTCACAATCACTGTACCATTCACTGCTATTCCTAAGCCAAGAGCTATCTGGACAATCAATGGTGAAGAAGTATATTCTAGTGATAGAATTAAAATGGAAACAACTGTTTCTACTTCAGTGTTCCACAATAAATGTGCTAAAAGATCAGATCTTGGTGCATACACAATTCATTTATCTAACTCTGAAGGTACGGATCAAGCTACATGTAAAGTGTTAGTCGTCGATAGACCTTCACCGCCAGTTGGACCTCTTGAAGCATCTGATATTACACCAGATACGTGCACCTTATCTTGGAAACCACCTGCAGATGATGGTGGATCACCAATCACTAACTATGTTGTTGAGAAGCTTGATGCCAGTGGTGTAAGTATTATATTTATTTTTTTAGTATCCATATACAAATTTATAATTAATCTTTTCATTGTGACCATGTATTCCATTTAAAAATATTTTTATGGTAGATAAATCATAACTATTGATAACATATATTATTAAATTAATTACTCGTTTTTATTTGCAGGTCTGGACTAAGGTTAGCAGTTTCGTACGCAACTGTCACTACGATGTAATGAGCTTGGAGCCAAATAAAAAACACAGCTTCCGAGTTCGTGCTGAAAATCAATACGGTGTAAGCGATCCACTAGAGACATCTGAACCAATTCTCGCTAAATATCCCTTCACTGTACCTGATCCACCCGGTGCACCTCGCGTTTCTGACTGGGATGCAACTATCACTACTCTTATTTGGGATAGACCACGAAGTGATGGAGGATCCCGAATCCAAGGATACAAAGTCGAGTTCAGAGATGTCGCAGAAGATACGGCATGGAGAATCGCTAATGATTACCTTGTTAAAGACAACACATACCAAATGTACAATTTATTAAGTGGACACGAATATGAATTCAGAGTACGTGCGAAAAACGCTGCAGGCTACAGCAAACCGTCTGCAAACTCGATGAAATTCAAACTCAAAGGTAAATTCAACGTTCCATCACCACCTGGAACACCTAAAGTTGTTAAAGTCGGAAAGAACTATGTAGATTTAACATGGGAACCACCCACCAACGATGGTGGATCTCGTATAACAGGTTACATCATAGAGAAACGTGAAGTTGGAGGTGCTATGTGGGTACGATGCAATGACTACAATGTCATGGATACTAACTTTACAGTTTTGAATCTAATCGAAAGAAGCGATTATGAATTCCGTATATTCGCAGTTAACGCTGCCGGCAAGAGTGATCCAAGCTCTTGTACAATGCCTGTAAAGATATGTGAAGTTGCTGGTGGATTGAAACCAGAATGGATGAGACCTTTATCAAACCAAATATGTCCTCTTGGAAAATCATACTCGCTTGAATGTGAAGCAGCAGGTAAACCAGAACCGAAAGCCCGGTGGTTGAAGAACGGTAGAGATATTGTTATGGGAACAAGGTTCCGCGCCGAAGCTAAGGGAGGAGTATTCTGGCTCCATATATCTGACTGTAATGAACAGGATGATGGCGATTATACATGTGAAGCATTTAATTCATTGGGCAATGTCCACACTACATGCCGTCTTAAAGTTGGAAGTAAATATTCAAATTCTTATTTTATTTTATTTATTATATATGATATAGGAAACTAAAAAACTTTTTATTAATATTTTATTTTTATTTCAGCTCCACCACGCATTGATCGTATTCCGACGGATCTTTATCTCCCAGAAGGTGACAATTCTAAGATCAAAATATTCTATTCTGGAGATCAACCACTCGATGTTACTCTTTCTAAGGATGGTCACAAGATCAGCGAATCTCCACATATTCGTTACACAGTATTCGACGATTACCTCATTATATTCATCAGAGAAATCACTAAAGATGACGCAGGCACATACAACCTCACAGTTAAGAATGACAGTGGTAGCGCATCTGCTAACTTGACTATCTACATTACCGGCTTGCCTGGTCCGCCAATAGGACCTCTGGAAGTATCTGACATCACCAAACATACATGTACTTTGCACTGGAAACCACCCAGTTACGATGGTGGATTACGTATCACACATTACGTTATTGAACGTAAGGATGTTACGTTGACTCACTGGATAACAGTTCTTAGTCAGAATAAAGAAACAACATGTGTCATTCAAGGACTTACAGAAGGTCAAGAATACTTGTTTAGAGTATCGGCTGTAAATGATAATGGTATGGGACCACCGCTAGAAGGAGTTAACCCCGTTAAAGCTAAATCACCATTTGACCCACCTTCAGCTCCTGGTACACCTAAGGTCAGTGAAGTCGGAGGTGATTTTGTCAACTTGGAATGGGCCAAACCGGAATCAGATGGTGGCTCTCGTATCCAAGGTTACTGGATAGACAAACGTGAAATGGGATCAGAAACATGGCAACGTGTCAACATGAGTATATGCTTGCCAAATCAAATAAATGTGTCAAATCTTATTGAGGGCCGTCAATATGAATTTAGAGTATTCGCTCAGAATATTGCTGGACTTTCGCCTATGTCCACAGCATCTACATCTGTTAAGATTATCGATCCACATACAGCGCAACCACCAGAAATTGTACAACCTCTTAAAGATCTGAACTGTATACAGAACCATAATGCTCAATTCCAATGCAAGATTACTGGTGTTCCAAAACCAACGATTACGTGGTACAAAGGTGCCCGCGAACTTGCCAATGGCTCGAGATACCACATTTATACAGAAGGTGAAACATGCAACCTTGTTATTAACGATGTGTATGGTGAAGATGCAGACGAATATGTATGCAGAGCTGTTAATAAGGGCGGTATTAAATCAACTCGCGCTGAATTACATATCATGACAGCTCCTAAACTTAATGTACCACCTCGTTTCCGTGATACAGCTTTCTTCGACAAAGGCATCAACGTTGTTATCAAAATACCGTTCACTGGACATCCTAAGCCAAAGATTACATGGGTTCGTGAAGGCGAAACCATTGAATCTGGTGGTCATTACGCTGTTGAAGTTAAAGAACGTCATGCTATTCTTACAATCAGAGATGGTAGCAAGCTGGATAGCGGTCCATACCGTGTCACAGCTGAAAATACTCTTGGCCAAGATTCTGCCATTATTAAAATACAAATCAGCGGTAGGTTTTGTCTCTTTATACTAGGTCCTTAAAGAATTTATGTAATCATTTATAACATATTTTTTTCTAGATCGACCTGATCCACCACGTTATCCAACAATCGACAGTATTGGTACAGATTCACTTGCTTTGAGCTGGAAAGCACCGATGTGGGATGGTGGTAGCAATATCACTAACTACATGGTTGAGAAACGCGAACACCCAATGAGTAGCTGGATCCGAGTAGGCAACACTAGATTTACAACAATGGCAGTGTCTGGACTTGCTCCTGGGCACAGCTACGAGTTCAGAGTTTATGCTGAAAATGTATACGGAAGATCTGAGCCGTCAGAAGTAAGCATCTTGATTACAACCAAAGATGTTGGCAAAAAGGTTGAAAGAAAGAAGCACGAATATAAATGTAAGTATTTTTAAACTCATATATCTTTAATTTGTACTATGAACTATATACATTTTTAGTGGACGCTACTGGCAAGAAGATTCGAGGAGAAGCAGATGGACCAATCAGTGATTATGATCATTATGTATTCGATATTTATTCTAAATATGTACCACAACCAGTCGAAATTTCAAACAGGAGCGTATATGATGATTACGATATCTTGGAAGAAATCGGTACAGGAGCATTTGGTGTTGTTCACCGCTGTCGTGAACGCAAAACAGGAAATATATTTGCTGCTAAGTTCATTCCAGTATCACATGCAATGGAGAAAGAATTAATTAGAAAAGAAATTGATATCATGAATCAATTACACCATCCTAAATTGATCAACTTACATGACGCATTTGAAGATGATGATGAAATGGTTTTAGTATTCGAATTGTAAGTTTGTTGTTAATTATTATTCGAATCATTTTAATGATTTAAATCAATTTTCAGTTTATCTGGTGGAGAATTATTTGAACGCATCACAGCAGAAGGATACACAATGTCAGAAGCAGAAGTGATCAACTATATGAGACAAATATGCGAAGGAATCAAACATATGCACGAAAAGAACATTATTCATTTAGGTGCGTAGTTAATAGCATTTTCATTTTAATTTAAGTGCAAATAAATTTACCGCTATAATTATTTACAGACATCAAACCAGAAAACATTATGTGTCAAACAAGAAAGAGCACAAATGTTAAACTTATTGATTTCGGATTAGCCACAAAGTTAGACCCCAACGAAGTTGTCAAAATATCAACAGGTACTGCAGAATTTGCGGCACCTGAGATCGTTGAAAGGGAACCAGTCGGTTTCTACACAGATATGTGGGCAGTTGGTGTACTAGCATACGTTCTGTAAGTTTTTTGTTTAGAACAAATTAGTATTATTATCAAATACACAATACAACAAATATTAAATAATGGTAGGTTAAAATGATAATAATAATAAATTAATAGATATATCAATCATATTCACTCATTAACAAAAACAATTAATAACATTATTTTATTATGTCACTATGTATGTTGCAAATTTTTAAATTTAAATAACGTAGCATTTTTATTAACATTAAATAAGGTAGGAATTATCTCAGCAAATGACATATTATAGTCTTTATCTGTACGAACATAGGCTGAGCGGATTGTCTCCATTTGCTGGCGACAATGATATCGAGACTCTCAAAAACGTTAAGGCTTGTGACTGGGACTTTGATTCGGAAGCCTTCACCAACGTTTCTCAAGAAGGAAAAGACTTCATACGAAGACTACTTGTAAAGAACAAAGAGTAAGTGCCGTTTAATATAACTAACTCTATAGCTATTATTATAAATAACTGCTTTTTAGAAAACGTTTGACAGCCCACGAATGTCTGATCCACGACTGGTTGACAGGAGATCACAAAGATCGCACAGCTCCAATTGCCTCATCTAGATACACTAGTATGAGAGATAAAATCCGTAACAAATATAGTGATTGGGATAAATTCGTACTTCCTATTGGTCGGCTATCCGAATATTCTTCACTCAAGAAACTATCAATCGAGAAATACAGAATCCATGACACATCATTCGACCGAAGACAAGCTGCTCCAAGATTCGTAATAAGACCGCAAAGCGCTTTCTGTTATGAAGGGCAGAGCGTTAAACTGTACTGCAGAGTGATTGCAATTGCAACACCTACTTTGACTTGGTACCACAATAACCAAGAACTCAGACAGAGTGTTAAGTTCATGAAACGGTACTCAGAAAATGATTACTACTTCATTATCAACAGAGTTAAACTAGAAGACCGAGGTGAATATATTATCCGTGCTGAGAACCATTACGGATTCAGAGAAGAAGTTGTCTTCCTAAACGTTCAACGTAAGTCACTTATTAATATTTGTTTATTTCTTCAATTGATAAATGTTCGTTCTTTTGTAGCACTTCCTAAAGTTGTTCCTGAATACAGACCGGAGGTACAAGCGACACGAAGACGCGAGCCTCTACCTTACACTTTCTGGCAAGAAGAGCACGAATCTGCTCCTAGTTTCACATTCCTATTACGTCCTCGTGTAATGCAGGTATATATTTAATTATTTATTCTTAACGAAGACTGCGAAGAACAATTAAAACGTTTTTACTATACAATCTTTCTTCTTAGGAACGTGATACATGCAAACTGCTGTGTTGTTTGAGCGGCAAACCATTCCCAACAGTTAAGTGGTACAAAGACAAACGAGAACTAAGCAAGTATGAATACAGTATGAACAGTGCGGACGGAGTCTGCACATTCGAAATGGTCGACTGTAAGCCTGGTGATTCTGGAAAATATTCTTGCATAGCTACAAACTGCCACGGCACTGATGAAACTTCAGCTGTTGTAATTGTTGAAGGTCGATATTTATCATTTATTTATTATGAGATATATTTAATTATATTATATTTTCAGTTTATATCTCGTGTTGAAGTTAATCATAACTTTAACCCGGGGTAGAATCCAAGAATAACACATTAATTTAATTAAGTACATATTAAATTATTATTTTTATGCAGGGTTAACTGGAACACCTGAACAAGCTCAGATGGCACATAAATTATTGCATTCTGGAGGTAAGTTATCAGAACTGGACGATTTGTCTTAATGGTAATATACATGAAATATGTATATTTTTAATTTACTTGTTTTAGACCGTAAATATATAGAACAACCAATGAAACCTGCCCCACCACCTATAATTCGCCGAACAAATGTTACTCAACAATCAAATGTTACTCAACATAGTTCATCAAGTCATACTATAAATCACTCGTCTTCATCAAATAGGGTAATTTATATATTTTTTTAATAAAGAACAATAACGATAATAATGACCGTTGTAAATATTTTAGTTATCTGCAACATCAAAAACTAGCAGTTCTACACACCTTTCGTCTTCACTAACTGCAGATTCTGACAGTCGTCGTATTAAGAAATATGGAGGCCATTTAGAATCAGCTGGAAGTCCTAATAGATCACGAAGTGCTACTAAAGAATTAATTCGTAAGTTTGACTTCGTCAATAAAAACGTTGTATTTTTCAGTCATATTAATTGTTTATTTATTACAGTTCCACCTGACGATTCTTTAATGTGTAAACCCCAATTCACGGATCCTCTAAAAGACCTAACAACTAATGACGGTGAAGCACTGACGTTATCATGTAGAGTAAGTGGTGACCCAGAACCTCAAATCCAGTGGAGCAAAGGCGGCAAAATCCTCGCCTCATCAGACATCATGGAAATCAAACACAAAGCCGGCGTTTGCTCACTGCATATCAACGAACTCTTCCCTGAAGACGAAGGCGAATACGTCTGCAAGGCTACAAACTCAATAGGTCTAGCCGAGACAAAATGCAGACTGAAAGTCAACCGTAAGTGTCATATACATACATTTTGTCGGCTATACATGTAATATATATAATTAAATGTGATATATAACGAGTAATGTTTATTTTGCAGCAATGGTCGCAAACGGAGACAGAAAACAAAGCAAAGACAAACAGCCACAGATAGTGAGCCATCTGAAATCTATGCACGTAAACGACGGAGAGCCAGTAACACTGTCGTGTCGCATCATCGGCGCTAACCAGTTCGACGTAGTCTGGTTACACAACAACAAAGAGATAAAGCCGAGCAAAGACTTCCAGTACTCGAACGAGGCACACATCTACAAACTGCATATGACCGAAATCTTCCCGGAAGACGCAGGCACGTACACTTGCGAGGCGTTTAATGACGCCGGTGAGAGCTTTAGCACTTGCACTCTGGTCGTGGTAGTGCCGGGAGAGAAACCCAAAGGGCCGTCGTTCAAGACATTCCCAGACTCTGCGACGGTCACCGTAGGAGAAGCGGCTTCGTTCTCGGTGCTGTTCGAGGAAGCGCCTCTGCGCCTCGATTGGCTCAAAGACGGAAAACCTCTAGCTGAAGGTCGCTCTAAGTACAGCTTCACAGCCGACGGCAACAAATTCAAGCTGCAGATAGCTGGATGTGACGCAACAGACACCGGACAGTATCAAGTCAAAGCGGTCGGTAAGAAAGGAGAATTATCAGCGGCGTTCAGTCTCAACGTCTTTCCACCAGGGGACCAATGAACGTTTCACGTGACCGGCTAGGTCGATGTGGACGGTCACTAGCTGCATCCTCGTTACACCACCCCCCGTCTGTGACCGGCGCACCGACCTACCCTTTACACACATACACACACACACCCGCCTCAGTGTTACACGTTGCTTATTGTTTCTAGTTCACTATCTATTATACATAGTACCAGTATCGAAGTTTGTAAATTAATATTAATAAATAATTTAATTATACTTGTTGTAAATTAATTGAATGTATTTGAAACGACATAGGAATGTGATATAACTATGCAGTCATGTGTAACAATTGTTATTATTTATTTCCACGATTAATGTATATGTAAATTTTATCTGCAATAAAATATTTAATTTTTTAATAACTTTTCGTATAGTACCTCTCTAATTAGGAACATTTAATTTAATCATACATTCAATACAAAAGTTAAGAAAAGTATTTTCCAAGTTTTATAGGAATGGGTCGAATATTCAGTTTCAGGCGAAGTAGTAGAAAGATTCAATGTACGATTGACCGAAGCAGATTGATAATATATAAGTATGTACCTAATATATTTTATAGTTTACTACAGATTTTATAGAAATAAACAAACTAAAAAGAAATCTTTTATAAAACAGAAAAAAGTTGTTTACACAGTATTTATTAACTTTAGTGGTGTCAAACACGCGGTCCGTGGACTACATGTGAACTGAAAAGCCCTGGAATGCGGTCCGCAACCCGAAACATGAAATTAATTTTATTAAATTAATAAAATTAGAATTTAAAAAAATATAAAATACAATTTTTAAACACTGCAAATTATAGCTTAGCATAATTAGGTTCTTTAAAAAAAACTTGTCAAAAAGTATATATTGAGGGAACTACAGCCCTCCAAAGATTTTGCCCCAAACTAGTTTTTATTTAATATTTTGAGAATTCATTGTGATACAGTTATGAAATTTGACAACCAATTTAGTATTAATAAGTGTTACTGATTACCAATTTTAACTAATTATAATTTAGACTAGGGCTCTATGATGACAATGGGTCCATCAATTTTTATCTAGTATTTTTTGTTTTTTTTTTGGGCACTTATTTAAGATTATACGACACAGAATACACAAAAATATACTTTGCTCATTTGTCATAGGACGCATCGATGCAAAAGAAAACATACCGAATTTTACTTAATACGGATACTTTAAATTACACAAAATAAATTTATATTCTTATATGATAAAAAATAAGACAAAAAGTTAATTTAAATGTAACTCAAAAATGCATCCTTATCAACAAATAGCTATTTTAAGTGTCGCTTTTAGTTAAGTTAGTAAAGTACGTGTAACAGTAATAGAACTAGCTATAGGTTTAAGAGGACACGTATTAGGAGATATTTTTACATAAACTTTTCTTCTTGTTTCCGGCCCTGAACTGTACTACGTGTAACGAGTATTGCAATACTAATTGTAAGTGTGTTTAATTCTACCTGAATACCGGCCTGTATTATTAACGATCCATATCAACCATATGTGGCAGACCTGCATTTATATCCCAAGCATAGACAACATATTTGTATACTGTCAAAAAATAGTAAACATGGAGTTAGACGATTGACAGTGCAAAGCTGGGGGCATCATTGTTTATAAAAATGGCATAAAAGCAAGTAAAAAATTTAATTTTCAATTTATTTCAATATACAAATAAAAACACAATATGAAAATCAAACAGTTGAATGGATAACTAAAAGTTTCCGAATGGCTTAAAATTTTTATTTTTTTTATTACAAAATAAATAAAAATAGATATTAAAATATATATATTATTATTTCAACGTAAGTACATTTTTTAATATTTATTTATTTTTTAATCTGATACTAGAAACGCATATTTAAAGATGAGTCTAAAAACCTGCTCTTTAATTACTCTTACATACATAAAAATGCAAATTAAATAATATTTATGGGCATTTTACAAATATTTTGTATACATCCAATACATCTGAATATATAATTTATAAATAAAATAAATTTTCACAGAAAAATTACGCGATTTTTATTTCGGTGATATCTTACAAAATAAACAAAAAATATACATGATGACATTTTTTATTTTATTTTGCTAATGATAAAATACGCACACGAAGTCAAGGCAAAAATGAATAGAACGTATACTGTAGGTTTTAAAAACACCTTGTATTTCTTAATAGTGTGGGCAAACCAAGGCTAGTGGGAGAAATTACAGATGTTATTTCAAACACATTTTACCTGTGATCTACCTATTTTGTCACATCTCTCTTTAAATACATTCCTTTCATTTCAAAAATCAGTTGTATGTTGTTTAAATATAAGTGCTGTAGAACATGTACGTATGTATAATATAGTGTATACTTATTGATTTAACCCTTTAAGTGTGATATGTGTATTTTACTTTTTAAATTATTCATTCAAATCCATATGACGTACATATATCAATTTCTTGAAATGTTGCACAAGATGTACACTATTATTACGAAAAAATACGTTTAAAAATGCATATGTTTATATTTGCATATATAATTTAAAAATAATAATAAATAAATATTATAGTTTAGAAGTTTAGATCATCTCCAAAAATAAATATAAACTTACGTGCAAATTTATTTAAATTTATCAACTATAAATTAAACGTATATTCAAAATTAATAATCAACTAAATTGTTTTTAAAATTTAAAAAATAAGCGTTTTTATTTTAGATTCAAGTGAAATGATTCGTTTAATTTGATATTACGGAATAAATAAATAAAAACAAATATGGGGGACGACGATATCTCAGTTAAAGTTGGAGTAAGGTAAGTAATATAGCAATTAAACCCTTATTATTAATATAAATATAACAACAAATATAAAAAATGTCCTTCTGACCTTCAACTGTATAACTTGTCGTTTCTTTTAAAACATAAACTATTTATTTGTGTGGGATTTGAACCCACAAGTCTTTGAATATTATTAAGATTGACAAACACGATTAAAACTTATTTTGAGATCTTAAAATAACGTTTTAAACTATTTCAAAATATATCTATTTGTGTATGAAATTAGAAAATATATAATTATTTCAAATTATTTTATAATAATTTACTCATGTTTTTATTAATTTATTATAATTGAAATTTTGTATTGACTTATTTCAAACTTTATCACAGTATCATAAAATAAATTCTATTCTATTTGTATTTTATAAACTATTTACGTTAATATTCAAAAATGTATTTACTTAGTTAAAATATATCATTTATAATAGCAATATTTATTTACATTTCAATTTGAAAAAATTTTGTATTACTATGATAGTCAAGTTCTATTTAATTTTTTGAAATTTTGGTTTATAATTACACATTTTGTATTTGCATTTGATAATATAAATATGATTTAAAATTCATACATATACAGCCCTGTATAACTATTTTACATAAACTAACAGATTCCTTGAGAAAAACACATATATTATTATTTTTTTGTCTTTGGTCATCTTATTATTATGTACATTTAAGGTCATTTTTAAATGATTCATTACATTTACCTGCTATTTACCTATACATTATTTTTTTTACAAAATCGATTATTTATTTTATGATATCATAGACAAATAGGGAAATGATATGATGCCATAGTAATATATGCATACAGGGTAGTATTTAAAAATATTTTATAAATAATTATTTCATAATCGAAATTAAATATAACATTTATTAATTTATTTGTTTCTACAGAGCCGTATTTAAGAATTCTTAACAAATTACGCATTAAAAAAAGATTTAAATAATAATTAATGTTCTAGGATTCGACCACAAATTCCACGTGAAATAATAGATATGTGTCGAATATGTACAACTGTGACTCCAGGCGAGCCACAGGTCACTTTAGGGTCAGATAAATCCTTTACGTACAACTATGTCTTTGATATGGGTGAGAGCCAAGAAGCAGTTTACGAAACATGCGTTTCTAGACTGATAGAGGGGGCCCTCGAAGGCTACAATGCAACTGTTCTGGCCTATGGTCAAACCGGATCAGGGAAAACTTATACTATGGGGACAGGTTTCGATGTTGAAGTTTCTCACGAACAAGTAAGTTAAATTTCTATAACTACATCATTTCACAGAAAAGGTGTTGAAACTAATCAGCTGTCATTTTCAAATAGTTGCTGTTATTGAAAAAACAAAAATAGCGTTGAAAAGAAGAAAGTCTGCAGTTTTTTAATGGCTATAAATAAAATTTAATAAAATATTTGTTGAAAAATACGCTAAAATTATCAATAATTCTGTTAAAAATAACACAAAAAATTATTTTAATGCAGATTTATTGCCCAAAAATAAATAATGAGTGTGGTTTCACTTTTAACTTAATGTTTTCCGTATTTAATACGAAATTTTTCTCTCGAAAAGAAGCACTTTTTAAGAGTAAAAGTTAGATTATTCATTTTGACACGCATGTACTTGCTTCTACTATTGCACTCTCCCCTTTTCAACGCAATTTTTGTTTTTTTAATTACTGCACCCTTTAAAAATGACAGCTGATTAGTTTCAATACCTTGCCGTGGGACATCTTGTATTTAACCTTAATCTTTGATTGTAGATTGGTATTATCCCGAGAGCGATACGGCATCTTTTCAATGGCATAGAATATAGAATACAGGAATCGCAAGAAAAAAATGAAATCCCTCCAGAATTTAAAATAGTTGCCCAATTCATGGAACTGTATAATGAAGAAGTAATTGATTTATTTGACCCTATTAAAGACAGTTATGCAAAAAAGGCTATCAAAATACACGAGGATCCTCAAGGAGGGATTCATGTTTCGGGTATCGTCACAAAGCCTATTTTATCTGCAGAAGATGCCCTTGAGTGTCTCAGAGTAGGGGCATTATCTAGAACTACAGCCAGTACGCAAATGAATTCGCAATCAAGTCGATCGCATGCTATTTTCACTCTACATATTAAACAGCAGCGTATGGTCAAGGTAACATACTATTTTATGTATTAACTCTTTCGTTACGGGTGACACACATGTACGTTTTGATACATGTGTTTGTCATGACCGGCTAACGTACTTTTGTTATGTACATTATAATATGCATTACAAACAGAGCCCGGTATGCCATGCTTAAAAGGTTAATAACAAAGAAAAAACTGTATACGTTTTATTAGAAAATATCAATTAACTGTAATTTTATCTTAAAAATACGTAGTCTCTAATTATTGAAAATAAATTGTTTGTTTCATTACATTAATATTATAGCCTAAACTAGAGTCTTAGACTTCCCAACTGTGAAAGTTCCATTAAAATCAGTTCAGTTTATACAATTATCGATATGTTGAGTTTATCTATGCTTGTGATATTTTACATAATTTCAATTTACAGATAGAGAACCCTGATTCCGAAGAACCAACAAATGAATTTGAAACATTGACTGCTAAATTCCATTTTGTCGACTTGGCTGGGTCAGAGCGTTTAAAACGAACAGGTGCAACGGGCGAGCGTGCCAAAGAGGGTATCTCGATAAACTGCGGCCTTCTGGCATTGGGTAATGTCATATCCGCCCTCGGAGATAAGAGCAAGAGAGCACTTCATGTGCCTTATAGAGATTCAAGACTAACTCGCCTTTTGCAGGATAGTTTGGGAGGTAACGCTATTTATTTTATTAATTGTAAATTAGTTTATTATTTAATTATTTTTTTTAGGTAATAGTCAAACAGTTATGATAGCTTGTATTTCTCCAAGTGATCGAGATTTCATGGAAACATTAAATACATTAAAATACGCAAACCGTGCCCGAAATATAAAGAATCGCGTTGTTATTAATCAAGATAGAAGTTCACGGACAATAACTTTACTTAGACAAGAAATAGCACAACTTCAACTTGAACTTCTTGAATACAAACAGGTATACAGAATATTTTTAGTATGCCCCATATTATTCTGACCTCTTATATTCAATACTTACAGGGTAAAAGGGTAATTGGAGCCGACGGTAATGAATCAATAAACGATATGTTCCACGAAAATACAATGCTACAATCAGAGTTGAATAATCTTCGGACACGGGTTAAAGCCATGCAGGAAACTATAGATACATTGAGCCGAGAGAAAATCGAACTCCTAACGGAGAAAGCTACAGGTCTGTGGTGTTCTTCAGGTGGAGATGTAGATGTAACAGAAATGGTGCAAGCGTATTTAAAAGAAATCGAAGAGCTCAGGGTTAAATTGTTGGAGTCAGATTACATGTGCCAAGATCTGAGGAAGCAATTGAATAAAATGCAGTCCAATAGAATGGTACACTCTTCCATGAGTTCCGGTAACTACTAACACTAAGTTCTATATTTTATAATTGTCCTAAGATCTGGGAAATCTTTAATTTTTAAATTAATTTTAGATTTTATAAGTAATTCATCAGTTATTGAAGAAGCAAAGAAGGAATTGCAGAAAGAAATTGATATTTTAAGTCAATCTATGAGACACGAGACACCTGATGATGATTTGGAAGCTGATAATGAAAAAGACAATAGTAGTGATGAAAAAGATCATAACGATGGTTCTGGTTCTGATACAGACACAGATGAAAAAGGTATTGAAATATTAATTGTATTTTTTTGATTTTATAACGTAAATTTATGTACCTTTTATAGATAATTTGGGCACAGAACTAGCAGAGCTTTCTGCGGATATAAATATGAAACAAAAACTAATCGAAGAGTTAGAGCTATCACAAAAACGGTTACAACTTATGAAACAACACTACGAAGATAAACTTTTACAACTACAAGTGAAAATAAAAGATACAGAAAATGAGCGAGATAAAGTTTTAACATCATTTTCTGCCACACATACATCTGAACCCACAGAAAAGATAAGGAAAGTAAGAGATCAGTATGAACATAAGTTATCAGAGATGCAAAAAGAACTGAAGCGATTACAGGCAGCTAAAAAGGAGCATGCTAGACTATTGCGTAATCAAACCCAACATGAAAACCAGTTACGAGCACTTAAAAATGATTTAGGTGACATGAAACGCACTAAGGTTAGTTTTATTTAATATATGTATATATGTATTTTTTTTAATGACCATTGTTGTATTTTCACAGGTAAAATTAATCAACCAAATGAAAGAAGAAACTGTACGTCACAAGGAAGCTGAAACGAGACGGTTGCAAGAAATAGCACAGCTTCGGAAAAAATCGTTGAAAAATGCAAACATGATTCGATCGCTAGAATCAGAACGCAAGCTCAAGGAACAAGTATTAAAAAGAAAACAAGAAGAAGTTAATGCACTTAGACGATTTAATAGAAGTCAACTTAGTCATAGAGCTGCAGGACATCTTAAACCTCGTAAGTGTTTCTTTAATAATTTCAATAAAATTTTGTAAATCAGTAATGTTTAATTGTGAATTATTAGGCATTGATAATTACTCTTGACTACATATAGATGAAGATTTAAAGTTAAGATTTGTAATTAAATTATTGCATAATATAAAAGTATAAGGTTAAAAATATTTTTGTTTTTACACGGATGTTTATCACTAAGAAATACATCAAAACGATATTCATTTATAGCGAGGAAATTAAAACCAATAAATAGATATGTTTTAACATTATGAAACTGTACCATAACTTTTAACTTTTTTGCTTTTCATAATAAATTTAAATTTACGTTATTTGTATTCTAAAAACTTAATTTATTATGAGCTATTATATATTTTGCATTTTGACATTGTACAATTATGATGATTGCAACCATTATAGAAACTAATTATTGCATTTAAAAATCTTACCTTTTCAAAAAGCTGTATTCAAGTTTGGCTGCTATATATTGACACAGAATTAATAGTTTAATAATTTTAATACACAAATATATATTATAATTACTCAAAAACACGGTACACTTACTTTTGAAATAAAAAAGTCTTATTAAAATCAAATTTCGCTGAATTACACTGACAATTAAATCTACTGGCACCCTCTGGCGAGAAATCAACAACATTATCAAAGATAAAATGGCGCCATTTTAAATTTCAAAGAAAAAATAAAATATTAATAATTAAATACTATTAACTAATATTATTTTCAGCTCAACCATTTTCACCTAAACTTTTTAATTTTTGTTTTTTTATAATAAATTTAAATTTACATAATTTGTAATCTAAAAACTTAATTTATTATGATTTATTATACATTTTGCATATTATTGACATTGTCCAATTATGATGATTGCAACCATTGTATAAACTAATTATTGTTTAAAAATCTTACCTTTTCAAAAAGGTGTATTCAAGTTTGGCTGCTATATATTGACACAGAATTAATAGTTTAATAATTTTAATACACAAATATATATTATAATTACACAAAAACACGGTACACTTACTTTTGAAATAAAGAAGTCTTATTAAAATCAAATTTCGCTGAATTACACTGACAATTAAATCTACTGGCACCCTCTGGCGAGAAATCAACAACATTATCAAATATAAAATGGCGCTGTTTTAAATTTTAAAGAAAAAATAAAATATTAATAATTAAATACTATTAACTAATATTATTTTAAGCTCAACCATTTTCACCTAAACTTTTTAACTTTTGTTTTTCATAATAAATTTAAATTTCCATAATTTGTAATCTAAAAACTTAATTTATTATGATTTATTATACATTTTGCATATTATTGACATTGTACAATTATGTTGATTGCAACCATTGTAGAAACTAATTATTGCATTTAAAAATCTTACCTTTTCAAAAAGCTGTATTCAAGTTTGGCTGCTATATATTGACACAAAACTAATAGTTGAATGATTTTAATACACAAATATATATTATATTTACACAAAAACACAATACTTTCTTTTGAAATAGAAAAGTCTTAAAATGCTTAAAATCAAAGAGCCGACAATTAAATTCACTAGCACCCTCTGGCGAGAAATCAACAACATTATCAAAGATAAAATAGCGCTGTTTTTAAATTTTAAATAAAAAATAAAATATTAACTAATATTATTTTTAGCTCAACCATTTTCACCTAAAGAAGCAAACAAAAAATGGCATACAATAGAAAAAAATATTAATAAAGTTGTATTGAAAAAACAAGTAGTCGCGTGTCAAGAAAGAGATATGAATCGACTTTTACAAAGACGTGAAACTTTGAGTAGGGATTTAGAGCGATTAAGGCAGCAAAAAGAGGCAGCTTCTGTTACGGGTAATAATGAAATGAATGAAATTGATGCAGAAATAGAAAGTGCTAAAAGCGAACTTGCTTATGTTCAAGATAGTATTACGGAAGTACAAAATAATATAATGGAGGTTGAAGACACAAAAGTATGTATAGATTGTTTTATTCTTGATACTAAAATTAATACATTATTTGTTTTGTAGGAAAATTCTGAAATAGCTGATATTCAGTCGTTGGCAAGTACAATATATAATGTAGAAGAAGCAAGATATTTAATAGAAAAATTATTTAATATGGCTTTAACGCAAAGCTACAATGCAGCTCAAAGAGATTTGAAAGTGCAAGAAAAAGAAACAGAATTAGATCAAGTAGGTCTATCTTGAATTTTAATTAAATATAACTAGAATAATGAATAAACTTATAATTGTTTTGAAATTTTACAGATGAAGCAAGATCACAATATCGTTAACCAACTTTTAGAATATATGATGCAGCAATCAAAAGCGCAACAAATTAGTATTAATACAAGTGTTTCTAGTAACAATACAAATGAATCGGACACCAGTTCAAACAGTAGCAGATCTACCTCACCCGTTCCAAGGTAAATTATAAATTCACATTTCATATGCACTGAAATCATTCTAATTTCATTATTCTAGTAGTGTTTCAAACAAAAGCAAAGACAAAGATGCAGGAACAAAAACAAAAGTACGAAAACGTATGGCAGTACCTAGAGAATTGTTATTCGGAACACCAAATGAAAATAATGAATCGTTTGTAATGACACAATCACAAGATCCTGATGCACTTAGGCACCTGCTGCAGAACCCTATTGTTCGTGTACCTAGTGCACCTGGATCTTTAAAGTAGGTTTATAATTTTATCACCAATGTTAAATTGTTACAACGGATGTTTATTTCTGCAGGGGACTATTGCCTTTGCGGACAAATACACAAATAGATCTCAGAAAGCCTTCTCCGGTCATGAGTTTTAAGTTAACATCTGAAAATAAAGATGGAAGAATATCGCCCCGGTCTTCTGGAAAGTATTCGTCTGTATTTCAACCAATGACTGCCAAACATGGCTCAGTGTAAGTAGAAAAGATTGTTGTTTTTTTTTATAAAAAAAAAAAACATTAAATCATATTTCATACCATGAATTTTATTTGACGATTGACTTTTAAAACATCATATTTATTTCCGATTTGTTTCAGCGGGTTCCATCTATACAAGAATAGCTAATATCACATCAGAAATAAAAAGCGATTAACGCAAACATAACATTTACCTGATGTTTATTAACTATTTTAAATTTAAAAAAAAACCATTCCTGTTATTTAATATTTTTTATTTAATTATTTAAAAAAATTATTGTGTTAAACTAACATCAACTAATAAAACTTAACCCTACTAGCAGCTCGCTTGTTTTTGGTTACATACTAATAAACTAACGACCCTTTCCTGGCTTTACATCGTAGGGAACAAGGACTTGATGCTGCCCCAAGTCCCCCCGGATCACCTTTAATGCTGAGACGTGCCAACAGTATCAGAGAAGATAATGTTTTTTCAAGACTCGCTGCGCCTTTGACAGAAACACATAGGCAGAAAGGATTTATATCTCCGTATACTGGAAGGGTAAGATAATCTTTAAATAATTAATATTCTATCTAATATATCTATAAATCTATATATCTGTTTCAGATGCAAGCAAGATCTCCCTTACAATGCATGCAAGTTGCTGAAGGCCATAGTAGTGGAGTGCTGTGTGTTAGCGCAACAGACCAGTTACTGTTGTCAGGTTCAGTCGATAGAACAGCTCGTCTCTGGGACCTGACAACAGGTGTGGAGCTAGCTACATTACATGGACATCCAAATAACGTAATTGCTGTTAGCTGTAATCGGACAGGTTCGACAGCCCTGACTGCATCGGCCTCGTTTGTGAAACTTTGGGACTTGCGAGCATCTTCACATCATTGTGTAGCAGTTTTATGGTACATATAAACATTGTTGTTATCAAGAAGTTACTCTGATTGGATATAAAATTAGATCTAATCAGATCTAGATATACTTCAAGTATGGCATTAGATCCCAGTAGATCTAATCTGATTCAAACAGATCTGACTGGATACCAGGAACATTTTTCTTTATAGTTAATGAATTTTTTTTTTTTAACTAGTTCATCTGGATCATCGCAACCTGGTTCTTACTTGGCATTCGTATCAAGCCGAAATGCTCAATTACCGATTGGAGAATCTCAAATCAATGATGTGGTATTCAACCATTCTGGACAATACATATACACAGCTTCAGCCGAAAAAGTCAAGCTCTGGGATCTGAGAAAGTAAATAAATAACAATCAAAAAAGAGAACACATAAAATCATATTTGTAACTTATCTTTTTTCAGGTTATCCATAATCGGTAAACTGTCTGGAGCGCATCAAGCTGCCGTCATGTGTCTAGCAGTAAAGCAGTTGCCCAATGGTGATGATATGGTAATAACAGGTTCCAAAGACCACTACGTTAAAGTATTTAAAATGAATCCGAACCAAGGCGGTACGGTTACACCTAGTGTCAATCTTGAACCTCCTCATTATGATGGAATACAAAGTCTGGCTTTAGGAGACGGTGTTTTGTTTTCTGGATCCAGAGACATGTGCATTAAGAAGTGGGATTTGGAGAGAGAAGAACTTGTACAGGTTAGTTTCAAATGTTAGTATTTGGAATCTGTAATTTCATATGGTCTTCTCTTTCAGTCGACGAATAATGCCCATAAAGGTTGGGTTTGCGGGCTGGTATTAGTCAGAGGGGGAGCTTTACTGGCTTCAGGTTGCCGTGCTGGACACTTGCGACTTTGGGATTCAAATACTTGCGATCCGTTGGCCGATATAAAAGCCCATAATGCAGCTATTAATGCTATATCTGCAAATTCTACGCAGATATTTACAGCGTCTAAGTAAGTATCTTTGCTTTATTGTATTTATTTAGTTTCTTTGAATTATATATTCATGTAAATTATAAATAGCACTAGTAGTTAATACAATAATTTGAACAATATTCTCTATTGAATTATTTTTATTTTATTTAAAATATTTTTATTATGATCTTTTGTTCAATCTCAGTTTACGGGTTTGATTTTCGAATTAATATTTATTTTACGTTATACATTATTATTATTTTGCAGTTTAAATTCTTTTGCGGTGTATACTGTTATTTAATAAGATATTATTTGTTATTAAAGTATTTTTTTAAGTTCAAAGTAAACATGTATGAATATTGTTAGTTTTTTCATCTCCGTGTGTTTTTTAAATTTTAAGATAACCATATCTTCACGCGAATATAATATTTGTTTCACAGTGACGGTGATATCAAGATATGGAGGGTCGCATTAGGAATGTATAGTTAATTACAAAAAAATACAGCTTTATATTTATTGTTTTTATTTTTCGCTTTTATAAAGCACGCATCATTACGTTTTATTAATAATACATGTTATATTAAATTTAAATTTAAAAATATTTGTTTATTATATGTTTTCCAACTGCTATTCCATTATTTCACTATTAATTTTGCAAATATACTCGTCGTTTTTGATTAATACAGAATAAACCTGATTTAATATAAAATATAGATAGATTTTGCAATTGAAGGGTTCATTCTGTATTTTTATCTATATTGTTTTGTTGTATAATAGATCATTGTGAGTTATCATTTATCGTTACTGCTATTTTTTTTACAAAATAAAATATAAAATTACATAAAAACGAATAGCATTAATGACTTAAAACACATGCAAAACCGATACCTGGTATTATAATATAAAGACACCTCTAAATTAAAATGTCACTTTTTGGTTTGAATTTATAATACCAGGTATTATAGCTTTAACTATGTCGCAGCTTAACTATTATAATGCATGTTTTAACCACTGTGCTTGTTAGAAAAATCGCCAATCGCTTACATACACATATACTATCCGTAAATTCCTGTCCACCTTTGTAACATTTTGTTTGTTTCGAAATGCAACTAGCGACAGCAAAATAAAAGTATGGAAAATGAATGAACGAGTTTTGGGAACATGACAACAATCGTCCGAGACAAATACATGCTGGTGTCGTCTTGCTTTCTGGTTGACGGTTTGTATAGTCGTCATGTACAAAATAGCATCCATTATATTCCTTGCACTTTCGTACATTATACAGCGTATCAATTCCATTCTATGTATTAGTTTGTACAAAACGTTACATACAAATACAGTTATATTTTAACATTGTATGTACCATTGGCATGTATTATATACAATAATTTTTAATGATATTTGCAAACATTAAAGTTCGGATTAATATAGAAAGGGTCTTTAAAATTTTTAATTAAAATTGTCAGGGGGGAAGTGATGTAACTATAACTCCCCCTCCACACGTATTTTCGGAACTTTTTTTAAATATTTTATAAAATAATGTATACATGATTTTATTTATCTTTTAACTACCTTTAAAACAGCGGTCGGGGAACCGGGGTTAATAAGTTACCCCAAGTGATGTAAAAATAAAATTCTTGAAGATTATGAAGGCTCCATAAAGGCGTAACTAATTTTTAAAATATGTAAAAAGGCCCCCAAAATAAAAGCATTTAAGAAATGTTTTTTGTTTATTAATTGACAAAGGGAGTTTCCCTAAAATAAACATTATTATTTATATACAAGTTAGAAAAATAAATACAGTAAAATTTGATTGTTTTTTTAATTACTGTGCGCCATAATTATCTTTGTTCACTTTGGGCCCCCAAATGCGTCCTGACGTAAAAACGGTTTTTATAAAATTCTTTAGTTCTATAATGAATTTTTTATCAATTTTGTGCAGAGGCTTAACAAAAAAAAACAACACAGATAAAAAATGATATCGCTCCCTCCAAACTAAGTAACTTTTATCTGAAAAAGTTTTTCTACAAGCAGTTTAATTTTATTTTGAACTTCCTGTATAAAATTCATGGATCAATATAATATTTTGAATTTAAATATTTCTTGAGTTTTTCGGATCCTGTAGAATTTATTAAACATATTTCTCACGTTGTAAACAAATAATATTTTGGGGTAATACCCAAAGAAGTTTCTCGACCCATGTTCTAAATAAACTATATATTGTAAAAGTTATTGTATATTTTTATTATTAATGTGAATTATAGTTTGAAAATATGTAACTGGGGTGTAGTCAATCTGGTCTAAGTAAGTGATTGAATAAGGAATTTTAATTTGTTATATTTCAAATTATAATTATTATTTGTATTAAGTTGGGCACTTATCTTGCCAATTAACCCTTAAGATAAGGTTGTGATAAATTTTATACAGGGCTCTTGATATTTTCGTAATCAGCGATATTAAATTATAAAGATGTTATAACTTAATTTACCTTACAGTAAAATGAGGTGCATATCGTCCATTTAAATAAATAACTCCAATAAAATTTTCTTTAATCAGGCCCTGAATTATTTTACGTAGATTTACTATTAAATAAAATTAGCGAATTAAAAACATATGCCCAAATTAAGACAAATATTTGGCTTAAATAAAAATATTTCATTTGTTTAATAGATAGATACTAAAAAAATGTCAAATACCAAATTATTATTTTTTTTATAATGTTTGTTATTATTTATTAATTTTATTTTATAAATCTATTTATTATTAAAATTAATTGAGTCATATATATTCTTTACAACTAAAAACCAAAATATAATATAATAATATTGTTACTCCCCACTATTCGTAAATAAACAAAATTCATTATTACTCAAATTTCAATTAATCCCACGGAAACCAAATTTCGGTATTCGCGGTTTCCGAAAATGCAAGAATTCTAGCGAATAGTAGGAATTTACTATATTGCGCTTTTTTATTGTATGCTAATGGAATTTCGAATATTGATAATGAAAAATATCACAAAATACTAAACATTATTAGTAGAGGGGTCAAATATATAAAATGCAATTATATAGATTTGTTTAATAATTATAATTATAATAATTTGGGGTCATAAATGACCCTATCCACTGATTAGTGACCTCTTAGAGAAATAGTTTTTAATTTAGTATTACATTAACAAGCATTTTGTTTAAAGAGAAAAGTATTAAAATAATAATTAAAATTTTATTCTCAGGTATTTTTAGAACAGTCACATATAATTATTTCTTTTTTTTTGTATATCATAATATAACATAAATATATTTTATGAAAAAGTTTTAATAAATATTTAACTAAAATCATTAAGAAAATTAAAATGCAAGTAATACAAAATTGGAATAAAATAAATACATAGGTTAAAATTTAAATAGGCACAACGAAATTTAATATCTCGAGAGATGCATTTTAGAAAAAAAGTAAGGCTTTGAAGGGGAAATAAAACGGCATTTTTTTTATTTAGTAGACGGTTTCAATTTCAATTGAAGGTTAACTTTTTATGTAGACTTTTATTGCGAAATTTTATGAATAAAAAACAAATAACTGTTATCTGAATTTTTTTTATTGGACTTCATAAAAACATTAACATTTTTATTAATTAATTTGAAACTTTTCAGTATTCATATTTTATTTACTGAATACCACCTTTATTCAGTTACAGATATCTCGAAAAGTTTAATGAACTTTGAAAACCTTTACTAAATTAAGAATATATATCGAATAATATAATCATACATCTTTTTAAATAATTTTTAATACTTATACAAAAATAAAAGTCACCTTTGTATTATAAATATTAGTTTTCTAATATCCTAATATCGATAACATAATACGCATTTATAGAATAACTTATCTGACAATTTGAATTTAATTACATTTGTTTCCAAGGCAACATGAATTAGTAGACGTATTAATTAGTATTTAAAATTAAAATTTTGGGGGTGGTTTTCACCCCTTATTTATTTATTTTAATTACAACTGTACCAAATTGGTTAGATAATACTCTCAACGTTAACTTTTTAAACAATAAGTCTGGAGTACTCACTGAGACAAACATTTTCCAAAAATAATTCAAACCGGTGCATTTTTGCAGTAATTATCGTGAACGAAAAAAAATTCTACAGACACACGCACAGCCGCCATGCGGAAATTAACTTTTCTTTACGTTTTGAAGGTAGTACAATCAGAATCTACTCTTATCTCGGACACGATTTTTCGACGGTATTACAATACATACTCCCAAAAAATGACCTTCAATTGTTCTAAATTGTCCACCAAATCAAAAATAAATTATGCCAATTTGTTTCTCTTTCAAAGTCATATAAGTTTTACTCAGATTTTTTTTTCTAAAATTCATAGCTCTCAAAAATATTCCATTTTGTCTACTTAAATTTTACACGAAATAGGTATTATTGCCTTTATAGATATAACATTTTTTATTACTTATTGTTAATACAATATTTTTTACTATATTTTTATTTAAAGCGTATAATTTAACATTACAAGGGAACACCTTTTTATTATTTTAATTTATAGTATAATGATAAAGTGATAATATGTATCTATAAAAAAGTTAGTTATTAGAAATAAAAGACTTTTAGAATTTGTAATAAAGTTGTAACTGAAATTTTTTTATATATAATATATTTTCTAGATTTTAATAACTGTTACCTGCATTTTAAACTTTTAAATCTAACGGTAACAAAGTACTGAAAATATTTATAGTTTACTTGTATTTAAAAAAATATTGGTTCAGCAAAAATAACGCAGAATGATAAAAATATTACCTAAAATAATTTAAATACAAGAAAACTATAATGTCTTATTTTAATTTGGGTGATTTTTATTATTTATTTATTTAAATATGTATACGTAAATTTTATTTCAATTAAAAATTGTTATATTTTTAATTTTTTACAAACTATTGTAAATTTAAACCATCCATTTTCAGTATTTATTTAAATTTGTATTAAAGGAAGTATTTATTTCAAATTTAAAACAATAATTTTGCGATAAAATTATTATACATATAAACAAATTTTCTTTTCATAATAGAGTATTGAAATGCATAACTATGAAAAAATAAAAACAATTAAAATACAAACAATGTCAATATAATCAAATAATTTTATTGTTAATTGTATTTAACAGCGCATTTTATTTTTTATTAAAAACTTTAGTAGTTACGCATGTGTATTTTTTCTATACTTACATTCTTATCTAGATTATCTTAACTTCAAAAAGGTAAGTGTAGTAATCTATTAATTTTGTAATAATTATTATCTAGAAGATACGTGATGCGATTTTCATGCAAATTCAGAGACTCCCCGTTTCAGCAAGTGGGGTATCTAATTAAAGCTGACAATTGAAGGAATTTAAATACATAAACGTTTTCTTACAAATAATAAATCTGACTTACTACAAATGTAACAAGTCTTATCAAAATTAGTGAGATAATACTCGCAATGTTCACTTTTTATACGATACAAGTTACAAAATTTCGAATATTTCCAAAACCCCTAATCCTATTAGCACCAAAATCAATAAGTCTGGAGTGCTCATTGAGGCAAACATTTTCCCCAAAAATAATTCAGATCGGTGCATTTTTATAGTAGTTATTGTGAACGAAAGAAAATTCTACATCCAGACATACAAACACAGCCGCTTTTCTTTACGTTTTGAAGGTAGTACAATCAGAATCTGCTCTTATCTCGGACACGATTAATTACAATACATTTCTTTCAGAACATGGAAGTAATAATATGGAAAAATTTATGTTTTATACCCCTGTTGGTGAAGGCCCCAAATAAACCTTCTATAAACTGTAGTAAGAATTTTTACGCCATATCTAAGGATTTTGTTTTGTTTAAACTGAGAGGCCATATCTCGAGAACGGGTTGAGATACAGACTAGAAATCGTAAACATAAAATTTTGGAGTATATTACATGCATCAAATTTCAATTTGTGATAAAAATATCAACTCAAATACATTTTAAAATTTAATTTATAACATAATATATTAAATTGTGTCACGAGCGTAACCGAGCGTGAAAAAAAATTCAATTCGTGAGTGATCATGAGAAAAATTATTCACACACCCAATTTAATCCAGGGTGGTACCGAAATATGTTCCCCCCCCCTTCCTAAATCCGGCGCCAGCTTTTGGGACTTGTAAATAAAATATTATTAAAATTTCAATCGATAATACAAAAATTATTACAGTGCAATTGTGAAAAAACAATTGTCAAAGTTACATGAATAACATTTTTTACCTGTTACGACAAATTCTAAAAAGAAGATGTCCACTGCAGTGTGCGACGAAACATTTGCCGATAACACGACTAAATTTACGCGGCTTACATCCAGAAGCCAAGATCACCGCGGAAGCCTCAAAATTTGTATAGGTAAGCAATTATGCAGGTAAACGAATTAACGTTTTCAGTTAATAAATAATTTAAAAATATTATTAGAATATATCTTTATACGCAACTCAAACATTTTAACCAAAAATCAAAAATAGAATTTAATATTAATTTACACGCTCAATTATAAAACTATGATACCTCTACGTCTTATTTTCTTGTATTTTAGTCGATATTTGTATGACGAGTTGAAGTTCACTGCAGGAAATATCACTAAAAAATTTCGAATTTTTGATTTCGTTAAAAGTATGTTTATTGTATAGAAAATGACGTGAAAAGTTGTTTGTTTCAAACCGCAGGTCTGTATCTCAAACTGTTCTCGAGATATAGCCTCTCAAAGTTTTAGTTTTTTCAAATTTTTGGAGAAAAAAGGCCATAACTTTTGAACGCGTGGTCGGAATTGATTTTAGTTGACGGATTTGAAATCAGCGTGTCAAAATCTATATAATGACATGTATAATACTGTAAAATCCGACAAAAAAATTTTCGTCAAAAATCGACATTTTTTTAAGGTATACCCCTTTGAATTTTTTCGATTTTTCGCGAAATTTTTTTTTCCGAGTTTTAAGGTATTAAACATGTCATTATATAGATTTTGACACGCTGATTTCAAATCCGTCAACTAAAATCAATTCCGACCACGCGTTCAAAAGTTATGGCCTTTTTTCTCCAAAAATTTGAAAAAACTAAAACTTTGAGAGGCTATATCTCGAGAACGGTTTGAGATACAGACCTGCGGTTTGAAACAAACAACTTTTCACGTCATTTTCTATACAATAAACATACTTTTAATGAAATCAAAAATTCGAAATTTTTTAGTGATATTTCCTGCAGTGAACTTCAACTCGTCATACAAATATCGACTAAAATACAAGAAAATAAGACGTAAAGGTATTATAGTTTTATAATTGAGCGTGTAAATTAATATTAAATGCTATTTTTGATTTTTGGTTAAAATATTTGAGTTGCGCATAAAGATGAATATTCTAATAATATTTTTAAATTATGAAAACACAGATTTGTATTAATTTACCCATAAAGTATGGGAAGCACTGCTTCCCCTGCTTCCATGGACGCTTCGCCACTGATGTACAATTAATAATATATATAGTATTTAACAATAATATATTTATTTGTTATATTTGCAGCTCTTCGCGGCCCCCTACTTTAAGAAGCACTGTTGTAGAGTATGTAGAGAATATTATTATCTTTAATTTATGTCCCATTTATTTTATTCTATATTTTATTAGTTTACAGAATTTAAAAAAAAATTTTGAATTACGTGCACATATTTTTAAAGTTCTTAAAGACCTTATGTGTGAAATCGGTTCTACCCTATCCTGTAACAAAATATTGTGTACCTATTACCTTGTCTTACACAGTAAGTATTTTTGCCAAATTTTATCTAACAATGAAAACTAATTTATTTAATTTCAAGATAACTAATTTGTTTATAAGTAATTAATATTTGCATATATCTGTCTAGGTAGTGATAGCAATAATTAAAATCAAAGGTTATTTTATTTGTATTTTTATTTTATTTAAAACGAAATAACGTCAGTAGACGCTCTCAACGTATTAGTAGATACTTTACTCTAACGACGTCATACTGAAAGTTGATAAATTCTTTTCACATTTAAGTTAACCTATTCAGTTAACAATAAGTCGCGCGTGTGCTCAGTAAGATATTTTAAATCGGCTCTTTCCAAATGGCCACTTCAATGTATTCGGATTTGAATTTTTCGTTCCTTTATTTTTGTCTGCATGTAGTTATGGCACGATAAATAAATAAATAGTTTCGGTTTTTTTCAATTGTGATTTTTTATTTTGAAAGGGGTGAGATAAGTTTGATGAAATACGATTGAATTTAAGTTTAAAGTGGCTGTTTTGTAAAGAAGAAGAAGAATAAAAAGATTTGTGAATAAATACTCAATAGTAAGTAATATAATTATTGTTTTTTTATTAACTGTTTATTTCATAATTTTGTAGAATATTTAAAAATATACTTTTCTTTGCAAAAGTCTATATATTATCTCTTAATAATATATATGAGGGGGTGAGTTCCAAAACTCGTTCGTTCCATTTTAAAAAATCGAGATATCAGTGGATTTTTTTGGCATTATTTCATATTATATTTTCAAGTGTATTAGACAGTATATTTGAAACAATGTATAGGTTTATCAAAAACAAATCGCTTAGATTTCGAAATTATATTCTAATAAATGGAAATAGATATGTACATTTCACATATACCTATGTTATCTTTTATATAAAAAAATAACAAATAAAAACTATATAGAATTTATTTTGTATTGTAATATTTAAAAATAATTTTTTTTTAATGAAAAAACCTGACCGTTCGGTTTTAAACTTGAAATTGAAGAAAATGTTAAAAATGTACTATTTGCAAATCAGTGTTTATTCAAATACATAAAACGTATTAAATAATAAATTCAATTCTTTCCACTTTCATGAGCACAGTTAGTGAAGTAATAATACTTTTTTAAACGAAGGTGATTTTTAATTATATTCTGTTATAAATAAAGTAACACAAATACTTTCTGTTTTTATAATATTAAAAATATTTGTACATATGAATAATCATCATATTTTCACCACAAGTTAAAGAATATATTTTTACTCCCACAAAAAATTAAAAATAATCGTAAATTGATAACCATTTTTTTCTACTTTATTCATAATAATATAATATATATAAGATAACATTCTAAAAACGATGAAATAAAAATAAATTAAGTACTACCTATAGATAATAAGATATGTAAAGCACTTTATCTAGGAAAAAAAATAAATCCTTTTACCATGAACTATTTAGGTATAGGGTTTTCCCATAGACATATAAACATGAATAACGCATTCTACAAAATGCGTAAAATTTGATTCATACAATATATCTTTTTTACACTCATGTTTAAATAAAGACAAGCATAAACCTAACGCAAGCTCTATCCCTCTTCGATTTTTTAATCAAACGCTTTATGGGATTTCCATTATATAGATCTAAAACAAGAATAAGTATAATGTACCCCTATTATTTATAATTATTATTAGCTTCATAGAAAAATTCTGTTTCAAGCTATTTTATTAAATTTATCAATTGATATCAATGGAATTATAATTTCCGCCAATATGAATTGTTAATGCAATAAATAATAATAAGGGAAGATGAAGCCAAATGGGGTACCTATCAAAATATATTTTCATTTTTTTGATGTTGTTATAATCAATTTTTATAATTTATAAACTATTCGTCACTTTTATGGTTCTTGGAAAGTATTTTATTTATTTTGATAATAATTAAAAATGAGATCAGAGGCATGACGAATGGGGTAAGGGTGTGAAATAAAAGGAAAAAAAGAAGATAATGTACTTTACCTATAATTGTAATATACTTAGAAGTTTCGTAATGTTGTTGACTCAAGTTAATCGAATTGTTTACTAATTTACGTGATAGATAAAGCCATAATTGCGTCTTTAACGATTTAATAGCAAGGTTTCATTATTTATTGTTTACAGAGTTATAGAAATCGATTAATAAGATAACAGCCTCTTGAAAGACTGGAGCTCTATTTTGCAAAAACTTAAAATTATCTTAAATATTTATATTTTATAGATCCAGAATATTTTTAAAATTATTTGTAGTTTAACTTCATAGGCAGGCCTAGTAAAAAAATTATTTTAATTAAATTTGAAAAATGCCCTCCCCCCTCTGATCCTACATGAAAATTCATAGATTTGTCTATATGTATTACATTTTTTGTTTTATAGATTTTTTTCTTCTCATAAAGAAAAATATTATTCAATATAAGGTACTGGTGCCAGTCTTGGCAGCTTTAAAAGCAAGATATACTGTTTTTGAGATTGATGGGCTTCTTTTATGTAATTATCATGAACACAAGTTACTAATAAAATAAGTACATACCTCTTTATTTAATCAATTAAATTACCAAAGTCCGCAAATATAGTTTGTTTTTTAAATTATAGCCTTTTATTTTATTTATGTTTTTTCTCCAGTAATGGATATAGTAAAATCAGTAATGAGCACCCAGTGATGGACACTTGCTAATGATTACAAAATGATAAGTACTACGACATAAAAGTTATAAAATAAAGAATCGTCAAATTTGAAACAAAGTAAAGTATAATAATATAATAATTAATAAATAAATTACACTAATAATTAATTTAAATATCCACTATTTTGACACCCATTGGCCGATTGTCATCAAATTAAGCTGTTTTACAGTTATGTTTCTTTCGATTATGATTCAGTAATGGTAGTATTCTAATATCAACAAGTTTTTTTCTAATTTATTTAGTAAATTTAATTAAACAAGTGTCTAAAACTGGAGTATGATCCAAGACTGGTGTCAGTACCTTAATTAATTATAATAGTTTATCAGTAATACTCATAAACGATAAAAAAACCGGGAATATATGGTATAAATACCCAAAATGAGTGTTTAAAACACATTAATTTGTATTTTATTAAATCTGCAGAGCAAATCACTTTTTAATATCTTCCATTAATTTCATACTGCTTTATTATGTGTTATAACAATTTTAACACCATAAAGAGAACATTCTCAGCTATAAAATTCAATAATAACATACAGGATATTCTATTTAAAAAAAGTTATATTTCAATATATTTTTGAATTTTTTTTTTAAATCACCATTATTTATCCCAGAAAAAAATATTGATACCAATTAATCGATCTTCTAGCTCCAATAATAATAAAGTTAGCAATAATTACACGATTCCCGCAAATACCAGTGTATACAGGGTATTTGAAAAAAATCATTTATTATTATAATTATAATTGTAATTTAATTAATATTAAATTTAATAACAAGAGGACAAATGTGTGAAATAAATAATTAAATTTTTATTTAATTAATAAGCCATTAAACGTCGTAAATAAAATAATAAAAAAATGAAAACAAATATATTCAGTAATAGGAGTACTAAACGATCACAAAGCTTCTGGTATCTTCAATATGGCGAGGAAGCAATAAAATAAAATTTATTATACTAAATACGAAGGTTGTTTAAATGTATAACATTTCCACAATTTATCGACAGTAAATTTAAATTAATTGTTAAATAAATATTTAAACAAGGTTATTAAATAATTTATTGTTCAACATAATCTTTTTAAATCCAATTGTCGACCGTGTTAAATGGGCCTATAATATAACATGTGAAATTAGCTTTTACAATATATTTTTACAGTAATAATAATAATCTTGGTGATTATTAGTAATATAAATAATACCTACATCGAAGAAAAATACAATCAATTATCAATGACACTAAATAATTAATATTCATTATAGATAAAATATCTACCTGAATTATAGACTGATAATAAGAAGGTACATATTGACATTTACGACTTTTTTCCTGACTTGCTAATTGTAAAATAACCCACATTTTCTTCCTAGTCAATATCGACGGTGGAAAGCTAAAACCAAATAAGCGACATATACCCATGTTACCCGCAACTTCGTCCGCGTGGAATTTACATTTTTTTATCTAATCAATTTTCGGTATATGTTCTTCCTCCGGATTCAAACTATCTCCCTACCAAATTACATGAAGATCGGTTTAGCCGTGAAAAAGTAACAGACAGAAAGAGTTACTTTTGCATTTATAATATATATTGGTATGGATTTTACTTTAAATCTGATAAAACGATTATACGATAAATTCGTAAATGAAACCGACTGCATTAAAATTGGTTGAAAATTGGCTTGAAGCAAAATTTCGCACAGTATTTTGTTATTTAAACCCCCTGTGCTCCTATGAGCAAAAAAAGGGTTAATTACTATAAAATAAATGATACAGGTCCTTATCGGTGACGCGAGGAGTCCTAGCTACGTTTCAGTATTTAGTTTTAACTTTCCACCATCGATATAAAATATGAAAATATACATACCGGATAAAAATATATATCTTGTTCGTCGATACTATGAATTACATATAAACAATTAAATAATTACTGCTCTTAAAAAACTACGGTATAATCCGTTCCGCAATTTCTTGCATCGATCACTGTAAACAACTGACTATTTTATGTACAGTTATATGTATTTAGAATCTAAACGTCGTAAAATTTTTGTTTTAACACCAGTATTGATAAAACGATTTAAATTCATTATAAATAATCCAATGGATTAATGTTAAAATGATTGTTAAATCATTGAATACCGATGTTTTTGATGTTTATTATACTCAGGTCCGTCTTAAGATATTTGAACGCCCTGAGCTACCAAAATTGAGCGTTTTTGTCAAAAATAAAGTAATCAAAAGTTGCGTTGCTAAAAATACAAAATATATATCTATAAAAACGTTTTGAATATTCTCCTTATGCTGTTCATGGTTTTTAATGTTAAATATAATATTTAAGATATCTTTTGAGTCAAAATAAGATGATTTTTTGTCGACATATTTGAAATCAGCGTGTAAAAAACATACTTTTAACCAAATCTAAAATTAAAACTAAATTCAGTATTAGTTTTTTTTAATTTTGGAGAAAAATCACCGTAACTTTAGAACGGGTGGTCGGATTTGATTTTTGTCGATATATTTGAAATCAACGTTACCTGATATTTAATTGTTCTTAATTTTTATTTAAAAAATAAAAAATTGACTTCTTTGGAATTTTCTACCCTCTACAGCCTTATTTGCTATAGTTGAGATGTAGTATAATAACAATAATATAATTAATTAATATAACAAGTTATAATATTTGCAATTATCAACACGACAATGATTTTAATTACGTATTGTTACTTTAATTAAACATTTTATAATTACTATTCCCATGGCATCTTTGGTTTAATAATATATAATAACTTTTGTATATCAGTGTATGTGCAACAATAATTTCAAAAAAAATAGTATATTATTATTTGACGTATAATATGGAATATTTGAGATAATAAAGTAAATTATATAGATATTTTTAAAATGTATTATCAGGTTTTAAAACCAACGTTTAAACGTGTTTCGCTTTTTTATTTAAAAGGTAAATTATGTATATGATAAAAATGAAAATTTATAATAAATTTATTTATTTCTAGATACGCACAATGGTGAATTTTTCTAATGAAAAAGATGAAGGGAAAGACAAAAATCTGCATATTATATCGGTATTAAATGTACCATTCGACGAACAAGTGTCAGATAATTTCCGTAAGTGAAAAAAAATATATTAAATGCAATTGCGCGAAAAAAAAATTCAAAGATACTAGTTTTAAGTATGTGATAATTTTTTGATATTAATATTATTGTAATAGCAGTGATTAAATATGACCCCATTTTTTTGACTTGTAAAAAAAAATGTTATAAAATCGTTAAATGTGATTTTCAAACTGTGTTGTTTACTAGTGTTTATTAACTAAAAAAAAATATAAAGATACATTTAGGTATATTTGAAAATTAATATATTCCAAGAAATAAATTGTGTGGGAAGGGGTTCCCCGATAAAACTTTATAGTTCTAGGGGTCCCGTGAGTCGACAAAGTTTGAAGATCACTGATTTAGGGTATACTTTTCTGTTTAAATAATGGTATGGTAGTTGCTGAGCAATTTTGATGATTTTTTTAAAATTTGGCGCGGATCTAGATTTACAACATGAGGAGAGAGGGTCATGATGATTCAATTAAATAGTTCTACCATATTTTCGGCATGAAAAAAATTATTATAATTACGATATTATATTTTGTATCTTTTAGATGCAAATAACACAAACGTTTTCACAGGAAGTGAAACTTCTTTATCGACGATAACAACGGAAACAGTAGAGTCCACCCCTGAAACCCCTAGGAGAAAAGAATCATGGCATCATACGACATTGCAAGTAGCTATCCCATTTTTTATAGCAGGAATTGGTACTATAGGTGCAGGTCTTGTCTTAGGAATAGTACAGGTAAATAGATATGTATATTATATATAATAATTTTTAAATTAAAATTGAGGTATGTGAGTGGGTTAAAATATAATTTTCATTCTATACAGGTTGATTTACAACTAGTGTAAAAAAATATAGTAGATCGAGGATGCTATTTTAAGCAAAAAATCCGGAAATTTTTCGTGAGGGAGCTACAGCCTTCCAAAAATTTTGCCCGAAATTAGTGTTTATTTAATATCTAGAGAACCTATTGTGATACAGTTATGAAATTTGATAAATGGTTTATTATTAATAAGTATTATCGATTTCTAGTATTAAACAATAATAATTTATATCAGGGGTATATGGGGCTAGTAGGCCCGCTGATTTTTATCAAGTATTTTTGTTCTATAATTAAAAATAAGACAGACACTTAATATAAATATACCTTCTAATACTTGTCATCATAGACTAATAGCCAGTTGTATTACTGTTCACAAAATTGACTAACATGACTAAAAATTGAAACTATTTGTTGATAAAAAATTTTTGAAGCATTCGTATAAATAAAATTCTGCCATACTTTATTTTTATCGATATTTATCGAGAACGTTTAATACTATGATAAATGGACAAACTATATTTTTATGTATTTTGTGACATATAATCTTCTACAAGAACCCAACTCGGGAAAAAATTAAAGAACAAAAAATACTTGGCCTGGTCTAAATTATTATTGTTTGATACTGAAAATCGATAGCACTTATTAACAATAATAAACCGGTTATCAAATTTCAGAACTGTATCTTAATGGGTTCTCTAGATATTAAATTATAATTTTTATTTAGACTGTAGCTCTCACGAAGAATTTCCGAATAGATGTTTTTTGCTTAAAATAACATCGTTAATCTACTATCAATTTTTTTACACTAGTTGTATATTTGAAAATAATTGAAAAATATGAGAAATTACAATTAAAATTAAGCCAATATTGTTTTGTATTAATGTTTTTTGACTTTGGCCTTGAATTACAAAATTTACTACATATGCTATTTTTATCTACATTATTTTATACTCAAATTCTTCAATAAACCCATTGTTATTAGCTATATCATCCATTCATATATTCTTGTTGATCAATTATACTTATACAGATTGATTTTAATATCTGCTTACATCTTACTTATAAATAAAATATAGGTGATCTTTAAGTCGGTATACATTTCATATTTGCAGTAATGTAGTCCACGTATCTGCATATTTCTGTACATTTATGTCTGACAATGATATCCTTTAATAAACATTGATAAATTAGTTAGTTACTTTAAAATAAACAACTGAATTTATTTCAAATATAAAGTTTATTGCTAATTAATCCTCTAGTATGATATAACACTATTTATATAGTTTTTACAAGTCAAGTTTAAGTCCTTATTATATATCTTATTCTGTAACAGAGGTGGGCTTGCATTGTTTTCTTTTTTAGAAAAAACAAAAACATTTATTAAATCAAATGTTACAGCCTTCTAGCTTCTATACTGTTTGACATAATTATAGTAAAACCTGGGTTATGAAAAGTTTTTGGCGCAGTACGGAACACTGTTACGCCAGGCTCGATTCGCATTTGACAAATTTTTACCTTTTTTTTAACACTATCTTAAAAAAATAATGTAGATACTTACTGTCATATTTTTCAAAAATGGCTTCAAGTCATTAGTTATTGCTAAATAAAATTCTTAATTATTTACGTCCCCCCTTTTTCACAATTTGTTAGTTTGTATAGTACGTATGGAAATATCTTCTAAGATAAGATTGTTTATGGAAAACTACATTGCTATAGATTAATATATGTTTATATTTTCAATACAATCAATTGTTCGTCATCGCCTAAAAATGAATAAATATTAATATTAAATGAAAATATTCATAATTTATAAATAAATTACCTTTAAAATTTGAAACTACGTTGAATTAATGTCTTGTATTATAAAGAATTTTCTCTAGAGATTTTAGGGTTATTAGATATAAAATGACAGCCCACTGACAGTTGTAATCATATATATATGATATATCTGGTATGTTTGAATGACCTCATTTAGATGATTATATATTTATTACCACTGCTCAGAATTCATAACGATTTGACACTTCGCAGATAGCGTTAGCTTATCTTTTCTCTGTAGCAAATTCTTTACAATATCCCACATAACTGTATCTCAGAATATAATACAATGTATTTATCAAATTTAAGTCCATTGTTCAACTTCATAAGAGCAGTTTAGCATCAAATCTATTTTAAACAATATTAGATACGTGTTTTGGAGGTATAAAATGTAAAACCGTGTTTACTACGGTCAAAGAATATTAGTTGCTTCTTTTTCAATATTTTATCCGTATTAAATATTACTCGATCTAAACAAATACTTGGGTTTTCCATTGTTTCTGAGATAGTAGAAAATCAATACGTAAACATACAAAGATAATGTTGAAAATAGTTCAACTATTATAGATTATTGATAAACCGTTGCATTTGGAGTACTATTAAGGTACAAATTCAAGGCTGAGTTGTCATAAATGATTACAATTGATAAAAATATTACTTACGTGCTAAATTTGTGAGTGAGATTAAGTAAAATTAATAATATATTGTAATTATTTAATAGAGATTTTGTATCGAAGGTCATTTAATAAGATTAAATATTTCGTTATGAATTATTGATAACAATGAGTTAATTTCCCAAATATTCAAATTACGCAGGAAATTAACAAAGGACTATGGATAATTTTTCGTTAAATGACGTTTTTCTCTCGGATAAAAAAAATAATTAATAATTAAATGTAATTATTAAGATTATTAATAAAGGTAATTATCAAGATAAGGTTATAGGTAATTATTAATTATTATAAAAATAATTATCGAAGAATATAATTATCTTGATAATTTTGAACACTGAATTTTCTTTAGGGTCGATCGACCTGGTCGCGCTCCGGTCTTGGACCGAGATCTGACCGATACCTATAGTGTGAATTATTTAATTGTTTATTTATATTTGATTGGAGTGAGACCGGACCGAGATCGGCCCGATAGTCTGGATCAACCCTTATTTTACAATACATATTTAATAAATTTTACTTTGTTTAAATATTGGTTTTTATGATGCAGTTAAATACGATCATTTTTATTTTAGCATTGGAGGGTATACACAGAAGTACCCGAATTAATAATTCTTATACCAGCACTATTAGGCCTAAAAGGCAACCTAGACATGTGCCTAGCATCAAGGCTTTCGACCCAGGCTAACTTAGGCAATATGAATTCTAAAAGAAATATATTCCACATGATTGTAGGCAACATAGCTTTAGTTCAGGTAGAAATATTAAAGCTTTTTTTTAAATAATATGTTATACTAAACCGTTATTAAATTTTTAGATACAAGCTATTGTGGCAGCTGCTACTGTGACATTGTTTTCAATAGCAGTCAGTGCTGTAGTAAATGGACATTTCGACTATAGACATATGATTTTATTAGCTTCTGCAGCAATCTTTACAGCCACCACATCTTGCTTTATCTTAGATTTTGTAATGATTGGCATAATATTATTTGCAAGACATTTTGGCTGGAACCCAGATAATGTTGCTACTCCATTTGCTGCTAGTATAGGGGATGTAGTCTCTTTATCTGCTCTATCATTTATTGCTAGTACAATGTTTAAGTACCACGGTATGTATATTTATTATTATTAATAGAGGTCTGCCGGATTTCCGGCCGGAACTTACGTATAACGTAACTACTATTATATTTAAAATATAAATGCATAGATTATTCTCTTAAATTAATATAACATTATTTTATATGGTATTTCTTTAAGAAAATACATTAAATTATAAAAATAGTGTTTTCTATATATTCTGTAATTTTTACAGCTTCGTAAAATTATATGTATAGCATATGTTCTTTTCGATCGAATCTAATTACATTTCTAGTGTCAATAATAAAATAATATAAAAATAATAATAATATAATAATAGTGACGTTAAAATATTCACTTTAATTTTTCATCGTGAGTTCTGACCGGAATTCCGGTACACCTCTAATTATTAACACTAACGACAAATAACTTTAAATAATTAATTTAAGTTTAGGGCTTTATAAGTCTGAGAAAATTATATTCTCGGCTTAAAGCCCAAAATTGTTTATAGGACCAACCTACCTAAACCTTATCTCGTCTCGTTTCATTTGAATAGTTTAAATATACATTGAATTTTAAATAAACCTTTTTGTAATTATTTTAAATAGCACAAAAAGGGCAAAAAATAATATAAAATTATTAAAATATATTGAAGCAGTTATAAAAAATTAATTCCTATGCACTAACATATATAAATATTTTACTGTTATAAAGCCTAAGACCGTAAAACTAGTTTAGACTATAAAATAATTGAATTAGGACAGGGCCGTACTAGGAAAAATTAGAATTTATATTTTCTATTTAAAAATAATTATTTTCGAAATAAAGGCGGCTGAAGACGCAAGGCATTTCTAATTTAAGCTAATTATTATATATTTTATTTTCAGAAACTCATATGTGGGTTATGATATTAACAATATGCGCTTATGTAGCTATTTTACCGTTCTGGATTTGGGTCGTCCTCAAAAATAAATACACCAGGCCCGTACTATTCTCTGGTTGGGTTCCAGTTATTTCAGCCCTTTTCATAAGCGGGTAAGTGGGCTTTTTAAATAACTCATTTCAACAAAATGAAAAACATGTTTTTTTTAGACTTGGAGGTTTAGTTCTGAGTATAGCTATAGAAGACTACAGTGGTTTTGTCGTATTCCAACCAATTATTAATGGCATTGGAGGTAATTTAGTATCAGTACAAGCCAGCCGTATTTCAACAATGCTGCATCAAACTTCGTTATTGGGAATTTTACCCCCGTATGCCAAAACTGTACCTTGGCCTTGGAGAGCATTATTTTATGGTGGTAAGCATATTTACTTGTAGATTTATAAGTGTAATTAATAACATTACTTGAATAGGTGATTTTAGAGGTTTTTGGTATAAACGTTGCCCAAATTGCACTATCACGTCATATTTTTGAGATAACCTAACCTAAAAGTGCCAAAAATAACAATTTTATCCATAGACATAGAGCATGGACCACGCATCTGATTCGAAAACAAAGACGTGTCAAAAGAAAGAGATGGAAACAGGTTTGGAATATATGTACTTGTCCTTTTTTTAAACGTAACGTCTATTAATAAAAATATCATATTTTCAAATTAGTATATTTCGGTGAAAAAAATCGCTTAAAGAGGAAAGATGGTATTATTTCTTACCGTGAACGAAAACTTTAGAAAAAAATTACCTACTAAAATTGTAATTTTTGGGACATTAAATTAAATTATCTCGAAAACATAACGTGATAAAGCAATTTGTGCAACAGATTCGATTTCAGCACGTCAAAAACCTCAAAAATCACCTATTCAAATAAAGACAACAAACCAAAAGTGTTTTTTGTTGGTCTGTGCTATTAAACACAATTTTGTTTTATAGAACCATCAGCTTCCACTTCGAGAATTTTAATCTGTATGTCAATTCCTGGTCAAATATTGTTTCTTTTCGTCGCTGACTTCGCCCATCAACACGGACAGTCGACTGTAGGTGCCGAGTTCGCCCTTACTTATATAACTGTCAGTACACTGCAGATTATGATATTGCTGTACATTGCACACTTAATAATCCACTTAATGTGGAGTCGAAAAGTCGATCCGGATAATTCTGCTATACCTTATCTGACGGCGTTAGGAGATCTGATCGGTTCTAGTCTTTTACTTGTGGCCTTTATTATTCTGGAAACTTTTGGAATACATTATGAAGAGAGAGTGATTTGATAAAACAAAGAAAAGGTGATCAAATATTTAGTGATCGATTTTACTATTATATTTTATTTTCATTCTTCAATCAGGCAGGCTATTCTAGCCTTAATTTCATTTAATCTCAAGAAAGTTGACATCAAAATCTCTTTTACTCTTATTTATTTACATATATGTATTACAAATACAGGGTGAGTCATATCAAGTAGAACAAATTTGAACAGTTGATCAAGAAAAATATTTCAAGCAAAAAAGTTCATATGAACTTCTTCATGAGAAAGCTACAGTTGCCTAAATTTAGTTTTTATTTAATATCTGGATAACCCATTGTGATATTACAGTTATGCAATTTGTCATAAGATCAACCGTTTACGAGTAAAGATAGTTTTGCAGTACATTTCTGTTTATTTTGTGTCATATGAGTTTATAAAAGTGCCAAACATAAGAAAAAAATTAAGAACAAAAAAAAATTAAAGGGCCCACTGGCCCCCTGCATCCTTGATCTAAATAATCATTGGTTGATACTGTAAATCGATAACACGTATTAATACTAAATTTCATAACTGTATCACAAAAGGTTATCTTGATATCAAATAAAAACTAATTTTAGGCAAAATCCTTGGGGGTCTATAGCTCCCTGTGAAATATTTTTCTTGATCAACTGTTCAAGTTTGTTCTACCTGATATGACTCATCCTGTATAGTAGTTAGTCTTGAGTTGTTGCAATAAATAATATTATAATATTTACGTATTTTTCAATAGTATAGCAATTTGTGTAACTTGTAGGGAAAGTAGTTGTATACGTATAGTTTTGGAGGTTCACAACTGTTAATAACATAACATATTCGCTTTTTGGTAATTTGGGCTTGGTTAATAGAGTCTGTGAACATTGAAAAAGAAATACATATGTGTAAAAGATCAATGGAATTTAAGTATTATTTAAATTAATAAAGATTTTTTAATATAATATTTATTGTACTTATTTATAACAAAATATATGGAAAAAGGAAAGAAAGCTTTTAATTTTTATACTTTATTTTCATTTTTTTATATTTTTCATAACAGGTAAACATATTATATTTTACATAGGTAATGTTTAAGGACCAATTAGGATTTTTATTTTTTTTAGTCATTTACACTGGCTATTAATTTTTTAACCAGTATTATTTTTGACATTTATTAAAAAAAATAATATAAGCATTAAAAATAAAAAACTCTCATGATCTAAATGAAAAAGAAAATGAATACATTAACTAGACAGTACATGATATTTTTTGTATGAAAATTATGTGATGTATTCCAGTGAATTTTAAGAACATACACTTTTAATTGTAAGTCACATATATAAAAAAGATTATATATAATATGAACTAAATGACATTACTTTTACCTATTTATTTTTAGAGAAGTGTCAAAAAATGTAATAATAAGAAAGAAGTACATAATAAAAAGAGTCAATAATAAAAAATAGGCCGGATTACGTTTTAGTTTATTCTTGAAAAAAGTCACAAAATATTTTTTAATGTATGCACCTAATTTTCTAGTATTTTTCTTTTTTTTTAAATAAAATTAATAGGTACTTATTGAGAGATTTTTATTACTGACCCTTTAATAACATTGTGATCCGTGATTTTTAAAATCTAAGCATGTGAAAGTGTTTTAAACATAGTTGAAATTTAGAATCTTAAGTATTAAAAAATTCATGATTATTTTGTGCGTTTATAGTTATAATGATTTCATTTACTTTAGTAATTAGTATTAAAATAATTCATGTTAAAAAAGTTGCGTAATGTTGTTAATGTTTGGCTTAGTTAAAAAGTAAAAATAAATTTGATTTTTAAATACTTAAAAGATTCTAAAATTCGAAGAAATCTAACATCTTTGATTTGGAAATAAGCTTTCAGAATTTCCTCCTCAAGTATTATAAATTGATTTCTATTTATTCTTTTAATTTCCCAGTGTTCAAACATACATTTTTTATTTATTTTAAAAATTCGAACTAAGAAAATATTTTTCTATAAATTTATATTCTACTAAGTAATTTATAAAATGTAAAAAACAGATTTTTATTGCTTTTAAGATGTCACACATGAGATTATCGAATATTATGAAAAATAGACGAAATTCAAAATCTGTGATAGTTTATTAAATATCTGGAACCTTTTTTCTGAGAGCCAAAGACGTTTGAGGCGTTAAATATAAAACAGTCGAAACTAAAACTCGCCTATTGATACATTAGTAAATAGTTATTCTTTTGTTAAAAAATAAAATAAAATAATTAGTAAATACATATCAACAGGAAAGTCTTTACTTATTCAGATCTATTTTTTTATAAAAACGGATTTTTATTTAAATAATAACAGTATTACACCGATATTTGCAACTAATAAAGGTAAGTATTTATATCTACTACTAACTTATGGATAGAGATAATAATGAAATAATTTACAATTATTGAGTCTGTCAGTCTGAAATCTTGTATTGCAAAAATCAAGATTATACCGTATTTAACTGGATCTGGGTTTCTGAATGCTAGTCTCGTTTTATTATTGTTATTACATCCACAATTCGAGATCCATTTTTCTATTTAATTAAATAAAAAGCCATTGATATAACATAAGATCTTTATATTGAAATGATAAGTGTATATATATGTATGTTTATTTAAATATACCTATTTTGTAGGGGTTTTTTTTAGGTCAAAATATTAATTAAAGAACTAAACCAATGTTCAAATCATTTTAATTAATAGCGCTTATTTTAATTTTCAACATTTTTGTCTTCATCAGAAATTAATAATTATCCCTATAAGAAATCATAAACATAAGTAAGTAACATAAGCAAATGAACAAGATATTCATAGATATAAACATATTTTTTTTACTTACAATTTAAACAGTAATTAGTGTGACCATATGTATGTAGTAAAAGATGCATATTACATCAAAAAAATTTTTTTTAAATATTAAAAAGTACCCATTCTTGTACAAAAGACTAAGTGTAATATGAACTCTCTACTCAACAAATATAAAAATGAAGACATCCAAGATAGAATGAAACAAGTAAGAAAATTATATAGTACAAAGGCAAGACTAGATATAAAAAAATTTTTCCTTATAAGTTGTAAAAAGAATAATCTTTTTCCTAAATTTATGAATAGTAAATTTGATAATAAAAAAAACTTTATTTCTTTAAGTAATAATAGCAATAAACATAGATATAACAATATTTTAAATAATTTTAAGTACAAGCTATTAAATCTGTTAATTTCAGAAACCTTTAGTAATTTAAAAAATAACAAAAATTGTATTAATGAATGTCATAGTTTGCTAAAACAATATCTCACTATATCTGATTTACAACAAGTTTTTTTCATTGAAAGTTCTATTTATCAATTTACTTATTATAAATCATTTAATGTTGTCATTAATAAATTTAATAAATTGAAGTCTGAAGCCATGGTTAATGAAAATCAATATATTAATAATTGTATCAATAGTTCTAAACAGATAGTAGATAACTATAATAATAATAAAAATAGAAATTTAATAATAAGTAATAACCATGTTTCTAAATATAATAACAAATATAATTGTAAGCTACCAATAGATATTGAATTTAACCCTCTTAAACACAATGAGGAGAATTTTGTTGTTAATTTAACCTCTAACAAGATACCTGATAATATTAACAATTTATTAAAACTTGGATCAAATTTCAATTTACCCTATAATAATAATAATCTACCTATCAATGATATGATTATTTCATTTGAATATGGTATTGACAACCTAGATGAAAATGAAAAAAACTTAATTAGAAATAAATTTATATATAATGTTAATCAGTACAAGGATAACATGAAAAAAAACAATTTTTTGAATAATAAATATAATTGTTCTCTAATTAAGGATGTTTCTGATGCAAGGAAGTTTTTTAAGGAGAATGAAAATATCAAATTGATTCGTGCTGATAAAACTAATAAAACCGTATTGATTGATAAAGTAGATTATGATAATAAAATGTATGAGCTGTTAAATGATGGTGAAACATATCTTAAAATACATAAAGACCCCACTAATATTTTCCAGAACAGAAACAATAACATTATTCAAAAATTTTATGAAATGGGTTATATTGATCAAAATTTGAGTAACCAACTTAAAGTGCATAATAGTACTCCTCCACAAATTTACGGGTTGATAAAATTACATAAAGTAAATAATCCTGTCAGACCTATAGTTGCTTCATATAATAGCCCACAACAAAAATTGTCAAAATTTTTCTCTGATATTTTAAAAAATATTACTGCTAATAATAATACCGTGAGAGACTCTTGGGAATTCCATGAATTTATTAAAGATTTTCATATACCTAATAAATATAAATTAATTTCACTTGATGTTAAATCATTGTTTACTAACATACCTATCGATACTACTATTGAGATTATCACTAATAAATGGGAAGAAATAAAAAAATACACTAATATTGAGAAGGACGATTTTATTGATGGTTTGAAATTTTGTTGCAATACGTCATATTTCCAGTTTAAAAATCAATTTTATTCACAAATTTATGGAGCACCTATGGGTTCATCTCTATCTGTTGTTTTGGCTGATATTATTATGAATGAACTACAAGAGTCTGTTTTGAAAAATGTAGATTATGAGATTCCTTTTTTTAAAAGATATGTTGATGACATCATTACAGCAATACCTTCGGATAAAATTGAAACTTTATGCAATAGCTTTAATTCTTTTCATGATAGATTACAATTTTCTTATGAACTTGAAAATCAAAATAGAGAAATTAGTTTTTTAGATATAAAAATTTTGGTTAACAAACATAATAAAGTTGAAACCATATGGTATACTAAACCTACCTGGTCTGCTAGATATTTGAACTACAATTCTAATTCCTCTATTGAACATAAACGTAATGTTATTACTGCTATTTTAGACCGGGCAATTAAATTCACTAATTTTAAATATAGAAGTCAAATACTCAACAAAGTTTACAATATTTTCTTATTAAATGGTTATCCCATTAATTTTCTTAAAAACACTATAAATAATAGACTCAAAAGTATACTTTATGGACATAATAAAAATAGTAAAAGTTTGGCTGTTGCAGAAAATTCCAATTACTCTTATGATGATCAAATATATTTTTCATTCCCGTATATACCTATTTTATCTGAAAAAATGAAAAGAGTTGTTTCTGGACATAATATAAAAATGATAAACAAAAATAAGTATACTACAAAAATTTTTTTTTCTAAATTAAAAAATAAAACTGATAAGATGAAATGTTCTAACGTTATTTATAAACTTAAATGTTCTTGTGATTATTCTTACTTAGGGCAATCTAAACAATACTTGCAAAAGAGAATCAACAGTCATAAATATGCTAAAAATGAAGTTACTGCACTTCGTACCCATATACAACAGACTGGTCACGAAGTTGAATATGGTGATGTTGAAATTTTAGATTTTCAGCCTATTTTAAAAAAAAGATTACTTAGTGAATCGTTACATATCTTAAAAGAACCTAAATGTCTTAACTCTAGAGAAAATCTTAATCACCTCAAAGAATCATATCTAAATTTAATTAAATAAATTTTCTTTTTTCCTCTTTCTTCTTCTTTCCACGTTTCTTTTTGCTTGTATTGTATGCCATTTTTTGGTTTTTCTATTAATTTTAACTTTTTTCATTTTAGTTTGATTAGGTATATGTTTTAGTTTGATTTTGTTGGTTTTTGTTCCCTTTTTTTCTCTCTTTTTAAAATTTTTAAAAAATTCTTTATAGGTTACCTTGTACTTAAAATTGACATTTAACATAGATAAGATTTTTGTTTTCCATAGATGTAATAAATATAATTAAGTTTGTAATACTAGTGCTTTTCTTTCATTGAAACACTAGTAATTTTATTTCTTTTTTCATGTTTGTATAATAAATTTGTAACTAGTTTTAAGTAAAAACAATTGATGTTTCTTGTTTAATTAAGTTTTATCTTAGTATAAATACTTTTCAACATGTGATACAATGTGATACGAATTTTATTTATTTTTAACGTTTTTAAACTAAATTTTTAAGTTTTAATGTTTTAAAGAAATTGTTTTTATATATTGTTTTATCTGTTGGATATCACATTTACATATTTTTAGTCTTTTGTACAAGAATGGGTACTTTTTAATATTTAAAAAAAATTTTTTTGATGTAATATGCATCTTTTACTACATACATATGGTCACACTAATTACTGTTTAAATTGTAAGTAAAAAAAATATGTTTATATCTATGAATATCTTGTTCATTTGCTTATGTTACTTACTTATGTTTATGATTTCTTATAGGGATAATTATTAATTTCTGATGAAGACAAAAATGTTGAAAATTAAAATAAGCGCTATTAATTAAAATGATTTGAACATTGGTTTAGTTCTTTAATTAATATTTTGACCTAAAAAAAACCCCTACAAAATAGGTATATTTAAATAATATCAAGATGGTCATATATATGAATACTAATATAAAAAACACTGGGGATGATAAGTGTAATATGAACTCTCTACTCAACAAATATAAAAATGAAGACATCCAAGATAGAATGAAACAAGTAAGAAAATTATATAGTACAAAGGCAAGACTAGATATAAAAAAATTTTTCCTTATAAGTTGTAAAAAGAATAATCTTTTTCCTAAATTTATGAATAGTAAATTTGATAATAAAAAAAACTTTATTTCTTTAAGTAATAATAGCAATAAACATAGATATAACAATATTTTAAATAATTTTAAGTACAAGCTATTAAATCTGTTAATTTCAGAAACCTTTAGTAATTTAAAAAATAACAAAAATTGTATTAATGAATGTCATAGTTTGCTAAAACAATATCTCACTATATCTGATTTACAACAAGTTTTTTTCATTGAAAGTTCTATTTATCAATTTACTTATTATAAATCATTTAATGTTGTCATTAATAAATTTAATAAATTGAAGTCTGAAGCCATGGTTAATGAAAATCAATATATTAATAATTGTATCAATAGTTCTAAACAGATAGTAGATAACTATAATAATAATAAAAATAGAAATTTAATAATAAGTAATAACCATGTTTCTAAATATAATAACAAATATAATTGTAAGCTACCAATAGATATTGAATTTAACCCTCTTAAACACAATGAGGAGAATTTTGTTGTTAATTTAACCTCTAACAAGATACCTGATAATATTAACAATTTATTAAAACTTGGATCAAATTTCAATTTACCCTATAATAATAATAATCTACCTATCAATGATATGATTATTTCATTTGAATATGGTATTGACAACCTAGATGAAAATGAAAAAAACTTAATTAGAAATAAATTTATATATAATGTTAATCAGTACAAGGATAACATGAAAAAAAACAATTTTTTGAATAATAAATATAATTGTTCTCTAATTAAGGATGTTTCTGATGCAAGGAAGTTTTTTAAGGAGAATGAAAATATCAAATTGATTCGTGCTGATAAAACTAATAAAACCGTATTGATTGATAAAGTAGATTATGATAATAAAATGTATGAGCTGTTAAATGATGGTGAAACATATCTTAAAATACATAAAGACCCCACTAATATTTTCCAGAACAGAAACAATAACATTATTCAAAAATTTTATGAAATGGGTTATATTGATCAAAATTTGAGTAACCAACTTAAAGTGCATAATAGTACTCCTCCACAAATTTACGGGTTGATAAAATTACATAAAGTAAATAATCCTGTCAGACCTATAGTTGCTTCATATAATAGCCCACAACAAAAATTGTCAAAATTTTTCTCTGATATTTTAAAAAATATTACTGCTAATAATAATACCGTGAGAGACTCTTGGGAATTCCATGAATTTATTAAAGATTTTCATATACCTAATAAATATAAATTAATTTCACTTGATGTTAAATCATTGTTTACTAACATACCTATCGATACTACTATTGAGATTATCACTAATAAATGGGAAGAAATAAAAAAATACACTAATATTGAGAAGGACGATTTTATTGATGGTTTGAAATTTTGTTGCAATACGTCATATTTCCAGTTTAAAAATCAATTTTATTCACAAATTTATGGAGCACCTATGGGTTCATCTCTATCTGTTGTTTTGGCTGATATTATTATGAATGAACTACAAGAGTCTGTTTTGAAAAATGTAGATTATGAGATTCCTTTTTTTAAAAGATATGTTGATGACATCATTACAGCAATACCTTCGGATAAAATTGAAACTTTATGCAATAGCTTTAATTCTTTTCATGATAGATTACAATTTTCTTATGAACTTGAAAATCAAAATAGAGAAATTAGTTTTTTAGATATAAAAATTTTGGTTAACAAACATAATAAAGTTGAAACCATATGGTATACTAAACCTACCTGGTCTGCTAGATATTTGAACTACAATTCTAATTCCTCTATTGAACATAAACGTAATGTTATTACTGCTATTTTAGACCGGGCAATTAAATTCACTAATTTTAAATATAGAAGTCAAATACTCAACAAAGTTTACAATATTTTCTTATTAAATGGTTATCCCATTAATTTTCTTAAAAACACTATAAATAATAGACTCAAAAGTATACTTTATGGACATAATAAAAATAGTAAAAGTTTGGCTGTTGCAGAAAATTCCAATTACTCTTATGATGATCAAATATATTTTTCATTCCCGTATATACCTATTTTATCTGAAAAAATGAAAAGAGTTGTTTCTGGACATAATATAAAAATGATAAACAAAAATAAGTATACTACAAAAATTTTTTTTTCTAAATTAAAAAATAAAACTGATAAGATGAAATGTTCTAACGTTATTTATAAACTTAAATGTTCTTGTGATTATTCTTACTTAGGGCAATCTAAACAATACTTGCAAAAGAGAATCAACAGTCATAAATATGCTAAAAATGAAGTTACTGCACTTCGTACCCATATACAACAGACTGGTCACGAAGTTGAATATGGTGATGTTGAAATTTTAGATTTTCAGCCTATTTTAAAAAAAAGATTACTTAGTGAATCGTTACATATCTTAAAAGAACCTAAATGTCTTAACTCTAGAGAAAATCTTAATCACCTCAAAGAATCATATCTAAATTTAATTAAATAAATTTTCTTTTTTCCTCTTTCTTCTTCTTTCCACGTTTCTTTTTGCTTGTATTGTATGCCATTTTTTGGTTTTTCTATTAATTTTAACTTTTTTCATTTTAGTTTGATTAGGTATATGTTTTAGTTTGATTTTGTTGGTTTTTGTTCCCTTTTTTTCTCTCTTTTTAAAATTTTTAAAAAATTCTTTATAGGTTACCTTGTACTTAAAATTGACATTTAACATAGATAAGATTTTTGTTTTCCATAGATGTAATAAATATAATTAAGTTTGTAATACTAGTGCTTTTCTTTCATTGAAACACTAGTAATTTTATTTCTTTTTTCATGTTTGTATAATAAATTTGTAACTAGTTTTAAGTAAAAACAATTGATGTTTCTTGTTTAATTAAGTTTTATCTTAGTATAAATACTTTTCAACATGTGATACAATGTGATACGAATTTTATTTATTTTTAACGTTTTTAAACTAAATTTTTAAGTTTTAATGTTTTAAAGAAATTGTTTTTATATATTGTTTTATCTGTTGGATATCACATTTACATATTTTTAGTCTTTTGTACAAGAATGGGTACTTTTTAATATTTAAAAAAAATTTTTTTGATGTAATATGCATCTTTTACTACATACATATGGTCACACTAATTACTGTTTAAATTGTAAGTAAAAAAAATATGTTTATATCTATGAATATCTTGTTCATTTGCTTATGTTACTTACTTATGTTTATGATTTCTTATAGGGATAATTATTAATTTCTGATGAAGACAAAAATGTTGAAAATTAAAATAAGCGCTATTAATTAAAATGATTTGAACATTGGTTTAGTTCTTTAATTAATATTTTGACCTAAAAAAAACCCCTACAAAATAGGTATATTTAAATAATATCAAGATGGTCATATATATGAATACTAATATAAAAAACACTGGGGATGATAAGTGTAATATGAACTCTCTACTCAACAAATATAAAAATGAAGACATCCAAGATAGAATGAAACAAGTAAGAAAATTATATAGTACAAAGGCAAGACTAGATATAAAAAAATTTTTCCTTATAAGTTGTAAAAAGAATAATCTTTTTCCTAAATTTATGAATAGTAAATTTGATAATAAAAAAAACTTTATTTCTTTAAGTAATAATAGCAATAAACATAGATATAACAATATTTTAAATAATTTTAAGTACAAGCTATTAAATCTGTTAATTTCAGAAACCTTTAGTAATTTAAAAAATAACAAAAATTGTATTAATGAATGTCATAGTTTGCTAAAACAATATCTCACTATATCTGATTTACAACAAGTTTTTTTCATTGAAAGTTCTATTTATCAATTTACTTATTATAAATCATTTAATGTTGTCATTAATAAATTTAATAAATTGAAGTCTGAAGCCATGGTTAATGAAAATCAATATATTAATAATTGTATCAATAGTTCTAAACAGATAGTAGATAACTATAATAATAATAAAAATAGAAATTTAATAATAAGTAATAACCATGTTTCTAAATATAATAACAAATATAATTGTAAGCTACCAATAGATATTGAATTTAACCCTCTTAAACACAATGAGGAGAATTTTGTTGTTAATTTAACCTCTAACAAGATACCTGATAATATTAACAATTTATTAAAACTTGGATCAAATTTCAATTTACCCTATAATAATAATAATCTACCTATCAATGATATGATTATTTCATTTGAATATGGTATTGACAACCTAGATGAAAATGAAAAAAACTTAATTAGAAATAAATTTATATATAATGTTAATCAGTACAAGGATAACATGAAAAAAAACAATTTTTTGAATAATAAATATAATTGTTCTCTAATTAAGGATGTTTCTGATGCAAGGAAGTTTTTTAAGGAGAATGAAAATATCAAATTGATTCGTGCTGATAAAACTAATAAAACCGTATTGATTGATAAAGTAGATTATGATAATAAAATGTATGAGCTGTTAAATGATGGTGAAACATATCTTAAAATACATAAAGACCCCACTAATATTTTCCAGAACAGAAACAATAACATTATTCAAAAATTTTATGAAATGGGTTATATTGATCAAAATTTGAGTAACCAACTTAAAGTGCATAATAGTACTCCTCCACAAATTTACGGGTTGATAAAATTACATAAAGTAAATAATCCTGTCAGACCTATAGTTGCTTCATATAATAGCCCACAACAAAAATTGTCAAAATTTTTCTCTGATATTTTAAAAAATATTACTGCTAATAATAATACCGTGAGAGACTCTTGGGAATTCCATGAATTTATTAAAGATTTTCATATACCTAATAAATATAAATTAATTTCACTTGATGTTAAATCATTGTTTACTAACATACCTATCGATACTACTATTGAGATTATCACTAATAAATGGGAAGAAATAAAAAAATACACTAATATTGAGAAGGACGATTTTATTGATGGTTTGAAATTTTGTTGCAATACGTCATATTTCCAGTTTAAAAATCAATTTTATTCACAAATTTATGGAGCACCTATGGGTTCATCTCTATCTGTTGTTTTGGCTGATATTATTATGAATGAACTACAAGAGTCTGTTTTGAAAAATGTAGATTATGAGATTCCTTTTTTTAAAAGATATGTTGATGACATCATTACAGCAATACCTTCGGATAAAATTGAAACTTTATGCAATAGCTTTAATTCTTTTCATGATAGATTACAATTTTCTTATGAACTTGAAAATCAAAATAGAGAAATTAGTTTTTTAGATATAAAAATTTTGGTTAACAAACATAATAAAGTTGAAACCATATGGTATACTAAACCTACCTGGTCTGCTAGATATTTGAACTACAATTCTAATTCCTCTATTGAACATAAACGTAATGTTATTACTGCTATTTTAGACCGGGCAATTAAATTCACTAATTTTAAATATAGAAGTCAAATACTCAACAAAGTTTACAATATTTTCTTATTAAATGGTTATCCCATTAATTTTCTTAAAAACACTATAAATAATAGACTCAAAAGTATACTTTATGGACATAATAAAAATAGTAAAAGTTTGGCTGTTGCAGAAAATTCCAATTACTCTTATGATGATCAAATATATTTTTCATTCCCGTATATACCTATTTTATCTGAAAAAATGAAAAGAGTTGTTTCTGGACATAATATAAAAATGATAAACAAAAATAAGTATACTACAAAAATTTTTTTTTCTAAATTAAAAAATAAAACTGATAAGATGAAATGTTCTAACGTTATTTATAAACTTAAATGTTCTTGTGATTATTCTTACTTAGGGCAATCTAAACAATACTTGCAAAAGAGAATCAACAGTCATAAATATGCTAAAAATGAAGTTACTGCACTTCGTACCCATATACAACAGACTGGTCACGAAGTTGAATATGGTGATGTTGAAATTTTAGATTTTCAGCCTATTTTAAAAAAAAGATTACTTAGTGAATCGTTACATATCTTAAAAGAACCTAAATGTCTTAACTCTAGAGAAAATCTTAATCACCTCAAAGAATCATATCTAAATTTAATTAAATAAATTTTCTTTTTTCCTCTTTCTTCTTCTTTCCACGTTTCTTTTTGCTTGTATTGTATGCCATTTTTTGGTTTTTCTATTAATTTTAACTTTTTTCATTTTAGTTTGATTAGGTATATGTTTTAGTTTGATTTTGTTGGTTTTTGTTCCCTTTTTTTCTCTCTTTTTAAAATTTTTAAAAAATTCTTTATAGGTTACCTTGTACTTAAAATTGACATTTAACATAGATAAGATTTTTGTTTTCCATAGATGTAATAAATATAATTAAGTTTGTAATACTAGTGCTTTTCTTTCATTGAAACACTAGTAATTTTATTTCTTTTTTCATGTTTGTATAATAAATTTGTAACTAGTTTTAAGTAAAAACAATTGATGTTTCTTGTTTAATTAAGTTTTATCTTAGTATAAATACTTTTCAACATGTGATACAATGTGATACGAATTTTATTTATTTTTAACGTTTTTAAACTAAATTTTTAAGTTTTAATGTTTTAAAGAAATTGTTTTTATATATTGTTTTATCTGTTGGATATCACATTTACATATTTTTAGTCTTTTGTACAAGAATGGGTACTTTTTAATATTTAAAAAAATTTTTTTGATGTAATATGCATCTTTTACTACATACATATGGTCACACTAATTACTGTTTAAATTGTAAGTAAAAAAAATATGTTTATATCTATGAATATCTTGTTCATTTGCTTATGTTACTTACTTATGTTTATGATTTCTTATAGGGATAATTATTAATTTCTGATGAAGACAAAAATGTTGAAAATTAAAATAAGCGCTATTAATTAAAATGATTTGAACATTGGTTTAGTTCTTTAATTAATATTTTGACCTAAAAAAAACCCCTACAAAATAGGTATATTTAAATAATATCAAGATGGTCATATATATGAATACTAATATAAAAAACACTGGGGATGATAAGTGTAATATGAACTCTCTACTCAACAAATATAAAAATGAAGACATCCAAGATAGAATGAAACAAGTAAGAAAATTATATAGTACAAAGGCAAGACTAGATATAAAAAAATTTTTCCTTATAAGTTGTAAAAAGAATAATCTTTTTCCTAAATTTATGAATAGTAAATTTGATAATAAAAAAAACTTTATTTCTTTAAGTAATAATAGCAATAAACATAGATATAACAATATTTTAAATAATTTTAAGTACAAGCTATTAAATCTGTTAATTTCAGAAACCTTTAGTAATTTAAAAAATAACAAAAATTGTATTAATGAATGTCATAGTTTGCTAAAACAATATCTCACTATATCTGATTTACAACAAGTTTTTTTCATTGAAAGTTCTATTTATCAATTTACTTATTATAAATCATTTAATGTTGTCATTAATAAATTTAATAAATTGAAGTCTGAAGCCATGGTTAATGAAAATCAATATATTAATAATTGTATCAATAGTTCTAAACAGATAGTAGATAACTATAATAATAATAAAAATAGAAATTTAATAATAAGTAATAACCATGTTTCTAAATATAATAACAAATATAATTGTAAGCTACCAATAGATATTGAATTTAACCCTCTTAAACACAATGAGGAGAATTTTGTTGTTAATTTAACCTCTAACAAGATACCTGATAATATTAACAATTTATTAAAACTTGGATCAAATTTCAATTTACCCTATAATAATAATAATCTACCTATCAATGATATGATTATTTCATTTGAATATGGTATTGACAACCTAGATGAAAATGAAAAAAACTTAATTAGAAATAAATTTATATATAATGTTAATCAGTACAAGGATAACATGAAAAAAAACAATTTTTTGAATAATAAATATAATTGTTCTCTAATTAAGGATGTTTCTGATGCAAGGAAGTTTTTTAAGGAGAATGAAAATATCAAATTGATTCGTGCTGATAAAACTAATAAAACCGTATTGATTGATAAAGTAGATTATGATAATAAAATGTATGAGCTGTTAAATGATGGTGAAACATATCTTAAAATACATAAAGACCCCACTAATATTTTCCAGAACAGAAACAATAACATTATTCAAAAATTTTATGAAATGGGTTATATTGATCAAAATTTGAGTAACCAACTTAAAGTGCATAATAGTACTCCTCCACAAATTTACGGGTTGATAAAATTACATAAAGTAAATAATCCTGTCAGACCTATAGTTGCTTCATATAATAGCCCACAACAAAAATTGTCAAAATTTTTCTCTGATATTTTAAAAAATATTACTGCTAATAATAATACCGTGAGAGACTCTTGGGAATTCCATGAATTTATTAAAGATTTTCATATACCTAATAAATATAAATTAATTTCACTTGATGTTAAATCATTGTTTACTAACATACCTATCGATACTACTATTGAGATTATCACTAATAAATGGGAAGAAATAAAAAAATACACTAATATTGAGAAGGACGATTTTATTGATGGTTTGAAATTTTGTTGCAATACGTCATATTTCCAGTTTAAAAATCAATTTTATTCACAAATTTATGGAGCACCTATGGGTTCATCTCTATCTGTTGTTTTGGCTGATATTATTATGAATGAACTACAAGAGTCTGTTTTGAAAAATGTAGATTATGAGATTCCTTTTTTTAAAAGATATGTTGATGACATCATTACAGCAATACCTTCGGATAAAATTGAAACTTTATGCAATAGCTTTAATTCTTTTCATGATAGATTACAATTTTCTTATGAACTTGAAAATCAAAATAGAGAAATTAGTTTTTTAGATATAAAAATTTTGGTTAACAAACATAATAAAGTTGAAACCATATGGTATACTAAACCTACCTGGTCTGCTAGATATTTGAACTACAATTCTAATTCCTCTATTGAACATAAACGTAATGTTATTACTGCTATTTTAGACCGGGCAATTAAATTCACTAATTTTAAATATAGAAGTCAAATACTCAACAAAGTTTACAATATTTTCTTATTAAATGGTTATCCCATTAATTTTCTTAAAAACACTATAAATAATAGACTCAAAAGTATACTTTATGGACATAATAAAAATAGTAAAAGTTTGGCTGTTGCAGAAAATTCCAATTACTCTTATGATGATCAAATATATTTTTCATTCCCGTATATACCTATTTTATCTGAAAAAATGAAAAGAGTTGTTTCTGGACATAATATAAAAATGATAAACAAAAATAAGTATACTACAAAAATTTTTTTTTCTAAATTAAAAAATAAAACTGATAAGATGAAATGTTCTAACGTTATTTATAAACTTAAATGTTCTTGTGATTATTCTTACTTAGGGCAATCTAAACAATACTTGCAAAAGAGAATCAACAGTCATAAATATGCTAAAAATGAAGTTACTGCACTTCGTACCCATATACAACAGACTGGTCACGAAGTTGAATATGGTGATGTTGAAATTTTAGATTTTCAGCCTATTTTAAAAAAAAGATTACTTAGTGAATCGTTACATATCTTAAAAGAACCTAAATGTCTTAACTCTAGAGAAAATCTTAATCACCTCAAAGAATCATATCTAAATTTAATTAAATAAATTTTCTTTTTTCCTCTTTCTTCTTCTTTCCACGTTTCTTTTTGCTTGTATTGTATGCCATTTTTTGGTTTTTCTATTAATTTTAACTTTTTTCATTTTAGTTTGATTAGGTATATGTTTTAGTTTGATTTTGTTGGTTTTTGTTCCCTTTTTTTCTCTCTTTTTAAAATTTTTAAAAAATTCTTTATAGGTTACCTTGTACTTAAAATTGACATTTAACATAGATAAGATTTTTGTTTTCCATAGATGTAATAAATATAATTAAGTTTGTAATACTAGTGCTTTTCTTTCATTGAAACACTAGTAATTTTATTTCTTTTTTCATGTTTGTATAATAAATTTGTAACTAGTTTTAAGTAAAAACAATTGATGTTTCTTGTTTAATTAAGTTTTATCTTAGTATAAATACTTTTCAACATGTGATACAATGTGATACGAATTTTATTTATTTTTAACGTTTTTAAACTAAATTTTTAAGTTTTAATGTTTTAAAGAAATTGTTTTTATATATTGTTTTATCTGTTGGATATCACATTTACATATTTTTAGTCTTTTGTACAAGAATGGGTACTTTTTAATATTTAAAAAAAATTTTTTTGATGTAATATGCATCTTTTACTACATACATATGGTCACACTAATTACTGTTTAAATTGTAAGTAAAAAAAATATGTTTATATCTATGAATATCTTGTTCATTTGCTTATGTTACTTACTTATGTTTATGATTTCTTATAGGGATAATTATTAATTTCTGATGAAGACAAAAATGTTGAAAATTAAAATAAGCGCTATTAATTAAAATGATTTGAACATTGGTTTAGTTCTTTAATTAATATTTTGACCTAAAAAAAACCCCTACAAAATAGGTATATTTAAATAATATCAAGATGGTCATATATATGAATACTAATATGTATGTTTATATATATTATATGTATTGTCCAAGCTACCTAGCACCGAATAAAAATTCTACCCTTATCAGACTTCCCACTATAAATATAAATAGTTTTTTTTTTGGTATAAGATGTACCCAGGACTGACCTAAAATTATTTACATTATTTTAAAAAAATATTCAGTAAGAATGTATTTAGAGTTGGATCAAAGATATTTTAAAAATTTTAGACCAGCCCTTTCGTTAATGTAGTTTCTAATTAGGGACAGAACCGGACAGAGGTACGAGATAGTCGGGTCTGGACCCAGGGCACCAAAAACAATAGGAGATTATATAGAATATATACTCTTACATAAGGGGAAGGTGCAATGTTAGCTTGGGACGCTAAAATACTCCAGTCCGGTCCTGGTTTAGGGGTTGCCAATTGATCTATCACTGAAATTACTAGTAATAACAATTTAAGCTCAACACAATATTCTACAATACAACAAATTGTGCAAATGGCAGTACAATTTAACATTTATAACTATTTTTTAATTGTAAAGTGTCAACAGTTATATATGCATATATTCATTGATAAATACATATATGTACTGATGATTATACAGTACATATGTGTATTATTTAATGTGTGTTGTCAGTATTGGGTAATTTTTGATTTAAAAATAAATTTTATTTCTATCAGCCAAAATATTTTCTTGATTACTTTGGCTGAATGTATGTTACTTACTTTTATGCTTTATAAGAAGCCAGGTAATTTATATTGTATATCAAAATACAGGGTGAGTAAAAAAATAAGGATTATTGCTATATTTTCTAAAATATTTATTATTTAAAAACATATTTTAGTAAACGTTTTTAAATAAATTATTTCCTATGTAATATTTGGTGATATCAGTTACGTTGCTATGGCATTCAACTCTATTTTTTTAATGACATATCTTTTTTATTGATTTTATGAATAGATCTTATTTTTTTGCATACAACCCTGTAAATATCTATGAAAAATTAGCTTTTATAATTTCAGATCATTTTAACTACAACTAAAAACTTTAACTAAAACATTTTTTAAATAACGAATATTTTAGAAAATATAAGCAATATTCTATATTTTTTACTTATCTTGTATGTAATCAACCTTTTTTTAATGTGGCAAATAAAAATAATTAAAAACCTGGTCGTTCATTGTAGATATAAAATACATTATAAATATAACATAAATTTATACTTATTATATGATAATTAAAATTATTAGATATGTAGTTTATTTGGCAGATTGATACTATATGAACTTAATATCTATTAATATGGTCGATGTGTTTTATTCAGTATATTAGGGGTAAGCAGTGGCGTAACTGGTATGTATAGGGGTTAACTGTATTTAGACACAACCTTAGTTTGAATGATAACAAATATATTTAAAATTAACCATCTCAATGTTACGCCATTAGAAAAAAATATTAACGTAAAAACGTAATATTTATCAGTGCATCTCTAATTGACTCAAAATTTAAATCAAATTATTTTTAATAATTCAAACCATTTAAGTACTATATATTTTACTAGATATCCTACCCAACACTGTGTTTTTAAATATATGGCATTTCTTTCATAAAAGTAATCACACAAGTGTTAATTTGATCCTTCAGTATTCTTTAAATATAATAAAATACTTCGTTTTTAATTTATTCGATAAAAAAGAAGTCTCCAAAATACTCATCTTATGTATCCTATACCCCATTTAAAATGTTATTTATATATTTATGTATATATAATAACACTGATATGTAATAAAATTTAACATTTATACTTAATAATTGTAATGATATGTAATATATGTATATATATGTATATATAAATTACTTGTATAATACATACAATCAACAATTGGTATAAAAATTTAGAAGTTATTTTGGAAGAACTCATGTGTTAATTTTTTTAAGATTCCCTAAGATATTGAAGACTTCTCTACTATTTAAACAAGTTTTAATTGTATCTAGAAATATTATAATTAACTACTTGCTGTTATATTTTATTATATTAAAAAAATCAATTGTAGTTACTTTTACGAATACCAATACATTTACGTATATAAAACAATCTGTTTTATAAAATCCATGAACAAACATTTTAAATGGATGAGAAGCCTCATAGATTTCAAGTTTCTTGGACTTTAGAAAAGCCTGTTATACATACGAAGACAATATTTGTATTATTACAAACTACATGATGATATATATGTATAATATTATATACTTTATGATTTACATAGGAAGACATGTATGATTGTGACATATTTACTATTTTTTCAAACATAACAATATTTCACATTTTACGTATTAAAACTATCGAATATATTTTTTATATATAATATTCGTTTATATTCATTTAATCCAATATATTAATATACCAATTAGAAAGCATTTTCAATACAAAATAATGGGTCTTGGTAACTAACTCACTCGCAAAGCAATTATTTATAATAGTTTACAACAAATAAAAATGTCATTTCATTTATATATAGTACATACAAGTAAGCCAGAATTTAAAGTAGTGTCTTCACCTTATAATTCACATTTTCAATTTTTAATAAGAATCATCGCATGTTCTGATTGAGTATAGACATTACTTTATAACCAGCTTGTGAAAACTGTACATACAGAATAAAAACACCAGATATTTCTCTTTGGATCTATTTGAGATATGCTTTTGGGGTATGTATGGTTCTAAATACTGTAAGAGTATACTCTTTTTTACCTTTCAAGATTTTCAAAGGGTCGATAAAGAATTTTTAAATAGACACAAATACAGGATGTCCCGTAAAACTTTTCATGAGTTGCATTTTGTTAATAAGCCCATGTCCACAAACGAGCCGTTTTAGCAGGACCCCGCACAAAAGCAAATAATTTTGTCTTTTTGAAATGATAGTTCAAAGTATTTTGATCAAAAGTTGTAATGGGTGTAACCTATGAAAATCCATAATTTCTTCTTTAGGGGGCACCTAAACATACTATATTTAGGGTTATCTCCTAAAGGATCAACTTTTAGAAAATTTTGCAAAGGATGATAAATTTTTAGTATAAAGAAATAATTTTATAATGTTTTATAACATTTACTAATTTTATAAAAGAGTGCCCCATTAAAAAAAAAAAACTAAAAAATGTCACCAAATGTTCTAAAAAAATCTTTTTTGTATTCATTTTCTAATTCGAAGCACTTTTTATTCTTATGTATATGACATTTATTTCAGGAGATAAAAATAAAAATAAATTTAAACATAAAATGGTTCAATGCCCCCTGGAGCAGGAATTATGAATTTCGTATGTAGGTTACGTCCTCCAGCGCACTTTGATCTATAATTTTCATAAAAAATTTTAACCAAAAGGTAAAATTCATTGTTTTTGTGTGGGGCCCTTTTTTTCTCTACTGCTGAAACGGCTCGTTTGCGAACATGGGTTTATTAACAAACAAAGAAACGATTATTTTAATGAAAAGTTTGTCGGTATATTGTGACATATTCATTTTAATGATATTTCAAAGTTAAATTAAGTTTTTAAATTGATTAATAAAAAAAACTTACCTCTTTTATTTGGACATCACATGGGAAAGAAATCCTGTGAATTAGGATTTTAAATCTATAAGATGTAGGTTTCCATATAAAATTTCAATATTCAAATAATGGATAGAATAAAATCGAATGATTATAAAATGGTACGTTCTTTAGAATCACCTTACCCCTGAAAGTTTTATATACACATGTAGATAGCTATCTCGAATAGATTCGAAAGTAAATGGCTAGAGCGTGAATCCTGAAATATACAAATAATAAATATGCATTTACAAAACTGTTTAAAAAATATTAATGGCAGATTTATAATTATGTATAAGTTTAAGAGAGAACAATTTTTTGATTGAAAAATAAACTATAACTTTTGGACGCACTTTTATATTAAAACTGATGGCGTTTTATTAATAATAAATAAATACTTTTTTATTATTTTATAAATCTGTCATTAAAGTGGAACAAATCAATATATTTATGATATATTGAATTGTAATATTGGTTTTATTATTGTCTACAGTGATACTTGCTAAATGTAAAAGATCTATGACAGAACAGTGAAGTTTTGGTGTTAGTAGGTATATTTTATACATATAGAATATACATGTAAATAGAGAGTGTTTTACATAACACTTACGTAATAAATATATGTATTTTTGAAAAACAAAATATTTTTTATATAGATAAAATATAACATTGACTAAATTGTGCTTCCGAATTTGAACTATAAGCCAATTTGTTTAATTTTGAGCAAAACATGTTTCTAAAAATAGAAACGAATCATCAATAATATAAAATACTACCAAAAACTGGATTTCTGGTAGTCTCATATATCAAAAATTCAAAATGAATATTCCACATAAATTTTAAAAAATTAAATCCAAAACTTTTGAAACAGAGGCAGGCTTTGGGTATATATTGCAAATACCGACACATTATAATCTAGAATTTAGGAATCACAAGTACATGTGAGGACGAACTGAGACAGACATTACGACTGTCTCTATATGGTCATCGATATTTATCAAGATAAGATTCAAATCAACTCTTATATATGTACAAAAAACAAAACAGTGCCTTTTTAGTCTAATAGTTCATCTATACATGTATGAGTACATACGTTGACATTTCTAACATTATTTACATATTTGTTTACACAAAGGGCCCAAAGATGAAAATAGAAGAGAAGAAAAATGAAATACGCTCTCATGTAAAATGTGAAATGGACACCACAATATTAACAATAGTACGTAAACTCGCGGCGGTTGGCGATCTAATTCATAATAATTAATTAAGTTAGTTCGCCGAACACCATTGATGTAATAGACTAGAACATAGTAGCGCAGTCGTTCGGAAAATTATCCTAATTGATTTTTTTGATTTTATCTTATTGGGACAGTTGGTCCGATTATAAATTAAAATTTATATTACATTTTTCAAGGTTTCATTAACTATTAAAAATTTATAACAAATAAACGAGTTTTTTCTTTTTGTAGGGCCTTTTCGCGGTTTAAACAATATCCGGCCGAGGTATTGACTGGCATCTTGCAGTTTTATAATGGGGTTTAGCTTTCCAATAAGATAAAAACAAAAAAATCAATCGGAATAATTTTCCAAACGATTGCGTTACTATGTTGTGGTCTATAAACAAAGTCATATGTATATTTAATATATTAGTCTCAAATCGTTGTGAAAATATCAAAGCGATAAATGAAAAACACTTATTGCTATAGACAGTGCCTAATTACCAAATTACTTAACATAACAGCATATGTGATATAAAAATTGATTGTTAATATATAACAATTTTCCTAAGGTATATAAATTTTGGTTTATCAAGGATATGTTTACGTTTATATGTTATTATAATATGGACTAAATAATCTTAACTTATATTTACCCTATACAAAACGTCACAATTTGATATGTAAGAAATAATATTTTCGTATAAAATATATTGCGATATTTAACGATAACAATAAACTAAAAGGTACTGAAGACATCATCGGACTAGTATTCAGTTGTGCTTGAACTATTTCTACTTCAGCCATTTTGAATATGGACAGTAACAAATGAGAATTGAATTCGGGATGTTGTGAGTTTACCTTTTCACTGATTTCTTCTAAGATCGAACCGCATTCCTCCTATTTAATCAAATTTCATTTTTTTAAATAACTGATACCTTTATATAATAAACAGGTACAGTTACTCCACATGATTACGTTTTTTTACCTGTTCTTTAGCAAGAATACTGGCGTCGTCTGAAAATCCGTTATCGTCTGACAGTTTTGCAGCTAGGATGATATTTGCTTGGGTTATGTTAAATAACGACAATTGACAAGATGTCTGAAAGAAATAAAGAATTATATAATAACTAGGGGCTTTACCCCTGGCCGCTTCGCGCCCCAACCCCTAATCTCATCATAATTAGATACTCAAATTTACTCGGATATCAGTCTTCGGTATTGAATTTCAAAACTCATTCGCAGCTCTGTTCATGCGTCATATGACACACAGATACACTTAGTTTACTATTTATAGTGAATGCGTATTGATATTTAAAACAATATTAAAATAAATACCTGATTATCAACTTCGTGAACAATAAAGTCCTGTAATGATATTACAGCATCACGCACAGTTAAATTACTGTGAGGTCTTAATAATTGTTCATCCCTTTCACTGTATCCTAGGAAAAGAAAAACTCCTTGCGGTAAGTGGTAATCTCCTACGGGAAAAACATAGTTATAAATACACTAATATAAACTGTTCATCTTAAAGACATTTTTTGTATAATTTAAGATGCAAATAAAAACATATAAAAATACTGAAAAGATTATATTTTATTTTGTTATGAAAAAAAAGTAAAATAAGTAGGCGTCACGCTGCAATACTGCCTTAAGACATTTATTGTTTATAATTTTTGATAATACGAGTTTTCAAAAAAAAAAAACATTTTGGGAACCTAACATTGCATACTCAAGCAGGAATATAAAATACATTTTTAAAACATTGCGATCGCCTTTTTTTGGTACGTCAAAAAGTGTAAGTTCCTTAAATAATTTTTGTGCTTTTCTACTTCTTAAAATTGTCGTTCTAGCTGAGCTAAAAGAATTTGAATCGAGCTTGCATAATACCTGGAGCAGGTCGCATACATATGAATTGGCCAGAATAGCATAGACAACGACCTCTGAAAGCTTGATACGCTGGCGCAGCGTGGTTGTAAAATGCGAAGTCTGTTTTACAGGGAATCCGATCCACGCAAATGGTATGGCACACCAGGGACTCGCCTCTACCACACTGGCACAGTTCAGAGCATTCAAGTTCGTCTTCACGATAAAGCTGTATTACAAAAAGAATAAAATAGGTATATTATGACAACATTTCAAATAGGGGCCTGTAAAATTCTAATTTGATCGATTGTTTGAGAAACACTGATTTAAATCTATTTAATATATGTATTCAATACTATTTTCACCATTACAGGTTTACAAATATAATGAGTTAAAAGTTATAATGATATTTAAGAAATGGTGGAGGTGCTGGGTAGTTTCAGATTTCTTACAGAATATTAATATATAAATAATAATAAAGAAGAGTTAATGATTTTAATAATTACCCTTTTGCTCTTGCCTTCCTTTATATACTGATCTGATTTATGAGGTCTTTGAACAACACAATATCCTGTAAAAAAGGACAATAAAGTTAATTTTATATTTTCCTTTACTTGTTGATATTTTTGAATTGATTGATATATTGTTTTTGACAACATATTTTCCTGATAATGAGTTTCAAATATCATTTTGTTTATTATAAAAAAATAATATGTCTAAAATATATTCTTTTAAATTTCTTATCTCAATTTGAATTTTTAAAACATGTATGCCATGCTAAATCAATATATTGAATATTTATTATATTTTATACGAAACATACATTAACCCATTAAATAACGCTAAAGATTGCATCGATAAAACATTATGAAAATAATGATTAATGATTTGTTATTTGTTATTTATTTAATTTTTTATTCTTATGTATAAAGAAAATTTCTTTCATTTTCATTTATCTATTGTTTTATTATTTTTCTGTTGGCAACGCTGCTAGAAAGTCTAAGTATCTATAATTATTTAAAACTATTTAATTATATTTTTTAATAAAAACTTAGTTTCAATGTTGATGTAATTAAACTAACAGATGCATAATAATGAAGCCAATTAATCAATAAAAATGTCATACTTGGAGCTATCGTCGTTGGCATCATAGTGGTCGTAGTTGTTGGAAGAAGCGTCGTAGACTCTGTTGTCTTTGGTTCGGTCGCAGTTTCGGTCGTAACAACTAACGGTTCTGGTCCAGTCGTTAAAACGGGTATTGGTCTCCATGGTTGCATAGTTGTAGCCTTCGTAACTGTCGTAGTAGAAGGAGTAGTTGTCGTTTGTAGTGCTAACTCCATCGCGGCACGTTTCAAGTGATAATCTTTCTGCGACTCGACTGTAAAATATATTCATAAATTAATTGATTAGTTTAAATAAATAAAAATATTTATTTTTCTTACCTACGCATGGGTTAACCCAAAGTAACCTTTGCCAACCTAGACACTCATATAGCTGAGTAAAATCCGTGCCTTTGCAAGCACAGGATGTCCGAAGTTCTGTTCCCAAAATACCTAAAAGAGCGACACGACATTCTGATGGGGGGCCGGCACATTTCTTTGTTACCGTGTCGACTGCACAAGATTGTTCATAATATTCTAGTCGGATTCTAAAATATAATTAAAATAGATAATATCAGATTGAAACATAGTTTTTTTTTTATTGAAACTTACATGCATTCTTTGTCTCTTCTGCATACTTCCGCTAATGAATGGCAAGTAGGAGTAGGAGCACGTTCTATCCTTTGTGCACAAACCGGATGTAGTTTTTCTTGCGCCATCATACACCTATCCTGTTTACTGTCTGTTTTCCTGTGTGATTGTTATACATTAGTAGTTATATATTTATGTGCATACTGTGGAGTGACTCACTTGCATAAACAAAACGCTATCTCTAGACTCCACGGTTTGCGCGGATCCTTGTAGAGTCCTTGTAGTGCCTCCATACAGGCCCCGCGGTCACAGCGAGTTGCATCGCAGTGCCTAAGGACCGGCATCAGAGCTTGATGACAGCCGGGATCTCTGTCACAGTTTTCTAGAGCCTCATGACACGTGCTACGGAACTGGAACGTCACCATGTCGGACGGGCCTAGAGGATACGTGCCAACAACAACAACTAATGTCAGTCTACGCCAGAGGAGGCGAGTATTTCCTACACACAGAACACATACAGAGACCTGCACTGGTTTTGGTTTAGTTTTAGTATTAGTATTAGTTTAGCATTAGCTAAATGTTGTGTGATGGACTTCTCATATGGGTATGTAATAATTTAGACACGTGAACAGTGTAGGTATTAAATGTTATTGTAATACAAGTAAGTACAACTGTTTGTACTGTATGCACGGTCTCTGCTCTGACATTCGCTCCTTGTTCACACAGACACACATCTGACGTACACTTACATAGATCACGAGAGTATTTGATTATTTGGTCTGATACAAAGCTGTAGAAGTAATTGTAACATCGATAGTTCCGAGGCGAGTCCGGACGCCATCGCGCCAGTGCTGCAGACTCTGTGATACGTGTTGTTAAAAAGCAATAACGATAGAATACAAGCAGCACAAGAGAGTGAAACACCCTCCGTGAGGAAATACATACTTGCGCGGGGTCTAAAGTCGTGGTGCGTTCGCCAGCCTGGGACAGAAGTGTTCCGCGAACGGTCTATGCCCAATATGTCCCTGGGGCCCTCGTGCTCCCCTTCTGAAGGGTCAACCAGTGGATTCTTTAAGTGTGGTTCAAACTCTACCTCGTAGCTAAAAGTCGCACTCGAGTTTTTCGATGATGATATCATCTTAACTGAAATTGTGATAAATATTTCTCCACTATTATGCCAATCATTGGTTGGATATTGTAGGTATGACCCAATTTTGTGTTTCGTCTATTTGAGTGTTGCTTGCGGTATTATGTAGAATGTATTGATTTCAAGTTAAGCTTGTTCGTTCACTGAAAAATGTTCACATGTTTTGAGGTTGATGGTGATTTCTTTAGATCTCATCTCAGATAATGAATTTATTATTAAACGTACATCTTAATGAAACGGCGAAGTGCGTTCATTGCTAATGACACGCGTGTACATACGCATACTTATATTTATATATATGTTTATGTATACCTAAACGCATTGTCAATTTACAATAGTGGAGAGTAGCCGATAATTGGAGATCACCATCTCGACAAATATCCATCTTGCTTTATTCAAAATGTCATAACACAATCTTACTTTACACTCTTATAACGCATTAGATGGTAGATATCTTTTAAAGAAAGGTCCCACTACTTAATAAACATAACAGTTAGATAGAAGATAAGTGAGCAAGTATAGCGACAAGGTAGGTAGTTTTAAGGTAAAAATCGATAATGTAAACCGAGATAACACGTGAAAAACACGTATATTTTTTCCATATATCACCACAAACTATTAAGAAAATATTTTCTACTTACAACATTACATTAACATAAAAATTTAAATTAAAATTAACAAAAAATATCATACAACGCATTTCTTAAAACCATGAATGATAAAAATGAAAAAAATCCAAAAATGCATTTGAGCTACAACATTCTAAGTATATTAACATTGTCTTCATCCAGAACCACAGTCACCTCAAAACAAATGCACATTTTACCTGTGTTCAGTAAAAGGAATTTTGGATCATACTATAGGTGTAATGTGTCTAGATCTAAAATGTAATGAGTGCAACAATGTGCATGTGTGCGGCAAACTGTTTGTGAACATGTTGTAAAAAATAACAGACCATTTGTTGGGTTCGGTTTGTCCGACAAAGCTGTACCTTTTCATAAATATAATTACGTATATTATTTACTTATACGTATATGTAATGCTAGCATATTGTCAACGCGTAACGTTCACTTTGTCAAACAAAACAATCCTAAACATACGGCCTCAGCAATAATGTGATTGATGTTTAGTTATAATAACATCATGCCAATTTAAATATGGTAATCTGAAAAGATCATTCCAAATATCCTAACAACGAAATACATGGTGCTTGTGCAAAAACATAAATGTGAAACAATTAGTGATCTTATTATTTATAAGAAATTACATAATTTTAAATATGTACATTGCACCCGCATTCGATTTAGCTTTAGTTAATTGTGCTGAAAATGGTTGATACACGTGGACTATCACGCGCGTCTAAACCGTTTCCAGTGATTAACACATGTATCACACATGATGTCAATAATAAATATGATACGTATGTGAATTGAGGCTGCACGTATAGCAGCAAACATGTTCGCGTTGATCGCGAGCAATGGTTGCTGCGTACACAGTACACTCGCTGTAGGGACGGTCGTGTAGTGGGTACCGGTATATCCCAAATACCTTGTCCACAACTGTCCGGTCATATTGTGCGGAAAGACTCAAGAGTGAGATAGAGAGAGAGAGAGAGAGAGAAACATATATACCGGACCGGACAGTTGGAGAAGGCAAATGGAGCCGACGGATGTGGAGAATAAAGGCTCACCGTCGGCTGAACCGCCGGATAGTCGAGTGACCGTCACGATAACATCCTGAGTGGCGATCAGCGGGGGTTCCTTAGCGTGGTGCCGAGTGCCAGTGACAGTGCCGTGGTGGTGCTGATGGTGCTGGTGGTGCTGGTGCGTGCTAAACACGTGGTGATAGAGGGATGGGGATGGTGAGATTATATTGGAAGTGATGTGCACGAAGCCGCGAGGACGGTTCGTGGCTGGGAATAGAAAGTACGGGTACAGGTTGCTCTTTGTGGAACTCGGGAACCAGAAGTTCTTAAAGTAACCGTTATCTGGACTGTAAGGGAGCAAGGCCGAATCTGTACCAGAGAGGTCAAAGGACACCGGTAGGACGTCTGAAACATACAACATACATTGTAACACTCTGTCGGTAATACACTAGCCATTAGCGTTTCTACGAGTACATCATTTACACCAGCCTTGTAATCGCTCCAACTTGTCCGCATCAATGCAATCAAATAACATGTAACAGCAAAGTGCATTAGTTAAATATATTCTAGCCAAAAATTGCTTTCAAAAATATTATGTTAGTGCAATCATTCATCTCTGTAGCTCGAGATGTTCGTTTTCATTTCATGCCATACAAAGCTCTGCTCTACTCGACTCGACTCGTACGATATCGACTAAGTACGATAATTGCGAGTCAATCTTGTTGCTTTTGTTAATTTACACGTGATCGGTGACAATGTGGCCCTTCATATGATTGTACTAAAATAATATTCTCGTACAAACTTAAACACCTCCAAAGCATATCGATCCGAAAATAATCATGATTTCTCATTCAAAACAAGGATAAATGGCGATGGCAATGGCAATGAAACAGCTCAAACTCAAATATCTATCTAATTGTAAGGGTTTTAGTGTTGGCGTAAAGGTTAATCTTCTATATATTATAAAAATTATCTATACGGAAAACCAGTCATGTAGTTAATTTTACAAGATGTAACGTATAGGTCAACTATAAATAAAAACACCCATATAAAACTGTTCAGAATCTATCCCTGCGTTAAATAATTATACCTACATACAATTATTTAATATTTGACATTTTCCGCGACGAATAAAAATACCCCCACATAAACATAAACTCTCCTACATGTCAAATTCAATAACAATTTCATTATAAGTGTGTTGGAATCAGTATAAATACATAAAAACCTAACATGTTTTGTAGGTATATACATATACAATACATATATGCATAATAAAATAATAACAAACTGCTATATTCCTACTGACGTGGTATTGATAATAACGACGTTCATGATAATCAATATGTGAATAGGAATTTCTGATTTCTGCTCTTACATAATTTATTTCACTTTACTGGCGCCTTGCATTTGTTTACTTTTCTCTTTTATATCAAATACTAGCTATTTTATTTTGTATGCCACGACTTACATCTATAAATCAACGAATAGTTTCATTTCAAATGTGAACATTACATAAAAATATATGCACGAGTACCTAAAGGAGTACCTAAGGATATATTAATAAATATATTTGTCAAAAGAATAACGTCATAGCATCTCTATATTATTCTGATCTAACGTTTCTAAGAACTGTTTGCGTAAACATCCTTTTATCTGATCTGATTGATACCGATTTAGTAAATGTCCTGAAAGTCAATATTTTTATTACATTCACACACATACGACAGAAACAAAACAATATTAATGTAGAAAATCAAAAATAATACACTTTCTCATCAATTTGGTTGCATGTATAAGCAATAAGAAATAACATTAAGGAATTGTGATTTTTTTTATATTAATATTAATTATTTATTTTTGTTAAGAAAGTTGAAACTAAATATTTGTTTTAATTTATTTCAAAATATCATTTTATTTCTTATTGTTACTAACACACACCACGTATATTTTTGAGACCACATTTAAATTATTTCTAAAGAAATAAATATTCCTTTCATAAACTAAAGAAAATAAAAATTATCAACTACATTAATAATAATATATTTTCCTTTGATTTTATATTTTCCAATAAAACTACCTGAAAATCAATAAAAAGCTTCATATAATTTTAAATAAATATAAACTTAACGAAACGCTCCATTCTAGCATCGGACAAACCAAAAGTCAATAAAAAATTAACAAAAATAGGGAAGAGCAAAATTAAGGATTATTTTCTTGGGACAGGATAGCTTTATCAGCATAATTTTATAGGACAATCTGAAACACATTGCTATGTGCAAGTAAGTACGAAAAACTAGAGAAGGTGGAAAAGCAGAAGCAGGAAGCACTATTTTTTTTCCTTTATTTCTTGTGCGTCGATAAAGTAGAATTCAACTCACCTACACATGGATTGTGATTAACAATACTGAAGATTCTATCACACCTTCTTTTCATGTGGTTGTTAGGGCAGATGCACCCAAACATCGGAGACAGTCTTAAGTTCGTCCACGATTCGTGACACAGTTCCCTTTACAATAAATATTTAATTTAAAGAAGGAACGAATTCAAATTACAAAATATGTATTAGAGCTGGGCACGTGAGTAATTTTTGCTCACGATCACGTTTTTTAGTCACGCCCACTCACTCACAGTTACAAAAAAAAGTATTCACGATCACGAACACTCATGAATCCTATTTTTTACTCACGCCCAATCACGCACTAATGTAATTGTTGTATATTAAATTTTGAAATGATGAAAATTAATGTTTTTTAATGTCAAAATACGTTCTAAAACTTTATTATATTTATGCATTATTAATTCGGATATTAAAAAAAGATCAAATAAGTTTATAAAAAAAATTACCTTCAAAATATACTCACGCACGAGAAAAATGTATTCAAGCACGGTTGTTTTAATTTTAATTAACGATCACGCACCCTCACGATTCAAGATTTGTGACCCGACGTGACCCAAAAAATTCACGACCAGCGCCCAGAACTAATATGTTGTAAAAACATCTCACCTGTCTTCCATACGACATTTGTTCTCTCGGACTTTACAATTCGTTTTGAAATCGTCATATAATTTGATACATTTTTCTTCACGTTGGCAAACCGACAAAGCGTGGTTGCAAGTGGGCAACGCGTCCACTGGGTAAGGATCTTTCTCTGGACAAAACAAAACCGACAAATAAAACAAAATAACCAAATGGAAAAATTATTACATCCTTAACTACAACAAACTTAACTGTTTAATTGTAATTATATATGATAAACTAGTGGATCTACTCGCGGCTATTTTAAGACAGGGGATGAAATATTAAATTTTTTTATTTTTTATTTTTATTCATTACCTATACGAAATCGTAAATACATCGGATCTTTGTTAAAAATTGTAAAAACTCACCCCCTATCTTCCCCCGCCATTACAGGTTGAATGTCGAAATTTTTATTTTAATAAATACTATTTTTTCAGAATTTAGCTTTATAACTAAAGCGGCTATGCAAATAAACGTCTTCTCATACACTATTAAGGGTTGAATTTTAATTTTAAATTAATTAAAAATTTTTATTGAATATTATTTTGTCCGAATTTACCTTAATAAACATACTTTTCGAAAATGTTGTTTGTCTTGTAGAATATATGTATCATGTTTCATTCGAGTGAATACAAACAAAAACTTTTCCCCCCTAGGGGTTGAATTTCGAAAAATCCTTTCTTAGTGGGTGTTTACATCTTAAAAGGAAGACACCCCTGAAATTTTCCGATTCTAGATCCAGGGGTTTCGGCTCGTTAATGATGAGTCAATCAGTCAGTCAGTCAGGACATGTTATTATATGTACATATATATAGATTAACAACGTTGCTCAATTACGGCAAAATACGACACGAGCCGAACAAGTATGATTAGAACTCGATATCTAAAGTTAGACCGCCAGCCGCCGCTAGTGAGTATATATCGATGGCTAACAAGAGATAGCTCCCTCTTCCCGCTCCACTTTTGCCGTTACGTTTTCGTGTACAACGCGTTCGTGAATCTCGGCGTTTCGTGAATGCTAGCATTTCAACACGGATTATCTTGCAACAGTTCATGTGATATGACAGTTAAACAAAAATTACTTGTTTTCATAGATAGCGAATAGGGTTACATGAATAGTGGAAACATTATAAAATTGTAAACGAAACAAGTAAATAAAATTAGTTATAATAATTAGCTCGATTCGTTTTTGTACCATACATGGATTGGCGTATCAATAAACATAAGCAAAATGTATGAAAAGAACCCGCCCGCGTCGACTAGCAAGTGAATAAATAAAGACGGGTATAATAGCACGTACCTTTCTTGAGGACATACACACAAGGATGGTCGAACAAGAAGTCCCGAAACGAATTACATTCGGGGTCTACGTGGGGTTCCTTGCAAAGACACGTAGGCTTGAAAAACGGGAACGCTTGCAGAGTTCTTAGAGCTGCCTGACATTTAGTCACTGTTACTGTGGAACATGCCACTGAAAATAAAATACGTCTTCAGTATCTTTGATTCCCAACTGGCCGCCTCGCCTCACCTCGCCTTCCTTCACGTTTACAGAATAAATACACGTACCTATGGGACCCAAAACGACTAACAATACTTTATATCGATTTTTTAATTTTAATATTTATGACGTAAATCTTCATCTACCTGAACACGTCTGTTAATATAGCAAGTATATGATATATGTAGTATGAAGGTAGTCAAATTGGGAAAGGGTCTCACCTAATTCTGGTCCACAAACTCTTGGAATTATTTCTAAAATCGCGGAACAGGAAACGTCTTCAAAACAAAGTTGTCGTGCAAGTAGACAGTTCAAAATAGCAATTGCAGTCTTGATATTAGCTCCTGAAAATAAAACAAAATCATTAATAATATAATCGATACAAATTCAATGTGCATTCTTTTTTAATATTATACAGAATGAGTTAAATATGGAATATTTTCTATAATATTCATTATTTAAAAAAATGTTTTAGTAAAAGTTTTTAGAGAAATTCCTTCCTATGTAATGTTAATCTTAAAAAAAATTGAGAAAAATTAACTTTTATAATCTCAGATCACATTAACTACAACTTAACCAAGTAAGCCTTTGACTGAAACTTGTAAAATATTAAAACCAATTTTTATAACACTTTCCAATACATCAAAAAAAATCTAATGACCAAATAATTATGTGTTTCCAACTCTACTTTTCACTTCACAATAAAATATCTATTTAATTTATTGAAAGTGTTATTTTTTTATATTTTTTAAATGATCTGAAATTCGGTATAGGATTACAAAATTGCATTCTGAACAAACTAGATATTTTTTTAGTTATTTTTACAACTGTGCTTATAAAACATCCTATAGAAGACCAAATCAGCTAATTTTTGTTTTACATCAAGCAGGATTCGATCCTCAAATGTCATTCCGAAATTCGAAAGAAAATTGTTCAATTACATTTCTTGTTACATCTATTCTGGGACACACTGTATATGTATGTACTCAATACTCAATGTATGTTTATGATTATTTCTGCCCTATTTGCGCTAGCGTTGACACGCCCCTGACCTGGTACAGTTTCAATCAGGTAACGATATAAATATATGCAAACAAACGAGATGAATTTACAAAAGATTCGAACCATGAACCTCCGATTCTTCAGCCCGTGTAATTTATGTGGTGCTAAGCGTTTAGTTGCCTTTTTTATATAAAACTTTTATAGAAAATATAGTTCCGCATATTTCCCCAGGGGCTCTCACTACTTCCGGAAGTTGAAAACGATATCGATTAAGCAGCAAACACTTTTAATGGCTTCTAACATTCGAAAATAAGCTTTAATGGTTATATTCACTCCTTATTTGCCCGAATTATCAACTCTCATAATGATTTAAAGGTTAATTATTACGACATTTAATTAAATATTTATTTCTCTCATAATCTACATTTTATCATTATAATAATTTTACATACAAAAGAAAATGAAGGAAAAGTAGTTGAATGGTTTTTTAATTATTGCAATTTTAAAATAAAGAAGTACATAATATAATTATTAAAATATATACCTAGTACATATCTGATTAAATAAAAATAAATATGTAAAGTATTTTATATTTTATTACCTACTCATTTATTGATGAATGAAATCTATTAATACATACGTATGTAGATTTCTTAATTAATATTCATATGAGATATGTATAACGCTTTGTAATACGATTATATGTGGAACAAAATACTCGATTATTTTAGTTTGCTTTAATTTCGTACTATGAATTATAATTGTTTCCAATAATGAATTGTTATCAACGGTAATGTAATGTTATGACCTACTTTATAAGTATAATTTTCCTTTTTTATCGATAAAAGATATTAGAAAAAGAATGCAACATAAATTAAAGAAAATAATTTTATTTTAGATATTTTTTACTATGTATCGTTATTTAGTTAAATTATGAGAATATTATTCCTTTCAACTTTTACTTAAAATATTTTTCTAATAATAAATAAATTAATAATCGAATTAAAATAATGTAAAAATTTTCCATACTGAAAGAAATAACTTTACAGGAATTAAAAAATGATTGGTAACGTAAGAAATTATGTGCACTCTATATAAAATGTTATTTTTATCGATTTCTTTTAACAAAGTTCAAAGTCTCCGTGAAAAATAAAACAATCTAAATAACTGGACAATCAACTACAGAAAAACATAGGTCACTAAAAATAACAGATAAAAACGTTTCCCAGCAAATAGCAAGTCCATGAAATTAAAAGTTAATTATTAGGGGAGAGTTGGAAAAAGTTGTCAGATGTAATGGTTAAAAACAGCCGTTTGGAGTCATTGTATAATTTTTGAAACGATGATCATGGTGAGTCCAAAATACCACTAAATATATCTCAGCTTTCCTGGGTGGAAGATCTAATTACACGTTACCAGTGGCAGCAACAAAAGCAAATCTTATGGGCAATTTCATTGTTAACATCATTACTTTCGTTTTTCTCGAAATTTTTACTGTAAATACATACATGATAATTTGGTATTTGATAGTTAGGTAGAGGCCAGAAAAACATACATTAATAAAATTATTTTTAAACATTTTGAATTCACGTTTTTATCAATCATATTGAAGATACGCCACTCTAAAAGGAAAAATAAAAAACTTTTTAAGAAAAAAATAAAACCGACAAGTACAGGTAAACGTCGTTTTACGCCGGGGTTCCGTTCCGAGAGACACCGGCGTAAAAAAAATCGATGTAAAATGAATACAAATATAATGGACGATATAATTTTATTATTTTTTATTTTTCTTAAAAACAAAACGAAAACTAACTCGGAAACAATTTCACACACACAATAGGCTGCTCGCGTACACGGTAATAGAATAAAACAACGTGTAAAAGTGTGTCTGCTATTAGAATCGCGGCGCCTACTGTCGTCTGGTGTCGGTGGAACCGGAGAATCCCACGCCGGCACTAACCAGCGTAATTGTGAATCGGCAAAAATCGTAATTTTCAGTAGGTTTTAAGGTTTTTTTTTAAATCGATTTTTTTTTTTTTATTTGCAATTTTTTGACGATAGCAAAAAAGTTTGGGGGTAAGAGACTTCTTTATTGTCATATTCGTTTTCAACTCCAAAAATATGTAAAATGGTATGTAAAGTACAAGGTAGCATCAATAGCTCGGAGCAAGAGAGAGAGAAATACGTCATCTGGGGTGCCCAAGCTCATTGGTCAAAAGCTACTGAGACAACCTTCACTAATCTTTTTTTATGAGGCTATGTTTTTATTTAATTTTAAATGAATATGATTACATTTAAAAAAATTAAACTACGTATACATGATTTTCAATAATTTTGTAATAAAAGCAATATTCAAAGTGAGAAATTGAGTGATTTTGCCAAGTATAAATCTAGAACATTTAAATTAAGACTGTACATTGAACATTTTACATACACCACCAGTGAAACAAGCCGCGGTGCAGTACGAGCGTGGTGGCAGAAAATGACATTAAGGGGCACAACGGTCGATCATGCAATCAAATGGCTCGTTTTGCTCGTAGAGTCACCACTTGCGGCCGAATGCGCAGAGCTGGACTGGGCTGGCTTCTTTCACAAATAACCTAACCCCTATCGTAGAACCAAAGTAAACACGCCAACCACTTTGCAGGCAATTCTATTGTACTATCAATTACTGTATGTATATGTGTAAGTGTACCTACTACAGTCCCTTAAGTGGGCATGTGTATTAGAGAGGAATATATTCAAAATATTCTTCAAACGCTATATATTATTGAACTACTTTACTCTCTCTCTCTGGATCGAAAAGCTGACACATTTGCATTTTTTATTACAAGTTTATATTTACTTACTTATTACTTCATTATTGAAAATAATTATTTAAAACAATTAAAAAAAACATGGAAAAAATTCAAATCATGTGTATTAGAGAGGAATATATTCAAAATATTCTTCAAACGCTATATATTAATGGACTACTTTACTCTCTCTTTGGATCGAAAAGCTGACACATTTGCATTTTTTATTACAAGTTTTTATTTACTTACTTATTACTTCATTATTGAAAATAATTATTAAAAACAATTAAAAAAAACATGGAAAAAATTCTCAAATATCTCAAGCTAATGAAATATTATAATACGAAATACCTATATGTTAGTGAGAGTTAAGTTACAACTGTCCATCGACATTAAAATTCATATTCTTTCGGAAGGAAACTTAATTTAGTAAAACTAATAATTTTCAAGGAATTTTTTTTAAATACATTTTCATACATCGCTTTTGCGATGTATGAACTGGAATATATTTGCTCAAATTGTATCTATAGTCATTTATTACTTTCTCGTATCGCAAACAAATAGAAATAGAACATATATTCTATCTCTATGTGTACATAATAGTTTGTTTACACCAAAAAGACAAACCACCAGTACTCTATTTGAACCATACAATATTTGTATTCGAAAAAGACCAGACATTATGAGAGAATAGAACCACATTTTCATTTGACATAAACACAATATTTCACAATAGGAAAAATTTCTGACCATTAATAAAATATTTAAAGGCAAAAAATATAAGAGCAACTACGTTTTTATGTGAATCCTTAGTCTAGAATTGGGCGAGTCCAGAAATACCGCTACTTTTACTGACTTTTTTGTGTTATTTATTTCTTGCGTAAAAACTTCACTTCTTGATAAATTAACGCCTGAATGATAAGAAACAATATAAAAGAACACCTTTTTCATTCTTACATATTATTTTAAAAATCGCTTAACATTTAACAACTCCAAGCAATGGAGTAACAATTATCTTAACGACCGTTACACTTCTCAAAAATCATTAAAAATAAATAAAATTTCATTTTTATGTTTACATCTACCTAAATTAATAAAGTATACGGAAAAAACACATAAATTGAATAAGAGATTTAGCAGATTTACCTGACAAAATAACTTAAATATCCTTTCGAAATTTTTAACGTCCGTTACGAGTGTTTATGAGTATTTTACAAATCTAATAATAAGTGTGCAGAATTTTCCTTTTAATATAATAAAGTTGATAAAAAATTCATCGTCAACGAAAGAAAATTCTACATCCTAACACACGCACAGCCGCCACCATGCGGAAATCAACATTTCTTAACGTTCAAAAGGTAGTACGATCAGAATTTGTTTTTATCTCGGGAACGATTTTTCAACGGTATTACAATACTTCCATTTCTTTCGGAATATAGAAGTAAACAAACATTTTTATAATCTTTTTTTTATATTTTTTATAATTTATCGTGAACGAAAGAAAATTCTACATCCATACACACGCACAGCCGCCTTTTCTTTACGTTTTAATGGTAGTACAATCAGAATTTGCTTTTATCTCGGACACGATTTTTCGACGAAATTACAATACAAACAAACATTTTCATAATCATGTTTCTAACGATTAAAAAACATATTCGCATTATTTATACATATTACAATTCCTTAGTTTTAGATAAAACAAATAAATCGTATTCATTATTTCCTGAATATTCAAATAAGTGAACGAATTAGGTACAAAAAATGTAACAGCAAAGTTGTTAATATTGAAAATTTATTACAACACAATCCTACTCTGTTAGCATGCTTATGTTCTTTCGATTTTTTAGCTGGCATGGTAACACGCCATTGCAACTATGGCTAAGTGTTTAATCATAAAAATTATCAACTTCAACTCACGGTAAAAATCACATAGCATAATTTTACCCACTCTTTGAATTAATAATACATACCACACATGTATATGTGTAGGTACTGCCAATGGCGTTCTATATATAGTTACATTAGGGTAAGTAAATACCTATAACAGCATTAGCGAATGACGTATATAGCTGCATGTTAAAACAAAAATCTAATATGTTTTCTAAGTTATTGCTCTTAAATTTTCTAAATAGGTAGATGGATTTTATTTTATTTACGCGAATTAAACTATACATCGATTGTCGAAATTTCAAATTAGTTTTTGGTGCAGTTTTACTTATTTTTCCCTTCGCTCTTTAAAAATTCGATATCTCTTAATATTAGTGTTTGACAATCTGTGGGGTATTAATTATAAATTATAGGTATATTTTATATGGTTGGCCTTAAGTAGAAATCAATGGTGACAAGTTTAAATAAAAAATGTATAGCATTTATATTATTATACATTTATTATCACTGCTTTAAAATCCCGAACAAATTCATAACGATTTGACACCTAGCAGACAGCTCTCGAGAAAATTCTTTGTAATACCCGAAATTAAACCATTATTATTTACTGTCTTTAATAATTTTAATATTCTCAGATTAGAGAACTAAGAATTTAAAACATTTTCTTTCTTAACGTTAACCAGATTTTATTTTTAAAATAATAGTTTTTTGTTTGTACACCTAACTCTTTTTTTTACACAATTTTGAAATAACACGGTCCATAAACAATGGAATATAAAACGTAACGTCTCTCTCTGTCTGTCTGTCTGTCCGTTAGTGCGCTTTTCACTCGAGAACCACTTATTCGATTTGTGTGTGTTTTTTTTTAAATTGTGGAACACATCCTCGATTTTACTCCGTCTTTTTTTATACGTTTTTTTTACACGGTTTTCGTTAGAACGCATCTACCGTGAAAAAAAGAGTTGAGTGTACTATAAAGTCGTTTTTTTCAAGTTTTTGAAATATCATCCATCGATATAATCAATAATATACTAATGGTTAGTGAAAGTTATTTTTTATTTAAAAAATTCTGTTTTAATAAATTTATACATTACACTGTAATAATAATACATTTAACATATTATTATATAAAGTAATAATATATTAAATGTTAAAATGGAAAATGTATTATTGTTAAATAAATATTTACTACATAAAAAAATAAATAATAAAATGTCATTGAAAATAAAATTTAAAGTTTGTTTAAAAATTAATATATATACTAACATGTATGTTATTTATAAATGTCAGAGTTCATGAACTTTAGAAAAAAAGTTAGTAATAATATGCGAAATGTATAATTTTATTAAAACAGATTTTTTTTAATTAAAAATAACTTTCACTAAGTATATTATTGATTAAAATATAACAATAGATATTGTTATGAATATATGAATGACAAAAATAATATAGGGTATCAACTAGCAATAAAATTTTACTTTACTTTTACATATCTGCAAATATAAAGCTTCCTTCAATATAATAATATATAGATAAAGGGAAATGTAATTTTATTGAGATACGAGAAACATTTCCTCAATTTAAAGTTACATGTTTGCAAATAAATTTCTAGTTATCGATAAAAGCGGAAAAGGAAATAGATTTCAATGGATGAATATTCATTATAAATATCCGCTCTAGCTAGAAATGATTGCAATATGATTATAATATTATCTCGACAATTCTCATTTCTTATATAATAAGTATACCTATCTATGGTTTATATACCGGGAAATTTAAACAAAATGGGGCGAAATCAGATGGGGCGGCGCACAATGGGGCATAAATGAATTTTTGAGTAATCTTTTCTGGAGTCTGTAGGATCGCGCCAAGCTGAGATTTTAATTGACATTTTTGGTGATTTTTGAACACTTTTTTTAAGAGGAGAGAGGGCGGAAAAATAAATCTCGCCCAGGGTGCCAGATTTGCTAAGGCCGGTTCTGCCTGTACTTCTACCCATGTAGGAAATTACAAAAGGGCCAAATTACAAATGATAAAACTTCGTTCAAGACTCGGGCAAGGCTTGTCGACCAAGACTGGCCTAGAGTTGGCCCAATCTTGGGTAAATAATAGGTGACCCGAAACTCGGTATCTGAAGGTTGGCCTAGACTGGGCCCAATATCGAAAAAGCAACACTTGGCAACCCAATATTGGACCAAGCTTGAGCCCACCGTTCTTTTACAAGTTCAAGTTAAGTGCTGTGATATCAAATAACTGTAATTTTATTGTAAAAAATTAACTTAAGTCTGTTAATTAACAAATTTAAGTGAAGGAACAACATGGCCGAAAGCCACTTTTCATAAGAAAAGTACGGGGTTCTTTTGCTAATTTTCTCTTTTTTTAAGATTTAGGTTGGAATATTTCAGAAACCTGAGCTAATTGAGAAATTTGGGGATCGAATTTGGTTTTAACATGCCAAAAACATCCTAAATCACCTATTCAGGTGACTCGGGCAGAACAAAAGTTGACCACAGTGTAATTTTTATAAAATTCAAAAGGAGAAAAATGTTAAAAATCCTTGTAAAAATATTAAATAATTAATATCTCAATAGTTATCACTAATTTGAAACGACACATATTTTAATCGGCATAACGCCACTGTACAATGTACGTACACACAGACAGACACACATACACAAGCTTAATTGTTCGGTTTTAAAACCTGGCTTTTGTCGGTTGGAGAATTTGGGAATACGGTAATTGTACATTATTCGTTCTTCTGTATAGAATACGAAAATTGGATTGAACTCTTGAAATTTTAATGTCTTTAACTCATCGACTGACGGTTTCAGGAATTGGAAAACATTTCTAAACTCCTCGGGTGGTATAGGGCTTTTCATTATATTTTTTGTGAAAAAAGGAAAACGGTGTATTTTTTAAGTTAAATAAGATTTGCAAAGTTTTTGAATCCTGCGAATTGTAAGTCAAAATAAAAAATAAATGTATTCGCGAAAAAAAATAAATGGAAATTCTGACATAATGTTTAATATAATTTAAAAATAATTATGTGTTTGTTATTTTTCAAACAAAATAACTGTTTCAGTAATTAATGTTTATTTTTTATGTACATACTATACTATGTATACTCGATTCAATCAAGGTAAATCAATTTCTTCATATGTTTATATTAGATACATGGGCGCTTCTATATCGGGGTAGTTTGAGTTTACACAAAAATGATACTTATAAAATCATAAAGGAAAAATATATTTATTAATATTCAAACGTCCAAAACAAACAAATATTTTATCTAACACAACGTAAATTTAAATTAAATAATATAAATAAATACATACATATATACAGACTGAGTAAAAAATATAATATTGCTTTTATTTTCTAAAATAAACATTTTTTTAGTAAATGCTAATCTTCAAAAAAATTAGGTACTATCGGTTATGTAACTATGGCATCTAACTCTATTTTTTTAGATAACGTATCTTTTTTATTCATTATATGAATAGATTTTTTTTGCATACAATTCTGTAAATTTTTAATGAGATTGCAAGCGAAAAATGTTGAATAAACTTTTATAATCTCAGATTACATTATCTGCAACTTATCTAAGTAAAATGACGTAAAACATCAAAGATAATCTAACGACCAAATAAATTAATTTTACAAATATTCAAAATGATGTTCATTGCTGTCCAAACAAGGCTCAAAAGGATAAACTGCAGTTAATGTGATCAGATATTATACAATTTGATTTCTCTCAGAACGTTTCGTATGAAATATCATTAAAATTTTACAGGCTTGTGTGCAAAAAATTAAGATCTATTCATAGAATTATAAAAAAGATATGTCATTTAACTAATAGCACCATTTTTTATGATTAGTATTACATAGTAAATAATTCCTCAAAAAAATGTTTTGTAAATAACGAAAATTTTAGAAAATATAAGCAATATTCCATTTTTTTACTCACTCTGTATACATCGAAAACCAGAGGGAATTTGTTATTTAAATTTAACATGAAATACAAATATGCATATGACATTTTTTCATCGAACAACAATGTTTTGTAAGCATATACAAGACATGTTTATTTATATAATTCGTAGAATTCCATAACAATCTTTAAAAAATATGTCTGAAAATATCACTCATAAATAATATATGAGACAGTTTATTTATATAAACAAAATGTTACTTATTAGACATTTGTTGCCATTAATTATTATTGAAAATTTAATATTATTTTTTTTACGTTTTTTTACTATAGCGAAACCTTAACATTTCTTATAAACATATATATACATATATATACTAACATAATACACATATGAGAAAAATAGAACATAGTAACTTATAAAAATGGATTCATTTTTGATATCATTGTAATTGAGAATAAATCCACAATTTACATCCTACAGTTTCATAAAAAATCTGGCTACAGTTCAAATATGAATCGATATTTTATAGATATTTCAGATTTATATTCATTATAGAACATTTTGCATTTGTTATATTCTGAATTAATAATTTTTTTATTAAAAAAACTGGCATATTGGTTTTTGGATGTTTTCTCGGTTTCAAGCCTTATATGTATGTATACATATAATTAGTTATTTTTATTGTGTTGGCTGCCCTGTAGATTTTATAGACAACACAATTTGAAATAAGAAAATCAGCAAAAATATCTATTCCCCCTTTTGTGTTCTTTTAATTATTCTTAAACTTCTTTTCGTACTATTTTTTGTCAATAACAGATAATAATTTAATTGCTTCAGCTTAAAAGTTAGAATAAATATTCAACTTCAGCAAATATTATTTGTAGAGGGTATATATATGTATTTTAAAAGTAGAATTTCACATTGAAAATTTCTTTTATAAGTCGCAAACGATTTCAATAATGTTTAGTACCTATCTCGTTTTATAAATGTTTTGTTGCTCAACTTCAAAAGATTTATATTAAATGATATTGCATTGTATTTATGAAAAAATAAATACCCATTAAGACTTATATCTAAGATGAATTTTTCTTTAGAAAAACAAACAAAATTATAGCATATACATAACACACAAAGTATGTTTTTAAATATACATAAAACCTTTTATCGTTTGAATGCCCTATTAAAATATTTATTCGATTTAATATTCCTTTATAGTTTAAAGTGCTGTAGATAAAATATAATTTGGAATTGATCCAAATGAAAAAAATCTTTTATAAAGATAATAAGACCCATGTGTACTATATAAACGAGTTATGTTATCTGGACACTGTTATGCTCTAATGTATCAAGCAACAGAAATCTCATTTCGAAATATCAACGTTTTTGAAGCCCGTAAAAAATACATTTATGATTTTGTTACATTTCCTTCTATTAGAAAAATGTAGTTTTCTGTTTAACTTAATAATTGCTATTAAATTTTAATTTTGGTCGCAACATTCGAATTATTCCGGTTGTTACAGTCTTTCTTAGGTAAATAAATCGACCAGCTGCGTGCAAAATATAAGCATCTCACATGCTAACTTTAAACGCGTTTATCTCGAAACGTCGTTTTTCAAAACGCTAGAAGATTTTAAACAAAGAGTTTTCAAGCTATCCGTCTTAAATTTTGCCACATAATTCTTCACGCCATTCCTTAAATTCCTTAACGTCGTATGAAAGCTTTTTTTATTTGAAAAAATTCACATTTTTTTAACGAAAAAATGCCCAATTGACACTTATTTTTGAAATGACAATTATTTTGTTAATTTTCATCAATAAAAAACAAACAGTTTTTTATACTGATTTATAATCTTTTTTTCCAGACAATTTTTGGAGGTCTTGGATTCTCCACAGTCAAAAAAATTAGATAAAAAATAAAAGAAAAACATTAGAAAATATTTTTATGTACAACAAAAGTCATTTGAATAAACGAAAAAATTATTAAAAAGATATATCTTCAAATAAAATCTGAAAAATATTGTATTTTTATAATGTAAATAAAACTTAATAATTATATTTCTGTGGGTTGATATACATTAATTTATTGTATCCATTCTAACTAATAATAATATACTATATTTGTCTAAGATTCCAATGGAAAATCGTAAAAAAACATCATAGCGGAATGTGAGAAACTTTTGTAAGGAAATAAGTATTAAGTGAGGTATTTTTCTCTGGTCTTTAACGAATTTATACAATGTATAAAATATTATAGTCACGACCTGCCCTTGTTCGGGGTAGAAATGTAAATTATCATCAAGTGAAGTTATATATAAGTAGAAAAAATTATCGAGAATTCTCTTCATTCCATATGAACTCTATTATATAGAACACATTTATTGATCCCCCATAGTGGTATTATTTTCGTTCGTCCCTAAGTCTAATATTTTTAAATTTAGAAATGCCAGGTTAACGATTACTATATTAGATTTTATTTCACTTTTTCGTGGTGTTTTCCCTGATGAGGACATTACTATATATAGCTATTATTATGTTATAACTTTTTTGTTTTTTTATCCAACATTTTGACGGCCACTAAAATCTTTTCTATATATATTTAACATTTGCTTATAATAATTACAAAATTTACATTATTCTGCATTGTACCTTATATTGATTTTTCGTATGAAAAATGCATAAATATGACTACATTGCAGTCATTTCTGCATACAAAAATTATTGAGTTTTGAAAGTTTATTTCCTGCAATCTTATTTCTAAAACAAAAAAAATCAAATATTCACATCATTTTTTACAAATAAATTCCACGCATGTAGCGTCAATAAACAACAGTAAACAAAAAAAAAACGTTATCAAGTGTTGATATTTGTATAAAAATGCAAAACGAATATCGAGAAATACATACATATATATATTATTTATATGTAGGCAATTTATCTAGCGATTTTGGTCGGATGTTTTTCCAGCGACCGATGAGTTTTCAGCGAGTTTTCCGCGACCTAATCCGCGACGGGCTTTAGATATTTTCAAACAACCGTTTCAAATTCTCGATTTGCTTCAACATCCGGTATATCTGCTCAACGGCGATATTACCCAGTTTTCCTAATTTTCCATTTCCGTTAACGAATATTACCACAACTACACGTTTATATATAATATCTGTATATGTACAGTGTGTAGTAACGTTAAAATATATCAAAAATAAAAATATTAATTTGTAAGAAATGTTAAAAATATTATTTTAAAACTTTCATTTCACATTTGTTATAAAATATTAAAATGATAAATGTTATAAATAAATATAACAATAATACAAATGTACACCTTTATTATTTTTATCTATTTAAACAGCCTCGAGGATGATTGTGAAAATAGAAAGCTTGTTGTAAATAAATATACATTTCAAAGTTTATACCTTACATATATTTACTAAAATACAGTCGAACATAGTTATAACGAACATATGACATCAATACTGTATTAGTAATTAGATAAAAGCGTTTATTTATTTTAATTATCAATATACAGGATGAGTTTAAAAATACGGAATATTGCTTAAATTTTCTAAAATATTCATTATTTAAAAAAAATGTTCTTGTAAAAGTTTTTAAAGAATTCATTTCCTATGCAATGCTAATCTTAAAAAAAATTGGTGCTATGGCATCCAACTCTTTTTTTTAAATTAGAACATATGTATCTTTTTTATTGATTCTATAAATAGATTTTTTTTTCATACAACTATGTAAAATTTTAATAAAAAAATAATCTCAGATTATTTATTAGGTCATTAGATTTTTTTATGTATTGTAAAGTGTTATTAAATTGGTTTTAAATTAATTTATTTGGTCGTTAGATTCTTTTTTGAAGTTTTACAAGTTTTATTTAATTTAAAAGGTTTAATTGGTTCAGTTGCAGTTAATTTGATCTGAGATTATAAAAGTTAATTTTTCACAAAATTTTTCGTTTGCAATCCCATTAAAATTTTACAGGATTGTATAAAAAAAATTAGATCTATTCATAGAATTAATAAAAAAGATATATTGTTTAATGCCATAGCAACGTAATTTTTTTTTAAGATTAGGAAATAATTACTCTAAAAACCTTTTTTTTAATAATGAATATTTTAGAAAATATAAGAAGTACCCCATATTTTTTACTCATCCTATATAAGTAAAATAAGATTTTAGATTTCTTTGACAAACTTAGTAATTAAGATTATTTAGCAAAATTTTATATAGTATTCGTGTAGTAAACTCGTTCTAAAAAAATAAACAGTATAGCTATTTTCAAGTTCGTCACAGTCCAACTCTGTGTTAAATTAATTTCAATTCAAATGATAATTCACTTTTTCATTAATTGAATTAAATGCATCAAGAAATTGTTTTAAAATTGCTTCTGATCTCTATTCAAGATATTTTGTAAATACAGATATAAAAAAGGAAACTCGAAGTTATGTGAGATAAAAAAAACTATCTTCCATCAAGCAATTTAACTTTAATACATAAGGGGCCAAGAAACTTTAATAATCTATAAGGGTTTGAGTTCTAGAATAAAAGAAATTACTCTTAAAGGTTCAAGATTCAACTAAACTTTATGTTTTCGATAGTTAGGTATATAATATATAATGTTTTGACATTATATTATGGTATTTTTTTTTCAAAATACGTTTATTTGTATTTATTATATTTCGTCAAAAAATATTATTTTTTATATATATACGAAAAACAATTATTGTTTATAAAAATATACACAAAATAAACACAAGACAAAAATAAATATTTTTCTCATGTTTTTATGTACATATTATTATGACCAGGTACGAATTGTTTTGACTAAGAATATATATATAAAAATGTGACGTAGAATCTAAAAATTACTAAAAGTGTGGGGAAAAATAAGCAATAACTTTACTTTACGAGTGGGAAATTAAATGAAAGCTGGCAATTCAAGGAATCTTAATATTTAAACGTTTTGTTATTATTAAAATCTTCAATTAACAAACTACTTTGTTATATAATGACGCCGAGATAAAAAAGCATTTATGTTTTTTTTTATTTTGCTAAAATTAAATTAAATTAACGATTCATATTTGTCAAATTCTTTTTAATTACATCTCAAGACGAAAATTGTGGATTTTTTATGTAATAAATTAGCAATGAAATCGAAGTCAAATAAGGTAAAGGCACCAGTTATGGCCGCTATAAGAGCAAGTTTTCGGTTGTTTTTTTATTAATGGGCTTGTTTTTTGTAATTTTCATGAACTCATGTTATTAATAAAACAAGTAACTCTTTATTTAATCAATTTAATTACCAAAGTCCACAAATATAGTTTGTTTTTTAAATTATAGCCTTTTATTTTCTCCAGTAATGGATAAAGTAAAACCAGTAATGAGCACGCAGTGATGGACACTTGCTAATGATAAGTACTACGACACAAAAGATATAAAAGAAAGAATCGTCAAATTTGAAACAATGTAAAGCAGTTGCTATAATAATATAATAATTAATAATTAAATTATAGGTACTAATAATTAGTTTAAATGTCCACCATTTTGACACCTATTGGCCGATTGTCATCAAATCACGCTGTAAGACAGTTAAATTTATATAGATTAATATTCAGAAAAGGTAGTAATCAAATATTAACACATATTTCTAATTCAGTACATTTAATTAAAAATTTGCCATTACTGGGGTCATATCCAAGACTGGTGTCAGTACCTTATGGTTATAATGTTTAAATGGAATGCTTCATATGCTATCGATGTTTAAAATATAATTTTAAACATCGATAACATTAATATGATTATTTTTGTTTAGTTTATATATAATATGATACGTCTACATTCCAAGAATCGCATAATATAAACAATAAAGGTTACATATATGACAGATATTTTAATAAAAATATATGTGTAATTTTATTTCTTAAAGGGGAAATTTCACTCAGTCCGGACCTGGTATACAGTTTTAAGGTATTATATGAGATTAGTGGTAACGCTATCTTTCAAGTATGTTTTTGCACATGGTGTAAACAGTTTGACGACGGTTGGTACGAACGAATAAATAATCGTTTAGGTTCAAGGACTACGTCGAAGCAAAGTACACCCTTTACTTATCAAAAATATCAAATATAATTATACCAATAAAATATATTTTAGTGCTAAAGTATTTATGTTAAAGTATGATATATATTATACCTAAATATTTTATTCAAAGTAGGTAAGTAAACACCAGGGCTTCGAACCGTTATTTTTTTCGTTCCGGTTCGAGTAAAAAATATATATTTCGGTTCGGTTCCGGTTTTCGTTCCGCAAAAAATAACGGTTTTTTCGGATTTCGGTTCAGCTTCGAGTGATTAATTTAAAAAAAAAAAATTATTTGTATTAAAAAAAAAATTCTACCATAATTTAGAATATTTTGTGGTACTTGTATGATAGTCAGAACGACAATTGAAATGGGAAATAAGATCATATTAACGCCCGTATTTTAACATGTACTGAACCGTAAAAACCGATATTTTTATTTTGGTTCTGTTCCGGTTTTCGGTTCAGTTACGGTTCGAAGCCCTGGTAAACACAATCATTGAGTTTTTACTTCAATGTTCTGAAAGAAATGAAAGTATTGTAATACCGAGATAAAAGTAGATTCTGATTGTACTACCTTCAAAACGTAAAGAAAAGCTGATTTTTGTATGGCGGCTGTGTGTGTGTCTGCATGTAGAATTTTCTTTCATTCACGATAACTATTGCAAAAATGCATCGATTTGAATTATTTTTGGGGAAAATGTTTGTCTCAGTGAGTACACCAAACCTACTGATTTTGATGTTATCGGATTAGGGGGTTTAGAAATATTTGAAATTTTGTACTTATTGGCGTCTAAAAAGTTAATGTTGCGAGTATTATCTCACCAATTTTGATAATACTTGGTACACTTGTGTTCATTCGAACCTAAGGGACACTTATTTTTATACGTTATTTAAATACTAATAAATATGTCTACTAATTCATGTTGCTTTGGAAACAAATGCAATTAAATTCGAATTGTCATATTATTTTCTACAAATGTGTATTATGTTATCGACATTATATTAGGATATATATTAAAATTATTTTTATGGGTTCTCGTAAAATATTTATACTCTTTATTAAAAAAATGTTGATGGAAACAGTAAAAAAATAAAACAACTACATCATACTTATAAATATAGATTTAAAAACAAGTTTTCAAATAAAAGTCGAACAAAAAATATTATACAGATTAAGCAATTAAAATCAAACGTTAGAAATAACAAAAAATAATTAAATTGAAGTATATTTTATAACTTGTTAAAAAAAAGTCATCTATATTACAACCACTCAAAGTGTTTCTGCAATTTTCCACTTTTCATTACATGGGTGATAATTTCAAATCAACATTAACGGGATTAAGTGTAATTATGAGGGGAATACCGGGAAAAAAACTCATTTTTTAACACCGGATAATTATAATTATAATTATCGAGTAATGGAATTATATTATATCATAGTAATATTAAGGTCTTTTTGATGTCAAAATCATATTTATATATTCATGACTAATTGTAAACGAGACCGACTTAATTTTTAATTTATTTTTATTAATAAAAAACAATAGTTAAATGTAAAAAATAAATGAGAAAACAATCGGCCACATGTTACGAGATAAGACCGGCTTAAATTTAGTCTCGTCTCGTTTTGTTTAAAGCCTTATATTAGTAGAATTTTAAAATGAATTTTTTTACATGTATTATTGGCAGATTTCGTTTGCAATGACAAAACTAACCTGAGCGTCCAGTCGGCGTGGCGGCAGATGACGACGGTACAGTGGGTACGGGTGGCGGGTACACCGGATCACAACATTCGCGCTCCGGGAACTCGCTGGCGGCGGCGAGACCGATCAACGCACAAAACCACACACACCCGATTACTGGGCGCCTCCAAACGGCCATGGTATGATCACGTAGCCAATCCCATCTGCACCAGGTCCTCTAGCTCGTACCTAAGCGCTTACGTTCCAAAACGATCATGGCTAACACTCAAACCGACCGCCCATCATATTCGCCGCTCTAAGAGTGCCAAATGCTCGCATTTAATATAACTGAGTAATCTCCCCGGAATAATCAGGGAAGGAACCAGAAAGAGGTTCGTTATGTTAGCAAGTGATAATTACAGTAAATCATGTGAGGATTATAACAGATTACAGGGGTTACGAAAGAATAGCCTAAGAGTAATCAAGGTAGAAGACATCAACAATAATATAATGTTTCAAATACGCCACTTAAAACTTAAAACAAGTGGCTCATAAAAAAGGATCATAGGATCTTTGAAATGGGTGATATAAAACATGTAGCTCGTAAAAAGGATTATCGGGGTAATATCGGATTGCCCAAGAGTGATTAGGGTAAACAAAACCCACGGAATTCATTTATCGTTAATGATTTTGATCATAGAAAGAATAAAGTATGTGATTAAACAAAAAAAAGTTGTAAAACAAATATTAATGAAATGATAAATAATGAAGTATGATTCAAACAAACAAATTCCTCTGTTATTTGTTTTTAATTAATAAAGTACTAATCATTATAATATCTACCGTCGAATTAAATGTTTAATTGGAAATTTCAAATAATGTTATATTGTTTATCATCATAATACAATTATTATTAAACTATAAATAGTTAAAACTGTTAAATATAATTTAATTACTAATTTAATAACAATATTTTAACTATTTCCTACGCACAAAATTAATCGATTTTGTTTTAAAACCACTGTTATTGAAACAATTAATTATGAATGTCACAATTAAGCTCTAGTGAAATTATGTATTCTATAATTCATAGATACGACTATTAATAATATCATTTAATTATTTATTTAAATTCATTAATTTTAGCAAATCTGCAATTTTTCAAATTAACATAAATTTTATAAACAACTATGTTTATATATTTAATAGAAATAATTTGTTTTTGTGTAAATAAATAATTTTTAAAAGCATGCACATAAAATCAATTATTTTCATCGATTTAAAATGTTTTTCCCACTGAAAAAATATAATATAAAAATAACGATATTATAAACGCTTAATATGATGTCATACAGAGGTATTAAACATTTTTATATGTCATTAAGATTTAATAACTACGCTATTAATTAAATCTGTTATTTACGATTATTTTTAAAATAACAATACGAATTAAAATTCCCAAAAGTGAAATTTCATACAATAGAATGAAAAGTTTTAATAAACATTTATTACAAACATGTTTGGTTAAAATAACAATACATATAAAGAAATTCTACTGAATAGAATGCATTGGAATGGTATGTTTTTATATTTTTTCACTTCTACAGGCATGACATTTATTAGACACACAGAGCTTTTTTCCCAAAATCAATATTTTAATATAGCAACATTTTTCGACTGTGTTACATACTCAATTTATTTTATGTTAATGCAATGCCATTTCAAAAAAATATTTGAAAATATATTACCTATATATTATTGGATCACGATTCAGATAAATATTATTGTTGTTGTGTTAAACAAAGTTTTATGACACTTATTAAAAATTTCTTTCATTTATATTATTATTCATTTTTAGTTTAATTTCAATCTCAAATTAAATTATTAATTAATAAATTTAATTTATCAATTATACTATTTATTTTTATTAAAACATATATTTTATACACAATATTTATTTATAATAATTTAATTTAGTGCTTAAAATAAATAAAAAAACTGAAAATATATGAAAAAGTGTGAAATATCGCTATTAGATGTAATTTAAAGAAGCATAATTTGATTCGGCACGAGTAAAACATAAAAATAACAATATATTCACATGATATACTGTAATACATACTTGAAAAACCATGTTTAACTGTAGAGAACACAAAAAAGCACGACTTCAAATTGGTTACGTATGAAGAGAACTGGCGTAGAGTCTCCAAGTCTTGCAGATCAATGTATGACTCCAACGCGCCGACTCCAAAATACCCTGCTGTTTGCAGTCCGTCATTTCAAAAACCCGCTATGTTGTACTCGACGCTTTCATCTCTCCGTGCGCCCGATTGTTACTCGCGGCTCACCCACACCACATACCACGCACCATACAACCCACCCAAAACGTCTAGATAAATCACCTACCCTACAAACACTATGGCTATGACTATGAAATTCCACTCGTTCGATTATTATCCTCATTATTAGTAATCTTCACTGTTCTACCTTGATTATACTTAAAAAAATTTGTCCTTTTAATAATCCTAATTGAGCTTTTTATAACTTAAAAGGGAAAATGTGAAAATTAAAATAGGTAGCTGCATAAAGATAAAAAAAAAGATAAAAATAAAAAACTGCAATTTGTGTGGTGAAATGAAAATTTCAGCGCATTCGTGTGAAAATGCATAAAGAAAATGTGTTTTCACATACTACTGATCCGTATAACAAACAATACGAAGCTTCAGAAAGCAAAATCAAAACAATGACAAAAGTATCTTGCATCTTTTTTTACTTATAAGTATTCTACTACAACTGATAATCGACAGTTTATAACAAAGTATAATATTGTAAAGAAAGACAGATAATGGTCGTACAGTTTTTTAACAACTCCCGTTTCTTTTCCTTCGTTTAAAATATTCATTCGGCCAGTGAAGCACAACTTGCGACCATCGCCGCTACGCAAGTGTTTCTTTCTCTCTCTTGTTCGCCAGATCGAAACTAGTACATAGCCGTTCTGGCGCAAACTCGTCCAAACTACATGAGTTTCCATTGGTGCTCCTTTTCCAAGATAATAAGGTCCTTTTATTTAATATATTCCAACGACTGTTTACAAGTTTTTATTTTATAACTTTCCACTTTCAAAGAATCTTGATGAAATTTCGACTTCTTTTCGATCGATATCCGGGCTTGAATCAATTCTAAATGTCGACGAAACGTTCTTACTTCGCTGATAGTTATATTTTTATCTAAAAATAACTCGAAGCAGATAAGAAGCACAGGCATATATATAACCACAGAGAAACGAATTTTGGATGGTAGATTGGAGTCACACAACCTCGTAACTTTTAAACTTTAACTATGGACGTGCTTTTTCGTTGTTGCACTGTATTAGACGTGCGGTCTTACAGACCGCTATATATTTTTACATGTAATCAAAAAACTAATCAAATATTTATTATTAAACGTATTATAATACATAAAAGGTAATGTGAAACGTTAATTATTATTTAATCGGATTTTTCAGTCGAATTTGAATTTGAAGCTTCAACAATTCAAAATGTATATGATCTCATCAGGCCTAAACCACTGAAGATATCGAATCCATATTCACACCATATGTTCGTTTGGTGCTTCGATAAGGTTATAGATTTTTTGGATCCGGTAGGTGGCGCTGGAGTCGAGATATTTCGAAAAATTGTTTTTTTTCCATATAGAAAATACATCAAAACGTTGATTTTTTGGATGTGAACGCATCAGGCCTAAACTACTAGACGTATCGAAGCCATATTCACACCATATGTTCGTTTGGTGCTCCGTTAGGTTTCTTTTATTTTTTTTTATTTACGAAAATGTTTATTTATGGTCAGTCTAATTTTTAAACAAATTATTTTTGGGCAGAACAACGTTTGCCGGGTCAGTTAAAACAACAACTATAACCCTCCATATGCGACAGGGGGTGAAATATTAATTCTCGTGCGAAGCCCAGATTGGCTCGCTAATTTTAAACTATTCAGAATGAAAAAATACAAACTTGGGATAGTAAATCAATGGCAGTTGTTATACCAGGTGTTTTTTTAAAGACTTTCTAGCGGATTATTTCCAAAATAACGAATTTTCAGAAAAAATGTTTCAGACAAAAATTTCATGGTTTCGAGGGGGCTAAATATTGACATTATGAGGTGACCTTAGAAAGGTTTTTGTTAGAATCTTTGCTTAGATCTAACAATAAACATTTCTTACCTCTTTATTTAAAAAAAATAGTAATTTTAAAGTTAGCAAAATTTTGATGGTATATGTATATTGCGATATGCCTACTTTATAGAAATCATATTTCTATTTGCTATATTTAAAAAAAAGTACTAGAAATATACTTAGATAGGGGTACATTATTAATAATTTATTTTAAAAGTTATTTTTATTATGTTAATGTTTGAGGCAAATGTTTTAACTATGGCAAATAATTTATTGATAATTTGTGATAAAGAAACACTTATTATAATTATTTTCAGCCCTTAATATAATCTGGTGGAAGTGCCACTGTATGTATGTACGTATGTATGACGTGTATAAACGCGTGAAGACAATATCCAACAACTCTTAATATAAATTGTCAATGATAATAAAGTATTTCAAAGTTAAAATGCTTGCTCGAATGTACTATATAACAATACAGATTGTAAAAGTATGTGATAATCTTGAGTTTAAAAATCAATATTCACACTGAGGCTATGAGATGCTGTTAAATACTACTCAAGCCGTTCAAAATTCCCACCCAAATTCATGAAAGAATTAAAAATGATATCTTATTCTATTAATGCTACATTTTTAAATGAAAAAAAAAAAACAGACAATCTGAAAAATACATTATCATTTTATTGTTATTATTAACACTAAAAAAATACTGAAACTAAAATATATTCTAAAATAGAAATATCAGTTATGTACCTAAATAATAAATAAGGCACTGGTACCCATACCCCAGTGTTGGACTCTTGTTTAATTAAATGTACTAAATTAGAAATATTTGTTGATATTTGATTTCTGCCATTACTGAATCATAATCTGTAAAACAGCTTAATTTGATGACAATTGGCCAGTGGGTGTCAAAATAGTGGACATTTAAACTAATTATTAGTGTAATCTATTTATTAATTATTATATTATCATAGCATCTGCTTTACATTGTTTACAATTTTACGATTCTTTATTTTATAACTGCTGTGTCGTAGTACTTCTCATTTTGTAATCATTAAAAAGTGTACATCACTAAGTGCCCATTAGTGCTTTTACTGTAACTGGAGAAAAAAAATAACATAAAAAAAATAAAAGGCTATAATTTAAAAAACAAATTAAATTTGCAGACTTTGGAAATTAAATTGATTTAATAAAATGGTACTTGCTTTATTAGTAACATGAGTTTATGAGATTTACAAAAAAGAAACAGTAGGTATATCTCATTTTATAAATAAAAAACAGTACTTATTTATTAAAAAGTATAAAATGTTATAGTTAAATAAAAATGTAAAGCAAGCAAGAAATTTTTTTTACATAATGACAATAAAACTACAAATAACTTTCTTAAAATTCAAATCGTGTGATTATTTATTTAAAACGTAAACTAAATAGAATAAAATCAATATTATACCAATGTAGCGAGCGACATTTATGAAAAAATTACATTTTATTATAAGTTATAATATATATAATCAATACTATTGTTCTTATTTTCACCGCTAAACCGCTGAACTGATTTTGATGAAATTTGGCAGGGATATAGCTTGCATTATATGGAATATACTCATGTTAAACTTTCAAATTAATATTAAAACCAATTTCAAATTTGTTGCAATAGTACAAAGTACAGGGGGGTGCTAAAATGTGAAAGACGAGCTTAATGCTTGCAACAATAAGGTCTTAACAAATTGCAAAAAGGGCGTAAAAGTAATTTTTAGGGGGCGGTAAAACTGAACTGACACGAAAAAATTTTGTTTTTAATATTTTTAAAAATATTTGTGAAAAATGGTTTTCAAAAAAGAGTTTTGGGGGGATGAGGGTGTTCTTAGTCCGCCACTACTAGTGAATTATATTCAAGAGCATTTCAGGTGTAATAGAAACAAAATTCGCAATTTTAAAACAACTTTTATTTAATATATTGGAATCAGATGAGAACATTCTGACTGAGATATGAACTGCGGTTAAAACGTAGTAAATAAAGTATTTAAAGCTTTCAGGAGATGGAAAACTGATTCAATTACACGGAAAAAAATGAAAAACCGCTTCGCGATGTATGGAAGTTGCTTTACTTTTTTTTTACTTATCAATACAAATCGGTAGACTCGGTTTGTAAAATGTAAAAAAAAAACAATTTATATGTCGTTTTACATTTACTTCATTTCACCCTACAGTACCCTTGCATAATGTTTTATTTTTTATTATACTAGCGCTGTTACCCGGGAATATTAATTCAATTAAACATAAAATAATCATGCCCATAAAACACGATTCACCGCGAACTGTTTTATTTCCCGACTTCATGAAATTTACACAAATTATACACCTAACCTTTACCTATCCATTAGTGAAAACCGGAATAAAATCCGTTCAGTAGTTATTGAGGAAATCGTGTAAAATTACATTTTCAAACTCCCAGGAAACACCAGTTCTTGTCTTAGAATTTGTATGAAAATCTAAAATAAATTAATTAACAGGTTAGTAACAATCATAATAATTAATTTCATTATCTTACCCTTAGACAAGGAAAAATAAAAGACAAATAACACATAACCTAGCGTTGTTACCATATCGCTCCATAAAAAATAGCTCCACGGGTCAGTAGCGTATCATTCAGATTTTAAAATAAATATCAATTGTTTTGAATTATAAAATTAATTAATAACTTTTTATATTGTCTTTAAAAGTATTTCAGTGATAATTATTATGATATAATTAACAGAGAAATGTCTATTTGGAACTATCATCTCAATTATAATTTAAAGCATATTTGCGCATTATAAATTTTCAACTGACGCCTCTGGGATAAAATACGATTTTTGATATACATTTCATATAGTTATGTATCTATAGTCTTTCTTAATCTAAGATTTTACATTTCTTGGAAGTGAAATGTTTCTTCATATGTCAATTTTCAATCAATATATTTCAAAATATTAAATTGTACGCATGTGTCAAAAATAATCTATTTGTTCGATAAAATATTTAATATTGCTTAATTTTAAATACAATTTTGTTGATTATATTAATTTAATTTTAAATAAAAATTTTCTTGGTCGATAATATTGACCACAATATTTTTTTCCTTAAAATTCATTTTTTTGACTAGGAGTGTAACTCCCACTCCACTCCTACCAGCACCAATGATCACAAAATTTTGCGGTGAACATGATTATATTTCATTTGAAGTTTAATCTAGTTAAAATTTGTCTGGGTCTGATATTCTTGTTTATAGATTTATTTATTTAGTTTGTTCATAAACGCGTAATAAAACACACGATGGCAAGTAAAAATAGTTCAAATCCTTTGGCAAAATTATCTTATAAAGCTTTACAAAATGAAGCTATGTCATTAATGCTGCCAGCTAATTTAAAGGTAAATATACAAACATAATAATATAATCTACCTACATATTTTGTATTAATTAATTATAAATATTAATCATAAACATAACCACATTTTTTATTTTTTTATCGGTACTTACTTTTTCTTACAATCAGTGTAACATGATTTTACACAAATTATCCGCTGAAAGCTTTTAATAACCCCCCAAAAAGAAATCAATGAACTTTAATTTTTAATATATGTGAGGTGTGTTATCCCCTTCAAGTCAACATAGCGACGCCATTGCTTATAATTTAATTATTATAATTTAATCCACTGATTTCCTAGGGAGGTGCGAAAAAATTAACAAAATGTAATTTTCATAACATAAATATTAATAAAAAATATATACATATAAATTAACTTTTATAACATAATATTAAATTTTTAATGTTTAGTGCATTAGCTGCAATGAAATCTAAATATCGAGTCCATATAGTAGTAGAATAAAAACCGTGTTGGGTACACACATGGCAGGGTTCTGTAGTCATTCTCACTAACATTATCTTTATTTATATTACGTATTAAGAGCTATTTCATGTTGACGAAAATGTGTGAAAAGTGTCCGATTTATAAAAAAAAGTTATTTTTGCTACTGGGTTTGTTATAATTTTCATTTAAATTACTGATTAGTTTAGAAAATAGAGGGAGGGGGTGCTCTGATAGTGACTGAAAGCATATATCTCGTGACTCAAGGGTTAAAATCAAAAGGTACTGTTGTATTTTAAGATACCTATCAAAATACGCCCCTCTCAATGAGGAATACACTTTTCTGTTTATGGAAGGGGGGTCCAAAAAAATTGTTTTTTCAATTTACGCCCGTATATCAAATTTCATCTTAATAGGTATATAAATGAGATAATGGAAGGATTGTAACATATAGACAGACAGACAGACGGGCAGACTGAACCCATAAGCGTTCCTAGTTGACTACGAAACCCAAAAACCTATAATTATTATATTTATGTTTGATTTTTTAAACAAAAATAACGTATATATTATTTATGAATTTCTTAGTAGAAAGCAGTAATCAAATTGAAAAATTCCGGAATAAAATTGTGAATTCCGGAATAAAATTGTGAATTCCGGTCGGAATTCCGGTACATCCCTAAAAATAATACGTTTGAATTGAAATTATGTGACGCACGAAGCACTGCGCTATAGGACATTATATTAATTGCAAATAAAAATTATTTAAAACATTTTGAATATTTATACTCTTGCGGAATATATATTTTTTCCCATTTTTTGTATTAATACATTTTATAACTTTTATGTCTGTAATGATTTATGAACTAAAGGGAGGAGTGGGGGATCAACGCTTAGATTAGATTTTTTTAAAGGGGGGCCGTCACTGACTTATAGCGTTATTGAGCGTCATTTCCTGTTGCATATTAATTTTTTATTAAATTTTTGTCACCAGTATAAACCTCTGCTGGCGATAATAATCGCAAGGAAGAACGGCCAAGAAAACATCGTCGAACAAATTTTAGCCAATGTTCAGCAAGAAAGACAACAGAGAAGGATGAACACGGAGACCGGACCTCCAACTTCCAAAAGGTCCCGCAGGATATTCGACGAGCTATGCACCTTGTTCAACGAACCGAGTTTCACAAGTTGCATAGAGCCATTAGCTGAGACACTGTGCGATATCCAATGGAATGATATTGTCCCTAGCTCCGACACAGAGGGTGACGCGGCTCTACTTTCCGACGCTTCCTCCCTATCCGATGTTTACGCTGACAATTCGCTAAATAAGGAAAGAATGCAAATTGATTTGACAAATTATTGCGGAAAACCGTTACCGGAATTGGGAAATAATATCCATCCGGGATCTGCAGATATTGCAAATAAAGGAAAGCCTGTTTCTATCTACCAGAACACCGTTGAATTAGATTCAACTAACGTGGAGTCCAATAGATTCACCGAATTCTGCGATGTACAATATGCACCTCTACCTTCAATTATGACTGCTCATAATAATCATTTGTCTGTGTTATATACGTTCCCGTCAAATAAACCGATGTTAGAACCATTTTACACCCTTAGTAAAACTGGCAATTCCCAATCTAACATTAAGGCATCTACAGTTGTCAGTTGGTGCTATGGAACAATCACTACTCCGAAAGTTATTCCGAGTATATTTTCTAATTATAATCATTAATAATACATATTTAATATGATATGTAAACATTAAATATTTGAATTATAATTATTTTTGATACGTACATAATATATGTTTGTAAAATTCAGAGTATAATTTTGTTTTAAAATAAATGTTCTATTAAACAATTTGGTGTATGAATTAATTACAAAAATTTAATTTATTTTTTATACACTGGAAACTCGCTTAACGAGCAGTGCCGGATTAACCAGGAGTAGCAAATGTTACAGGCCCCGCGGCTTTTTGGAAAAATATCTCTTATTAGATTTATTGGAACATGTATATATCAAGTGATTTTTTTAAACGTAATTACTGAACCGGAAACGAATGTTTACTTTTATCAATTTTTGAATTTTCGAATTATTTTTAAAACGGTGCGAATAAGACAAAAATATTTTAGATAAAAATTCTCGAGTGTATTATAATCTATAATTGATGTCTGATTCATTTTTTTCCATCATTTATGATTTAAGTAGTCAGAAAATTTTTTTAACTTAATTAATTAGTTTACTCCCAGTATTACGTATAAGAAAGTCTCTGTTATATGTATAAAAAAAGTACCATGACACTCATGGCAGATATTTCTTTGCTGTTATGAACCATTTGAAATATAATGTTAAATTATTTTTTGTATTAACTGATTTTTAATTCAGTAGGGTCTTTTTACGCGGATTTTTTTACGTATTTTCATGCAAATTCAGGTATATCCGGTTTCGGCGAGTGGTATATCAAATGAAAGCTGATAATTCAAGGAATTGAAATATGTAAACGTTTTGTTATTATTAAAATCTTCGTTGAACAAATTTTCAAAAAAATCGTAAAAATATATATCCGAAAGTAATAGCAAGAAAAATTTGAAAAATTGGGAATATGTATAATAATGCCAAGATCACTAGAAAATAATCTGCACTCATCACATTTTCTTTTTTTTTTTTAATTCAATTGTAGTTAAATTTAAAATCAATTGTAGTTAAATTTATAATTAATTGAAGTAAATTTTTAAATCCAATTGTCTGTCGTAAAGTTTATATTTGTCTTGTATCATTGCTAGTGTTCACAGGTGCACATTGTATAGTCTTTTTCATTATAATTTGAAGTGTAAATTTACATAGAACAAGTACATATTTTATTTACTACAATTTATTACGTTTATTTTAAGTTTTATTTCAATTTCTTTTAGTTTTTCGAACTAATTTTCTTTGTGTATTTTTTAGGCATTATTATTTTCTCGTGAATTTTCATAAACATTTTTAAAGTGATTTTCGGCTAATTTTAATTGATTGATTTAGTTTTAAAAAATTATGGAACATATCCCTAATTTTAAAATGTAAGCAATGTTTTTCTTTGTGCGATTTTTTATTTGCGGTTTTCTCTGGAACGTATGTACTGCGTAAAAAGAGACTCTATTGTACATTGTCAAGCAAAGCAATGCAAGTACTGCTGCTATTCAGTGCCGGATTAAGCCAGCGCGGGGCTGCTAGCAAATGTTATAAAGAGGCCCTTGGAGGGGGGTGCGGGGGTGACACCCGGGGTGGAAATTGATAGTGTTGAAACAAATTAATCCTTACAAATTATAAAATGCAACATCTCTGTCTGTCTGTCCGTCCGTTAGTACACTTCTGACTCGAAAACCACTTAACCGATTTACGTGTCTTTTTTTTAATTCCTAGATAGGTTTTTATATATATTTTGTTACGTTAGATGACATAAGAAATAGCAGTGACGATAATAGTAAATCAAGTCGGAAAAAATTTTCCACCAGCAAAACGCTGCCTAAACCGTTAAATATTGAACAATATAATGTAGTAAAGAATTGTGTAGAATAAAAATATCTAAAATAAACTCAGCGATACCATATATGTATCTAAGCGAGCGGAGCCGCGGGCACAGCTAATTTAATAATTTAAACATTGTTATTATTCTGTCAATTACATTTTTCCCATTTTTTTGTAGTAATACATTTTATATCCTTTAAAAATGTGTATGAATTATTTTATGAAATAAAACAAGAGGTGCTTAGAATATATTGTTTTTAAAGGAAATGGAAACCACTGAATATAATACTCTGTGGCACCGTTGTTGACGTATAGCGTCGTTGAGCGTCATTTCCGGTAGCACATTAAATTTTTATAAAATTATTGTCACCAGTGCGAACGTTAATAATCGAAAAGAAGAACAGCGAAAAAAACGTCATCAAAAATTTGTATTAATTTCAACAAGAAATACAAAAAGAGAAGGATGGACACGAATAATAGTCCTCCACCTTGCAAAAATGACGATATGAGCGAACCTAATCCGTCAACGAATTCCGAAAATTCCAAAGAGCCTTCGCCTAAAAAAGAGGACAAAATCGAATGGTACGACGCAATTAAACTTTCCGACGTTAGATCGTTATCTAACATGTACACTGATATATCGGTTGCAAATTGTGCCGAAACTCCGCCACGAGACTTAGGAAATATTATGTATACAACGACTGCCGATATGAAAAGCAAAGTAGAAACCACTTATGTGCACAAGAACGCCATTGTTGTTACTTCAACTGACATAGAGCCTAAGATACTCGACGAATTAAGCAGTGTCAAATATTCCTCTGGGCCTGAAACCATGACTACTGAAACCCAGACTACTACTATATAGTATTTCTTCGTTAAAAACGTTCCAACACTAAGACCTGGAGCCAAGTCATGGAACAGTCACTACTGCCAAAGTTAGTCCTACTTACTAGTTATATTTTCTAAATATTAATATGTATATAATGTAAACATTAACCTCGGGTTGCATAAAACAAAATTGACCACAATTAGTTAATCCGTTGTTTTCAAACCATGATTAATGTTTAATCTCAATTTGTAAATGAAAAAATAAAATCATTAAATATGATAATTTTTTACCTTATAAAATATATCATAAATTAGAATTGAAGTAATAATGGTTTTAAAACAACTGATTAACTAATTGTGATTAATTTTGCTTTGTGTAACCCAAGGTAAGTATTTAAAATAATAGAATTAGAATTATTTTTGATACGTAAATAGAAATGTATATGTGTTTGTAATATTCAGAGGGTAATAAAATGTTTCATTAAACAATTTGGTGTATAAATTAATTTCAATGACAAAATATCTATTTATTAATAATTTATTTTATTTTTTATACAATATGAATGTATTGTAAACTATAATTATGATTTTCATATGTACAAATTTTCAATAGCGTAGTTTAAATAAAATCTTAAAAAATACATCAAGTCACGCTTGTATTCGTAAATTTCATTTTCACTTTGTTTTGTAAATAATCGTATAGTAAAAGATAAATTTGGATAAATGATGTTTACTCTTAAATACAAACGTGACATTTAAAAAACTATGTTAAGCCTGTTTAGACGATTATCATTTTACTACGAAATGTTAATACTAAAATAAATGGATAAATAAAACTGTCGATGAAGTAATAATTAAAATAAGTTGAGATCTTTTTAAATATATTTTCGAATACAAAAAATATAACAACCCCTTTAATGTTGATATTATGTTAATTTTTTCAAAGAAAAAATTTATTTTCTTCTTTTATCTTTCCGAACAAAATTTACACAAGTTTCAATAAAATACTTGATATTTCAAAAACAAAATATTCAGACTTTCGATAATTTACTTACAAATTTTCATTTATTCGTTGTAAAAAATATTGCAAAACGATTAAACATTTATATATAAAAATGTTCTTTGTTTAAATTTAAATACATACAAATTAATTGCAAATAAATAATTTAAAAGCAAAATAACCTAAATTATATTAAAGCATTCAATTGAAATTTCATAATCAAACTAATGTACGTTAACACCCTGATAACACGTTAATATTCTGTCATATGCAACAAAGTACCTAAAGATGTCTACAAGAAATTAAGAATCACCTGTTAAAAATGAAATATTTACCTGCCAAATATAAAAAACAGTTTTATTTACATTAATTAATTAATTTTCTTTTTAACGGTAACAATGAGCATTTCGAAGACAATTTAAAATATAATACTGTGTAATATTGCACAAATCGTGGTAAAATCAATTGGTAATAACAGCTTCCAGGTGCAGAAAATACTGTAACTTACACCCAGAAGCGTAGATATATAATAAATTAAAAGTTTTACAATCTAACAAATCGAAAACTGTGTTTCAGGGTGAGATATTAAAAATAAATATACTAAAAACTACACTCCTCACATTCTATTACCTGATTTTATTTTATCATATGAATTTCATCGAGTATTAATTTTAAAAAATCTAGAAATTACACATCGATGTCGGTTCATCAAAAATACAGTAAAACTTATTTTATTGTGAAATAAATAAATATTTTGTATAATTTTGAGCGTATTTTTCATTTAAAAAAAAAAAACAAACAAAAAAAGTTCTACTGTCTTTATAACTTAAGCCTTGTTTACACGAACTTAGTGCTAATCATTAGTACTAATGACTCGCACCAATTTTGGGACTAATATAATAGAATAGAAGCAGATCCTATTTACTAATGCCTTGTTTACACAAGCTTAGTATTAAGCAGTTACACTAAGGTGTTCAAGGCATTTTTACTAACGCTTAGTGCTAATACTTCGGGTTTATATGTCCCGAAATTGGTGCGAGTGGTTAGTACTAATGATTAGCACTAAACTTGTATAAACAAGGCTTTAAAGGGGAAAGCCACTTTGATGGAAAAAATCAATGTATTTTTTTAAAGTATAGATATTCAAAAATATGGAAAAAAAACAGTTAAGTTAAAATTCCAAAAATTAGCCGGTTATGACTTTTTTCGACCTTGTCTCGGTGATTTCCAAATTCCCAAACATTCATCATTTTTGACCCGCAGTGGCTTTCTCCCTTAAATGACGTTTATATTATAAATTTTTGTAAAACAAATTGTACTTCACCATGTTTAAATAAATAATTTTAAATCATTTAAAGTCCATTTATAAATTTTCCTAATTTCTTTATATATATAATAATACAAATTATTAAAATATACTGTTATTTTTTTACCCACTTTAACATTAATAATAATTAAAGCTGTTCTGTTACAACAAAAATACCTCAAAATAAACCAAAAATAACCATTACTATAAACAAAAATTATAATACAAGTAACATAAACAAGGAATACTTTGCTATACAATTTAATTAATGTAAAAATAGAGAAATCGTTTAACCTGCTGAAGTTTTTTTATTTTTTTTCCAAAACAAAAATAATTTATTTCAACTTCAAAACGATAACACAGGCCGACAAAAAAATACTTTTGTTCTGTTGTCTCTACTTCAATAAGTGATTTTGGCAATATTTAAGAATTTATTACCAAGTAGGTAATTCTTTTCTAAAGTTTTCATTCACGGTGAGAAATAATACTATCTTTCCTCTTTAACACGAATTTTTACTTTTTATTGTAGGATTTTTTTTCATCGAGATATACTAGTTTGAAGATATTGTTATATTTAATGTAGTCAAGTCCATTCTTTATCTCGCCAAAAAAAATCGTACAGTAAAAACTAAAAATTCATTTTAAAAAGGAAAGATAGTACTATTTCTTACTGTGAACGAAAACTTTAGAAAAAAATTACCTACTAGGTAATAAATTCTTAAACATTGTCAAAATCTTCATGTTGACATGTTTCAGATTAGGTTATCTCAAAAATCTAACGTGATTGCCAAAAACCACCAAAATCACCTATTCAAGTAGAAACAACAAAATGATATCAGCCTGTGTAATTAAACTAATTTACATTCAAGTATTTCTGGTTTAAGGTAGAATAAAAACTATCTGAAATGGTTAAAGTAAAATGATATTAAAGATAATTAATTCATAAAAATAATACTTTTCTATCAAAAGTATTGCAGAATTTAATACAACTAATATAATTACTACTTTCAACCATTTCAATAAAAAAAAACAAAAAACTATTTTACAAAATTACACAAGCAATTAATGTTAAAGCAGTTAGAATATATTATATACAATAGGGTGTCCGTACAAAGGAAATATTAACTTCAATCTGTTCTTTGTGATCAAAAAATAAGGTAGCCACAAACTCAGCGCTGACAATTAATATTTAGGCTATGCTCAATGCACTTTAAATTTAACGTGTATTTTAAACAGTAATTTTCACGTTTTTCTGAAAATACTATTTTTCTCTCAATTTTTCAGTTTTTCCCTATACATTATGACTTTTTCTGGTAGATGGCAAATTTTTAAATAAGACTATAGTTTTTTTATAGTTAATTTATAAATTCCATCTCTGCAGAAAATTTAACAATTAACATTAAGCATAGCCTAAATATTAATTATCAACACTGAATTTGCAACTACATTATTTTTTGGTCACAAAGAACAGATTGATTAATATTTCATTTTGTACAGACATCTTAATATACAATTTATGTGACACATGAATCGATTCATAACACATACCAGGTAGATGAAAAAAAAGTCTCCTGTTTGGTGACATAGTACTCTGTAACTTTAAATTGCAAACTTCAGAATTATCTTAAAATGTTTGTGATACAGTTTATTTTACATATTTCTCAAAAATGGTTTGAAATTTTACCATATAAAAATAGACTATCAAAACATTTTATGACCATCCTGAAGTTTATTTTTATTAATAATTTCAGATGTTTTTTTTTAATCCATCTGGTCGTAAGTATATAAATTGTATAGGTAATAAATTTTTGTGCTAGTCAAATAAAACCAGCTTTTGCCTAGCACATTTTAGTTAAAAAGTCCACGTCAACTTATTTAAAAAAAAAAAAACAACCTATATTATAATTTTTCTGTTAATTTAAAAAATTCTGCTAAAAATGACATTTGTTTTGCATTCGTGCTAAAAGCATATTGAGTAATATATCTAAATATAATGTACTTGTGCCATTTATTTATTTGAAAATGTACAAACCGAAACAGCAAATTAGCGTATTTACTAAGAAGTAAATCAAAACATTCTAAATTAAACATTATGAGAATATGATTAAAATAAAGAACAAATGCTAGTCGGGTCTGTAAATCGGTATTTTAGGAATAAATTCTACTAATATTACATATTCCATCATAGACGAAGAATCACAATGTTGCTTTGTTAATCTCCAGTGTAGTCCGAGTTTATGGTATAAATGACAGTTCTCCCATTCCAACAGCTTGTCGATAGAATGCTGAGTCTAAAACAAAGTTTATGTTGACAAACAGCTGCACTGATAGATGCACGAGCACTCACCCTTTTACTAAGACAGATAACAGGCCATAACGAGCAGCCTAAGGTACAACAACAGCACATGCATCCGCAGAACAGCCATTTAACGTTGACGGGTAATGTCTTCTTTAATATAGCGTTTACTCGTAGTACAGTCTCTTTGAATTCCTCCGGAGCTACTCGTGACATCAAACCGTTTGGGAATTCTGTGTTAAAGCGATTGCTTAACCCGAATCTAAACAGAATCAAATATTTGTTTACATTGTCTCAAGAAATGTCACATTGACAGTTCACTTAAATATCATACTTCCAAATACTCTAATATGTAGTGTTAGATATTTACTTACACTGTCATATTCCCAGCACCCCTAATAACAATAGGATCTGGTACCATTGTGACTTCTGTGTCTTCAAAATTATGTTCTGAATCTTCATCTTCATATATAGCATCAAAATCAGCCATAATAATATACGTAAATAATATTGACAAAGTATTTTATTGTGCGTAAAGTTAATTCAATCTAAATTATTGTGTTTAAAATGTTCTTTTGTTTAGAATTCATACCAGTTTATAAAGAAATGTTATGAAAATGACGGTAACAATAGTAAACTGAGTCCACCATGTTTGATTTTGTACAGTATACCAACCTAAATTCTAAAAATACAATTCTATGCACCATGACATAAACATACATAACAATAATTAAATTAATTTAAAACAAAGGAATGGAAAATTGTATTATTTATAAATAAATATTACGTATCATTGAAATTGATTGAAATATTCTCTAATATTCATATCAACAACGTATATTTATTTCGAAATAAATATATATCAAACTGCAGCAATTAAATATTAATTGTTGATCAATTTGAACCCAAGGCCTTCGGAGAAGATTGCAGTATAAATATAGATTGATTTGATTTAAATTTAAATAAAACTAAAGAAGAAATCGATTAAAATTAAATAACTAGAGAAAACAATTAATTAATATACAAATAAATAAATAACAAAGATTATTTATATTTAATTTTTACCTTTGTACCTATTTCAAAATATTATTACAAAATGATATTCATGCACAAATTTATTTATTTAGCAATTATTTTATTGTTTGGCTTCAATTAAATATGCTAAGTTTTTTTTCCATTTATCGCTGCGTCATCAGAAACTATTTAAAAAAGATATCTATTATAATTCCTAAATAAAATTTTCCAAAACCTGGCACAAATATAAACATACGTATCTTATTTTCAAATCAACCTTGACTGATAAATAAATTGACAATTTTGTTTATAAATCGAACATACATAATACATATGTATACAGTATATATTATGTATCTTATCCACTATCCAGGGTCGGACTTACTTATGTATGGTAGACATACCTTAAAAATTGTTTGAACTGAACCCCTCTATATTTTGTACAATATATTTATATATTTGAGTACTTATTTTTGTATCTACCCTATGAATTTTGATAATACATTTTTAGGAACATACTCAAAAAGGAGGTAATATTAATCATATAATGCCAGCCCTGGACAATGATTATTTACATACCCAGGTCCTATTTTTTTAAGTTTACTTTATATACAAAGCATGTTATTTTATAAAAATTATTTCATTTTAAGGAGTGCCAAATACCTAGGTTTGCAGTGGTTAAAACGACCCATATCTATAATTTATGTTCTATTATTTAAAAAGAAAACAATTTTTTAAGAAATAATTTAAAATCATACATATTTCAAATGATTCATAACAAGGAAACATCTGCCATGAGTTTCATGAGACTTTCTTACACGTATTACAGAGATTGAACAGTGTAGGTACGTGTGTCATAGACCATGGGACTTTGTGATTCTAATAAATTATGCAAAAAAAATCGTTCTGGCTGAATCATAATAGATTGAAAAAAATGAATGAGATATAAAATTTTTATGTAAAATATTTTTTTATTTGCACCATTTCAAAAATAATGAGAAAATACAATAATTGACAAGAGTAAACATCCGCTTCCGGTTTAGTGAACGTTTGAAAAGAAAATACATTAGATAAAAGTTGTAGAGAATATTAATATCTACATTTTATGTCCTATATTTTTTGTATAAAATTAGAAATGCCTACATTATTCACTGTATAAGAAAGTTCTGTGGCACTCGTGACAGATATTTTACTTACAATATCGTACCATTATTAATTATGTATAATACATTCAAGATAAAAACCCAATGACGTCATAGCACAAGAAATAAGAGATGTATTTACAAACTGAACATTGTTTATTATAAACATGGTAACGTAAACTTGAATAAATAAACATACACGTATTGTTATGGTTTAAATAATAAAATAAAAAATCAATGTCACGATATATTTCATACTTTTATGAATTCTTTTGATAAAGAAACGAATTTGTTTCATTTTTTTGTGTTAGGTAATAAGTTTATAATCAATGTTTGATTTATTAATCATAAGTTAAAGGTAAATAAGCAATTAATCATAGTTTATACATACAAAATGTATGAGTGTTTGTTTTGACTTAAATCATAAACATTGTTAGTATGTACGTGTTCCAAAACACGTGTCATGATAATATTATATTATGGAGAAGGGTAATAAATAAAATATAAAAACGTTGTACAAAAGAAAACTATTTATTTAAAAATCATTTACAAATTATATCTTTAACAAATACGTAAATTAAATTATTTTAACAGATTTAATATGAGCAAATTTTTTATTATTTATAATAAATATATAATAACCAGTATTTCTGAAAAATTTTATATTCTTTTACAGGGAAAAATAACGGTAATAATGAAAATGTTGGAATATGGAACATTTTTTTTTGTTTTGAGATATACTGGCTAAAATATAAATATAAAACAAATATATATACTTGTTTACACTTTACACATAACATATTTGAAAGAAAAATAATCAAATAATACAGTTCAAACTATAATAAATCTATTATAATTTTTTTTTATATTCCCATTATTTTTTATCAAAATATAATGAAAAATATTGTTTTCTCATCTGGTTTTGTAAAAATAATGATGTAAAATGTTGTAACTGTTTATTTATAAAATTGTAAACAAGATTATGTATTTTAAAATTAACGTTTTGCAATGAAGAAACACATATTACATAGCTGATTTTTTTTAAAGATTAAATTCAATTTTATACTATATAGATCTACATGTATTTTTTTATTTTATTTTTTTATCGATAAAATAAATTATAATAATTACACATATTTTTTATGGTACATTTTTTTTATCAATGACTTCAATTTATTAAATTATTTATAATCTAAATAAAAATTCGATATTTTTTTTTTGTAAATTGTATACTCTATTTTATCAAAATGCAATTTACTGATCATTGTATGAGTCACAATAATAAATATATTATATTATACATATTTTCCAGATAATAATTGCAAAATTAATCAGTTCAAATATTAATATTTACAATATATTGATTGTATTAAAGACCTACAGCATTACATTGCAAAATAGAGTATATTTACATATTATTTCCATCGTATGCGGATGTTAATTGATTTGTTGAAAAATAAACTCATTAAATGTAAAATAGTGTTTTTGAATTTTTTTTTTTACAAAATAATTCAGTATTTACATTCTGGTAAGACTAAAATTTCAGTTTTTTAGTTGGGTAGGTACCTACCTAAATCTAAAAAAAATGAGAAAATAAAAAATACAACAGTTAATAATAATCAATAAAAATCATTATACTCAGAATAGGCTGTTAATTTAATTAATTTGAATAATATACATAAGAGTAAAATGAAACAACAGAAATCATATTTTCATTCATATAATACTATACAAATGCATACAATTAAAAATAAACAATTAATATATAATTTATAGAATATTGACAGCCCTGTACATTTAAATAAATTATAAAAACTATCGTACAATATTTTAAACAGGTATCAAGCTAATTGTTTGCGAACTGTTCAGAAATCGTCAAACAGTTGTGCGCTAAAGAAGTTTATCGGAAACACAACCATTCTCATCACATTAATACATTATCACTAATCAAACCTTATTTATTATATAGATACAGAATAAGCGTAGTTTTGTGTGTGTGTGCAAAATTCATCAAATCCTATTTACTCCCATTATCTTTGGATTACATGTTAAAATAAATATGACTGTTTTTAAAATAACACACACTACTATAAACAAACAAAACATCAAGTTCAGATTAATTAATCGTTTAAGCGTAAACAATAGAAAATTTAAGAAAATACTCTAATCGCTAAACCTAATCATACGAGAACAATTTCAACCGGGGGACACATATTTACAATATAAATACTTAACATAGATATTGCATTAAATCGTTATTACCTATAGATTAGAGATGTCGCAGGTTGCAGGTTGCAGGTATACAAGTTCATTGTAAATAAACACCGTGTCGGCGAGGTCATAGACTCCTAGGAAAGGATGATGCAATCCGCGGGAATGGACACGATTGCACCATCGACGAACGCATGTTTGTTTTGGTACGCCGCGCCGCCATCTTTGATTACCGACATTGTCTACGGCTAGGGCCACGGAAGAGGAACAACAAAATAATCACACATTTACACATTCATGTTTCTACGTGACATATTTTCAGTACAGGACTCCTAGAATCCTCTTCCGAGTCGTAGAAGTATGTTTGTTTAGGTGTCAGATTGATTTGCAGACGTCTCACAGCTTCCTTGATCAGACTGCCGTCTCGGAGCAACTCCTGTAGCATTTCATACGGGTCGTCAGACGTTTTGCTAGAGTCGCCTCCACGTAACTTCTTCGAGCACGATAAGCACCCGTCTCGCGATGTCCTCACGCAGTTATCACAGCCTGTAGGTTCACTCCAACTTCTACACGGAACTATATATGGCGATGGTCTGGACGACTTTCCGTGCCCGTTGCGATTATTATAAGACGGACGGGCTTTTAAAGACGCGGCACTAAGTCGCAAATTCTCCTTTATTTCACTCACTAACTGTTCCATATCTTCAGACAAAAAATCTGCCCCAGTTTTTACTTGATTTGACGAAAGTACAAATTCTTCTTTAGATGGCATCTTACAGTTGCCAATACACTTGTCCCGCACCTATCACGGATATCAAGTTATTTGCTTTAATGTTTAACAAAACAAAGCGATTATGTGTAGAAAAACACGCGTACACCAAATTTCACTTTATTGAATGGAGATACAACTATTATGATTGTGAAACTTATGTTTGTGCACTAGTAATGTACAGTCAGCCCAGCCAATAAAATGATGTCAGCGCGTTGTAAGATAGCTACCTACATAAACAAATATTACAGTCAGTCTGTCACGCTAGTGACACACTCTGCACCGTATACACGCGCCGTCCAGACGTACTGTAACAAGTATGGCGGAATGTGTAGCACAGATCATAATCAAAATATTTACGTTCTTATTGAAAAACTGGGACTGTACACAAACTGTATTATGACTGTACCGTTTACCATTACGTCCGTGCTGGCGGTGCTAACGTGTAGCATTCCCACTCCACTATTTTACTAATTTATGGCAAATTTACCACATTGTTTAATAATGAATTATCACTTATAAATAGAAATAACAATCATATCTACATATCGTTTTATGTAATATAAAAAATACTTTATTTCGTTTACCTATAAATAAATAAAATTCTTTGTTATTGATTTAATTTATTTATATAAAATTACATAAATATTTTTTTACACTACTTATTACAAAAGTTAATTAACTAAGTATATAATTTAATTTGTTTTGTTAATAATAAACTCGACATTAGATACATTTAATTATATAAATATAAAAAAATATACGTATGTTTATATATGTTTTTCCTACTTTAAATAAATACACTGATATGTGCGAAAGCTGTTAATAAAATTAAATGATTTTTTTCATGTTATCGGTAAGCAGTCGAGTTACATAACAAGTAAAGGGTTAACTACTAAATCACAGTAACTCCTCATTCAATATAGATTCATACAGAGATTACTATTATGGATAATTATATAATTTCATGCAATATTTGAATGAGGAATCAATGTACAGTAATCCCTCCATTTACACAGTTAATTGGTTCTGTGAAAACAGTACATAAATTGAACAATAGAAAGTTGTATAAAAAATGACATAATTTTTTTAAATAAAATTTAACAGGTTTCTAACAAAAAAAAACGGTTTTTGATTAACTGTCATAAAAATATAGCTATATTATATTATATTATATTAGTTAATATTTATCCAAAATCAATCAATTTTAAATCACAAGAATTGATGGTATAAAAAACATATCCAGAGTCTGCTATTTTGATTGAACCACGATCAGGATTTATGTTTTCAATAAATTCAAGAACTTTATGAAACTTTTTCAACCACGTAAATGTGAATCCACGTAAATGGAGGGATTACTATATATGTTAAAATATTTACACATCATCAGTATCAACTGTATGACCTATAACAGTCGCTGACTGGTGATATCTTCTTCTTGAAGCAAAATCTTCATTTTCTTCATTGATTTGGGTTGACTGTACGTCGACATGAGGATGCGTGGGTGTTATTAATATTTGTTCATATTCCTGAACTCGCTTTCTATTTAAAATAATTATTCATTTAAAATAAAACACTACAATTATTTCCTACATGGACATACCCGCACAATCGTAAAATACCGGTTTTAATCCATCTTGTGAATCGGAATTCAGCTGCGAGCCCTGGTTTTACCGCAGGATTTGCCGTTCCAACGTACAGCCATAAGAGAAACACTGCAACTATATTGGTTAAAGCGTATCCCCAGTTCACGAGGAACATGATAATCAATTTAATTATAGCCTGAAATATAAACAGTTAATATAGAGTAGACCACAATTAGATAGCCTGTTTTTTACCCCAAGTAAAGATATCCAACGATTACAAATAGAAGAATACCAATTCTTTGGTTTGGAATGTATATGCTTTTTCGGAGAAACAATCTGAACATCGGAACGTGAATTCTACAAAGAAAATTACATTTAATTGTAATAAATTAGTTGTGTTGATTTCTGAACGTACTCCGATATTTTTATGCCTGACTCGTTCTGGAAACAAAGAATCCAAATCGCTTCCAACAGAATTGGAAGAATTCATCGTGTCATCATCAAATCTGTCTCTAGACTGTCCGTTTGCAGATGCCGTAAATCTTTCTTCTCTCTGAGACTGAATGTCAAAAGTCTGTGCTAATGCAAAATATGAGTAATCAACGCATGCATACGTCAACAAGAACGGCATTGTCACAATTGGAGCGAGTGTGTTGATACCTCCAATCATGATAAACGTTAGAGTCACTACTGCAACCACTGCCATGGAGTAAATAGGAACTTTATTGGGGCCACGCTGGAATAAATTGAATAAACAAATGTATAGACTGTTAAATTCAAATTTTTTGTATAATGTTTACCCCTTTTCCTAAGATACCTATTCCAGGGAATACATTTTCATTTGCAATGGATTGCAGGACTCTTGGTGTTCCATACATAGCTCCAAGACAACTCGACATAGATGATACATAAAGCCCAGCTAGTAACAACACACTAACTGCGGAAACTTTAGCCGAAATCATAAAATCAATAAGCAAAGTCTCACGCTTACACGTTGCACCCAAGGTCAGAATAAATACCAAATATAAAAATGTTCTAGAAAATAAAGTTCAATTACTTGAAATAAATGCACAGTACTTATTTTAAAACATACCCGACACCAATCGCTGAAAGTGTTCCGTTTGGAATGTCTGTAGAAGGTGCCCGTAAGTCTCCACTCATGTTTATACCCGACAGTATTCCGGTGACAGTTGGGAAAAAAACACCGAATACAGTGAACCAACGATAACCTTCGGTATAGTTAGACCAAAGATTCAAAGCTAAATTATCACTCAACCATCCTTCAAACCCACTTGCTGTAATAAAATTATTACATATTATACTTATTCTAATGCACCAATTATGGATATAATTTTTTACCCATATCGGTGTGGACAAAACTTCCTACCATAAAATCAAGACCCGCTAATAATAGAATAATTAATAAAATAAACTGCAACTTAACAACCCACTTTACACCAGCTACATTAATAATACTGAGAAGAAGTACAGCACCGCATCCAAACAACCTCTCTGCCAATGGATGACCTGGCATGCCAATAAGTCCGGCCATAGATTCACCAAACCCTAGTACATTCAAAGCGCACCCTACTGCCTGAAAAATATAAATAAAACGGTAACAAATTAATGCTAGATATTAGTTTAAGGTCTTACTTGTCCAAAACAGTACAGAAGACCAATTGAACCTCCAAATCTTGAACCTAATGTGTGCGCCAACAGAAAATAAACTCCACCGCTTTCGATTCTACACCTTTCGCAAATGCCGACAGCAGAAAGTACAGATACAAGAGCAACAAGTACTGAAAAGTAATCGAACATGCATACACTGGATTTATCAGATTTAAAATGAGTATAGGTACCTGTAGCTATCACAATTAAAATTGCACTTAAAACACCCGCCTGGCCCACAATCCATCCAGATCGTAAGAAAACAATTACACCAAATATATTAATTAGACAAGATGTAAAAACACCATCCCAGGTACCAAACAATATGGGTTGTGATATGAAAAAGTTTGTCCTCCACCATGGCATGTCTCCCTTTAAAATAACGAGTAATTGTTACTATTATTTTGATTTGTTTATTAGAAATATTTATACCTGTTCCTCGGCAAACAATTCGTTTGCTCCAGATGCATGATGTCCTCCAGCAGCATAGTCATATTCATTACCTAAATCTACAAAACCTCCTGTAGATGCTTGGCCTCTGATAGCACCTTCGCTACCTAGACCAAATCGAGACCAATCAACATCTTTATTAGGATTTTTATTACGATTCGTGTGTCGTTCAGATAGATCCATATTGTTATGATTTAATGCAAAGAAAATGCTCTACATATCTATTTACAAATACTATGATAAATAACTTAAAACTCTTGACTCTTGACCGCCTCTCGGATGAAAGCCTTTGTCAGACGGCATTACACCTTTCACACTTTTTTCCTGATAAGTTATTAAATCATAATCAACGTCATTAATTTATCTTTTAAAAATTATCTACTTTCTTAATTAGACGTGTAGAGATATGCCAAATATACCTAGGGAAATGGATATTTGGAAATGAGTAATAAACATCATACAGAGACATCTGACAGTAAAAAACCAAACGATAATACAAACACAAAGGCTAATTTAAAATATATAGGTAAGTAAAATATGACAAGAATAATCGATGAAATCAAACTTGATTATACTTTTTTGTATTTATTATATTATTATTTAACAATATCTATTCTTTTGAAAATCTTCTTTATTAATAAATGTTTGAAAATTATATTCAATAATTACATAAATATTGTTTTTAAATGTATATTTTCGTTTATTCTGTGAATATATTATTCAATAATATAATAAATTATGTTAAAACTATTGTAGTTATAATAAAATAAAATAACAATAACAGAATATTCTTTGTGATATTTATTGTATTTTTTCTGCTTATAGATTTTTATTCAATGTTGAACATATGTCTATAAATATATACAAATTATTCACGAATTTTTTATCTACTCTCCGTGTGATATATTTAAAAAAAAACATACAGGGAAGTCGGTAAATTAGATCAACTTTTTAACATATGAATATGTGGGGTGCCCATAAGTGCTGTGTGCATTTGTGTGAGTCAAACAATCAACATTTCAAAATGGCTATTCCGTGATACCTACAGATTGTCATTCGGATACATTTTGTTCTTGTACCATATTAAAAGTGAGTTCAAGATGTTAAATTAATGTTGGAATCTTAACGAAAAGTTATTAAACGAATCTCGTTGTTTATTTTTAAAATGCAAAGTGGTTCTGTGATGTACAACAGCAATATTATGATTACTAAAGTGGAAAAATAGGATATCATTACAAGGAAACATGACTTCTCCAATAATAACCAGTTCCTCTGGGAACGGAGTCGTGGGTGCACCTGATATGTTACACAAATATGTAACTCTGGCTCAAAAGGATGAATTAATTAAAGAGCAATATGAACAAATATGTAGATTGAAAAGAGAGTTGGAGGGACTTGCCAATGAAAGAGACCTCCTGCTTTGCGAAGTCAGCAATCTTAGATTTGAATTGGAAATGGTTGAACTCAAGAGAATCCAAGATGATACGTATGTTTTAAAGTTTATACATTTTATCCTGTTATAGAATATATTCATGTAATTTCCTGCCCTAAAAAAAACCAGATGTTATTCTTATAAACTCTCACTAAATTCAATTTTAATCGATTTGGCTATAAATATTATCAATAATTATTGATATATCATTGTAGTTATCCACAAAAAATGGACAGCACTCAATACGTAGTACCGATGAGTAGTAATATGTATTCAGGTCAATCATACATCCAAGCTCGGTCTTACATGCAAACTCAAATGTTAACTTCGATGACCCAAAGTTATGACTCTAATAACGTCTCTCCACATTCTCAAATACAGTCTCCATTAGTGTACAAAAAGGGTTCGGTTCGCAACAGTGGTGATATGTTGAAACGCATCAGAGTCCAAAATGCGTAAGTTTTTTATTTTATTTGAGTAATATTAATTTCTATAAGTGTATTGACAGATATTTATAAGTACATGTTGTGGGAAAATTATATATTTTTATCATTATGTGTGTGTGTTTTTATTGAAGGCCATAAGTTCAATATCTATTGTATTGTGTGCACGTGTATAAGATTTTTTATTATTTTCTGAATTGAGGTCAAAGGTGATAACAGAAATTAATCGAAAGATCATATGTCATAGAGATATTATGTTTTTGTACAATTTTAGATATGAGCTATCACAAGATTTGCTTGATAAACAAATTGAAATGTTGGAACGAAAATATGGTGGTCTGAAAGCACGAAAGGCAGCTTTAATGATTCAAAGAGCATTTAGAAGATACACTCTGCTTAAAAAGTTTGCAGCAATTACTGCAATGGCCAAAGCTGAGAAACGCTTAAGTCGAAGACTTCAGAATGTTGTCATGGAAGGAAACGAACACAATTCTGTTTTAAATTTAGAAGACAGTGAAGATTCAAGAACATGTGTTGGAGATAGTCAATGTCGGAAAGAGTACAACAGGTGTGTTTGAAACTTTTAATCTGTTTTTCTTTGTGACTAGAAAAATATTTTATTTTAGCTACAGTTCTCGAGAATGTACTCCAAATTCAAATGCAATACGGCCAGTGCGCTCTCTGTCACTGCGGGAACGCCGTAACATGGATGTGACCCCTTTACCGAGAAGCCAATCAGGAACTAACAACAGCTGCTGGTCAGGTCACGCTCCGACCAACTTCTATGTCCAGCGGCAAGAGAACACACCGCAACAAGGAAACAAACCTCAAGACAACTTGAATCAGCAGATGGTGTCACCGTGCGAGGCCTGTTCACCCGAATCTATGCAGACAAACATCGTGTGGAACACAATGTCCGATGTGACAAACTATCGGATACAGAGATTTAATCACATCATGAAGAAAGTCCCTCCTGAAGTTCCCAAGAGGACATCGAGCATTACGTCCAAGTCAGAGCCACGTCCGTACCGGGCCAACGGTCTCAGCAAAACAGCAGAGAACGGAAGCTTGTCGAGTGTCCAGAGCTCAGGCAGTGATAGCAGTATTTCAGCTGATAGGGCTACATGTGATGGCTCCGATCGGTAAATCTTTCTCTGATAACTATTTCGGAACAAAACTATTTTATAAAACATTCATCTTTAGGTTTATTTGAGATAGGCATACGAAACTTAATTCTAAATACCATTACCTTTATTATGACCTTTAGACATTTACCTTTACCTGTCAAGGTCAACTAGGGGTCATCATAGAATTTTTAAATGGCAACTTATTGTGACATCACAGCTGTAATCAGATTTTGAATTCAGAGTATCTTTTGAATGTTATAATCAAAAGATCAAATTGAATTCAGATTTTAATATAAGATACAGGTTTCCATTTAAAATTTCAATGTTGACTTTTCTTTTACCTTGACAAGCAAAGAGTTAAAATGCCTAATGGCTTTAAAAAGGTACATTTTTAAGAATCATATATACCCTAAAAATCTCATATACTTTATTTCTTTTTCCAGTGGTTCTGGTGGTTCTCCGATAAGAAAACGCAAAGGTCTTGTACGTAATTTATCTCCGGAAGCAGTTTCCGAGAGCAGTCTGATGGGAATATCCCATACATCGGCTTCTGTGTACACACTAGAACACACGGAAGAGACGACAGTCAGCTACAAGGTTTCGGAAACTGTCCGCAAACGTCAGTATCGTGTTGGACTTAATCTTTTCAATAAGAAGCCAGAACGGGGTGTCGCCTATTTGATACGAAGGGGTTTCTTGGAGAATTCTCCACAAGGGGTCGCGCGGTTCTTAATATCAAGGAAAGGGCTTAGCAAACAAATGATTGGAGAGTATTTAGGCAATCTGCAGAATCCTTTCAATATGGCTGTTTTAGAGTAAGTGAAAATTTAATAAATGCTTTCAAGTACTCACTGTAAAATTCCATTCATTTTTATTCTCTTAACACCACTCTAGTACTCAGAAAAACTAGCATAACTAGAAAAACATTTATTGACACAACTTTCAAGTATAAAATATTTTTTTTTATTATATATTATATTAAATTATTAAATATTTTCTTGTAAATAATTGTAATAGCTAAAGAGTAGCAGAGGGGAAATTTTTTTAATTAAAATAGGTTAATAGGTTAAAAAAACGCAAAACAAAAAGAGTACCACGTCAGCGGTACTTTTTTGTATATTACCTTTAATTTGCAATTCCTGGTCTATACATTGATTCTTCCATATACGTAGTGATGTCCTCTGACTCTTTTTGAGATGCTCTTTTAAGTTTTCTTGCTTGTTTATTATATTAGCTATTGATACTGTCCAGTCACTAACTATGTTTATTCTCTTCATTTTTCATTATTATAACTCAGGTAATATTTGGAATATTGGCAAGGTTAAAGTCTTAAAATATTCTTAAAAGTATAATTAATAAATCTAAGCAAACAAATATTTTGATTTTTTGAAAATCTTGGGGTGATGTAACCCTATTAGCCATTTTAATAGTTATCTTTTTTTGTGTATTTTGATTTGACTCATTTGTTTATTTTTTAAGATGTTTTGCACACGAATTGGATTTGTCTGGCATGCAAGTGGATGTAGCACTACGCAAATTTCAAGCCTATTTTCGAATGCCTGGCGAAGCTCAGAAAATCGAACGACTGATGGAAGTATTTTCGCAACGATATTGTCAGTGTAATATTGATATAATTGCTCGTCTTAGATCTCCAGACACAGTATGTTTAAATAAACAATACCTAATTGTGTTTATTTTATGTTCTATACTGTACTTTTATTTTTATTTTAGATATTTGTATTAGCTTTTGCCATAATAATGTTGAACACCGATTTGCATACCCCGAATTTAAAACCCGAAAGAAGAATGAGATTAGAAGACTTTATAAAGAATCTACGTGGAATAGACGACTGTGGTGACATAGACAGAGATATGCTCGTTGGAATTTACGATCGAGTCAAAGCTAATGAGTTTAAACCTAGTTCGGATCACGTTACTCAAGTAGTTAAGGTTCAGGCTTCTATTGTTGGCAAGAAACCGAACATGGCTTTACCGCATCGTAGACTGGTCTGCTATTGTCGTCTGTACGAGATTCCTGATATTTATAAGAAGGAACGACCAGGAGTACACCAAAGAGAAGTGTTTTTATTTAATGATTTGCTTGTAGTCACTAAGATTTTGAGTAAGAAGAAATCATCAGTTACCTACACATTCCGACAGAGTTTTTCTCTGTGTGGAATGATTGTTACATTATTTGATGTTCCACGTAAGTGCACAAAATAATAAAAGTTATTTAATGTTTTTTTTACAATTAACTTCTTTATAGATTATCCATTTGGTATTCGGTTAACCCAGCGTGTGGATGGCAAAGTATTGATAACATTCAATGCCCGTAATGAGCATGACAGATGCAAGTTTGCCGAAGACCTTCGAGAGGCGGTGAGCGAGATGGACGAAATGGAAAGTCTGCGTATCGAAGCCGAACTGGAGAGACAGAAGTCTAGTCGTAACAGATCTGGCACGGAGAACAGGGACAGTGGAGTCGCCGATGTGGAAGTGTGCCCTTGCCCCTGCACCCAAGGCACAGTACTAGTCAGACCCTCGGACGGAACGGGGCCCATAGGGAACGCGGCCCAGCAAGATATGAACCAACTCAAGCGTTCTGCACTCAGCAACTCTTTGCTAGATATTCATGATCAGTGTAAGTAGAATTTTATTAAAATACTTATCTTCTTAGAATCTATACAATTCTTATATCGGATAGATAAAAAAAATATAAAAATTCCTGTTTGATCCATACAAACTTTGGAATAATATACAGGTTGGAACATTTGAAGTGTTACAGATTTTTATCTCAGATTATTGCATATTTGAAAAAAAATGTTTTGTTGTGAGGGAGAAATCAAATAATAATATTTATTTATTTGATTACGAAGGGAGTCATCATCAGAAAAAATATTTAACTTTAGAAAAAAACTTTCTAATAGCAGCACATATATTTTAATATAAACGTATAATAAATCTCAAAAAAAATTGTCATTTTTGGCACTTTAAGTTAGGTTATTTCAAAAACATGATGTGAAGAAGCAATTTGGGCAACAGATTCAGTTTCAGCATGTCAAAAAGCTCCAAGTAGAAACAACAGAACAAAAGTGTTTTTTTGTCAGCCTGTGTTATAGGTTTTACATCCAGAAAGTACTTTAGTTTGTTGCAATATAAACAAGAGAGTAAATATTTGTAATTTGGTCCGTGAGTTTCATCCATCATACAAGACTGAATATAGAAAACAAACAGAATGAAGTCTTTAGAGAGTGTTTGTCTGTATTAGTTACAGGAGACAAGCCACAGAGGCGAGGCAGTGTCGGTTCTCTAGACAGCGGAATGTCCATTTCTTTTCAGTCAAACTCCGCTAATAATGGAACTCGTGGGGATCCATCAAAATCCAAACCAATGAACCACCAGCAGTCGTTTTTAGGAGGTCTGTTCAATAAAAGGGAACGTAAGCATTCACGTTCCGAGGACCCATCTAACAGCCCCTTTGTCCGGTCGACGGAGGTATAAATATAATGTGTATATTCTCCAAGTAGTTTGTTCATAATTGTCTAATATAGTTGACATATTTCAAGGCAGAGATGGGTTTTGTGTCTACAGGATGATGGAAATATTAATTGCCATATCGCTTTCAAATGATGTCCAACAGATTTTGCCTAAAAAATTGCAATTATTGTTGGATAAGTTGATGTTTGGCTATTATTATTTCTGTTGTTCTGTATATTGTGTAATATAGGCACAGAATGATAACAAAAACTGTGTTTCTTTTTTAAATGGTACATTTGCGATGCTTTGTAAATGTATGTTCAGACAATACCTACATGAGTGTAAAGTTTAATTTATTCTAGTTAAATTTAAGTATCTCAAATGTACAGAACAAGAAGAACACGTTAGTCATTTGACTGGTTACCATTTTGTTATCGTTTTGAGCAATTCATTCTTTTAGGGATTTTGGCGCAAAGAAATGTGATAAAAAAATCTAGTATTGATATTTTTTATCTGTAGATCATGTGATAGATTTATATTCGTAATGTAAATATTAATTTAAAAAAAATATACTTCTATCCTATTTATACAAGATATTAGGCACTTTGCATAGTGTATCTTTGAGGCTTTACCTAGAGATATTCTCTTCAATAACTTGTGCACAGAAGATAAAACTTTTTTTAAAATTATTTGTGTATACATTTTAAATTATTTGATTATCTAACGATAAAATTAGGAATTGATGATTGTAAACATTGTTGGAATGATTTTTATGTAAAATAAACTATAGACTTTGAATCCCTTTATTATAAATGAAACAAAATCTGTTTCTGCCTTTATTTATCATGAATATACATGGATAATTTATTTTTCGTTGTTATGTTGGACTATATTTATTATTAATTTGTAACTAATTTCTGGTCTAATATCAGTGGGTTTGTTAAAAATCAGGTGTCATAGAAAGTTTTGTAAATAACTAATTGACCCCAATATGTCTACTTTCTACACTTAACACTGTTTGAACCTTAATTGTATGTGAATTTTCATACGATAAGTATTTAAATAAATTATTAATAATAAAATATTTAATTGAGGTCAATTGTATTGTGAACAAAATGTGACCAATCCCAGTTATTTATCTATATTATTATTTATTGATATTATTATATTGACAAAATCATACTCAGCGTCGAAAAGCAAGCACATTGTGTTAAGAAATATACAAAAAGTACTATTATTTATCATGTTTTATTATGGAAACACTGTTTTTATTTATATTTAATTTTAAATACAATTACACATAGTAGGAAAGAAATTTTTAATTTCAAAAATGACAATAGTTTATACATTAACTAGTTAAAGCATTATTTTACTTAACAAAAAAAATCACATAGGTAATGGTATATTTTAAATATTGATAATTCTTTACTGATGCAGCTAAAATAGGAACTTAACTTTCATAAACTGAAGAGCAATTTTCCAAAATGAGCCGAAGAGAAAAATTTTAAAACATGGTGTATTTTGGAAAAATAATTTACTATAAAAATCGTGATACAATATTAGCTCATTTAGTCATTTTACATTTCTAGAATAATTATATTCACTTTCACATCACTTATTTATAGTTTTTAGTATGTGTGTGTGAACAAGTAAAGACTGTACCAACATTTCGGAAGACGTGTCACTTATTTACTCAATCGGTACTTAAATAAACTACCTTTAATTATTTTATTACGTATATAAAACTGGTCAAAATGATATATATCGTATTAATCATTGCATTTATCTATAAATTCTTTTATTTTTTAATTTGTAAGATTTAAATAGTATTTAATTTATTTTTAAGTGGTTTAAAAAATGTCACTGATTACTAAAATTACTAGTCAAATATTCTTTTTTCAGTGTTTTTAAAGTAATCTTTAACGTACTATATAGCGGGTTGATGAATAAAAATTTTCTGTTTGGCGACAAAGTATTTTGGAACTATAAATCACACAGTTATAATGTTTATATTTCAAATAATTTCAATCGACCGTTTACTTATAAATAAATTTGCTAACCCTCTAATGCATTAATTTTTTTGAGACCTAATAGTTTCTGTGTACATTAATTTCACTATTTTTAACAAAATTCTCTTTGCTACAATAAATGCTTACATCTCGTGTAACGAAAATAATTCTCCTCAAAGCAGTATTGTGCAATTAGAGGTAAAATTTTTTGTATGGCTGAAAAAACCATCCGCCCTAAGGCAGGTAAGTGAATTAGAGGGCTAAGTCGATGTTAATTTATTGTTTAGTACTTATTACTTTCAAAAAATAATGTGAAGGTGGTAGAATGTAATATAATTTACTTGAATGGTTTGAAATTTTAATGTGTAAGATAAAATGTCGCTAGGCAGGAGCAGTTTCTTTTAATCCATTCGGTATTTTAAAGAGTTAAACAATATTTCAATATTATGTACTTTAAAGGTTAATTTTATATGAAAATGTGTTAATTATATAATTATGTAGTATGGCAACAAAATACAAACAAGAAGAATTCTACACAGTACCTGGATTAAATATTTAAAAGAATATTTTTCTACATAATTTAAAAAATATATATAATTAACATTTGAAAAGTAAAATTTATTATTTGTTGCGGAGGAAAGAAAAGTGTCTTGTCGTTCACCAAATACGTAAATGTATATAATTAACCATTTTAGTGCACACACATACGTCTCTTATATCCTGTAACATATTTATATAGTTTTTGTACCTAACTCGTACCAGGTTTTAGTATATGCATAAATAAATTGTAATATCAAAGATTTGAGGCTTCTATGCTGATCTCTAGATGTATCTCAAGTCCAGATACAGATAAACTGATTTCTTATATACCAGTATTTAAACATTTCAAAAAAGGAGAGAAAGAAATAAAAAAGTAATTAATTATAATGGCCTGTGATTTTTTTCTCATTTTTTGATACATTTTATGCATTTATTTTTTGTCAAGAGTTTGCGTTAATCAGTGTATTTAACAAATTGTTCAAATATTAATTTTAATTTCTTGTTGTAAAAAATTGTTGATCATTTCTATTTCAACTAATTAAATAATAATCAACTATGCTAACTAAAGCTCAAAGAAGTAAAAGAATGTTTACAATATAATGAACGTACTTAACGATTTTTTGCAATAAGATGTTAAATAAGTTAAGGTATTGATAATTTATATTATAACTAATATTGATTTGTTAAATTCATTACCGTTAAATGATAGTATAGCTAAAGTACCTTTTTGGGTAATTTGAAGAGCGCTATTTGTGGTATATATATATTTATATTTTTGTGTGTATGTGTTTTTGAAACTGTCAAGTCACTTGCATTACAGTTTAAACGTCTCATGATATTAACTATATAATATATAGGTCAAAGCTCATATGTATACTCTATAGTAACTAACATTAAATTTCAGTATTAATTTTCCCAATATTATAATTTTTTAGTTACTACAAAAAATGTAGATTTATATACTTTATTAACCCAAATTGTAAACCAACTTTATGACAAAAAATTATTGGAGAAATTATAATAAAGCTAATAGATATTTAAATATTTTTATTTAAATTAAAACCCAATGTTTTACAGAAATAAACTTTTTTGTTAATTATTATAAGGTTATTTTGTCAAATTGCTTTCAAGTATTGCTACGGATGGCAGCACTGTAGTCTTCTAAACCATTCTAAGCGAGTTTGTACGTCAAAGTTTCAAATTTTATTTTATTATTTATTTAGAATTCAAGTGATTAATTTATTACATTTTAAATCGGTTTATGTTTAATTTATATATCTTGCGCCAATGAATATAATGAAGTGAACAGTGATGTTAAACTTTAAATTTTAAAATCGTGTTTCTCAGTAGTTTCATTTGTTGCGTTTAAATATCAGCGATAAATTTTTATAATAAATGTTTTTATGGAAAAATTGAAGGGCATATTATTAGTTTGATCAGTTCCTGAGAATATTGGTTCGTTGGAAGTCGATGTTCAGTGTTTTTAACACTAATGCCAGGTAAATTTAAATTTATTTCTTCAATTGCATAATATGATTTTTTCAGCGTTGTGTAATGATACCCAGTGGTACGGGTTATTTTAGTGTGTAGTTATAACTTGTTTCTGCAGTTCGAAAAATGAAAACTACGCAGTTGTAAAAAATAATTTGTGTATAGTTGAAAAATTGTAAGTATAAAAGAAAAATATAAATAAAACGGCCAAGTGCGTGTTAGGCACGCACATGATAAGGTTCCGTAGTCATTCTCACTACGATTTATAAAAAGATTCATTTCAAAATTTTTCATAAACTATTTTTGCTACAGCGTTCGTTATAATTTTCATTGAAAGTGCTAATTAAAAGCTGTTCAGAAATTTTTTCAGATTTTTTGAATCGATAGTTTAAAAATTAGGGGGGGTGGGACGCTCTGATAACGACATTCAAAAGCAAGTATATTGTGACTGAAGGGTTAAAATCAAAAGGTCATAACATTTTTTGTTGCATTTTAGGAGACCTATCTCAATGGGATAAGTGGAAAAAAAGTGAGTTCACCTTTTAGTCTATTTTACAATGTTCGTTATAATTTTCATTGAAAGTACCAATTAAAAGTTATATTCTCAATTTTTTTCAGATTTTTTGAATCGATAGTTTAGAAAATAGAGGGGGGACATTGGTAACGACTTTGAACGCAATTATATCGTGACTAAAGGGTTAAAATCACAAGGTCCTAAGACAGGGAAGAGAAGAGGGTCCAAAATAATTTTTCTTTTTCAAAAATATCATTATTTCTGTTTTTGGGTTATCATTCTACGTACGTATACCAAATTTCATCTTAATCTATAAGGGTTCTTATTTTTCTGCGGAACCCTTAAAAGTGTAAGTGTAGAGCCAAAAAAAGCTCACAATAATTTGTAAGAAAAGTGCAGAGCAAAAAAAGAAGATATTTACAGTGGGAAAACCTTAGTTCAAAAGAGTACCGCGAGTCAAAAAAGTTTGGGAACTACTGGTTTATGGTATACAATTAAGGATTGAAAAAAAAACAGGTAAATGTATATACACTTAATATTTATTTATTTATAAATATGTAAATAATACATTATTAAATAAACACGCATTTATGTATTCTTAAAGATTAATCTTTGTTTCAAAGACTTCTTAAAACTTTTATTTTGATTGTGTTAGGTCATTATCTATGTTTTCAAGAAGTCTATGAAATTCTTATTTTTTCACATATTATAATTCATATCTAATAAAAAGTAAATCTCACTTTTGAACTAATTATTAATCAAATAAGTATATATTTAAACAAATTCGTATTGAAAGTATTTTTTAGGGGCACAAGCGTAGATGAAATTTATAAGGATACTTATATCATTTTTTAAATCACTTCTAAGGAAGTGAGTAGCTTATATAAAATCATATTTATCAAAATCTTGTACCCCCATTAAATAAATTATATTAATTCCTCATTTATACATTACAATGTAGAAATATGGTGCGTTTTTTCTGATTATAATAGTAAATCTAATTTTTAAAATATGTGTTTTTATGTTTTAACCATAATTTTATGCACTTATCACTTATATTTAATTACATCCAAAGTCTAGATGGTCATTTTCCATCTGAATTATCACATTATTTATCCTTTTTCGACAAAATATGATTCGATACAATTATTAATCTTAGAATATAAATTTGTTGTTGCTATATAATTTATTAATGTCTCGTTGATCCAAAATACAAATATTAAAAATAGTATTTTAATTTGCTTAAAATCCATCTTTATATATTTTTGTAAACAAGAAATTTATTTATACTTTAGAATTGTTTGTAACAAAAGTTGGTATAATCGCCTTTTTATCACAATTTCTTATCGTTAAATTAAAATTGCGAATAATTAAATATTTTCTTTCTACAGAAGAACAGATCTTAATATTTGTTTATTTTCTTCACAATAAAATTAATTCAATAAATCAATATAGAAATAATACTTACTAAGGTACTGGCACCAGTCTTGGATCTTTTATAAGCAAGGTATATTGTTTTTTAGATTTATGGGCTTCTTTATTAAATCAATTTAATTACCGTCGCAAATAAATTTTGTTTTTAAATTATAGCTTTTTATTTTGTTTATGTTTTAACTCCAGTATTGGATAAAGTAAAACCAGATAATGGGTACCTAGTGATGGACACTTTCTAAAGTTTACAAAATGATAATTATTACGAATGTAGAATCGTAAAAGTAGATGCTATGATAATATACTAATTGATAAATAGATTACACTAATAATTAGTTTAAATGTCCATCATTTTGACACCCATTGGCCGATTGTCATCAAATTAAGCTGTTTTACAGTTGAGTGTCTATAGATTATGATTCAATAATGACAGTAATAAACTATCAACAAATATTTCTAATTGAGTACATTAAATTAAACAAGAATCCAACACTGGGGTATGAGTGGCGCCAGTACCTTACTAAGAAATTTGATGCATGTTAATATACAAATATACATTTGGTATACATTTCCATGAAAAGCTGTTCTAAGAATACGTTATAATATTTTATTTCTTACATACAGAAACGTGATAAAATATTCTCTGAAGTTTATTTATAAAATAACATTTCTAAAGAAATTAATAAAATTTGTATAGAATAACTTATTTATCTTATTTTATGATATGTCGTTTTGATATGTTTTGTTCATTCGTAAAAAAATACAATGTTTATTTATTTATCTTACGTGATAACATATTATTACTTTGACTGATTTAATGTTAAGATAAGAGCCCATATTGCAACCGATGATCTAAAATCTAGACTAGTATAGCTAATCCCCAATTCTGAAGGTTGATATAGCTTGACTGATTTTAGTCAATCTTATTGCTTGGGAATCTTCATTGCTATTAAATCTTATTTTTCATATAGGTATATTTTGTGCATTAATGGTATTTAAATACTTATATTATACATATATTTATATATATATTTAACTATATTTCTATAAAAAGCCTAAATTTCAAAAGTTTAATTATAAATATAATGTATCTATATATCTTGGATAAAATTTATCAATTATTATATGTTAAAGGGCAAAAATATAGCTAATTTTAGTACCATAACTTTGAAATCTATGTATATGTACTTATATATTTAAAAAAAGACTACATTAAGTATTTATCTAATTTATCTAACTATATTTGTTCTATATTTTATTTATATATATAATTTTTCATATTATTCTCTTACAATACAATATTTTATTATTTTGTTTATCACTCATAATATTACATTTTCACTTGCAACCATTTCTTACAATATATATTTTATTAATTATTTTTGGAATCCCAGTAATTTGATGAATATGATTTAATTGCAGTGGTGTAAAGGGATAGTTTAGGCCCAAAATATTTGTTAATTTTTAGCTCTACTTGATCATTAAAATATTTAATTTCATTTTGGTGTCACATACCAATAAATAAAATTTATTTTTGTACAATATGTTTTCTACAAAGCTATAAATTTGATATATTTGGGTCCATCCAAGCCCCTCTTATAATATTTTCTTGCTACACCACTGTTTGTGAGGTACTGAAACTCTATTTAATTTAAAGTAGTTATGAATAATTAATATAAATATGACATATTTTTTTTTTCATTTAAAACATCATTTGTTACATTTATAAGGACTGCATTTTAAATTGCAAACAATATAATATCAATTATCAGCCATATATGCCAGATATTATATTTAATAAAAACAGGTACTTAAAAATCTTATTTAACAACGGTACAAGTAAGTATTTTTGGAACATTTATTGACGATATTTATTTGGAACTTAGTTTTGCCACTTAGTTTTTATTTTAAAATAATGTTTGTAAATTATAGGCACTTTGCAGGTAGGCTTTTAATAAAATATAATTAATTATATTAGTAACATTATTTTTATTTCAAAATCATAACAAAAACAATATGTATTATTTTTGTGATGAAATTAAATACCGTCAATAAATTATATATAATAGAATATAAAACATCGTGGGAGTATTATAATTTTATTTTTATATTTATATTTTAATATTCGAATCGTATAATTGAACTGTTTAAAAATTAAAAACAAATACATAAATTCATCAAATAATCTATATTTGAATTTTGAAGATATCACTAAATAATACAGAATGAGTAAAAAATATATAATATTGTTCGTATTTTCTAAAATATCCAGTATTTAAAAAAATGTTTCAGTAAATGTTTTTAGAGAAATTATTTTCTATGTTATGCTAATCTTAAAAAAATGATGCTATGAGTTACGTTACTATGGCATCTAGCTTTATTTTTTTAAATGATAATATATCTTTTTTATTGATTCTATAAATATATCTTAATTTTTTGCATACAAATCTGTAAAATTTTAATGAGATTGCAAACGAAAATTTTTAAGAAAATTAAACTTTTATAATTTCAGATCACGTTAACTATAACTTAACCAAGTAAGTTTTAGAAAAATAATACAGAGGTGTTTGGACAACAATGTACATCATTATTTGTTAAATAAATTTTTTTGGTCGTTAGATTTTTTTGATGATTTACAAAGTTGTCATTTTTCAAAGTTTACTTGGTTAAATTGCAGTCAATGTGATCTGAGATTTTAAAAATTAATTTTTCGTATGCTTTTTCATTAAAATTTTACACGATTGTATGCAAAAAATTAAGATCTATTCATAGAATCTATAAAAGAGATTTGTTGACATTTAAAAAAAAGTAGAGTTGGATGCCATAGCACCGAATTTTTGCGAAGATTTTTTTTAAATAATGAATATTTTAGAATATATGAGCAATATTCTATACTCACACTGTATATAAAAATAATATACCAAATTCTACATCGTGTATGTATTTGTAAATATTAAAAACAGTTCATATATTCAGAAATCGGGCTGGCCCACCGATTTCTTTTATTTTAATTATTATATTATAAATATCAATTGACGTAGGTACATTAAAATAAATATTTTACATAGTATGCGTATATTTAGTGAAATTTTATTTGGACGTGATATGTATTTTAGTTAACTCTGTACATTCAATTTTAAACCAGATAAAAATGAACGCTATCTAATAAATCAATTGTTTAAAATATATACATTAATATATTTTATTTTATGATTAATATTATTATATATTGATGAGTTTTTATGAATATACCATTATTATTTATATTAAAACAAAGGGGGGGGGGGTATATTTAATAGGGGTGAGGGAAGAGGGTAGAAGACATGAATTCAATACGTTGAGGATAGAGTAAAAAAGTTGACATTCTAGAAGAGTTTGAAGCAATAATATACGAAAGTATATTAAGTGGATTAAAATAAAAAACATCACCTATTTGGCGACGTAGTACTTTGAAACTATAACTCATACAAATTTCAGATTTGTCTTAAAATGTTCGTTATTATAGTCCAGCCTTACGTATTAAAATTTGAAATCATTTTCTTTTTCTTATTCTTTATTAACCTGTCTATTATTGCATAGTTTACATTTATAAAATATACTTCTGTTTCGGTTTTGTGAACTTAAAAATCTAAAAAAATATGTAATATTAACATTGACAGAGTAATTAGAGACTTTAATACGTAAAATTACACTATTTGTATAATTTACAATTATTTAGTTCTATGTCGCCAAACTAGGTGAAAATTTTTATTTGTCCACTCGATATATGTACATTAATGTACATATTATTAAAATGATGATGGGGGCGTTGAGGAGTAGATACATAATGGGACATATAAGGCTAAAGGTGAGCAAAATGGACGGTGATAGACTTAAAACCGTTCAGTCGAGGAAGCCAGTATTGACAAGTTTCTCTAAGAAGAACTTGACGTCTCCAAGCTCGGAGTCTTTGATGCCAAGTGACTTAAGCATACCCAAGTCACCGTTCTCGACTGCCATGAAAACGGAGCGCAAGTGCTCCAAGTCGGATCTCATCAGATGGAGTGCGGCGCCAAAGTCTTCGATTGTCTGGGATTCTAGGTTAAGTAATAATCATTGTTACCATCATCGAAATAAAAGTATTTAGATATATGATTTTTCTTCTTATTTTATTGATATTACAAATTTTAATTTGATGCATTTTGTTAAAAGTATGTTTATTATATAGAAAAAGACGTGAAAAATTTTCATCTCAAACCGTTCTCGAAAGAAGGCCTCTTTTGAATTAATTTTATTTGATGTATAATACTTCAAAATTTGGCAAAATATGTTTTGCTAAAAAATAAAAAAAAATATCGGTCCGAGACTACCCCGCCGGAGCATTTTAGAAATCTGGCAACTAAATTCGTGTAGTATTATAAATTCTTTTGATCAACTTATAATTTTCGTAGACTCATGGGGGGGGGGGGGGATTGATTACCTTGACCCCCTCCCCTATCTACGCCACTACCGTGGAAAATACGTATGGTAAGTTGGTAAGCCTACCTCAATAGAATTATAGCCTTGCTAAAGCAAGCTTCCATCCAGGGAAGGGGGTATTATTAGTTTAAGTGATGATATAACAAACATTTTTATAGGAACGGCATTTTCGATAGCGTTGATAAAAACGATGTTCGTTGGTATACATTTATGCGATAAGTGTATGTCAATATACAGGCTGTTTAAAATTTCAAATTAATCACTTTTGACAAAACTTATTTCAAGTAAGTTAAATAAAATGAAATAATATATCTTGAAAACAAAAAAGGCATTGTCATGCAAAATATTAGACAAAATTGTTCTTTGCGGCGGAGATTGAATCCCTGTTTTAATTTATATTTACCCCCAGCTTCGCCACAGGAGATTGTCCTAAATAAGAATAGTTTATTCGGAAAATTAGTTTTACCTAAATTTTGATTTTGTGGCTTAATTTTTTCCTTACATATGACTTCTTATATTACAATATGATTAATATTGCTCAGTAAAATAATGTTTAGTATGGTAATTCGATAACTTAAAGTAAGTTATATACAAGCGACAAATAATTAAATGAAACGAATTTGAAACAATTTATTATCGTCACTTTAAGTTACTTTGCAGCAACCCTGTATAAATGAATATAAAAATATCGGTAAACATTTTTTAATAATACTATTTTGATACGTCCGCCGATAGGCGATTAGTATATAACAAATTCAGAGCACGACTCGTCGGCGATAGGTGATTGAAAATTGATTTTACAATATTTACCTGATAAAGCTATGGCAACCTTTTCTGAGCCGCCTAGAGGTGCAAGGGCGTCCCTGGCTTTACTACCGAATAGTTTTTCTAAATAGTTTGGTCCATGACTTGCTAATAACGATTGCAGAAAGCTGGCTGTCTCTTCTACAGGTGGTCTTTTAGCTGAAAATTATAACATGTTGTATGCAATGCATATCATTATATCGATGGTTTTAAATCATAACATGATAACTGACATTTTGTCCATTTTCTGATAAATACGTATTCCGATTTAATTTTGCGTGTTCTTTCATATAGGTATAATGAGGTACTGGCACCAGCCTTGGACAATACCGCAGTATTGGACACTTGTTTAAAATCATAATTTATAGACACAAAACTCTAAAACAGCTCAATTTGATGACAATTGGTCAATGGGTGTCAAAATGGTGGAGACTTAAACCAATTATTAGTGTAATTTATTTATTAATTATTATATATCTGCTTTACATTATTTCAAATTTTTCGATTCTTTGTTTTATAACTTTTGTTTCGTAGTACTTATCATTTTGTAATCATCAGTAAGTGTCAATCACTTGGTGCCTATTATTGAGATTATTTTGTATATTTCTGGAGAAAAAACATAAATGAAATAAGAGACTATAATTAAAAAAAACTGTGCCAATGGGTGTCAAAATGGTGGACATTTAAACTAATTATTAGAGTTATCTATTTATTAATTGTTATATTATATTATCAGAGCATCTGCTTTATATTGATTCAAATTTTAAAATTCTGTATTTTAATTTAATTAATTTAAAATTGGTACATATCAAATTTTAAAATGGTTTCCTGATAAATCATATTTTTCAGTTGTCATGCTATGACTTGAAATCATTTGAATAATTGTGAAATGAGTTAATTAATCATGTTATAAACTTGGATTGGTATATTATTCGTAATGTAGTCTATCGATCTGTATTAATTGTAACATTATTGTAAAAGTACTGAAATTTCAAACTATATCGATTAATTCATATTTTATTAGTCACATAATAGACCTTTTAGTACAGTACAAAAAAACACTGTTTTTTTCGAGTTTACAATATTGGCAGCGGAACATTTTTAAATCACGAGGGGAACACAATTTGATAACCAAAATATGGATTGTTTTTTAATGTTAAATGAACAATTTGCTATTTGGCAGTTTACAACAGGGGGATATTATGCCTCCCCCTGTTTTGCCGCCACTGCTTCTAATCATTTAGATCTTAATTCACAGATTATTGTGTTTGGAATGAATTTAAATTTTGGTTATACACCACACGGAAAAAAATTGAGTCGATTTTTTACTAAAAATTACAGTCATTCAAATGATTTATTCAACTAATTATTCTTATGTTGACATATACAAATTATTTTATTTCAATTGTAATTACATTTTTCTATTTTTTATTAAAAGACAATACAATAAATACTACGATTGTGTAGAATTAATTATATTAAAAGTATTTTTTTTATTGGTATAATAATAATAAACTACACCAATAATATAGATTTCAATCCAGCCCGCCAAAAATTACTATTGATATTGTGATTTTAGTAACATTTATAAAAATAAATGCAATTTAAGTTTCGTCAGTAACCAAACAAATGGTAAGTTACAATAGATTTCAAATTTATATTAAAATATACATATATGTATTTGGTTTCAGATCGATCCCACACCACCAGTGAAGAGAGAGAGTGTGGTGTGTGTGTGAGAGACAGAGATATGTCCATACTGTCCGTTGCCGAATAAAGATAGATAGACAGACTTATCTCAACAAATGTTTTTTTATATAGGTACAATACGTTTAATATGGAAGAAATACAAAATTGACTTTGGTAATTAAATTGATTTAATAAAGAGGTATATACTTGTTTTATTAGAAATATGAGTTAATGAAAAACATCAATCCCAAAAAGGGGCCAAGACTGGTGCTAGTACCTTAGAAACTTATATTAATTCAAAGTAGTTAAACAATTTTAATAAATAATTCAACATTTTTATTTCGTTTATTAAAATTTAAAAGGTGAATAGATTATATGTAATAGAAACTGAATCAAAGAAAAAATTGCAAATGAATTAAGGAAATGTTAATTAAATGGTAATGTAATGAATATAATATTTTGATTGAGCGAACTCTGTACATGTATAATTTCTATAAAATTTATGCGAGGACAATTTAAGTTAGCTCGGAGATATATATGAAGGAATTCCAAGAGAAATTACAGGTAGGAATATGTATATGGAGATTATAACATTACAAATTAATTAAAGTTTGAGTGAAATAATATATTTTCTACCTCAAGGCAAATATTACATTGTTCAATTGAGTGAAAAATAAAATTATGTGTAACGTTTATGTCTACATCGTTTTCCTTACGCTAAACGGTTGTACTTGTGGGATTTTTGAATATAAATAACTCATTGCAGAGTTACATATTTTTTTTAATTATACGACTTGGAGTATCACGTGAATTTGAATCTACATTTTCACGAGATAATTTTCATTTGAATAAACTATAGGGGAGATACGTAATGAAACAATGTTTGTTCTATCGAAACTATCCGACCGAATGAATTCAAATTTTGTTGTTAGTATTACTAAACTTCATTAACTACACCATTAAGATGGCAATTATCTAGTGCCCTGTAACCTGTAAGAACTAAAAAAATAAATATTTTTGTAAAAGATTATTTCAATTATTGTATTTTTGACGTTTAATAGTCGAACATTAATGGTTAGTTACTTTTTTAGTTTGTCAAATAATTTTAACAGATTTAAAATAGCAACGTTGATTGTAAAAAATAAATAATGTGGTCTGGCTAAAATGTCTTAAATGCGATAAATAGACTCAAATTAAATAACTACAGAACTTATTTTTCAATAAAAGTAACAATTAGACAGAAAACAAATACTAGATTAAAAATGTTTATAGATCATAAAATATCTACATACATATAATTAAAATTTTAATAATATTTGTAGTTATAATAAAAATGCGTCAATCTCAAATGTCCGTTTTATTGCCAATCTCCCCTATTACATACGTATGCACAATTTACAATATATATTTCAATTTAGTCAAATACCCTATTACAATAATCAACTTCACGTAATGTTAAGTTAGGTTAGGTTAGGATGTATCATATATTCTATTCTCAAATAGGGTCAAAAATAAAAAATGCGTCAATCTCAAATGTCCGTTTTATTGCCAATCTCCCCTATTACATACGTATGCACAATTTACAATATATATTTCAATTTAGTCAAATACCCTATTACAATAATCAACTTCACGTAGTGTTAAGTTAGGTTAGGTTAGGATGTATCATATATTCTATTCTCAAATAGGGTCAAAAGGGAGGGGGGGGGGTCGTCTTTTCCCAGGGGTGCAGAGTTGACAAATATATTTATGCTAGGTTGGTTCGACAATACAGTATGCTCAAAAACAATAAAATCGCGAAAAATACGAAAAACAGAATTTATTCGTAAAAGTAAGATCATTTTTTAGAAAAGTATACGTCATTAGAGAACTGAAAGTGGCACTAAAATATAATATATGCACGATTTTGAAAAATCGGCTACATTAAGTAAATTTCACGCAGATTGACAAAGTTCCCAACTCATTTTAAATATTCATTTGTAATCAATAAAAGATTTTAAAACTTTTCTAACAAACTCTTTACTACAAATAGCTACTACAAGATTTATAGTATTTTGTTGACTTACAGTAGGTAGGTATCTACCCGTCGTATACTATTTAATGTAGTGCCCGCATCTATTATTTATACTGAACCATAGACTGAACCGTCTCGTTATGTCGCTTCGTACTAATTATTAATTGTATTCAAACTTTGTTATTTTCTACATATTAACCAATTATAAACATAAGACCGGGTTTAACGCCTCCATATGTTATATTTCGCACATATATAAATTATGAAACAATTTTATTAGATTTTTAATTCGACCTTTTATTAAAATTGACCCAAAAATAAGAACACTGGGTTAAATGTTAAATTGAACAAAACCAAGGTACTATTAAATACGTATCTTTGTATTAAATCAATTTAATTACCGGATTTTTTAAAATTACTTAGTACTCCACTAATGAATAAAGTAAAACCAGTAATGGGTCTCCAGTGTTAGATTGTTACAAAATGATAAGTACTACGACACAAAAGTAGTAAAATAAAGGATCGTAAAATTTGAAACAATGTAAAGCAGATGCTATGATAATATAATAATTAATTAATAGATTACACTATTAGTTTAAATGTCTCCCATTTTACACCCATAATTAAACAAGTGTCCAACACTGGGGTATTTTCCAAGACTCGTTCCAGTATCTTATGTATACATAAACTGTTCAGAGTTCTATAGGATGATAAAACGATGTTTGTACATTTTTTTATTAGAATCAGTATTTTTTTGAGCTTAATTAATTTTTATTATAAGAATTTTCTTTGAATTTAGTTAAAACAGTTATTTTATAGTAAAATAATCGTAGAAATGTAACATATATGTTACATTTTTTAGTTAAATTTTAACTGGCTATACGAGAAATACTTTATTATGTTTTACTCGTTTTTACAAAGAAAAATTGTGACGTGAAAATGTATTTAATTATCTACACTTATATATATAACTCTGTCTCTGTTTGTTATCTTTTCTTGATGAAATTTGGCAAAGAGATAGCTCAGATCCTGAGGAAGGGCTTAGGATACTTTGTATCCCGAAAAATTTATTAGATAAAAAAAATACAAATTAGTTGCTTATAAATGTTTAATATAAGTTTCTGAAATTTTCCTTCTTTTTAATTTATTTTATAAATATAACTATTCCAGAACAGAGTATACTTTTCTTATATGGCACTTTATAAACATGGATTTTAATTAATTACATTCCGAAGCTGCACTGTATATTTATACATTCGAAGTAAAAACTTAATTAAAGTTTCGATATCTTAAAGAAAATATAAAGTTAATACATAGTGTTCAGAAATGATGACTGAATTGTAAAAAACAGTCTTGCTACGTGCTAAGATCACATAATATCGGCAATGAGCAAAAAGAAACGTTACCGAACCCTGTATTGCATTCCTGAGAAGTAGAATCCTTTTGTGAAAGGATATAAGCCCTAATGTATACGTATATCTCTTGAACCCTATTTTACTGTTATATTGGAAGGTAATGGCCAGTGTCCTTTATTTTATTTTAGATTCCATGAATGAATGTAAAAAAATAAGGAACATTTGTATAAATTTAATTCTTCCAAATTTTAAAGATTTTTTTATTTTGAATAATATATGTACATTTATTGAAACTGAACCAAAAAAAATCACGAAAAGATCTAATTTTTTTTTAAAGTTTGCGTCATTTTTTTTGATTATTTGAAAATAAAATTTTAACTATTTTGATCCCTCTTTATCATAGAAAACGCTACTCGGTATTCGAAAGCTACAATTAGAGCCTGAAAAATTTTAATCCATGCAATTTCTGATCCACTTCACGCGGAACGTCCCATATATGAATTTTTTTATTATAAGACATTTCTCTGCGAATTATTATTCTGGACACTTTTATTTTTTGACTAATCGTCTTATCTCCCACTAGATTGCTTATTCCATCTTTCAGCCGCACATATTTTATAAAAGAAAAAGAAAAGGGTAGATTCGTTTTTGTCAGGGATGTGTCTACGCGTGTAGAAAACACATAGACTATAACAAAACGTTCAAATTATGACTACTTTATTTTTAAAATATCATGTTTACTTTCTTATAATTCATTTAAATAAATTATTAATTTTTTTTTTATTAATTCTCATGAACACAAGTACATCTTTATTAAATCAATTTAATTATCAAAGTCTGCAAATATAGTTTATTTTTTAAATTATAGCCTTTTATTTTGTTTATGTTTTCTCTAGTAATGGACACTTGCTAATGATTATAAAATGGTGAGTACTGATACACAAAAGTTATTAAAAAAAGAATCATAAAATTTGAAACAATGTAAAGTAGTTTCTATGATAATATAATAATTAATAAATAGAATACACTATCAATTAGTTTACATGTCCAGCATTTTGACATCCATTGGCCGATTGTCATCAAATTAAGCTGTTTTATTGTTAAGTTTCTATAGATTATGATTCTGTAATGGAAGTAATAAAAAATTTACAAGTATTTTTAATTTAGTACATTAAATTAAACAAGAGTCCAATACTGGGGTATTATCCAAGACTGGTGTTAGTACTTTACTTATTGTAATTATTTTCATCAACATGTCTGTGTGTCTGGCGGTTTGTCTGTAGACGACAAAATATAGAAAAATTAAATTTTATATTCGGTTGGGAAGAAAATTTCCTATTTTTGAAAATAGTGTAAATTGGAAAAGTTGTTAATATTATCTTTATAATTTTGTTTGTTATTACGCATTAAAAAATAAGGAAATAATCTATTAAATTTAAAATGGTTCATACAAGAAACAATGTTTTTTTTTACATAAAAAATAAATAACGTTATGTTTTTAAATATAATTTTTTATCCACATTATCTCTACAATCATGATATGACGTATAAGAAGGTTCCATGGCAATCTTATTATATTTGTATTTTTAAATGGAGATATTACTTTATGATCAGTTTGTATAGATAAGTAATTATTGATTTCTGAATATAAGTAATTTTAGCCAACGTTTTGTTATGAAAATGACAAGTAGATTTTTTTAAATTCAAAATATAAAGTAAAGTAGATTGAAGGTAAATAAGGTGTTTTTTATTTATTTTTATTTTATCTTTTAAACGTAAAAAGGTCGATAACTGATACTGAAAAGCAAATAAATACGATTGACTTTTTTATCTGCGTAAAGGATTGAGAATCTGAATCTGTGATGATTTTACGCCATTTTGAACTGGCAAAGCGATTTTGTTTTAAAAAGATATACAAACATTACTTTACAATTTAAACGAAATCCTATATTTTCAGACTTTCAGTCTGGAGCTTATAACAAAGAAAAAATCTACAGATTTGTATTTATTTAGCGAATGAAATCAAATAAAATTTCAGTACGAGTATACAGGCTGGGACATTTAAAGTGACAGATTTTTATCTCAGAACCTTAGATTAGGAAAGACTATGGATACATAACAACCAATGCTAGTCCGTATATGAAGGTGTTACCAAAATTTGTCGGTGCGCGGCCATCTTTTTTTAATTGTCAAAATCGCATATTATCCTAGAGACGTTGAAAATTTATAATATGCAAATATACTTTAAATTACAATTGAATTTAGTATGTATGAGAGATGATAGTTCCAAATAGACATTTCTCTGTTAATCAATTATCACTGAAATACTTTTAAAGACAATATAAAACATTTATTATTAATTAATTTTATAATTCAATGACTCGTGGAGCGATTTTTCGTGGTGCGATATGGTAACAACGCTAGGTAATGTGTTGTTTGTCCTTTATCTTTCCTTTTCTAAGCTCAAAACCATCGCATACAGGTAGTTCTCGACTTACGCGAATTTATACTTATGCGATTTGAAATAAAGTGTTTTTTTTTTTTTAATAGGAATTTTATCGTATTCTACGTGAAAAAAAACACGAATCTATCTTTGAAAACGTTTTTTTGAACAACCTAAACTTTACAAGATATAAGGTTTTATCATTTTTTTAAATTATACTATACTTATATCCGGTATTATAAAGGAGCTCGCAAAATTTGCTAGCTTACAAGCACTCTCAAATGGGGTATTAATTCTGTACTAGTATCTATGGAATTTAGAGCAGTGATACTTCAACTAATTGTAACACAGTTGGCATCTCTGACCGTACAAAATAATTTTCATAATATCACCACTGTTTTAATACCGCCGGTGTTTACCATCAACGTGTGCACAAAACTTGTCATATAAGTTTGATATCTCATTTGAGAGTGCTTGCAAGCTAACAAATTTGCGAGCTCCTTTATAATACCGGACATTACATAAAATATATTTTAAAAACTTTTCGTCAGGATAAAGGGGGTCACCTTATATTTACAGACAATTACAAGGGGGAGAGGATGTTAAAAATTTACTAACCTAACGATCCCTTAATATTAAAAAAAAATCAGACAATTTTTTTAATTTTAAAATATTTAATTTAAAATTTAACTTACCTGCGGTACATAATCGAGAGTCTTCGTCATAGCTATCAGGACAGTCGGGTGCTCCGTCGCAAAGATATTGAATGGATATGCAGTTTCCGTCGCCGGGACATTTAAATGGCTGATAGGGGTGGCAAGCGTCATCTGTAGGGAATACTATCAATAAAAATTATTGGAAAGGGTAATAAAGAGAAAATTAAAGAAGAAATAGCATAAATTATACATTTAATTAATCTAAAATATGGCAAATATCTCGAGTAACATAGAGATTAGAGATACTCTAGTAAAAGTTATTACAACCTTGTTATTTTTAGCCAAAATTTATTTATGTATTATTTTTTACAAATTGAAATTAATATGAAATATATTTAATAATATTGTTTGATAAATTTGGCTACTACAAATTGCAGAAATCGATTTGGGTTGTCATAACTCTTACTATGAGTAACTCTACGGTAATGCAGCTGGGCATTATTAAAATGAATCAATACTTATATTGTATAAATCTATGAAGATTTTTTGAATCTATACGTTGTTTTATAGGCATATACAACGTTCTATATATCTGTTTGTTTGTTCAGTTTTACACAAAAACTACTGAACCGATTTTGATGGGACTTTCACTGTTAGAAAGTCTAAAATCTCATAATATAATTAATTTTTTCTAATAAAATTTTATAGAAATGAAAATCAACTCAACCAAAACATTATATTGAATAATTAGGACAGAAAGGTATTAAACAAAGGTTATATGTATATTTGTACAAAATAAAATGGATTTGGCTCAGAAGCCGCGCAGAATTCATAGTTAAAGATTAAAAATAGAACTTAATCTCTAGACTACGAACAGTTTTTAAATAACTTCGTCAGGACGTATGCACAGTATTAAGATTTATGTAAAATATGTAGTTGTAATACGTGAAACAAAGGCAATATGGGGTACATTTCAATGTAAAAAGCTTGAAACTTATGTTTTTCCTTGTTGCTACACTATGAGGATTAGAATTTATAAGAAAGCATATAAAAGATAATTTCAATTGTTTCTTATTTTATATCTAATTTTGTTGAATGCTCTTTAAATTTTTGTAGGTTAATTATTACTGTACTGAATAAAATATAAATAATTTCAATTTTTGTAAATGATTAAATTTCAAATATTATTAATAAAAATCCGGTTTAAGTATAAAGCAATGTCGCGCCAGTGGCGTACCGTAAGTTTCTGCAAATAGAAAATATGCCGCCCCCTCTTGCAATAAATATAAAATTAAATACTTTTTTGCCACTGGAAATTTACAATTTTACGCCTTTCTAGTAATTTTTTTTTGTTACTACCTCAAATTTGCCGTCCCCAATCCACAATTTTGCCGCCCTTAACAAACTGCTGCCTAGGGCAAATGCCCCCCTCCCTCGGTACACTACTGTGTCGTGCCCTAGTTTTGTTGAACTATTATAATTGATACAATGACTAAAGAATCGTTAACAATTGTAAACAAATACTGATTGTACAGCGTAGAAAACAAATTAAATATTTGCTGTAGCGTTGCTAGAATAGAAAACAATTTAGTTAGATTTCCATTTGTGTCTTTAATGAGATAATTTTAAATAAACAATTTAAATACCGCTTAGGTCGGAAGCGTGTTAATTAAAAATGAACTGTTCGCAAACAGTTTACCGTGCAAATAGTTCTGTATGGTAAAACATACATGAATTTCACACCTGGGCCGCAGTGTGTGGTAAGGTTAAACCGCTAACACCTCACAGTTAGCCAAAGGAAAATTAACTTCGTGTAAAGTCTCACTTGCCATTTACTACATGTGAAAATTTTACTTTAAAATAATTTATTTTACTTTTTATATTTTTGGTAGGGAAACACAGTAAGGTCTCTTTTTACGCGGTAGATACGTTCCACAGAAAATCGCGTATAAAAAATCCCTGTAAAATTAAAGATATGTTACATAATTTTCTAAAACTGCATTAAACGAAATCATTCAATTCAAATAGGCCGAAATTCGTGTAAAATGTTTCTAAAAATTCACGAAAATAACACAAAAGAAAGTAGTTCCGATTGATTATTATTTATTTAATTTTTTTGAAAAGTAACAATTTTTATATTTACATAAGAATTATTGTCACTATCTGAAAATACAACTGAGCACCGTTTGTGAAATCTTGTTAAACGAAGATTTTAATAATAATAAAATGTTTACATATTTAAACTCCTTGAATTGTTAGCTTTCATTAGATACCCCACTCACCGAAACCGAGAACCTAATCAAATCCGCGTAAAACGAGACCCTACTGTATATAGATTTGAATATTTTTATAATCGTTAAATTGCATTTAATTTTTTGAATATATTATTTAGTTTATGGCAAGGGGTTCAATTTTTTTTAAAATATTATTTTTGTTTTTTCATTTGAATAGGTATATATAGACAGATGGACGGATTGACAGAGTGAAACTATAAGGGTTCCTCGTTTTCTACAGAACCCTAAAAAGATTTATATTTTCGTTTTACTTTTTTCTGAATTAATTGAGCAAGGTCTGCGTTTCATATACTCAAATATTGTTTGATTTCTCAAGCAAAAGAATCCGAAGCGATGCTGTAAAGATAACGACGTTGCCCCACAATAAATAAAAATAAATAAAAAACTCTGTGGACAACGTCTTATATTATTTTCACTCCGCAGACCAGATGTTATATGTACATCTCATTAGTGAGAGTAATCTTGCGTATAGTTAATTTGACTTGCACTTGTGAACACTAGCAAAACTAGCAATGACATTGGATAACACAAACTTAACAATTTAATTTAAACCTTAACCAAAGTTAAACCGGAAATGCAATTAGTACCGAAGTTACAAACCAGATTAAACAGATAATACAATTAGTTTAAATATTATTAAATAAGTCTCAGCACAATGTATTTTATTTAAAAAAAATACGTAAGTGAGATGAGTGTTGCTAATTTTGTGATCTCGGGGTCTATGGGTCAATATTAGATAATCGGCCCAAATGGGTTCCTCACGATTTTTAGTAAAATAAACTTCAATATATTTAATAATACTAGGTAGCCACTAACTTACATTTTCATTAAATAAAAGATTACATTTTTTCCCCTTAAAAGTGTTAAATGTCATTTTCTGTCCAGCTTTTATCTCGAACACGATTTTTCGATGGTATTACAATACTTCCATTTCTTTCAGAATATGGAATTGCATTAATATTATGTATATACCACTGAGAGAAATGACTAAAATAATAAATATTTTTCAAGATACTGACTCGATTCAATTCGTTCACTGAAAAGATTGCTTCAAAAAGAAAGAGTAATACATGAATTACATATCTAATAACCTACATACACATAAAGAGAATTCATAAAAAAATGCAATCATGAAATTGTAATGTTTTATTTTTGTTTCTTTCTATCAAAGTGAAGCATCTATCCAATTCAGTGTATCAGTAAAGTCCTATTCCGTCTTGTATCTCTTTAAAGTAACTAATAAAAAAATTTATTCCGATCGTCATATATGTTGAAACTAATCAGTTGTCCTTTTCAAATAGATGCTGTTATTGAAAAAACAAAAATAGCATTGAAAAGAAGAAAGTCTAATGGATATAAATAAAATTTAATAAAATGTTAGTGCATCAATTTATTTTATTGATGAAAAATATGCTAAAATTATCGATAATTCTGTTAAAAATAATAGAAAAAACTGTTTAAATAAATAAATATAGAGTTATAATCTCGTCAGTTTTCCGTATTTAATACGAAATCGCCTATAAGAAATGCCATACACTTTTCCTCTCGAAAAGAAGCACTTTTCGAGAGTAAAAGTCAAGATTATTCATTTTGGCGCACACGTAATTGCTTCTACAATTGCAGACTCTCCTCTTTTCAATGCAATTTTTTTTTTTTTTTCAATAACTGTATCTATTTGAAAATGACACACTTTCCTGTGGAACATCCTGTATATACAATTTTTGTATAGACTGTGGTTATACCAAATCGATAAATCGCGTAAAATATGGTTATTCGATAAATTATTTATTTATTGTGGTAGGCAAAGTTTAGATGAACAATTTATTTATATTGTTATACCGGGTATTTTATTTAAAGACTTTCCTGTGGAATATTCCCGAAAAACGAAATTTCTGTTTGTCTTGCTGCATATCATAAAAAAAATGAAATTTTAGAAAACATTTTTCAGACAAAAGTTGTTTTCTTTTTTCTCGTTAATTACGAATCTGCAACAAAAAATATGGGTTTTGAAAAAGAAAAGTTAAACCTGAAACCCCATCAAGGTGCCCTTCTAAGGTTACCCTATAATATCAAAATTTAGCGCCCTCAAAACCTTGAAACTTTTATCTGAAAAACTTTTTCTGAAAATTCGTTATTTTGAAAATAATCCACTGGAAAGTCTTGAAATTAATTATACTCATTTTTACAAATAAACAATATATTTTTACATATTTTGTACTAGTAAATAAGGCACTGGCACCAGTCTTGGATCATACCCCAGTGTTGGATTCTTGTTTAATTAAATGTATTAAATTATAAATATTTGTTGATATTTAATGACTGCCATTACTGAATCATAATCTATAGAAACTTTACTGTAAAATAGCTTAATATGATGACAATCGGACAATTGATGTCAAAATGATGGACATTTAAACTAATTATTAGTGTAATTCATTTTAGTAATTACTCGTATATGCTTATATTGTTTCAAATTTTACGATTCATTATTTTATTACTTTTGTGTAGTAGTATTTATCATTTTTTAATTACCATTACTGCTTTTACTTTATCCAATACTGTAGCATAACAAAATAAAAAACGATAATTTCAACTATATTTGATAACTTTAGTAATTAAATTGATTTAATAAAGAAGTACTCGTTTTATTAGTAATAAATAAAAATATCTGGTGCCAGTTCTATTTTAATAAAACTTATAGAGAAATATTATATATTATTGTGGTTGTACATTGTATACCAAAAGGACAAAATACAAATACTGTGCTTTAAAACAGTTTGTAATTAAAAATGAATAGGTTTTATTGCTTTTTGTGTTTTATATTTTTTCTGTAAAACATCCGTTAAAATAGTAGAATCAAATTATTTTTATTTTTATACATTTTATTTTAAAACATCAATTGTATTTTATTAAAACGTATCTGATGATTTTATTAAAAAATATTATAATTTTTTAATGCGTAAATATACAAAAATTAGGTTGTAATTAAAAGAATTTTTTTTTTAATGTAAAGCCGCTAGTAATTAAAATAATAAAAAAACATGCAAGTGCAATGAATGTGAAGGTATATATTAAAGTTAAAACGAAGGTTTTAATCAATTTTAAACGGTTTCTTTTCGGTTGGGTTTTTTAATTTGATCTTAAAGTTAGCGATACTTACCCTTCTTATTTCTTTTCTAACTCCACCTGCTTTCCATTTTGAAAATTGTAGGTGGGAATAACCCTCGATGCATGCCAAAAGTTCAATTATTGATCAAAAGAACGAGAACCTTTTAAAGTCAAACTTAAACGATAATTTTTTTTTGTTATGAGGAACAAAGTTTAATCTCTTTGATAAAATTGCTTATCCATATTTTTAATTATAAATAAATAAAAGTATGTATTTTTAAAAGCGATGTTTATAAATAATAAATTACTCCTTTTTAAATAGACCACACAAAATTTGGATGCTCTGTAACCTAATAAAAAATTAAAATGTTAATTTTGCAGTTAACCTTTTTGACTTTGATGTTTTCGCTTTTCTTTGACACGTCACTCAGCAGGAATAATATAATATTTTCTTAAACAGAGTGAAATCTTTATTTCAGGTGATTTTCTTCTATACGAAACTATATGAAATAACCTAACATAAATATGAAACTTTAGTAATTTACCATTTTCTTTACTGTACAAAGTAAATATTGAAAAAGATAATTAAATAACTTATATCATTCACATTAACTCATTTAACTCAATATTGTATCTCTTGGTTTCTAGGTGTAATTAAATTAGTCAAATATCAATTTGTTAAAATTCGTGTTTTGTTTTTCTAAATTGATATTTGATTGGATATATTAAATGTCATTTTGACGTTTTAAATGTCATTTTGGCGTTTTAAATGTCACTTTGACGTTTAAAATGTCATTTTGACAAATAAGTTGAATAGTTAATATGTCAGCTTGGCGCGATCGAGCAGACTCCAGTTTTTTTTTTAAATATAACTTCTATCCTAGTCCCATTTCAAAATCGTGTGTAAGGGAGAGGGGTGACATCCCAAAATATTTATTTTTTCATGATATCTCAAGAACGACACGTTACGTGAAAATTTTATAGAATATTTTTTGTAGAGCATTAAATTTCCTATAATATGGATCTACAACGTTTGTTGTAAAATATTCCCTTACAAAGATTTATCTCAATTTATTTTAAAAATTCATGTTTTGTTTTTCTTAATTGATATTGCTTGGATATATAGTATTAAATGTCATTTTGACGTTTTAAATGTCATTTTGACATTTGCATAAATTTAGATTTAGATTGAAATTTCCAAAAAATTAAAAATTATGAAAAAATAATCAGGTGCGTTTTAAGAAAAATTTCGAACTAATATTTTTTAGTAAAATTGTATAAAAATTAAATGGTTAACCAATTCCAGGCAATTTATATAAATACTATCGGTTTTTATTTAAATTATTGAATAATTAACTACCTTTGGTGAATTTAACACGAGGAAGCACTGTGCATTTACTTGGCAGATGTTTTTTATTTAGTATAGTTTTGAAATATATACTATATATTAATAATGTACGATTATTTTACGAAAATAGCAAAATAGTTTAATTAGGTCAAATTTTGCTATCGTTCTATGTATGATAATTAATTTGGCCATTAAATAAAAATATATATAACATCGATAAACGATTATTATTTTTTGAATATAAAAGAAATTAATTTTCAGTTTTTCATTTCTGTAAAATTAACTAAAATCGTTAGAATTATCCAATAATTTGATTTTGTTGACAAAACTACCTTCCGCAATTTCGTATTCTATGGCAACCTGGCCCGGTCGATTAAAGTATTCCAATTTGGAGCAAAATGACACAAATATAATTATTGTGAATTTGATTTTTTATCAGAATATACAAGGTGTTTAAATACTAGGGTATATATATGTATATTCGGTTATATAAGACAAAAGTTACCTTTAAGAGGGGATAGTTTAGTAATGTATTTACATCCCACAAAATTTCCATAGCCTAGTCTCGAAAAAAGTCGAAACTAACGTCGACTTTTGCATGTAGTAAAACAGTTTTCAAACTTTAAACTCATTTTTATCGAAACCACGTTTTTAAAAACTGTGGAAAACGTACCTTGACCATTTTCCATCCAATCGACTCGAAATTTTAACTGTAACGTCTTTACAACGAAGTACTCATAATTTTTACGATTGGTTAACAATTACGGTTTTTATAAACAATTCCAGGTCGTTTTTTTCCGTCAAAAGAGCGATTTTTTGTTCAAAGTGGTGCGAAATTTGCAAAAATCGATATTTTAAAAATAATTGTTTGTATTTCGATGGGAAAACTCATGTAAATAACGAGACATTTTTTTATTTTGTTTTGGATGCTGATCTATGGAAGTTCTGTTTTCCGCAGTGGAGTACATAATAAAAAAGATACACTGCGGCAACGCTAAAGTCATCATTTTGTTTTATATTTCATTAAAAAATGTTTTGTATGTTTTAAGACATGTACAATAAACCCTCCAGATTTCATTTGATTGCTTTTTTATTATTCTAAAAAAAAATTATTAAAAAAAGTGACGATTAGATGCCACCTCTTAAAAAGGTAACCTTTGTCTCATTAACCGATTTTTTAACTTATGGTTTCCGAGATCCCCATACTGTACTCTGGTATTTAGACAACTTGTATAAATCACATATAGATTTAAATAATATAGTATTTATTTAAAATATAGTTAATTGTATTAAAATTGTTTTCGCTTAAAGATGTTCGGGTAAAGTTTTTACTTAAAAAACAGACATTTCTTCAATATGTTACACATATAATAAATATTTGATAAAACTGTTATTATTATTTTTGGTTGAATTAACCCCGTGTTTACACACATTAAAAAAAATATTATCATAAAATGTACAATAAGCACTTTTTTACAATGCGTAAAATAAAAATAAAAATTCAAATATAAATGTTGACAGATATGAATAAAAAAACAGTAATATTTAAGTACCACACATGCCATCTTTTATGATGGATATTTATCATTATTTCGTATGAGGAAGTATAAACAAAATACATAATTAATTGTTATTTGAACGTGACCTTTTCAACTTCTGTATATAAAAAGTTATTGAATATTAAATTGACAACAGAAGTAAAGAAAGAATTGAACTTCGTGGACTGAATACCTATGCATAATAACCTTTATAAAAATTGCCGTATTTTGTATAAATGATGTCGTTTAAATACCTTTAGGACTTATTTTTTAACCCAGTATTTCCCACACGAATAATATATAAAAATTTACTATATTGAAATACTTGTTTTTATTATTATCATTTTATATTATTGAATATTTTTAAATTTCAAGTAAATCCCATAAAATGTTTTTCCCATACAAACTTTTACACTCTCTTTTACTCCCGTAATGTTTGAATTTCGAAAAATTATTTCTTATTCGGTGTTTACGTCATAAAAGGAAGATACACCTGAAATTTTAGGTTTTTTGTATATAGATTACTGAAATATAATATCGAAATTTAAATTTGGTGGTGGAGGCACGAAATCTTGTAAATAAAAAATGCTATTGACTTCGTTGGGGTGCCAATTGAAGCGTCTTGACGTGAATATGATTTGAAAGAAAAGGTTTTTCGAAATTCAACCCCTAAGAGGGTGAAAAGGAGTGTAAAATTTGTGTGGGTAAAAATATTTTTTTGAAACTTAGTATACATTTTCTACAATATAAATAATGAAACATGTATTTCAGTTTTTTTTTCTTTATACGTGCCATAGAAGAGGTGAAAACCACCCTCAAAATTTGAATTTTAAATGCTAATAAATACGTCTACTAATTCATGTTGAATCTCATTGAAATTTTTCATATACATATAAAAACATCTGTCAAGTAAATGCACAGTGTTTCCTCGTGCTAAATTCACCAAAGGTAGTTAATTATTGAATAATTTAAATAAAAACCGATAGTGTTTAGATAAATTGCCTGGAATTGGTTAACCATTTAATTTTTTGACAATTTCAATCTAAATCTAAAGTTATGCAAACATCAAAATGACATTTAATATGTCCAAGAAAATAATATCAATTTAGAAAAACAAAACACGATTTTTAAAAATAAATTGAGATATATCTTTGTAAGGGAATATTTTACAACAAACGTTTGAGACCCATATTATAGGAAATTTAATGCTCTACAAAAAATACTCTATACAATTTTCACGTAACATGTGTCGTTCTTGAGATATCTTGAAATTACACACGATTTTGATGATTTTTAAATGGGACCGTCCTCAAGCCAGATCCAACCACCCGACTAAGTTTCTATAATATCAGTTCAGTGGTTCATGAGTTATGCGTGTGACAAGGATTCAGACGGATGGACAGACAGACAGATATGGAACGAAAATTATTTGTCTTGACGTGAAACGAAAAGATCAATTTAAAATTTTTAAATCGTAGAACATTTTTTTTGTCTCAATCTAAAACGATCACAAAGCTTTGCGTATCTTCGATATTGCGAGGAAGCAAAATTATTTAAAAATATATTATACAACATAGAAGTCATGTATGGTTCTCCATACCGTTAATTAACAATCTAAAATTTAACTTTAAATCTATTAATTATCAGCAGGATTGGAGGTATGTAACCCCTTAATTAAATAATATTGATTATTAAGCAAAATATTGTTTTTAGTATATCAGCGTTTCCATTTAAAACCCCATACTAAAACTAGTTCACAACGTATCAGAATTTCCCAGGCTTACGGTAACTAATCAAATATTTGAGTGAAAATAGATTAAAGCGTTTTCGCAACTCATTATAGCTAATCAACTCTGACCAGAGAATTACACATAGTGCATCCTGAATAATTATCATTTACCAAACCTATTATGCACGAAACACGTTTAACCTATAACGTGTTTCATTTATACAGAGATGCACGTGTATATTAATCTGCTATTAAATTAAATTCTCGGAAGCTAAAATTAACTACGCCACGTTCATAAAAATCGTTTTCAGGTCGTCTGAATATTAAACGCAACTGAAAAATATAATTATAGATTAAATAAGTATTTTCAAAAATATGCCAAAGAAAATAAGGTACTGGCACCAGTCTTGGATATGACCTCAGTAATGGCTATTTTTTAATTAAATATGTGTTGTTATTTGATTACTACCATTTCTGAATATTAATCTATATACATTTAACTGTCTTACAGCGTGATTTCATGTCAAAATGGTGGATATTTAAACTGATTATTAGTATAATTTATTTATTAATTATCTATTAATTATCTTGAAAAATAGGCACTCTACGGAAAAAATGTTAATCAAAATTTAAACATTCCGCGGGGGAAATACATTAGTTAAAAAAAAATTGTCCCACACCCCCCTCTTTGTAGGTGGGGTGGGAGTAACTTTGGCTAAAAGTACGTACGATTTGACTGAAATATTCTGTTCGATTCATCATAGATGGCGCTGTAATGATTAAATTTTGATTATTAACATTTTTTCCGTAGAATGACTATTTTTCGAGGTATTTGATAGTTTCTAGTTAAAAAATACACCTGTATTATCATAGCAACTTCTTTACATTGTTTTAAATTTGACGATTCTTTCTTTTATATCTTTTGTATCGTAGTACTTATCATTTTGTAATCATTAGCAAGTGTGCTCATTACTGGTTTTACCTTTGCCATTACTAGAGAAAAAACATGAACAAAATAAAAGTCTATAATTTAAAAAAACAAACTATATTTGTTGACTTTGGTAGTTAAATTGATTAAATAAATAGTTACTTGTTTTATTAGTAACAAAAAACAAGCCCATTAATCCAAAAAAACCGAAAATTTGCTTTTATAGAGGCCATAACTGGTGCCTTTACCTTATATATTAATATTATGTACCTATCTGCTATTAAATTAAATTCTCGGAAGCTAAAATTAACTTAACTACGCCCCGTTCATAAAAATCGCTTTCAGGTCGTCTGAATATTAAACTGAAAAGTATAATTATGTATTAAACGAGTATTTTCAAAAATATGCCAAAGGAAATACTTGCAATTTGGTGATTGTTAAACGCGATTATATTTTTAAATAAGTTAATATATTTTGCAAACATGAAACATGAATTAAATTTAATTCAAAATGGATAATACATTTATAACAAGATGTTCAAATGTCTACAAGCTTATCGTAGCTAATAAAATATTACCTAACATTTCTGAAAGGGTTAATTTTAAGGGTGGTTAGACATCAGATAAGAAAGGTCCTCCAATGAGAAAATGAATAGATAGGAACAATTCTACCATTCGAATTACACGTTTACAACATTATTCTAAAGACCGTATATTATATGTATATATATGTATGTATATCAATTAAGGGTACAGACAAACATATAGAAGAATGATATATACAGGATGAATAAATATAATGAAAATATATTATACAGTCTATACTAGCGTTTTCCAAACTTACAACATATGCGTACTTCATTTTAGACATTGATTTTACCGGCATACCCAGCTTTCGACAATAGTAATTGGGGTGAGAAAGAAGATATGAAACATTCGTAAAAAAATATTTCCAAAGTAAATTATAAAAATGTTGTACCATTTTCACAATGTAATAAATACATTTTTATGTTTTTATAATGAAATAATTTATATTCTATCTTGAAGATAGAAACTCTAATATACCAACCCACACAAAGCTATTTGCTTTAAGAGCAAGTGTTTTTGGGGATTGATGGGCTTCTTTTTTATAATTTTCATGAACTCGTGTTGCTAATAAAACAAGTACCTCTTTATTAAATCAATTTATGTAGTTACCAAGTTTGCAAATATAGTTTGTTTTAAAAATTATAACCTTTTATTTTGATTATGGGGTTTGTCCAGTAATGGGCACCCAGTGATGGACACTTAATAATGATTACAAAATGATAAGTAATACGACACAAAAGTTATAAAATAAAGAATCGTAAAATGCAGATGCTATGATAATATAATAATTAATAAATAGATTACACTAATAATAAGTTTAAATGTCCACCATTTTGACACCCATTGGCCAATTGTCATCAAATTATGTTTTTTATAGTTAAGTGTCTATAGATTATGATTCAGTAATGGCAGTATTCAAGCATCAACAAATATTTCTAATTTAGTACATTTAATTAAGTTTTTTTGCCATGAGCTATTATCTACAATGTTCTAAAATTTATTCTGATTCAAATTGCATTTATTTTAAAAATGATATTTGGGTGGGTTGATGCAGTTTTCAAATAAGGTCGTTGTGCTGAATTAAGTTAACTATTTTTATTGCTTAAAAAACAATACAAAATTGAAAAGAAACATTCATAACATTTTTCGCGTACCACGTGTTGGGAAACGCTGAATGTGAGTCTAAATTATTAAATTCATGAGAAAATGTTTTCTGTAACAATTTCTTGGAAAAATATTTATCTTTATTGAGATATTGTTTTTGTATAATATACACATATTTATATATTTCTTATATATATTTATTCGTATTCATACTTGAGATATATGAAACGTCTTTGAAGTAGCAACCTGTATTTTTAATATACCATTAGTAAGTACGTATTACATAATTTAAAAAAAACACTTGTCATCGACAAGTGTTTTTTTTTTCATTTATACGAATAATTATAATATTTTTTAGTTTATTTTATTTTATAATATTCGTTTCAGATAGGTAATTAGTAAAAAAAAACGTCAAAATCGTTGCTAATTTGTCGGATTTATACTCGAACATACATAAAAAAAATATATTGTCAAATTAAGAACCCTTTTTTGAAGTCGGTTAACAATCTAAATAAATATAATATATGTTCAATATGGCGAATCCGAGATAGCGACGAAATTGGTCGCTGGTTAATGAAAAAACTGCACTATTTAAAAAATATCGATGACGCCATATCTTGAATAAATTAACTATAGAATCAATGTTTCTTACTTTTTATTCCACGTATATATACAGTATAATTTCGAATTCTCGACTTCAAATGTAACCCCTCTATTCGTATCACTAATAGGTCTTTTACACGAAACAAAATGAAATTTAGATATCTTATCTTATCTCGTGGAGTTATTATTTTTACGTAACAAATCTCAATTTTATACATTTAAATAAGTTACTGGCACTAGTTTTGGATCATATCCCAGACTGTAAAATAGCTTAATTTGATGACAATCGGCCAATGGGTGTAATCTATTTACTAATTATTATATTATCATAGCATCGGCTTTACATTGTTTCTAATTTTACGATTCTTTGTTTTTTAACCTTTGTGTCGTATTACTTTTTGTAATCATCAGAAAGTGTCCGTCACTGGGTGCCTTACTGGGTTTACTTTATCCATTACTGGGGAAAACATAAACAAAATAAAAGGCTATAATTTAATAAAGAGGTACTTGATTTGTTAGTAACAAAAAGAAGCCCATCAATCAAAAAAACAGTATACCTTGTTCTTAAAGCGGCCAAGTCTGGTGCCAGTACCTTAATTATAATAATTAAATGCATATATCCCAAGAAATTTAATCAACCCTATCGCATGTTGCATAGGTTTTAGTTAAAATAGCATTAAACAAATCTATTTACATAGATGCATTAACAAAAGTTAAAAATTTTAAAAAGTTGTTTTTCGCGTAATCCTAATGGACGTATGTTTAATTCGAAAATAAGTCCTATTACAGTGCAGTCTATGTCATGTAGTGCGCATTAGTCCAGTAATTCATTTTGCATATGTAAGATAAGCGTCAAAGTAGATTTAAATGTAAAATTGTCTAGTCTGGTACTTCCAGATAAGTGACAATTCCAATTATACTGACATGTGAACTGAATTGAAACGTCCAGAACAATTATACACAGGAATAATTAGTTAAAGAATTTTCAAATACATAGGTACTGTATTACTAAATGCATGTAAAATACGATAAAACTGATTCATTTAATTGGGATTAAATGTATTTGAAAGATAATTGATACAAATACAAATTTTGTAACGTACATATAATGAAGCCCCCACACAACGAACGTTTGAAGCCTACGTATACGTATGTAGAAGTCACTAATAAAATTATAAGAGAAAGCAAATATATAAATATATTACGAACTCATTGCGCTTATGTTTGTACGCGTAAACAGGTCGGGTTATGTATGTACTTTGAACATATGTTTAACAAAGATGGAATGGGGGCACCATATTTTCTTTCTCTTTCTACCGATAGTTCGCGTTTTCGACTGCCTCACTTACTCTATGTTCCCACAGCGATCCAGCACATAATTTTCTTATGCAAAAGGTGTGGCCAGGTCTCAGGTTTTCAGGGTTTGTATACTCTTTCTCCGGGCTCCGGAGAAAAAAATTTCATCAAAAATAGCAGGGGGCGCAAAATTGATATAAGGATAAAAAAAATAAAAAAGGGTTTACAAAACTAAAATCTGGTTACCCTAATTACGGGGGTTCTCGACACCCAAGCCGTTCGTTATCGGGAGGTCCAAGTATATTTGCATTTTCAGATTGCAACTTATTGATATAATATTGAATATTAAAATTTATAAACTGCAAAGGAATAAGACAATCCTTATTTCATATAAGTTACTGGCACCAGTTATGGCCGCTATAAGAGTAAGGCTTACTGTTTTTGTGATAAACGGGCTTCTTTTTTGTAATTATCATGAACTTATGTTACTGATAAAACAAGTAACTCTTTATTTAATCAATTTAATTACCAAAGGCCGCAAATATAGTTTTTTTTTTTTAAATTACAGCCTTTTATTTTATTTATGTTTTTCTTCAGTAATGAATAAAATAAAACCAGTAATGAATACTTGCTAATGATTACAAAATAAAAAGTACTACGACACAAAAGATATAAAAGAAAGAATCGTCAAATTTGAAACAATGTAAAGCAGTTGCTATGATAATATAATAATTGATAAATAAAATATACTAATAATTAGTTTAAATGTCCGCCATTTTGACACCTATTGGCCGATTGTCATCAAATCAGGCTGTAAGACAGTTAAATGTTTATATATGTACATAGATTAATATTCAGAAATGGTAGTAATCAAATATCAACAAATATTTCTAATTCAGTACATTTAATTAAAAAATTGCCATTACTGGGGTCATATCCAAGACTGATGCCAGTATCTTATAATATTGAATATTAAAATTTATAAACTGCAATGGAGACAATGCTTGTTTCATATATATCGTAAACAATATTATCTTATACGAATATACTTTTAATCCAACTATATTATTGTTTCTCTTTAAAGCAATATTGTCAGATGGAAACAATGAATTCTCTGTTTATATTATTCATTTCGAAGAACACATTTTCTCTTGCTTTAAATTAAAATAAAGAAAATAGGTTTTCGCTCAACTGTAATGTTCATTTTGTGTTATTTTTTTTTAATTGTGAATTCTCATTCTGTTTGTGTAAACAATTCTTAACGACTGTAGTTGCAGCATATTCAATGCATTTGAAATAAACGTACATTTCAGGTTAATATAACAATTATGCAATATAACTGATTTGTATAAATTTTAATAATTATTTGTTGTGAATAATATACAATGTGTTTAGTTGTATTTACATTCAATTAATATTTTATTGTATTTGTTGAACATGAACTCAATTATAAAATCATTGCAATAACAATGCATCTAATTTTAGACATTGTTCCAGTGTTTATACTTAAGGCCCGGATTTTATGCGAATGCATATTTTCATATGCATTTGCATATTTCAGCAAATTTAAGACTTTTTGCATATTTTGATATGTGGCTGTTGTTTTTGCATATTTCTAACAAGTAAATGTTCATTTAAGCATGCAAGCTTTAAGGCCTCTGCGGTGATCTTGATATGAATCTTAGTTTCTGTGTATATTAGTCGTTCGTGTACTGAAGATGTTCAACGAAACGTTGATCGACAGAACAACCAAACTTACACGGCTTATATCCAGATTAAAAAATCAAACAGTACTAGGAATTAAATCGAGACATACTGGTAATAAAAAATATAAAATAATTACAATGATTATACAGTAATTGACAGGGAACAGCTTTTATCGATTTCGTTTAAAAATGTGAAATTTGATTGCTGCATCACGAACTAGATTTTTTAATTCGCTACCATTATAACTATAACACATTTGCAGTAATATTTTTTCCAATGTGCTCATATATTTAATTTAAAAAAATGTTAATATTACGTCTATAGTATTTCTGTATAAAGTTTAACAACTTATTACACATTTGTATTAGTGTCACAAGTAACAAAATTCAGTAATTTCAGTTATGTATGTCATATCAGATGGAACAAACTTGAACAGTTGATATTTTAAGCAAAAAAGTTCTTATGAGCATGTATCCGGAAATTTTTAGTGAAGGAGCTACAGACCACCAAAGATTTTATTTAAAATTAGTTTTTATTTAATATCAGGAAACCCATTGTGATACAGTATACAGTAATGAAATTTGATTATCGATTTAGTATTAATACATGTTGTAGATTTTCAGTATCAACCAATGATTATTTAGACCAGGGATGTTTGGGCTACAAAATTGTACTAATTTATCAAATTTCATTATTGGGTTTTTAAAATATTAACTAATTTTAGGCAAAATCTTTGGGGGTCGATACCTCCCTCACGAAAAATTTCTGGACACATGTTCATATGAACTTTTTTTTCTATTTTACTGAGTATTTTAGCGATTCTTGTAAGATATAGTTTAAAATATTGTTCATTCAAACAAAAAATACATCTTTTATCTTTGGTATTGATCAAAGAATTTGGAAATAAAAACATATTTAACCTGAAATGTAGTAAATAATTCTCTATGTTTATATTAATTCTTTTTTTATGCAAGTATTGTAAATATTTATTTAATTTAAAATACATACTATTTGTTGAATATACATTGAAGTAAAACAAGTTAATGTAAACAAAAACATTTCAATTTCGTTCCGTCATTTGTATTTTTTCGCTTTGTTAAACAAAAAGTTTAATTGAGTTAATTGTTAAGTAAATACAATTATAGTGAAAGTCCAAATATTGTAACTAAATAAAAACCAAATGAATATCGTATACATATATAAATGTTTCGATTCACACAATTATAAAAATTGAATTGACGTTCAAAATTAAATAACTTATAATTAAAATTATACAGAATGTTTGACTTTCTGACTTTTCATTGTCCAGCTTATATCTACTAAAATATTGAAGTTACAAAAAAAGTTTAATTAGAAATTTGTCAAACAAAAGTTGATCTACAAAATGGCGTCAGCATCTATTTCCATAGCCTACCTGTTTCCCGAAAAAATACCTAACTTAACCTGTATTTTCAGATTCCAAATCAATTCCTCTTTACAGTGATGTATTACAAGTACCATTTTGTTGTTAAAATATAGCCGGCTATGATATAAATAATAATTAGTTGATTGCAAACATTGCTTGAAGTAGTCATTACGTTCTAACATTTGAAAAAATAACAATTATAAATGCTCTAGAAAAATTCATTGTTAGTATACATTTTTTATTTGAATTCAATGAATACATAATATGTATTATATTACAAGTGCCAGAAAAAAAGGTACTTGTAATACATCATTGATTTTGAATCTAATTCCGTAAAAAATACAGGGTGTTGCTTTTAAGAAAACAAAGTTAGGTATTTTTTTTAGGAAACAGGTAGGCTATGGAAAAAATTGCTTGCGCCATTTTGTAAGTGAAAAACTTCAAATTCGTCTTAAAACACTTGTTTTACATTTCAGTATAGTCACCAGTTATAGTTGCCAGCTGATTTTTTTTGAAACGAAAGCATTTTGTTTTTTTTCGTTCATTTAGAAAATTTTCGAATATATAAATATATATTGTCGAATATATAAGTGAAATGAACTTATTTTTATAATTTGGGGGGGGGAGATATAGTTATTTACTCTCCCCCTCCCTGTTAAATCCGCTTCTGTAAAAGAAAACGTTTTTATTTATCCACCCGGTATATTGGGCATAGAAAATCGATTGATGTGAAAATTAGTCTGCAATGTTTCGCACCAATAAGGATTTCATTATCCTTTTTTATAGAAGGATAACGTATAAAATCAGGTACCATAGGTTTTTCATTTTATCTGTACATGAAAAATTAATCTACGTTATTAACTCGCTTTCGACAAAATGCAGATTTTTTAAAAATATTTTTCAGCGAAAATATTCAACAACTAAAGATATATATAAAATTTCTATTACAACAGGGCTGGCCAACCTGCGGCCCGCGGCCATATACGAACAAATTATGTTTTTTTTTTAAAGTATCGTGTGTTTTCCCGTTGTTTTCTTTAAAATAACATTTAAAACAGGTCTGGCCAACCCAAATTGCTCCACGGGCCGCATAGACAACCTAAAATTATTCGAGGGCCGCATATGAATAATATAACATAAAAAATAATTTCACTTTCGATTAAGTTGGGCATGTGAGTAATTTTTGCTCACGAATTGTATTTTTTTCTCACGTACGATCACGTTCGTGACAAAATTTAATATATCATGTTATAAATTAACTTTTGTATGTATTCGAGTTGATATTTCTATGAAATTTCTACGAAATTAAAACCATGAAAAATAACTAAAAAACTTTGAGTTTTAGATGGAAAAATAAAACCAGTTTTAGGCATTTTAAATAACCCGATATTTAAAAAAAACGTTATTAAATATAATTTGTTTAAATGTGGCCGCGGGCCGCACAGAAGGGCGCGGCGGGACACAAGTTGGCCAGCCCTGATTTGAAACATTGTTTTATTTATGTAACTTAACTAATAATTTAAATTGTTAAAACTATTTTTATATACTTATTTTTGATTGAATGAGACTTACAACCTTTCATCTGTCACGAGGAATAAATATTGAAGGTTCAAAATTACTTTTTTATGCTAATATATTTAACTGTTGAAGGGGGGCGCCAGGTCTAGGAGGCGGCAAAATGGATGAGAATGATTTTTATCAGAATTAAAAAAAGGTCATTAAAAAAACTGCACTTAGGGCGCAAAAGTGTGGATTGAAGGACAAATTTCTGGTGGCAAGGTCCTCAATTACAACAGTATGAAATTCATTGTAAAGTCAGATATTGAACAAGTTTTTAAATTATTTGTATTTATGTGCGTCTCTCGATAAATTTTGACCAGGTCTGTATTGCACTAATTAATCAGCTAAAAGCTAAAAAAAGAGTTCGTTTATTGTTGTAAAGTATATTGTTTTATTCGAATCATGCAAACAGAATAATTATTTAATTATTTAAGTGCCCCACAGAAAGGCAAATAAAGAAAACAAAAGGAAAAATACAACAGAACAAATTTAAAAACTCGGTTAGAGAATGAACGTAATGTAAATATTGCTACAGACGCAGATATGTTCGAAAACAAAAGAAAACAACTTATATCTAAAGAGTAAAGTTCAAACTTTTATGTAATCTAATCTTACTATGTTATGTAATTAAATACTTTTCCTAATGTATCTCTGTGTATTTTCACATATCCTTTGTAATTACATTTACACATATACTTATTTCTGTTCTGAAAAACCCAAAAAACCGTCTGCAGTTGTTTATACAAAAATTGTGTATACAAGCTGTCCCACGGGAAGGTATTGTTGACTTTTGAATGGATGCAGTTATTGAAAAGAGGAGAGTCTGCAATGGTAGAAGCAAGTACGTGCGCGTCAAAATGAATAATCTGACTTTTCCTCTAGAGAGGAAAAGTGTGTGGAAATTCTTGTAGGCGGTTTCGTATTTAATACGGAAACATAAAGTTAAGAGTGAAACCACACTGGAAAGGTTATAACCCTAGGGTCAACTGGGGTAAAAGTGAAACAAAATACAAATCTTTGATGTTTTTTGACAGTTAACGATACAAATTCATATTTTAATTTTTTCTACTAGATGCGCTTATGAATAACCATTTTAAATACTTACGTCATTTGAACTGTACAGTACAACAAGTGTGTTTCATTTTTAACCTCTAATTTGGGCAAAAGTGAAACTGGTAAGGGAAAAAGTGAAACAGGAAAATATTTATCGAAAAATTAAAAGAAAAGCTACTTTGGCAACTTTGATTTATCTTCTTGATGGCATATCAATGTGAAATTGAAACTTTAATTAATATCTGAGCTATACAGAAAGTTATGTGCAAATAATTAAAATTTAATTCACACGTTTTGACATCGACTAACAGGGAAATCTGTAGAAGTGACACATCACTTATTAGGCGATTCATATTTTCAGGTCGCTTTAACAAACCTTTAATGATGATATCAGTTTTTATAATTCTCCTATAAACAAATTAGTTTTTTAGTTGCAAGCTTCTTTCACTTTTACCCCATTTTTTTGGTGTTTCATATTTACCCCGCTCGACCCTATATTTATTTATTTATTTAAACTTTATAATTTTTGGGCAATAAATCCGCATTACAATATTTTTTTCTGCTATTTTTAACAGGATCGTCTATAATTTTAGCATTTTTTCATCAATTATATTTTATTAAATTTTATTTGTACCCATAAGAATTCTATTTTTGTTTTTTCAATAACAACATCCGTTTGAAAAAGACAGCTTATAAGTTTCAGCCTGTATTTTTGGGTACATTATTTAATATTCCTATTTATAGCAACAAAAATTTCTTGAATTCAAATACTGTTACTTTATAATTAATTTCTCCAAAACATGGCAATTACGAGTAGTACTAGGTACGTATTTACTCGTGCATTGGCGCCGGCTTTTCATTTAAACCACATTTACTAGATTCGTAGAATACACCAATTTAACTTTAAGAGACAAAACTGGCAGCTGAGAATTCTTTAGTAAATTACATCAAATTTCGTTTCCAGGGGTTTTTAGAGTCTCTCTCATATACCAAATTTCATAATAACTAGTATAAAATTTATAGACAGACGGACAGAGCGAAACTGTAAGGGTTCCTAGTTTTCTACGGAACCCTAAAAATTACTTCCCTCAGAATTTTCATCGGCCCAAAAAAATTACAAAAAAATATTCAATAAAACGTGATAAGTGTTTCAATTTAAATTTATTTATTGTTAGTTAAGTAAATGTTTAGTTTAATTTAATAGTGCAGATTCAGACGGGGGAATCTAGAAGGAAGGTCTCTCCCCGAAGTCGGCGCCTATGTACTCGTGTACGTATCTTACATCAAACATTGTTATTTTAGAAATGGCAGTGGGATTGGGATGATATCTAGATTATAGGGTCGGTTTATATTTTCTAAATGAAATTTTATATAACAAAGAAGTTGAAAGTTTTGATTTTTGTTTTATGCTTCTAAAACACACATTTTCCGTTTTAACTTTATCTATCATGCCATTCCTTTGGGAAATAAAATAAAAAAACTTGTTAACAAAGGAAAAAGTTTAAAAAATAAGTTTTACCCGATAAAATTTTTATATATATATTATCTCTTGATTATTTGGTTATTTTTGTGATAGATTATCGATTTTTAGTCAGTTGTTATTCTTACTACAAAAACGTTATTTATATTTCTATTTGGGATTTAAAATATCTGGTACTGGCACCAGTCTTGGCTACTTTATGAGCAAGGTATACTGTCTTTTGGGATTGATAGGCTTTTTTTTGTAATTCTCATGAACTCATGTAATTAATAAACTTTATTAAATCAATTTAATTACCGAAATCCGTAAAAATGGTTTGTTTTTTAATCTATAGACTTTTATTTTGTTTATGTTATGTTAATTACAAAATGATAAGTACTACGACACAAAAGTTATAAAATAATGAATCGTAAATTTTGAAACAATGTAAAATAATATAATAATTAATAAATAGATTATACTAATAATTAGTTAAAATGTCCACCATTTTGACACCCATTGGCCGATTGTCATCAAATTAATCTGTTTTACAGTGTATATAGATTATGATTCAGTAATGGCAGTAATCAAATATCGATAAATATTTCTTATTTAGTACATTTAATTAAAGAAGATTCCAACACTGGTGTATGATCCAAGACTGGTGCTAATACCTTATACAACAATGTGAAATGTACTGTTGCATCGTATTTAATAAATTTTAAGTTCGATTTTCTTAATTAATATTTATATCAAAGTCGCATATAATAATTAAATTATTGTTACTGTTTTGAAAAACGGAAATATCTCAAATTTAAGATATATGTATATATATTTATGTAAATAAAAACAAACTTGTTTGTCTAAACGTCAAAATTTATTTAAGAAAATGTAATAGCAAGCTTTCGATTCACAGAATCATCGTCAGGCTATTAATAAAAATTTTAATCTTTATTAATAGCCTGACGATGATTCTGTGAATCGAATGCTTGCGATTACCTTTTCTTAAATAAATTTTGACGTTTAGACAAACTTTGTTTTTATTTATATTTAACGTCACTACTATTATATTATATTTATGTAATATATGAATATAGATAGTCCACTGACAAAAATAGAATATTAATGTTGATGCAATATTCTACGCAAAAGGGTGGAAATTTCTATAAATAAGTTATATTCACGGCTAATATATCATTAATGAGAAATAAAAGAGATTAGTTTGAATCTGTAAATTATAAATAGGTAATTGCTAATTACTGAATTATAGCAATAAATAATTATATTACTTTAGATGTATGTATGTATAAACACTTATTGTATAACGTACATTTAATCGATTTTATGGTAATTGAAAAAGGTGAAGTTAGTTTTGCATAAATTAATATTTAAATGGAAACGTTATTTTCTTTTGTTACGAGAGAACAGACAGTTTCACACTGAAAAAACATGTACTGTCAATATTTATCGTTTTTTTGTAGAATATTTATAAAATACGCTCATAATTATCAGATACTTACGCTTGTTTCTTTGTTAAAATGTTTTTTTTTTCTTGTTTCACCGCAATCGTTAAATATGTAAAATGAAATATGTAGATAAGTACATTATACATTTTTTGTAGAAATATTGCATGAGTTTCGTAATTAAGATTTATCTACATATAAATCTACGTATACAATATCTTGTTTACATATTACGCAGAAAAAAGTAGTGTCATCACCATAAAAAACAGGACACGTAAAATCAATATTTGTGAAGAAATGTCATTCACATTGAAATACGGATTTATAAAATCTCATATATTAACTAATTTTTGATAATTTTTAATGGTGTATAAGCATCTTAAAAATGATATTCAAATGCAATTATAAACGATTTTTATTTTTAGAGTGTCTCTGAACGAACGAAACAACCTAGAATGAGTGATAATGAATATATGTTACTGTAAAAGGGCAACCGAAAAAAGTCGGAACTAACGTCGTTAAACTTGTAGTAAAACAGTTTTCAAACATTAAACTCATGTTTATTGAAACCACATTTTTTCAAACTGCGGAAAACGTATCTAGACCATTTTCCATCCAGTCGACTTGAAATTTTAACTGTAACTTCTTAAATAGATTTTACATAGAAGTACACACGATTTTTATGATTGGTTAATAATTACGGTTTTTATAAACAATTTGAGGCCGTTTTTTTCGTCAAAATACGATTTTTTGTTCAAAGTGATACAAAATTTGCAAAAATCAATACTTTTTAATAATCGTGTGTACTTCGATGGGAAAACTCATGTAAATAACGGGAAAATTTTGTTTTATTCTGGATGTTTGTAGATTCATGAAAGTTATGTTTTCCGCAGTGGTGCATATAACAAAAATGTGTAGCATCGCTAAAGTCACCATTTTGTTTTATTTATTTTTTATATGTTTTGAGACATGTACAATAAGCCTTCCAAATTTCATTTGATTGCTTTTTTGATAATTCTAAATAAAAAATTCATAAAGAAAGTCTCATTTTTCGATTTCGAAGTGACGATTAAATGTAACCCTTTAATTTATTTTGAATATGCAGTAATCACGGCCATATATATTTTCGTGTTACTGTATTCTATATATGATTTAAATAAAGTAAATCAGTGTTGGGTTTTTATTTAAATGCCCTCTAGGAAAAATCAATCCAATCCTCAGTGACTACTACTGAACTGTACCTACCTACTTGTTGAATGCGAATAAAACCAGAGAAAGGTCTATTCTATTTCTATTCCCCAAACAGATGAATTCTTAAAATATCACCGACGCGGACGTCGACTTTATATTGTAGTAAAGTTGTTTAATGCAATTGTCCATAATAGAGGAACGACAAGACCATTTATTAAAAACATATGTTGTAGAATAGAGAAAGGAACAAAGAGAAACCCATCCAAAGAATATCCAGATATAACGTTTCGATAATGGAGAACAAAAAACATATTACTGAAAATGACTTGACCAAATCAATTTACACATTGTGCGAATGGGAGAGGAAAAATAAAGAAAACATCTGTTGATGACTTGTCTTTTGGTACGCCCACTAAATCCGTCGAATGAATCGATTTCGACAAAGACGTAATTTTTTTTTTATAAATTGAATTATTATTATTGATAATATCTATGTACTGTATTTTTTCTTTGTAATTATAATTCAGAGTGGAAATACAAAAGAAGTTATAATTATTTATTTTTGTGAGAAGGTTGAAATGTCACAAGTTCAAATTAAATGTGGGTGTTATATTTTATACGTAGGATGAAGAAACCATCAATAATTTATAACTTATTTGGATATGTGCAAGTAACATATGTGCAATAGAAAAGATGTGCATGTGCGTACATTGCTTGTTTGTTGTAAACATATTTGCAACAACATATAAAGAAAGAAAAGCGAGTGTGGGTGCATGGTTTCATTGTGCATTGAGATAGCAAAGTGAGTGCAGATGTACCGGATTATATTGATGACTCACCATTACGTTTTGAGTTGAGGTGACCATAGAGGCGACTCAAATCGATCGCCATTATGGCGTGTGGAAATGCAGCACATAATGTGCCGACAAGAACGGCGAGGACGAGAAAGTGTGGTGTCGCGAACAGCATGGTGGAATGTGGCGAATGGTGTTTCTGGCTTCTGATTATTGTTCTACTCGATCATCAAACACAACTCTCCTGAGCAGCGACTATATGAATGTGATGTTGTCGTTTAGGCACTGTGCGCCCCACTTGCTAGAGCCGTTTGTGCCGACACTAGTACCTGTCCTAAACCCCCACAAGTTCGCGCACACCCACACCCACACGCGCGCACACACACCGCACACAATTTGGTCGAATGTCGGCGTACGCCCAATGAGCATGCGTGACCTTTTACACAACAGGTTATGAACAGTACGTCGCGCCGCACCGCGGCCGTTGCGTCCAGCTACTAACGCCCGATTTGTTGTCCAAGTTACCTGCTCTTATAGCTCTTCAATTTTAAAAAGGTATGCGTTTATACGCTATCACTTTATTATTATTACATTCTTTTTAAATTCAATCTAAACCCACTTTCCTTTCACCGTTTATTTCAAATGTTAATTACAACGGATTACAAGAACTGTTCAAGTATCCATGAGATGGTGTAGACTCGAAACTATCGCAATGAAAAATATATTACATATATGTCGCAGCAGTAGTACATTTTATTAAAATATGTACGATTCGTGAAAAATTTATGTTATCGATTTCCAATATATAGTATCATGTTACAGTTCCCCGTTTCCATTATGAAATTACTAACGAAAACTTTTACATTACGATATCTACAGTAATAAAAAATGAATCTATTATTTTATTGATTTATTTTCATGCAGTTAATGCATTAATATACACTAATCAAAAAAATTAATTTTCTGTTAAAATATGCTAAAATCAAATCGTTAAAAAAAGTAACAAAATGATCAATAACACAGGTCCACAAAAAAAGTGGTCTGTGTTGGGTTACAGACCCAACTTTTCTTTTGTATTTTTTCCCGCTGAACATGAATCCGTCGTCATATTTGGGGGTAGATGAACAAAATCACGAGAAAACCCAAAAAACCCGATAAAAACCGGTTTCTCGTGATTTTGTACATCATTCCCCAATTATGACGACGGATTCGTGTTTAGCGGGAAAAAATACAAAAGAAAAGTTGGGTCTGTACCACAGCACACACCACTTTTTTGTTAGACCTATGATGGTTTTTATCGTTTTTTTGGGTTTTCTCGTGATTTTGTTCATCAACACCCAATTATGACGACGGATTCGTGTTCAACGGAAAAAAATACAAAAGAAAAGTTGGGTCTGTACCCCAGCACACACCACTTTTTTGTTAGACCTATGATGGTTTTTATCGTTTTTTTGGGTTATCTCGTGATTTTGTTCATCAACACCCAATTATGACGACGGATTCGTGTTCAACGGAAAAAAATACAAAAGAAAAGTTGGGTCTGTACCCCAGCACACACCACTTTTTTGTTAGACCTATGATGGTTTTTATCGTTTTTTTTTTTTGGGATTTCTCGTGATTTTGTTCATCAACCCCCAATTATGACGACGGATTCGTGTTCAGCGGGAAAAAATACAAAAGAAGAGTTGGGTCTGTATCCCAGCACAGATCACATTTTTTGTGGACCTGTGTAATCAATCAAAAAATATTTTGAAGTTGCAATCTCGATTTTTTATGGTCTGTGTGTGCTTCTTAAATCCTTGAACTACTGAACCGATATTAATGAAACTTGTTTGGTTGGGTCTGACTTGAAGACGATATAAAAATCAAACGAATCATTAGACAAAAATGAATGAAAAGCTCAAAACTTTACTTCAAAATGATGGCTAGCTCTGTAGGTATAATACAGAAAATTAATTTTTAACAAAATGATAAATTATCGTCAAATCACGCTGTAAGACAGTCAAATGTATATAGATTAATATCCAGTAATGGCAGTAAATAAATATCAACAAATATTTCTAATTTAGTACGTTTAATTAAAAAATATTCAACACTGGGGTATGGTTCAAGACTGGGGCTTGTACCTTATTTTTTTTTAATATATCCTGTAAAATTAACTTTTATGTCGCTTATGATAATTCGGCGGTAAGGGCTCGAAATATTCAGGTGATATTCGTCAAATTTTCAAAAAAAGACAACATGAAAAATTTTCATAATTAAATTTTAATCATCGATATTAAAATTGTTTAAATAAAATATTTTTCCTTTCGAATACCTGAAAAAAATATGAGAATTTTAATACATAGTTGTTGAAATATTTGTGTAACGTATTGCGTTCTTTGAAATTTTTAGGTATTCATTTTGCACCGTTCTATCACTTCTCTGTAAAAAAATGTTTTTCAACAGAAAGTCCCTTTGGTAGACGCTAATATCTTTTTTTTGTATAAAAAACCACCATATTTTATATATTTCGCTTTAAACTTGAATAAATTTTCAAAAAAATCAAGATCTATTTTTAAACTGACATTACAAGATTTAAAATGCAACCAAGCAAACCATTCCACAATTTTTTTGCTATCGTATAAGTTTAAAATAAGTACCCTTTTTCGATTGATTTTAAATCGGAAAAAACATTAAAAAATATAGATTATAAGTTTTAAAATGCTTTTTAAATAGTCATTCTAGGACTATTTCTAACGAAGATGTGGTGTTTGAGTTCTTCAATTTTATTGTAGATAAAAATCTCTTTTTTGATCCAATGTATTAGCTACTTTTCCAACATACTCCTGCATCATAAGTAGAAAACTTAATCATATATTTTATATTGATTTTTTTGGCTTATAAATAAAATATGTCACATAGCTCTATTGATGTAGTATTTTTTATTCTTATTTAAATAAAAAATAAAGTAAGTTCAGATAGAGATTGAGAAAGACGGATTTTATACATTTCTTTAGATTCCTTTATTTTAAAGTATTTGTAAGAACGAGTCATGTATAAATCGTGTAATTTATTGCTCTGATTTATCCAAAATAAATAAGGATTTGTCTTTTAACGTATTATTTACTTTATACCATTTTTATCCCAGTTTTGTATTTGTATATGTTATATATACAGGATGAGTAAAAAATATGGAATGTTATTTATATTTTCTAAAATATTCATTATTTAAAAAAAATATTTTAGTAAAAAATTTAGAAAATTTATTTCCTATGTAATGCTTATCTTACAAAAATTTTTTGCTATCAGTTACGTTACTATGGCATCCACTATTTAAAAAAAAATTACAACATATTTTTTTTATAGATTCTATGAATAGATATATTTTTTTGCATATAATCTTGCAAACGAAAAAATTACTTAACCTTACTAACAATAAGTAATTTTCTTAACCAAGTAAACCTTGAAAAATGACTGAAACTTGTAAAACATCAAATAAAATCTAACGTCCAAAAATAAATTAATTTAACAAATGTTCAAAATGATGTCCGTTGTTGTCCAAATACATCTGTATTCTTTTTCTAAAAGAAACTTGCATTTTGTAAAGTACGACCATTTATTGTAAGTTCCAGTCATTTTTCAAGGCTTACTTGGTTAAAAGCTAATTTTTTGTATGCAATATCATTAAAATTTTACAGGGTTGTAGGCAAAAAATTAAGAAAATATAAGAATGTGTTGTCAATTAAAAATAGAGTGGGATGTCATAATAACGTTACTGAGAAAATAATTTCTCTAAAAACTTTAACAAAAACATTTTTTTTAAGTAATAAATATTTTAGAAAATATGAGCAATATTCCATATTTCTTATTCATCTTGTATATACCGATAAGAAAATGATATATGTACTATATGTTGTATATAATTTGTAATTTTATACATAATGAGAAATTATATACATGTACGTACAATGTATAAATTATATATGTATATAAGCCGAAATGATATCATTTTTTAATACATCAAGGAAAGCACATTTTCAAGAAAATAATGAAATCATTTTTAAATTAGTACATTAGAACTTGATTTTTAAATTGCATTCGCAAGTGACACAAATTATTTTTTAATTTTCGTTCAGTGTTTTTTAAGTACTTACCTTAAAACTGTAATATGCAGCGAAACGTTGACTAGAAAATTAAGAACTTTATTTTTTTATTTTCCCATTTTGACGATATTGACAAAAAAAAATTAAAATTGAACATTTAGTCGTTACAACTATGTTCGACTGTATTATCATATTATAATTGTAACTTGTGAAAAAATGTCGGCTGGAAGCTGTGCCAAAGACAAAGTATAGTGCTCTTCGTTCTAGATTCAAGAATGAAAATTAAAATACTTATGTCATGATACACGTATGACTGTAAAGTGTTAGGAATTTCTAAAGGATCTTGTTAACGTTATATAAAAGTGGCAACTCTTATGTAATTACAAAGGGTAGTTTTTTTTTAATCCTTAATGTCAGGTTTTCTAAAATTGTACACCAAAAAATTGTAATTTATATTTTTAATTATACTTATGTGGGTATATCTGAAAATATTTAGCCATTTCCAAAACATCTATAAAGATGAAATATGATAATTTGTAATAAAATCTATGATGGCGATTCAATAGTATATTTAATTTTTATTGGTGTAATTATTAAAGTTATACAATATCTTTCGGTAATTTTTACGCTAATAGCTATAGAAAATATGCTTGAGCATAGAATTCTATAACTTTGTTTATCTTTATGCGATAATATCAAGTTCTAAACGTATCAATAGACTTAATAAAAAATGAAATATCATTTTTTAAAAGTGGGTGTGTGCACTTATGTACACGTGTTAGAAGTTACACTTCTTCGGCGTAATGGCATTTAGGGTCCATCCAGACTATCGGGCCGGTCTCGGTCCGGTCTCGCCCCAATCAAATATAAATAAACAATAAACAATGAATGCATTCACACTATAGGTATCGCTCAGGTCTCGGTCCAATCTCGGTCCGATACAGCATAGTGTAAAGAATATTTCAAACCTGACATGGATTGTACCGAGACTGGCTCGTTAATGTAAATATCATCGGCTCGATTGTCTGGATGGACCCTAAATGCCATTACGCCGAAGAAGTGAAACTTCTAACACGTGTACTTAAGTGCACACACCCACTTTTTAAAAATTATATTTAATTTTTGATTAAGTCTATTGATACGTTTAGGATTTGATTGATATTATTGCATAAAGATAAACAAAGTTATAGAATTCTATGCTCAAAGCATATTTTCTATTGATGTAATGTCGGTAAAGTAGATGAATATTAATTATAATTCATATGGATATGACAGATTACGTCAAATTAAATACTTGTTTTTGAAGTTCACATAAAATATTAATAATAATTATTTTTTATTATTCTTTGTTAAATTAATTTATAATTTTTACAAGAATTTGGTGGAGACCCTCTTACAGGGCCGGATACGGGCAAAAAGTAATGGATCGTATAAGGTTTAGTCTGAATTAATTGCTATACCCATTTGCTCCGTTTCCAGGAAGGGGAAGGGGGTGATCACACCCACTTCGGCGTTTTTTTTTTAAACTAAACTTTTGGAAGTTAATAATTGGTCAGGTTGGAAGATATATAGAATGTTGATACCTAGGAAAAAAATTTTATAGTGCACTTTTTGACAAGTGTTTTTTAAAGAACTTAAATATGCTAGTTTATATTTGGCTTGCCCTCTTATGGTAGCGCCTAGTCGCCTACTTGGTCAATTCTGTATTTATATATATATATTTATGGATGTATAATTCTGTATTTATGGATATATATTTTTTATTTTGATTTTAATATTTATTTAAAAAAAATCAGTTAAGCCATGCAAAGTCGAGTAAAGGCTCCTACAGACCAACGGGAATATTCGCAGCGGCTGCGGAATTCGCAAGTCTGTTCACACCGACGCGGCGCGTTTATTTTATCAATAGTCATTAATTTTTCATATACACGCATTATTCGATGCTATCTGATACTCATATATGTAATTTTTGACTTGGAATAAGTAATATTTTGATTAAAATTGTTGAAAACCTTATTTCAAATTGGTATTTTATAATAAAATCGTAAATTAAAAGTTTTAAAAATTGTAGTTGTAATGTTATGCTTTAAATTTTAAAAATATTAATTGTTTTATTTACTATGGACCTTTTTTAGGTCATTATTTTGTAAATTAACTATAACAAATAAATAAAAATATTCTTTTAAACATTAGAAAATAAATCTGAGTAGAAGGGGGGGTCCTTAACATCCCCCATGTTAACTTTTCTTAGTCCACCACTGAATAAGATGATTTTTTTTTATAAATTAAATTACAAGCGCGGCAGCGATTAAAACGCGTTTGAAATTTCTGGCGAATAAAAATGCTGCAAAACCGCACTTTCGGCGATTAAGTACCGCGCTTGCGCCGCGCCGGTGTGAACACGTACATAAGCCGCCATGTACTTAATTTTTGCGGCTAAATAAACGCGATTATTTCGCTCCGGTCTGTTGGAGAATTAACTCAGTTAGTAATAATATAAAATATATACTTACATATGAAACATTGAAGAATCGAAATATATATTTTTTATATAAATTATAATGCAAGGGTAATGGTACTTTCTGATATAAAATAAGATAAAAAATCCATTAGTGCTAAAACAAGCCATGAATGTATGTATTTATATAATATATAAAATATTTACTCTGGGAATGAATTAAACAGTATTTAATCATTATCGTATATATTATACATATGTTTAAACCACGGTATGAAATTTTTAATGCGGAACTATAGCTATTTGCTGTGGCTGATTAAACCTGGATTTAAGTTAATTATATAATTATACATAATCTTTGATTTTCATCCATGTTTAATTTATATATAAACTAATATATGCAGTTTTTAATACCCCTGAAATTTTTTGATGAATATACAGTACCGGATTGAGATATTTGAATTAATAAACGTTTTGTTAGATTTCTTGTTATGTACCTCAATCCGATATTGTGAAAGGAAATAAAAAGCAAATTTGCACGTTCAATAAATATATTATTTCAACTTAAGTTTCAAAATACATTGATAAAAATAAAATGTACATTTATGTAATACTGTCATTTGTAATGAACATATATTCTACTATTTTTCTATATATAACATATATATATTATTTTTTTCACAATGAAATTCTGAATTTTTCTGCGCGACATGACAGATATATTTATTTAGGAACACTGACATTTCTTAATATCACAATATTAATAATTAAATAAAATTATTCAATAAAATATATTATATCATAAATTGAACAGATATATTTAATATATTTATTATATGTTTTATTTTCAACTAACAACAGCAATATATCGGGAATTGTCCTTCTTGATTCTTCTTCGCACCAAAACATTTATTATGTAAACTCTAACATTGCCGGAATATCTTCAGATTCTATTGGTATTTCAGAAGGAGAATCCTAAAAATAAATACATGTTATCTCAGTAGGAATCCGAACCCTTTTAACCTAACTTGTATTAACTATTCTCTTTGCTGTATTGGCTTTACCCTAACTGGTATCTAATAATAACATAGGTACATATTATGTTCTGACTGCGACTGTTAACTGTTAAACAAAGGGGTTTCACAGTCAGTATCAATACAATTATATTTTCACGAATAAATAAACATTATAGCTGTTAGAATAATATGGATCGATTGTATTCATAAACATTTCATGTTTTCACAGTCTCGATTATAAAGAAAAGTTGAAAATCGTTTCCACCGACAGAATTCTTTTAAAATTAGAGATCTGACTTTGAAGTGTTTTCTCAGCTCAGATAACTGGAGATAAATAAAAGATATGTAACTATTATATCTCTTTATTATCTAACAAATCAGTTCTGTTCGTTTATTTATTGTAGAAACCTTTTATTACGAGCGGTTTAATTATTTGGAAAGAATTGAAACACAATAGGGGTGATGAAAAATACGTATTACAATATTCTGAAAGGGTATTATACAATCAAGGGATCATTGTTATAAATTTATTTTAGTTAAAAAAGGATTTTTAACTCTCGGATTTTTTAAGGATTATTCAACAATTCAAAAAGGATTTATTTTTAATTATTCTTACCTCGTTCTTTATTTAAATGGCCAGGAATCTAACTGTTGAATATTATTCTGAATGCTACAACATTGATATTTTTTTATTTTTTTATTTAGTTTTAATATCTCCATATATGGGTTTGCAGATTGTATGACATTGATTATTTGGTTAAATATGAGAGCGATTATATGTAACGACAATATTTTTGTTTTATTTTTTTGGTAGTAAGTTGTCAACAATCTGGACAATACATAATATATTCATAAGTTCAATTGGGAATAGGCTTTTTTTTTTTTTAAATTGACATTGCAATTTTTAACATCGTAAATTGATAGCAGAGTTCAGTTCAGGCCTGCCGATAGTGTCTCCTAGGTCTATTCCTGGAAAAAGTAAATCTCATCAATAATTTATTATTTATCAGTGGTTCCGAACCCGTAGATTTTGGACGGTCAGGAAAAATGAATATGTAAAATTAGTCAAGTTTATTTTAGCTACAGAAATTTAAATATTTGCTTATGTATTTTTTTGTCGTTTGAATTATAAATTAGCATTATTTTCGTTGATTATTTTTACATATGCATTAAAAAATGTAGTATCTGAATTAAATATATTGAATATTTATTGTTGTAACTATTGATCTTGTTTTGTTGTACTGCGCCCACAAAGGGTTTTATAAGTAGATTCTTATATTACTTCCCACCCACCATAATAGTTATTAATGGCAGAATCAATCTCATGGGATTTTAAATTAATCATGATTCAATTAATATTGAATATATTTAGATGAACAGGATTGGGGCTACTTTGCGTGAGACAGGATATAAGAGAAAGAGAGAGGAGTTAAATTCTCTTGACAAAGAGTATAAAAACCCTACCCCGCTGAGCAAAGCGAAGTCTACGGTTGTTTGCGTTGCGGATCCTTTTGTTTTTCTTGATTAAATTAAGACTACCTTTATATCCTGACGTACCAGAAGTCGTACCTCCAGTAGATCCAGCTCCAGGTTTGCGGTATGTAGTACTATTCATTGTCAATTTCCTCACATTTTTATCAGGATGGCACAAAATAATGTACGCCTTAGGACAGTAGAGACAGACTAGAGCAACAGTAGCACTGAGGCTGATCGACACGCATAGAGTAGTAATTTGAGTCTGGAAATAATAAATATGTATGATTGGTTACATAACACTTGACTTATGTACCATATATACGAAAACTCACCTCGTATGAATTACCGGTTCCAAAATATATCGGGATAAATGCCAACCAAATAATGCAAGTCGTATACATGGTGAATCCTATGTACTTTGATTCGTTGAAGTTCTCCGGTATCTTCCTTGTCTTTACCGCATATACGGTACAAATAGTAATGAGCAGCATGTTGTACATTTGCGAGACCAGGAACGACATATCGTGTATCTTACACTTGAGTATCACTTGCCGTCTATCGGGGTAATAATTGCGAGTACCCGGGGTTTCTACAACCATCCACACAGCAGTGATGAGAATCTGAACGAAGATCAAACTTGCAGTGATGATTACTTGAGACTTAGGACTTATATAGTTAGGTCTTTGAGCGGATTTCGAAGCCGAATCGAAAATTCTCGAGATGCGGTTAGTTTTCGTTAGGAGGGCACCGTAAATAATTGAGAAGCCGACGCCTATTCCTAATCGTTGAGCGATACAAGTAAATATTGTCGGCCTGGAGAGCAAAGTGAAAGTGTTGATATAGCAGGCACATATCCCGAATAATAGCATGTAGCTGAGTTCTCTCCCGGATGCGCGGACTAACGGAGTATCATTGTTCTTGATGAAGAGTACGACGACGGCGAGAGTAAGAAGAAGTCCAATGCAGGATATAACTATGGGTATTATTGCGAAAATGCTGTCCCAACGGATGGAGTGAACTTCGAGAGGGAAGCAGCTGAGTTTATCAGAGAACGGCCAGTTACCTGGCCCGCAGTCTTTGCAAGTAAACTCGTCTTGGACGTATTCGAATTCTTCGCATTTGTCACATATCCAGCAGCACGTATCTCCCTGAAAATATATTGGTTTTTGACGTGAATAACGTCTAATGTTTCACATTTCATATTACAAAAAAAAAAAAACAAAAAAAAATTAAATTTCGTATTTCCACGATATAGTTTGTTAATATTAATTAATTTAATTGAAACAAAAATAACAATATATAAAAATAAATTCTTTACGTAGTAGCGTTTTTATTTTTTTGACGTAAGTATTTCAAATTGAATAAAAAATAAAAACAAAGTCAATTTCGTACTTCCACGATTTTGCTTGTAAATATGAATTAATTTAATTGAAACAAAAATAACTGTATATTGAAGATATAGGAACATATTCTCAACGCAGTAACATTTTAAATTTTTTGATAAAGTTTTTTAAATATCAATTTAAAAAAATGTGAATATCACTTCTTTTTATGCTCGTACAAATCATAAGAAAAAACGAAATCAAAGAGCAAATTGCCAAAAGTTAACTCGTTTTCCCTAGAAAGGCTTTTCAATTGTATTGATATTAATCTATTTTAATTTATTAATTAGGAGATATTATGAACATTTCCCAACTGACTCATGTTCCCCTCATTTCCTTATCGACAAATAGAATTTCCTTATAGACAATCGCGTGATTATTCTAAACAGTTTCTGTTTACAATTTATTGTAATATCTGTTTACTACAGTTTATTATAATGTATGTTTGCCTTTTGAACATATTTATCGCGAAACTATGTATTTAATTGTGAACATTTACAAGATGCTGAAGTATATATAATGTATAAATCCATGAGTCGTAAGTATTATTAAACCCCACTGCCACAAACACCGTGACCTAGTATTTAGAAAGTATTCACGTCAATCCCTCGAGACTGGCATACCCATTTTTGATTACATATTTGATGCAACCCGACACATATGCTCGATGGAAATATGACCGGCTTATATAAATTATACAATACCTACATATGTATAAATACATAAACATGTTCAGATATAATAATGCCTTTTTGTCAAGCGCCCGCATCGCAACCCTTACAATACGGCAGCCATACTTCGATAACGCTTTTCAAAAATTCTTCTATAAACATTGTGCTCCTTCGTGTCGATAAATTTTTATAGGTTGTACTTTACGGTCATTTAGCGCGTATAACCAAAATGTTTGTATAAATAAAAGCATCAAATTCTCTTCATATTGCTTTGTGTTTAGATTATTTCACTTTATCAAACAGAGTTTTCAACATTTTAACAAATGTATGTATATAAATAAATGTGATGATAATCTTTTGGCACTCGAAGGGTTAAACATCAAACATCTATTCCACATTATGATGAGTATATTAAGTTGAGTCGACAATTTTTGTCACCTGACTGTGCCAAACGCTTATATACAGGGTGGGGCATTTAAAGTGTTACAGATTTTTATTTCAAAACCATCGCGTATTTGAAAAATATTTGCTCACGAATATATGTAATTTTTTTTCACGTTCTATCACGCTCGTTACAAAATTTAATATATCATGTTGTAAATTAACTTTTGTGTGTATTCGAGTTGATATTTCTATGAAAAGTTGAAATTTTTCTATGAAATTTCTATGAAAAGTGAAATTAAAACCATGAAATTTGGTAAAAATTTTTTGAGTTTTAGAGTATGTTTTTTATATTGAAAATAATGTAAAAAGTTGAAATTTTCAAACCGTTCTCGAGATATGACCTCTCAAAATTTTGGAGAAAAATAGCTGTAACTTTTGAACGCGTGGTTGGAATTGATTTTAGTTGATGAATTTAAAATTATCGTATCGAAATCTATATAATGACATGTAAAATACTTTCGCGAAAAAATAAAACCAGTTTTCAGGCATTTGAAATAACCCGATATTTAAAAAAAACGTTTTTAAATATAATTTGTTTAAATGTGGCCTCGGGCCGCAAGTTGGCCAGCCCTGCTTTAAATACCCCACTCTGTATATATGTATTTAGATTTCTGAAAGACATAGACACATGCATGTCGTGATAGAATTTTAGAGTATTTGTATTTACCCATTCTGTATAAACTTATACGCCAAAGTTATTGATTTGATTTTATCAATCGCCAGATCGAATTCAGTGTATTTAAACAAATAAGTCAAACAAAATATAAAATTACATACATTTTTAAATAAACACGCCCTATTTAAAATTCAAACATTCATATAATACGGGCATAAATATTCATATGTTGTAGACATTTTCTCAGCTTCGTATGTGCACAGTTGTTTAAAAAGTTTATCATAATATACATATTTTTATTTGTTACAATTACAGTAAAAAGCTGATTCAGAATTTCATAAAAAAGAAACGTATTCAAAATACACTGGAAAATTAGTTCTGACAGATTACATTATTTAAATATTAATTCATCTTAAATCACGCACAAAGTTGAAAGAAAGATAATTCTATTTTTAAACAGAGCCTTACTAAATTAATGAAATTAATTTGAACGCTTGTATTAAATATACATTTAAATTGCATCCCTGTCTGTGGAACTGAATTTATGGGACGAGTTAACTAAAAAACATAATTATTGTAAATATCATATTTGCAAGACAGAAGGGTTAAATGAGGACGGTGTTCTAACTCTAGACTATAATATATAACGTTCACTTATTGATGCTAGAAATACGGTTTAACTGTGTTCGCGCTCGTAACATTGTAAATAGATGAAAATGGTATACAGTGAAAACAATAATTAGAATTAATTGTAAAATGAATTCGAATCATTGCTATATATCAGAAGAGAACTACGCCGTTTTATTAACCCTTTGCCGTCTCGTATATAAATTGTAGGTACATTTTCCAATAAAGTACTGGCACCAATCTTTGGGTATTTTTTAATTAAATGTACTGAATTAGATATAAACAAAATAAAAGGCTATAATTTAAAAAACAAACTATATTTGCGGACTTTGGTAATTAAATTGATTAAATAAAGAGTTACTTGTTTTATTAGTAACATCAGTTCATGAAAATTACAAAAAATGAGCCCGTCAATCACAAAAATATTAAACCTTGCTCTTATAGCGGCCATAACTGGTGCCAGTACCTTATATGTGTATTTAAGTTGTTTTTTTTATCAGATGTAGAAAATACAATTCATACAATACAATTGGAAATCCGTAATTTTTATTTGAAATGTTATTTCACAGAGTAAAGCTGATATACACAGAGATACATTTTATTTAATATAAATATATATGTTTTGTATGACCTATATATGAAATGTTTCCAACTTTCTTTTACACTTAAAATCTTCTTTCTGTGTTGCATTATTAAATTAAATCATGAATAAAAAGGTATTTTTGAACACAATTGTGTTCCATTTCATCATGGGGTTTTTCACGAAAACTCGCACAATTTAAAGTGTTCATTTGTGGCATAAATCAGCAGTATCTTAAAGTTTACGCATTTTCATAAACAACATTATGTTTTGTTATTTCGTTATAAGCCGTTACACTTTCTGCAAGTTTTTTTTACATCTTGTTTTTTTTCTATTCGATTTAGAAATCAAACTGCATATTACAGTACTTCTTTTGGCCAACTTTTTTATGGAGAAAAACATTGTATTTTTATGATAAAACCGATATATATTTTATTGGTTATAAAATGACGTTTTTTAGTACTTTTTTTAAACCTTTTTTACAATGTTCAATTCCAACACATACATTATAAAAATTGTAGTACCTACTCTTATTAAAACAGAAATAAAAAATCTATTTATTGACTTCGTTATCTAAAAAAATATCTGAGATATTGTGAAAATAACTATCTCCATTTTTTCTTAAATAGTTTCTAATTTATGTACTTTTTTATAAAACTAACTAAAATTTGTAATTTTTTAATATCTATGTTACGCCAAATCTGTAAAATTGCCGGGTTTACGATAAATTGAACTTTACTACCAAATTAAAGAATTCACAAATTCGAAAAATTTAAATTAATCATAATTGATAATGTACATAATTCTAATAGATCATTTGAGTATATATTTAATTTTTATTTATTAGCATGACATGAATTAATATATTTTTTTAATTCCATAATCATGTAGTATAGATTTAGAATTTAGAATAATATTTATACCGTTTGATAATAAACGTATGGAATTACTATTGAGTAATTCGTATAGGGAAATTGAAATGTGCGCTCTTCAATATTTTAATAACAAAAGATCCGTTTATAAAGGGAAAAACTAACATTAACTCATATTTTTTTAATTGCACATAACGTACTACTTTTAAATATACTGTATTAATGAATAAATAAAATCACAGGGATATTATTTTACTTGATGTATCAATTTTGTTTTTAATATTACTTAAAACTAATTAATTAATTATAAGCATTTAAAATTTATATCATATATTTCTCAGTTTTCAAATATTTATCAAGTTGTTGTATTAAGAAAATTAAATAACGAAATATAAATTAAAATACCTATCTTCACTTGAATTTGTTTTGTAGCTAGTTACATACAAGATTCTATTTTTTTACTAAAAACTATTGAAAATTTGATTTCTTGCATTTTTATTATAAATATTATTAATAAAAATACGACAAAAAAACCCTGTCATACATAGAAATACAATTTTTTTTAAGAAGTGTAGTTTTTGTTATATTTCGGATTTCACTAATTGGGCAAAATTTTACCTAATTCCCGAAATCGGCAACTTCATAAATTGGGCAAATTAAAGGTGGAAGTTAAAAAAAAATTTATGTATAACATAATTATAGAAGAAATTAGCCTACTTTAAACTTTAGTTTATATAGGGATATAATCTAGAATGGGTTCGCATAATTTCCCTATTTAAGAAATTTGTTCTCATTTCAAGCATAAAATTTCGCTTATCATGAAGAGTAGATTTAGTTTTTTTAAAGGACACAAAATTTACGAAACAATTAATTAATTTATACCGTTACCTGATTATTGACAAAATTATGAATCCAGGAAGTCAATAATTAATTTAAAAAGACATTTTCCGAAATGACGTTTTAATCCGTCATCTTGAATGCATTTACTCAACTTTAATGCAAATTAATTTGCATATTTTTTAAATGTTTTAAAGTCTTCTACGCTAATGAAATTATTATGTCAAATCAAGTTATCAATAAATAAAAATAAAAAATTCAAAGTTGGATCATTTTTTCCGACGGACAAGTGAACGCGCTAGCGCCAGTTGAGTGAAACTGTTTAAAATTTTAAGTTGTGATCACTAAATTATGTATCGATCTCTGGATAAATTTTGGCAACCAATAGAACGTTAATGTTTTAGAATTTTCTTTAAATATTTCATAAAATATTAAAATATAAAATGCATTTCGACAGTTATATTGAACTTTTTATTGTCAGTGAAAATAGAATCTAAACGAGAAATTTTTTTTTTAAACATATTATATTAAATCATATTACGAAAGTTAATTGGGTCTAGTAACTATTTTTGTCTATATGGACAAATTCAGTATAAATACCGGGTGGTCTAATTTCGAAAATTAAGGTTTTTCAGGAAAAATGTTTAGTTTAAAATTTTCAGGATTAAGGAAACCTATTAGTTTTTTTGCATGTTCGTATTTTACAGAAAAAAATATATAATCTTCGAGATATTTGCTTGTCTCAATTGAAATAAACCACCCGATATATATACTAGCACAATTTGCAATAACAAATTTTTGTATGGCCTATAGACCATATGATAGCATAATTAAAATTAATATGGTAATAAAAATCTGGCGGTTAACTTATAGTGTAGTAGTGAGCATGTACGGTCACATTCATACGACTTGGTGTAATGTATTGGGTGGTGTGTGCGTGAGTTTAGAATGTAACACTACTAACCTGTTGTTTTTTTATCATTCCTGCAGTGCAGGGTAGAGAACACGCTGAATGTGGTGGCACTTCACTTTCATTGTTCCAAATTATGTCACTTAAATTTATTTTCAAAGAATTGAACCATGTACCCACAACCTAAAAAAAAAAAAAATTAGCTTATCATATCGAGCCCAGGAAAGATTAACATTCCAAAATAATCCATATATGTACATTAGGGAGGTCTTTATATGGGGTTAGGACGAATTTTGACCGGGCTGCCTCCCAACTTCTGATTCAGTAAAGTAATAAAAGATGAGTTTGAAAACTACAAGCAAACGTCGATATTAGTTCCGTATTTTTTTCGAGACTATGTCGGTTTGGCGGTCTTCGGTTATTTATTTTGCTTCTGTTTTGGCTTGAAACTGAATTACGGTTCCTCTTTACATTACCATATACTCATTATTACTTATTTTTCACCATTTAGGTTATATCTTATATCATTTGTTCAAAGACACTTTGAAAGTGAGCTCTAAAAATAAAAATAAATTTTTTTTGCTTATAATTCCTTTTGAATATCATTTTTATGATGTTTATACATCATTTAAACTAATAAAAAATTGCCAAAAATTAGTTAGTACATTAGATGTAACCCCTTAATATATATAAGTGGATTGTTTGCAATATGCATATCTATATTTACAAACACGTATAATTTCAAAAGATGAAACAAAAAGATAAGAAGACCTGAAAAGTAATAAAAGATGGTAAACAATAGGATAGTTAATGATTATTGAATTGGGTTTTGACGTGAGTGTGATGGTGTGGGGATCTGATGAACAAAGGGGCGAGCTTGAGTAGAGGGGTCGGGACAAATGTACTATAAACGACATACTGTTTGCTATAAAAATCCCATGTTTCTCTTCGCTATAAGACATCGATCCTTTAAGGTCGGCCAAATGAGAGGAAAAGTTGTATACTGACAATGAAGGGAAAATGCAGAGAGAAAAAAAACCTACAAGTTTTGTGTTTTCCGTGAATCAGTCGGTCACTACAAATAACTAAAAAGAAAAGCTTATTAATTTATCACCGATCTTTCATCTCCTTTTACAAACTTTGTTTTACCAATTTAGTAACTTATTGACAAATTGTACTCGGCACAAAATAAATATAGAACTTTGCACAAGTAAAAAATATTACTTGACTTCAAGCACAGTGCAAGTACTTTATACTAGAAGTACTCAAGTAAATTGTAATTGCAATTACATTTATACAAGCTTTGAATCTTTTCGTTCACAATCTGATGGACATCTTCAAGGCACTTGAAAATGTGCACTTTTATAAGCACGATAACGACTATACCCAAAGCCAAGATTGAATTACATTAGTATTTTTAAAAGTATATGTAAGTACGAGTACGTATAGTGAAATCATATTAGCGAATTTTTTTAATAACAGAACATTAGGTGACTTCCGTAATTTTGTTGGACTTTTTACGGTTTCTCTTGTTTATTTTTAAAATATCTCCGGTTGTATTAATCGAATTGCAAAAACAAAAATCACGAAACTTTATTTTAAATATACGCAGAAAAACAAACAATTGTTGTACGTTATAATTAATAATAGTGAAAAAAATTTGGTTTTTAAAAACATTTGTAGAATTTTCATTAGTACCATCGTAAAGCACATAAAAAAATAAAGTTAATTGCTGCCCACACGTTTTCTAACCGTTTCAAAAAATTGATTTGGAATTTTCCCAAAATTCTATTCAAATATATATTTTTTAAATATTTTTTATTTTTATTTGAATAATGTAATAATCCCATATTATTAATCCCCAATTATTGACATTAAAATAAGGTACTTAATACAAATAAGGCTTATACTCCTGAAAACCTGGTTAAATGAATGTAACATGCTTGTTACATACGTGTTATTAATAAATAAAAGTTTAATTTTGTTTTTATTTCTTTACACCTATATTCATCGAGATATCAGCGTGGCCTTATTTGTATCACATAACTTATAATCACTGCATCCATTAGTATTAAATACATTTATACGTATTTCAATAGAATTTCCTTCATTTGAAAAGTGCAGTTTTGCGTTAATAATAAATGATCGAACAGGTGTTTTCATATTCACACTTATGTTAGTTTCAATAAACGCATAAATAACAAGTGTTGTTGAAATTGTAAACATGAACTACGCTACTTTAATAACAGCGTCATGAAATGGAATAAATATCAATTAAAACATTTTACGATCAACTGTCGACAGCGAATTGAAAAAAACGAACGCTTAAGGATGTATGGCAGGTATCTAATTTCTACGAGAAATAGTTGAAATTTGAGGAAGTTATTCTTTAATAAATATAAAATACCCACACAAAATTTCAGAAGGTTTTACTACATAGTTTAAAAGTTTTTTTTTTTTTTTTTAATTAACATGGTTAATTTCCAATAATACAAATGGTTCAATCATCGAGAAAAATTTCCAATTTTCACAACACGTCACTTACATATTTAGCAACAAGTTTTGTAAGAAAGATTGTAGATGAATAACTAAATAAATATTGAAAATAATTTATAAATTAATTTGACTTTCCTACAAGCATTTAAAATGAACAAGTTCATACTTTGATTTTGATCGTTCATTTCATCTAGATTTACATTTTTTGTGACTCAGACTGTATCTGCAACCTACCATACATCCTTAAAGTGGAAAAAGTGATGAAAATATTCGTTCGTAATATTATAATAAATTTAAATTTACAGTGTGTGAAATTCATAAATTTCGATGTAAAGATTTGAAGGCGTCTCTAAGAACCCTTTTGTATTCTATATGTACCTACATCAAGGTTAGCTTGTAATAGTATAGGTTGTTTTTCCTAGAATATTGTGGAAATCTTACTTTTATTGACACATGAATTTGGTCATATATTACAGAAAAAAGGGTCTATCTAATATATATAATGGTAAAATGTAAAAATACATCGCTATTGTCAAAAAACAGATTTAGCAAAATTATATTTCAACTTAAATATGTATTTTTTAATGCGTATTTTTTACAGGACATCACGAATGAATGTACATATGATTATTTAATTTCTCTTACCCTGTAATGATATGTAGAATCCTCTGTTTTTTGATAATTTAATATATCATATCGTGCTGGACCATCTCCTTGGTTATCGAATTTCACCTCGCTACCGGCTATATCTACAAAGAACATTGAATTATAGAAATTATATACATCAACTCTACCGAGAATACATCAAAAGAACTTCTCCAAGGTTAATTTCACGTACCTATACATGCACATACATATATACAGGTTTATTCAAAAGTAAAGACCCAGCCATTTATTTGCGTAACTATTAATTATATCAAAAAATAAAAGTTCCATCGGAATTGGAACGCATTTTTAGACAGGCATTTTTTTCATCAATACATCATGAAATAATGATAATATAACTTTATCATTGTTATCATTAGAATGATTATTTTTTCTTAACCCGGCAGTGGAAACGTTTGGTCGATCTGACCCAACGATATCTATGAAGAACTCTAGCTGACATTCATTAGTTTGAGTTTATCACAGAAACGTAAATTTTTTTTATCAGATCCGAAAGATATTGAATTAATTCAATATTCAAACCTTCCGCTATGTTTGTTTAAAATTTAAATCATGTAAACATATTTTGTCAATATTATTATGATTAATTGTAAGATAATGTTACGTTTTCATAATTTTAATGTTGTATACATTCATTAATCTTAAAATAAAAATCGGGGTATGTTATTTGATTTATATTAGACTGGGGATCTGATGACATATTTTACTTAATAATAAAATAATTATGTAACTAAGGGTGCTTTAAATAACCATAAAAATAACAAAATCGTGTATCCTTAAATTGGTAGAAAACAAAATAAACCAAGTAATAAATTAATAGAAAAATAGTGTGCTATGAAAATTTAATAAAATACAAATACTTAAATGATTAAAATATTTAAAATAATTCTTTCAGGTATTAATGCCACTTGATCGCGGATTTTCAACGTTTTAGTGTCATCGATAAAAAAAATTATTTATAATATTTTATCAATAATGGCATTAATACTTGAATTTATTGTTTTAAATATTTGAATCATTTATTTGTATTTTGTTTTTTTGACACTGGAAAAAAATACTGATACTTTGACCATTTAACCGATCTTCTAGTTTCAATAACAACAAAGTTGGCAAAGATCACTCGATTCCTGTGAACACCCTGTATACATATACAGGTGAGTCAAAAATCGAGAAAAATATTTAAAACAAAAAAGTTTATATGAACATGTGTCCGGAAATTCTTCGTTAGGGAACTACAGACAGTCAAAAATGTTGCCTAAAATGATTAATTAATATTTTGAGAACCCAATTTATTCTAGTATTGATGCGTGATATTCAATTTTTATCTAGTATTTTGTGTTCTTATTCTTTTCCTGAGTTTGGCATTTGAATAAGATTATATGACACAAATATATACTTCGCCAATTTGTCATAGGATTAACCGTTTATGAAAAATACGATAGTGAAGATATTACTGCACAATTTTACTTAATGCGAATGCTTAGAAGAAAAAAGTAAACGTGATTATATCATACCTTCAAAAATGCACCGTTATCAACAAATAGCAGTTTTTAGTTTCATTTTTTAGTCATGTTAGTAAAGTATACATGTAACAGTAAAATAATTAGCTATAAGTCTATGAGGACACGTATTAGGAGGTATACTTCCATGATTTTTTTTTACTTTTAATTATAGAGCAAGAATATAAAATTATTGTGTGTTATTTGAAGCATTCGTATTAAGTAAAATTCTCCTGTTCTTTTTTTTTGTATCAATATTTCTCGTAAACGGTTGATCTTATGGCAAATTAGCAATGTAGATTTTTGTGTATTTTATCTTATACAATCTTATAAAAGTGCCAAACTCAGAAAAAAGTTTAAGAACAAAAAACTATTAAATAAAAATTAAAAGGCCCATTTACCTCCTACACCTCAGGTCTAAATAATAATTGGTTGATACTAGAAATCAATAAAACCCATCGATACTTAATGGAATATCAAATTTAAATACTGTATTATTAATTTTTGGCGGCCTGTAGCTCCCTCACGAAGAATAAGGTACTGTCACCAGTTTTGGTCGCTTTTAGAGTAAGGTATACATTGGCCGATTGTCATCAAATTAAGCTGTTTTACAGTTAAGTGTCTATAGATTATGATTCAATAATCAAATATCAACAAATGTTTCTAATTTAGTACATTTAATTAAACAAGAATCCAACATTAGGGTATGATCCAAGACTGGTGCTAGTACCTTTTAAGTTTGTTCCACTAGATATGATTCATCCTGTATACCGGTAGATATCATGGAAGTTAATTTTGTAAATCTCCGTTGTAAAGAATTTAATTTGCTTAATATAATTATTTTTATCTCGGTTATCAATTATGGCAAAGCTGCAATTATAAAAAACGAACAAAGATTTTGATCAAACAATGTCGGTGAAACAAGGAAATTGTGTTTCCGGTGAAAAGTATATCTACATGTTTTCCTTCGTAATTTGAAATAAAATTCTAAATATTAAATCAAAGTAATTATATTAATAAAGTATGAATTTCTTGTCATCGTTAGAAGAGTATAGTTTATTCAGAGTTGGAGCAACAGTTGTTATAGAGAGTTTTAAATATAAAAATGTGCCATAAATAGTAGGTATGTATATGAAGTTTTAAAACAGCCATAACATTTTTTATACAAACAAAGTTTTTATCAGGTAGATTTGACTTTTTTAAAAGTTTTAATGGAAGCTTACATGCATTATTTTATACGAAAAAAATTTAAATTCGATTTCATGTGGTATTGTAGAATTTACAAACTGGAGTAAATTCTATAATATTAAATATACTTTTATAAACTCAATTTGACTTTTTTTACCTGTACATATTATACAGGTTGGCTCAGAATTTGCGCCCAATCCTTTAGAAATCAAAAATAAATAGTTTTTCCTCTGTCTTTTTTAGTTTAAAGCATATATTAGTTTGAATCATTATATAATCCTGTTTTGTTTTTATTAGATTTATACCTATGGTTTCATAAAGCAAAATTAACCACGATTAATCAGTTGTCAATTCTAAACTTAATCTCAATTTGTAAATAAATAATTCACTAACAATAAGCTGTATCCAACCCAAGGTTAATATTTGAATTCACGAAATAAAATTTCCTTATTTAAAATATGATTGATTTCGAGAAAAAATAGTTTTATGAGTGGGTGTGTGTATACGTATACGTGCGTTAGAAATTATACTTCTTTGGCGTAGTGACATCTAGCGTGAAAATTAAAAAAATCTTTTAGCAACTATCATAAAAGAAATCTCTATTATCTACACAATTGAAGATATATCTAACCTAACTTCATGGTGTTTTTTTATTCGTTGCATGGTGCGCGCGCTTCGTTGCCGATGCATTACTAAAAGTTCACCCTGAACGCGCATTAAGAAGTATAACTTCATTAACATTGAAACATTACATGCAATATATTGATTGTAATAAACATAAAGACTAACCTATAAACGAAACGTTGAGTAAATAATTTCTGTAAAAATCGCCGCCATCGTAATGTGTCATGGCTGGACAAATCTTGCCGATACCGCCGCAAATATCAACATACAAGTTGTGAAGAGCCAAAGCGAACGCGTACACAGCATCCAGAACGAACTGAACCTTGCTCTCTTGCCGATATCTACGTGAGAACAAGACAAATTGTACTCAATGATGAGGCCGCAAGTATATGTGCTGCAGTGAAATACAAACCCGACTTTCTCGGAGAGACGCAGATGTGGATGACACACATTGAGCGAGACGTTGGTTTCTAGTGGCACGTTCTTAGGGAGAGTGCAGTCGAATGTCTCCTCCCAGTATTCTTCGAACCAAGGGTTCCGCGCGTTGTTCTCCGGAGTGAGCGATTTCATGTAGTCATCAAAGCCAGGTACGATCTCCGATTGCAACTCGACCGTGATTGCTCCTTGCGCTATACTTTCAAGTCCTTCTACCAGAGTCTGCTGCTTTCCCCAACCGTCGCTAGCGATGAATTGCAGCACGTGACTGAGGTTTGACCGCTTGACCGCTTGCAGAATACCCTTGGCGTCTTCAGCTCGCGTAAACATGACAACCCCTTTTGCGTTGATCTTCTTCTTGAGCCTGAGGATGATGTCGTCGAATGTCTTCTCGTCTGCAATGCTGGGAACTTTCTCCGCGGTCGCTATGCACACGTTGCGTTCTTGAGCTTCTCGATGGAACACCTCGATACCGTTCTCCCCGTAAGAGCCCTCAGAGTAGACGGTGGAAACATAAGACCAGTTCATGCTCTTGACGATATCAACAAGCGCGATGGATTGGAACGTGTCGGGCGGCACGGTGCGCGCAAAGTAATCGAAGCGGGTCTTGTCGCTGAGGGCTTTAGCGGTGGACGCGGGCGATATCTGCGGAATGTGGAACAAACGCAACAGATTGGCGACTTGCAGAGACACGGAGCTGTATGAACCGCCGATTACGCCGAACACAGGACCGGTGTTGTTCTTCTTGGGTGACGGCAGCGAATTATCAGCGCACTCGAATGCTGACGTGTCGAGATTGTTAAGCGACGAACGAACAAACTCAAGACTCTGGTTGAGCGCGTATGTATCGCGCGAACAAGTATCCAGGATATTTACGCCCAGAGTGATATTGGGCAGGATGTTCTGATCTCTATTGATCATGTCGATTGCGTAGAGCATCGCTTCAAGACGCTGTACGCCTCGGTTGTAGATCTTTAGACCGCATGATGTTTTATCACCCTTCTCGTGAACGGGAAACAATCCTCCGAGTATTATGTCTCCCAAGATGTTCACCGAAAACGCTTCTTGATTGCTCGAAATTATAAAACAGAGGAAAGTGAACAATTCAATACTAAATATTAAATACATTTGGTCTACTTCCTGCGTATATTAAAAATACTGATATATAAATATTCTTCGGGATAATTTCTTCTTAACAATTTTCGTCTCAATATAAATATATAATGACCGATAACGATGTCATTTATATTATAGAAAATCTTTTATATCTAAAAGGATAAAATTTATTGTATCATGATTGTATTCTTAGTCTTATAACGATATGATTTCAGTAATCCAATTAACATCAAATTGGAATTATATATCTATCTTATCGGGCTGATATATCTGAAACGAAACAAAAGCAGCACAGTTTAGAGGTGAATGAACAAACATAGTTGCTACTAATGCATCCACTAGGTACATCATACCGTACATACATATTATACATGTATCGTACAAATGTTTCGACGCGACGTGTTGATGCAAGAAGCAACAAAAGCATGTATCTAATCAATTAGTAGCTTGGAACGTATGCACGATGTACGTACGTACGTACGTAACAACAAAAATATCTTACCACAAAGCTAGATATGATACTACCGCTTTCAATATTAACAACCATCCAGTCCCCGACAATGAAATATTAATTATAGAGCTTGCGTTTAATTTAGTTAATAATGAATGCACAATGCACAGTCGATATATGAAATTTTTAACCTAATTATAATTCCATGTCATATTTTTACCGTCGATCACGCTTCATAAAATTAACGTTGCAATTTCATATTAAACGTTTTTATGTATGTATGTAAATGTCTACATACTTCAACAATTTTACCTTTAAAAGACATACATTTTTCTACTAAATGCTTAATTATCTAAACATTCATGTATGTTTAAAATTTATTCCACTACATGTACTATATGGTAGATGTTAATAAAATATTAATTCAATATGTATTCGTATGTATATTAAAAATATCACGTGTATGGATGTTTTATAAATTGGAATATAATAGCTCTCTAAAGGTTTATATTTTTATTTTTACTTGCTCTTTTCTCTTTAATTTATTTCATTAGCACTTTTCATTAAAAATGTTTTATATAACAAATATATAAAATTACATGTAGTTTATAAAAAAGCAAAACAGTAATATAATGGATTTGTGACTGTAACTACAATTTATATCATTTTTTATTCTTGTTATTTACTCTTGCCGTATGCACTTTGTAATAAAACATGATATTAAAAACAATAAATAGTTTTTCTTTCTCATACGAATATATAAAATATGTAACTTTACCTTCCCTGTTTGTTCTTTGTGTTCCTGTAAACGGTCTCGTTATATTTACTATGAAAATAACATTTAAACTGTCGAGTTATTATAAAAAATATTTGAAAATACTTCCAAACCGGCCTATTTATAAATAAATACTTATAGTGAACATTTTGCGAACTTCTTTCATTTAGTATGTGATTTTATTTTTCATAATAACATTTCCTTATCATTTTTTCCGACTTCATTTTTCTTTCGTATCTAGCTGAAATAAGACAGGATATTCTTATTTTTTGATTTACTGCTATTTGAAATGCAACTTAGAGATCATCTTACGTTTATACGTATGTATAGAACATCACATTTTATGTACATGTAGATATATATAAAGTCTTTCTAACAAATTTATAGCATATCTTTTTTTAAGTGTCACTCCTAAATATAATGGCTATATAACACAAATGCCCATGCATGCATGTGTGTAATATTCTGATAAATTAAATGCCATTTTAAATTACAAATAGCTTTTTATTACTTTTCCAGGAATTAACATTTATATTAATCTATCAATTATTTAAATGAATAGATTTATAATATGCATAGATACATATTAATTTATACATCTATAAAAACCTGTAGGCTATATCTGTGTAAAGTAAATATTTGAGGCTTTTTGAGTTTTACAGGCAAAACAATTATCTGTTTGTTTCGACTAAAATCAATTTTCATTAATTTATCTTTATTTATATAGTTCACGTATTCATATTACATATATTGAAGAGATTGTTTAACCTTTTTTTAAATCAAACATCAATTATATTAATTGAATAAAATTCAAAAATATACAGGATGGGGCATTTAAAGTGTTATTATCTAACAAAACAATTTCGAAATTTTGATCATTCAAGAAATCATTAAGTTTAGAGAAAAAGTAGAAGAAAAATATGTTTATTTTAGTTTAATAAAACGTGGAGAATTATATTCATTTTAAAATAAGAAAATAATATTACAATTGATTACCCCATCACAATCAAACATTTTTTTCAAATATGCGACGGTTCTGAGATAAATATATGTAACACTATAAATACCCCACCCTGTATTTTTCTATTGTTTCACATTCAAATAAATAATAACATTTGATATATATAATAAACGTTGTCAAGTACGCGTTTTTCAATTTTATTTTAATATTGTATGTTCAATTATCTTATTTTAGTGACAATTATATGTGACCGTAACATATGATACAGTGTTATTAAAATGATAATTTTTCCTATATAACCTCCAGGCGATACTTTTAATGTATTTTACGTGTTTATTTTATAAATCGATTTTTAAATATATAATAAATCCAGACACCTATTAATTTTTATTATGTGGAATTTAACTTTTCACATAATGGGTTGTTATATCATAATATATTCTTCATTCTTGTTCAACACTGCACAGTGAGTAAAAAAATCATCTTTCAACAAAGACTCGACAAACCCCTGTAGACCTAGAAACGTTAAATCTCATAGGCGTTTTCCTTTTATGAGGTAAAAATTTTCCCAATTTAATATTACAAATTGTATTACATTCATAAATTATACAGGGTGTCCTAGATAAACGTGAAAAGCACGGGGATTTCTTAAACGGTAAGAGATACAGATTCGTTAAATGAAATGAATTATTTGTAAGGAAGGGGTGAGTTTTACTACATCAAAAATATTAATTATTGTATGTGGTTTAGGTGGTATACCCAAAAATCTAAAAATTATTTAAATAGCTATTACTTTTTTGTCAAAGTAGGTATGTACTTTTTGTTTGCGGTTTCTTAAATCATTTTTTTATGTAGAATTGATTGCCGTAACTTTAATTTTTCTTATGGGCCACTAAGTTGGCTATAGTATAACACAACTTAGTGGCCCAAAAAACTAATAAAATCAAAATTAGGGCTAATAACTCGGAAACTAAAAGTGATATAAAAAGTGCTTTAAGAAACTGAAAATAAAAAGTACCTATCTATTTTGACAAAAAAGTTTTAACCATTTTCAGATTTTTTGGTATACCGCATACGATTATTAATGTTTTTTGATATAGTAATACTCACCTTTTCCTAACAAATAATTCATCTCATTTAATCGAATCTGTATCTCTTACCGTTTAAGAAATCCCCATGCTTTTCTAAGTTATCTTAAAATTCATAAGAATGAAAACAACGCTGTTTGTATATAAGAAAGTAAATAAACTGTCAGTTATTGAAAAATAATTAATGAAGTTGGCACTGGATTAAAAGGATTAACTAAAAATCAAAGAAAATAAATAAATTATCCAGTTCTTATTTTTGTCTAACCCTGTACGTATTTTTCTATCGTAGAAGTATAATAATAATATATCTGTCAAAATATGGACTATTTACGTTAGTTAAAAGATGTTGACAATAGAATATATGAACTTCGATTATAAACCAGTAACGTTATGAAGATTCCTATGTATGTATTCACTTGCATCAATTCTAAAGTGAAAAATAAATATTTTGTTGGTTCAGATTTGGGTCATAAAGAACATTTGTGCATGTATGAAATATTGCGAAATTGTTTAAACAATTGTCAAAGTTATATGAATAACATTTTTTTCCTTACTGTAGCTTTAGTACAGGGCTGGCCAACCTGCGGCCCGTCGCGCCTTTTTGTGCGGCCCGCGGCCACATTTGAACAAATCATATTTAATAACGTTTTTTTTTAAGTATTGGGTTATTTAAAATGCCTGAAGTTGGTTTTATTTTTAGGTTGTCTATGCGGCCTGTGGAGCAATTTGGGTTGACCAGGCCTGCTTTAGTAATTCGGCCACAAAGAATTAAATAGTGAAATTAATATATATATAAGCTATTTATAAATAATTAGAACATACAATACATATAATACATATTCGTTCATAACAAATCGAAAAATGCATTAAAAAGCTTCTAATTAACGATAAAAAATTCAGTATGCGACATCGAAGATACACGAATTTTTGGTAGATATTTAAATCTGATATTACAGTTATTATCTAGGTCTATTTCTCCAGTCACGTGAAAAACAGTCATTTTGATACGGGCACTCGGGCGTCTCTTACATCTAAACTAAAAGTTAGACATATGCCCTCGTTGACTTTTAAGTAGATAATTTTGCTCTCTACAAAAAATGTTCTGAGGTATTTTATCGTATCTTGCTTAGTTTTTACGTCGTAAGCGGTAAAAGGTAATAAAATACTTTTCATATAACTTTGACAGTTGTTTATAAATTGTTTAAAGAATTGTGCAATGTTTTATACGTAGGTACATAAATGTTCTTTTTAATGCAAGTGATTTTTTAAAATTGCACTGGTTTATTCGAGTAATACACGTTTAAAACATGAGATAAAATGAAATGACAATTAATTGAGTATATTTTTATCGTTATATAAACATGTCCATTTTTATTTATTTTCCTCGATAAAAAATGATGTGTTATAAATGTATATAGTATATACATTTCGGCTTTTTTTATTCGTTTGTTTTAATTAATAAAACATGAATATGCTAATAGATAATTTTAAATTGCAAATTATTATAAATTTGCACGAAATATGTACATTTTGGTTTTTTCGACTTTTCTTAATTCTGGAGATATTGATATTATTGAATATTGTTACATTGAAATAGATTTTTTTTAGTTTATTATTAGTCTTCAAAATTATGATTTTTATTAAACTTTGAAAAATTATATACAAGGCGAGTAAAAATTATGGAATATTGTTTATATTTTCTAAAATATTCATTATTTAAAAAAAATATTTTAGAGTAATTATTTCCTATGCAATGATAATTTTTAAAAAATTGGTGCTATCAGTTACGTTGCTATGGCATTCAACTGTATTTTTTTAAATGACAACATATTTTTTTTATTGATTCTATGAATAGTTTTTTTTTTTTATACAACTGTAAAATTTTAATGAGATTGCAAACGAAAAATTTTCAGAAAAATTAACTTTTATAATCTTAGATCACATTAACTACAAGTTAACCAAGTAAGCCTTGTAAAATGACTGAAACTTGTAAAACATCTAAAAATAATCTAGTGACCAAATAAATTAATTTATTAGGTCATTAGATTTTTTTATGCATTGTAAAGTGTAATTAAAATTGATTTTAAATAACCACTGTCCTTTCAATGTGAACGAACAAAAATGTATTTTTTAAAACATTGTGGTAAAAAAAGATTCAGTTTAAGAAACTCAATTAATTAGAGATATGTATAACGTAGTTGATTTTTTTAATAATGTTTATAATTTTAATAAAAAATTTCGTCAATCTCAAATATCTGTTTCATTGCGTATCTCCCCTATAGAATATCATATATATATACATATATATTATATATATATATATATATATATAAAAACGAGTGCTTTTTTCATATGATACACATTCCAGTTAATGCATTATCAGATGGATATAGTATTAGAAGTATGATGCGGTGGGGTAAAGAGGGGTAAAGTGGTATCGCCTTTTCCCAAAGTAACTCGAACCTCAATAGCCTTACTAGCATCGGAAAATAGAGATCGAATTAAACCGTATCTGTGTTATAGTATAGGTACAGTTATACAAAACAGCATTTAGGAAAAAATAAATGTCTTTAGATATTGAATTCATTTAATTGTTTTGCATCATAGTTACAATACCAATTTGTTTACTAATTGTAAGTCAAATCGTGGTTTTCCTTATCATAAAAACTAAATTATTATGTTAAAAAAAACTTTATATGAACAATATGTTGTTATATGAAATTCTTCGTGAAGGAACTACAGCCCCTCAATAATTATGTAAATTCAACGTAACATATGTACCAAAAAGATCGATATGAAAATTATAATTGTATGTAAAATGAAAATATTTATTCATAATAAAAGTATTTTTTTAATTTCCGATACTATAAAGAATTTGCTCTCGATCAAACGCTAAGCTAACGTTGTATGTTGAGTATAAAATGTAAATGGCAACCCACTGACAGTTCTTATCAATGGTATGACATATGAATGACGTTGGAGCATGTTCGTTCAGTAGAAATCAGCAATCTAAAAGCAGTGGTTACAAATGTACACTATATTATTTAAGTTTATACAATCATGTACATTTGTTATCACTGCTCTAAAATCGGTAGTAAATTCATAACAAGTTGACACCTCGCAGATATCGTTAGCTTTAGAACAAATTGTTTATAGGTAATACTCGACCTATCTGAAATCAGTCTTTTTTTAAACACTCTCTAAAATTGAATTAGTAGTTATTTCACTAATTGGATTAGTCACTTTAAATTTCACTAAAGGAATAGTGATTTCGAATCGAAAGTGGCGCCATTACGGCATTTATTTTTACAAATCAACTGCTTTAAATGAGTTATTAACAATAAATCAGGAATTAAAAACTCTATCCATTGATTCTTTCATTAATTAGACTATAATAATTGATATATTCATAACTAACATTGAAGTTAGGTTATGAGATTATTGTCATGTGTGATGATTTTCTATTTATTTATACTTATTAAAGAATTAATGAGATTTTTAGATTGATCTTTAGCTTAAGAAGTGACCTATTCATAGTGGTATACTTTTAACTCTTTCAATTAGTGATTTTTCACTAGTTCAGTTTTAGAGAGTTATCGATATAATTATAGAACAGTAAATATTATTTGAATTGATTATTTTTTAAATAAGTAAATAAAAAAGATAAAATATACACTTAGCTATTGTGACAAAAGTTATCTTAGAAAGTAAGTTCGCCACTATAATAAACTATTAAGCAAGTTTGTTTTCACATGGTAATAACTTAAACTGACTTCAAGTAAATTATTGTTTGTTTAAAACGAAGACAGGATTATGTTCTAGGCTCTAATTCAGGTCTGTGAAATATTTTATACTGATAGTTTTGAAAACTTGATGCAAATTAACATAATCACAAAATAACTCCATTTTAGTTTGTAGACAACAAAAGCTTTTTATTAAATCGACTTCTCGATATGAGTTGCGTTTCTTAGCAGTAAACTTAAGCAACGTTGGTTACACATGATTTTAAATATCAACAGTAACAAAACGTTGTCCAAGTATACAACAAAGATAATATTCCATAGATCACCAACGTTGAAGCTTTAATTCACAATTCATTCACATTCATCTTACATATATATTACTGGAAAAACAGAGAGACTGTGGTTTCTTAGTCACTTAAATTAAAAATATACACCTTAACCACACTAAAACAATGTCACTCGGTAATTTAAAAAAAATGTGGAAAAAGTTTTAGCCGTCAATTGTAAAAATTGGCTAAGTATTACCAGAGGAGGGTAATTTTTTCAATTAAAATACACTTTTTTTTCGATTTTTCAGACCTGCGTACTAGAGCAGTACTTCTTAAACTTTAAATAATTAGCCAACATATTTTTTACAGAAAACATTTTTTATAAAGTTAATAATTGAGACAGTAGAATCACTATTGTTTACGTATTATTCACTAAGATACTGGTACCAGTCTTGGCCGCTTTAAGAACAAGTTATACTGTTTTTTTGTTTTTATTTTGTAATTCCCATGAACTAATGTTACTAATAAAAACAAGTATCTCTTTATTAAATCAATTTAATTACCAAAATCCGCAAATATAGTTTTTTTTAAATTATTACCTTTTATTTTGTTTATGTTTTTTCTCCAGTGATGGATAAAGTAATACCAATTAAGGGTACCCAGTGAGGGACACTGGGGTATGATCCAAGACTGGTGCTAATACCTTATGTCTTATTTAATTAATTTAATACTGTTTATAAAACCTTTTTCCTGTGGAAATGTTCATTGCATCTCATATAATTTAACACTATATTTCATAGTGTATGATATTAATTTAAAATAGTTGAGAGCTTATATTGTATTAAACGATAGATGCATTGTACTGTGCAATAGTTTTAATTTTTATATTATGCACATATTGTACATTATTTTAATGCTGGTAAATTATAATTCCTGAAACGCAAATGGAAAATGCATTAACATAATACGTTAGATGCACTTACAATTAGTAACAAAGCTGATAATAGGGTAGTTCTACGTATAGAAAATAGGACTTCAAAGTAATTTGTTAAAAACACCATTAGTTTGGAATATATGTGACCTTTAATCTTTTTTGCACTAATTATTTGATTACTATCGACTTCCGGATTAAATTACTCCCATAATGAATTCAATATAAAATCTGTATAACTGAATTAAAATAGATTTGAGGTAAGCCTATAAAGAGATACAATTTCAAAGGTAATAATGCATTATTTATCAAATTAAATATTTTAATTGATTGTATTGACAAAACTAAATTGTTTAAACACTAAAAAGTTATTGTTTCTCTTTTTAAGTATATAAAATATTTTAAAAATTGAAAGCGGACTCGCCTAGACTTCGCACAGGAGTTAATATTTCACCCCCTGTCACGTATGGAGGGTTCTAATTAGTTTCATTATATTCAGCGGGAAAAATATCACGAGGGTGGGGGTTTGAGGGAAAAATAACACTCCACTTCAGATCATATTAACTACAACTTAACCAATTGTAAGTAAGACTTGAAAAATTGCTGAAACTTGAAAAGCATAAAAAAATCTAACGACGAAATAAATAAATTTATATATTAGATTTTCTTTTTGATGCTTTACAAGTTTCAGTCATTTTTTAAGGCTTACTTAGTATAGAAATGAATTTTTCGTTTGCAATCTCATTAAAATTTTACAGGACTGTATGAAGAAAAATAAGATCTACGAGTATTCATAAAATCAATAAAAAATATATGTTGTTATTTAAATAAATAGAGTTGGATGCCATAGTACCGTCTAGTACCTTTTTTTAATAAGCATTACATAGGAAATATTTACTTTTACAAAAACATTTTTGAAATAATGAATATTTTATGAAATATAAGTATTTTTCCATATTTTTTACTCACCCTATAAAGATAATATTCTACGATTATGTGAAGGAAATAAAATTTGCTATGAAGATAGTGTGTCTTAAAATATTTAAAATTATCTCTTTAAAGTACACCTATCATATTTGGTGAAACATTTGCTTAATACAGTAGTCAAAAATCACTATCTTTTCTTTATTTTGTATTTTTCATCCTTAAACCATTGTTAACAATTTACAGACAGAAAACAAAATACAATAAAAGAGTTCAATTTATTTTCCATTTGGTACCTGCTTATCAAGTCAATGCATGAACTAAGTTTCCATTTAACTGAATAGATTTGGATAAGGGATGTTCTACACGAGTTATTTTACGAATAGAAAAATAAAGTATGTTTATAATATTTAGTATCGTTTTGGAATTGTTATTAAAAAGCATTTATTTGGAAACATAAATTGATTTTCTTTATAACTTTCTACACATTTTTTTTTAAATTGATAAATTGAACAATATGTCCACAGAAAAATAATTTTTGTTTTGAAATTTCATAAAAGAATTTTTATCCATCTTTCAAGTTTCACTTCAAAAAAAAAGTATTGTAGTTTCAAAATAAATAAAAGAACAGGACAAATGGCGTCCCATTAATAATTTGTCAGGACGATTGGACGTCCAGAGAAAAAAGACGACTTCAGATAATAACCTACATCATGTAACACAGGAGCGTAGCAATTGTCATTAAAATGGGCATAGGTACAATAGATAATTTTACAATTTCATAAACTCAAAATATTTATTTAAGAATGAATAGTTAAACTTTTTGATGAAAGATGGAAAAAAATCGTTTGACATATTATTTCCAATGAATTGAAAAATATTTAACTTCGCATAAGTTTGTTTATAAAAACATCGATTTTTTTGACTGTTTATTTGCCCTGGGTTGTTCCTTTGAAGTTACCTCTGCTAGTCTACAGACCAGTGGTTCTCAAAATGAGGTTTCGTTACCTTGATTTACTAATATGATAAAAAAATAAAAATAAAGATTTCTTCTGAACCCAAACCAAAACATAACATTTCAGGATCAGTGAACATGAACCTGAAAGAACATTTATTAATATTAATATTTTATACGTTGTTTCTCCTTTAATTTTAAGAAGAAATTGTGTGAACGGACACACAGATAATATTCTGTCTTGATTAAAACCATCAGGAAAAATCGCTTAAAAATGCAATAAGAATAATTAATAATTAATTATATTTAATATTTTCTCCCTTACTTTTTTTGACGTAAAAAACGTCTAGTGTTTCACGCCAGCCGTTTCTGATGTAACGTTTTCAGGGTGATCTAAAACCATTGAATAACTCAGAAATTAAAAGACCGACTGGGATGATTATGGTATCATTCTAAACATTGGGCCGACTCCGGAAATACAATACGGGTAGAAGGTGGCTAAACGCGCAGCGTACATTTTTCACGCTAGTGTAAATTTATAATAAGTATATCTCGACACAGAGCAGCTATCACGCTGGGTTTTGGTCTCAAGTTATAGATATTGATTAATTCTACAAGATGCAAGTACAAATCAAAACCTTTAACTAGTTTTAATGAGTAAAAAACTTTATATAATAAAAATAAATCATAATGTAAGCTGAAACACGCGCAAAAGCTAGTAATAAATATAATTGGAAATAGCGTCTCAGCAGCTATCGGAAAATATACAATTATTAGTATAGCTATAGTACAGTGCACGCCAAAATGCGAATGTCAACGACGGTACAAACACATCATAAGTCTTAGTTTTATCTAACCCCACTGCTGCAAATGACGCGACTTTACATTTGAAACGTATTTACGTCAATCCCTCGACTGTGCATCCCGATACAGTCACATCCATTTTTTAAATGAAATTTAGGAATTTACTATCACTGTAGATCTCCTATTCAGCTCAATTTGTATTAAGATATGGATGCATTTTAATTATTATTATGTTTGACGTTATGGGCTGTTATAAGGGCACCTGTAAAAAAGCTTTAGATATTAATCTTTTTTTTTATTTGAACCATAAACCGAACCGAAATTTAGATATCAAACTCGAACCATAAAAAAATTCTAATGCAATTAAGGGGATAATTTTGTTAGTTTTTTAACGCTAATCTCATAAATTGATGAACCGATTTGGATGTAACATTCACCAACGTTATCCCTATGATCTCCCAAGTTACATAAGATATAATATAGCATCACTCTTTATGCTATCATATACAATTTCATACAGATCACGTTAGTTATAACAATAGATTGGAGTTAATATGAAAGAGAAATCCTTAAAATATCTCATAATAACAAAAAAAATAGACGTGCTATTTCCAAAATAAACTGTTTATTTAATAATATTTACAATTTTCATAAGAACACGTGCAAATATAAATTTATCAATGTTTATATATACATGTATATTGTATAATAAAGTAAAGTAATCATAAAAAAAAATCTAACTGGATGTTTCAAAGGAAATATATGTTGTACGAGTTCCTGAATCGAATGCAATACTGGAAACGGATGTTTATTTCTTTGCCAATCTTGTAATCTATCTAATTTTTTTTGAAAGGATGAGAAATATAAAATAATGTTAACAAAATGATATTAATTTTTTTCAAAACAACGAGTCATTTTAATATTACGTATAGTAAATGTATAAAATATCGGTATGGAAAACTATACATGACTTTCATGTTCTTTAATATATTTTCTTTGCCAATCTTGTAATCTATCTAATTTTTTTTGAAAGGATGAGAAATATAAAATAATGTTAACAAAATGATATTAGTTTTTTCAAAACAACGAGTCATTTTAATATTACGTATAGTAAATGTATAAAATATCGGTATGGAAAACTATACATGACTTTCATGTTCTTTAATATATTTTCTTTGCCAATCTTGTAATCTATCTAATTTTTTTTGAAAGGATGAGAAATATAAAATAATGTTAACAAAATGATATTATTTTTTTTCAAAACAACGAGTCATTTTAATATTACGTATAGTAAATGTATAAAATATCGGTATGGAAAACTATACATGATTTTCATGTTCTTTAATATATTTTGTTTGTAGGAATATATATATTTGTCAGATATAAAACTCACTTTTGGATTATACATATTAATTTTCTGATGTCCTAATGTCAAAAACATAATACACATTCGTAGAATAACTAATTTGACAATTTTGTTGCATTTGTTTCCAAGGCAACATGAATTAGTGATGTATTAATTAATATATAATAATATAATATAATATTTAAAATTCAAAATTTGAGGATGGTTTTCACCCCATCAATGGCTGTTTAGACACGTACAAAAAATAAATGTCCCTTAAGTTCAATTGAACTACAAATGTACCAAGTCTTATCAAAATTAGTGAGATAATACTCGCAACGTTTATTTTTTAGACGATAAATGTTACAAAAAAAAAAACAGTGTGGGTGATTCTAATTAATTATTTAAAAAAATTCTTTCTGGCTAAATCATAAATAATAAATAATAACATTTTTCTTATTTCAAAAATAATTCGATAATTCAAAAAGTAAGTAATAGTAATTACGTCAAAAAATCATTTGACATATGTTGTAGAGAAAATTATTGTATATTATTTATGTCCCATTCATTTTATTCTATCTTTTATTAGTTTGTCAGTAATATGTTTTAATAAAATAAAAATCACGTGCATTGTTCATTGTCAGTATTACGTATAAGAAAGTCCCGTGACTCCCATGACAGATATTTGTACTAATTATTGATAATCTATTAAAACCGTGACTCACGACGAAGTGTTCTCGTATTTTCCGAAACCAAGCCAATCCCGGTTAAGTTTAAATCACTCTCGTCTCAGCGTTTAACGTAGCTATAAAATAACCTTAAGCATTTGATTTTCTATAATTTGTTAATAGTTTGTAAGAATTTCTTCTAGTTTTTTTTAGAATATTTCTAAAACCTCCAATCCGATTTGCACCAAAACCAATAGGTCTGGGGTATTCACTGTGACAAATATTTTCCCCAAAAATAATTCAGATCGATGCATTTTTACAGTAGTTATCGTTAACGAAAGAAACATACACATAAACTTTTCTTTACGTTTTTAAGTTAGTACAATCTGAATTTGCTCTTATCTCGGACTCGACGGTATTACAATACTTCCATTTATTTCAGAATATAGATAAAAAGGAGTGGTCAGAGCTTTTTATTTATAATTAATTGGAGAGTTGTTGTATGCATAAATATAATTGTTGAAATAGTTGCATAATTGGAAGTATTTGGCAAAGTTAGCTCCCGCGATAATGGCGATAGTGTTTGGTTTAAGGCATTGATAACATTTCTGGCTGTGAATAATGTCAGTTAGTTTGTATGTAAACACACAACGTGAACCGTGTAAATTTGCCCTAAGGTAGAAGATACCGTGAAGTTTTGTCGAAATCTCAAGTCACGTAATTTGCGCATGCTCATGGAACTACTTCGGAACATTTGCCGTAGGTTCCTTTACACCACATTCTGCCCACCCCATTTTATCCCACACCGAGCATATTTGCACCCCATCTTTCTCAACGTCCCCCCCTGTCCCGCTTTGTCACTGTTCCCTGTCGGTAAAATGCGAGAAAAACGGAAATAGATTTTTAATACATAATGTACATTTTTCATATTTGGTCTGATTTTTTTTTTGTAGTTATATTTTATTATTATTTACTTTTTTTGTTAAGTGAATGCAGTAAAGAGGTTAAACGGATTTTTAAATTAAATGGTTTGTGGAAAATAACAAGACTTCACTCCGATACGAGATTTTCTCGGCTGAGATCAATTTATTAATTCTAAGCTCCTTGATAACTAAAATACAATGTAAACAATATTTTTTTATAGAGAATAATAAAATATTCCAGTGGATACAGTGATAGCCGTAGTAAAAAAAAATTGAGGCCATTTCAGAATATATTTAATGATATAAATAATTAAGGTACTGGCATCAGTCCTGGATTATACCCCAGTATTGGACACTTGTTTAATTAAATGTACTAAATTAGAAATATTTGTTGGTATTTGATTACTAACATAATTACTGAATCATAATCTATAAACACTTAACAGTAAAACAGCTTAATGGGTGTCTAAATGGTGGATATTTAAAATAATTATAAGTGTATTATATTATGCAAGTGTCCATTACTGGGTGTCTATTACTAGAGAAATAAAATAAACAAAATAAAAGACTGTCATTTTAAAAACAAACTATATTTGTGGACTTTGGTAATTAATTAATTTAATAAAGAGGTACTTGTTTTATTAGTAACATGAGTTCATGAGAATTACAAAAAAGAAGCCCATTCATCAAAAGGGCTCAATACTGGTGCCAGTTTGTAACCACTTGGATTGCATTAATTTTCAAATATAACTTAATGTATCTTTATATTTTTTAGAAAATAAACACTAGTCAACTAGTATGAATGCTTTAATTTTATTTTTAACTCGCGGAACTCCTAGAGAGGTACACAGTTTGAATATCACTGTACTAGACTATTATACATTTAAATGTACGTGACACTTATCTAACATATGCTAAATGAATTACTAAACCAAGATGCACGTATGTACATATGTGATACAAATAGTGCCTGGTATAATTGAAATCACTTGAAAATTAAAGTCATATCCATAACGGATTTGATTAACAAGTTAGGTTAATTTGATAATTTCCCTTCTTCTTTTGGTAAATGTAATATGGCGATATGTATGTATGCATGTACTCTATACATAACACGCAGAAAAACACGTATGGCAACTATATTTTATTTCACGGAGTAAATCTGGTGTAAGGAATTTGAGGTATTTACCAAAAATGTTATATAAATTATATATGGTGTTTTCGTTTTACTTCTAACACGTGTTTTGCCGCTTTATGTCGATTTTTGTAAGATATATAGTGCTTATTAAAATAACTAGGGTTGGTGTTTATTTTCTAATGCTTACAATTAACCACAATATTAAAGTTGAGTGTTTCATTACATTAGATATTGAAAGGTATGTACTATACAGGATGATTTACAACTAGTGTAAAAACATCTTATTCTTCGTGAGGAAGCTACAGTCTTTCAAAAAATTTACCCAAAATTAGTGTTTATTTAATATTTAGAAAACCCTAATTTAGACCAGAGATGTATGGGGCCAGTGTGTCCGTCGATTTTTATCAAGTAATTTTTTGTTCTTTAATTTTTACCCGAGTTGGGTTCTTGTTGAAGATTATATGACATAAAATACACAAAAATATACTATGTTCATTTATCATAGGATTAACCGATTTTGAGAAATATCAATAAAGTATTACATAATTTTACTTAATACGGATGCTTAAAATTACACAAAAATACACAATTAGAAAAAGTATATTTTTGTGTCATATAATCTTCTACAAGAACCCAACTCAGGTAAAAATTAATGAACAAAAATTACATGATAAAAATCGACGTATCCACTGGCTCCATACATACCTGGTCTAAATTATTATTGTTTGATACTGGAAATCGAGCTGTAGCTCCTTCACGAAGAATATCCGGATACATGTTTATATTAATTTTTTTACACAAGTATATGTAGGTACATATATGTAATACTCAAGTGCTTGATCTCTTTAGCTTTACAATACTCTGGAATCATAAATAAAACAAACTTTAAATTCATCTTAAAATGTTCGTGAAGTCTAGGTTTATGACATAAAATTTCAAATCATTTTGTAGTTGCAGCACTTGAAGTCAATGTTATCAAGAAGATTTGTTTGTATATTGAATACAAAATTACATTAGTTATTCTTGTTTGAATCTAGTATATCTATACAGTGTTGTATTATAGTTAGAGCTGGGCGCGTAAGTTTTGCTCACGCTCACGTTTTCCGGATAATGTTTATATTAATTTTTTTACACAAGTTGTAAACCATCCTGTATATGTAATACTCAAGTGCTTGTTCTCTTTAGCGATACAATACTCTGGAATCATAAATAAAACAAACTTTAAATTGATCTTAAAATGTTCGTGACAGTCTAGGTTTATGACATAAAATTTCAAATCATTTTGTAGTTGCAGCACTTGAAGTCAATGTTATCAAGAAGACTTGTTTGTATATTGAATACAAAATTACATTAGTTATTCTTGCTTGAATCTAGTATATGTATACAGTGTTGTATTATAGTTAGAGCTGAGCGCGTAAGTAAATTTCTCTCACGATCACGCACAAAATATGTTTTATCACGTCCGCTCACTCACGGTTACAAAAAAAATTCATAACCACGCACGCTCACGAATCCTTTTTTTTTACTCACGCCCGATTACGCTCATAACACGATTTAATATAATTGTTATAAATTAAATTTTGAAATGATGAAAATTAACGTTTTTTACGTATGTGTAAATTTTATATTTGTATTATTTCTTCTAGTGAATAGGCAAATAGCAAACAAAACAATAAGAAAATAAATAAAAAACAAATGCTTATTTTTGGGAATGAAAAATATTCACATAAAATTAGTTTGTGAAAATTACCAGCCCTGATAACCCCAGGGCAACATCCTATCCATCTGTAATTTACGTACTGTATATTTATTAATATGATTCCAATTAAAAAAAAAATTAAATTGCACATCTGATATTAATACATATGTTATATAATAGCACCGCTAGTTTTTTTCTTTTATTTGCGAAAAAGTTTAAAGTTTGTCGTTGTTGGAAAATGTAATTTATTATTGAAAATATGATACAAAAATCAATGCGCAATAATTATGAAAATATATATGCAACAATAAAACTTCAACCGTAATAATGTATCATTTTTTGAAATATTGATTATGTACATGCATATAAACATACAAACATATATATAATATGTACATACGACAACCGATAATTGTCGTAGTATGTACATATAGATATATATATATTATATATTTATATACAGTTTAATAAAGTTCATGTATGCATGTCGGCGGTTAGAGCGAGAAAAGTAAATAAAACAAAATACTCGTACTATGACAAGAGAAATATGGTACTTTTTATTTTATTTTATATCCAGTATTTACATAATTAACCCTTTTAATGGTGCACGAATTCTTTAAATTTTTACTTAGAATAATTAGAATCACTTGAATGATTTGAATTTTCTTTTAAATTAGCATAAAAACACTTGTCTCACAAACCCCAATGTGATTTTATAACTCACCAATTCGAGTGTTCAAATCGATATGAACGTACATAGAATGTAAATTTTTTGGGTCTTACATAGATTAATTGATATTTTTAATATTGTTACGTAAATAAACTAATTAAAATATAAATTTTATGTATGACAGTAACTTTTATTCGGAAATAATTTCTTTTAATTAGGTACTGGCACTAGTTTTGGATATGACCCCAGTAATGGCTATTTTTAAATTAAATGTACCGAATTAGAAATATTCGTTGATATTTGATTACTACCATTTCTGAATATTAATCTATGTATATACATATGTATATATTTAACTGTGTAAGTTACTTTATCAATTTATCTATATATTTATTTATTTATAATATAGGAAAGAGGTCGCGACGCTCTTAGGGCAATTAATACTCTTAAAGATGAAGATTTAAACTATATTTTAAAACAAAGACATAATCTGTAGGATCGCGCCAAGCTGAGCTATTAATTATTCAACTTAATGTTACGTTATCAATTTATCTACATATTTTAATTTAAAGAGTATAAACATTGTTAAAAGATTTTTTTTTAACCTCTCAATTGATATCACATCGATTATATCGAAATGATGAAAATAAATGAGCTCCCAATAGAGCCATTATATATAAAGGAACCTTTAGACGAACATACTTTTTCATCCTTTATATAAGTAAATACATATTGATTACCTGGCACTATTCCGTATTTAAATAAATAAAATATCTGTCTGTCCTTGGAAAAATATACATACAACTTAAATATTTACTTGACAATAATATATACCAATTAAAATATCATAAATTATATAAAAAAGTATTTTTAAAATAACTTTGTATTCTTTATAAAGATTATTTATGTATTTGTATAGAAAATAAAATATATTTTCTATACATACATACAAAGTGCGCACAAAATTATTTTTCGAGCTTTTTATCTTGATTCATAGAAACAGATATTTGAATGCGAGTAATATAGGTACATACTCCTACATATGTATATGAGTATTACTTGGTATAATAGATGAAAGAAATATCAGGTGGCTTCAAAGTGGTGTGTACCACTTTGTTATAGTCAAACGGTTCTTTTCTTCAAGATGTAGTGTATCGAAATATTGTTTATTATTAAAAAATTTTATCAACAACAATAGATACTGATTTATTTGCAATTTTTATATGACATACAATTTCAAAGAATTTTTCAAATATATGTATGTTATAAAGAATTATTTAAATAAATAATACTTTTCTATGTTGATTCAATATACATATACAGGGTGTCCCGTAAACATACTGACAAACTTTCAGGACATTAAAACAACCGCTTTTTGTTAAGAAACCCATGTTCGCAATGAATTTTGCCTTTTGGTTGAATTTTTGTGTGGAAATGATAGTTCAAAGTGTGCTGATTAAAAGTTGTAAAGGGCGCAAGTTACAAAAATCCATAATTTCTGCTACAGGGGACATCCAAACAATTTTTTAATTTAAAAAAATGCAAAGAATAAAAAGTGCTTCGAATAAGTCAATAAATAAAAATACTTTTTTAGTTTTTTGGTTTGGAAGTTTTGTAATAAATGTTATATAATATTAAAAAAATATATTTTATATTTTTTGGCTAATTCTAAGAACTTTTCATCTTTTGCAAAATTTTCTAAAAGTTGATCCTAAACTTCGAATGTTTGGGTGCCCCTTGGAGTAGAAATTATGGATTTTCGTAGGTTGCAAATTGAAATTTAAAAAAAACTCAAAATTGTTATCTCCATTGGTTTTGCCCCTGAAACTTTTGTACCAAACATTTTCCGTAAAAATCCTTAATTTTCCCGATACTATTCAGTCTCAAGATAAAAAACTCATCCTGTATAAGTATACCTACATATTGTTTTTTGCTATTATGGCAGGTTCGTCAATTTTTGTAGGCGCTATGTTATTTGGAGGAAATTGGTTGTTTCCAAACCAATTTTATTTCGTCGCACCTATATAGACTCGATTTTGTAATCAAACAACAAAATTATAACACCCAACAATAAAAAGCAATATCGTGTGCAATAATACATGTATGTGTGCATATATGTAATATATAATATGACATATTTAATCAAGCGATCATTTTTGAGTTATAATTAAAATTTGATATTTAAACAGTAAAACTTTTGGTCTATATTACTGCAATAAATCGGAATGATTTTCCAATAGCAATGTAAAAGTTTTGGCTACATTATACTCGTACATAACATTTACTGCTTTTCCAAGGTTATATTTTATCTTGAGGAAAGTTGAAACAAATTTATCTGTCCCAGAGAAAAACAAAATTTGATAACATGTTATGGAAATGTCAGTTAAACTTTCTAAATTGATTATTATCAAAAGATATCGGCATTGAATAAATGTAAGAAAAATTAATTAAATTTTACGAAGGTTGTAGAATTTGTCTCAAAGTTTTTGCTAAAATATTTTTTAATGACATATTTCTCGAATAAGTTTTAAAAAGTTATAAACTGAAATTGTGTATTAATATTAACAATTAGCAAGTTTATTATGTATAGTTTTAAATATAGAGTACGTGTTGCGGTTTGTTTGTCATGTATTATACATAGATTTTAAAATGTATGTTAATTTATTTACAAATTGCTTATTTAACAAGTGCTGAACGTTATAATAAAAATATTCCATTATAATATATAATGAATTCTGTTCAATTAGTATCTATGTATATTGTCGGTAAATTTTATAATAGAATCTATAAATATCAAAGCTGTTGAATTTAGTATTACACTTTAGATCGACCGTCGATGAAAGTATATTTATTTTATAATTAAACCATTTGTCTATAGAATACTTGAGGTAGTTTTTAATTTATAAAAGACAAACTGTATTAAATTAATTTACCGTACATATTTACTAAATTACATTCATGTACCTATACTATTAAAAATACTTCCTCTTAAATAAAAACAGTAAAATCTTTCTGCTTGGAACATTCGAGGTAGTACAATATCGATCAAATGAAAAGTAATTAAAAAAGTGTTAAATGCAAGTACACACACACACACCCTCAAACACTCACACACTCGCATTTTACACCCCTGCATATACGGAATCAATATGTATGACATTATAGATAGAGTCTATGTTCTCTAAGTACATTTGGCCTCGAAAAATTGCTGGTTGGCATTACATTAAGTACATATGACATATATACGTATAGTATGTACTTACATATGCATACATACAATATCATTATAAAACCATAATTAAATGCCAAAGCTAAAAAATGGAATCTGCAAGATAAAAACTACTAGAAGTTGTATAATTTCTGAATGCACATTCATATTTTCGCTTGTGTAATCTACTCGTTACTTATTATTGTTTATTTTTATTTTTTAATTTCACGTTGAAAATTGTACGGAGAGTCAATAAAAATATAATGTTGTTCCATTTACACAAAGAAAAAAATCCCATGTTTTCAAAAATCTTTATAATGTATTCCGTTATTTGTGTCTTTTAATTACATTATGGTGATTTAATTTTTTACATCAAAGTTGTTCAGTTTTTTTTTTGTTTGAAAACAAAAACATATGACATTAAATTATACTTTTTCACACTCTATTATCTATTTACCAAAATTCTACTGTATCTATGGTAGGTGAATAGATATATTACTGTACGTACATTACATTATTAAATTTACTTAGATTAATTTGTTAAATTAAATTCTAAATTGTTTTAGTTTTCAGATAATTACTGAAAATTTATGATTTTAATTTAAATAAAATATAAATGGAACAAGACAAGGAAACAAACAATTAAATAAAAATTGATGTAAATATATTGGAAACGACTTAATGTGCCTTGTTGATTTCTAATTAATTTTTGATATCAAAATAATAAAACTTAATTTATTGGGAAATCAGAGATTGTAAATTTAAAAAGAAAAAGACATGATATATTGATCAAATTCTGCAATATATAAAAAAACGTTTTCACTCAAATGTAATTTTCTTTTTTTGCTACATATCATATTTTTCTGGTGTACAGTTGGTATTAGTTATTTTGATAAATGATTTGAATTAATGAAAAACGTTCATAAAGCCCGACTATACATATAATTGTTTTAGTGCTCTAAAGCAGTATTTTTCAAACTTCGGGTCGTCAATCCATATACTAATATTATAAATGTGAAAGTATCTCTGTCTGTCTGTTACTTTTTTACGGTTAATCCGCTAAACGATCTTCATGAAATTTGGTAGATAGATAGTTTGCATCCTGAGGAAGAATATAGGATATTTTGTATCCCAAAAATTGATTACATATAAAAAATACAAATTCCACGCAGACGAAGTATTTCTTCAGGTTTTAGTGAGAATATTTGATACTTATTGCTTTTTAAAATAATTTTCATAAACATTTATACACTAGTGAACTTGCCCGCGATTTCGCTCGCGTTTTATAATTTCTTTATGTTGGCAGCACAAATAATATTTTAAAATAGGGGATGGAATAATAAATTATTGTTTATCAAAGATTTTATGCATTTTATTTGCTTTATGCGTTTTATAACTTTTGTGTTGTAGTACTTATCATTTTGTAATCATTAGCAAGTGTCTATCACTGGGTACCAATTACTGGGTTAACTTTATCCATTACTAGAGAAAAAACATAAATAAAATAAAAGGCTATAGTTTAAAAAATAAACTATATTTGTAGACTTTAGTAATTAAATTGATTTAATATTATTATTTTATTAGTAACATGAGTTCATGAGAATTACAAAAAAGAAGCCCATCAATCCAAGAATCCAAAACTGGTGTCAGTTCCTTAGATATTTTTAATTAAATTATGACTTAAAATTTTTATTAAAATTTCATGCATTTCCATAATTTCGAATTTTAGTAAAAGATAAGGAAGAAAAATTAAAAATGTGAATATTAACTTATTATACAAACAGTAATATAAATCTCACTATCTATCATTTCGTCGTGTATTACAAAAAATATTCGCAATATGTGATTTAAGATTGGCCGTAAAACTTTTTAATAATTCATAGAATATTCGGTTGCTAATTAACAGACTTAAAAAAAAAATGCTAGCATAAAATAGGAAAACGGTACATGTTACCTGCGACTTAATAAGAATGAAGAAAAAGGTCAGAGAAAACTAAAATATTTGTACAACATCCCCCTCCCTGAAATTTATGTACGCATTTAGACAAATTAAATGTTGGCAACCCTGTAGTAGTACAGCCTGTATATTATACATAGACAAAGGCTGCAAGTAACCTAACCTACCTGTGTTCGCTATATTATGTTCTTAAGAACACCGATAAATTAATGTCGTCGCAGGTACGTATACATAAATGCCTCTACTAAATACATGTAAATAATTAACTACACTTTATACATACTGTCCTTCTTCTTTTTCTTCTCCAGTTTCCTTTCTAGGGCAGTATGTGTGTTTCACAAATCTTTTTAATGTGCATATTTTTTAAGTTTTGTACAACAGATGTTTATAATTATTCATGTATTATTTTCCGAGACAAAAAAGAACTCGTTTTTTAACTTGTCGTTTCCTTTACAATAAAGACTTTTGGTCGAGGTTGTAAAATTTTAATATTTTTCAATAAAAATTGGTATTGAATAATTTGAATATATTCTTAATAGAATGTTTTCTACCCGATCTTAAAATAATTAGTTATACCTGTAAAAAAAATTGCCAAACATTGACAATTTTTTGACCTGTTACAGTGGTTTTTCTTTTTAAGTCAAATTGGCAACGGAGTGACTGCAATACAATCCCCTCCTCTTTTCTTCCTATAACCTGGGACATGTAATGCCCAAGAGAAGGTCACATCTTTTACAGTATTGACTTTTACTTTATAATCTTCTCTATTGTTACATTTTGCCATCACACAATAGTGTTTTTGTAAAAGGATTACTGTATGGTGTTTATAGCTAGCTGGACATTCTTTATTCGTAGTATTTATTGTACACAATATGCACTTTATCGTACAACACATACCGTGTTTGTAAACTTGACGTATACTTTTTGTTTATTGGATGGAACATTTTATAATTTTCCTTGATAAATATGTATTTTAATTGATATAGCTTTAAATATTTTATAATAATTTTGTCGCAATGAAAAATAATAAGGTGTAAAGAGCATAAAATGTGAAAATATAAAAATAAGTACGTACATACATTTTTCTCAAGGATTAAAAATAATTGAGGCTTTCATAATAATCCTTAAATTTTCACAGTAAAATGTGAAAATGTAATATCTAGTTCATTTTTCTCGAGGTGAAATTTAATATAATTCAGGTCTTAGCGGTCGTATTTATATATGTTTCATTTAAGATTAAAATATGACTCTCGAGAACGTTCGATTTTTTCGGTTTTCGAATTTTTAAATAATAATGACAAATTGAAATTCTGTTTAAAAAAAATACATTTGAGCTATTTCTAGATTATTGTTATTATTTAAATAAAACGGCCAAGTGCGTGTTGAGCAAGCACATGTTAGGGTTCCGTAATCATTTTCACTGCGATTTATAAAAAAGAGATATTCCAAAATTTTTCATAAACTATTTTTGCTACAGTGTTCGTTATAATTTTTATTGAAAGTACTAATTAAAACGTATCTAAAGGGATAAGTAAAAAAAAATTGATTATATTTTTCAATTTATGGGAAGGGGGTCCAAATCATTTCTGTTTTTGGGTTATCAATCTACGTCTGTATACCAAATTTCATCTTAATCGGTATAAAAGTTATATAAACGGACGGACGGACAGAGTGAAACTATAAGAGTTTCTAGTTTTCTACGGAACCCTAAAAAAGTACGTTACTATAATACTTGTCAAGATTGCATTAACTTTATATTGCAGTATGCTTGGTAAAGTGTTCTCTCGATCTTATTTTTTTGCATTTGTTTGCATTTTCGGTAAGAGCACATTAAAATCTTACATATTTACTTACAATTAGTTTAATATCGATTTATTTTAATTTTTTGTTATAAAAATATAAACAGTGTTCATTATGTCGAAATTGGATCCTTTTTAGACCGGTGAAACACGTTAGAGATCACAAAACGTAATAAATCAACAAAAATCCTTTTGATCTATTATCACAATAGAACCCTATTTAAATTCAGCCAAATTGAATAACCAGAGGTAGGAAAATTTACAGTTTATTTAATAAAAAAAATCCATCGATTCATAATTCCAAATATAGGTAATGACGTACTTTTAAAAATTCCCGATGTTTGAAGCGTCATTTGACATTTATTGTACATTTATTATTTAGTTTATTACAAAGATATGATTTTTTCAATTAACAATGATTATCATAAAGTTTTCATTGTGAATTTGCCCAAAAGCAAACATAAATTAAATAAGGTACTGGCACCAGTCTTGGATATGTCCTCAGTAATGGCTATTTTTTAATTAAATGTATTGAATTAGATATTTGATTACTACCATTTCTGAATATTAATTTAAATACATTTAACTGTCTTACAGGGTGATTTGATGACAAACGGGCAATAGGTGTCAAAATGGTGGACATTTAAACTAATAATTAGTATAAAATATTTATTAATTATTATATTATCATAGCAACTGCTTTACATTGTTTCATCTTTTGTGTCGTAGTACTTATCATTTTGTAATCATTAGCAAGTGTCCATCACTGCGTGCTTATTATTTTATTATAAAAACAGTAAAACTTGCTCTTATAGCGGCCATAACTGGTGCCAGTATCTTAAATGTTTATAGACAGTGTTAAATATGGCAAATTTCGGAAAGGCACTATAATGTAACTGTAAGATTCTGGAATACAAAATATGAATATTTAAAAATTTTAAAAATCTCAAAAATGCACAACGAAAATTGACGAAAACAAGACAAATATTCTTTAGGGTGTTTTTTTTTTATTTTTATTTTTTCGGTCCTGCAGGCCTATGTTTTAGCTTTGGATCAAAAGTTAATTGTCCCAAAATTTCAGAGACTCATAGATCAAACCTGTGGACGGCGCAAACCGAGTCTTTTTCCCATTTGATTAACATGGGAAAAATTACTTTTTTACTTATGCGTGAATATCTCGTTGAAAAATTTATTTAGTTTAATTTCTTACAGCAGCATATCATAGAGAATTAAATTTCTTACAAAAAAGATCACAAGTACTCAATTCATAGACCAATATTTTTAAAGATATGTTCGTTTAAACATTATCATAAAAAGTAAAATCCAATTTTTATGATAATTTTAAACAAACATTTCTTAAAATTTATTGGATTTATGAATTGAGCACTTATTTCTCTAAAAAATATTCCCCTAAGAAATTTAAAAAAAAAATTTTTTCAACGAGATATTCACGCGTAAGTAAAAAAGTAATTTTTCCCATATTCATCAAATGGGAAAAAGACGTCCACAGATTTGATCTATGAGTCTGAAATTTTGGGACAATTAACTTTTGATCCAAAGCTAAAACAGGCCTGCGGGACCGAAAAAATAAAAATTAAGAAACATCTTAGTATTCATACGTTCTTTTAGCGTGTTCAAATTATTGTGAAAATTGATTACAGGTAATAATCTATAATATGATCTATTAGTAGAAAATATTACTACTAATTTGTGTTTTGTAACTTTATTTTGGTAACAATTATATATGACGAATAAATCTATGATACTATACTATTTAATAAAATGATAAACTGGAAATATTTCCTATAAACCTCCAAGTATAATGCATGTTACGTGATTATTTTATAGATGGATTGTAATTTAAAATAAATCCAGACGTCTATTCATTTTTATTATGTTGTTATATTGCATTTTACATTTTAACTTCATGCTTAATTAATATGGGTTGTTAAAATGCATCATTCATTTGTTAAGTTTGTATTTTAAAACATACAATAATGTATTCTGTAACTGATTCGAAACTAGAATGTTTACTTGGTCTATGTTAATTTGTAGGTATTGCAACTCGTACTTTATTATAGAAGTGCATTTAGTTGTAAAAAGTTGAAAACTGTATGAATACATAAAAAAAAAGTTAAACGGATGTTGATTTTATTTTTATATACCCATTTTACAAAGTTGGTAACAGTTGAAGCACTCCTGTTAAGTTCATTTATCTGTACAGTTTAAGTTGAAACATTTGGATTTATATCTGGCTGTCGCTATTTCTAGAAAGCTATCACGCTAATGTAGGTAGGTATAGATATTCGATAATAAATATTTAAATACTTAGTTATCGTGTTCATTTGTGATGCGACGTTCAATAGGGAACTGAATACACAATGGATAAATAAATAAATAAATAATACAATTGTTTATTACAGAATGAGTTCGTTCGATTATCAGTAGATGTTAAAAAAGAACGATGGAAAACCTTGGAGTTATATTCAGAAGTTAAATGTAAAGTCGGTTCAAAATGTCAAACAACGTACAACTATTATTTATAACAACTGGCATTTGAATATCTATTCGTTTGTTATCTTATATCTCGAGATCTTTTATATCCAGTTTCAATGAAAATGATGTTATGCTATTATTATGACAGTTGTTTCCCTTCAATCATTTAATGCTGATCAATCGAAATGCAACGCTGTACTAGTTCAAACGCAATAAGAGGGTATTATTAGTGTCTATTTTATCAGATACTTTGAAATTGATTGAATGTTCACTATAAGGTGCACATATATACAGGTGACCCATTTTAACTGTCCACCTCTTTTAACATTTTATAACGAGGTTCTATCGAAAAACATTTCAGATGAAAATTGCACGCTTTGGATGGAAACATCGAGAAAGTAAAAATAAGTTAATTTTGTTTGAAATATGTTTTTTCTAAAAATACAACCTGGTATAGCAAATTCAGTTTTCGAAAAACCACAACAGCCTTACCTCTCGACAAACTAGTTTTGTTAATTTATAAAATTGAATACCGTCGACATTAGTATTACCCGACATGCACTTCGAAGAGGTTGCATATAAATTTTCTCTGAAAAAAGCCAATTATTATATTATTTTTTAAAATTTTTATTCAGTAGAACTGTCAGTAATAAACCAGCTACAGTGAAGTTGATACTTGTATTTTTATAGGTATTTATTTTATTTTTAGACAACAGATAAACAGACATTTAAACACACGTCGGCCTTTGTAAACGGTACTGTTTTATCAATTCACAAAATTAGTATGTCACGAGATAAGGATGTTGTGATTTTTCAAAAACTGAATTTTCTGTACCAAGTTGCATTTTTAAGGAAAAAAAATATTTCAAGCAAAACTTACGCATTTTTTTCATGTAGTACAAGAATCTGCATTAAAAATATGGAGTTCCTATTTAAGAAAATGGAGTTGACCTTTAAATAACTTTGAAATCGCCACTACAAAAAATATTAACCATATTACATCGATGACCTCCCTCTAAACCGTGAAATGTTTTTCGATAGAACCTCGTTATAAAAAGTTAAAAGGAGTGGATGCTATAAAAGAGTCATCCTGTATATACTGTATAAATATTAGTATTTATATAAAGTTTCAATCACGTCAGAACTATTTAGTCATGAAGAAAATATATGCATTTTACATAATTGCCCATTAACTTTTTATTAAAACATTTTTTTAAAGTTGTTTATAAAAATGTATTGCCTTATTACTATAAAACTAATGAGTTTCGATGAAATATTGAAAAGAAATAGTGTACATGACATGTATCTACTGAAGCAAAAAAAAATATTTCTGCTTATAACTGATATAAAAATAATTAACAAAACATTTATAGATAATAATGCATTGATAAAAATAAACGTCCTTTTCCGGTTGTAAGATCGTTTTAAAAGTAGGAGGTTTTCTTCCTTGAAGAAAATTGATATTGAATATAAAATTTCACCCTTTTATATATTACAGACATCATAGCCAGAATTTATTTAAGAGCAAAGGTATACTGTTTTTTTGGGATTGGTGGGCTTTTTTGGTAATTCTCATGCAATCATGGTACTAATAAAACAAGTACCTCTTTTTATTTTATTTTTCTCCAGCAACGGATTAAATAATGATTACAAAATGATAAGTACTACAATACAAAAGTTATAAAATAAAGAATCTTAAAATTTGAAACAATGTAAAGCAGATGCTATTATAATATAATAATTAATAAATAGATTAAACTAATAATTACATTAAATATCCTCCATTTTGACACCCATTGGCCTATTGTTGTCAAATCAAGCTGTTTTACAGTTAATTTAGTATAGATTATAATTCAGTAATGACAGTATTCAAATATCAACAAATATTTCTAATTAAACAAGAATCCAACACTAGGGTATGATCCAAAACTGGTGCCAGTACATTATATGATCGAAAGTAAACATTGATATATGAAAAATATGTTTAAACCATTTTTTCTTATTTTCTTCTTTTCATACATAAATCAAAAAAAAGGTGATGCAGAACATACACTATATAACTCAGTATAAGAAAAATCTGATATAACAGCTAATAACAGAGACTGTCATGATTTTTAACAAAAATTTATGATACAGTAAAATTAAATTATATCTTAGAATACATTATATAATATATACAGTAAAGTATTTTTTAATGCGGTATATAGTTATATACGTACCACTGAAAACCGAATATAAAAAAATCGCACAAAAAACAAAAGGGATACGTTTCGTAATTTTTAAAAACCATAAGGTATTGGAACCAATCTTGGTTTATACCTCAACTCTTGTTTAATTAAATGTACGAAAATAGAAATATTTGTTGATATTTGATTACTGCCATTACTGAATCAAAATCTATAGACATTTAATTGTAAAACAGCTTAATTTGATGACGATTGACCAATGGGTGTCAAAATGGTGGACATTTAAACTAATTGATAGTGTAATGTATTTATTAATTATTATATTATAATAGTATCTGCTTTACATTGTTTCAAATTTTAGGATTCTCTATTTTATACTTTTGTGTCGTAGTACTTATCATTTTGTAATCATTAACAAGTGTCCATCGCTGGGTGCTTATTACTGGTTTTACTGAACACAAACTTAAACAAAATAAAAGGTTATAATTAAAAAAAAAACTATATTAGGTACTTGAGTTCATGAGAATTACAAAAAAGAACCCATCGATCCCAAAAAACTTTGCTCTTAAAGCGATCAAGATATACCCTATAAAATCAAAACAATGAGCTAAAATAAAATAAATCTGGAAGAAATTGATACAAAACATAAAATAAGTGTGTTCTTCAATTTTATCTATTTACTATTATTGAAAAGTAGGAGTCATTTTTAGACTTCCAGACTTGTGAACACTAGCAATGACACAAAATAACAAACTTAACTAGAATTGGATTGAAAGCTTTACTACAATTGAATAAATAAAAATACTTAAGTGCAGAGAATTTTACATATTCTCAATTTTTTCAGTATAACTTTCAGGGATATGAGCATGGGGCAAATATGTTATGATATTATTGAAAATTTTAATACAAAATCACATTAAATTTCTTTCATTTAATACCTTACCGCATAAAAAGAGGCCTACATTAAATTTATTTATATTAATTAATAGATTGTACAAAGAGTCATAACTGGCAGTAAATTATATTAAAGAAATTAATTAAGAAAAATTATCTTTGTCGTATAATATTTCATAATGAATGTACACATAAATTACTGAATCATCCTAAAGACAAAACGAACAACCAGCTAGGAAATCGATATCCGTACAGTATGTCCCATTTTTGAAGGGCCAGGCAATTTCTCAATAATGGATTCGAGATTAAATATCTCCAGTTTGAATAGCTTGAATTTTATTTATATAATCACTTTTACATACGTACAAATTACGTCATAAAAAAATTTGCATATGCGTCAGCAGTAGGGCAAACAATAATGACAAATGGCCATTGTCTGGCCCTCATACACTTTGTAGAAAACGGCCTATTCAACGTTTAACTAGCTATTCATTATTATAGTGATGTAACAAGAAAATAGTATATTAATAAATTTATAAGGTACAGGCATCAGTCTTATCCCTTTTAAGAGAAAGGCATACTGTTTTTCTGGATTGATAGGCTACTTTTTCTAATTCTTATTAACTCATATTACTAATAAAACAAGTACCTGTTTATTAAATCAATTTAATTCAATTTAAACTAACTATTAGTGTAATTTATTTATTTATTATTATATTAACGTAGCATCTGTTTTACATTCTTTCATACTTTACTTTTCTTTATTTTATAACTTCTGTATCGTAGCACAATATAATCATTATCAAGTTTTCATCACTGCGTGCTCATTATTGGTTTTACTTTATCTATTACTGGAGAAAAAACATAAACAAAATAAAAGGGTATAATTATATTATTATTATAATATTTGGTGACTTTGGTAATTAAATTGATTAAATAAAGAGTTCTTGTTTTATTAATAATATGAGTTCATGAGAATTACAAAAAAAGTCCGTCAATCACAAAAACAGTAAACATTGCTCTGATAGCGGCCATAACTGGTGCCAGTACCTTATATTGTCGTATAAGAAAGTAAAAAAAACGAATTAAAGTGATAACATTTTGTAAACGTTTTCATATCAACATTCTGTTGTTTTACAGGAGCAGTAAATAAATTGTGTAAATAAGGGGAACATTTTGTTATTTTAAGTAGAAGAACAATAAATGATTGATTAACATAGAATAATATCACAGAAAGGGTAATGTCCAATACAAATGCATACTCGAAATGTGTTTTAATTTCCTACAAAAATCAATTATGATTTTTAACTTTACTGGCGGATTTTTTATTGTAAATTTGAGGTTCCTGTACTTTAATTTTGATTATCGTGAAATCAATTTAAAATTAATAAAATCTTTTTAAGATAAGTAGGTATTATTCGAAAAGAAATTAAAAATTATTTAAATTATTATTATTAGATCCAGGGGTTTCGACTCGGCGATGATGAATCAGCCATGGCATGCTATTATATGTAACGAAATATAATGATATTATAAGTGGTTGCAATTTTACCCCCGCCCCCCTACACATCGACGAGCTGTATATTTTAAATCAAACCACATAAAATAATTTTAATTGATTCAAATTTAATACGCTTGAAAACTTTAACCAATAATGAATTAATTTCATTAAATTGCAACAATCAAAATTAGTAATAAATCAAATTATTTTGCTGATTCAGTTTTAGTCGACCACAACAGATAACTGATTCTATCCACTTAGCCACTATGTTTTGTCCAATCAATTATGATTTTTGATTTTAATGTCGAATATCAGGACGGGACTGTGTACTGTTCAGAACTCTCATTGCTAGGGAACCCAGTAATATATACAGGGTGTTCCGTATGATAGTTCAATGTATAAAAATCCATAATTTCTACCCCAAGAAGCACCCAAATATACTATTTTCTAAAAGATCAACTTTTAGAAAATTTCACAAAGGATGAGAAGTTTTTAGGATTATTCTTATAACATTTATTTATTTAATTTTATAAAAAAAAGTGCCCAATCAAAAAACTAAAAAATATGCAAATTTTTCTAAAAGGTAACCCTTTCGGAAATAAAAAATATATATATAAACATCATGTATTAAATATAATTGGAGCAGGAATTATGGATTCTCGTACAACTTTTAACTATTTTCATTAAAAAATTTCAAAAAGGCAAAATTCATTGTTTGTGTGTGAGGTCCTTTCCTTTGCTCTACTACTGAAACGACTCATTTGAAGACATGGATTTACTCCTGAAAGTTTGTCAGTATCTTTACGAGACACCCTCAATATAAAATGCATTTATATTAAAATCAATATACATTTAATTTCAATTTGTTTATTAAATGCAACTATTAATATAATTATTATATTTCGACCGCCCCCCCCCCACATAGATGAATTGTAGATTAATATGATTTTGTTTGATTATAGTATAACCCGATTGAAAATAAACTAATTTGATTAAATTGCAACAATCAAATTAATAAGATAAATCATATTGTTTTGTAATTTCAAGATTAATATATATCAACCCTCCCCCCTATCGATGGATTGTGTATTTTAGAATAGCCACATAAAATGATTTTGTTTGATTATAGTATAACCCGATTGAAAATAAACTGATTTGATTAAATTGCAACAATCAAACTAATTGAATAAACCATATTGTTTAGTAATTTCAAGATTTATATATATCACCCCCCCCCCCCCCCCATAGATGAGTTGTGTATTTTAGAATAGCCACATAAAATGATTTTCTTTTATTATAGTATAACCCGATTGAAAATAAATTAATTTGATTAAATTGCAACAATCAAACTAATTGAATAAATCATATTGTTCTGTTATTTCAAGATTAATATATATCACCCCCTCTCCACATAGATGCGTTGTGTATTTTAGAATAGCCACATAAAATGATTTTATTTGATAATAGTATAACCCGATTTAAAATACATTAATTTGATTAAATTGCAACAATCAATTTAATAAGATAAATCATATTGTTCTGTAATTTCAAGATTAATATATATCAACTCCCCTCCCCCCACCATCATAAGCTGCACATTTTAAAATAGCCACATAAAATGATTTTATTTGATAATAGTATAACCCGATTTAAAATACATTAATTTGATTAAATTGCAACAATCAAATTAATAAGATAAATCATATTGTTTTATAATATCAAGATTAATATATATCACCCATCCCCCATCGATGAGTTGTACATTTGAAAATAGCCACATAAAATGATCTTATTTGATAATAGTATAACCCGATTTAAAATACATTAATTTGATTAAATTGCAACAATCAAATTAATAAGATAAATCATATTGTTCTGTAATTTCAAGATTAATATATATCATCTCCCCCCCCCCCATCATAAGTTGCACATTTTAAAATAGCCACATAAAATGATATTATTTGATAATAGTTTAACCCGATTTGAAATAAATTAATTTGATTAAATTGCAACAATCAAATTAATAAGATAAATCACATTGTTTTATAATTTCAAGATTAATTTATATCACCCCCCACCACATCGATGAGTTATGTATTTTAAAATAGCCACATTGATAATAGTATAACCCGATTTAAAATAAATTAATTTGATTAAAATGCAACAATTAAATTAAGAGAATAAATCATATTGTTTTGTAAATTCAAGGTTTTAGTTGACCACAACTGATCCTATCCACTTGGCGACTGTTTTTGTTATACTTGTTTAGTTTAAGCCGCTTAAATAGTAGGTATATGTAGTTTCAACTAAACAATAGAACATAGATTAACATATTATATGTATTGTTTATATCGCTCATTTGCTGCAATAATGCGATAACTCAAAAATTGTGATTTTTCAGGAAACACGCTTAAAGTTTTCAATTGGTATAACTTTATATAATAATTTTCAAATAATTTATGCTCTATCATAAAGTACAACTACGAACGATTTTTCCTGTATAAACAACTCAAAAATTGCTATTTTTGAGTTATGATAAAATTCATTTAATATTTTATTAAAATTGGGGGGGAGGGTCTGTAATATATAAATATTGTTAAATAACTTTGAGAACTGCTCGTCTAGATAAATATGTTGCTTACAATTAGCAAGAAATCAACAACAACTTAATCTTGTTGATGAAACATTAAATAGAGTAAATTCTAATATCTGCAAACGACAATTTTAATTATTAATACGTTCTAAGTAAGCGAGAATGTAAATACTCATAAGGATCTTTGATTCTCTAGAGTAGAGAACAAAACAAAATCCGGTAAAATGCACTTTGTCGACATGAACAAATAGTGCATGTAAGATTAATCCTATTATATTAACACTATTGTGCGTCGATAGGTTGCAATAACAAAGATGGATTAAGAAAGTAAACGCTAATGGCATGAAAGACCTGATCTTAGACAAAAGAAGATTAAAGTAGATGGAAAATATATACAAAATACATGTAGGGTATTCATAAGTCAAAGCGGCTAAAGTTCTAAACCTACGTTCAATCATAATCTTATTTTAAATTCATTTCAAATACAATAATCATTTAAGTAAATTGAATTATAGATGAAGCTGTTTTGACTGATAGAAACCATTGTAAACAATTAATTTAATGTTTTCTTTCGTAAAAAACTGTGTCGAGATGCACAGTTGAGGGATTGACGTGAATACGTTCAAAATCTAAGGTGTGGCAGTAGGGTTAAATCAAATTTTGAGTCATGATGTGACTTTCGCATTTTGGCGTGCCCTCTCAGCTATTGGTAATGGTATATTTTCCGATAGTTGCCGAGACGATTTTTCAAATGCTATGCGTCTTTTATATTTCATCTGGCTTTTGCACGTGTTTGAGCCTACATTATGATTTTATTTTTTATTATATAAAGTTTTTTACTTACTAAAAGTGATTAAAAGTTTTGATTTGTACTTGCATCTCGGTAAGATCTAATTAAGATCTATAACTCGATTCAAGATATACATACATATAGTAAATTTACGCTATCGCAAATATATATATTTTTAATATAAATAAAATGGAAAAGTTTTTTTATTAATCTAGAGAATAACGAGTTTACTTTTTGCAATTTGTTCTTTATTTTCTTATGATTTGTACAAGCATAAAAACAAGTGAATATTCACAATTTTTTATTAATATTTAAACAACTTTAATCAAAAAATTTAAAATGTTACTGCGAAGAGAATATATTCATATATATACTCTTATTTTTGATTCAATTTAATTAATTAAACTAAAATCGCGGAATTACGAGTTTTACATTATTAAATTAAATTTAAAAAACTTTAGTAAAAAAACTAAAAACGTTATCGCGTAGAGATTATATTCCTATATACTGTATTTTTTTTATTTATACTTGTATCACGTATGTAGATCTAGTCGAGATCTATAATTTGAGACTAAAACCCGCGAGGTAGCTGCTCTGAGTGTCGAGATATACTGATTATAAATTTATGTCTAGCGCACAAAATGATCTCAATGCGTTACATCAAGTTTCTGAAATACCCACCCAGTATCTGACGTTATTCACGTGAAAAATTGAAGTAGCAGGATGCTTTTTTTATGCGCCTGTTGTATGACAAAAGTTTATTGTACAATTAGTAAACTTGAAAACATCCTGTATACAGATAAATATTCGCATAAACATAATAGAATTTCTACTGAAAGTTTGTTCTTTCTCTCATATATAATAAAGGATAATTTTTAAAAGTTGTTATAAAAATGTCACTTCCACTTTAATTCAAGTTCACAATGTTCATTTGAGATAATTATCTATGCAACATTTTATGTAATTTCTCTTTAAAATGTTTTTCTTCCTTTAAATGATTTATTTTTTGATATATTGTCATCGTGGACTCGCGGCATTTTATTCTTTTCGCTGTGAGGAAGTAAGACGTCAAATAATTAGGAAAAATGAAAATATTTACTTTAGGGAGAGAAGATTAAATAAAGAGCTCTACTTCTCTACTTTAAAAGATATTTCTTACATATAGTACATATATAACATTTTATATTTTTCAATAGAAGATTTTTTTGCATTTTTAATTTAAATTTAAACCTGACTTGATATTAGTATGTACATATATTTAAAGATAAAATTACTAAAAAGAAGAATTAATATTTTGTTGTGAGTTTATAAAGATTATTTATAAATAAATGGTACTGTAAAATCTAAATGAATTATTTAAATCTGAAATAAATTATTCATACGATTTAAATAAAGACTTTACAATTCTGGCATTAACCCTTTTCGCGATTCGAAATAAAATATAAACAGAAATAATTTTCCCCTACTTTTTATAAACATACAACACAACCATTTCCTGTTTGGTGATATAGTATTATACAATTTTGTCAGAGCCGGCCTTAGCAAGTCTGGTGCCCTTATACAATTTTTAAAATTTATATTTGCTAATTTTTAATCTGTACTCAAAAAAATTTCCCATCTTTCGTAGAGCTAAATAATAAAGCATTAATTTATATCAGTCATTTATAAAGTTAATTAAGGCTTAAACTTGATACATATATATATATATATATATATATATTCCATTTTGTCACGGAAGGCATCTGTACCCTATTGCGAATTCGACAAAATCGTAGAAATTGTTTTATTCTCTATAAAATTACAAAGAAAATTTAAAAACGATGAACTCACTACGCTAATTTATTTCGGAGATATGTTGAATTAAAGTTTGTCAAATCACCGTAAATGCAATTTTACAGTGATATTTGAGTATATTTCGTTAAACTTATTTATGTTTAATGATTATTAACAAACTTGTGCTTAACAGATAGATGAAAGTTTAATTATAAAGATAAAAAAAATAAGGTTACTCAAAAATTGCACCCTGTACACTGTACACTAATTTGAAACAAAAAAGTCGCTTATTCCCCACTGTGCGTCACCTGGCACCCCGGGCGATCGCTGCATTTAGTCTAGATTTATCTATTAAAAATCGTTCTGCAATTAGAACCTTTGTAAATAACATTAAAAATACCGCTTTATTAAATAAATAATTACTACAGTTTATAGTTGTAATAAATTCAATGTAAATCTGTGAATAAGTCGTTACTAAATTTCTTTTATCATTGTAAATACCGGACTTATTTGATTGCAGACAATTTAACATTAGTATTGATCAAAAATTCGTGTCACTTTTGCTTCACCAACGTTTTTAATTCCCACCAAAACACTAATTGATTGAATTAAGGTTTGAATTATTGGAAATCCTTTGTTCCGTAGAGTCTTTTGTAGACTCAAAAACAATTGCAATTGCAATATTACGTCGACCTAGTCATTATCTCATTTGCTCTTAGGATATCGCTGTATTTTAGTTAAAATATCATTACTATTAAATTACATATTACTCAAAAGAACTTGATATTTTAATATGTTAAATTATACCTTTAGATTACATGCATAAAAAGTTTAGTTAAAGCAAGAGAATATATTGTTTAAAACAGAAAATTTATTGTTTTCATCCAACAATATTGTTTTAATGAAAAACTATTATATATTTGGATTAAAATTATATTCTAATATCAAAAAATATGCATTTTGCTTCCTAACAAAAACCATTCAGTATTTTTAATCAAATGTGAATCAATGGCCATACAATTTTGTTAAAAACACATTTGAAAATATATGGGGTTGAATCAATCAAATATTTTTCCAATTTAATAAATATTTTTAACAAATAGAAATATCGGATTCGTAAATAATTTGTTTCAATTTAACTATTCAACTAATTCTTTTTTCAGTGTACCGGATGTTCAAAATGAAAATTTACTATTTTTTATTTTGGAAAGTGGACTGTTAACAGGAAGCAGGTTTATACAAAAGCTACTCTATCGCTTTCTTGTTATTAAAAATTAATAATATTTTTTTAATCCGAGGCGAATTTTAGTAAATAAATGTATATTTTGTCATAAAAATAAATTAATTTAGAGAAAAATATGTTTTAAAATATACATAAGTGTATTAAACATTTTTTTGCTAAAGTTTTTTTTTTAAACTTTTTTTAAATAAAAAAAAAAGTTTAAAAAAAATTGCCTCGGGTTAAAAACAAAACTTTCTTATAATATAGTAAGATCATTAAAACAAAAATATAGGTTCTCATTAAAAAAAGTTACTATCGAAAAATATGCATTTTGCTTCCTAACAAAAACCATTTAGTATTTTTAATCAAATGTGAATCAACGGCCATAAAATTTTGTTAAAAACACATTTGAAAATATATGGGGTTGAATCAATCAAATATTTTTCCAATTTATTAAATATTTTTAACAAATAGAAATATCGGATTCGTAAATAATTTGGTTCAATTTAACTATGATATGTAAATTCAACTAATTCTTTTTTCAGTGTACCGGATGTTCAAAATGAAAATTTACTATTTTTTATTTTGGAAAGTGGGCTGTTAACAGGAAGCAGGTTTATACAAAAGTTACTCTATCGCTTTCTTGTTATTAAAAATTTTTTTAATCCGAGGCGAATTTTAGTAAATAAATGTATATTTTGTCATAAAAATAAATTAATTTAGAGAAAAATATGTTTTAAAATATAAGTGTATTAAACATTTTTTTGCTAAAGTTTTTTTTTTAAACTTTTTTTAAATAAAAAAAAAGTTTAAAAAAAATTGCCTCGGGTTAAAAACAAAACTTTCTTATAATAAAGTAAGATCATTAAAACAAAAATATAGGTTCTCATTAAAAAAAGTTACTATCGAAAAATATGCATTTTGCTTCCTAACAAAAACCATTTAGTATTTTTAATCAAATGTGAATCAATGGCCATAAAATTTTGTTAAAAACACATTTGAAAATATATGGGGTTGAATCAATCAAATATTTTTCCAATTTATTAAATATTTTTAACAAATAGAAATATCGGATTCGTAAATAATTTGGTTCAATTTAACTATGATATGTAAATTCAACTAATTCTTTTTTCAGTGTACCGGATGTTCAAAATGAAAATTTACTATTTTTTATTTTGGAAAGTGGGCTGTTAACAGGAAACAGGTTTATACAAAAGTTACTCTATCGCTTTGTTGTTATTAAAAATTAATAATATTTTTTTAATCCGAGGCGAATTTTAGTAAATAAATGTATATTTTGTGATAAAAATAAATTAATTTAGAGAAAAATGTGTTTTAATATATAAGTGTATTAAACATTTTTTTGCTAAAGTTTTTTTTTTAAACTTTTTTTAAATAAAAAAAAAAGTTTAAAAAAAATTGCCTCGGGTTAAAAACAAAACTTTCTTATAATATAGTAAGATCATTAAAACAAAAATATAGGTTCTCATTAAAAAAAGTTACTATCGAAAAATACCCATAGAAATTAAAAATTTCTTGATATTGCCACCTCCAATCTGAGTTCCTTCTGTCTGAAAAGTTTTCCTGTAAACAGCTTATTTTTCGAAATAAAAATCGTAACATTTTATTTTGAACAGAACATCTTAAAACCAATCTCAAGTTTACGTAATTTATAGTCGCACAGTACTATGTCGAGAAATATTATACAATTTATAATATTTAAATAAACTGAATTATATTTTCTGCAGAGACAAATCTCTTTAAATTCATTTTTCAAAATAACACATGAATTCAAGTATGATTAATTATTAGAATACAAAATACAATTACATTTACTAAGAGGGGATTTACGAACTGTTGAATTTCTAAATGTCAATTCAATGGAATTTACAAAATCATGCATAATTTATTTTTAGAATATTGTTTACGCTGAATTACTTATTTTAATTTTTATAATTCGTTTCTGTCTTTTTGCAATTACTGTTACATTTTTCTTAACTGAATCATGAAAAAAAATATGTTTTTAAACTGAAATTGAAATATTTTCGTATAATTTGATTATTTAGACAGACATATTTAAACATTCATTTTTACTTCCATGTTCTGAAAGAAATGGAAGTATTGTAATACCGTCGAAAAATCGTGTCCGAGATAAGAGCAGATTCTGATTGTACTACCTTCAAACCGTAAAGAAAAGTTGATTTCTGCATAGCGGTTGTGCGTGTGTTGTAACTGTAAAAATGCACCGATTTGAATTATTTTTATCTTAATGAGAACTCCAGACATATTGGTTTTGGTACTAATTGGGTTAGGGCTTTTGGAAATATTCGAAATTTTGTAACTATTACCGTCTAAATAGTGAATGTTGCGAGTATTATCTCACTGATTTTGATAAGACTTGGTACATTTTTTGTACGTGCCAAAACGATGGGGTGAAAATCACCCTCAAAATTTGAATTTTAAATACTAATTAATACGTCACATGCTACCTTGGAAACAAATGCAACTAAATTCAAAATTGTCAGATTAGTTATTCTACGAATGTGTATTATGTTTTTGACATTAGGATATTAGGAAACTAAAAACAAATATTTATAATACAAATGTGATTTTTATTTCTGACAGATTCCATTGAATTTTTAAGAATAATTGATATAATACAACCCATGTATTTTCACCTGTATTTTTATAAATACTCTGCAAGAAATTAGGTTTTTAGAATACTTAGACTCTAAAAATAAATACAAGACTAGAGTTATATTTATACAACTCAACGTAAATTACTTTCATTTTTGTTTTTAACATTGGCTTCTTAATAAAGCATATGTCTTTTATATCACACATTAAAAAGAGATATGTTTTTTTATCTAGACTACAATAGTACCTACACATGTTTTTCAACTCTTTTTCATTTTGTACTTCCCCATTAGACGCGTTTCCGAGTAAAGCTTTTGTCTACTTACCTTACTCTACAAGATACATGTATAAACATGTGAAAGTTATCTCTATCACGCCTTTTCACGCCCATTCACTCACTCACATTTTATCTATATGTGCACGTGAACCCAGCAAATTTTATTCACGTCCAAATTTCGGTGTTTTGAGTAATTATTAAAACAAGAGTTTCGTAATAAAATATACGAAATATAACTTCAGTTTTCATTCCTAAAATCTGTGAAATTGCAATAAATCCCTCGGTGGTCGTTTCAGACTTTATTTTCTTTAGGAAAATGCTTTCCTACTACGTATATTTATATATTTTGTGAACACATATGTAATAATTATTATACAGATAATATGCATCATATTTACATATTAAATATGTATGTATTTGTATGATATGCCTTGTCGAATAAAACGAATGATAACTAATTTAATTTAATGATGAAAACATAATTGTATATTATGTATGTTTACATTTTTTCAAAAATAATGATGATGTTAATTAATTTGGTACTGTGTTTTTTTTTGTTTTTTTTTTTAATAATTTTGTTAATACAAAATACATTTTGTGCAGTAAATAGTGCATTTACACATGCATATATTATATATATGTATATATGTATACATAGTGTGTTTACATTTAAATAAAAAGCATGGTAAGTATGTACAATGTACAATGTACATTGTACACACTTGATACGTCTACACAAATACGTTATTAAAATAAAATTAATGTATAGATAAAATCATGTGTTGCACATAGTTATATGTTAAGTGTCTGGCATGAAAAACTATGAATCCTTAATATAAAAAAGTGAAAATAATTACTTACCAATAAATTCATTTTTTTCTTAAATTCTTGATAAAATTTATTAACACGAATATATATTTTTAACAACTCTATTATCACCGTTTTCTAATAATTTAGTAAATAACTTTAAGTAATATATATTTTAATAAATTTTATTTTAGATCTAAATCACCATTTTATAAATTGACATATAATTAAGCAATACACTAATTCGAATTTAATTTTTTTTCTTATATATGATTTACTAAATTTTGATACGCCATGTTATAAATAAATTTTAAAAAACCATATTAAAATCATTATATTGTTAATTATATATTTAAATAATTAATAATAATAATAAGTCAATATGTAGAGAGATATCTGATAGAAGGTGGTTGTATATACGACTCAAAAATTTTAAACGTCCTACTGCGCCAGAGACTGGTTCAGCTCTGAAGCATGTGGTTGTATGGAAACTTGCTTGGACTGTTGGAAATGATTTTCACGGAAAGCTGCGATGCGCACGCCCGTGCTTTCCCCTGCATCCCTCTATATGTATACAGAGATATAACGGCTCTATACAGAGGTGATGAATTTGTAGAATAATAATTATATCTCCGGAAAATTCGTTTCAAATAAAACTTACTCTGTTATATAATTTGTCAGTATCGGTTATATTATATATACATATATATATTTATATGAATAGGTGGGACTTTTTTTCAAGGGATACGCGGTGATGTGCGTACCCTTTAATAATTGATAAATATGGTGAATTGCTTATTTAAATAAATTCAGTTTAATATTTAATGTTATAAAATAAAATGGTTTATTTATTTTATTCCTCAAACGCTTGCTCTTCAAAATAATTAATATATTTATTTAAATAAACGGCAAGAATTATATTGAAAAGAAAAAAATATATACATAAATATCTATCAATAAATTATTGTCACCTATCAAAAGATATACGAGCATTTTCCGATTTACTCAACGATGCATCTCAAAGGAAAAACAGTAAAGGAAATTAACAATTTCCGGTATTATCATTTTCATGATATTCGTTTATATTACAGATTGATTGATTATTTTTATAATTAATTTTCTTCTCTATATTTTATATAAGATCAATAATGTAATATTTTTTTAGTTATGTTCAACTGGTAGGCGTCTTGATTTTAATTATGGAACAGTGTGTGGGGGGGACTTACTGTTTAATGATTCATCTTTTTCTTCGAACTTTTACTTTATTTGTAAGAATGAAATTAAAAAATAACTAACTTATTAATAAATAAATAATAAAAATTGAATAAAATGATCCAAAACCATTAGTTTTAAATTTTGTCATAAAGAATGGAGAAACTTAAATTTATTATTAATAAATTACAGAAAATAAGACGCTTTTAGATTATACAGCTACACAAAGAAAGGTACAGAATATTTTCGGAAACGATTGTATTTCTACGTATTTTGAGGGATTGAATCTGAATTATAACCCCGAAAAATCAAATTAGTTTTACGAGGTTATTTTCAAAATGAATTGGATAAGATGCTATTTTGACCTCAAATTCGGATTCAGCGCCTCCATATACATAAAAATACAATACGGTTTCCAAAAAACTGCTATACCTTTTTTTGTTTATTTTTACATTTACGTTATAATTTTTAATTACTTAAGTTATTTAAAATAAGTTATATAATTAGAAATGCTCACATCTCACATGAACTATTACAATTATTATTAATCATCAAAAATAAGTGTTTGAAATACCTTAAATTCAAATTATTAAATGCCAGAATGAAATTAATGAAGTTGTGAAACAATCCAAGGCATGATATTTTCTAAATTATGTTAATAATTTGTAACAACTTCATTTGTTGTTTGACCAAAACAACTAATTGTGAATTTGAATCATAAAGGAACAGCGGCAAATATTATTAAATAAAAAATAAAATATGGAAAAAAATTGTAATTTTTTCAGTAGTTCGAATATTTACAATACAACTCATAATTTGACAATATTTGTTATATATTTTTCGATAATTTAATATAATTTAAAATATAATAATAGTTTGCGTCACATTGCCACTCGATTTTAGTACAGATTTTCATGGGATGAAAATGATCTTAACCAAATTTTGTATGTAAAATTTGTTTTATTTATAATTTCAGTTTTAGCCGCCTGTCTCCTACTTCAAATTTACATGAAAAAAGAGATTAAATATTTATATGTAGGTACATTGATTTCCTTGTGTCCCGTAATTAAATTGTACACCATGTATTTTTGTATTTATTTAAATTAATTGTTAAGTACGTATTGAAAATGTAATTTATTCATGAAAGTTTATATAATGAAATATATTTGATATTGTAATTAATGAACAATAATATTCTTGTTTATATCTAGAGCCGCCTCAAGCTGTACAATCTGTAGTGCTTTCTGTAATTCTCAAGGTTGGCGCTTTAATTGCTAATAATATATATGTCAGTCTAAAAAGTTAGTTCTAAAAATATAATGCTGTACTCATATGACTGTGTGCATTATGCATACATGTATTGTGTATGGACTGTACATATAAAATTAAAAACACTATTTTCGTTTTACTATAATTGGACCAAATTAAATTTTTTTTTAAACCATGTTTTTTTTATATAGTATAAATAATTAATCTTCAGCCCAAGCCCATACTTTTCTGTATTCTGCAGTATTTATTACAAATTCCAAGCACTTAAACATTTTCAGAAAATGCATTCTGAAATTTAAATTTTTAAAGTTACCACAAAATACTATTTTTTTTCTTATATATCTACAATTAACTGTAACATTGGTAAAATGTTCACAATGAAATTTTTCAAAAAGTATGAATAATACAGATATTTTTATATTAGTTTAATTTGTAAATGCTCAAGAAGTAAAAACGACGAAAACATCGTAGAAAAAAATCAAAAAAACATTTCAAAGCTTTCATATGACTTTCAAATTTAGCTGCAATTTTTTTTACACTCGACGCTCGCTGCCAAAGTTGTATATATGTATATGAATTTTTTATTTTTCGATGCACCTTTTATAAACCTCTAACTTTTTAAGATGTTAATAAAAATATTGCTTCCTCGCCATATCGAAGATACGAGAAGCTTTATGATCGTTTTAAAATGAGAAAAAAACATTATTCTCAGATTTCCCGTTACAGATCAAGACAAACATTATTCTTTCTGTATCTCTGTGTGTCTGTCCCCTGAATCCTTGAAATACGCATAATTCATGAACCACTGAACCGATATTAATGAAACTTGGTTGGTTGGTTAGGTCTGGCTTGAGTACGGTCTCATTTCAAAATTTTTAAAGGGAGGGGTGACACCCCAAACATTTATTTTTAATGATATCTCAAGAAAGACACATGTTACGTGAAAATTTTATAGAATCTTTCTTGTAAAGCATTCAATATTGTACAATCCTTAAGGAAAAAAACTCCCTCAATTTTTTAACGAGTGTAATATGTAATTCAGTGATTTTATTGTATATTTTAAAAGGTACATTTATAAAATAAATTATAAAATTTAGTTTCCAATTAAGTGTTTTAAAAAATAGAATGTTTTTAGTGGCGCATAACACAACATTCTTTTTGTAAAATACAATTATACAGATTCAAGCATAGGTATGAAAAATTCGGTTATAAAACATTTTTATCAAGAGATAAGCAAATGTATTAAAAAATATCACAAACAAAACATGAAATTTTGACCGGTTGCATATTTTGTGTCGCCTTGTCAAAAAAAATGTACCGGTAACCGTTTCTATAGCTGCGAACCTTTATCGAAAAAACCACCTAAAGGGTGGATTAAAAAATACGTAACGTAATGTAGTATTTTGGAATAAATTCCAAATAATGTACTGGCACCAATATTGTACAGTATATTGTTTTTTGGGGTTAATGGGCTTGTTTTTTGTAATTCTCATGAACACATGTTACTAATAATACAACTACCTCTTTATTAAATCAATATAAAAACTAAATTCATTTTTTTAATAAAACCTCGCTGAAAATTTCCTTTACTCGAAAAAAAATTTGGAGACCATTTTTTGAAGGGAGGGGCATGGGCTGCGGCCCACAGATTCTCTTAGAGTGACTTTAGTGGCCCGTGTGTATATATGAATTTAGCATCACTCGTTTAAATGTTAATTTTGTCGTCAAGTTCACGCACTGATTTTTTTATAAAATTGGGAGACTATTTTTTTAGGCAAGGGGCGTGGATTGCGGCCCACAGGTTCTCTTAGAGTGACTTTGGTGGCCCGTGTATATATATGAGTTTGGTATCACTGGTTTAAATGTTTATTTTGTCACCAAGTTCGCGTACTGACTTTTTTTTATAAATCCAGTACAACAATTTGTATTTACAGCTCATTAGACAGTAAATATCTGACTTCTACTTTATTTTTATGTTGTTATTTGAATACTTATATCGATAGAAGGTCGAGAGTAAGAAGTGACATTTTAACGAGAAGCTTATTGTTAGTAGAAAATTGTTATCCTCACATCATATTACTTATGTTCCTTTTTCTCCTTCGTTGGTTTAGTTTTACGTCTATTAATTGTTCTTGGTATGTATACTATATGTATACAAAACTTTTTTAATTATTCCTAACATAACGATCAAGTAGAAATAATAGCCTAGTTTATGTACTTGAACTATAATAATATATAATAACTGACTTATTAATAAATAGTAATATATATCTTATTGATTTCAAAGGATACGGACGAAATATGGCCCAAATGAACGATGCGTGATAACAGCGGTTTTCAAACTTTGTCGACTCGCGGAGCTCGGCGAAACCCTTCCCACCCTTTGAAAAATATATCTTCAAATAATATTCAAATGGAATGCATTAATTTTCATATATAATTAAATGTATCTTTATATTTTTTTAGTCAACTTTCGAATTTAACACAGTTTGAAGATCACTGCGTTATAACAACCCTTATGTATGAAAAGTTAAATTCAACATAATACAATATTTATTTTATAAATTCGAAATCGATTTGAATAATATTTTTATACTTAATTTTTAAAGATTCATATTTTTGTATGATTTAACACTATCTAAGGTACTGGCACCAGTCTTGGCTTCATTAAGAGCAAGATATACTGTTTGTTTTTGGGATTGATGGGTTTTTTTTTCTAAAGTAATGAGCACCCAGTAATAGACACTTGCTAATGGTTATTAAATGATAAGTACTGCAATACAAAAGTTATAAAATTAATATATATGAATAATATATGATAATATAATAATTAATAAATAATAATTAGTCTAAATGTCCACCATTTTGACACCCATTGGCCGATTGTCATTAAATTACGCTATTTTATAATTAAGTATCTATAGATTATGATTCAGTAATCAAATATCAATAAATATTTCTAATTTAGCACATTTAATTAAACAAGAGTCCAAGACTGGTGCATATACCTTATAATCATTTATTCGTTTTCTTGGCTTAACTCACTATGAAGACATTCCAATCTCTTTTGAATTCATAACACTGTACTAGATTATTCAGCGAACATTTTTAAATCTTCTCAAAGTTTATGTGTCATATTTCCACGTCAATTTTATCTATCCACCCTATATGCATTCTGTGAATTGTGGTAAAGGGGGGCTTGTTTTGGGACACAGTAGCGCAGCTAACGTGTTACGTGAGACATCTATTTTTCATTGTGAACATTTTGCGATCTTATTCCAACTCCGTCATTCTTGCGTTATTTATTACTTTATTGAACTGATGCGGGGTAGATATATTTATAGGGTTATCTGCTATTTTATAGATCCTACCTGAGAATGTGTATATGTAATTAAACTGTAATGTTTTTTAGTTAGAAATGGCAGACTCTTATTTAATAAATTTTATTACGTTTTCATCAGATACACAATTTCTATTGTAGCGACGTTCCCACGCTAAAATATTAGATTTCCAAAATTTTAATGTAAATATTGCATACACATTTATTTTTAAGAAATAACTTTATTTGCAGTCAGCCGACAACATTCTTTAGTTTACAATATTATAAAAAAAATTAATTTCTTAAGCCTGTTCATTTAGTTTTAAACACGTTCGATTTGGATATCCAAGGATCGGCGGTAAAGGTCCTATAAAGATCGGCGGTAAAGGTCCAATACAGCTTAAGGTTTCAAAAATGCCGACCGGGGTTTTTCCAAACGTTTTAAGTACGCTCTGAATTTTTCCCCCTCTCTAAATATCTATCGCTATCCTTTTCTAACCGCTCTAAAACAGGTTCTTTCATTTTTCGAGACAAGACACTTGGTTTCAAGTCCTGATATAGTTAACATCTCGCTACAATACCTTTGCGCTGATTACTACACATAATACATTATACATCTCATACAATAGATTTATTTATACAATAATTAATAAAGAAATAATTACTAAAACTTCAAAAGTGTTATCATTAAAAATGTACTTTGCACACAGTCACTAAACTATATTTAAGCATGTTGCTGTGTTATATTATTTTTTGTCCACAAAGAAAATGTAAAAGAGAAAAAAAAGATTTTTACTCAAACGTTTGTTCACATAGAAAGTAATATGTTTAATTTTCATGTTCTTTGATAGAACTTAATTACTATATACAGAGGCGGCTTTAGAAAGTCTGGCGCCCTGGTTGAGATTTATTTTTCTACTCTCTCTCCCCCTAAAAAAATGTTCAAAAATCACCGAAAATGTCAATTAAAATTGATAAATTAACAAATAAGTTGAATAATCAATATCTCAGCTTGGCGCGATCCTACAGACTCCAACTTTTTTTTAAATATAGCTTACATTATTAACTTTAAGACTATCAAATGCCCTAAGACCCCGTTCTCCTATTATTAACAAATTAACTAAGAAATAATGGGTTATTTTTAAACGATTATTTAAACTCGAACATTGTTTTTTTTCGTATTTTAAGGGTTAAGTTAAAATAAATCATTTTTTAAATGTTACTAGATAACAGGTGATTGTTTAAACTTAAATTTTATTTTATTTTCTTTTCTGTATGTTGAAAACTTTTTGGTACTTTTTCATTCAAACTCGAATATCGCAACAACAAAAAATATGTTAAAGACAATATTTTTAAAGTATTTTAAAGCTAAGAAAATTTTGGGGATAAAATAAATATTTCCCCGTGGGCAACTCTCAAAATTGCAAAAAAAAAAACATTTTTTTTATTTAACCACACACAAAAATACCCTTGAATTCGAATAGAAGATAATATTTCCTTCAATTTTCACACCATATAAGTAAAAAAACGATCTATTAGCACTACTTTGAAATTGAGCAGTTTTTTCGATAAAATTAGGTGGTTCTTTAATTTTTTTCACGAGTGTATTTTCTATGATTTTAACACCTCTATTTTCTATACTAAAATGTATTTATATAAAAATTGTAGAATTCTTCAAACTTGATGAAAATCATTGATTGAAATATAATGAAATCTATATATATCTACCTCTATCTGTTTGTATTTTCTACTGACCATAATTTCCTATTATATTCCAAGTTGATTAAACCATCGGAAATGTAACATTGGTTGACTTAGAAGTGTTGTAATAACATATGGGGGGACTGACAGGATTCTAGCCCTAGGACCCGGGGTTAAGGAGGTATTTACGAATTAAAATTTTTAATTGAAAGACCTAAAAAAACGTCTTTTAAAACAATCTTAAAAAAAAATTCTTATAGAAAGAACGTGTGGGGGCCATTTTCAACTACCTTTAAAAATTAATTTAATTTGTATATTATTTCATCTTGAATGTTTTCTTAAATTTTACATTGCACTTTATTCTTTACAATAATTTCAATATGTTTCGGATTATATTTTATAATATTTTGCATCCCATTTTCAAATTTATCATATTTTTTTCCTATAACAACCAAGAAAACCCTAGTTTTAATTATAGTAGAATTATTGCAAAATTATAGAGTGGGTCGGATTACTGAGAGTTACTGATAATAATCTGACCCACTCTAGATTCCGGCCATTTTTGTGCAAGGAATAGCCGGATAAGCGAAAGTCTAGTGTATATATATGTATATAACAATCAATAAAAATTTTCTTTTTATATAACTTTCTCATTGAAAACATTTTTAACATATAATAAAACGAAATGATATTACTATACTAACAATAAGTAGTAAAAAACCATAGCACCCTTTTTATAGATAATATAGAATATTACAGCTACACTTTTTTATACATACTTTTAACATTTATTACACTTTATTATCTTTTTCAAACCGACTTATGGTTGCTAAAAAACGGTTGCTTTTAGGAATTTTTGCAGAAAAATTATATATATATGTAAAAACAAAGTATTTGACTGTCCACTGAATATACATATAAAGTACTGGCACCAGTCTTGAACATTTTAAAATTAAATGTACTAAATTAGAAATTTTTGTTGATATTTGATTACTTTAATTACTGGATATTAATCTATGTACCTACATTTAACTGTCTTACAGCGTGATTTGATGATAATTGATCATTTTTTAAAAATACAAGTGGAAAAATAATTATCGCGGTTCAGCACACTATCAAGAAAAGTGTATTTTCTTATGTAAATACTTTACATTGTTTTCAATTTTATGACTCTTTATTTAATAACGTTTGTGTTGTGTTCATCACATTTCTGGTTCTACATTGTTCATTACTGGAGAAAAAACATATACAAAATAAAAGACTATAATTGCGGATTTTGGTAATTAATTGATTTAATAAAGAGGTAGTTGTTTTATTAGTAACATGAGTTCATGATAATTACAAAAAAAAAACAATAAACTTTATGTATATTTGTATTCTAAAATTGACGGTAATGTTATTGAGAATATAATTTTGACCGTCTACTTGGGCCTTAAGAATCATCAATGATAGTAAATTGAAGAATAGTTTACAAACTATTTGAACAGCAATTTCTACCTAAATCAACGTCCACAACTATCATAACTTTATAATTTGTAAATTAATTGTTGCCATACTTCGGTCAATATACAATAAGTGTAAAGCTACAGTTTCGCTAGATGAGTGATTGCAGATTTTAATGAGAAAATTTGTTATCGTAAATTAACATATATTATACATAACATAATATTTTAATGTTTTGACTGTCATATACAAAATAAATAAAATTTTGATGCTTTTATATTCGCTGAATTTTTTATGTCAGTTAAAAATATACTAATTAAATGAAAAGTATAAATTTTTCTTAATTTATACTTTTAATTTAATTAAAATGAATAATTACAACATAGTTAATATTTATTATGAACTTTAATCTTCTTTAGTCTAGAAAAATGTTAGTATCGTAAAACATTTCTTTTCAATCTTAATCGGATAAAATGTTATTTAAGATAGGAAATGTCAGAAGACAGATTAAATGCATTGGCAATTTTATCTATTGAATCGGATTTATTGGAATCAACATTATATGACAATATAATTAGATTATTTACAGAAAAAAGCAAAGCAACGTGTAATGCTTAGGGTATAAATTTATCGAATTTTTTACTTTGATTAATTTTTTTTTAATATTAATAATTTTGTTATATTTGATAACATAGAATATAATTTAAAAAGAAATAAATAAAATACTTAAAAACTATGTATTTTAAACATAAAATTTCAATTATTTGTTTTCAAATTGGTACAACTAAAATGACAAGAGAGATAGAGTTATGCTAATCTAGCAGAGTTGGAGCGAAAAACGACAAATTTTCGTGCAACTGTTGCGAGAATTAGTACACTCGTATTTTAACGTAGAAATTAATATAGTGTTTTTAATAATTACAATTCGGTTTAGTGTCTTAAAACTGATATATATTTTCTATTTTTAAGAAGATTTTAACTGGTAGGATTGAATTTCAAAAACATACCACCCATTTCCCCCCACTTACCGTATATTTAATAATTTACAAACATTTTTTCAAATAATCAAATAATAAATAAAAGTTAAAGATCACTGCAAAAGTCTTATTGTAGAATTTCGAATAATACTGAAGGCTTGGAGGTGGAGTGAAATGAAAAACATCGATTTCAAATCTCCTTTCAAAAGTAATCCTGCTTCAAAATTATAAATCGACAAACAATAAAATACAAATCATAATAACGGATTATGAAAATGTCAAAGCAAAGGAATATTCGCAGTTAACATTAAACAATTAAAAATATAATCACGTAAATATCTGGAATGTTGAGAGAAGCTAAGAGTGCAACTGAAATTGGTATAATTGCGCATGCATCTATCGTACCAAAAGCTGTCACTTTCCTCGAAACAGAACCAACAAGCGCGCGTTTGGCGCACACACAAACAAAAGTCAACTCGAAAGGAAGTAGAAATAAAACGCGTATTTGTAACGAGAGAGAAAGACGCAAGTTTCAGGACCGTATTACCGTCAATACAAACCTACAGGGTGTATAATTTTAAAAACGATTATTTTTAGCAGGGTTCCAAATGATATATTATCACGATAAGGGTCGATCCACACTATCGTGCCAGTCCCGGTCTGGTCTCGCTCCAATCAAATAAATAAACAATAAACAATGAAAGCATCCACACTATAGGTATCGTGCCGATTTTGCTCCAGTCAAATATTCAGTATCGGAGCGTGATTGGACCGAGACCGGCACATTGTTTATTGTATATTTATATTTGATTGGAACGAGACCGGATAGACTGGATCGACCCTAATTGTCATGATAATAAAAAAAACATAGTAAATGTACAGTGCTTCCTCGTGCTAAATTCACCAAAGGTAGTTAATTATTGAACAATTTTAAAAAACACATGGTTAACCATTTCATTTTTAAACAATTTTATTAAAAAAATCTTTATTCGACATTTTTCTTACTACGCGCCTGAATATTTATCTGTATATTTCAATCTAAATATAAATTTTTCTTTTATGCAAACATCAAAATGACATTTAATATGTCAAAGTAAATAGCTGTTTGAATAAACAAATGACGATTTTTTTAAGCAAACTGTTTCATAGTATGAAATTTTTTGGTTTTGATTTAGTAATTAAGTAACAAAATGGTAATTTTTACTTCCATGTAATACTGTCGAAATTCGTGTCCTAAATAAGAGCAGAATCTGATTATACATATTACCTTCAAAACGTAAAGAAAAGTTGATTTCCGCATGGCGGCTGGTGTATGTGTCTGGATTTAAAATTTTCTTTCGTTCATGATAACTACTGTAACAATACACCGATTTGAATTATTTTTTAGGGAAAATTTCAGTGAGTACTCCAAACCTATCGATTTTGGTGTTAATTGGATTAAGGGTTTTGGAAATATTCGAAATTTTGTAACTATTATCGTCTCTAAAAAGGTTGTTGCGAGTATTATCTCACTAATTTTTATAAGACTTGATACATTTGTTGTTCAATTGAACCTAAGGAATACTTATTTTTTAGTACGTGCCTGAACAGCCGTTGAAAGTTTGAATTTTAAATACTAATTAATACGTTTAATAATTCACGTTGCCTTGGAAACAAATGCAATTAAATTCAAATTGCCAAATTAGTTACTTTACAAATGTGTTTTATATTATTGACATTAGGACATTAGAAAACTAAAATTAATAATGCAAAGGTGAGTTTTATTTCTGACAAATCTCATTGAAATTTTTCATTTATTAAAAATTATTTAAAAAGATATTATAAAACATGGAAATCATGTTAGGCTTATTCCTGCTCTGATTACACCCCTGCCAAATAAGCACAAGTGTAGGCAGGTAGGCTGATAGGTATGTTGTGTCGCCCAACTCCAAGCGTCCGGGACGAGTATGTACGTCATTTTTGAGAAGCGGCACATCGCTATAGGCGATGCTTTATTTTGAGAAAGTTATTTTATTAAAATCTTTTGTACTATTGTGTATACATACTTGTTGTTTTAGTTTCTTTGTTCGAAATTAAAAAAAAATAGATTACTTCCTAACTTTATATGTAAAAATCATTCTCTACATATGTGTTATGTATATTATACAGGGTGAAGTTTTAATGGGTTAACTTCTATATTAAATATTTAACGGGTTTCTCAATTACAAAACGAAATGACGCCATTAGAAGTTAGAGAAGTATATTTATTATTTAGAATATGATTCTGCAGGGTGGTAAAAGAAAAACACTCGTATTATCTATAAACATATATCTAAAAATACTGATAGAAAAGCAAAACAGGAAATAGGAAGTGACATTTTTTGTTTATGAAGGATACATTTCATTAATATTTATTTCTCGTCATAAATAATGTCTTCTTGGTACTTCCTTAGGTCAACATTTACGTACATTATCTAAAAAAAATATGAAATATGACAAAAAAAGTATTCCATCTAATAAATATAATGACAGTTTAAAGCTAAAATTATATATATATTTATCTCCATGCACTTTGACAATGTTTAAAAAAATAAATTGCATTTTTTTTGCTTACTTTACAATTCTGACACTGGAAAATTAATTAAATTTCAATTTGCAAGAATAGAGATTTCAATTTCAATATTTATTTATATTTACTATTATAGACTTTAATATTGCTTTCTTTTTCTATAAATATATTTATCAATTAATTATTTTGATGAATGTACTTAAAAAATAAGATGAGTGCGTATTTTTTTCATATATTCACTCAAAATTAAAATTTGATAATAGTATAAGTAAAAATGTATGTGTGGTCTCAAAAATGGTGAATGATATTTTTTAATATAATAATAAAATTACTTCCCGAAGTCAAGAATTCGGTTATTAAATAAAAAAGTTCTTCGTTCCAGTTCCTTATTAAGGTACTATTCCACCGTGACGGAAATGAAAATTGATTATTTTTTTTATTGAATACAATTCGATATTTTTTAATGTTTTACTTTTATTTTTTATATGTCTAAAAAAACCCCTGACGGCGGAGAGTCCTATTACTCTAAAAATCGCAAAAAAAAACAAATAGATTATTAATCAGTATGAAAAACTGTAGCGTCTTATGGAGAATTTTTTTTCCGATGAAAATTAATAATTTTTTTCGTTAAAAAAATATGAAATTTTCAAATAAATAAAAATCTTTCGTACGACGTTAAGGAATAGCGTGAAGAATGATGTGGCAAAATTTGAGATGGATAGATTGAAAACTCTTCGTTTAAAATCTTACACCGTTTTGAAAAACGACGTTTCGAGATAAACGCGTTTAAACTCTGCCTTATCTTGCATGCATCTAGTCGATTTCTTTTTCTAAGAAAGGCTGTAGCGACAGGAATAATTCGAATGTCGCAATTAAAATTTAACTGTATGTTAATGAAATGTAAATTTTCACTTAATACACCACTATTATGAATATTTTAATTAATTGTCTATCAAATATACTTTTCAAACATCTCCTATATGATATGGGAATATTGGTTTTTGAATCGACAGCTGTCATGTCATTGTAATGTTTGTTTGTACAGAATATATATTTACTAATTTATTTTAATTGATCAATTAAAATATATTCTGATGAGTGGGATTATATGATACAAAATCTATAAAGTTTTAAAATAATTAACACAAAAATAAATGACTTGAATTCCACTATATGTATAGACTCATCTGAACATGAATTAAAAAATTATAAATAAATGAAAAAAATATCATTTACAGAACCACACTGTATATTTCTATACATTAAAAAAAAATATCCTGAGTGACTGACTCATCAACTCCCACCTCAAACTTTTGCATCTAAAAACAAGAGAAGGGTGTTAAACTGCATAATTGAATATATTATAAAGGTAAATTTCAGGAAAATTACTCTTCAATTAAAATTAAATTATGCACATGTGTCGCGATTTTTTACAAACTCAACCCTAATCGGGGTAAAAAGTGTTCCAGATTGACAGTACAAATGGTATACAATTTTATAAATTCTAAACGACACTAATATATAAAAAAAAACATCTAATTATTATTTAAATTAAAAATAATATGTATAAAATCAATAAGTACCTAGATGTATTTGTTTACATTATTTTGGCAGTTTCTTGCGTATTTATTATAATTACTTAAAATTTTCACCCGAAAAATTAATTTCGTCATGTATAAAATAAATCGTTGATGTACATTTTCAAGGAATTCGGAACATTTTTATTAAAAGAGAGTTTAGACTTATAAAGATCTTCAAAAGAAAACTGCATCTTTTGAAGTTATAAAAAAAAACCTATTCAGTAAAAGTAATTTGAACCTGTATAAAAGTAGAATTTTTTCTCAATTTTATGTCTTAAAACAGACTAATTTTAACATTATATTTTATATATTATGTTATTAAATTTAATTTGAGCAAGTGATTCAGAGTTAACTGGGTTTTCAAAATAATAAGTTACGAATATTTATTTTACAAAAAATAAGCTGTTTACAGAAAAACTTGTCAGATAATAGTTACTCAGTTTGTAATGTTAAAAATTAATACATAACATAAACAAAATAAAAAGCTATAATTTAAAAACAAACTATATTTGCGGACCTTGGTAATTAATTTGATTAAATAGAGAGTTACTTATTTTATTAGTAACTTAAGTTCATGAGAAACCTTGTTCTTATTCACGGTAGCAGTACCTTATATGTATTTTGTAAGTGCATATTGAAATACAATTACAAAATAATGACATTTCAGAAGCTATTATGTTTCTATAGTATAGTATAAATCATGTCTAGTAATTATAAATATGTACTTTAATTAAAATACAGGAAGTTTGATATTGTTAAATGTAAACTGTCATGTGTCTAATACAGTAATTATTTAATAATTAATAACATTGAACTTATCAATTCAGTTGTTACAAATCGAAAATGTAAAAATAAACATAACATATTTGTGCCAGTATCTAACATTCATGAAGAAACTAAAAAAAAATTGTATCTGATACTGAAATGATCATACGTGAACTTTGTTGTGATGGATATTTTTTTCACACCAATACGTGATTTCTTAACTCTTTAACGTCAAATGAAAAATTTAATATCTTTTAAATAACAGTGAGTTTTTGCTTCGATGTGATCGTTTTAAAATGTGAAAAAATAAATGTAAAAATTATTACATGATCTTTCCGTTTCAGATCAAAACAAATACTTTTTCTGTCTGTGTGTCTGTCTGTCTCCTGATTCCTTGTCACTTGCATATAACTAATGAACCACTAAATCGATATTAATGAAACTTGGTGGGTTGGCTGATTGGCTCTAGCTAGAGGACGATTCCATTTATATAGCATCGAAATCGTATGTAAAGGGGAGGGGTGATATCCCAAAATAGTAATTGTTCAAGATATCTTAAGAACGACACATGTAATATGAAAATTTTCTAGAATCTTTATAGTAGAGCATTCAATTTTCTATAATAATGTTTGTTGTAAAATATTTCTTTACGAAGGTTTATCTCAATTAAAAATATACGAAAAAATAATCAGGAACGTATTATGAAAAATGTCGAATAAATATTTTTAAATAAAATTGTATAAAAATTAAATAGTTAACCAATGGCAGGCAGTTTTTCTGAATACATTAACGGTGTTTATTAAAATTGTTCGATAACTAACTACTGAATTTAGCACGAGGAAGCACTTGGCATATGTTTTAATTTGTTTTTATAATTTAGGAATTATAAAACTTAGAAACACAAATCAACTTATTAACATGTAATTTCTTTTGTTCAATTATTTCATTTTGAGGGTAATAACCTAATAAAATAAGTCCATTCTATTTTATAAATGTAGGTTAATCAGTTTGTAATCATAAAACTTTTAAATACCACTGTTTTATTGTGATGTGCCGCTTGCAAGGCTTACCAAATGCTGTAAGTAAATTAATGTTACAGATCATGAATTTTATACATCGTGGAATTGTTATTTAAAACATTTACTTAAAATTAATTAGTTACGTTCACGAAATTCGATTTCTTCAATCAGACTCCGGTATTTTGGGTGAAAGAAGCAGCTTAAAGATATCTATTTAAATCAACCAATGAAAAAAAATACCTAAGAATAATTTTATAGTTTGAGTTTCACAATTTTGCTTCCTCGCCATATCGAAGATACAAGATCGTTTTAAAATAAGAAAAAAAATTCAAATTTTTTATTTGATCTATCTGTCTTTCCCGTCAATCCATATCACACGCATAACTCTTGAACCACTCTACCGATATTAATGAAACTTGGTTGGTTGGTTGGGTCTGGCTTGAAGACGGCCCTATTTCATAAATATTAAAATCGTGTATAAGGGGGAGGGGTGACACTCCAAAATATTAATTTTTGGAGATATCTCAATAACGACACATGTTATGTGAATACTTTATCGATTTTTATTTAAATTGTTCAATAATTAACTACCTTTGATGAATTTAGCACTAGGAAGCACTGTGCATTTATTTGTTTTTTTTCTGACATTTTATCGAGACTTTTTCAGTTTCAAAAATGTATCTATGTTAAAATTCATATTACATTTTTGTTATATCGTCCAATTCACATGAGAGCTATATATTAAAACTTTGAAAGCTATATATTAGTGAGAAAAATTGTGAACATAATAGAATATTATATTACTGCAAGTATCACATATATATACAAAAAAATAACAACGGAAACTCTTTTTTTCTTTTTAAATAATATACTTACCGTTTACCATATAAATATATTTCACTGCGACGAAACGTCGGTCATAAAATAAAAGCTAAAGATCAAAATGCGGTAATTAAATTTATCTCAAACACAAGGATGAAACTATAAATAGATAAAGCATATGACATTAATCAACTCTAACCTCCCCTTATACATATATACACATACTATGAAATAATCCTTTCTCTAGAGGAATTACTGGCACCTGCAAGTAAGATAAGCTTGTACAAAATGAGTTAGACCATTCCTGATTAGGGTAGTTTTCACTGGTATCTATCAATAAGAGCAACGATAAAATAAGCGTGGACAAAAGATCGCCACAATGTGACTATTGATCTGTCAATAACTAAGGTAAAGGCACCAGTTATGGCCGCTATAACAGCACGTTTTCGGTTTTTCTGGATTAATGGGCTTGTTTTTCGTAATTATCATGAACTCATGTTACTAATAAAACAAGTAACTCTTTATTTAATCAATTTAATTACTAAAGTCCACAAATATAATTTGTTTTTTAAATTATAGCTTTTTATTTTGTTTATGTTCTTTCTCCAGTAATGGATAAAGTAAAACCAGTAATGTGCACTCAGTATTATGACACAAAAGATATAAAAGAAAGAATCGTCAAATTTAAAACAATGTAAAGCAGTTGCTATGATAATATAATAATTAATAAATAAATTATACTAATAATTAGTTTAAATGTCCACCAGACAGTTAAATGTATATAGTAGTAATCAAATACCAACACATATTTCTATTTTAAAAATGTTTAAAATACACAACAAGCTCTAAAAAGTATTTTAGTATAAAAAAATTATCTTTTAATTTTTGCATTGAAATACCTTAATTGATTAATACAGTTGACAGCTAGCTGTTAATCTCACTGTCAACTACACATTTTTGTTTTAAATAGAGCTAGACAGATTGATAGGGAATTTATTAACAAATATTTTAAAACAGTTTATTAATTAATAAAATCCGGATCTTAAATTCATATGCTCTGCCTGCCTTGAGGACTGATTTTCAAATTAAGACTTAAACCTGATCTGAAATCTATTTTTCATAATAGCTTCTATTGTTTTTTGATGATAATGATACGATGATTATGTGATAATGATCATAACCCTAATATCGTTTTTGAACTAAGCTTACAAAGTTTAGCCAAAATGATTGCTAAGTTTGATGACAGATTTCGAATAAAGGTTTAAATCGTTAATAATACTGCCTTCTTAATTTTGATATAGTTATTTCTGAAAATATATAGAATTTTAAAAAGGGGACGTTTTCGGTTTAGTGATCGTTTTCAGACACAAGACATTTTCTTCCGAGACAAAAATTAATCATAAATATAAAAATTCACCCTACTGTATTTTCCCGTTTTTACAGTGTAACATGGTAATATTCCGACATCTATTCGAGCACCGCAGGATATAACAGCTAATAAAGTATAAAAAAGCTAACGTTAAGATATTGTACCAAAAAAATTAATTGAAAATAACTACTATTAATAACGATAAATTTTAATACATTTTATGTGGCTTTTTGAACACGCGCTATTTTGGTTTTCGCTCCTATTGCCGCGCTCGTATTATAGTAAATCGTTTTTACTATACCACACACGTATACATTACTATACATACGAATATGAGAGAACCTAAATCTACATGGTGATATGAAAGTCTTATACTGGATTTTATATTATTTACGCGCAACAATGTTTATGAGTTTAGTAAATAGTGTTCTATTCTAATAATATATAAAGTGAATTCAAAAAGATTGATTTTTTGCGTTTTGTAGGCCTAAAAAATATCAGAATTAAATATTATTTTAATGAACTTTATATTTTTATAATAGAAAATTAAAACAAATCGATATTAAACTATGTAAACATGGACACTGTAGTGCACTCTTTCAGAAAATGTAAATTTTTAAGTAGATTGATGAAGACATTTAAGAAATAATGCATATTTTAATTTAAACAGAGCAAGAGTAGAATACACTATCAAGAAAGCCTGCTTGGGGTGTGTTTTATTTGTTTTATAATTAATAAATAATTATTGTAGTACCAGCACTGTTGAATCGTCAGAAAATGTACCACCATTTGTAATAGTAAAATTAATATCCATATTTTTTGCTTTCGCTGTGTTTTTTCAATGTGTCTGGTCTTCTGGTTATAAACCACGTCTTTATGTTTTTCACAAATACGTATGAATATTACAACACCAATAAGAAAATTTAAATGAATTATTATATACCATAGTATATTTGTTGGTGGAGGCGCAGGGTAATTTTTTACAAATACTTTGATCTCGACTAAAATAAATCTAAAATATTACAACGGGGTATTTGATTGTAATATTTTTGTATATATTTGATTGGTTAATTATGTGCATTGTTGCCAATTCATCACTTCTACAAATTTGATAGTTTTCAACATTTTTTATTTATATTGCATACAAAACAGTGAATAATAATGCAGTTTTAAATCAATTTCAAGAATTTGAAACAGATGTAGTATTTATTTACTTCATATCATTAAAAGAAAGACGTTTCACAGAACAGCCATAGTCGCACTTATTTAAAATTAATTGCATAGGTATGTCCTTCTGCATCTTTACATGTCTGTTATGTGAAACGACTTCCTTTTAAAGCAACTTAATTATAACTTTTTAATTGACACGTTTACAAGTAGTCGGGTTTAAGTTTGTGTTTTTTAGATCTATTAACAAGCTACCTGCATACATGTAATATGAACAGGTAATCAAGTACATAATGAGGTAAAGTATAGGTATGTCGGTTTCAGTTATAATTTATGTGCTGCAACGTACTTTTCCTGCATGTATTATATATTTTTGAAATCAGATTTTCAAGCTCTAATGGGTTTTAATGAATAATTATATGGCGTTTGTTTATTTTCATATTATGTTTAATTTACATATTCTAATTGCCTATTATTTGTACCAACAATTTTGCAAAAATTACTAAAATTGATCCAGTTATGACAATTTTTGTGAAGTGTCGCATCGCTCAGTATAATTAGTAAAGTGTGTCTCGACATTTTGTTTTATAAAATGGTGAAAGTCGTATCTCAAAATCTATTGGTACGATTCACTTCAAATTTGGGCAGAGCATAGCTTATATTATATATAAAATTATATTGTGCCCTAAGCTTAATTTACTAGACGGTGAAACAATTTAAAAAAAATTATTAAAGATAATTTTCCTAATAATTAACATATATTCTATTCAATCGATCCTTATATAATAAAATTATATACGATAGGATAAACATTTCGTTAGAGCCGGCTCTATTACATATATACACATACTAACGTACACAATCTACCCTTCTCTTTACCCTTATTCTACTATAGTCCCGAGCCCTATGGGCAATACGAAGTTCATTAGTGAAGGAATACCAACCTGAAGTTTTATAAATGTTAGTATATTTGTGCCTACCGTACATAAATAAAGTTTTTACTATCGAAGTATGTTTATATGTATAGATACCACTGACTTGTAACGGGTCTATTTGTACCAGTTTAATCTAGAAATGGGGACAGTGTCGGCTTCAGGGGTGGGGGGGGGGCGAACCAGGGCGATCGCCCGGAGCGCCAGGCCAAGTGGGGCGGCGCACAATGGGGCATAAGTGACTTTTTTGGTTCATATCAGTGTACAGGCTGTTATTTTTTTTTTTAATTTTAATTTTTTTTATTAAACCCGATTTATCAAAAAATATTGCTAAATATAAACAATATTAATTTTTAAATTTTTTTTAGAAATATCGATTATTTCATAGCTGCTAATTAACAAATCCTTATTCAGCAACCCAGAAAACATTTTATAAAGTATTTTAGGGCAAGAGTTAAAGGTTGATGTTTATCTATCTATTTTTCTTAAATATTTTCTTCAAATTCTTGTAAGAATAATTAATTTTTATGAAAAAAGTATAATCCACAGAGCTACAAAATGAATTAGAATAGACACACATATGTAGGACTTTTCACGTTTTGCGTTTTAACTGCAACCCTATCGCGAAATCCATCAAAACTGTAGGTAATTTTTGTTCTCTATAAAATTACAAAGAAAATAAATTAAAAATGAACTCACTATGTTTATTTGTTATCAATCATTTTTGTTTTGATGTGTTAAATTACGACCTATAGAATACACTCATATACTTATGATGCACGGAGACCCAATTTCACGACGAGATATCTCATATATTAGTGGTAGAGAGTTCAAACTGAGATTATTTTATTCATTATGTAGTCTAGTGTAAATTAACATAAGTTCTATGAATTTTTTTCATCAGAGTCGTTAAAAAAATGTGTGAGATGATATATTGAGATATTACCTATTAACTTATTTGTTAATTTATGTTAATAAGAGTTGATTAAAAAAAAATTCTTTGTTTAATGTTCACTCCTGTACAACTGTAGTGCTATCTAGCCGTAAAGGAAGTATTTAGGATTCTCGCCAACAGTTTAAAATTTTTGTAAAAATATAATCATTTTAACATTTCAGCATTTTAACAAAATTTCATATAATCATAGTTTAAGCAAGTATGTACATCAGTGGCGAGGCGTGAAATTTTTAATAAGGAAAGCATATTTTGTCAATCCTCCCCCTCCTATTAACAAAAAAAAACTAGTTATGAAACACTTTAAGTTCAAGTTTTTACTTTTTTAAATAAATTCTTATTTATTTATATAGTAACTAAATGATTCTACGTCTTATTCTCTTGTATTTTAATCGATATTTGTATGACGAGTTGAAGTTCACTGCAGGAAATTTCACTAAAAAATTTCGAATTTTTGATTTCGTTAAAAGTATGTTTATTGTATAGAAAATGACGTGAAAAGTTGAACTGTTCAAACCGCAGGTCTGTATCTCAAATCGTTCTCGAGATATAGCCTCTCAAAGTTTTAGTTTTTTTAAATTTTTGGAGAAAAAACGCCATAACTTTTCAACGTGTGGTCGGATTTGATTTTAGTTGACGGATTTGGAATCAGCGTGTCAAAATCTTTATAATGACATGTATAATATCTTAAAATTCGAAAAAAAAAAAATTTCGCGAAAAATTGAAAAAATTCAAAGGGGTATACCTTAAAAAAATGTCGATTTTTGGCAAATTTTTTTTTTTCGGATTTTAAAGTATTATACATGTCATTATATAGATTTTGACACGCTGATTTCAAATCCGTCAACTAAAATCAAATCCGACCACACGTTGAAAAGTTATGGCGTTTTTTCTCCAAAAATTTGAAAAAACTAAAACTTTGAGAGGCTATATCTCGAGAACGGTTTGAGATACAGACCTGCGGTTTGAAACAAACGACTTTTCACGTCATTTTCTATACAATAAACATACTTTTAACTAAATCAAAAATTAGAAATTTTTTAGTGATATTTCCTGCAGTATACTTCAACTCGTCATACAAATATCGATTAAAATACAAGAGAATAAGACGTAGAATCATTTAGTTACTATATAAATAAATAAGAATTTATTTAAAAAAGTAAAAGCTTGAACTTAAAGTGTTTCATAACTAGTTTTTTTTGTTAATAGGAGGGGGAGGATTGACAAAATATGCTTCCCTTATTAAAAATTTCAGGCCTCGCCACTGATGTACATACTTGCTTAAACTATGATTATATGAAATTTTGTTAATTGCTGCAATGTTAAAATGATTATATTTTTACAAAAATTTTAAACTGTTGGCGAGAATCCTAAATACTTTTCCTTTACGGCTAGATAGCACTACAGTTGTACAGGAGTGAACATAAACAAAGAATTTTTTTTTAATCAACTTGGGTTCCAAAAAAAAAAAATTAGGGGGGCCGTGGGTTATCAATTTGAGTTGCAGGGGAGCCGCGACATCAAAAAGTTTAAGAAATACTGATCTATATAATACAAATAGAAAATCCATTATGCTGACACCTTTTCGAAAATATTTAAACTGCAGAATAGTTGCACTATTTCAAACTGGTTCTTAACTTTGCTAAAAGTTTTATAGTTTGTGTTATCAGGTGTCATCACTAGTGTTCACAAGTATAATTTAAAATAAAATATACGATACGAGACATTAATATGTGAGACTCGACTCGCACTTTTTTACTCACGCCTAATATAAAAAAATGTTATGTTTATTAAAGTTAGAAAATTTATTTCAATGTATTAATATCGGAATTAATACATACATTGAAATTTTATTTCTTGATTTAAAATAAAGAGTTTAAATTATCTTATTCTTAAGGAAACTGTAATATAAATTTTTTTGATCAAATATATATTTTGTCGCTATCCTTTACTTACACGAAAATTTTTCACCCTAGAAAGAAGTATAACATACATATTATGAAAAGAAACCATTATTTTTTTATCATATTAGTGTAAATTTTATTGAAAAAGAATCTGAAAGAAAGGAGAATTTTTTAAAACTTGTTTCAGGTATCACAATGAATAGATAACTGAAATTTTTACATTTAAAAAATATTTCCATTACTATTGGTCAGTGACATTTATGTAAAGAAAAAGTAATAATGAAAAACATGTTAAATAAACTGATTTGGCCAGCACATGACTTTTTTATACATCATTATACAGAAGAAATTACTTAAATTCACAGTTTCTATTAGGAAATTGAATATTAACTACACTATTTAATATATATCTTTTAGAAGACGTGTAACAATAAAATACCTGCTTAAGAACTCGATATAATTGATTAATTCTGGATACAAATTAATAAAAGTATAATATTTGCAAAATTAGCCTTTTGTTTCTTAATTTTATGCGTTGTAACTTTCTGACAATAACTGAGATAGTAAATAGTAAATTATAAATAAATAGTATGTTTATCCTTTTTTATTATGTACCATTCTGTAATTAGAGATACATTATTATGAAAATTAGAATATGGCATTTTATAGATAAAAACATTAATTCATGACTTTTATTTAAAACTTTTTTTCAAAAATAATTAGAAATTGACAAGAGTAAACAAACATCCGTAAAGTCTTACCATTTTGCTGTAGAGCGATCACAGACAGACAAACACACAGACGTAATTGAGATATGGTCGTACGTGATTCAGTGACCCTGAAAACGTGTAATTCCGTTAAAATCTCGAGTTCGAATCTTCTCATGATTACTATACTTTATTATACAGATATTTCATGTTTGTATAGTTATGTAAAAACAGTGGATCGAATTATCCGCATAAATTGAGAGCACGAAGTAATTTTAAAAAGAATTTCATTTCCAGATACGTTTAAAAAATTTTATGATTGTATGTGAACCCTAAAAACAGAACTGTTAGTGTTTGGTAGAAGTCATTAGCCAGAAAAAAAAACATACAAAAACGTTTAGCTTTTTTGTTATGTTGGTATATCTGTATTTTATATAAAAGAATTGAGTTTTAAATGATATTGATCTATACAAAAAACATATATAATTATATAGTCAAACATCGATAAGTTAATTGATTAAAACGTGCTATTTTTATTCACTAATTGTGTAAATTTAACTACATATATAAAAGAATTTCTCGTATAAAATAAATATTCTATTGCTTATTTTTCTAAAATGTTTATAAGAACTATATATATTTGTTTATTTAATTTCTTTTCGTAAGATAATTGATCGACGGTTATTTTTTTAAACAAATATAAATGGATTTTTAATTAAATCAGAATAAATACACTACTCTGGACTTATTTGTTTAATCTATCATTAACATAAATGTTTGACAACCACTGCTACGCCAATTTAATGAAATCTGTTTATATCCGTAAACAAATTTTAATAAAAAACAAAAACAAAAAACAGTATAACAGATATCAAATTTCGGGAATTTTACATACCATATGTCATTATAAACTTTTTATCAAGAAATTTGATAACATGCCAGGCTCCCACATTTTTTTCCAAATAACTACTCGTGGATACAGGGCCGCGTTTATAATTATTATTTTTTTTAGAAAATTAAAATGTTAAAGTCAGTTTATTTCTCTGTAACTAATGGAACAGCCCATTAAATTTATCTGTTCACATTAACAAGGTATAACGCTCAAAAATAAGTCCATTTATTGACTTCCTGTATAGCCATATAATTAAATTAATAATTTTTTGTAAATATTAATAATAATAATCAAGGATCTTAATATACCAGCATCCAGAATAAATAAACCACTGAATGAAGATTATAAAATTATTAGGATAATACGATACTAGATATTTGGGTATTTTTGAAGATATATTTCTATTATTTTTTTTTTTGGTAGGTATTAAAATTATACAAAACATTTTAATAATAATAAAATCAAATATAATATAGATTTATTACATACCTTTTTATAAACGTCAGATATATATTTTTTTAAATTATTTCACTACTAAAGAAACAGCGATAATTCAATAATTCGTACTTTAAATTTTTTAGTAAATAATGATATTAATTAAATCAAAAATATTTCAAATTAATACCAATTTTTGACGTAAGGAAATTAAAATTATTAGTTTTTCAACCAGCTTCATGCGTTACTGTGGCAGAGAGATAAAGGCTTTTATTTTTATATGAATAAGTAAAACAATGTACCTCTATGTTGAATTAAATTATATTTAAAATAGACAAACAATAATAAATAAAACTAATACAAATTGTATATTATATATCAGTCAATGTCCATAATTATAATATAATTTATCAAGGACTATAAAATAATATAAGGTTGAGTCAAAAAAAATCATATCATTAATATAAATTTCATTTTTTTAACTCGATTTTCTATTTATACAATAATAATTTAATATCACTATATGTATTGCTTTTCAGAATCGAAATCTATTAAAAATAATTTCCATCCTTATTTTTCAAATATGATATAAATATTTTTGACTCGACCTTTAAAAAATAACTATAAATTGTATATAGAAAATATAAACAAATATCTATAATTAATTAATTAATAAATCATATCCCTTTATTAGAATTTGTTAAACATAATATTATTATAAAAATGCTAATAAGAAATCGATCAGTTTTAAAATTTGGCTATATTATTATACATATAATGTTATAAAGGTTACAATGAATTTTATGAGCAGATTTTTGTTTTCGATGAGTTATTTAACTAACATAATCTAATAGATATGTAATGGATCTTTAAACATTTATTTATTTAATGGACACCATATTTTATTCGTGGAATAAAACATATTATATGTTTTATCTTACAATGATTTTACAGATTTGAATTTTTCTACAGATATCCATTAAACAAACTTATTTGAAAACAGTTAAGGACTTTGACTATCGTATATTTTTATTTTCTTTTGAATCTTCCATTTTTATCTTCGACACTTCGACATTTGATAATATTTTAATTATCCTAACAAATTATACTATTTTTACAACATATTTCTTAATTATTACAATTATCTATATAAAAGAAATGTGTACTGATATTAGAAAGATATGTGCATGTATTGTCAATAAATAAAAGTGTTAATAATATACATAAATATATACTCACATACAGGATTACCCAATTTAAGTGTCCACCTCTTTTACCTTCTTATGGCGAAGTTCTATCGAAAAACATTTCAGACAAGAGTAACACGGTTTGGAAAGGGACATCTATGTATTGTGGTTAATTTTTCTTAAGGGTCAAAAATCTAGACAATCTAATCGGCAAATTGCAGATAGGATAATATTAATGTCGATGGTATTCAATTTTATCAATTAACAAAATTAGTGTTGTGGTTTTTCGAAAAGTGAATTTACTGTGTTAGATTATATTTTAGGGAAAACTATTTCAAGCAAAATTTACTTATTAAAAATATGGAGTTCCCATTTAAAAAAATAGAGTTGACATTCAAATGGTCCTGAAAACGCCACCTTAAGAAAAAATAACTTCTCCAAATCGTGCAACTTTCGTCTGAAATGTTTTTCGATAGAACCTCGCCATAAAAAGTTAAAAGGGGCGAACACTTAAAATGGGTTACCCTGTATATTAATGTCTAGTAACTTAGCTCCGCTTTTTTTTGAAAAATATATAGATTGAACTGTATTGTGCTAGTGTTTTGTTCAAATCTGCTACTTCGAAAAATTCGTTATCGCCAATACAAAAAAAGGGCAGACTGAGGTAATATAAATACAAGGTAGTCTCAGTAATTCTTTGACCAATCAGCGTTTACGTGGGAATTACGTCATTACAGGGATATATTCAAATGTTATAAATGTATAATTAGTATAGTAAAAATAGATTTATCAACGAAAATTGGAACAGAGATAGTTTGGTACCTACACTTTAAGAAAACGATGAGTGCAGTTGCCATTTTGAAATTATTCGTGTAAAAACAGTTTTTCAACCCTTTCACCTTTGGTCGATTACACTCATCGGTGTCTTAAAGCGTCTATACCAATTTTCATTGATAAAGGAATTGTTGTTTTAAAAAAATCAATTTTTACTGTACTAATTTGTTTTGACGTTATTCCCACGTAAACGCTGATTGGTCAAGGAGCTATTGAGACTACCCTGTCTTTATATATCTTGAGTTAGCTCCTAACTTTTTATATGTATTTTTTTATTTCAAAAAAGGCGGAGTTTAGTCACTGGACATCATTTATTATATAATACTTTATGTATATAGAAATGAAATAGTAAATAATAGATGTAAAAATATAAATACATTTTAATCTAATTCATAACACTAATAATACTTTTTTGGTAATAGGAAAGTATTACCTAATTAATTAAAAATGTCTAACTTTATATATTCGAAATGTATTTATATACAAACAAAAATTTGTTCCTTTCTTTGAAATGTGTAAAATTTGTTTTCATGATATTATCTTCTTATTCTAGTATATATGTGTTGCATTTTATAAAGATATGCATAAAGAAAATTGTTTCTTATATAAATCAATTTCAGCATGATGATATGATTTTATAGACTTCGATATGGTTCATATCCTGGAAAATCGTTTTACCAGTATACATTTTCTATTTGAAAACTATTTTTTTACAAATAATAGTCAATATCTACAATATCGATCATACTTTAATTTACAAATGCATTAATATAATATGTATGTATGTATGTTAATAAAATAATACAAAATATTTATAATCGTTGTTATATAGGCCTAGATTGAATTTTAAAATATAATTTTGATTTCTGTTTTTCATTTCTAAATTATATTAGTAGTTTGGATATGTATTATAAATAATAACAATTCTAAAAAGCAATTTATCAAATTTAATCCTAAATTAATTTGATTGTAAAATTTGTATTTAAATTTTTACATAATAGTTAATGAAGAATATATGAGCTAGACTATTTTTAAATAATTTCCATCTGAATACACATTATTATCGAGAATATTCACTAATTTTCATTAGAGTATATTATTTTACCACCATAACAAGTCAAATATTACTGTTATCTCTGAAAAAAAATTCCTGAAAATTTTGATTTGCGTATATTAACAGTTCTATTATTTTTTTTTTTAATTTAGCTATCAAATTAACTGAATTTTATTTAATTATAAAAATAGTCTAGCTGTGTTACAATAGAATACGGTGTTTTTATAATAGCATGCAATTTTAACAATTAACTTCCTAATAATAACTTGAATTTCTATTTGATAGTTTATTCACTTCTTCGATATTTTCTTCATTCAATTTTTGGCACATAATTCCAGTAACGACTGCTAGGGTTTACTAGTTGGTGCAATGAACAGAGCGGCAAACTCATTACATTATATTAATGCTCTTTCCTATGCATCTAAAACTGAACCATAGCACTTGCCACTGTTTAATTTTATTTAAAAAGCATAGCAGAAATGTGAAAAAGCATAATATGTACAAACTATAACAACTGTGCTCTTCAAATCGGGTGTAGGGCTACCAAAAGATCCTGAAAAATTATAATTACATATAAATACAATTTATTAAAATATATAATACAGAAAAATTCATTATACGAGTATTATACCAAGAATGCGTTAACCTCATTCTACCTGGCTATATCTTTTACCAGATTTAACTTTCGTGAAAAAGTATTTCAATAGTCTTTTAATTTAATAAAAGAATATAGAATTTGTTGAAAAAAATTTATTTTATAAAAATATCATGACGCATTTAAACAAAAAACTCTCTACCGGCCGCCGCGGCCGTTCGCAAATCAGCTGCCGCAGTGATCACACATTCGAATGTTTGTGTTAGATTTTGAAGTTTTTAGCTGTCGCCTTATTGTACTCATGTATATACAGATGTATATAAAGTTAGCGGGGACTGGAGTCTCCTCGATCGCACGAAGGTCTTCGGGCATTAGATAGTCTTAAAGATAATAGTATAAGCTATATTTTGAAAAAAAACTGGAGTCTCCTCGATCGCGCCAAGCTGACATATTAACTATTCAACTTATTTGTTAAATTTTCAATTTAAATTTCTTAATAATAGCCGAAGGCGGTTACGAAGGTCTTCGGGCATTAGATAGTCTTAAAGATAATAGTGTAAGCTATATTTAAAAAAAAAACTGGAGTCTCCTCGATCGCGCCAAGCTGACATATTAACTATTCAACTTACTTGTTAAATTTTCAATTTAAATTTCTTAATAATAGCCGAAGGCGTTTACGAAGGTTTTCGGGCATTAGATAGTCTTAAAGATAATAGTGTAAGCTATATTTTAAAAAAAGACTGGAGTCTCCTCGATCGCGCCAAGCTGACATATTAACTATTCAACTTATTTGTTAAATTTTCAATTTAAATTTCTTAATAATAGCCAAAGGAGGTTACGAAGGTCTTCGGGCATTAGATAGTCTTAAAAAATTAGCTACAAAATCTCCACGTATTTTTTTTTGAAACCGCTATTAGGTCCCCGCTAACTTTATATACGTTATATACAGTAAGGTCTTTTTTTACGCGGTGCGATTTTTCATGCATATTTCCCTGTTTCAGCTTATGAGTAAACAATTTGTTAGTATTAAAATTTTTGTTAACAAATTTTCAAACAAAACGTAAAAATATGTCTCCGAAAGTAATACTGAGAAAATTTTGAAAAATTGAGAATATGTATAATAATGCCAAGATAAGAAAATAATCTGCACTCATCGTATTTACTTTTCTTTTAATTTAAATCCAATTGTAGTTAAATTTAAAGCCAATTGCAGTTAAGTTTTAAATCCAATTGTTATTAAATAATTAATTAATACACTTTTCTTTAATGAAAATCAAATAAAATATTAATTCAAAATATTAAAGTGTTGTCGGCTTCTTAGGCCGCTAGACGTAAGATTGCTTACAAAATTGTAGAAAGAGGTTATCGACTAATTAAACAATTCATGGTTACATATTGAAATGTTAATTTAAAAAGATACAAAAGAAAATTTAATTTGAAATGGTCAAAACCTATTGTAAACATAATATCTATTGAATTCATTAACAGCTATATTGCAAATTCCTACAAAGTAGTTAGCTACTATATAATATAGATAATTGTTAACCACAACATACGTATTAATTAGAATTTAAATTTAATTTCATTGCATTCTATGGATTCAAATTAAAATAAAATAATTTGGTCTATTATGCTATTCATGAACATTTGCGAATTTCTGTTTTACCATTAAAGCTTTTTGTCTGAATAAATGTTACCTAAAATAAATAATATGTAGGTACCTACATAAAAAATAGTGAGTTTTTGTTTATAGGTAGCTAGATATGATTTTACGTATTATTTACGTACACAGGTTGTTCGCGAGGACCGCTTTAACTTTGTTAAAGAATTCGGTATTTTTCCGAAATGAATAGTAGCGGTGTTAAAAAAACAACTGATTGTCAAATTTCAAAGATATACATTAGATACTGGCACCAGTCTTGAACAATACCCCAGTGTTGAACATTTTTAAATTAAATGTACTGAATTAAAAATATTTGTTGATATTTGATTAATTTTATTACTGGATGATTTAAATTAATTTAAATTTCTTAATTTATTATGTTTTGTGTGCATTGGCGTTGAATTTAGGGTATATTGGGGGGCGGGTCTTAAATTTTTCGGATCACGATAGTGACCCGACGTGAACGTAAACTATTTTATTTTTTTATATTCGCGGATTTAAATGTTTAAATATCCGTGATTAAAAAAAAAATTAGATGAAAAATAATGAAAATTATTATTTATGATGTTCCTTCTAATTTTCTTATCTTTAAATTGATTATTATAGAAAAATTTTAACTTTTCATAGAAATATCAACTCGAATACATACAAAAGATAATTTATTACATGATATATTAAATTTTGTCATATATGTATTTTGTTAAATGTATTTCTGTACGATTATTAGTTTCGGGGATACTAGTTTTCAAAAAATCTGTTTGTATTTATTGCTCCCGAGATTACCGTTCGAAAAAATTATGAGAAACAATTTTTGAATTATTATTTATGTGCGGCCCTCGAACAATTATAGGTTGTTTGTGCGGCCCGTGGAGCAATTTGGGTTGACCAGGAGTGGACTAAACTGAGTCAAAAAAGTCAAATCAATCATTCCGAATCTAGTTAGGTTAGGTTAAATGAATTTCAATATAAACCTGGTTAGTATTATAATTACCTGACTGTTCATCATTAGGTTGATTAGGATATGCCATATCTAACGTTATTACTCCGGTTCCTAAATCCAGATGGTCATTTCCGCCTATAGATCGGCTTCCTCCATTTCCTTCCGGGTCTATAACACCGCTACTTTGTTCTAAAGATCCTGCTGCATTTCCAGCCATGGATCCAGAAGATAGATCAACGGTTAATACTTTTGTTGAGAGTAATCCTTAAAATAATAATTAATACAATATTTAATATTTATAATATAATAATAATGATAAAGTAGTTTCGTTAAATAATAAATAATAAGATATTTTTAACAGAAATTCAGATTATCAATATAAATTCTTATATTTTTTTAACCTAAAGATAATTTTGAAAAATAGATAACTGGGGTTATTTTTACCCGACTGCTCAATGCAAAAGGAGTTTATCAGTATGTGCCATGCTAGAGCCTAAACGGTTGAACCGATTTTCATAAAATAAACGTTAAACGATTTCTTTTAATCCCGGGATTGCTATAGGGTATTTAAAACCCAAGACTGGGCGCGTAATAACATATTTTTTAAATACTAAATAATGACTACTAGTTCATGTTATCATAGAAATAAATACAAATACAAACTGACAGAATTTTATAAATATTATCAATTTTAATGTTATTTTTTTATATAAACTATTTATTATTTAACGTCACTACTTTATTATTATAATATATATTATATTATTTATATTTATTAAAAAAGGATTGTATTCATACAACTGAATTATTATTGTCAAAAAACATACATACAAATTTTGAAAAGATTAATAGAGCAGAAGAAAAATTGAGTAACAAATAATCAATAATTATCGTCAATATTAACATATTGACAATAAATATTATTCATCATCGGGCCATAATATAACCTAATAATATTTTTACATAATAAATAAGATTTTTATTTATATTTCACCCTGTATAAATATCTCTGTTGAATTTACTAGTATGGATTATATATTTTGTTACATATTTTTCCTAACTTACCATTTTTCTTTTCAGGGTATCGAGGAGGTGACGAAGGTAAAGGAATTTCTGAAAACATACGTATCCATGATAAAAATTTTATGCTTCAGTTGTCATATTCAAAAAAAGGTATAATATAACTAACTAACATATATTTTCCTCGTAATCAAATAATTTATTACAAAAAATTGTTTATTTTGAAAACGGTTATTATACAATTTTATATTATTTATACATATGCATTACATTCCTAATAACCCTCGAGTAACAACGTAGCAATCAAATTTAAAATTAAAATTTTGAATTCCGTTTTCTTCCAGTTTTCAAAATATACAATCAGATTATTACAAAATATAAAGTATCTGACTTAACATGTTTTTTTGGGAAATATTGATAACTGTGGATTTATAGATTACAGAAATTAAACAATAACATAAAAAAAATTGCTGCCTAGACTTAAACAAACGATCTTAAAGATTTTTGGCAAGCTAAATTGCTCAATTATCTCAGGTTGATTTTGGTTATATTTATTAGTATAATAAGGTTTCTTTTTACGCGAATTTGAAGTTACGTGCTGCGATGGGGGAGAGGGGAGACGCTCTGATAACCACATTGAAAAACAAATAAATCAAAAAGTCACATAATAATTTTTGTTAAATTTTAGGAGACCTATCTAAATATAAGTGAAAAAAAATGTGAGTACACTTTTCAGTCTATGGGAAGGGGGTCCAAAATTTTTTTGACAGTGTTCGTTATAATCTTCAGTGAAAGTACTAATTAAAAGTTAATTTTTGAAGATTTTTTTGAATCGATAGTTTAGAAAATAGTGGAGGGGGGTGCTCTGATAACACAAATATATAGTTACTAAAGGGTTAAAATCAAAAGGTCTTACTTTTTTGTTGCATTTTAGGAGATATGGGATAGATAAAAAAATGAATATTTTTCAGTATATGGGAAGAGGGTCCGAAATATTTTTTCTTTCAAAAATGTCCATATACATTGGTAGAAAGGTTAACTTGGGCCAAGAAATCCTTGTTTTCTATATAACGAAAAAAATATTTTCTTAATTTAAGAAATACTCTTAATCCAGAAAATTGTTGTTTCCATTTAAAGAAATATTGTTGAACGAAAACAATAATATACTTGGATTAAGAATAAATTCTTATATTAAGAAAATATTGTTTTCGTTATATATAAAACAAGATTTTCTTGGTCCAAGTCACTTTTCTACCTGTGTACCAAATTTCATCTTAACCGGTATAAAATTTATATAGAAGCGAAACTATAAGGATTCCTAATTTTCCACGGAACCCTAAAAATCATGTTAAATGCAGATAGCAATGATATACGCCTAAATATGAATAATCCTTACCATAAAGCCTAATGGAGCCCTCTGTCTCCCCGAGAGAATTCTTGGAAACACATCTATAGTTACCGAAATCCCCGGCTTGAATATTTCTGACTGTTAGCTTCATGTCAGTTTTATAACTGTGCTCCGTTAAATCTGTGTTATACTTCTTAGTTGTAAGCAGCATGACGTTGTCATAGACCCAGTAGCTAATCGCTCTCGGGTACGCTTCTGTATGACAATCAATCGTGACATCTGTACCAGCTGGTGCCCCGACCAGCTGGTTGGGAACCCATATCATTGGAGAAACTGGAACATGTCAATTGAACTGTTTCAAAAAAGAAACAACAACTTTTAAAGATTATAGTTTTTTGTTTGCAGTTTCCGATATCTCAACTCTTTCTTTTTATTATCTAATGATTATTTGTAACTTTGTTTCGTAACTTCTGTTTTGCAAAAAAAAAATATAGTATTAATTAAACTTATAATTGCAAACATATATACAGGTTGGGCATTTAAAGTGTTACAGATTTTTATTTCAGAACCATCGCATATTTGAAAAAAATGCTTGGTTGTAAGGGGGTAATCGAATAGTAATATTTATTTTTTATTTTAACGTGGGTCAATATCATTTTTTTTAAATTGGAATCTATAGTTTTTATTTAATAATCTTATTCTACGAGAACATGTCAATTGAACTGTTTCAAAATGGAAACAACAACTTTTAAAGATTATAGTTTTTTGTTTGCAGTTTCCGATATCTCAACTCTTTCTTTTTATTATTATCATCTAATGATTATTTGTAACTTTCTTTCGTAACTTCTGTTTTGCAAAAAAATATAGTATTAATTAAACTTTTAATTGCAAACATATATACAGGATGGAGCATTTCAAGTGTTACAGTTTCTTATTTCAGAACCATCGCATATTTGAAAAAAATGCTTGGTTGTAAGGGGGTAATCGAATAGTAATATTTATTTTTTATTTTAACGTGGGTCAATATCATTTTTTTTAAATTGGAATATATAGTTTTTATTTAATAATCTTATTCTATGAGAAAAAACACGAACTTTTTTTTTCAAGAATTTTTTACTTAGAAATCACAAACGTGCAAAAAAGTACAAAATAAAAAAATGTTTATTTTGGTCTAATAAAACTTGGAACGTAAAATAAATAGAAAAAGTTTTTAAAATTTTCTTCTCCAAGTTTTACTAGACCAAAATAAACATTTTTTTCTAAAGTTATAGTCATTTTGACTATACTCTTAACCAGACTATGTTTTTTATGTCTTACTTCGAATTTGAGTTCCAAAAATTTGCAAAAAATAAAAATAAATAATGTATATCGATTTTGAGAGCATACACGGTCCATGATAAATTTTTTTACGACATGTAATTAATGGCTTTTGTAGACCAGACTTTTCTCTTTAATTTGCTTTTTTTGTATCGCTGTTCGATGATTTTTGACCGATTTATTTACAATTACAATTAAAACGCATATATACAGTAACACTTCGCAATAAGTGAAAAACGTCGGTATATGAATTAAGGCTTTTTTTTAACCTCGTGAGTGCCTGTAAAAAACTACGTACTATGTACTAATATATATTAAGTGTGCAATAAAACTAAGTCAATGTTTACCTTTATATATATATATATATATATATATATATATATATATATATTTAAATATACCTTTTGTAGGGGTTTTTTTATAGGTCAAAATTGTAATTAAAATACCAATTCCATAGTTCAAATCATTTTAATTAACAGCGCTATCTTTTAATTTTCAACATATTGACTTCATCAGAAATAATACAATCCTTCCTATAATATGTTGAAAATTAAAAGATAGCGCTGTTAATTAAAATGATTTGAACTATGGAATTGGTATTTTAATTACAATTTTGACCTATAAAAAAACCCCTACAAAAGGTATATTTAAATAATATCAAGATGGTCATATATATTAATACTTATATATATATATATATATATATTCGTATTCATATATATGACCATTATTCTTGATAATATTTAACATACCATTTCTAGGGGTTTTTATTAAAGGTCAAAAAATAATTAAATACTAAAATATAGTTCCAATCATATTTAATTATCAGCGCTTTTTTTTATAATTTTCGACAATTTTTTGTCTTCATCAGAATTGGACAAACATAATTCTATAAGAAATATACATAAATGAGCAAAAAACATAATTAGATGACTAGATATTAACAGATTACAAATATTTTTTAAGAAAACTTACTCTTTAAATAGTTAAATGTGTACAAATATGCAGGTACAAATCCATGCGTATTACATCAAAATTTAAAATGGATTTTTGATGTAATACGCATGGATTTGTACCTGCATATTTGTACACATTTAACTATTTAAAGAGTAAGTTTTCTTAAAAAATATTTGTAATCTGTTAATATCTAGTCATCTAATTATGTTTTTTGCTCATTTATGTATATTTCTTATAGAATTATGTTTGTCCAATTCTGATGAAGACAAAAAATTGTCGAAAATTATAAAAAAAAGCGCTGATAATTAAATATGATTGGAACTATATTTTAGTATTTAATTATTTTTTGACCTTTAATAAAAAACCCCTAGAAATGGTATGTTAAATATATATATATATATATATATATTTAGTACGTACAGTACATGATTTACAACTGAAAAAGAAATAGAAATATAAAATTTTAAGAATTTTTATTGCGAAACGCCGTTAAGCGAGTAGCCGTGCATAATTCACAATTATAACAAAATAATTGTTAAACTTAAAATTACAATGATTCCATAACTAATTTTAAGTTTATACTACAGTTATGAAGTCCAGAAAAGAACATGTCAAATGAACAGTTTCGCAGAAAAAAGTAAAGAAAAACAACTTTAGAGATTATGTAGTTTTTTCGTTTCGTGTTGTTTTTTGTTTTGAGTTTCCGATATCTTAACTTTTTGTTTTTATTGTTATGATCTGAAAAAGTACATAGCAATTATATTCTTCCAAAGTTTCTGACAAATTATTTCGTTAATTTTTGTAGTAACTGCGCAACTTCTGGATATTAGTTATTACTTTTACAAAAACAAGTTAAAAAGTACATACTATTAATTTTTCATCCGAACAGAAAAAAATGTCAAAGACGACAGAAATAAATGTACCATAAAATTGACGGCATCAAAAAAAAAAACATTTCGATAGTAAAAGGGTTTAAATGCCGTGTGTCCAACACAAAGTGTGTAGTGTGTATATGTATATGTGTATGTAGATGGGTGTGTGAGTGTGTGTCTCCAACAGTTGCTTCTAGTGTTGTAAAAGTGTATCGACATTCAAGAATAACTTTGTCAACATGCAGAGAGCGGTATTCGCGATAGGTTTGATTTATTACTAAGTCTTTCAGTGTTGGGATTTTATTTTTTCCTTCCTACCAAGTCAGCTTGTTATGATTGAATCATCTTTACGGAAACTAGAAAATAAAATCGATCGATGAAGGAACGATTCTATTTCGATACATGAATTTAAAATAGTTTTAGCTATTGATTGATAGATTCAAAAATATTTTTATATACATTATATTAGATTCAGAGCTTTGCTAAAATCACCACTGCGATGAAACGTTAAGCTTAAACTTATATCAACGTATAATTTTAACACTTTTTAACTTATCAGTACAAATGTACATATGTATATTACTGACTATTAATTTTTACTATTTAAATATCTTTTGTAAATTCTATCCATTTTATATTTTAACTGTTAGGGTCGATCTAGATTATCGTACCGATCTCGGTCCCGGTCAGGTCTCGCTCCAATCAAATATAAATAAACAATGAAATCATTCATACTATAGGTATCGTGCCGATTTCGGTCCAATCGCGCTCCGATATTGCTATACTGAATATTTGACTGGACCGAGACCGGACCAGGACCGGCACGGAAGTCTGGATCGATCATAGTAATAATGTAATTTTTCTGTTTTGACTTATAGGAATTAATAAAAATTTTATTATTATTATAATGGATAAAAAAAATCGAAATTTTCTTATAGTCAAAATATTAAAAATTGACGAAGATACAGTTAGTGAAAAATCCTAATTCTGATATATTAAACTTTCAATCGCGTTTTTCTTTAACTCTAGTTACAATTGTTCGATTTCAAATTTAAAAAACCAAAATTTTCATAATCGCAGTAGCTATAGTTGTACGTAACCGTTTTTTTTTTTTTTTTTAATATGAAAATTAGTATTTTTTAAGCTCCCGAATATTAGTAAAAATCTTTCCAAAATTTCTTTAAACACCCACCATTTTTTTCAAAAAAAAATTATTGGGCTATTTTTCAAACCAGTGCGCAGTGTCGTGGACCACTATTATTGATACGGAGGCTTAATTTTAATTTGTGAACATTGTTAATTTTTTTGGATAAAAATTTATATAATTTAAATTTAACGTATGCTTAATAACATATCTTTTCCCCAAATCCTAAATAAATAATCTAGTTACCAAAAAAATCGAGAAAATGGACCTTTTTTCAAGCATGGTCGTTCCCCCTTAATGAAAAACCTGCTTTATTTTAAAATGGCTCCAAATTTATCAGTTATGTTACATAGGTGATACTATATAGCCAATTACATTAATCATAATTTCCATATGATTTTAAATGTATCTAGTTTCTTAAGGCCCACTATTACAAATCGATTCTCAAATCATACATGATTTTGTTTGCTGAAACAATAACTAAAGTCTTTTATGTTTTCGTTAAATTATTATAATTTATACGATAATATATGTTGGTATAACGTATAAGCATAATAACTATGTTTTAATGATATCAAATTATGTATTCACTCCATCTTGAATTTTTAGATACTACATTTAAAATTAAAATTTACACCCCTTAGTGTAGAATAATCTTCAGTATAACATATTCAAATGTTTCCGGCTTTTCTATCTTATTTTGTCACGTGTCTATGTATGTACAAATACATATAAATATATATTATAATAAGAGGTGTACCGGAATTCCGACCGGAACTCACGATGTAGATTTTAAGTGAATATTTTAACGTCACTACTATTATATTATTATTATTTTTATATTATATTATATTATTATTGACATTATAAATGTAATTACATTCGGTCGAAAAAAACGTCTGCTATACAGATAATTTAACGAAATTATAGCTATAAAATAGTTTTACGAAGCTGAAAAAATTGTAGAATATGTAGAAAACACAATTTTTATAATTTAATGTATTTTCTCAAAGAAATACCATATAGAACAATGTTATATTAATTTAAGAACTATGTATTTATATTTAAAACATAATAGTAATGACGTTAGAAGTGAATTCCGGTCGGGCTCTAATATAATATAATATACAAACATGTATTACATAGTAGAATAATATTTTTCATAGTAAAATTAAATTACGTATATATACGAGAGAGTATATATACTCTCTCGAAAAAATTAAAGGATAATTTTTAAAAAGCAAAAATTTTACAAATTTACAAACAGTTATATATATTATTAGATTTGCATGATCTAAAGGTCATTCGTAAGCTTGTACTTGCTGATTTTTTAATCAAAAGCTCAATCATTTTTATCATCCCTCGCCGCTCTGTGTCAAGGGTTAAAAAAGTTAGAAAAATTTTCCCTCAATTTTTTATAAACTTTGAAAGCGTATATGAGGTGCAAAAAAATTTGAGTTTAAACTCCTGTATATCCTTAAAATATGATATCATTAGAAAGCTGAAAGTTTCCTTTTTAATATACTTACATAAGATTTTCTAAAAAAAAAATTATTCCTTTCATGATTTTCTCACTTTGGCCGCAATTTTGTTAAACTTGGTAAAACCTTAAATGCTAACGTGTTTTTTTTTTTCATTAATAGTGTTTCAAAAAGTTATGCAAAATTACAAGTTACTGCGATTTTTTTTCTTCATGAACACAGCTGTCAAATGTTTTTTGATTTATTTAAAGGATATGTACTTATAATACATATTTTATGTTATTTTTACTTTGACAGTAAATAACGCGGTTAAAAAAATCGTACGAGGATGAAAAAACACATTTTCAAGAGAAAAGAACAAGCTTTCCAATGCTTTTATTGAATTTCTCGTAAAAGGGGATGATAAAAATTATTGAGCTCTTGATTCAAAAACTAGAACGTACAAGCTTACAAATTTGTAAAAATTTAGGTTTTTTAAAATTATCTTTTAATTTTTTTTGAGTGTATAGTATCAAAATTTCAGCAATTGCCCCATTGTTTCTTTTGCCAACGTTTCAACGTGCATTATAATGGGTATTAATTTTAATCATCTAATGAAACAGTTTAGACACAAAAATGAAAATAGTAACGTTTATTTTTAATTTGGAGTTTATTATCCTGCAAATATAAACCTAATTAAGTTTATTTTATGTGTTTGTGTAACCCAACATAAAAAACGTGGTAAATTTTGAACACGGCAAAGGGTTGAATGTGGTACAAAAACTTGAGACAATATAAAAATAATGCTGGAAACATTATTTCCTTCACATTGTTAGCATCTTCTAACGTTATTTCTGTTTTATTTCAAACAGCATGCGCGTATCTGTATTCTAGGATTATACTGTCGTACAGAACCGTATTAACACAATTCAAACCACATAAATTAAAACATAGATGATTATGACATATACAATTTGTATAATTTTTAAATTAATATTTATCACAAACTAAACATAATTTGATATATACAATTACATTTAAGGTACTGACACCAGTTATGGCCGCTATAAGAGCAAGGTTTACTGTTTTTGTGATTGACGGGCTTCTTTTTTGTAATTCTCATCAACTCATGTTACTAATAAAACAAGTAACTTTTTATTTAATCAATTTAATTACCAAAGTTCGCAAATATATAGTTTATTTTTTAAATTATAAAATTTTGTTTTGTTCGTGTTTTTTCTCCAGTAATGGATACAGTGAAACCAGTAATGAGTATGCATTGATGGACACTTACTAATAATTACAAAATGATAAGTGATACTACACAAAAGATGTAAAAGAAAGAATCGTTAAATTTGAAACAATGTAAAGCAGTTGCTATGATAATATAATAATTAGTAAATAAATTATACTAATAATTAGTTTAAATGTCCACCATTTTGACACCCATTGGCCGATTGTCATCAAATCACGCTGTAAGACAGTTAAATGTATATAGATTAATATTCAGAAATGTTAGTAATCAAATATCAACAATTGTTTCTAATTCAGTACATTTATTTAAAAAATAGCCATTACTGGGGTCATATCCAAGACTGGTGCCAGTACCTTAGTTGCCGGTATGGTTCTCTTTATGTTCCATGTTAAAAGTACTAACTTTGATAATTAAACTGTACGGTAGATCTTTTTCAAATTTACTAAAAAGGGCGGTACCACAATACCACTAAATTATTTTCATCAAATTACTTTTTTTGCGAATTTTTACATCAAAGGTACTTGTAATACTTTTGTAGTTGCGGAATTATAGGCGATCAAAAAGTGAACAGGGTCAGATTGACCCAGATTGTACGCGATGATCGAAAAAATGTGTACTCCGCGAGTCTAGTCTAGAAATTTAAAAATATTAATTTTGTTTGCTTTTTGTAAATAAATAATGTGCTTAACAGGGCAGGATAAGCTATCAAAATTAGTTACCAAATATCTCTTGCATACATAACATAAAAATTTTACTAATTATAAATTTGCATGACAGTGAAACCATCGATAAAATATGTGAAATGAATTGTCGGCGATGAAATTTCCTAGACCCGCTCCGGTTCTGGCGAGTAAGAATTAAGGAGCGCCAGTGTAGTAGACGGTTACAAGAGGTTACTTACACTCGACTTCCACGATGATGCGTTTGCTTACGGAGGGTGGGACACCATTGGTAGCGATGCACAAGTAGGCTCCCATCTCTGTGCGGCTGATGCGCGTCAAATTCAGCACCTCTCCGTCGTACACGTTTACTGTAACATACATAATACAGAACCATGTAACTTATTGTTAATCGTATTGGCAATTAAAGGTCTAGGTACGATCAAAAACGCCAATATCGCCTATATCTCTCAATTGAATTTGATTTACTTTTTGATATGAAGTGTTCCACGCATTTCAGTAACTTGATATAACGCGCATACATCAGTTTGCGCGCTAGCGTAAATTTATAACCAGTATATTATAGACTAGCGGATTTTGGTCTCAAATTAGATCTCAATATAAGTTCAAATCAAAACATTTAACTAGTTTTAATGAGTGGAAAAAAATTAAATTTTGTATGTCCACGATTTCGCTTGGAAATATTAATTAATTGAATTGAAAAAAAAATAACAGTTTATTAGAATATATTCTTTATGACCTAACGTTTTAAATTTTTTTATTAAATTTTTTAATTGAATAAAAAAAGTTTTTTTTTTATTTTCTTGATTTTGTTTGTAAATATTAATTAATTGTTTTTTATTGGTACAAATCATAAGAATTAACTATGTTATATATTACTAGTTTCAGACTAAGTTTACAGCAGCATTTTCTATCCATTTTACAAATATTCAAACGTTTCTGTAGAACAAAAAAAGCCTCAATCCCTCGACTATGCATCTCGACACAGTCATGCCCATTTTTTTTTATTTGGGGTAAAATATTTCATATTTAAAAAAATTTGAATAATATTTAAGCGTAAACATTTTTTATATCGAATTGATGTCTTTCTTTAATAAACTTGCTCGCAAAGTCCTTCAAATGAATGCGAAATTTGTACGGTCAGAGTCGCCAACTGTGTTACAATAAGTTGAAGTCTCACTGCTTTAAATTCCATAACTAATCCATAGATACTATCACAGAATTAATACCCCACTTGAAAGTGCAAATTTTGCTAACAGTAATTTTGCATAATTATAGTAAATGGTGAATCAATAATAGATCTTATCCTTTTTTTTGTTTTTGGAACATTTTTTTGGGGGTGGGCGGGTTATAAATAAATAACAAAAAAATTGACTTTAATGAGGGAGCAGAAAATATTTTTCCAGTGCCAGCGTCGGCCCTGGTCATAACACTTTTACAGTTTTAAGAAATAAATAAAAAAAACATCGTTAATTAGTTTAGTTAGTTTTTGCAGCGTTTGTTTTCCACTGAAAGTGCTGAAACTTTTTTTTTTCTTTCAAAGTAAATAAATTTATGCTTTTTGATTCAAATGATCTACATTTACAAACTATTTTATATACATATGTACATATGTGTACATATATATGTATATACATACTTGCTGTGTGTATATATGTGTTGCCTAATATATATGCAAATTTTAACTAGCTTCCAAGATTTTCTCCTTCATCAAACAAATAACTTTTGTCGTTTAGCATGCTTTACAAATTTAAGATTTTTGATAATAGGTTTTAAGTCTTTATTTAAAGCAAAACATCTGTATTGAATTATATGTGTTAATTCAATAAACGTGTTGGATATTATTAACACATTGAGATTAGTAAAATAATTAAATGTATTTTAACAAACTAATTTTTCTAGTATAATTTGTTTTTGTATCAAACTAGGTCAAAATAATTTAATACTGCCCTGAAACATTGGTACACGAATGTCCAATTTAAAATACATGTCAACATCTATCGTAAAATTGTCGGTTTCGTTCCATTCTCCCTAAATTTTAAAATAAAATTATATAGAGTGTAAATAAACAAACTCAACCCAAATACGTATCACTGCAAATTAGATAACAGACTCTATACAACGGGAATATTTTCCGCAACAATATTGTTCTAAGTATTTATGTACATTTACAGATTTTTTTTAATATCTATATAAAAAAGATTTGTTTTTTGTTATTGTTGTTGTATGTATACAATAGTATACTTTATCTAAATTTGTTTATACTTTATTGTATCTTTTATCTCTATCATACAGTATAACTTCGATGCTAGATTCGTAGATACAAATTTTAAATGAAGGAATAAAAATAATAACAAAATTTGTATTTCCTAAATATACAATGTCTATATTAGAGTTGGATGAGTCGTTAATTTTTCAATTTTCAAAATTTTGAATTGTGATAGCGAGATAAAGTAAAACAGCTGTGCATGATTGAGAGTATATTTTGAAGGTAATTTTTTAATTTATTAAAACTTATTTAACCTTTTTTTCGTCTTACTGAACTGATAATACAGACCGACAAAAAATACTTTTTTATGTTCAAGAATTATTAACAAGTAGGTAATTTTTTTCTAAAGTTTTCGTTTTCAATAAGATATAGTACTATATATTCTTTTTACTTTTTACTGTAATATACTTTTCACCGAAATATAGGTTGTTTGAAGATATTGTTATATTTAAAAAGTAGAAATTCATTTTGATGACAAAAGTGAACGAAAACTTTAGAAAAAAATTAGCTACATGGTAATAAATTCTTAAGCAACGATTTTTTGTATAAAAAAATACAGAATAAAAATAAATATCATTCTTACAAGAAGAAACACTACCGTTGTTGCTTTATTTTCTTTTTGTTTTATTTTACTTGCACTAGAAATGCTGTTTAGAATAAATTATATGAATATAAAATATATACACATATTATATTGCACGTAAAAATCATTAATTTTCATTATTTTAAAATTTGATTTATAACAAAATATATTAAATTATGCCACGAACGTGATCCACCAGATAACAAATAGAATTCGTGAGCGTGCGTGATCATTAGAAAAAATATCCACGCGCCTAGTTCTAGTCTATGTATATATACGTCATTGTACAGGAAATACAAATACAAAATTTATTTTGATAGTTATTGACAATTTTATCTGTCTGGATCTTTATTTGTTTCGACTTGACGCAAAAACTACTAAACTGATTTTGATAGGGCTTTTACTATTTGAAAGTATTTTAGTTTACGGTATGCCCGCATTTAGGAAAGTTTACTATTAATATTTTATAATTAAAATATATAAACATGGAATGAAAATTCAAAAATAGTTGATATGTTGATTTAAATAAACCCAATAATTGAGTCAGGCACGTATTGAGACAAAAATACGATTGATAAAGTACTGGCACCAGTCTTGTTCGCTTTAAGAGCAAGGTATACGTTTTTTTGGAATTGACGGGCTTCTTTTTATAATTTTTATGAACTCATGTTACTAATAAAATAAGTAAAGTTATTTAATCAATTTTATTACCAAAGTACGCAAATATAGTTTGGTTTTTAAATTATAGCCATTTATTTTGTTTATGTTTTTTCTCTAGTAATGGGGAAACTTGCTAATGATTACGAAATGTTAAGTATTACGACACAAAAGTTATAAAATAAGGAATGGTATAATTTGAAACAATATAAAGCAGTTGCTATTAAGCTGTTTTACAGTTAAATCAAATATTTCTAATTTAGTACATTTAATTAAAGTTTCCAACACTGGGGTATTATCTAAGACTGGCGCCAGTACCTTATTTTCTAATAAAAAATGTTATAATGAAAAAAATAAATCACTGGGAATTATAATATGTGATTTTTAGCGTAGTCAGTTGCACGGTCATTCACTGATATTGAAATACATGTAGGTGAAGCTGCGCGAAAAATGTAGTTAATAAATAAGAAGGTAGAATATTATACGTTTAGTAAAAATATATTCAATAAAAATTTCAGCTTCGCGAGTTACATTTTAACGGTTTTAGTTGTCATCGAGTCGAGAAAAATTACAGCAGAAGACAAAAAAGAGGGAAAGTAAAATAATGCTCAAGCTAACCTTGCTGAAAAGGGAACATTTTTTTCCCTCCTAAACCGTAGAAATTCGTTTTTCAGTAAAATTATTAAAAATAAAGACTTTTATATTGAATTCAAACGAACAAGTATGTATGTATGTATATATGAATTTTATTATTTCTTGTATTTTTATATTTGTATCATAATATGTGTATAAATAGGTATTCTATTTGAGGCAACATTTAAATGTACTGTTTGAGGCAATAATTTACATTCCCCTACAGGAAGTTTTCTGTGGTATTGTCGATTTTCATCCTTTTGTCATTTTGCCACTAATTTTGCCGACTACATATATGTGTATGTACAGTAAGCACAAAGCCTGTTTTTATTTACAATTGTCCAGTTATTCTTAAATATAAATAAAACATGGAAAAACCGCAAATCGTTATTAACTGTTATTCATTTAATATAAAAATTTATATTAGATACTGTAACCTAACAAAGTATGTTTATATTTAGAATAATGTGCTTGGAATAAAAAAAACGTTGTTTATATTATGTTGTCTTTGGCAGGTAGTATTGTTATATATTTAGAGAAAATTCAATGTTGAACTGTCTACTAGAGAAAACACGATGCATTCAAGACAAAGGATCGAGTACCATCGAATTCTTGTATTTAATAATTCAGTACGGGCTCCAGGGACGTACTTACTGTTGCCTAACATCAAACGGTTACTTTTCACAACGAATTTCTTTCATTTAGTCTGTTTATATTTTATATTGATCTATTATTATAATATTCGTTTAATATTACTTGGGTACATAAAATTGCGGTTAAAATTTAAAAATGGAAAATACATAAATAAATATACAAATATATATGTTAAAAAATTATAAACTTAAAAAATAGTAAACATTCGATTTTACAAAATCACAATCATGCTCATAAAATAGAAAATACAATCGACATAAAATGTTGCAATATAAGATACTGGCACTAGTCTTGATTCTCATCAACTCATGTTACTAACAAAACAAGTACCTCTTTATTAAATTAATTTAATTACCAAAGTACGCAAATATAGTTTGTATTTTAAATTATAGTTATGGACACTTACTAATAATTATAAAATGATAAATACTACGATACAAAAGTTAGAAAATTTAAAGCAGATGCTATAATATCATTTGTTTAAATTTCCACCATTTTGACACCCACTGGCCAATCGCCATCAAATTAAGCTGTTTTACAGTCAAGTGTCTATAGATTATGATTCAGTAATGGCAGTAATCAAATACCAACTAACATTTGTAATTGAGTACATTTAATTAAACAAGAATCCAACACTGGAGTATAATCCAAGACTGGTGCTACTGCTTTATATAACAAAAATAGTTTTCATTTTTCTATATTGTATTTTTTATTTTATTAGAAAATACAAATAAAATAAAATAAAACCAAAACTTGCCTTTTTTTCATTTATTAATTTTTTTGACATATCTGTATGTGTTAGATGTGGGAGAGGAATAAAATAAATGAAATAAACTAGACATAAGAGATGTAATAAAAAGAACATTAAATAATCCTGTGCCAAAATCCTTTAGTACAGTTTCTTTATTAACAGACCCAAAACACGTGGTTAAAAAATAAAACAAAATTTTTAAACCGTTCCTCTTATCAACTCTGTCTTTGTACTTTGAACAATTCAACTACCCTTTACACATATATACAAACCCTTTATATGTATATATATATATATATATATATATATAATTTAACATATATTTAAATGGTGAGTGTGTGTGTGTGTGTGTTTGAGGCGAATGGGTGAAAGAAGTAGGTGGAGGTTCGGTTGTAGAGATTATGCCATATGTATCTGGCGTATATAATAGCAAGGGATATAGAGTAGACAGTATAATTTTATCATTTTAGTAGGAGGCAATGTGTTAGTGATGCTGGTAGAAACACTAGGCGGAGCCAACTGAAGACGAAACCCAGTGTAGAGTGAGAGATGTTACGAGTACATACTCTGGATCAATGTTTCCAGAATAACCTAGTATGTAGGTACCTACTTTACCGATTCTCTCTCATGTAGGCGGCTCACTTTATATACATACATACATATATATGTATATATATATATTTTTTTTTTTAGTTTATATAAATGACCATTTTTTTAATTTATATATATAGTTTTTCTCCCATTGAATCAAATTTATTTTTTTTAAATTAAAAAAAATTTTTTTATTAATAATTAAAATGTTTCGATAATTATATGTCTTCATCAGTTTTTTAATTAACAACTGTCTATTTCATAAATACACATGTTACAACATTCTAAAGCCTTTTGCAATTGCTGTAGACAACAATTGAAATTACAGGTTCGATGGTACTTGTTTGAAACTCGAACAAAAAAATTATACAGTAAAACTTCGGTTTTTATTTAAAATTAAAAATTAAAAGAAAATTTGTTTTTTTAATAATTAATAATAATATTCAAATATATTTAAAAGTTATATCTCTTTTGAAAACCTTTTTTTTAAACAAATTGAAATTTTAGTATAGCATAAATAATTACAATACTGAATAGGTACTTAAACCGTGTTTACAAATATGTATAAAGAATATATTATATACAAGTATAGTATATATATACATTTAGCGACGGTTGTATATAAAACGAAAAAAGTAAATATATTTGTTCGAATGAGATAGAAGTGTATGTGGAAAAAGAAACCCCATTAACTATATATTTATTTCGCCCAGTTTGTTTCAAATATCGTTTTTACTCTATTGACAAAGGAAGAAAGTGTACGTTATATGTCAAACCCTTGTTTAGAGATAATATGTATAAATACAATACTCTTTATACCACTATATCGTCGCTATCTTCTTCTATTATGCCTCGTCATACTGTCTCTCTCTATTAGTTTTAATTATCATCAAACTGTTCATATTTTTATGTTAGTTTTGCTTCTAATTAAAAAATGTATAAAGTTACGAATACGCTGTAGGAAAACATTAACATTCAGGTATCTAGTTTTGTTTGAACTATTCAAGGCTGATTATATTATATTTATATGTTGAAGCGTAAATAGTTTAAAACTTGTGGAAAAATTACTCATAAAAGGAATGAATGAATACAAATTTATAAACATACAAACTTTTATATATGTATAATTAATATTTTCTAGATATCATATAATAATTTTATATATTTTATGGGGCAAGACATCTTTAGTAAAAAAAGGTTAAAAATATTTTTATACGAAGGTATAAAATTCAGACGTCATTTTTGAAAAATACTACTCTACAGTTAAACATAAATCCTATATGAAAATGAATAATGGTATTTCCCAGAATGCTTTATTTCTATCTACAAAGATAATGCAAAACTCTACCGTTTTATTATTATCAAACAGACATTTCAAGTCTGTATTCATCATTTATTTGTGATATATGTATAGTTTAATTCATATAATCAAATTTATTGATAGTTATCGATAGAGCTTCACACAATATAATATATCATATTGATAAATTGCTCTAACTGTGTTCATGCCAAATAAAAACACATTTCTATTATTCATTTGACTGATGAATGTTTGATAGACATTATTTGCTTTTATTCATCTAATTATAAGTTATAAAAACTTATTGTTGGAAATCAACTTTAATTTTTACTAAAATTATATTAAATTTTCATAACAGAAAGTTTTTATATTATCTGGTAGAATGATGGTCATAAAGTCTGCTACAATTTTTTGTGGGCATTAAAAAGCAGAATTAATTTAAGGAAATGAATACCAAGGGGCATATTAAAATCTGTGAAAATAGTTATACAATATTGCTTGTATAATGATTACATAATTGTTAAACTTATCTAATAAACAACCAGCAACTAACTGTCGTCAATATTCTTATTTTAACTGTCTATTTTTTGTTTGAAATTTTCAATATTTAAATTTAAAACACGGCCCTGTATTTTTTGACCTCACGTTTCTGATTGTTACGTGTTAGGTTAAATTTTGTAACAACGACCTTAGAGGTCAGTGCACGCCTTAAAAATATTTGACAGGGTAGATTAGCATATTTTTACGTCTCCTCAATAAAATAAGAAAGAAAATATGTAAATTCTAATCGACAATCATTTTTTTATTTTAAAAAAGGTCTGGGATCTACACTTTACTTAAAATATATATATATTTTGATGTAGATTATTTCAAGTATTATTATATACTCCCATTTACTTAATAAATAATTAAATAAAAGATACATTTTGAATTATTTTTAATTCAAATTACATTTCACAATACTTATAATAATTGAGACTTTATGCAGTTATTGTATATTTTTATATACATACATACATATGTATATAGGTAAGTTATGTTATGTAAATAACATTAATCGTACGAGAAATAGCGTAGCATTTAATGTAGAGATAACCTATTTCAGCTACCCTTTACCATTGTTGAAGCTGGGGTTTAAAGCTTAAGCCCCTACATGTAGGTGTTTTGTTAATAAACATAATAACAAGTATGCGAACATTATGTAACAAGAAAATATTTACAGGTATATCGACTTATTCAAATATTAAATTCCACACATTTTATTCAATCATGGTCAGTAAACAGTAAAAACTTTTCCAGTTTTAACCCTTGTCAAAATTGTGTTAACATACGTACAAAATATTAATTGGTATTTTGTTATATTATATATAATTAACTTGGAATATAATTGTTAATTAAATGTAAGTATTAAAGGGTTATAAATATATCGTTTAAAACCTGATAAAATTATTATTTATTATAATGATTTAGTATCTACGTGTTTTGCTTTCTCGCCATATCAAAGATACGAGAAGTATTGCGATCGTTTCAAAATGAGAAAAAAAATTGTTCTCCGATTTAAAAATTTTAACTTGATCTTCCCGTTTCATGTCAAGACAAACACTTTTCATTCCGTGTCTGTGTGTCTGTTTGTCCCCAGAATCCTTGTAACACGTATAACTCATAAACCACTGAACTGATATTAATGAAACTTAGTTGGTTAGTTGGTTGAGTTTAGCTTGAGGACGATCCCATTTAAAAATCATCAAAATCGTGTGACATCCCAAAATATTTTTTTCCAAGATATTTCAAGAACGATACATGATACGGGAAAATTTTATAGAATCTTTTTTGTAGAGTTCAATTTTCTATAATATAGGTCACCACAACGTTTGTTGTAAAATGTTCCCTTACAAAGATTTATCTCAATTTTCATTTAAAAAATCGTTATTTGTTTCTTTAAATCGCTATTTACTTTGACATATTAAATATCATTTTGACGAAAAATAACAAAATTATTTAAAAATTAATTGGTTAACCAACACCAGGCAATTTATCTGACAATGAGTACTTTATTGGTTTTTATTAATATTGTTCAATAATTAACTACGTTTGGGGAATTTAGCCAAGGAAGCACTATGCATTTACTTGGCAGATGTTTTTTTTAATTTTGAAGAATTATTATTACTAACAAGTTAATTTTTAATTAGAAAAAAATGAAAAATTTTTAGGATTCTTTTTTTCGAAATTTAAAGGGACATCCTGTATATAAAATTTTGTATTTTTAATATTGGTAAGTTTGAATATATTGCAAATATGTGCATAGATATATCGATAATGTAAAATTTTAATATAACCAGTTTCCAATATGCATGTAAATAATAATTTTTCACCTTTTTGTTTACTGTATTTTAGTTTTGTACAAGCGCTTATAAATATAATATCATTTAATTAAATTTTTAATTAAAATATATTTATTGATTTATTCTACGTTTATTAGTTTTCAAATGTATCCAATCTACTCTATTGTAGATAGATATCATGAATATTTGATTAAGATTTATTGAAAAATAGTTCGTGTTAAACAAGTCTATCAATTTGGTTTCCTTTAAAACAGTTGAATTAATATTACTGTTAGGGAATTGTAAAATTTGCATTCAGAATTTGATTAGTTAATTACATTTGCACGACTCCATTGTTGTGTTAGAAATAATTATTTAATAATTAACTGTAAATTCATTATGGATATACAAATAACTAAGCACAAATTCACCAATTGGTCGGAAAATGATGTAACAAAAGATTCTTAAAATCGATTATGTATATTCTATATTTCTTTTGAAATTGCCGATTCAGGAAACATTGGAGTATCGATAATAAATGTTTATTATTATGGTTAATTGGATTTTAAATATTGTTTACCCTACTATATACGAGAACCAGACATTATTCAAACGAATTTCCGCTAAATATGTATTATTTATATAACTATATAGGGACTTTATCCCTGGCCGCTTAATCGCCCCATATTTACTCGGGCCTTCGTTTAGTTTTTGTAAATCCTGAGATGTAAATGAAAACGATTTTTTTTTCGTTGACACTTAAAAATTTCTACACCTTAATCCTCACTTTTGTACCCCTGCTATTTTTGATGACTTTTTTTCTTTTCGTTGTCATCATATTACAAAACTCCGAGCCCGGAGAAATAGTATACATATCTTGAGACTCTGGGTAAAAAACTGAGACCGGGTCACCCTGTATGTATATATTATATTATACCCCCACCGTTTTACAAAAAGGGCAAAAGATAATTGTGAAACCATTTTTGCAATCAACGTATTATTATTTTATTATTTATTATTTTCAATTAATAAAATGCACTGACATTGACAGCTGTCAGTTGTAAACTACGTTCATTTCGAACGTTAAAAAATAAAAACAGAATACTATTTGAATTTCAAAACTCATTCGCAGCTATGTTCATGCGTTATACATATGGCACACACATACACATTTCAATACTAATAAAATTTAAAAATCTAAAAGTGCGAGTTTTATTGAAAAAAGTCCGAATTTCTAGAATCCGGATTATCAGACATTTACTGATAAAAGCGCAAATTTATACAAATAGATATCTAAAAAAATGCACCCGTTTTCACTAAATACGTTTTTAAGGTTAGTTAATATTTTGATAAATTATTATTATTTATCGATCAGAAATAACGAAAATAAATAAATAAATATACTCGAAACCAGAACATTCGTATCGAGAGTTGTTTAAATCAGAGATTAAAGAGAAATAACCGTATATGTTTATAGAAGAGATGAACAAAGAAAAACAGAGTAAAGCAAAACAAACAATATTGTTTTATTTTCGTAAAATAATATCTTCATAAACAAAGCAATTTAGTAATAATAATAAAAATAAAACGGGGAATCAAATAACGTGGTAAATGTATAACAAATTTGTCTAAATTCAAGTTATTTTACATAATGGCCAGTTTTGCATCCAAACAGAAGGTTACTTCAATGGTTTTTCCTCTATCACCGATAGCATTTTCATGAAAAACTTGAGAAATAAAGTCTTGCCCTTGTTTCATAATAGAATTAAAGGTAAATGTAAGACGCAGACAGACAATACGGCTTTTGTATTGTATGTAACAAAGACAGAGATAGTACTATATATATTTTCTTAGATCTAACAACGCTGCGGTCTTTTGCAGTATTTTTTGATAAGTTAAACTTTTTTTAACTTATTAATGGAGGAAGAGTTGTAATTTTTATTGTCTGGAAATTTATTTTATAATAACGAAAATGTAAAAAAAATTTAATTATCATTCCTCCATTTTTATGTTATTTTTAGACTTAATTAATCTTTCTTTGTGTTATTATATACCCTAATTTATAACCCCACAATATCAATCATACTAATATTGTTAGTTATACAGTTTCATAATAATAAAATCAATGTTCAACTGTAACGTACACTTGACGTGAATTGGTATTGGCAATTAGAAATGAAGTCCACTTTACAATTAAACTGCATGATAACCAATCAAAAGTGAATACTGATGGGAACAATAATTAAAAGCAATCAATGTCAGTAATTTTTGTGTCAACTGTGGTGAAAGTTACGTAATTGTATACCTACTCTACTAAAGACGACAACTAACACTCGAGGAAAACATTTTCATTGTTAAATTGAGCGGAAACGTGTGAAGGAGAGATTTCCATCGTCTGAAAGAGTTTTCTTTAAGGTACTTATTATAAATAAATGTGGAATCATATTGGTTCTATTTACATATTTATTTGTATTTAATCTTCTGGAAGTCTATTAACTGTAAATTCATTCGACTTTCGCGGTTATTAAGTAATAACCACACTTACTATATATATTACGATTAAAACGAGATTCGTATCTTCACAAATAAAAATTCGGTCAAGACATACACCGAGTGTATGCCATAAGGGTTCCGAAATACGTATTACGTGGACTATTTGGAACCACTTACAGGTGCAGAAAAAAATATAAAAATAGTGTCAAATTCTACTGATTGAGATCTACATTTTGATACCCAACACGCCTTGGTATACAATTTTTTTGGTTTAGTTATAGATTTTGACGTACCACATGCCTTGGTATAAAAAATATATATTTTTTGCTTAGCTTTAGCTCCTTTGCGCCCCAGCTGAAAAATTATTTTTTCAAAAAATTCGTACATCTTTCACTAAAAATGTCAAGTTTCTATCTTACATAGTTTACGAGATATTTGCTTTGACTGAAAAGGATGAACGGACGACAATGTGAGAGTAATAGGGTTTTTTCGGAACCCTAAAAATTAATTAACTTACTTTTAATTTCGTCATATCAATTTAAGCCCATTTTAAACATACATATTAAAATTATTATATTTAAAAATCAGCATCAATTGAGAACTTAATTATACAAATTACAAAAGTTCAATGTAGTGAAAATTTCTAATTTGTATACTTTTTAACGTGCAACAACTCTAAAATTTAAATCCTTTAGATTAATTTAGGAGTTTATCAAGTTATATATATATAATGAAAGTAAAAAGGGGAGATGTTCTGCTACAATTCATATAAATTTAATTTGATTATGCTATGAGAAATTGACGAAATTCGAAAGAAAACTTTTTGTCGGGTGAATGTATTAAATATGTATGTTACGCCATATTTTATTGTGTTCTGAATACGCCTCTGCAATGCGGAATTCTTACGATCAACATTGTCAACATTTTTCTGGTGTAACGTTTTAATTTTTTATATGTACAATATATATACTAAATGTTACTCTTATACTTGTTATTTTAGGCAGAAAGTCCAAAGATATCTATATATGATAAGAATTTTATCATATAAAATTATATCTCTCTCATTTTAAAAGTTATTTGTTTTGCACGGCTTCTGTATACATACCAAGTATTAATTTTTTTACGTTTTTAGACCGTATTAATTATTTATGAAAAAAGCCGCATTCATATTGAAAAATTGAAATGGGAAAATCCTATTAAAAAGTTGTTATTGATATCTTTGATATTTTATTAAATTCCATATTGATAAAAAATTATCATATTAATATATGTATTAACAAAACCACTTTTATCTGTACCAAATCGATTGAGTATTATTCACATTAATCGAAGTATACTATATATCACATGAACACGATTTAAATCCATTCCAAATAAAATAATCGAGTGGGTTAAGGCTTAAATGATTAGAAGCCACTCTTTCGATTTTGTAGATTCAAAAACAATTGCATATTAACATCGATCTACAAAGGAAGGTCCCAAAATGTTTCAATAAATTTAGAGGGGTTTTTAACAATATAAATTTCTATTTACATTTACATTTATAGAAATATGGAATTTATAAATTTCGATAAATCGATAATCTATTTATAAATAGTATAAAATAATTCCTCGCTGCATCTGTCTGTCTGTCGGGGTACGATTTTCTTAGTAACTACTGAACGGATTTTATTCCGGTTTTCACTAATGGATAGAGTGTTTTACGAGGAAGGTTTAGGTATCGCGTGCGCTGCGTAAATAGTTAATGCTAAGTTTGTGTTTTTTAATGTTCCGTACCAAAATCGAAAAAAAGGAACACTAATGAAATCAACACTGTAATAGACTTTTTTTATACATATAATAAATCAAAGGTTGATATAGATAAGTAAAAGTGTTTGGGTACCTCTGATATAGAGAATGTGTAACATAATATGCAGCACATCCCAACACTTTAGTTGTAAAGTGTTACCTAACATGACCGGATGAATTTCCCGGATGTTTCCTCTCTATTTAGTGTGAAACACTTACATACTCATGTTATCAATTTTCCAATAAATACATTATTATATTATACTATACTGTATTAATTACTAGCGATATAATTAAAAATAGCGCTTAGTACTTCAAAGAACATTTTTTGCAAGATCGGCAGATATGTTATACTTTATAGTATCAGATAAAAGGGTCTTAATTATCAATATAATATGCAAGTTAATATCTTTTCTCTTCTGTTATAATATAAAGCCTTTAATGAATAAATGAATAATAATATAGAAATTATGCATTGATTAAGAAGGTGCAAAAGATTACTTAATCTATGTTTTAACACTCGAAGCATTTTATTATCATGTATAGATTTTAATATACCTCAGAGGTTGAATTTCGTGAAATCTCTTTTCTAGGACTTTTCTCTTTATAAAATTTGGAAGCAGGTATATTTTTCTGTGTATCAAAACTTTATTATCATTGCGTTCGAAGAAATCATTTTGAGGATTTCGTACCTCAAAATAAAAAAACGAAACCCTTGTAGGATCACTTTGTTGTCCGTCTGTCTGTCCGTCAAGACCCTTTTTCTCAGGAAAGGCTAGAGGCAGCGCCGGCTTTAGGGGGGGAACCAGGGCGACCGCCCGGGGCGCCAGGGGCATAAGTGACTTTTTTGATTCAAATCAGTATACAGGCTATAATTTTTGAGTAAACTTTTTTGGAAAAAAACTGAGATATTAACTATTCAACTTATTTGTTAATTTATCAATTTTAATTGACATTTTTGGTGATTTTTTAGAGGGACAGAGGGCGGAAAAATAAATTTCGCCCAGGGCGCCAGACTTGCTAAAGCCGGCTCTGGCTAGAGGTATTGTTACAGTTAGTCCTCGACTTACGCGATTTGAAAAAAGTGTTTTTTTTCGCGGCGCTTTAAAATAGTAGCATTTTATTAAGTGATATTTGAAACCAACGCATATTATATCAAAAATTTCAATACAAAAAGTCCTCGACTTACACGATTTTTCGACTTACATATATGAAAACCTTTGGAACGAATTAATCGCGTAAGTCGAGGACTTACTGTATATTATAAATAAGGTTGACTTACCTTTCATTCTGCGTTCTACTGATATTCCCTGTCCATCTTCACGCCTCCAGATAATCTTTGGGGTTGGGAAACCATCTGCCCGACAAGTTAAACTAATATTTTGATTTTCCCTCACAGCAACTGTTGACTGAGAACTTTCTGAATCCAATATATTCGGTGGAACTATAAACAAAAGATTACTGTACCCCCTAATAACTACCCTAGAATAATCAAGGAAAAAATCAAAACAAGTGAATAAAATAAATATAATTTAACAGAACACAACACGTATCTAGAATTGTTTACGAACGACCTGGAATTAAGTAAAATGGATGATGTATAAATAACTATCAAGTTGACAAGCTTCAGCATTTGATTGTACCAATCTGTAGACAGCCTAATTTTCACTTGGAAGCTTCAAATTAGATGCTCTGGAAAAAAGCGACGAGGGTCATTCAATGTTCACATAGTACAGAAGAAACTCGTTTATTCATTTATTCTTTTGCCACAAAACAGGGAAACTAATATGCTCTAAATATACCGGTAGTACCTTTTTCTGATCATTTAAATCTTACAATTTTTGTTTTGTACTTTTTTTTGTTTTTCTACAATACCTACAGTGGCGCTTCATAAGCTGTAGTCATAATTGATTTTAGTTGACGAGTTTGAAATCAGCTTGTCAAAATCTAAATAATAACTTGTATAATACTTTAAAATACGAAAAAATAAATTTTACCGAAAATTTAAAAAAATAATTATTTTTGTCACGCTGATTTCAAGTCTGTCAACTAAAATTCAATCAGATGACCGGTTCAAAAATTTTGAAAAAATGAATACCATGTCACGAGAACGGTTTCAAATTTTCACGTCATGTTCTTTAAAAAAACATACCTTTAACGAAATCGAAAACCCAAAAAAAATTGACAGTTCAACTTTTCATAGAAATATTTTTTAACTTATAGATACGAAAATAAGAAAGAACATAACTTACTATATAAATAAAAATTTACATTATTTTTCAAGTAATTTTTCGTTTAAATCACATTTATTTTAAAAAAAAGCGGTTTACTTTTTTTAACATTTAGAAGAGCCCTGAATATGTCCACTACAATGTGTGACAAAACGTTGGCCGATAACACGAAATTTTAAACATGCATGAAAAAATTTCATATATATAAAAATAATATAAACAGCAATACAAAAAATTTGTGTGACGTCACAACAGTGGGGGGGTCAAACAAATGTGACAACCTGTGACAAGGCCAAGGGGAGGGGGATAAAAAACCATTCAATTTGTGTGCGTTATTTGGATTTTTTTTTACTGCGAGAAGAATATAAGTTATAAAGCATTTAGAGAAAAAATAGTAAACAATATATTTAACTATTTTTAAATATTTTATTGGAAAAAATAAATTATGACAGTCTATGCATTACACTGGTAGAAAAGTTGACTTGGGACAAGAAATCCTTGTTTTTTATATAACGAAAAAAATATTTTTTTAATTTAAGAATATATTCTTAATCCAGAAAATTGTTTTCTCTTTAAAGAAATATTGTTGGACGAAAACAATAATATACTTGGATTAAGAATACATTCTTATATTGAGAAAATATTGTTTTCGTTATATATAAAACAAGATTTTCTTGGCCCAAGTCACTTTTCTACACTTGTAGAACATATAATTTTTATATTTTAAAATACAAATTAAATAAGAGTATGCGGTAAGGGGTTAAGAAGAAATGATCAATTTGTTGTGTTTAATAAATTCAAAGCAGATAGTATATAAAGGAATACTTACCAACGACTTGAAGATACCCAACCTGACTGATCATAGGGTTAGTATTTACTTGACACATGTAATATCCCCTGTCCTCTTGCTGGACACTGCTCACGTGCAGTAGCCAAGTTTTGGCGTTGTCGTGCGAAACGCTAAACCTCGGCACTCGGGATATCACGTGACGGTGTATTGTCAAAATCATCTGACGATCGATGTGTATCCATGCTACCTGTCAAATCGAAAATTCTCGTCAAACTTAATTGTATCAGAACAGGGGGAAACTTTATAACAACTCTTTGTTACAACTGGACAGATTTAACCCAATAAGTTACCAGTCCGTGTTTTCCAAACTACTTATTTTAATTATATTTTTAGTTTTAATCAATACTTATATAGAAGAGGCACTGGCGCAGTCTTGGACCCTTTAAAAGCAAGATGTACTTGCGTTTCTCATGAACTCATGTTACTAATAAAACAAGTACCTCTTTATTAAATTAATTTAATTACCAAAATCTGTGAATATAGTTTTTTTTTTTTTTTTAATTAGAGCCTTTTATTTTGTTTATGTTTTTCTCCAGTAATGGATAGAGTAAAACCAGTGATGGACACTTGCTATTGATTAAAAAATGATAAGTATTACGACACAAAAGTTACAAAAAAAGAATCGTAATATTTGAAATAATTTAAAGCAGATAATAAATAAATTACACTAATAATTAGTTTAAATGTTCACTATTTCGACACCCATTGGCCGATTATCATCAAATTAGGCTGTTTTACAGTTAAATGTCTATAGATATGAATAGTTATGGAATAAAGACTATGTCTGTCTGTCCTTGTGTCTGTCATAACCTTCTATACACGGGTAGAAAAGTTAACTTGGGCCAAGAAATCATTGTTTTATATATAACGAAAACAATATTTTCTTAATTTAATATAAAAATATACTCTTAATTCAAAAAATTATTGTTTCTCTTTAAAGCAATGTTCTCTTGGATTAAGAATATATTCTTATATTAAGAAAATTTTGTTTTGATTTTCTTGGCCCAAGTCACATTTCTACCTGTGTACAGAAAAAAATGTACCTATGATAAAAATTACAATGCTAGTTTAAGTAATTTAATATAGTGCGTATTGAAAATACAGTAAAATGCGTAATGTGTAATGTAATTTTTACTGTCTTCAGGTTTCCGGATTTTTTCCGGGTATATTTACGTTTGAACGTTATTGTAACTTGTAATGATGCCGAGATCACAAAAAAATTATCAGCGCTCACGGCACTTACATATTTTTTATAACGTAGGATTTATAATAATTATATAAAGGCAGGCCAGTAATAGGAAAAATTTACAGTTGATATTTTCTAATAAAAATATATAAAAGTGATGAAAAAAAATATTGGATAATTAAATTAGACACGTATTAAGAAAAATATAAAATTAATATTTAAAATCATAAAGATTTGATTTTGAAATAAACGCAATCAAATTCTAATAATTTTGTACCTTTTGTTTGAGGATTCCTGTACTAGGTGGTGTTAAAATACAGATTTTTGTATAACAAGTTTAAACATAAGACCTGTAAAGAAACAAAGGAGACGAAAAAATCTGTACTTCGATCAAAAAGATATAGGTATTTGAAGGATTTCCGCAAGTTTTAGCTTGGATAAACCGTTTAAAAAATACGCTATAGACATTTTGATTTTTATCCACAACAATTCATAATAGGGCCTAACTAACTGATCTAACTTATCTAAATATAAAAATGTACTATATGTATATAATATAATATATTATGTACATTATTTTATTATATTTTAAATATGAATACATATGTAGATTATTATTTTAAATTAATATAACATTGTTCTATATAGTATTTATTTAAGAAAATACATTTAATTATAAAAATTGTGTTTTCTACATATTCTGCAATTTTTACAGCTTAGTAAAACTATTTGTATAGCTATAATTTTGTTAAATTATTTGAATTACATACGTCCTTTTCGTTCGAATGTAATTACATTTATAGTGTAAATAATAATATAATAGTAGTGACGTTAAAATATTCACTTAAAATCTACATCGTGAGAGAAAAAAAACATATACAAAATAAAATAAAAACTATATTTGTGCATTTTGTTAATTAAATTAATTTAATAAAGAGGTACTTGTTTTATTAGTAACATGAATTCATGAAAATGCGCTTTCTAGTAACTTTGATTACGTTTTTTTGGTTATTACTTCATATTTGCGCTCTTAACAAACTACCACTCGGGGAAAATGCCCCCCCCCCCCCACCGTCGGTACGCTACCGGTGTAATGTAATTAATTAATGTAAATGTATTTAAAAGATTATTTTACAATAAAAAATTTGTATGCTGGTAATTCACAATTTTGCGTTTTCTGGTAACTTTGATTATCTTTTTTTTTGGTTACTACCTCATATTTTCCACCCTTAACTAACTTCCGCCTGGGGCAATTTCCCCCCCCCCCCCTCACTCGGTACACTTCTGGTGTAATGTAATGTATATTTAATATTTAAAAGATTATTTTATAATCAAACAATTGTATGAAAACATTTACTTCGGTCATAGAAATGAGAGGAAAAAATAATTATAATATCTTTGCATCTATCGTATTACAAACGTAACACATTATCTTTACAAAATGAAAAACGTTGCAGCCACATTCGTTGTATGCGATATTCACTGTAACGATAAAAATGTGAATACATTTTATTCTTGTAATCTGGAAAATGTGCTACAAAAACATGAATGCATTATCCGTATTTTTTTACGTAAAAACATGGAAATAGTATTTTCCATATGATTATACAGTGAATTTTCTTCTTTCGAATTCGTTCCCAAGATTTGAGTGTAATATGAAAACATACTATTTAAAAAAAACTACATAATGTAGTAGATTTATTAAATACATATATCTAGAGGATAAAAAAGTATTATATAATGAAATTGTAAATTGCAAAAACTAAGTAGAATGCGTACAAAAATATTTACAACTTTTCGTTACAACTTATGCAGTAGGGTCTCTTATTACGTGGTAGATACGTTCTCCAGCAAATCGCGTATAAAAATTCGCTTAAAAGATAGAGATACGTTCTATAATTTTTTAAAATTAAGCCGAAAATCGCGTTAAAAAAAGTTTCTGAAAATTCACGAAAGTCTGAAAAAAACACAACAAAAATTAGTTCGAAAATCTGAAAGAAATTGGTGTAAAACTTAAAGTTTTGAATTTAATTTATTTAATTTTATTGAAAAGTAAGAATATTTCTTTATATTTTTTCATCAGAACTATCGTCACTATCTGGAAATACAACTCGGCACTGTTTGTGAAATCTTGTTAAGCGAAGATTTTAATAATAAAAAAACGTTTACATTCCTTGAATTGTCAGCTTTCATTAGATACCCCACTCGCCGAAACGGGAAATTCCTGAATTTTCATGAAAATCGCACCGCGTAACTCAAATCCGCGTAAAAAGAAATCTTACTGTATTATTAAAATTTTCATTTAATTTCTCCACCTTCAATAATGTCAAATTTAATTTTGATCTATAGATTGGGAAAATTTATGAAAACAAAACCTTAGACGAGGAAAAATATATTACTTTTAACACACTACCTAACATTGTTACTACTGTACTCCGCAAAATGTGCTCCGTAAAGTATCATTCGGTTTTTGTTGGAATTATAAAGTTAGATGTAAAATTAATTAATAATAAATATTATCTTTCTGACTATATTCTCTTTAAAAATGAATAAGTAGTTATTTCACTAATTGATTTAAATTTCACTAAAAGAATAGTGATTTCGAATCCAAAGTGGCGCCTTTACGGCATTTATTTTTACTTCGATTTGTAAACGTATACGAATCAACTATTTTGAGTGAGTTATTAACAATAAATCAGGTAAATTCATTTATACAAAGCTTGAAAAATATATTCGAAATAATTTTTAGTGTGTTTGCAATAAACGTTTTTCATTGATTTTGATTATTTCATAAATTAGCCTATGATAATAATTAACATGACATTGAAGTTAGGTTATAAATGATTAAGAAATTATTGTCATGCGTGATGATTTTCTATTTATCTATGCTAATTAAATAATGAATGATTTTTTTTAGATTACTCCAATTTTTGACATCAAAAATAAATAAAATAAAAACCTTGTTAGCTTTAGTGAATATTCACTAATTCAATAAGTGAATAGTAACTAATTTATAGTGGTGTACTTTTAACTATTTCAATTAGTGAATATTAACTATGACATATTGTTAGTAATTTTTCACTAATTTAGTTTTTGAGAGTATAATAAGAATTTTCAGGCAGAAATCTTAAAATCGTTTTTTTTTATATTCCTACGTTTTTAATTCATTGCAAACACTATAATCGACTGGATTAATGTTTAAATGAATGTGAACTCACTCTTTCGGTTTTTGTGGACTCGAAAACAACTGGAATATTAACATCGATTTAATAATTTATCTCATTTGCTGTTCGGATATCGGTGTTTTTGATGTATATACTTTATTTAAAGGGCAGTAAATAACAAATTTTAGACCCCATGAAAAATTTGGTATTGTATTTTTAACTGGACTATGATTTTCTGACGTATATTTGGGCGCTAAAAATGTCAAATAATTTTACATCTATTTTGATAACCTTTAAACGCTGTAATAAATTGCTTAGACCAAATCTAATAAATGAGTTCTGTAGATCAGATTTTTATTTTACGTTTTTTGTATCGCTGCGCGACTATTTTTGAGTTACGAAGAAAAAAATTTCAGGTTTCTATATATGCCCGTTCAAAGTTAAAAGTGTAATTTTTGCTTTGAGAAAAAGAAAAACTTGGAGTTCAGCGATACAGAAAAAAAATTGAAGAAAAAAGTATGATTTACAAAATTCATTAAGAAGATTTGTTCAAAAAAATTTACCATGGCCCGTGCAGGCACTCAAAAATAAAATAAAATAGACTAAGGTACTGGCACCAAATTTTTTGTTGGAATTGATGGGCTTCTTTTTTGTAATTCTCATGAACTCATGTTACTAATAAAACGAGTACCTCTTTATTAAATCAATTATATTTATAGTTTGTTTTTTAAATAAAAGCCTTTTATTTTGTTTATGTTTTTTCCCCAGTAATGGATAAAATAAAACCAGTGGACACTTGCTAATGATTATAAAATGATAGGTACTATGACACAAAAGTTATAAAATAAAGAATGGTAAAATTGTATACAATGTAAAGCAGATGATATAATAATATAATAATTAATAAATAGATTACATTAATAATTAGTTTAAATGTCCACTCCACACTACCTGTACAAAGTTAAAGCATTGGATAATCCCTTTTGCAACTGCAACAACCGCATCATATGTGGCATTAATCACATTATGTTTATATGTCCGATATACAGCAAGGAAATAACGAAATTATGAGAAAATATCAAAGTATTATCGATCCATATAACAAAATAATTATTAAAAAATAAATAATCTCATTTGTACGAAATACCAAAATAATAAAAAAACTTAACAATAAAAATAAAAACCGACTTAAAAAAAAAACTAAAAATACTGAAAAGTATATAATAATTGAATTTAACAATTTTTGAAATCAGTTTTCTTTTCATTTTTTCTTTAAGAGTTTTTTTATTGGCTTGACACCTACTTGAAAAACTGTTAAATTTAATTATTATACACTTTTTTAATTTTTTCCCTTTTGAGTGGCGTATCTAAGAAATCAATGGTCAGATTTTGATGAAGTTTATATGGGACCACCACCATACGGGTAGAGGGGGGCTAAACGCGCAGCGATCATTTTGCGTGCTAGTGTAAATTTACAATCAGTATATCTCGACACTTAAAGCAACTATCACGCTGATTTTGATCTCAAGTTATAGATCTCGATTAAATCTACGAGGTGCAAGTACAAATAAAAACATTTAACCAATTTTAGTGAGTGAAAATGCGAAAATTATCATAATAAATCTGAGTTTTATCTAACCCAACTGCCGTATTTTTTTGAAAATATTTTTAAGAAATCTTAAATAAGAAATTTCAAGCTTTAATTTTGTTTAAAAAAATTTCACAGCTATTTGAATATTGCACATTTCTTTCTTTTCTTATTTTCTGACTAATGCATCTTCAAAGAATAAACAAAAGTAATTTTTTTCGGCCCCGCATACCCTAGAACCGGCTCTGTATAAATACGAATCCACATCCGATGTATCCATTTAAAACGAGAACTTACTGTATTTGTTCTGAAAATGATAATCTAACAATAAAGTGTTAAAAACAGTATACATACCTTATAAGAACCTAGGTTCTCGACAACACAAGGCAGGTTAGCGTCACGGCCCAGGGCTACAGTCACGTTGGGTATTGGCTCAGCGAAACGGGGATCGTCTGTCATCACTGCAACATACACACACGCCCACGCACACACACACACACACACACTTAGAAAACGTGACGATTTATGAAGACGTGTCTCTTAAAAGGGAAAATATTGCCAGACAATTACTGTTATACCTATATAGGTGACGTGCCTTGTTTTTCTACTCACAAAACAGGGCTGGAGGCGTAGTTTTTTTGGAGTAGGGTGCACGGATTAGTCTTTGACATGGTTTTAGATATTGGTCATTTGAAATGTATTTTACTTTACCTATACATAAAAATTAAACTATTTATTTTCGATGATCTCAATGAATCAAATTAATTTAAAATATTTCTGTCCGGCCGGAATTCACGTATTTATTCCGGTTTCGGTCGAAACTGATAAATTTTTTGCCGGAATTTAAAAATTTTATAATCACTTTACTAAGAAACTCATAAATAACACCGGTCAACACGATTTTTGGGTCTAACTTCTACATGTTAAATTTTGGTTTCTCCTACGACAAAAATAAGGAAAAAAAATTTTTTTCCGATTAAAGTTTGCTTTTGTAGAAACTAGAACAATTTTTCAATTTTTCGGCGAAAATGATTGATTTTTATGTTTTTTCTACACTTCTACTCTAAATTATAATTAGAAAATATTTTTTTAGATAGAAGAGTCTTTTTTATTCAAGATTTGTGATAAACAATAATATATAGATGTAAAATAACAAGAAATTAATGTCTAAAAGTGAATATTTTTCGTATTTCTTTTATGCTCGTATGAGCTCTCTCGTACTAAGCCCCAAATGTAATCTCCCATCATATTCTCGTTGTACTGTCCTTGATATCGCCGTTCAAAGTCCATCACATCTTGGTGAAAACGTTCTCCTTGTTCCTCGGAGTAGGCCCCCATGTTGTCTTTAAATTCGTCCAGATGAGAATGTAGCATATGAAGTTTATGAGACATTCTGCAGCCCATAACTTTAAAGCTTTCAAGCATTTTTTCAATCAATTCTGCATAGTTAATAGCTCTATGATTCCCAAGAAATCCATCAACTACTGCTTTAAAACTTTCCCAGGCTGGTTTTTCACGAGCATTGAGAAGCTTGGTAAAGTCATCACTCTTCATTATTTGTTTTATTTTTGTTTATGAAATGAATTAAATCATACTTATCGTTGTAAATCAGACCAAAGCAAACTTTATGAACTAAATATGAATATTTAAGTGTTTTTCAATGTCTAGAATCAGAATTTAAGCAAGAGAACAGAAACCCAAAAAAAAATATTTTTTTTGTTGACCTGTGTAATATTCGTTATTTTTGTTTAAAAAATGAAACATAAATAAAAAGTACGTTCTCTGGCCAGGTTATAGGCTATATTTTTTTACGAAGGCGGTCTCGAAGGTCTTTGGGCATTAGATAGTCTTAGAGATAATGGTGTAAGTTATATTTAAAAAAAAACTGGAGTCTCCTCGATCGCGCCAAGCTGACATATTAACTATTCAACTTATTTGTTAAATTTTCAATATAAATTTCTTAATAATAGCCAAATGCGCAAACGAAGGTCTTCGGGCATTAGATAGACTTAAAGATAATGGTTTAAGCTACATTTTAAAAAAAAACTGGAGTTTCTTCGATCGCGCCAAGTTGACATATTAACTATTCAACTTATTTGTTAAATTTTCAATATAAATTTCTTAATAATAGCCAAATGCGCAAACGAAGGTCTTCGGGCATTAGATAGACTTAAAGATAATGGTTTAAGGTACATTTTAAAAAAAAACTGGAGTTTCTTCGATCGCGCCAAGTTGACATATTAACTATTTAACTTATTTGTTAAATTTTCAATATAAATTTCTTAATAATAGCCAAATGCGCAAACGAAGGTCTTCGGGCATTAGATAGACTTAAAGATAATGGTTTAAGATACATTTTAAAAAAAAACTGGAGTTTCTTCGATCGCGCCAAGTTGACATATTAACTATTTAACTTATTTGTTAAATTTTCAATATAAATTTCTTAATAATAGCCAAATGCGCAAACGAAGGTCTTCGGGCATTAGATAGACTTAAAGATAATGGTTTAAGGTACATTTAAAAAAAAACTGGAGTTTCTTCGATCGCGCCAAGTTGACATATTAACTATTTAACTTATTTGTTAAATTTTCAATATAAATTTCTTAATAATAGCCAAATGCGCAAACGAAGGTCTTCGGGCATTAGATAGACTTAAAGATAATGGTTTAAGCTATATTTAAAAAAAAACTGGAGTTTCCTCGATCGCGCCAAGCTGACATATTAACTATTCAACTTATTTGTTAAATTTTCAATATAAATTTCTTAATAATAGCCAAATGCGCAAACGAAGGTCTTCGGGCATTAGATAGACTTAAAGATAATGGTTTAAGCTACATATAAAAAAAAAACTGGAGTTTCTTCGATCGCGCCAAGTTGACATATTAACTATTCAACTTATTTGTTAAATTTTCAATATAAATTTCTTAATAATAGCCAAATGCGCAAACGAAGGTCTTCGGGCATTAGATAGTCTTAAAGATAATGGTTTAAGCTACATTTTAAAAAAAAACTGGAGTTTCTTCGATCGCGCCAAGTTGACATATTAACTATTCAACTTATTTGTTAAATTTTCAATATAAATTTCTTAATAATAGCCAAATGCGCAAACGAAGGTCTTCGGGCATTAGATAGACTTAAAGATAATGGTTTAAGCTACATTTTAAAAAAAACTGGAGTTTCTTCGATCGCGCCAAGTTGACATATTAACTATTCAACTTATTTGTTAAATTTTCAATATAAATTTCTTAATAATAGCCAAATGCGCAAACGAAGGTCTTCGGGCATTAGATAGTCTTAAAGATAATGGTTTAAGCTACATTTTAAAAAAAACTGGAGTTTCTTCGATCGCGCCAAGTTGACATATTAACTATTCAACTTATTTGTTAAATTTTCAATATAAATTTCTTAATAATAGCCAAATGCGCAAACGAAGGTCTTCGGGCATTAGATAGACTTAAAGATAATGGTTTAAGCTACATTTAAAAAAAAAACTGGAGTTTCTTCGATCGCGCCAAGTTGACATATTAACTATTTAACTTATTTGTTAAATTTTCAATATAAATTTCTTAATAATAGCCAAATGCGCAAACGAAGGTCTTCGGGCATTAGATAGACTTAAAGATAATGGTTTAAGGTACATTTAAAAAAAAACTGGAGTTTCTTCGATCGCAACAAGTTGACATATTAACTATTCAACTTATTTGTTAAATTTTCAATATAAATTTCTTAATAATAGCCAAATGCGCAAACGAAGGTCTTCGGGCATTAGATAGTCTTAAAGATAATGGTTTAAGCTACATTTAAAAAAAAAACTGGAGTTTCTTCGATCGCGCCAAGTTGACATATTAACTATTTAACTTATTTGTTAAATTTTCAATATAAATTTCTTAATAATAGCCAAATGCGCAAACGAAGGTCTTCGGGCATTAGATAGACTTAAAGATAATGGTTTAAGCTATATTTAAAAAAAACTGGAGTTTCCTCGATCGCGCCAAGCTGACATATTAACTATTCAACTTATTTGTTAAATTTTCAATATAAATTTCTTAATAATAGCCAAATGCGCAAACGAAGGTCTTCGGGCATTAGATAGACTTAAAGATAATGGTTTAAGCTACATTTTAAAAAAAACTGGAGTTTCTTCGATCGCGCCAAGTTGACATATTAACTATTCAACTTATTTGTTAAATTTTCAATATAAATTTCTTAATAATAGCCAAATGCGCAAACGAAGGTCTTCGGGCATTAGATAGTCTTAAAGATAATGGTTTAAGCTACATTTAAAAAAAAAACTGGAGTTTCTTCGATCGCGCCAAGTTGACATATTAACTATTCAACTTATTTGTTAAATTTTCAATATAAATTTCTTAATAATAGCCAAATGCGCAAACGAAGGTCTTCGGGCATTAGATAGACTTAAAGATAATGGTTTAAGCTACATTTAAAAAAAAAACTGGAGTTTCTTCGATCGCGCCAAGTTGACATATTAACTATTTAACTTATTTGTTAAATTTTCAATTTAAACTTAATAATAGCCGAATGTACAATCGAAGGTCTTCGGGCATTAGATAGTCTTAAAGATAATGGTTTAAGCTATATTTTAAAAAAAAAACTGGAGTCTCCTCGATCGCGCCAAGCTGACATATTAACTATTCAACTTATTTGTTAAATTTTCAATTTAAATTTCTTAATAATAGCCGAAGGCGGTCTCGAAGGTCTTCGGGCATTAGATAGTCTTGAAGATAATGGTGTAAGCTATATTTAAAAAAAAAACTGGAGTCTCCTCGATCGCGCCAAGCTGACATATTAACTAAAATTATTTGTTATTTTTGTTCTTATTTATTTTTTTTATGTACATTAAGTTTTGATTAGTTTTTATTACGATAATAATTAATCGTGTTTGTAATTAATTCAACTATATTTTTCAATAATCCTAAACAATAATTCCGTAGTCCAAGCGGGCGAAGCCACGCGGGCCCAGCTAATTCACATTGCCTTGGAAACAAATGCAACTAAATTCAAATTGTTAGATTCTTCTTGTACAATTTTATTTTATGTTATTAAGGATATTACAAAACTAATATTAAAAATAAGGTATTGGCACCAGTCTTGGTTTAATGTGTGATTTGATGACAATCGGTAAATAGGTGTCAAAATAGTGAACATTTTTAAACAAATCATTAGTATAATTTATTTATTAATTATTATATTATCATAGCAACTACTTTACATTGTTTCAAATTTGACGATTCTTTCTTTTATATCTTTTGTGTCGTATTATAATCATTAGCAGGTGTCCATCACTGCGTGTTCATTACTGTTTTTACTTTATCCATAACTGGAGAAAAAAACATAAACAAAATTGAAGGCAATAATTTAAAAAAACAAACTATATTTGCGGACTTTGGTAATTAAATTGATTAAAAAAAGAGTTACTTGTTTTATTAGTAACATGAGTTCATGAGAATTACAAAAAAGAAGCCCGTCAATCACAAAAACAGTAAACCTTGCTCGTATAGCGGCCATAACTGGTGCCAGTACCTTATAAGAAAAATAATATGGAAGTCATACCGTTATTTTACATTACATACATTAATTTCAATATTTTCTAATTATGAATTGTTCTTCAAAGAGCTGATCAGTGATCACTTTGGTCTGTGAATAATGGCTGAATTCATGTTATATTATTTGTAATTATCAGTTTGGTAATTTGTTCATTACTCGTCACACAGTTAAACTGTTTGAACGGTGATATGTGATATGGTGGTATATAGTACACTTATATGTTTGATCGTTCTGTTTTTGAGTTAAACAATACAAGAGTAAATTTAAAATTGAATTTTTGTATTTAAAAAAGAAAATCATTTCGGTCATAATATATTTTGATGTTTGCATAAAATCAAATCAAGATAGTAACCGCTAAAGCCTAGTGTGTAAAATGTCTAAAATACGTTCGTAATTATGTTAAAATCGGATAGAAAAGTTATGTGAAATAGTTTTATAATTTAAGTAATTTTTCAATATCCGATAAAATATCGAGGGTCCATAAACGAAGAGCTACGGCAGACGTGAAGAGGTTGATGTAGTGGAACACATAAAGTACACACACGTATGTACATGTTAGGTTTTTGGTCAATACATATTCTTTAAATTTAGCTATAGATATTTTATTTCTTACTCGATCGATTGCGATGTTTATATCACCGAAATAATGTTTTCATTAATATCTTTTTATACAAAGTTTTATAGGGTAACGATCTTAATAAAACATAACTGCAATTAAATGTTAAACTATAAATTGAATAATATTTAGACATAAAAAAATTTACGTATGAAAATATTTCTTGAAAAATTATATATAATTGTTTTTACCGTAATTAATATTTTATGCTTACAATTAGCTGTCAAATAACTTTATAAATATAAATAAATAGAGGTGAGGGGATACATTGGGACGTTTCGGATATTTTTTAACATGATTTTCATATTCTCTAATATATGGGATTTGTCAAAAATTAAATTCACCTTAAATTAATTTGACAATATCCAAATGTCAATAATATAATTCATATTTGTGAAATAACTATTCTGACAATTCGAATTTAATTGCATTTGTTTCAAAGGCAACATGATTTAGTAGACGCAGGCCCCTCTTTCCCACTGGGCACTCTGGGCACGTGCCCAGGGCACCGCGATCGATAGGGGCCCCCATATCACCAAACGATAACCAAAATTTATTACCGAAAAACATATTTATTTCGAAATTAAATTAATTTTTTAAATAAATTCTTATATATTTATATAGTAACTAAATGAGTCTACGTCTTATTTTCTTGTATTTAAATCGATATTTGTATGAAAAGTTGAAGTTCACTGCATGAAATTTCACTAAAAAATTTTGATTTTTGATTTCGTTAAAAGTATGTTTATTGTATAGAAAATGACGTGAAAAGTTGTTTGTTTCAAACCGCAGGTCTGTATCTCAAACCGTTCTCGAGATATAGCCTCTCAAAGTTTTAGTTTTTTCAAATTTTTGGAGAAAAAATGGAATAACTTTTGAACGCGTGGTCGGAATTGAATTTAGTTGACGGATTTGAAATCAGCGTGTCAAAATCTATATAATGACATGTATAATACTTTAAAAACCGAAAAAAAAATTTTTGCCAAAAATCGACATTTTTTTAAGGTATACCCCTTTGAATTTTTTCGATTTTTCGCGAATTTTTTTTTTTCGAGTTTTAAGGTAATATACATGTCATTATATAGATTTTGATACGCTGATTCCAAATCCGTCAACTAAAATCAATTCCGACCACGCGTTCAAAAGTTAGGGCCATTTTTCTTCAAAATTTTGAAAAAAATTGAAACTTTGAGAGGCTATATCTCGAGAACGGTTTAAGATACAGACCTGCGGTTTGAAGCATTCAACTTTTCACGTCATTTTCTATACAATAAACATACTTTTAACAAAATCAAAAATTCGAAATTTTTTAGTGAAATTTCCTGCAATAAACTTCAACTCGTCATATAAATATCGACTAAAATACAAGAAAATAAGACGTAGAGGTATTATAATTTTATAATTGAGCGTGTAAATTAATATTAAATGCTATTTTTGGTTAAAATGTTTGAGTTGCCGCATAAAGATGAATATTCTAATAATATTTTTAAATTATTTATTAACTGAAATTATTAAATTATTATATTTGTATTAATTTACCCATAAAGTAAGGGAAGCACTGCTTCCCCTGCTTCCATGGACGCTTCGCCACTGATCTATTAATTTATGCTTATCTACTTTTATTTGTCTATCCTAACAAAATAGTGCTCTGTCAAGGTCATAGGGGCCCCATTATCCTAATGTGCCCAGGGCCTCCAATAGATTAAAGACGGCCCTGAGTAGACGTATTTATTAGTATTTAAAATTTAAATTTTTAGGGTGGTTTTCACCCTTTCAATGGCTGTTTAGGCAAGTATAAAAAAAGTGTCTCTTAGGTTCTTTTTAGACGATAATAGGGACAAAATTCCGAATATTTCCAAAACTACCATTTGGCGGGCACTGTATTATATAGCCCAGTATGTTTGTCCTAAATTGCCCCGACTGATAACTGTTAATAAAAAAAACTCTTACAAATGTATGGGTAGGTTTAAAAATAACCGACACTACTAAAATACAGCATAACATTACATTTAAATGATTTAATAAATATAAAAAAGTAATTCACTTATTTAAAATGTAAATTTTACAATAACCATTAATAATTAATTTTGAAACTCCCGATCAACTCAGTAATATAACAGATATAGCTGTTCTATGCAATAAGCATGAATTAAATTCAAAATGTCCTATTGTACCTCGCGTCCCAATGTCCCCTCTCTCCCCTAAATTAATTTAGAAAGGATAAAATATTTTATCTTTTAAATATTTCAGCTATCAAAGCATTTTTAGTTTTTGAATATTTCAGTCATGAGAATGCATTCAATTTCATGCCACTGAAAATAAAAGCGTGCGGCTTTTAATCTTACGTAATTTACAAAATCTATAAAATGTATTTAAACAATACGTACATAAATTTCAAAAATATTTATAAACATTAAGTTACAAAAATGGATTCTCTACGTTTTTTTTCTACGAGTTTTTATTTTTTGTGGCATGAACCCACTGAAAACTTTTTGATGACTGAAACAGTCTAAAACTGGAAATGTTTTGATATGTTACAATGCAAATAAGTAAATTTCAATGTAAACTGGACGACCACTTTTGGAATTCACTGTACCTATGTATGTTATTGTTAGTATCCATGTTCGTCTGACCGCCAATCAATTTTTAAAGCTTTTTCAATATTAAGGAAAAGCTTTTAAGCTGAAATAAAACTATAAAAAGAAATATAAAATACTCCATCACAGAAATATTATGTTTACTTTTCAGTTTATTGATCAAACATCTTTTCAATTAAGAGAACATAAATTTTATTTTATAATATTTGTAGTTAATATTTCCATATGTACTAATACGCGTATACATGTTTTATTCATTATAAAAAATATTAATCTAAAATGTTATGTTATGAATATAAATCATTTTCAATAGACTTCAGTTTTCAATACTTTATGGAAATTATGTTAAGAACAATCGGATACAAACTGAATCGTTGTCCTTTACATAAATCGTTTGATAATAATAAATGGATACACATTATAATAACCTTAATAGAGACGTAACTTCCTTTATTTGTATTCCAGATTTTGATTCAGAATACGCTACATTGAATTAGAAACAATATACTTGTACATATTTAACCCTTTCAGTCGTTTAACCCAAAGTTACGTAAAATTTATTTAAATGTAAAAGGTTGAATAAAAATATAGGTTGAAAAATAAAATCAATATTATAGACATAAAATAAAGTTAGAAATACATAAACATAGCATTACATATATCCATGAAAAAACAATAGAGGATTGAATTTTAGAAGTGTTTGAAACAATTCTCTTGATACCAAAGGGTTAAATAAGTTTTCAATAGAACCTATGCCGATAAGCAGAACAAAATTCATCTATGTTTATATGCAAGAAAAGATGTTAAGAGATCTGAATGCATATACAGGATGTGTCAAAACAAAAATAACATCTGGAATTCTAGAAAAAAACATGTCTCTTTTTTGCTTGTGATTTTAAAAAATAGATTAGAGTTTTTCAATTTTTTCAATAAATAAAATTTGAACCGAGTTAGTTGTTAGAATCAAATTTATTTTGAATGGTACACATTTTTATTTTTATAGGGAATTTTCTAGAGCTCATTTTTTAAATATTTTTTGCGTTAGTTGTACTAATAGATTTACAGATATTAAAAAAAAGTTGGTACAATTTATGCAGAGATGGGTGATCATACAAAATATATCAATATGCCATTTTTATAGAGTATTTTATGACCTTTATTTTTAATGCTAACCATTTTTGTCGTAGATTTGATAAATAGGGAGATATTTTCAAAAAACTCATTTCAGACGCTTTTCATGAAGTAAAAACGCGAATACAAATCTTGAGGCTTCTGAGTGTAAGTCGTGTCGATTTGTTCGTGTTATCGGCCAACGTTTCGTCACATATTGCAGTAGACATCTTCAGGGCTCTTCTAAAAGTGAACTTTAACGATTTGGTGGTGTTTTCGACGCTACTTACACCCAGAAGCCAAGATCCCATTATGGCTAGATTATGTGGCTAGATTAGTGAACTATTTTGTCAAATCGTAGATACGCGGTACCAATTAAATATTGAAGCTCGATTAGGTTAATAGTAAGTTGGCTGAAATGGTAGTCGTAATGACTAAGTAAGGATAGCTGTGTGACTTATAAAAAGAGCGGTCCGATACGTAAATAGGTATACGTGTAAGCGGTTACTACTGTATACTGTACACTGTCTACAAGCAACAGCAACCGACTCAATGTCAGCCTTAAAACACTTGATATTAATTTCCCTTGTGGGCAATATATCCTTTCTCCAGGGACTAGGTATTTTGTCGACACTCCTCCTCAATTTCTCACAGTCGTTTATTCGACTCGTCCCGTCTCTGTTTTTCTACACTCGCCCCCGTTTTATACAACACTACACTACACTTGCACACACACACCCACGCACACACGCACACACACACACACGGACATACCACACCGACAAACACTGTTTAGGAAAAGAAGAGTTATTACTTGTTTTGTTCTTTTCTCTGCGATTAGACTCTGGTCCTATAACGTGAACACCTTCGCGTACACATACACTTACACCCATACACACTCGCTTTTATAATGTGTGTGTGTACTGTGAACGTTTACTTCCTTGTGGAGGTTGAAATTATCACTCCTTGACCATATCCAGAACCGTACTAGATATGTTTCAACCTAAAGAGCAGTATTCTTCAAAATTGAAAAATGTATACAATCTTTCATTCTGATATCTTTGTTAATACTTTTATTTAGTTTATTTATCTCTATATATAAAAATTAATACATATTATAGACTCGGGAATTACTGAACCGATTTCAATGCGGTTTTCACCAATAGAATTTATCTGTGCAGTATCGTGGCTATTAATATTTTATGAAAACCTAAGATTTATATTTATCAAGTCGTGTTTTGTTTCCATGATGTTGTAGCATACAACTGTCATTTGGGTATATAAAAACATAGTACCTAATCATGGAATACAGAATTCTATAATTTATATATTTATCTAAATCTATAATTTACGGTTTCAATATTTTATTTTATTAATTTAGGTTGATTTTTGACACATGTTAACAATTAAATATTTTGAAATTTGAAATATAAAGAAATATTTCACTTTCATAACCTATTATTTTTATTTTTTTATTTTCATACAAATTCTAAGACGGGACCTGGTGTTTCCTGGGAGTTTGAACTTATAATATTATACGATTTTCTTAACAATTCGTGGTGAACCGTGTGTTGTGGGAATGTTGAATATTTTAGGTCACTATTATTTTGCGGATATTAATCCGGGTAACACCAGGTTAGTTATATTATATTATCTAAAAGTAGCTAAAAATTTTAATTAATCTATGAGTGAAAGGAACTCGTCTTCTTAGGTTAATCAATTAATTAAAATGAGTAGTAAAAAACGTGATTTGTTTCAAGCACGTCTCACTCATAAACTAAGTGAAATTAAAGATCGTAAAGTGAAAATAAATAAACAGAAATCGATCACTAATAAAAGTTGAGTGAATGCCTTCTCTAGAAATAGGATAAAAAGACGATTACGTGCAAGAGGGCCTAAATCTAAAGGGTCCTAACATGATAGGGTGGTCTTTACCATTGTCTGTGTCTCTCCCCGATTCTCCCACACGCCACACGCACCCGCAAACCGTTACATTTTCCGGTTTGACCTGATCGAACCATGTGTCGAAATTTTCATTAGTAAAATCGTGATAAATTGTGAGTAATTGGAAGAAATGGCCTTATGATGGATCTTCATCGTGTAAAATAAATTTGGTGATTTTTTATGCACTTAGGTAATCAATTTTTGATGGCCGTTCCGGTATCGAATATATATTTTTCCACATTTTACTTATTTTGTTCTTTCCTTTTTCTCTGTTCGGCGGGCGAGAAAAAAATGTCTGATCATTTTTAATAAACATGATAAATTATTACTTTATATGTAGTGTTTTCAAAAAGCTTCACGTGAGAAAAGACTAGATTAGGTTTAGGTAAGTCTCGAGTCATCTCGGATTTATAACTTACAGTCTCGTACCAATTCTATTTGTGTGTCCCATTTTAATCTATCACCCCCTTATTTTTTTTATCTATCAACTAAAATAAAGTTAATGGTTTTCGAGTAAAAAATTAACGAAAATCTCTAATTATTTTGTTAAATGTTAAATAAAAATGAAGTAGAAAAGTCCAGTTTGTCACTGCATATCTAGGAAAAAAATCGTAGAGTAAAAAGTGAAAATTCATTGAAAAATAGTACCTACTTACAATTAGTAACATTACCAAAATCGTCATTTTGGCATTTTTTCAAAAACCTGACGTGATGGAACAATTGGGGCAACTGACTCGGTTTCAGCCCGCCAAAAACCTCCAAAATCACCACAAAATGATGTCGGCTTATGTTAATTATAATCTTTTAAAACCGAGACTTATAAACAGAAATGCAATATTTTATAGTAAACGAATATACAATAATAATAAGAGTTAGTAATTAAACGCATTTTTAAATTTTGATACAAATTCTTTGCTTATAATATTATATACATATCTGTAAGTTAAAATTGAACAAAGAACGAAAAAAGTGACATATCTAAGCTCTCCGGTCAAAATTAGAATTGTTAAACGTGAAATAAAATGCGCATAAGAATTTTTGATAAAAAAGAGAGCATTCGGTAGGTATACGTCAAAAAAACTCTAGATTTCATTTTTCTATGTGTGAATTTTTCGCGCGTTGAATTTACACACTGGAAGACAAAAGATTTCCATATGAAATGATGTGAATGAATGCTTTTTACATATACATACATTCAAAAGGTACATTTATAACGAAAATTAATCAAAAAAACATCTATGGTTAAACGTATTAACGGAATTTTTCTATATAACTATTTCTAAATTATTTATGTACCCATCGACAAACGAATAAAAAAAATGCTTACATATATACTACTAACTTTCTTATACGCTGATATACAGTATGTCCCAAGATACATGTAACAAGAAGAAGAAAAATGTTACTACAGGATGTTTTATAAGGAAAGTTGTAAAAATAACCAAGAATAAACTACCCATATTTTTCAAAATAGGAAAAAAATCCACTAAGAAAGTTTGTTAGAATGCAATTTTGTAATCCTATACCGAATTTCAGTTAGATATTTTATTGTGAAGTGAAAAGTAGGGTTGGAGATAAATTAATAACTAAATGTGTCTCTATTAAAATATCTAATTAATTTATTGAAAGTGTTATTTTTATTTAATGCTTTGAAATTCGGTATATGGTTACAAAATTTCATTCTAACAAAGGATGGATTTTTTCATATTTTAGTAGTTTGTTCTTGGTTATTTCCACAACTTTGTTTATAAAACACTCTGTAGAAGATCAATCCAACAAATTTTTGGTATACGTTAGTTTTATACGTCATTCCGAAATTTGAAAAAAATTGTTACATCTATTCTGGGACACACTGTATAAAATAAATCATTCCAGTAAAATAATAAAAGATAGAAAAAATAACGAGATTTATATTATAACTTTTATCTAACAATAAGACATTTTTATCTAATTTCATAAATAGACAGACACACAGACATCATAGTCAGAATAGATTCAGAGAAAATCAAAATAAATATTGCCATCAAAATCCAGAATTCGAATAAAACATCTATGGTTAAAAGTATTAACTGAATTTTTTTATATAACTATTTCTAAATTATTTATGTAACCATTGACAAATGAATAAAAAAAAGAATAAAATATTTCAAGTAAGTTAAAACACAAAAAGTTAAATAGTTTTCTTAATTCTATAGTGATTTATATATTCCTTAAGTGCTTCTACAAAAGATACCCTTATATAACCCACCCCACCCCCACCTTGGCAACTGAACTGGTTTGAAAACAATTACCAAGCAAGCTGCTTTCTTTTCGTTTCTCTACAAAAAGTTCTCTTTTTTAGATCAACGTTGAAAGTACATCAAATGATATTGTAAATAAAAACAATGTTTTTTTGTTATATATGTAATTTATAAAGTATTTTCATAATGTCTATTAAATAAATTTATACATTAATTTTTATTCTAAGACACTTAATTTTTTAAAATGATTAATGCGTCTATATTTTACTGACATTAAATTTATTGACAATAAAATTTAATCAGGTTTAGTAAAACCATCAGAAATTGTCTAGTATTAAGTTTTTGATGTTTAATTAAATGTACTAAATTATAAATATTTATTGATATTTGGTTACTGCTATTTCTGAATTATAATCTATAGACACTTAACTCTAAAACAGCTTAATTTGATGTCAAATTGGGTGTCAGATTGGTGGACATTTAAACTTATTATTAGTGTAATCTATTTATTTATTATATATTATTATCGTAGCATATGCTTTACATTATTTCTAATTTTACGACTCTTTATTTTATAACTTTCGTGTCGTAGTACTTATCATTCTGTAATCATTAGCAAGTGTCCATCACTGGGTGTACATTACTTACTTACATACTGAAGAAAAAAAAACAATGAGTTTAAAAATATATATGTATTTACGAATTTTGGTAATTAAATTGATTTAATAAAGAAGTACTTGTTTTATTAGTAACATGTGTCCATAAGAATTACAAAAAAAGCCCATAAATCCCAAAAAAAACTATATCTTGCTCGTAAAGCGGCCAAGACTGGTGCCAGTACCTTATTTAATTTAAAATCTGTGTGATAATATATTATGATATACGGCAAGGACGTTTATTATATTTTATATAAGATCTACTTCCCCAGTAAAATCTAAAAAATGCAAATATAGTATAAAACAATATTTCAAAAGGATATAAGGTACTGGCACCAGTCTTGCCCCCTTTAAGAGCAAAGTATACTGTTTTTTTTTGTAATTCTTATGTTATTAATAAAACAAGTACTTCTTTATTAAATCAATTTAATTACCAAAGTCCGTAAATATATATATTTTTTAATTATAGTTATATTTTATTATATGTTTTTTCTCCAGTAATTGATAAAGTAAAATCAGTAATGGGCACTCAGTGATGGACACTATAAGTTATAAAATAAAAACTCATCAAATTTGAAACAATGTAAAGCAGATGCTATAATAAAAAAAAAATTTATAAATAGATTATACTAATAATTAGCTTAAATGTCCACCATTTTGACACACACTGGCCAATTGTCATCAAATTATTAGATTATGATTCAGTAATGGCAGTTAAAAAATATTAATAAATGTTTCTAATTTAGTACATTTAATTAAACAAGTGTCGAACACTGGGGTATGATTCAAGATTGGTTCCAGTACCTTATGTATTATTTAATTAGGACAAAAGAATATTTATTTCTTAACGCACAGTTCATATTAATTAAAGATTTGTTAAAGTTTTATAGGAAAATATAATTTATTTTTAGAAAAGGCCTGTCTCTCTAAAAGCATCCTACAAATTATTTGTCATCAAAAGGTATAAACGTGTTTTTTACACGTTAGGAAAGATAGTGGACTATTCTTTCATCGTGCATTCTTGGAGCGTATCTACAAGAAGGCGTAGGTCGAATGGAGGGTGGGTAGGGGGAGGGGGGAAGCTCAAAGGGGGTCGAGAAAGAATAACAAATAACACCTAGAGTTTTTTACGTTATTTACGCCGTTTTGCGCACATTTAGACGGGGCTCAAAAAACTAAAATAACGAAAATGTAGTATGTACTATATAAGGAGATATTTTGTGAGTAAAAACGGCATGGCCATGCGACATTCAAAGTAATGTTTGTGTATATTATATGGGTGTTCATCTGAACAAGACAAAGGCTGGAGACGTGAGGGACTTAAAAATGGCACACCAAATGTATCTCATCTAATATTTTTCCTCTACCTTTTATAATACATCAAATAAATTATTTCGCTAGATTAATATGTACAGGAAAATATATAATTTTTTATAATTCTTTACAATTAGATTCAGTCTTTTACAAAAAGCCTTTGTATAATAGCTTTGCATTTATTTTATTTCATCTTTGTAACATATACAGGGTTATTCAAATATATAAATATTATTAAAATTTAGTATCCTTATTGCAATACGGATTGTAATTTTTATTCAGGAAAAACGATATTCTAATATCAGTGATACCTAAATAAAGTTTGGATCCATACTTTTAACTAATCCTGTATTACGTGCATTATCAGGCTCATCTTATCTATTTTTTCTCTCTCTATACCTATAAGGAAGTTTGTTGATGAACTCTGATTCGAACCCTAAAGTTAATTCAATTATGTTATTAGTGTATTTAAAAATTTCGACAGCTTTGAACATTATTCATAATGTTGAAGTTGCAAAACAATATAATAATTTATATACCAGATTCTCTAGAGACATATATATTATATTCATACTATATTTTAACTTCTGTCAAATTTTCTTATTATTTTTTTATATTTCTATATTGGATACACATTTTTTGTTCCAAATTTAAAATTTAAAAACATGCAAATATGTATATAGATCGTTTCTTAAATAACAGTTAATAATAAAAATTTCAATATAATTGTACCAGTTAGGGGTTGAATTTTGGGAAATGCTGAAATACGTATTTTATTATTTGTATTGTAGAGTAATTATTTTAAATTTCAAGTAAATCAGACCAAAAAATATTTTTCCCATACAAACTTTTACACCCCCGTAGGGATTGAATTTCGAAAAATCCTTTCTTAGTGGGTGCTTACGTCATAAAAAAAAGACACCCCTGAAATTTCACGTTTTTAGGTCAGAACATGATAGATTGATTTGAAATTTAAATAAATAATACTGGATTATATTGCAAACTTTTTTAAAGTTGGTGTGACTGATAGTTTCTTGAGTTTTGTCTCCAAAATCATAATGTTTTTATTTATCCACCCCGTATGTATTAAGATGTTATGCCGTAACAAAATGTTAGCGCAGCAGAAAATACGAAATCCTTTCACAAAAGGAATATTGAATTCACAGAAGTTGACATTGATAAATTTATTTATACTGGAATTGACTTAAATGCAATAGACGCAAGGGTAGATGTTTAAATTAAAATTGTAAATATCACAACTGGCATTTGAGGTCCTTAGCTCACTAATGTATATATGTATTATACAGTCTAACTTCGACTTCAAAAACATTTTATTACAATTTGGTGTTAGAATCGATTCAGACTATCGTGCCGGTCTCGGTCCGGTCTCGCTCCAGTCAAATATTCAGTATAGTATACTATAGAGATTCCTATAGTTTGAATGATTTCATTGTTTATTGTATATTTATATTTGATTGGAGCGAGATCAGACCGAGACCGACTCGAGAGTTTAGATCGACCCTTAGGATGTACCTAATGTAATAAAGTTCATTTTAAAATCTGTCCCAAGTAATTTTATTTGATTATTAATACATATTAGTTTAACATCATAAGACTGTAGGCAATGCCCTCGACGATTTAGCATTGTCGATAATGTTTAGAGGTGTACCGGAATTCCGGTCGGAACTCACAATGTAGATTTAAAGTGAATATTTTAACGTCTCTACTATTTTGTTATTATTATTTTTATATTATATTATTATAAATGTAATTAATGCTATATTATAGCTATACAAAAAATTTACGAAGCTGTAAAAATTGCAGAATATGTAGAAAACACAATTTTTATAATTTAATATATTTTCTTAAAGAAATACCAAATAGAACAATGTTATATTAATTTAAGATAATAATCTATGTATTTATATTTAAAATATAATAGTAGTGACGTTAGATGTGAATTCCGGTACAACTCTAATAATGTCCGCTTAAAACCGGACCAGGTTTTAATTTGATAATTTTAATTTGTTATAGAAAAAATTGATTTCTATATAATATAGATTCAAACTAAGGTATCAGCCCCCTTTCAGATTTAGTATGTTGTATAGTAGGGGTATCAAACACATATGAAAATAGACCACCAAATTTAGTCTAAGAGAATCTACGAGTATAAAAAAGTATTTTCACATTTTTTACTTCCATGTTCTGAATATTTATATGGAAGTAATACCGTCGAAAAATCGTGTCTGAGATTCTGATTGTACTACCTTCAAAACTTAAAAAAGTTAATTTCCTAATGGCGGCTGTGCGTGTGTCTGTGTGTCTGGATGTAGAATTTTATTTCGTTCACGATAACTACTGTAAAAATGCACCAATCTGAATTATTTTTGGGGAAAATGTTTTTCTCAGTGAGTATTGATTTTATCGTCTAAAAAGTGAACGTTGCGAGTATTATCTATATAATTTTGATTAGACTTGATACATTTGTAGTTCAGTTGAACCTTAAGGACATTTATTATTTTTACGTGCCTAAACAGCTTTTGAAGGGGTGGAAACCACCCTCAAAATTTAAATTTTTAAATACTAATTAATACGCCATTAATTAATGTTGACTTAGAAACAAATGCAACTAAATTCAAATTGTCAAATTAGTTATTCTACGAATGTGTATTATGTTTTTGACATTAGGACATTAGAAAACTAATAATTATATACAACTGCTGTAACCGTCGCAATGTTTTTTATGTATTGCGAAATCGATATTCATAATAGTGAGTTATATAAATAAAATATTTAAAAAAAAAATTATATTTCAATATTATTTAAAAAGATTGAAAGAACATGGAAGTCATGTAGGGTTCTCCATACCAAAGCAAGTTTTAGACCGCATTCTAGGGTGTAACGGGCCGCGTGTTTGATACTTCTGTTGTATAATGATTGTGTATTTTTTATTTTTATATTGATTACTAATAACAGTTATAATTAATACATATTTGGTGTAATTATGATATATACATATATATACTTATCTAGATTTTACGTATGTATGCACAAATGAATTGCTAGATTTATCTATATTAATTCAATCAATTACAATAATGAATTAATTAATTATTTAAGTTACACAATTAGAATGACATTTCTGATCTAAAATAATAAATTAGTCTTTGTATGACATATATGTACATATGTGGGAGTTAATATTAAATAAAATAATATTATATTATTCTTTTTGTGAATTCACATTCCAGGCAAAATATAAAATTATCTTAATTAACGTCTCTGAATTATTTATTCTTGTTCTTTATTATAGTAAAATAAAAGCAAGTGAAATATAGTTTCACTTCTAACAAAATCATTAAACTAAATTCAGTTGAACTTAGAGAGTAGAGTACCTATTCTTAACCTGAATTTTGCCCGGGGTTGCAAACTATTTTGTTGGATCAATATAAAAGAAAAATTTATACAATATTAATATCACCAGGGACGTTGCAAACATGTATAATATAGAATAAATATATAATTCAAAAGCGAGAAGCGAATCGGGCATCTACGTGAGTTCTATCTCTACCGAAAGAACGGCAGATCTTGCGCAGTGCTGGCAAAACGGTGGCATACGCGTAAATTACATACATACACACTCACACACACACACACACACATACATACATACATACGAGCGCACACACACACGCCTGCACGGACTGCAGTCTATGTAATATGTATACAAGAAAAATTCGTCAAAATAGTACGCTTGATTTTTGTGTATGTATAAAATTTTGTTTTATATTATCATACATTAAATAATAAATGAGATTCAAAATTGCAAAACTTAAGATAGCGTCTGTATTGAAAGGGAACATAATTTTACCTAGAATTAGTATCTCGCTTCGTGTTTATTAATATTTTCAAAAATCTGGCTAGCTGAAATATTTATATATTATTCTAGTTGCAATATAAACCCCTGTTTAGCGTCATAATATTAAAATTCATCTCTATATATAAAAATGAATGTTCGTTTGTATGAGGCTTAGAGACTCGGGAATTACTGAACCGATTTCAATGCGGTTTTCACCAATAGTTAGATAATTTTTCTTAATATTTTAAGAAAATCTAAGATTTAACATTACTTTATCAAGACGTGTTTAAAACATATAGTACCTAGCCATGGAAAATACAGAATGTTGGGTGGGAATGTTGGGTGAGCATGATTACGTTATGTTTAATTAAATTAATATATCCCCGGGTCCAATGTACTAGTTATATATAAATTACACAAAATTCAAAATCTTCGTAAAATTTTTTAGTTTTTAGTTTTATTTATAAAAAATTCAGATCATTTCGATCAATAAAAAATACCGGTATAATGAAAAAATAATTTAATTTTACAATTAATTCTGTGATTAAAACTTCGCTTAATTTTTCTACCACTGCAAATACATTAATTTTACTTCAGTTTTCAAGCTGAAATCTTTCAAACTCGACTATTCATGTTCGTTTTTTGTTTTTTTCGTTGCATTGATTGATAAATTTATCGAAGAATGGCAAAATTTGAATCTAAATAGTAGCTCCTGTTATACTCAACTGATTTTTTTAGCTTTAAGTTCAAGTTAAGTGGCAGATATTTGTTGTTATATTAAGTAACTGAACTTTTACAATGAAACATTTTTTTTACTAATATCTATTGCTTTTGTAAATGAAAAATTTTAAAAATAAATTAATTAAATGATTATTTAATAATTCAAAAGACACCCGGTGTGTAAAAATATTATGAATAAAAATGATAAACAGTAAAACGGCAGTTCGTGAAACGGACAATGTCTATTCTATTGAAACAAATCCGAACGAACTAAGCTCCATAGACTACACCATAGAAACATAGAGATGACATTTGCCTAGTTTCATGTGCTATGTTTGTATTGACAGTGTAAGTTTTCGTTATAAAAAACTAAAAAAATCGTTTTTTGAAAAAGATTCCAAAAATGAGATATTATACTTATTGTATTTTTGATGTTTCGTGTAATATTACATATATTTGAGTCAAACATTAATGGTAAGTTACTTTTTAAATCTTATTTCTGCGTAGTTTAGTTTGTCAAATAATTTTAAAGGTTAGGTATATTTAAATAGTAATGTTGATTGTAAAAATTAAATAGACTGGCTAAAATATCTTAAAGGTAACAAATAGGCTCATGTTAAAGGACTTCAGAACTTATTTTGAATTAATTATAATTAATTTTACAATTAGACTTGATGAAACAAAATTTTAAAATTAAGTACTTAGTAATAATACAAATAGTAGATTAAAAATGATTAATTATAGATCTCAGAATATTTGTTTAGTTTGAATTAAATTATATTTGATAGGTACCACATTTGTACCATAGTCCGTTTCATAACACCCATTGTCCTTTTCAATGCAACGAAACGGACAAAAATGATTTTTTTTTAAACATGTTATTTAACTATTTTCTATTATTTTTGTGTTAAAAAAGATTCAGTTCAAGAAAATCAATTAATTGGAGTATTGTATATCGTATTTGATTTTTTTTATGTTTGTAGTTTTAATAAAAAATTCCCGTTTCCGTATTTATGTTTATTATTATATTACTAATTGTAAGTTAATGTTAAAACTTAGAGTACACTCCCTTTTGCTGAAGCCCTGAGTATGTATGTATAATTAATTCTATAAATTATGTTATAATATAGAGATATGTATATAATATAGTTCGAAAGCATAATCTAAGTGTTTTAAATAGAAAATATTATATCTACTCTGGAATTTATACCATTTTCTATATCCTATTAATTCCTATGTAGTAAATGGTTACTAGAGCTACTAGACAGGCCTTTTAGAATACAAACTATCTCATTATTGAAACTATGGGCAAAATTGCCTCTAATATAGCTATATATACACACCCAGAATTAATATATTAGCAACTTTGTCTTGCAATTGAATCTATACATTTTACTAAAACATAATTTTTATTAAATTTTAGAACAATACATGCAGGGCCGTGTTTACCTACGCGCAGACTACCTAGGCTGCAGCCTATTGGCCCGCATTTTGTATAGACTAATTATAAAATAAAATAAAATACAATGTTATTTTTAAAATAGATTTCAAAAAAAATAGTTTTTATCAGTTTACTATGATCAGCCAGTTCTAACAATTACAATTCATATACAGTAAAGCCAATAAAACAAAAAATACGTTTACACAAACTGCACACGTCTTTACAAAACATTAATCCATAAAGAAAAACATTATTATTAACATTTAATATTTTTTGTGATACGTAACCTTAAATGAACAATTTATAATATTTTAGAGTATTATTAGGTTTTTCATAGTTATTGATACAAGAGATAGGGATAATTTAAATATTAAATTCAGTATCTAAATACTGTGTAGTAAAAAAATATACAATTTTTTTTCCGTCGGTTAATTTTCAAAAAAATCGGTAGGACCCATACCACAGGTTTAGTCTAGGGATCGTCAATATGACCCTGAATACTTGACGTTTTTATATAAAATGAATTGTTTTAAAAAATAAAGAAATGAATAAAAATCTGTATCTGCGTTAATTGCTGTTCTTCTTTTTAAGTATTTAAATAGTTAGCTAATTCATTTACAAATCTAATTTCTTTCTTTATTCTAAGGTACAAAGTAATGAAGTAAATTACTATATAATAGGAGCCAAAAGATACAATCCAAAAGGAAATTAAAATAATTATGTAGTACAAATTTAATTATAATTATGTAAATAAATAAAAGTGAGTTTAATTTAGAGGTTTAATCTTTTATGAATCATACTTACATTAATCATTCTTTAATCTATTTTTTATTTACAATTCACATACATTACATGGCATAGAAATGTAACAAATCAATAATTTATATAAATACATTTATTATACCGTCGTTCATGTGTTGATGACCTTAGAAGTTCACTGCCGTAACCTTATCTTCAATAACGTAGTTTATTTTTGTTTGCATACATAGAATTATTACAAGCTTTTCTTTACGTAAATATATGTAAAATATTATAATACATTTGCGAGATGAACAAGGAATATTGTTCTCAAAGTATGGTATTATCCTCTTTAAATTAGATCCTGTAATTATGTTCATGATAAAGTTAATTCAAATATTTTCTTCTTTTTCTTCTTTCCTTTATCACTTTCTTCAAAAAAAAACTTATTTAAAAGAGGTTGATCATAAATTCTTGACTCGTTACGAAATTTACCTAAAATAAATCCTCGTAGAAGGATAACCCTGTAGTTCAATTTTAAGAGGTGCCGCAAGGGGGATCCCGTTTCCCATTTGGATAACATGGGGAAATGATTCTTTAGTACTTGCTATTACAGATTCATTATAACTGATGCAAAATTTTTATGGAATCACTTTGTAAAAGATAAAATTCTCTACAAAGTCATGTCTCTCAATTCAACGTATCAAAAGTTACAGGAATTCTAAGTGCTTTTTTTTAATTGTACGTCTAAAAGGCTCTCACGACTAAATTATTGTTTCTATAAAAATAAGTTAAATGATAATTTTGTAGGAAATTGAATTCTCTATAAAAATAGTTCAAAGAGCTATAGACGTAAACGCAATGAGTAAAAACTTAAAAGCCTTTTAAATATCTATTTTTTTACCAAAGTCAACATTTTAACGTCAATTTTCTATAAATATCAATATATTACCCTACATGGGCGCCGGGAGGGGGGTGCAAGGAGGTGCACTTGCACCCCCCTGGCAAATGAAATAATTAAGAAATACAATTGTAATTTAAAAATTTTATACATTTGCACCCCCCTGGCAAAATGAAAAAAAATTTACTCCGTGAATAATAAGGTATAAATGTGAAAATATTAAACTGAGGATCTTTCAATTTTAAATAAATATATATTTAAAAACTGGAAGACCTTTTTTTTTTTTACTCATGTTAACTTCCATAAAAAAAATTTCATTCTCATATGTCTAGATGCACCCCCCTAGCCGAAATCCTGCCGGCGCCCATGTTACCCTACTATTTAGCTATCCGAAAAGAAATGACCAAGCCGATAACTAGCATTATTAGAACATCATTTTATTCTCTACAAAAAGATTTAAAGTTATCATGAATCAGTAATACCAACTTTAGTACTAAAGAATATTTTTTCCATGGGAAACAAGACCCCCCTTGTAGCACCTTTTAAAATTCTTGTGAGGGGATTTATTTTTTTAATATCGATTTTTTGCCACACCCTTTTGTCTATGTTAAAATCCATGTTCATAATTTACCGTGATCCAAATTCAAATAACTACCCTAATCCTATTACAAAATGAATAAAATATAATTTTAAAAATCACAAAAGGCAAATACAAAAAAATGTATATACATATGTAAATATTAACACATATAATACTGGTAATGGGCGTTATTTTATAAAATAAACATATTAAGCCTCTAATTAAGTGATTATAAATTAATGCAAATTGTATCAACCTTGTTTAGCATGCACAAGTTTCCATGTTGTATTTGAGTTGGTAAAGAGTCAACCAGTCAAAAGTTAAGCTGTAATATCCGTGACTTATTTACACATTTTTATTATTTATTAGTTTTGTTTGACTTCTAACATTTGTTTATTTTGCTGTTTTTATTTTTATTTGCTTTTTTGTCAGTCGTAGTACAATGCCAAAATAAATTCAATAAAGTAGGACAGGAATGAAAAATATAAATGTGTTTTATCTCTTATCCTTTTTCAAACATGTTTTTTTTATTTTGTTTTCTGTCTTTTAGTTTAATTTGATAAGTCATTATCCATATAAAATAAACTGTTTTTGATATAGATAATATTTATTATGTATACTTCTCAAAATCAACTTTTTTTTAAATGCAATATTTAGTACGAAAAGAGTCTAACCGAAATTTTATTTTCTGCCGTTTGGTCGGTTGTAAAAGGCAAATTATTTAAAAAAAAATACTTTTATATATTTTTTATTTTTGAGTGAAAAAAATTCAAAAAAGTTCATATATAATATACCTCCTGAATCTGTATTAACATAAATTAGCAATTAAATAAGTTACTTACAGATTTTTTTAAAGAACATGTGCTTTTTAAAACCTCCATTTTGAAATTACATTAATAAACTTTTAATCCTTTTCCTTTTTTTCCAATTAATACAAAATAGATATTGTTGTAACATTTAGAACATTAGTATGAAGAACATTTATAATATATAAGTTTATTTATAAATGTATATATAAATAAAACACTATATGTCCAAATATTTCTGTCCATCACTGTATACCATACGCATATTCGTTGTTTTTTCCAAAATCTAATAATATAAGCCCCGTGTAATTTTTTTTCCTTCGTGCATTTCACATCCTATTATGTCTAAATCATATTCAAACACCGAGTATATGTCAGACAGAAAGTTTTAGCCTGAATTATATCCACAATCGCTTATTTTTATATCAAATTCTGTGACATAGTATAATATTTAGAATTCCCTGTCAGAGTGTAATTCTTGTGACAGACAGTAAGTAATCAGTTAAACACGGCTAAAGTTTGAAAAGCTGTTTTTGTCTAAACCAAAACCTACATACAGAACACGAGGAAAGGGGGGGAGGTTGGGCGGGGACGCCACTGTTTTATCTCTATATACCCCTCTCTTTACATCCAACAATTTTGTCGGTTTGTGCTAGCATAATAAACATGCCTTTAAATTTATCTGATTTGTACAATTAACTTATGTTCTTAACTTATTTTGTAGTAATTTTAAACAACATTAAAGATATGCGTTTGGAATTTAATATTATCATCTACATATAGTCAACTTATTTTTTATTCTGTTCAGCTCTTTCTAGTTGTTATGATTTACACTTTAAAAAAAAAACACGTTTACGTGCGTATATATTAAAGATAATCTAAAACAACTTAATCAAAAAGTCGATTATTATGCGTTAACAAAAAACAAATAAATTGTACATAAGAATAATGCAATTTGCAATATTGCACACGAGTTATTTATTAGATGTAGCGTACACTGATGAATTCAAATGTACTGTTTTTTACTTATTGTGTACATTCGTTCAGTTGGAAATTCCGACGAATGAAAATTCCCCTAAAACCAGTTGAATAAAGGTATAATAAATGTATCAAATTTTAAATATAATATCTTGTTTGAAAATCTGTTTTCGACTCAATTTCCGGTTAGAACGGAAGTGTTAGAGCTTAACTTCTATTTTCGTACTCTCCTTTCATTTATATTAATATAATAATTATATTTTCGATAGTAAATAATTCAAGTTTTAATTCATTTTTTTAAAACACTAATTGATTAAAATATCGACTACTCACTTATGCGTAAGCCAGATAAAACAAGATTCTGTTTTAAGTTTGCCTGTCTTTTGTATTGCGTATATATTTTTTACAATATCTTTTATCTGTTGATATACGTATACCTTTTTACTCTTCTCATATTTCTTTTTATTCTTACTGTTATTTTCTCTTGAAGGCGAAGTTTTTGAGAAAATTAAAACATGTATTATATATATATATATCCATTTTAAAATACCTAACTCAAAAATTATTTCAAAACTTTCAGTTTATTTTTTAAATTATAAATACATACTTAAATTCTTGCTATGTATTTGTAATTAATATGTAAATATATAATAAAATAATCTAACAATAATTGTCAAATAAATACCTACTATTTTTTCTTAAAAATATCAATTCCCCAATGCAATAATACAGGATGAGTAAAAAATATGGAATATTGTTTATATTTTCTAAAATATTCATTATTTAAAAAAAAGGTGTTTGTAAAAGTTTTTAGAGAAATTATTTCCTATGTAATGCTAATATTAAAAAAAATTGGTGCTATCAGTTACGTTGCTATAGTATCCAACTCCATTTTTTTAAATGACAACGTACCTTTTTTTATTGATTCTATGAATAGATCTTAATTTTAATGAGATTGCAAACGAAAAATTTTGAGAAAAATCAACTTTTAAAATCTCAGATAACATTAACTACAATTTAATCAAGTATGCCTTGAGAAATGACTTAAACTTATATAACATCAAAAATAGTTATTTGAAAATGAACACTATATAGGAAATAATTTCTCTAAAAACTTATACAAAAACATTTTTTTAAATAAACATATTTTAAAAAATATAAGCAATATTCCATACTATTTACCCATCCTGTATACGAAATAGTCTCACAATAGTACCGTAGATTATAGAAAAATACAGCTGTCAGTTGCAGTAGTTTTTAGTTTTGGTCTCGACCGGAATCTTTATAAAAAAATACATTGCGCCTCCACCAACATATTTACTATAGCTGATATAATATTATACAGACCTATAGATTTAAGTTGAGTCTTATTGTTGTAGAGTTCATACTATTGAATAGAAACAACGGCATGACCTACATCCTGAAGCCCAGATACGTTAGGCGAAAGTAATAAATATAGATTTTATAAATATTAATTTAAAAAACTTATATACGAATAAATGCAAACAAATTTCATTGACTATTTCTGTGCATTTTGAATAAAAAAAGTATTGGAAAATTTTCAATCCAATAAATTGATATGTCAATAACAGAATTTATTGTAATATTTTAAAAAAGATACAATCTTATAAATGTATTGAAATTTGAAAAGAAAGACTTTTTCGTATTACATAGAACGTTGTTTTGCAATATTTGATATTCCTTTCAAAAATATCTCTTCAGAATACTGAAAGTGCTTAAAATTATTTTCCATATAGAAAAGCTTTGCCGAATTTTCAAAATATCTGTTATGCATTTATTACTACATAACTTTTTTCAACGAAAAATATTTCTACGTGTTTCTATGTATATTTTCTTATATATAACGTCACATCCTATCGGAAATTTAAGCATGGTTAGATATTTAAGCAATAATAAATTCCCATTTTTATTCAAAGTCGCTACTTATACCCAGAAGATTTGATATCGCAAAATACATTTCGAGTTGTCTGACAATATTTTCACCAAATTATCTTTACAGTTATTTAAATGGTATTTAACTCAAAGACGGATCAAAATGTCATAAAAATATTGACCCTCCCTGAGAGAGAAAAAAAAGAAAAATCATGTTAAAAAACTATTCAATTGATTTCATTCATGATTTGCCTTTTTTATGAACCAGTAGTTCTGAATATTTATTTGGAGGTCTTTAATTTTTTCAAAATTTCGAAAACAAAAATAAAATTAAAAAATAACTTTTAAAAGCTGTTGAAGAGATAAACTTGATAATAATGAAGAGGCATATTTCGCAATATACTAAATAGTAGAAAGAGAGGGAAGATTTGAACGTATTCCCGTGTTTTTAAAACACATTGTCTCTTTTTCTACTCTTTAATATATCTCATATTACGTTCTCTGCAATAATTATTAATTATTTTTTATAAATTTAAATTATTAAATAATTAGATAAAAAATTATCATTTCTGCGGTCGATTTTGGTATTTCAAATAAAAAAGGTGGGTGTCCTTTAAAGTTACTTAATAATATTTAGGTATACTACTGTCCAAAAGTTTGAAAGCAGGTATATATTTTTGGAAGATACCATTTTGAGGGTTGCGTACCTCAAAATGAAAAAAACTGAACTTTTATAGAATCACTTTGTTGTTTGTCTGTCTATCTGTCTGTCATATCCCTTTTCTCAAGAACGGTTGGAGGTATCAAGTTGAAATTAATATAAAATATTAATATCTACATCCTCATAGACCTGTAAAAATTCAAGTTTTTAACTCAATGCAATAAAAAATACGGCCTTTCAAAGCGTATTTTGTTACTGACAGACTGACTGACTCATTGATCATTAAAATCTATAGGGTTATTTCCCGTTGATATTAATTGATATATTAATTTCAACTTGATATGTTTAGCCGTTCCTGATAAAAGGGTCTTGACGGACAGACAGACAACAAATAACGATTCCGCATTTCCATTTTAAAATATGGAACCTTCAAAACGGTAATAAAGTTTTGATACATATCTGCTTCCAAACTTTTGAATGGTATTGTACGTAAATTCAGAACTACTGTTATTCTACATAAATATTTAAATAATTAGAAACAATTGTCTTACCTTGTGTAAAAACTGTTATAATATACATAATAAGTATATATATATGATTCTGTCTTCTTTCGTTTCGATGTTTATTGTTTGTTCCACCTCCTACTCCGGGTCCAGGTCCAGTTCCGGGTCGAAATCCATTGATAGACCTCCCCAACCACCACGGCACACAATTATATACATTCAACCAATCGTACATTACTGCAGTATGTCTTTTTCTAAGTTACTAAAGTTTCTCTTCGTTTAACTTTTTTTCAGTTATGTTCTGATGACTTACATTTCCACTTCTTGCACTGTTTGTACATTCAAAATATTAGAACTAATAAGGCTTTCGTTGTTATTAATTTGGGTTTATTAATATATAAAGAAGAACCAGTAGGTCCAACTATATAAAAAAGTATAAAGAGCATTATTTTTATTGCCAAAGTATCTCTCATGAAAACGAAGTTATTTAAGGCAGTATAGCTATTACGTTTCAATATAAAGGATGTATATTTATTATAGGCATTTATTTCTTAATATCAAAAAAGTTTAAATAAGAAATATCTCTGGTTTTTTATTTGAAGAGTAATATGGTATCCAAATTTATATACCTTCGCTCGCTTCGCGCGCTCGGTAAGGAATTTTTTGTTATTAAATTAATAATTATGATATATACATTTGGATGCCATATTCCTCGTCACATTAAAAAACCAGAGATATTTCTTATTTGGACTTTTTTGATATTACCAATAGTCACAGAAATAAATGCCTGGTTCTATAATAATTATACACTCTGTATAGACAAACAATTGAAATTTGTAAGGTCTGTAAGATGGAACCTTTTGGGACTGTCGTACGTTTAGTTTTAGATAGTAATGTTACAAAACTAGCTGTCAGTTAACTGTCGAAAACAGTAACTACGATATTGCCTCGAGGGACTTAAACATGTTGCCACTTTCGTGATGAACACTAAATATTATTCTCTAAGTTTAACACTATAATAAATTTCCAACCGGTTACAATACGGATTATAGGTATAAATATATATATATATATATACAAATATGATATGCTAATGTACATTATACAACACATATGGAGTATTTCATTTCAATATAGTCACCCATGACGATTATTTTTACTTTCTTATATGTCGATTATATTTATTATATTAAATATACCAAGTTATCATTGCTAACTTTGTTATTATAATTAAGTTAGAAGATCTGTTTAATGGGTAAATTATATAGTTTATAATTATATAAGTTTTTTCCGGGCTGAATAATAGTGGTGTTAAAAAAAATATGTCAAATTTTAGAGATATATTGAAATATAACTTTTTTTCAAATAGAAGATCCTGTATATTAAATTGGATGATTTTCTCTTTATACAAGTTTTCGAGTGCATTGCCATTGCTAGCTCACAAGAAAAAAAATGTTACGGGAAATAACCTATACGGCATGGTTTTAAAATTGTTATAGCAAATTTACTAGCTAGCAAGCACTTTCAAATGAGATATTAATTCTGTGATAGTATCTATGGATTAGCTTTGAAATTTAGAGCAGTGATTGGCGACTCTGACCGTACAAAATAATTTTCATAATATCTCCACTGTTTTAATACTGTTGTTTACATACCACGCGTGCGCGAAAATTGTCACACATTTCATGAAACTAAAGGAGAACTGTCAGGTAAGTTAGAAACCTCATTTGAAAGCAAATTTTGCTATTTCCTTTATAATACCGGACATAAATGATATAAGTATTAAATCAATAGAAAATATCAAAAAATAGTATGATATAACGATTAAAAAATGTATAACAATAATTTCAAGTTTTTATGTCATTTATTGCAAACTTTTAATATTTTTGATAAAGAAATATTTTTAATTACTCAAAAACGTTTTCGGACACCGCTATTTTTCATCCCGGAAAAAAATACTGATACTTTGTCCATTTAACCGACCTTCTAATTACAATAATAACAAAGTTAGCAATTACAACTCGTTGGTATAGTAAGTCCAAATTTTGTCAAAATTAATTTTAGCGAAGATAAGCTTTTGACCCGACTTATAAAATTAATTTTTTCGATCTATCACAAATTTGTTTATATGGCAGTGTCATAATTGTAATAAACGTAATCAAAAACTAGAAATGAAATCGATGTCATCTTGACGTGGAATAATTAAAAAAATACCGGATGTTTGGTATAAATTTTACTAAAATATTTCTAAAATAAACATTTTTCATGTAATTGTTAATTAAATAAAGTAAATAACATTTTTGTTTTTATGATAGTCTTACATTTAGTCAAATTAGCAACTGAATTATACTCTCAGAGAAACCGTATGAATCGAGGTACTTGTTTTTGAATTACGATATGATTTAAAGTTATGTTTAGTATCGTGTAATACACGTACATAAATTTTATTATTTTATTTTGCATATTTATGTTTTTATGTATTATATTAAATTATATTATAATTTAATACCTGTATTAAAACAGTAATTTGTGTAACCCTACAGAGTAAACCATTAATGTTTGCCTTGATCACGCCTGAGATATTATTTTAGTAGACATTAAAGATTAATACGACGCTAAGTATGATATTACAACCATTATTGTAGAAAACATCCAAACTAACACCGCTAAACCAGTGATCCTTAAACTTTAACCCATTTTCTGTGCTCCTACATATATTACATTATAAATTATATTAATATATATTATAGTATACTTCGGAAAATGATACATTTTTTAAGATTTTTTTTAGAATAATACAAAATTTGGAGGGTTTATTGTAATTTATATATGTCTTAAAACATACAATATATTTTAATTAAATATGAAACAAAATGGTGACTTTAGCGTTGCTACATTTCATCATTTTTATTATGTGCTCCACTGCGGAAAACATAACTTCCATGGATTAACATCCAGAACAAAAAAAAAATTTCCCATTATTTACATGAGTTTTCCCATCGAAGTACACACGATTATTAAAAAATATCGATTTTTGCAAATTTTGTATCGCTTTGAATAAAAAATCGCGTTTTTGACGATAAAAACGAATTTAAATTGTTTATAAAAACCGTAATTGTTAACCAATCGTAAAAATCATGTGTACTTCGATGTAAAATCTATCTAAGAAGTTACAGTTAAAATTTCAAGTCGATCGAATGAAAAATGGCCAAGATACATTTTCCGCAGTTTTTAAAAACGTGGTTTCGATAAAAATGATTTTAAAGTTTGAAAACTGTTTTACTACATGCAAACGTCGACGATTTTTTTTTCGAGACTATGTCGGTTTGGCGGTTTTCGATTGCTTATTTTGCTTCTGTTTTGGCTTGAGACCGAATTACGGTGCCCCATATACTCATTATCACTCATTTAATATTAAAAAAAATACATTATTTAAGCCAATAAAAAAATTGTCAAAAATTAATTAATATATTAGATATAATGCCTTAAATAAGTTAGTATTTTTAACTGTAAACTTATTCATATGTATGTATTTAAACAATGAAAGTATAGAAAGGTTAGCATTAAGAAGGTTAAATAAATCTCGAGGTTTTTTTCCGTAATACCAACATTATAAAATTTAATTAGAATCAGATGTTTTAATTGCAATTTGATCGGAATAAGAGTGATTCGAACTTCGCCAGTAATTTTCATGAGCTATTAATATAAACTTAATTTTAATTGCAACGAGCTAGGAGCTGCTTTTTTTACTTAAAGGAATTTTAAAACGGTCATTTAATTTTATTTATTTATTTTTTAATCATGCGGAATCTAATTGCAACGTTTAAATCATTTTGTTAACCAGAAAATGGTGTATTTTGTCTTTTTGTTTATTTTATTTTTGTTTTGTTCTATTTCCACTGTTCTGTTCAAGCCAATTATGAGAAGGCAGTATTTCAAATATTTTTTATCGTTCAGACCTTTGAAACGTCCTCTTTTTTTGAAAGATCGCATTATTTCACGTATATGTGTTAATTAATTAAACCAGCGGTTCTGTACATTTTTTGTCCACATAACCTTTACTTTAAAGTACATATTTATATAAATTTAATGCATATATGTATAACTAATTACATATATCAAAATTGAGTTAATTTAAAAATGTTAAATATGATAGATTGTAAACTTTATAAATATTGTATAATGTGACATAAAAAAAAAATTTCTTTTTAACACTCGAAAATTTTCAAATAAATTATATTCTTGTGTCTATAAGCTATCGTGAATTTATACTAACTAAAAAGATAATTTTTTACCTAAAACTTTCTGATTTATTGACGTTGGTAATTTTTATGAACTATACTTTTTAACTCTACAAATTTCCAATAATTGGTATGAGCATCTTTTCAGTATTCGGTTTCGTTTTAAAATTTTAAAAATAGTGTTTGTTTTTTTTCAAAATTTAAATATATAATCTACTGGTTCATTTTTTTATTTCTCAATCTCTGAATAGATTTATTGAATTAAAAGAAATCATTTCCAATTGGGTAAAAATATTTAGAAGTTGCAAAATTTCACGTATTAAATTATAATATTTTTCAATATTTCGGCCTGAAAAAATTTGACATTTGTGAAAATGCTGTCAACTGTATTTTCGTTATAAGCCGTTTTGGCACTAACAATAAGCAGAGACATTTTATTATTTTGTTGTATAAAATCTTGCATGAATTGATACGAAATGAAAGAGAATTTTTGATATCTGATAAATCAATAAATAATAGATACTTAAAGGCGATTTTCGGTCAGTAAAGTAGAGATTCATTTTTTCTCCCGAAAAAGAAGAAGAAGAGAACAAAAAACAGTAGAGAGCAGTTAGAAGTACTTCATCAAGTTTTATCGATGGGGAAACGGAATGCTACAGTCTGCAAATTTAATTTAATAATAATTTCATCTCGAATTGCTATTTTCGAAGTCATTGAATTAGGATCAAGTTCAAATATTTTTTACGTATGTTAACGATATAAGGATAAGTTTATCTACGGATTTCAAATATTATATACAAAAAAAATCCTTGATTTTTTCGTTGTAAAGAAGGGTTTCACAAGAGGTTAAATTAAAACTGTTTTATTTTTATAAAGACGATAACGGTTAAATAATTTAACATTTTTAAGTATTTTAATTTTTTATCCGCGACGGGACGATACTCTCGGATATTATAACCGATATTCTCGTCTCATTTTTTTTTCAGGGGTTACATACCTCCAGAATTTTGAAGAAAAAAAACGTTTTTATTTTTATTATTTTTTAATTATTCTCTACACTTTTATGAACATTTAAAAAAATACTCGTTTTAATAACAAAGCTACTAAAGCAACAAATGAAGCTCGAATTTATTTATAATATACTTTTCAGTATTTAAAATCGGTTTTATTTTTTCTTAAAAAGTTTTTATTTTTCCCTTTTGAGTATCTTCGAAACCCGTGGTCAGATTTTGATAAAAATTATATGGGATCACCTTGGAAGTATACTCTTTCAAACAAACAAACATCGTTCAAATCGGTGCATATTTGTCGAATATACATAAAAAATATATACAGCCGAATTGTTATTATTAAAAATAACTAATAAAATAAACACAAGCAACGAATGAAACAAATAAAAATACTGTATTAAAAGAACATCTTGGTTTTAATTGAAACGTACCATCGGCATCATAATTCTTCTGCCACCCTATTCGCTTACAACAAATTCGAAAATATTAAGACAAACATTATCGGTTATAGTTACATCATTTTAAATAAAAACACCAACATACGTCCATTTATTTAATTAATTTTGTATCAAGTTTAACATATATTAAAATATCGGAATATCAAATATGTATGGCCACAAAATTTACAATAGATTATATAATAATTTATCCAGTGGCGTAGACAGGGGGGGGGGATCTAGGGGATCAATCCCCCCTCATGAGTCTACGAAAATTATAAGTTGATCAAATAATTTATAATACTACACGAATTTAGTTGCCAGATTTCTAAAATGCTCCGGCGGGGCAGTCTCGGACCGCGGGGGGGGGAGGGTAATTTTTAGGTTGCAGAATTTTATTTTTTTTAGTTTTTTACATACAAATAAATTCATCTACTAGTTATATACTTCTATACCAGTGGCAAAGCGTCCATGGAAGCAGAGGAAGCAGTGCTTCCCTTACTTTATGGGTAAATTAATACAAATCTGTGTTTTCAGTTAATAAATAATTTAAAAATATTATTAGAATATTCGTCTTTATACGCAACTCAAACATTTTAATCAAAAATAGCATTTAATATTAATTTACACGCTCAGTTATAAAACTATAATACCCCTACGTCTTATTTTCTTGTATTTTAGTCGATATTTGTATGAAGAGTTGAAGTTCACTGCAGGAAATTTTACTAAAAAATTTCGAATTTTTGGTTTCGTTAAAAGTATATTTATTGTATAGAAAATGACGTGAAAAGTTGTTTGTTTCAAACCGCAGGTCTGTATCTCAAACCGTTCTCGAGATATTACCTCTCAAAGTTTTAGTTTTTTCAAAATTTTGAAGAAAAATGGCCCTAACTTTTGAACGCGTGGTCGGAATTGATTTTAGTTGACGGATTTGAAATCAGCGTGTCAAAATCTATATAATGACATGTATAATACCTTCAAACTCGAAAAAAAAAAATTCACGAAAAATCGAAAAAATTCAAAGGGGTATACCTTAAAAAAATGTCGATTTTTGGCCAAAAATTTTTCGTCGGATTTTAAATTATTATACATGTCATTATATAGATTTTGACACGCTGATTTCAAATCCGTCAACTAAAATCAATTCCGACCACGCGTTCAAAAGTTATGGCCTTTTTTCTCCAAAAATTTGAAAAAACTAAAACTACGAAAAGAGTCTAATAGAATTTTATTTTCAGCTTTTTAGTCGGTTTTAAAAAGGCAAATTAATTGTTTTAAACGTTTTTTTATATTTTTTATTATACATACATGAAATGTACTGTATAATAAAGTATAGTAATCATGAAAAAAATCGAACTCGAGATTTTAACGGAATTACACGTATTGAGGGTCCCTGAACCAAAAATATGAGATTAAATACTAAGTCATATCTACGCCACTGAATTTATCGTACTATATAGTTTGAAAATATCTGCCTTTGTTTGGTACATGGAGAAATAATTTAAATATTACAATAGTTAAGTGGAAGGAGCCTAGTAAGTTTGTGATAAGCAAATTTCAATGAAAACTGAACGACCACTTATGAAGTTCACTGTACCTTCCAATTACAATACGAACGTCCCAAATATTGTAGGCCGTAAAACATATCAATATTGGTGTAAAGTGTGATACCAAATTACGGTAAAACACAAAGTGTTAATGGGGCAAACGAGTACATTCGTTAAACGGGCATTCGTTAAATGGACATTCGTTAAACGGCGAGCAACGATGTTTTAGTTTTGTTGTGTTGGCGTGTTGGGTGTTTGTATGTGAAAATGGACGTGTGTTTATGTATTCACAAATAACTATTTTCTCTTCTATAGAGCACCGACATCAGCTTATTCGACGTTCCCCTTCAAACGAATGGCAAATGAACTACTAACTTTGTAAGTGCCTGCAATCATAGCTTAAATCAATTTTACTAATTGTACTTACTTTCAATATATGTATACAAATATTTCTACAATATTATTTTGTTCAAAAGTAATTATTAATATCCATACCAAAACTAGTAAAATTCATTTTTTATCCCCACCCTTATTTGTATTGTTTCCTCACCATATCGAAGATACGAGAAAAAAATTCAAAATTTTAACTTTTCGTTTAAGGTCAAGACAATCATTTGTCTGTATGTCCCCTGAATCCTTGTCACATGCATAACTCATAAACCACTGAACCGATATTAATGAAACTTGGTTCGTTGGGTCTAACTATAAAATCTTTTTTGTAGAGCATTCAATTTTCTATAATGTAGGTCTACATTGTTTGTTGTAAAATATTCCCTTACAAAGATTTATCTCAATTTGCTTTAAAAAATCGTCATTAGTTTTTTTTAATCGCTAATTACTTTGACATATTAACCTCGGGTTTCATAATGCAAAATTAACCACAATTAGTTAATCAGTTGTTTTCAAACCATGATTAATGTAAACTCTAAGCTTAATCTCAATTTGTAAATGAACAATTCACTAAATATGATTATTTTTTATCTTATAAAATATATCATAATCGTGATTGTTTTTTAAAATTGACATAATGGTTTTAAAACAACTAATTAACTAATTGTGATTAATTTTGCTTTGTGCAACCCAAAGTAAATGTCATTTTAACGTTTGTATAACATACTTTAGATTTAAATTGAAATTGTCAAAAAATTAAAAATATATGTACGAAAAAACAATTAGGTGTGTATTAAAAAAAAATTCCATTAAATTATGATTATAAATTAAATGGTTAACCAATGCCTGGCAATTTATCTGAATACTTTATGGGTGTTTATTTAAATTGTTCAATAATTAACTACCTTTAGTGAATTTAGCACGAGGAAGCACTTGGCAGATGTTTTTTTTTGTAATTGTAAAATAGGTCAAGATTAGAGAAAGGTTGAGTACCACTGATTTAAACTGTTATGCATACAATAATATCTCCCTTTTCATTTAAATAGGTAGCAATGACGGGTAAGGATATAACTCCAACAAAAAACTAACTAATACAATGGCTTCAATTCATTTGCATTTATTGCGAATGAAAATTTAATTGCTATTTTCACACAGTTGTAATCTTATTCATTCAATTAATATACAAATAAAAATTATTTTCGGCTAAATCGTTTGTATGATAAAATTTAGGTCTTCTGCGGTGGTCAACTTAAAAAAATATATAATAGCTCATCTGACGAAACGTTAGCAAAATATAAAATAATAAAATATTTTGATGTTTTTTACGTAGGTATTTTATTTGTTTAATTTACTTAGGCCCGTATTAAGGAAATTTTACATAGTTACATATCGTTCTAATTAAAGTAAAAATACGTTCAACTTAAGACAAAACTAAAGAAAGGGCTTGTAACTTGGAAACTAAAAGTGATATAAAAATTCTAAATACATCAATCAATTCAACACAAAAAGTGCTTTAAGAAATCGCAAACAAAAAGTACCTATCTACTTTGACAAAAAAGTTAAAGAATTTTCAGATTTTTGATGTAATAATACTCATTTAACCAAATCATTATCTCTTACCGTTTAGGAAATCCCTATGTATTTCATGCTTATCTTAGACACCCTGTATATTCGATTTAGAAATAAACGCGGTTGAAGCAGCGAGTAAATATTAGACATTAATAATATGAGTCAAAATTGATAAATTTCATTGAAGATATTACGTTAGAAAATATTTAATAAATGAAGCTATTATAATTTATATACAACGTCTATTGTATTTGATATCAATAGGTGTATCAAAAAAAATCACCTGTCCCTATCTAGGCGGCAAAATGGGTTAGAGTTTTGAATAGAATGTTTGTTATGATTTTCAATGGCAAACACCTACACGTAAAAGTAGAAAATTCCAATATTACATCGCCTTCACAAAACGGAAATAATTTAACCGAACATAACATAGTTGACTTCTGGGCATAATTCCGTCTTCTTCTTTAAGAATAATTAAAAATATCTGCCTTGGGAACCACGGAACTTTCTTATACGTAATCCTAACAGTGAGTAGTGTATGTGATTCTTATTTTATTAAGACATTTTTGACAAACTAATAAAATAGAATAAAATGAATGGAACATAAACTATAGATAATATTATACTCTACATTATATATCAAATGAATTTTTTTTTTAACGTAATAACTGAAAACGGATGTTCACTCTTGTCAATTTTTGAATTTTCGAATTATTTTTGAAATAAGAAAAAAATGTTTTAGATAAAAAATGTCGAGTAAGTTACTATCTATAATTTATTTCCCATACATTTTTTTCCAACATTTATGATTTATCCAGAAATAATTTTTTTATATAATTATTTAGACACAACCCACGCAGTTCACTCTCAGTATTACGTATAAGAAAGTCCCATTACACTCATGGTAGATATTTCTTCTCAGTTATGAACCATTTGAATTATAAAAAAAAAATTAATTCGTTTTTTCGAAAAAATGAATAAAACATAAATTATAGATATTGATATTACCTACAATTTTTAACTAGACCATTTTTCTTTATTTCGCACTGTTTCAGAGTAATTCAAAAATTTACGTTGGTAAACATCCATATCCGGTTGAAAGATCGTTTTCAAAAATAGGACGTTTTCTTCCCAGACAAAAATCAATCTTAAATATAAAATTTCATCCTTCTACGATTTGTCGTATTTGAATTACAGTGCTTACAGACAGACGGACACACAGAAATCATGGATTAAGGGAAGGTCAAAATGGATAATTCCATCAAAATCCGGATTTCGAAAAAAAATGACTTCACTGTACTTATGTATATTTCATATACAATAGTATAAGAAAGTAAAAATAAATCAGTGATTAAGTATTATTAAATAATGGCAAATTCAACGATGTGAAAATGACATTTAAAAGGAATTTTAGTGATATACTGTAAAACAAATTTCAATTATCAAAATCCCGATTAATGTAAAGGTATTCAAAGGTGAATCTAGTTCGATGCGACAACTCCATTAGTTTTCCAGGGAGGGGCATTGATTTTGTAGTTGGGGAGGGTAGAAAATACCAACACCTATACTCCCCTGCCTTGAGGCACAGCGCAATGCAAGTGTTTGATGAAGTTTAATAGAGATTTAGGATATACATTGTACGAACAAATGATCTTTACTTGTGATTGTTCCTTACTTTGTAATTAAATATTTTTATTTTTTTTATGTATATTCTGATATTATGATTTTTATGTAACATTAAGGATTTATATAATATCGAAGATACGAGAAGCTTTGTGATTTTTTTAGAATGAGTCAAAAAAATTTCAAAATTTTAAATTGATCTTTCCGTTTCAGGTCAAGACAAACAATTTTCGTTCCGTGTCTGTCTGTCTATCTGTCTATATATATGTTTGTATGTATATATGTCTGTGTGTCTGTCTCCTGAATCGTTTTCACACGCATAACTCATGAACCTCTAAACCGATATTAATAAAACTTGGTTGGATGGTTGGGTTTGGCTTTTTAAAATTGTGTTCTCAAGAACGGCACATGTTACGTGAAAATTTTGAGGAATCTTTTTTGTAGAGCATTTAATATGGGTCTACAACGTTTGTTGTAAAATATACCCTTACAAAGATTTATCTCAATTTACTTTAAAAAAAACGTTTGTATTTCTTTTTTAATTTATATTTACTTTGACATATTTAACGTTTGAATAAATTTAGATTTAGATTGAAATTGTCAAAAAATTAAAAATATACGAAAAAATAATCAGGTGCGTCTTAAGAAAAATTTCGAACTAATATTTTTTATTAATACTATATAAAAATTAAATGGTTAATCAATGCCAGGCAATTTATCTGAACACTTAATCGGTTTTTATTTAAATTGTTCAATAATGGTGAATTTAGCACGAGAAAGTACTGTGAATTTACATGGTAGATGTTTTTTATGTTCTTTAGACATTTTTATCCTTTATCTATCCATATAAATTGTTTTAATGGAAACCTTTTGAATGATATAATCGAAAGACCTTAACATGATAAGTAAAAACATAAAAAAAATAATAGACTGTTTATTTATTATTATTTACAAAAACGGACTTAGATAAAATAAAGAAAAATAAGAAAATTACAATTTTTGTTTATTATATTTTCTGAAAGGAAAGGAAATATTTTAAATTTAATATCACTCTTAAAAATGAAGTTATCTTTGTTTAGAATCACATATGTATTCCTAGGTAGTTTGTTATGTTATAGATATCAATGTGAAATTGAATTTAACCAACCCAAAGTGAACTGTTCGACATTTTTCTTTAATTCGTGCAATGTTTTTGACATCGAAAGGTGCTAATATTGAAGAATGTTATAGATTTGGTAGGGTAAATAGGGGAATGATATAGAATTACAAGAAACGGCGGGCCAGGTTCAGTGGTTTTAGCTAAATCCTATTCTGTTCTGCCATGAACAGCTGGTCGGTTTGTGCATAGAAACAGTGTACGAGGCATAAACATAAGTTAAGATACTATAACAGTTTGTTAGTTTCACAGGGGGGCAACAGAATCAATACCATCCTTACACGGTTTGTCTGTAGTTTGGGTTTTCCCCCGTTTTCTCTCGTAGAGTGCTAGCAATAATCATAACTTGTGCTATTTATATATTATTTTGCGAACCGGGCGAAACCTATCTCTGCTTTCTTTTGCCCAAAATAAACGCTCTTTGTTACTGCTCCAGGTTGTGAAAATTGTTCCCAAATATTGTATATGTTTACAGCTACAGCAGTACTTAACATGCTGACTTTTTCACAAACATAATACATATTATAACATCCATATTTAAATGGTGACATTTTGCGAAAGTGTGTGTGAGTGGGTGAAAATATGTGTGTGTGTTTCTAGGTGTAGATGCGTAATAATTACAGTTGGAAACAAAGAGAATATCTCAGAGTCTTTGGCATTTGTTATTGTCACATCCTCTATTAGAATTTATTAAAGTTAGATATATTAACATATATTTTGAAATTATAATTACAGCCGTTGCTATGGCAACGGTCTATTAATTGTGGTCAATAACAACTGTATCAGTTTGCTAATAGCATAATTTCACAACTTTGTGTGCAAACTAAATTTAATTATTTATACTGTTATGTTCAAATTCGAAACCAAAATTACAGATTTAGATATGGGATTCTATTTTCTGGTTGATGTTATGACCAAAGGCACTTAATAGGTTAATTCTACTTGAACAGATAAAGATTTATCAATATCTATCAAACATGCAGATGCATTAGTTGCCAGTGTAACTTAATGTAAGTTAAAAAGATGTATTTCTCAACCATTTTTTACAACTTATACCTTGGGTTTCATAAAGCAAAATTAACCACAATTAGTTAATCAGTTGTTTTAAAACAATTATTACGTTAATTAACGGTTATGATATGTTTTATAAGGTAAAAAGTCAACATATTAAGTGAATTGTTAATTTACAAATTGAGATTAAGTTTAGAATTAACATTAATCATGGTTTGAAAATAACTGATTAACTAATTTTGCTTTATGCAACCCGAGGATAGACTTCTGAGGGGCACTATCGCGTCTTTCCGATTCAAACGCACATGGGTATGTTTTACCCATTTTTCTTTAATTATTTTTATCTTAGCGTTGAATTGATCGATTTTGAATTTTTTTTTAATCGATACCTCAGACGATGTAGAAAGAGAAAATGGTTATGAAAGAATTATAAAAATAATAATGTTCGTGATACAAAAGAAAAAATGAATACAAAAATTATGTTTTTTTTCAAAATATCATATTTTTGCGAAATAAATAGATAAAAAAATTTTCTCAACGGCATTCTAAAGAAAATTGTATATACTTCCGGAGATTTACTAATTTAGTTAATTAAAGTTGAATTATTTTGAAATAATAATCCTTGATGGTAAGAATAAAAAATAATTTATTTTTCAGTAAAAAACTACTCTTCAAAATATAAATATTATAAAATCTTAAGAAATTAACTGCTACATTTCAAATGAAAACACTCGAATGAGATAAAACTGAATTACAATGTTAAAAATATGTCAAGTATATTTTATATCTTACTTGGAAAATACACTAAAACATTTCTGGATAAACTTGCGAAATAATAAATGCTGAGTAGCGTATACCCGCAGACTAACTTCAGTTAGTTTTCACATCTCATGCAATGGGGATAGTTCCCCCCTCCCCTAAAATCACCTTACCATTTACAAGAGACAAACAGATTTAATTCGTCCTCGGGTATGCCATACCCAGAACGCCTCATGAGGGTTAAAAATCGTAAAATAATAATACAAAATTTAAAGAACATAATAAACTAAAGTAAAATAAATATAAACAAACAAAATTAGTTTATTTAAAATAATCTATGATTATCTCAAAGGGCACTGGGGTTTTAAAAACAATTCTGTAAGTCGAATCATTATAAAATTGATCAAATTAAAGTGGTCAGGTAAAGACAGGGAATTTATTATAAATTCTGGGGAATCAGGTATTTTTCCAAGGCATTTTGATTTTAATGACCTTTTTTTGTTTTTTACTTCTCATCTTCAATTTTACCCTTATTATTAATTTAAAAAATAAAAAGTGCCTAATTTAAGTTCTTGCCTCGGGATCCCCGAGCCTTTAGTGGTAAGGTAATTTAGAATCTGTGGTCAGGGAAAGTCAGGGAATTTTATTTTCAAAAACCAGTGGACACCCTTCTATGTGATCTATTAGTCTCGGAGACAAATTTAAAAAATATTTGGTTTTTGATTTTTAAAAGTCCATAAATCGAAACTACGTACAGTACATGATATAAAATATATATTCATAAATATACTGATGCAAAAATAATTATTATTTAATGTATTTAAAATGAGCCTATATATGTTTTTATAGTACATACATATATAATTTGATTACTGATATTAAAAAAGCTCAATGTCGAGTTTATAGCCATGACGATACACCGAAAATAAAGAGTATGGGGTAGAACATATGCATGCATACATATATGTATATATGTATGTGTTTTAAGTCTGATGCTATCAATTCTAAAAGATGTCACGTAGGAGTTCTATGTAGTATTTTAAAATATACACACACAAATTTATGGCAGCTATGCAGTACTTGGTCGTTTTAACTGTTATTGCATCGAATAAGATATATTTTACATTTGGACGAAACCGTATGTGTACAGTGGCGTACATTTAAACTATTTTTTAGAGGGTTTTTTCTTTTTAACTGTTTTAAAATACAATTTCATTTAACTATTTTTGCAGTGATTTTGATATACACTCATGGAAAAAATTAAACACCTAATTTTATCGAAAAAATTTTCATTTTCAAAGTAGTACCAATAGGTCAAATATAATCCTTTTTTTACTTATAGGGTGTGAAAATTGGAGTAAATTTTATCTTCTTTTCGCATTCAGGGGTATTTTTGTATTATCAAACGTTTTTATGACCAAATCGCGATTGAATAAAAAATAAAAAAACTTCAGGTTAATTCTTTTTTAATAAATTTTCTCAGCTTTAAAATGATTTTTTTCAATTTTTTAGCATTTTTTGGTGTTGCGATAATCTAGTTTAAATAAAAAAAAGTACCAAAAAGTTTTATGTCCGGTATTATAAAGGAACTAGCAAATTTGCTAGTTAGTAAGCACTTTCAAATGGGGTATTAATTTTGTGATAATATATATGGATTAGCTATGAAATTTGGATTAGTGATTCTTCAACTTATTGAAACACAGTTGGCGACTCTGACCGTACAAAATAACTTTCATAATATCGCCACTGTTTTAATACCGTTGGTGTTTACATACCTCGCGTGCGTAAAAATTGTCAAACACTTCATGAAACTAAAGGAGAACTGATAGATAGGTTTGAAACTTCATTTGAAAATGCTTGCTACCTAGCAAATTTTGCTAGCTCGTTTATAATACTATAAAGGGCCATAATTTTGATCATACAGAAGAAAAGGTAACGCCTAAACAAATATAATACCTATATTACTTAACCCTTAAAATGTGAAAAACAAAACATTCTTCGAGATTAAATAATCCTGTAAAAATAACTCTAAAATGATCATATTACTTTGAAAATGATTCGATAAAATTAGGTGGTCCTTTAATTTTTTCCATGAGTGTATTTTTAATATATCTTTTAGACGAGCCTGTATGTATAATGTATATATCAGTGATACATGTAAAAAAGAAGTACTTAAACTGTTTTTACCTCGAATCTAAATAATTTTCATATTTTCATTATAATTTCATATTTTATGTAAAGAATTTTTCTGCATGTAAAAAACTAATATTATACAGTACTGAAACTATTTTAACTTTCAAGGAATTTATGAATAGACAATTTAATTAATACTTTAAAAGATTATTTTCAATTTTGTTTATTACTTGATTAGTGAAATAAATTATTTTTGTTCCCATTATCTGTACATTCCTCTCGATATTTTATAAAGAGGACTTGCTATTTTTTAAGGCCCAATAACATCGTTTTCATCTAGAATAATTTTGTAATGTGGGAAATTAAATATTTCAGGAATCATCTGTGCAATAATAAATTTAATTAGGAAAGGAAACCAATAATTAAATTAATTATGGTAAATATTCAATAAAAATTATATATGTTGATATAACCCAGTAAGGTTAATTTTATGTATATCCAGTGACGTAGTTGAAATAAATATTCATATATGTTGATTAATATATTCATTATAAAATTTCTATCAACCGGTGTACAAAAGGGCATAATAACATATTTGATAAATCATAATAATTAAATTTGCAGAAAAACGTTACCAGTACTATATAAATTAATGTATACATGGTAACGTATGTATGTATATATTAAAAAAATCAAATGAACATTAGCTAAATGAAATGTATGTATAATTATAAAGCTACCCTACCATATAATGATTTAATTTTTGTATATGAATACATACTCATAATAATTAATAACATATGTCATGAATGAGACTAATTTTTAAATTGAAGATATACATTTATAATAAATATCATACGAAAATATATCGCTTTATTTAAATCAAGTTATTATTTAGCAAAATAAACATTCACCCCCTTCTCTCTTTAGTTTGTGTAATCACAAAACCAAATAGCTTTATAATACACATATGAAATACATATTCAGTGCCGTAGATTATGTTCGGGTTTATAAATATACTTCTAAGAATTACAAGACATTTTTTTACTATACATACTTATCTTAATGGTTACTATTAATTATATTTGTATATGCATGTGTGTGTATATACATATATATTTATTGTATTTTAAATGTGCTAACATTAATCACAGTTTTTTTGCTGTAAATAAACAAAATTTTATTTTCATATGTTTTGTGTTTTTGTGATCTTAATTGCACCAGAATTTATCAACACTTCTAAAAAAAAACTGTGAATATATGTTATGCATTTTATACAATTTATGATTGATTATATTAATAATATATTTAAAATTAATGATAATAGTATATTATTTTACCTCTTGTAATGTTATTTCACATTAAACATTTTTTTTGATAAATTTAATTAGAAATATAAATAAATCACGCCGTTACGATATGTCAGTTATCAAAAAAATAATAATAATATGGGCTCAACAAGCTTATAATCCAAAATACACGTGTTCAAATGAAGATAAACAAAGAGGGTGAAGTAACCGCGCGAAATAATAAAGAGATAAAAGATACCGCACTTGCATTTGGCACATAAATAATATAAAAACAAACACACAATTGATATTGTATTTTACACGTGTGAAGTAAGGAAAAACTGTAGCCTATAGTGTCGACTAGAGCGCCCGTGGCAAAAGACTGAACTACAGACACCGCCGCGAGCTGTTTTAACGCAACTACCCTACCGCGCACCCACCCCCTAGCGAATTCGGTGTTTGTATGTCCTGCGCCTGCCCTGTTGTCCGCCTCCGACACGCCGCGTCCTCACACTAAACAAAATACCGAACCTGTTACTGTTGCAAAAACACTCTACTTACTTGCGTCATAATGCGCGACACTACGGGCTTCCGCGGTCACGCCGTGTCCCTTTGCGTCCTCACTCTACATGAAACATATCATATATGTACATCATAACGGTTCAACTAAGGCTTTCGCGGTCACGCCGCGTCCTCACACCGCACGAAACATGTACTTCATAACGGTTCAGCCAAGGCTTTCGCGGTCACGCCGCACGAAACATCCATATATATTATAAAGCTCAACGTCTGTCTGTCTGTCCGTTGTGCGCTTATAACACGAAAACCACTTATCCGATTTATGTGTTTTTTTTATTCATATATATGTTTAGTATATATTTTTTACGTAAGGTAACATAAGGAATAAGAATTGACGATAATAAAACAAAATTCAATACTTGTAATAAAATTTATTTTTATCAGAAAACAAATATATGTAATTTTATATAACTAGTTCAAAGACGTGTTTTTTTCACTATTACCTGCACTAGAAATAGATAAAAATAAATAAATTATACAAATACAAAATAACTATACACATTTATTATAAAAAAAAAACAATGCTTTTATCATTTTAAATTTATAATTAAACAAATTAATGTTCGGTATTATAAAAAAGTTAACTTTGCAAGCATGCAAGCACTTTCAAATGGAGTATCAAATTTATATGACAGTTCTCTTGAAGTTTTTGACAGATAGTTTCATGCATAGGAAGTAAAAACAAAGATATGTAAAGTATATTTACTAACCTTGATAAAAAGCGATAAAAACCAACTTACTGCGCGTGCAACTATCTGTTAAAAACTCAATGAACATTGTCATATAAGTTTGAAAATGTTTGCAAATACTTATTAGCTCGTTTATAATACCGGACATAAATCATTCAAATTTCGTAAACCAGATATAATGCATCCTATCCAAGGAACGCTGAATAGAACGTTTGTTTTATCAATATTTTTTTTCTCCCAACATATAATAATTAGCGAAGTTTTAACCAACTGTCAAATATAATATGTACAAGTCACGAGTTTCTGCGTTTATTATATTTGACAAAATTATTGAAAACAGTTCGTTGCGGCGGAGATTGGATCCCCGTTTTAATCTAAATTAACCCCATTTCACTCCCGGAGATTGTCCTAACCTAGAAATAAGCTGGGAAATTCAAGATAAACATTTAATCATTGTAATTTGCAAATATGTCTAATTACAACACCTCCATTTCATCTTTCAGTATAATTTCCAGTATTTAACAGCTGTTGGCTAATATACAGATATATTTTCCGATTACCTTGGTTATTATGTATATTAGTCAGTTATTTTGCATAAAAAGTAATTTCGCCTAGTAACATTTTTGTATTACTTTTTACATCCATGTAATTGATACTCTGTTCAGTGGCGCATTATCCTATGGACAAAAAGGGTAATTGCCTGAGAGGCCACCAGCAGGAGGACCCCAAATTAATATTTAATAGACGCGTTACTGAAGTAATAATATCGAAATTAAAGTTTGGCGATTTTGTTGGTGGAGGCTCGAAATCAATCTTTTAAAACTCATTGCAATAAAAATATTTGCGCCAATTTGAGTATTTCAGATTACTGTTATGAAGATATAGTAATTTTTTTTATTCATGCAATCCGCAGATCTGTATCTCAAACCGTTCTCGAGATATGGCCTTAGGAAGTTTGCATTTTTTTTTTCAATGATTTTATATAATGACATGTATAATAAAACTTATTAAAATATTTTGGCCGAAAAAATAAAGATTTTTAACCAAAATTTTCCTGTCGTATTATCAAGTACACAGGTCATATAAATATAAAACAAGTTGATTTCAAATCCTCCAAATAAAATCAATTCCAACAACCGGTTCAAAAAATTTAAACTTTGAGAGGTCATGTCACAAAAACGGTCATTTTTTATATATAATAAACATACTTTAAACGAAATCGAAAATTCAAAATTTTGAGTAAGATTTCATGGTTCAAATTTTAAGTTATTATAGAAATAATTCAAATACATTTAAAATTAAATTTATAACATAATATATTAAATTTTATCGCGAGCATGAGTAAAAAATATAATTCTTTAGAGATCGTGAGCAAAAATTACTCACGCGCGGGGGGATAAAATGATACAAAATAATTCAAATATATTTTTCAAAAATCCTTAACAATAATTCCGTAGTCCACGCGGGCACAGCTAGTATTTAATAAATTCTAAAATATACCAAACAAAAAATGTTAATATATTAATCATTAATATATTTATTGTTTTAATATGTTAGTCATTAATAAAACTTTTAAAAATACAAAATTTACAAATAGAAGACGCAGTGAAATTAAATTCGGAAAAATATTCATACTTAAAGAGTAAACAGTGCCGGTATAGGTGTTTTCAGATTCACCAGACATTACAATTTTCAGTGATAAATAATTCAAATTCACAGGTCGTTTAAAAAATTTCTATTGTTAAATACAATAGAAATTTTCTAAACAACCCGTGATTTTGAATAGTCCGCTAGTATTTAAAATACTAGCGGACTCGCCCCGGCTTCGCTCTTGTCACGTTGTATTTAGTTTCATTAGATTCGGTGAGAAGGGTTTTAGGGAAAAAAACAACCCCCTATTTCGCATAGGAGCTGAGATATTTACGATTTTTTCCGGCTTGATTTACTATTATCGTCACATTCTTTATGTTAACCTAACGTAATTTTTATAATTTACCTACTGTAAAAATAAGTAAGTCAGTTTTCTTACAAAATAGTGGATGGGGTAGTTTTATTTCATTATCATATCATATTTATCGAATTTTAGTAAATAAAAACCAGTTAGTGTCTTTAGGACTCTGGTGATGATAGCATTGCTATTGAAACACGTGTAAGTCTAAACTCTTACAATTTTTATAGTTTGTATTTGATAAATAAGTAAAAACTGTTAACAACAAAAGTTTTATTTTTTAAATGTATTTTCAGTTACCTTAGTTATATGTTTACAATGGCTTAGGGGGCATCATAACAGTATGAACAATATCAACTTTTTTTTAAATACAATATTTAGTACGAAAAGAGTCTAACTGAATTTTATTTTCAGCTTTTTAGTCGGTTTTTAAAAAGCAAATTGTTTTTGAAAAAAGTTTTTTTATATTTTTTATTTTTGAGTTTTTAGTTATACATATACAAAGAAAAAAATTCAGAACAGTTCATGTATATATACCTACTTGTTCTGTTCTGAATCTTTACCAACAAATAACCATTTTTAATTTCGTTTTTATGTCAAGTTTGTAATGATCATTACGAATATATTTTTTGTTATAAATGATCACTAAAACACATCACGTATAAACATATTATTAATATTTATTAATGTTAATAGATTTCGTTCTATTTCTTTCGTTGTCTAAAGTATAAGAATTAAAAATATTCTTAATTGACAGTAATGACAGGTAAGGTATTTATTAAAAAAAATGTAGCTATGGAAACGTAATGTTTCGGTTGAAACTTAACTCTCGCTGACACTTTGATTTCAAATTGTATTGGTATATATAGTCGATTCGTTGCCACAAACATAAATAAATAAATATCGCGGTGAGTTAAATAAGGCAAATTTAATAATGATTTATTTAACAATTGCTACTGTAACAATATTATACTATAGCCGCTTGGGTTATTATATCATGATTTGTAGAAATTAGTTGTAAGATTAGGTAATCCTTTTTGTAGAGAGACCTCGGAAGATATGATTGAGTCAGTTATTAGCACAGAGTCATGAGAAACACAATAATTTATAAAGTGCCGAAGGTGTTAAAATAAATCTAAGAAACAGTGTAGCTACCTTAGCCCTGTAATGCAAGCTAAGGAGAATTAAGGCTCTGTGGTAGTGACCACCATTTCATATTCAAAATAGTGCGTTTTGTGTAATCGACATCGTGAAAGATTTTGTATTTGAAATAGTTTTTTTTGTAATCGCAATAGCACCTTTTCATATTCAAAATAGTGCAAGTTTTGTGTAATAAAAATAGTGAAAGATTTTGTATTCGAAATAGTTTTAGTTTTTGTGTAATAGATATAGTACCAGCTTTTGTAAAGACATAGTGTAAGTGTACATAAAATTAAATTTATTTATTTAGTATTTATTTATTTAGTGTTTACGTTTCCGAGCACCTAGAGGTCATTCTACCGAACCAATTAAAGGTTAAATGAAATTATTCAAAGCAAATGAACCCTAAAACGTTACACTAGAAATGAATGAATATTTGTGAGTCCGGCTCTGGGTGAAACGTCTAGTCGCTGGCGTTAGCGGAAGTGCGCGGGGGTTGAGCGGAAACAGGGATGGGAAACGGGAATGTAACAGGGACGAGAGAGTCAAGTGTGTTCGCAACAAAACCTGATTAACGTTCCGTCCGTGTTAACGTAGATACTAATCGACAATTAACATTTGGAAGACTCCGGACGAAGATGTAGGCCCGGAGTTTCAGTGCAAACTCCGGATTTCAAATTAATGAAATGTTATGTTGCCTTTTGAACGCTTACACATTATGTTAACGTAACTGCCGATTATATTTTACAGTTTTCGTACATAAGTCGTTTTAATATTCATGATTTATGGCGGTTTTATTGATTCGCTAAGTTCGCCACTTAAGTACACATATCTTTCGATTTATGAGGGTGATAGGTTCCCGGAAAGTGCGTATAAATCGAGACAAAGGGCTTATTTGATAATAAATACGTTTAAACAAAAACTATTATAAATCAACGCTCCATTATTCCAATGTTAGGTATACATGGTTTAACATGTATTTTGTTTTTCAAATTTTAAATATACATACTTGTTCATCGATTCTGTCAACTCCAGACTGTTTTTATCAAAATCAAAATTGTTCACTTCATTATTATCGAAATAATAACAATGATTGTAACTTACAAATTTTATCTGCATGCAAACTATGTAGACATATTTAATGGTACGTCTTGACTTTAGCATTTTACTACGAATGAACCGAACGAGTCGAGCAATTCGTTGAGCTCATCATCTTCTCACAATTGTCTAAAATGAAGTATCTATTATATAAATTGACAAGAAATAAAACAAGAAAAATACTGACTTTGATATTGCTCATTCGAAGTAAAATGCTCAAGTTAGTTCAGAAAGAACCATTTATTTATAATCTAACCTAATTTAAAATATATGTTGACTGACTACGTTACATAGGGAAATCAATGTTATTTCAAATAAACGTACAGTATAAGTAAGTATAGTAAAGCCGTTTTTTCTTTCGAGATGCGGATTTTAATGGAATTATCCATTTTGACCTTCCCTGAATCCATTCTGACTATTTTCGCCATGATATCTGTCTGTCGGTCTGTAGACACTGTAACTCAAATACAGCAAATCGCAGAAGGGTGAAATTATATATTTAATATTAATTTTTGTCTGGGAAAAATCTATTTTATTTTTGAAAACGGATTCGGGTGTTATCTAATTATTTTTGAAATAGTGCGAATTAGAGAAAAATATCCAAGTTAAAAATTGTAGGTAATATTACTATATTTATATTTTTTTTCAAAAAAAATTTCAAATAGTTCATAACAGAGAAGAAATATCTACCATGAATGTCATGGGACTTTCTTATACGTGTTACAGAGATTGAATAGTGTACATGTTTGCCATAGATACCATAGAACTTTCTTATACGTAATACTCAAAGTGAAAAAAATATTTCTGGATAAATCATAAATCAAATTTAGTGATCGTTTTAAAATGTAGATGGTTGTCTTGCCAGACGAAAATGAATCCTTAATATGAAATTTCACCCTTAGTCGCTAAAAATTATTTGATACACATTGGAGAGAATATTATTTTCTATAATTTATGTTCCATTCATTTTTTTCTATCTTTTATTAATTTGTCAGTATTACGTATAAGAAAGTCCCGTATCTCCCATATTTTATAACAGAAAATAATAATTGTACATTTTCTAGGGTCTTTCATTAAAGTCCCAGATAAAAAATAAAAACAGCCAGACAGACAAAACAAAAAATATCAAAAACGACTAAAAAATCGAAAAAATTAAAATTATACAGACCGAGCTTACAATCAGTATTGATTTGCCGTATTTAAAATCAATACATTTTAACATAAAGTTACCGGACCTGAATGAGCATATACATATTTTATAAACTATAATACTTGTTTGAGTTTCCCGTCGTTTATATCTGTCAGCTGCGCCTCGTATGTTGTTCAAATAATAACATTCGGAAAGCAAACGGAATCAATTAATATACCTGCATATCTTCATTCGTGATCAGTACGATTATTCCCCGTTAAACGACAATTATTGCGTTATCATCGGAGCCAATCTCCGCCGTTTTTTATTGTCTCCCTTTTCAACATGTTCATACATACAGTACTTTTGTTTTCAGATTTGTTAATACAGTGAAACTTCGTTATAACGCGGATCAAAAACGGGATAGCGCATAGAAAATAAATATTTTTCCTAAGAATATGTTTAAATGTACAATTATAATTTTATTAAATTTGCCTTAACCGGAAAGGGACCTTTAATCTTGTCAATTTTTTAAAATGTTTTAGATAAAAATTATCGAGTATGTTATTATCTATAATTTATGTCTTATACATTTTTTTCCAACATTTATGATTTAGCCAGAAAGAATTTTTTTACATAATTAATTAGAATCACCCACGTATAAGAAATTCCCATGGTACCTATGGTAAACACGCACATTGTTCAATCTCTGTAATACGTATAAGAAAGTCCCATGACAGATATTTCTTCTCTGTTATGAACCATTTGAAATGTAATTAAAATCACATAGGTACCTTATATTATTTTTTATTTATGAGATTCATTCGTATAAGAAAGTAAAAAAAAATCAAAAATAATTATGATATTGATGTAACTAAACCAAAAATGTATACAGTAGCACTTCGCAATAACGGCTACTCGCTTAACTTAAATGTTATATTTCTGTCTCTTTTTCAGTTGTAAATCATATACTGTACGTACCAAATATATATTTAAAGATAAACATTGTGTAAATTTCCATTTCTATCATTATTTTATAGTTAGTGTTACTGCACACTTAATATATATTAGTACATAGTTTTGCTTGCAGGCACTCGTTAGTCACAAAAAAAGCCTTAATTTACTTACCGGCGTTTTTCACTTAACGGCGAGGGTCCGGTCCCAATTACGCCGTTATTGCGAAGTACTACTGTACTGACTAATTAAATCAGATATTTTTACAAATGTTATTTTTCTAATACAAAAATCAAAGGCAATTAGAACACACGGGAGAATTGGGAAATTCACATTTTTAGTAAAAATAATAAAATAAATTTTATTGCATATGATTTTTATTAAAGAATTAATTTCTGATAAAAGGAAAACGACCCAATGTAAAATTAGTTTGCACAGTTTTTTCAATTATCGTTAGTTTCATGTTAATTTTTAATTTAGGACCTTTTTTAAAACTGACAGATTTTATCATTAGCAACCCATATCCAAAAAATGACATGTGTGTTTAATAACCCAAATACCACATGCCTATTTTTTCACCTCATTGTGGCGTATTTAATGTTTTATTTCTTCTGAACCATGCATTCTAGTAGAAAACGCAGAAATGTAGAAATTATTTTTATTTACCCGAGGAAAATTTATTACCAAATCATATTTTCTCAACTTTATTTTTGTATCTTTTGTATTTCTTTTATTTTTGATCTGGAACATAATAAAAAGGATAAATAATGTATTATGTTTGTAATGCATTTTTTTATTTATTTGAACATTTTTTATTACATTTATTAGTTTTATAATATCGATAAGTAATGATTGTTTTTTATTTTGAAAATACATTTATTATAGAAACATGGCGTATAATATACAGTGTGTCCCAAAATAGATGTAACAAGAGGGTAAAAAACAACAAAAATCGATTTTCAGAATGACATTTGGGAATCAAGTCCTGCTACCAATAATCAGCCCATTCGGTTCTCTACATGGTGTTTTATAAGCAAAATTGTAGGTAAAAATAACCAAGAACAAACTACCTATATTTTTCAAAATATGAAAAAAAAATCAATATTGTAACTCTGTACCGAATTCCAGAGCATTAAAGAAACACTTTCAATAAATTAAGTATAGATATTTTATTGTGAAGTGAAAATTTAAAGTATGAAAACAACACTATCTCTCAAATTTATTTAAATTCTTTCATTTAAATTTTTAAAGTTATTTCTCAAATTAGATATGAGGTGCCAAAATTACATTTTAAACAACTTTTCTTAGTAAAAATAATTTTTTACAACTTTGCTTTTGAAACATCCTGTAGAAAAACAAATCAACTAATTTTTGGTATACGTTAGTTTTATATCAAGCAAAAAATTGTGTTCATTACATCTCTTGTTACATCTATCCTGGGACACACTGTATATATAATATATAAAGAAAAGTGGAACCCGTCCAATGACTTATAACAATAGCGTAATCGAAACAATAAAAAATACAAAATGGATGTTTTCTATATGTATGTATTTATCCAGCCACATTTAAATAATCCATGTTTTGTTTATTACATAATATGGATAATTGTATTCGATTGTGATATAGTTTGATATTAAATTATATTTTAAAAATATATGCACGAGTTACTTTTTTTTGCCTCCCCATGCCTTGAAAGGATAGTTGTTTAATTTAATTTGCTGTTTATTATGTTGTTGAGTGGTAGCTCTTTTTCCACCCCAAGATCTGAACGCGTATCTTTTAGGTATCCGTGACTGGTTTAAGGACCTCTGCTTTAATTTTCTCCCTTCGCTTAACACATTGTAATAACCTTTGCGTTTGGAATATAAATCTCGCTTTTGATATCTTGTCAGAAATTGATTTTCGTATACATTATCTTGTTTATTCTTTTCAATATTATTATAATTTGCACATTTCCATATCTGAAATGTAGCTACAAGGACATCAATATACTCGTCCTTGTTTGAACAAGATACTTGAAATAAATTATAAACTGGATATATCATTATATTCGCATTTCTATCGGAACGACACAAACTAGAATAGTCAGAAAGCAAGTTTATGTAAGCAGAGTTATTGTTGGAAATATATTCGTTCAATAACTTGATAATGATGTTGAGTTTTTGATTTTTCTTTAAGTTTTCTTCGTCATATAAACACGTCCAATTATTTGAATTGTTATTATCATACTGATTTAGATTTTTCGCATTGATCTCTATATCTCCAGGTTTGCAATCAAACTCAGTATTTGGGATCAAAGTGTAACTGTACAAAGATACAAAATCATGTGTGGTGTCGACATTCTTGACTACATGCATCCCTAAATCGGGTCGTCGATTTGGCAAATGACAATATAGGATTGTGTTCGGGTCAGATATACCAAATGAAACCGCATCATACAAAAGTGTTGTCAGTAATGTCGACACATCAATATCTGATGTGCTCCGTTTTGTTTTCTTGTACTTTGTGTCTTCTTCGTTTATTTCATTGTTCGATACACATTTTTCATAACAATCATTTCCGTGGTAGTCTCTCTTACCTCCCCAAGCTCTAAATGCAGTTCTTTTAATTTTATCTTCATCGACACCATTGCATAAATTATGACAATACAATGCTTCTAATTCTAACTGATTTTCCTTTACTATATTATTTTCTACATCATCGTTATCATAAATACAAGTTTTATAACAATTTAACATACTTCTTTTGCCTCCCCAAGATTTAAATGCATTCTTTTTAGATTGATTTTGTTCATCTATCAATGTATATTCCTCATTTCCGGCTCTAGAAGTTTGCTGGGTCGGTTTGTACCGTTTATTTAAACTATCGTATCCTAAGAACGTGTCATCTTCATTATTTGATCTACATTTCTTCCGGCAATAAATATTTTTCCAATAATCTCTTTTTCCTCCCCAAGCTTTGAACGGACTTTTTTTAGACTCTTTAGGCTCTTTTATTTCTTCATTTAGAATCGACCATATTGAAGAAGATGTTATTTTTTGTTGTGAATTCTGGTTCTCCCTTTTATCTGATTTATCGAAATCAAGTAAATCATTTAAAATGACATTTTGTTCTCCACTATTCGCAATGTTTCGTTTTAATCTCGCTATGTCATATATTAATTTGTAACCAAGCCTTTTGTTTATATAATCAATTAAATATTCTTGCATATCTGAAATTTCTCCATTTATGCGTTGATTATTTTTTAAATTATTCATTATATCACCAGGGTTGTAATTTAGTAATTGGAAAATTCTCGAATCTTTTTTTCCATTTAGTAAGTTAGATGCTTCATCTGGTTTTGGATACACTGGAATATATTTGTATTGAGGATTTTCTGCCAAAGAAACAATCTTACTATTGCTATCGTCTGGATAAACTTCTGGTGAAATTAGGTGTTCAAATGATTTCGGATGATGTAAATAATTATAAAGTATATTATCCATTTTATTCTCTACGGTAGTAGAATAAGTAATTGATTGTGTCCATACCAAATGCAATATTATTATATATCTGAAATAAAAAAAAATAAACATTAAATCGGTCTGAATACGCTACTGTGTTTCTGATGAAAAATAAAATATAAAAGTAAGAGAGAAAAATATATATAGGAGGAGTTATATAGTCAATAGAGTTTTTAAATTACTATATTATTTCAAAATCAAAGTTCAAAAGTAAGTAAAGTCATAAACTAATTTATAAAATCAATGAATTTTATAAAGAACCCTTCATATATAAAATTGTGATACGTGCTAAAAAAGGTAATGTGGAAATATTCCTCAAACGTGATTTTTATAAAAAATAAAATAAAAATACAAAGATTTTCATATTAACAATCAAAGAGCTTTCACACTGTTTTATCAATTTTTTATTACATTTTTTGTTAACGGAAATGATAATTTATTTTTATAATATATTATATTTATACATTAACTTTATTTGATCCTTTTTTTATGGGAATTGAACCAAAGAATTATGATTGTAATATTTTGTCAGATATATTCAGGTTTTAGTTTCTCTATAATAAGGTAACACTGGGGTATGCCCCAGTGTTGGATTCTTGTTTAATTTAATGTACTAAATTAGAAATATTCGTTGATATTTGATTACTGCCATTACTGAATCATAATCTATAGACACTTAACTGTAAAACAACTTAATTTGATGACAATCGGCCAATAGGTGTTAAAAATTTTACTAATTATTAATGTAAACTATTTATTAATTATTTTTTTTTTATTAATTATCATTTTGTAATCATTAACAAGTGTCCCTCACTGAGTGCCTATTACTGGTTTTACTTTTTTAGGTTGTAATTTAAAAAATAAACTATATTTGCGTACTTTGGTAATTAAATTGATTAAATAAAAATTTACTTGTTTTATTAGTAACATGAGTTCATGAGAATCTTAAAGGGGCCAAGACTGGTGCCAGAACCATAAAATATTTATTTTATTTTATTTCTTATAAAAGTAAATAAAAAAATACGGACTTCGGATACATCGGAAAAAAACCTATATTTACAAAAAAAATTCATTTAGAAAATTTTGTCTTTACAGACATAATTTTAATTAAAAACACGGTAAACTACTTCTTCACCCTAATTAATCCATTAAAAAAATACTATTTGCCGCTCCCCCCATTTCGGGGTATTTTATAACAAACACAAAAAATACATTTTTGATAATTTTCGTTCACAAAGGGTCTAACAAAGCAAAAATATGTATGAAAATTCCTGTGCTAACCACCCCTTTCAAATCTGTCGCCCAGGAGAAGCGCCCTTTTCGTAGCAATATGAGTACACTTTCAGTTAAATTTTAAATAACACTATAATAATTCACAAATATTTACAACAAACTTACATTAGTTCCATTTTTTTATATTTAAATTATGTTTTTATTACATAGGTAGATAGTACATTTGTTAGTGTTCAGTATAGTGGTCAACTTAGAAATGATCACAATCTGTAGTATCCAGGGGCTTATATAAGAGCATAAAAGACGAGGGTGTTAACACAATTGTATATTATTATATATAATGTGTATTATGTACATTAAATTTCTCGTACATTAGCTATGATGTGCTTTGAAGTTCATGTCGAATACATATATCTAATATTTAACACAAAAGACAAAATTTTATTTATTAAAGATACGTGTAGAAATACACAAAAAAATCTTATATGTCAGTAAATAAAATTATTCTAAACACATTTTTTATATGTAGGGGAAATTCGCATTGATACGAACAGTTTCCACCAAAACTATCCGAATGAATGAATTCAAATTTTGTTGTTAGTACACTGGCTAAAATATCTTAAATGTAAGGATTTCGGGACTTATTTTGTAATAATTTTAATTAAATAAACAATTAGACTCGATGAAACAAAATTTTAAAATTAATTAAAATTTTGTTTAATTTGAATTAAATTGTATTTATCTGTTTTCATGAAACGGACAAAAATAACTTTTTAAAAACATGTCATTTAATTTTTTTCTATTATTTTTGTGGTAAAAAGAGATTAAGTTTAAGAAACTCAGTTAATTAAAGATATGTATAACGTACTTTGTTTTTTTATAATGTTTATAGTTTCAATAAAAAACGTCTTCAATCACAAGCAACCGTTTTATTGCGTATTTCCACTACGTTATTTTATAAATCTTTACTTTGATCTCTAAACGTATGTATATAATTTTAGAAACCATTGTAATCAACAATGTATTTGAAAATCTGAAAATTTCATAAATACATCAAATAGATATATCATTACTATAATTATTTGCTTTTCATTCATATAATGTGCAATTTTCATTAATTTCAATTAAACAAGCCCAACTATTTTGTGTACTAATACAACATTAAATCATTTTAACTCCATCCATACTGTTCAAATTGTAAATGTGTTACAGGACATCTTTTAATAAAATTTTATTAGTGGGTAAAAATTTATTTTAATTATAATTACCTTGATAATTTATATGTTAAACATATTTATTTTTATGTGGGTGTAAAGTGTGGGTGTTGGAATGCCTGAGAATAATCAATGGTGTGCAAATAAAGGAACAAATCTACTAGATACATTTGTATTACCGTCATATTAAGTTTAACGTACTAAATAAAATGGTTTGACTCATATGTTCACAACATTACATCAATGTTACATTGAAAATAATTAATTCCACAGTATTTCATTTGTAAATACATATGTTACATTAATACTTATATCAGGGGTGCCCAACTAAATTTGTGATTTTTTTTTTATCTTCAAAATCTCTTCTGAATTTCGTTGCATTGAACATCATTAAAATAAACAAATAAAAAACTTTTTAAGAAAAAAAATAAAACAAAACTGACTTCAAAAAAAGTTTACCTAATAATTAAATTTAACAGTTTTTGAAGTCGTTTTTCTGTTTTTCTTTATTAAAAAGTTTTTTTTGACCTGCCACCGACTTCAAAAATTTAATTATTAGGTATATGCTTTGAGTTTTTTTATTTTTCCCTTTTGAGTGGCGTATTTTTGAAATCCACGGTCAGATTCTGATGAAATTTATATGAGTCCACCTTGGGAGTGTACTCTTTCACACACAAAAAAATCGTCCAAATCCGTGCATACATAAAAAAAATATACAGACGAATTTTACTATTTTTTATACAGTCATCAAAAATATTATGGGATTAACATCATGGCCTCTACAAAGGGGAAGTGAGGAAGAAAAAGCTGTAAAAAAATATATTTTAAAGTATTTACTTTTGTGATATCTGAATTGAACAGAATTTTAATTTATTTTCCTTGTAAAAAAATGTGTAATCTTTGTAAGGGTGCTAGGGGTTAAAAATTCATTTAGATAAATTCTGTTGATGCACTTCTAAAACGTATACTTTCAGCTTCAAAATGCTTTTTAGGGTTCCGTAGAAACCCTATTAATCTCACTTTGTCGCCAGTCCGTATGTATGGCCGTCCAGTGCACCAAAATTTCTCGTAAACTATATAAGCTAGAAACCTGAAATTTTAACTAAACATGTAGAGTTCTGACCCTCAAAATTTTTCAAGGGGACGCCATAGAGCTAAAGTTTATAAAGTAATAAAAATAATTTTTTCTTTTATACCAAGGCATATGGGGTGTCAAAATGTAGATCCCAATCAGTAGAATTTTATCGTATTTTTTTCTAACTCAAAAATTATGAGTGCAGTATTTTATTTCCTCGCCATATCGAAGATACGAAAAGCTTTGTGGTCATTTTAAAATGAGGAAAACAATTGTTCTTCGATTTTTAAATTTTAACTTGATTTTTCCGTTTCAGTTCAAGATAAACACTTTTTATTATGTGTCTGTCTGTCCTTTGAATCCTTGTCACACGCATAACTCATGAACCACTGAACCGATATTAATGAAACTTGATTGGTTGGTTTGGCCTGGACAGTCCATTTCAAAATCGTGTGTAGGAGGAGGGGTGGCATCCCAAAATATCTAATTTGTTTAAATATCTCAAGAAAAACACATGTTGCGTGAAAATTTTATAATATAAATTATCACAGCGTTTGTTTTACAACAATTCGTTAAAAAAGATTTGTCTCAATATGCTTTAAAAAATCGTTATTAGTTTTTTACAACCACTATTTTCTTTTTGATTTAGATTGAAATTGTTAAAAAATTAAAAATATACGAAAAATAACTAGGCGCGTATTGAGAAAAATGTCGAATTAATATTTTTAATAAAATTGTATGAAAATTAAATGGTTAACCAATGCCCAGGCAATTTATCTGAATACTTTATCGGTTTTTATTTAAATTGTTCAATGATTAACTGCCTTTGATGAATTCAGCACGAAAAAGCACTGTACATTTATTTAGCGGATGTTTTTTTCATATACTTATTTCATATCTAATTGTAAGTATTGAATTAATGTTAATCATACAAATTTCAAAGCTATGTAATTACGGTAAAAAATAATTCAAATTAAATACTTTGAAATTTATATATTTCAAAGTGTTTTTACCATAATTAAAGAACTTTAAATATTACACTCTTTTTCTAAAAATATTTTAATCACTTAATTTATTTAATGAGTGTTATATCGATCGAAATTAAATTGTTGGTCATCCCTGATATACATATGTATAAATCGAGAGTCCGTGCCATAATCCCGACAGCTGATAATGCAAACATTTATAATCAAATCTAGTGTTTTATACCCCCTTCTTCGAATCAATAAACTGTCGAGATTATAATACTTCGGGATTTTGAACTGTAAACTAAATATGTTTTACCTACATAAAATTACGCATATTATGTATAATATATTTATATTGTTTGATATTTAATATTCAATATACCTACCTACATGGGCGCAGATTATAATAGGATGTAAAACCAAGTAATCGATAATTTTAGTTCAATATTGGTACCTATTTTTGTTAATTTTATATAAAATATCCTAGCGATTTAAATATTGATATACAGGATGATTTACAATAGGCATGATGCCACTGAAATATGATTTTAAATAATGAAATAAGTTAAAAAGATTCTAAAAAATGTATTTATTTTTATATTAAAAGCGAGATTAATATGATTTTTATTAAAATAAAAACGGAAAATACAGCAATCCGCCATGTTTGATAAAACACCAGTCAGAGTGGATGACGCCACGGCTACGTAAACGTCATTTTTGCTTCATTAATATCTGCACTGTTAATAAATTATTTTGTGGTTTTAAATTATCAATTTGCTCAGTTTTGTGTTACCAAAAGTAAAACCGAGAAACATTAGCGATGGAACAAGGATTTACTATAGTTGACAAGGAGTGTTTACATAGGCGTGACGTCAAAAATTCGCCATGACACCTGCGAGCGTTTTGGCGTCAAATTCAAAATTAGTTTTAAAAGGGTCAATTTTTGTGATTAAACCTTTATTTTCTGCAGAAATAAGCATTTTTTTGGAAATAAGATACACGTAAGATCATCATAAAATAGTTTTTAAAAAGTAGCCATCATGATCGAAGGTATTATTGTAAGCAAAAAACTTCATATATACTTGTATCTGAAAATTCTTCGTGAGGGAGCTATAGCTGTTGGTTAGTGTTTAGTAAATTCTGAAAGTTTAAGTACCACTGAAATAGTTTTAAAAGTAAAAAAAATATATCTTGTTAAAATCCATACTAATATTATAAAAGTGAAAGTGTCTCTGTTTGTCTGTCTTATGTTACCTTCTCACGATTAAACCGCTGAACCGATTTTGATGGAATTTGGCAGGGAGATAGCTTGCATCCTGAAAAGGACGTAAGCTATTTTATATCCCGAAAAAATTGATGTGACATTTATATGCGCGATAAATTATACTTTTTTGGCGTAGACATCTAGCGTGTAAATGCAAAAGTAATAACCTTTTTTATCGACTATATCATAACAGAAATCTGTATTACAACGCAGATGAAGTCGCGTGGGTAACAGCTACCTATATATAAATATATTAAAAAAACGTTATTATTTATAAATAAATTAATCATTACAAAAGATACTTATACATAATTTATAAATATATTTATTATTAATAAATCTTTTTTCCGAGAACCTACCCTAATTTTTAACCGGAAAATGTTTCAAAGAAAATCGATAATTATCTACAAAGTGCACAGAGTCGGCAACAAACGAACAGCGGTTGCAGTGTTTATTCTGAAATAGATTCTGGAAATTTGTATTCTATATGATTTTTAGATCGTAAATGTTGTCAAACAGGTCTTAAAAAAGTTTAGCCACTTATAAAGAAGGTATATTCATTTTTATGAACATTTATATAATTTATCAAATCGAATATAGGTACCCATAAAATCATATTTCTAAACATTAAAATCAAAATGTATGTACTTTCATATAATACTTGTAAAATATCGGTATGATCTTTTTAAATAATTTTTAATGTATAAAAAATTTCAATGGAGTTTGTCAGAAATTAAACTCACCTTTGTATTATACATATTAGTTTTCTAATGTCAAAATTTAACAATTTGAATTTAGTTGCATTTGTTTCCAAGGCAATATGAATTAGTGAAGTATTAATTAGTATTTAAATTTCAAATTTTGAGGGTAGTTTTCACGCCTTCAATAGCTGTTTAGGCACGTACAAAAAATAAATGTCCCTTAGGTTCAATTGAACTACAAATGTGCCAAATCTTATCAAAATTAGTGAGATAAAACTCCCAAATTCACTTTTTAGACGATAATAGTTACAAAATTTCGAATATTTCCAAAACCCCTGATCCGAATAGGTCTGGAATACTCAATGAGATAAACATTTACCCTAAAAATAATTCAAATCGATGCATTTTTACACAGACGCATTAACTTTTCTTTACATTTTGAAGGTAGTACAATCAGAATCTGCTCTTATTTTCGACGGAACATAGAAGTAAAATCTAAATTTAATTCACTGAAATTTCATATAAATCTAAAAGGTTGCTTCTATTACCTTAAAATTATCTAAATTAATGACGGTTTTTATAAATTAAATGTCCAGCTAATCTGCTCCTTAATCCGAACCTGCAAACCATATATGATTAAAACATTTTCCAGCTACATTTTCCTTAAATATTCGCATCTGTCATTGTTTGACATATAGGTGTTTGAAAAGTGTCGTTTTTTATATAGACATTGACGGCATATCCTTTGATTGAATTCTCTTCTTGTTCCTTGAATTATAAGGAATAATATTATACAATACATGTACACATTTTTACTGTAAACTCTCGATTAATACGGTTAATGCGTTCCGAGAATATGGCGCGCTAATCAAAACGAAAATAAATAATATGGCAGCCCCTCGATTAATGCAGTTTATATGTACATACCGGAAAAATGTATTTATTTACTAAAATAAAATATCAATCCCTCAGTTAGTGCTGTTTATATGTACCAGAAAAGTGTCGCACTAATCGAAACATATTAATATCTAAGCGATATCAAAATAAATAATTTGTGCAGTTTATACGAACCAAAATAAATATATATTTACTCAAATAAAATATCAAACCCTCAATTTATGCGGTTTATACATATGTACCGGAAAATTATTTTTGAACGAATGAAACCCTTTATCTGTGATAGGGAACGAATTTTACCTTTCTTCGCTATTTACCTATTATACAATAATGTGCGAGCTGGGGTCATTTTTTTACCCTTTACCTCCATATAATTTTTTCCGCCAAATGGAATGAGACCAATTACACCCCTTAATTTTTTTAAAATCCTATGAAAATTAGCTTAACTTTTTTATGCTTATAGATTTAAGGGTAGAGAAATGGATGTTTAAAACTTATTATAAATTATTAGTTCCGGAAATATAAGCTTTCAAAAAGTGTCATATAAAATTGTATAGGTATTATTTTTTAGAGATCCATGTCTACTGAGGCCAGAATGGAAATAATGCTTACTAGAGGATAAATTCTTTTCTAAATGAGATCTTCAAGCATAGTCTTCCTTTTCTTCTCATACAGTTGGCATTTGAACAGGATATATTCAACATCCTGAGCGTGTACTGAGCTTTTTTTTATTTTGAACAGATACTTCCTAGTTTTCGCGTGGTTGATTTTATTCTTGCGATTTATGCCATCATATTTTTAAATTTTTAGAATTATTTTTATTTATCTGCAGCCCTTGAAAAATTTTATATCGACTGAAGTAATTTGGGTTGGCCAGGTCCGACTTATATATTTTTAATGAAATTTGGAAGGTTTATTGTACATGGGATGCACAGTCGAGGGAATGACGTGAATACGTAGCAGTGGGGTTAAATAAAACTCGGACTAGTATTGTATAATATTGTTATTTCTTATGATTTGTACGAACATAAAAACAATTAATTAATATTTACAAACAAAATTGTAGAAATACGAAATTTAGTTTTTATTTTTTATACAATTTAAAAAACTTTAATCAAAAAAGTTAAAATGTTAGGTCGTAGAGAATATATTCTAATATACTGTTATTTTTTTCAATTCGATTGTTATTTACAAGCGCAATCGTGGACATACAAAATACAATTTTTTGTTGTTTTTTTATATTAAATTTATCACTCATTGAAATTGGTTAAATATTTTGATTTTTACTTGTACCTCGTAGATCTAATCGAGATCTATAATTTGAGACCAAAATCCACTTGGTGTCGAGATATAACTGATTTTGAATTTACGCTAGCATGTAAAACTGATCTCAAAGTTTCTGAAATGTCCACCCAGTATCTGACTTGAAACTCTAGACTAGTTTTGACCACCGGTTCCCAAACTACGGTCCTCGGCTCCCTTGGCGGTATTGGGTGAACCAAAGGGTGCTCTGGATATAGTTGGGAATCCTTGGATTATTATATAACACTAGATATGTATATGAAAAAATGTTCATTACTAAAAATGTAAATTATCAGGGAAGCCTTGTGATTTTTTATAGCTGAAAAGGGGGTAGTAGGTCAAATAAGTTCGGGAACCTATGCTCTAGACCAGTGCTTCTTAATCTTTTTTATGTCGCGGCTCCCCTGCAACTCAAATTGATAACCCACGGCCCCCCTAATTTTTGTTTGACCCCAAGTTGATTAAAAAAATTTATTTGTTTAATGTTCACTCCTGTACAACTGTAGTGCTATCTAGCTGTAAAGGAAGTATTTAGGATTTTCGCCAACAGAACACTGCTCTAGACCATAGGTTCCCAAACTTATTTATCCCACTACCCCCTTTTTAGCTATAAAAAATCACAAGGCTCCCCTGATAATTTATATTTTTTCATATGTGTACATTATTCATATCTAGTGTTATGTAATAATAATATAAAATTGTAGTACATTTTTTTTAGTATTTATTATAAAAGGAGGTGAATAAAACTTATGTCATTCAAAAGGTACTGTGCCATGTTTGTTTATTTCCACTCGCATCGTTCAACTACGTTCAACAGCATAGCAACGCCACGCCAAGCGTCAAAAATAAATAGTTTTGGGTTTCTGTCAAACATAGAGAATGCGTATAGAGATTTTAGATCGCGTTCAATTGCAGTGTTTTTATTTGAAAATTTTTGTTGTAAAAGTACTTGTAATATATAAAAGATATAATTATAATTACGGGTACTAATAAGAAATCGCATTTTTTAATGATTTATTGTTAAAAAAAAACTAAAATTTTGAATTGGCTGATCATAAAAAATTGAAGAATGGAAATCTACTGTTGAAATGCCAGATAAATGAGATAATTCAATGCATGTTATTAATGTTTGCCAGACGAAACTGACATTATGGTACATCTAATATTTATTTTTAAATCGATAATGTGTACATAACTTTGTCTTCAAATATTTGTATTATCTTCAGAACGGCAAAAAAACACCAAAAACTATAAAGAACAGGAAGTGTTGATATTCAAATGCCAGTTTCATCCGGTATAATTTGTTTGATTATGTTTTGGTGGTCAGTTTATACCGTTTATACTTTCATGCCTTTTATGAATCAAACAAATTATAAATACATTGTATAATAAAGGGTTTAATAATATTAAAAAGGCCCCCTTTTGTCCTTTTGGGGCTCCCCAACTACACCCAGAGCCACCAGGGCTCCCATTGATCTCCCCAATACCGCCAAGGGAGCCGAGGACCGCAGTTTGGAAACCAGTGCTCTAGAGATATAAATAAATAAAGAAAAGGTATATATTTAAATGATTTATTGAAAAATGTGTTTACAATAGTTATAAATAATGAAATTAAATAAACAAATTACTTATACAGTGTATTCCAAGTTGATTAAGACATAGAAAATTTAACATGGGGGCAATTAGAAATGTTGTAGTAACCTTTGGTCAAATTTAACGATGATGATCGGTGCATTTTAAAATGCCGCCACAAAATTTAATAAAATAGTAATCAGTATTTTGTTTTCAAATTTATATCTGTCAAAAAATATTATTATAATTTTATCTAGGATGCTTAAATTAATGAAATTAAAGTTGAGAACAAAATACTCTTAATTAATTTAAAATTTATCAGTTAGTTTCGAGGCGGCATTTCAAAATGCACCAATGACATTGTTAAATTTGACCAAAGGTTACTACAACATTTCTAATTGTCTCCATGTTAAATTTCCTGTCTTAATCAACTTGGAATACACTGTATATATATTTAAATATCTTAACAAATATTATGCTATAATATAATATAATTAATAATATAACTGCGTACAAAAAGGCAAATAAATAACAAACAAAAAAAATAATCTACTGAATTCAAAACATGAATACATATAAAATATTTTTAATAATGGTTATTTCTGATATGACATGATTTTTATATTTATTATTATATTTCTCAACTGTACAAATTCACAATAAACCAAAATTGTTATAAAAAATTCTTACTCTTATTAAATATTATAATTTCTTTATATTTACAATAAATAAACGAAGTTATACTTTGACAACAAACCTCGTTAATAGCTAACATATTTTATAATAAGCGTTTATTGTTTAAAGACTGCTTTTCAATGAGTATATCTTTCAGTTTATTAGAGAAATTAATAAAAGTTGACCAAACTCAACTATTATACAGATGCCCGGTAAATTAACTCCCAGCTAACGCAATTTACTAGGTATTAAATATAAATGACAACCACTCATAAATGTAGCCAATGAAATCGTACATATAATGACTTTGACGCATGCGTATTAAATAGAAATCAGCGACTTAAAATAAGTGCTGCCAAGTGTACCTCATAAAATTACATTATTATACATTTATTACCACTGTTTTAAAATTTCATATCAATTTGACACCTAGCAGATAGCGTAAGCTAAGAGCCAATTTGCATTTGCAGCCAAGCAAATTCATTATAGTACCGGGTAAGAGTATTTTCATAATTGAATGTCGATATTTAATTATAATATAATTGAGCATGTTCTGCTCAAAAGTTTCTTTCAAAATCCACTGATATTTCGATTATTTTTTAAAATGGAACGAACGAGTTTTGGAACTCACCTCCTCATATACTTAATAAAACGTTTCTTATTGTTTCCTCTATATATTTTTTTTTTATGTAATTACATCAATTACATTTTTGAGCACGTTTCTTAATTTAATCTCTATAATCTATATAAAATAGAATTGTCAACAAATGATCTCCTCATCATTGTTTTGTTCTGTATTGATGAAAACTGTTAACTGTTAAAGGGTTAATTAGTATTTGTTGAGGAAAGTGTATTGTCAAAGTATAATATAGCACAACTTTGTATATTGATATTTGTAAAATTCATTAAATGCTAAAATGTAGTGAATATTGCTTGAATTCTTTAGACTTTAAATTGCTAACAGGTATTTTGTTAAAATGTACAATTTTATATCAAAACGAAATAAATGAGAAAATTTTATTAATTAATTTTCTTAATAGATTTAGACATTATTTTCAACAACGAAGTAGTATTAATTTAAATACATTTAAATAATTTAAAATGTCTTTAAGAATTTATTTATAAATAGCAACATTAGAATTAACAATAATTTACTAACTAAACTTTAATTTTAGAATATAATTTACAGTTTAGATGGTAGCAAATAATAATTAAATGAAAAAGGTCTGAGATGTATAAACAATTTTACTAAAATCACTAAATATGAAAATTAAGACAATGTTTGTGAAGGATTTTTACCACCACCACCAATAAATTCATTTTCTATCTGTTGTAGCGCCCATTGGTGTTCTATTATTTCTAATGCCTCCCATTCGGCTTTGAACGCTATTTTAGGATCTTGCGGCATCGACATTGCGGCCCCTGCCATCTGGTCTTGCAAGTGTCGTGCTTGATCAGCAGCTGTAATAACAAATGGTTAATAACTAACAATTAATACACATTCGTCCCACCTATAACCATAAATATTATAAACATATAATTACCATTATTTTCTCCAAGAACTAATGCATATATGCTACGAAGGCCAAATACATTGAGGAAATACCAGGATGCAGATGATACCCACGATGCATCTAGATACATCAGTTCTATTCCCCGTTGTAACATAGGTTTGAATCTTAACGTCAATGGAAATGGAACTTTGGCTGAAAAGAATCAACGAGTATACGTGCATGTTCAATTATAGGAGCATTATTTGTTACTTACTTGTTACAAATCCAGAAAACATCCAATTGATCCAACCTCCTATTACTATCATAGGTAATACATTCGTTACATTCCCCATAAGCATATCTGTCATCATACTAGGGTCTGTCATGGGGTTCTGTGATACTGGTGCTCGCTTTTGCATCAGATATCCTGTATCTTCATTATTGAAAAAGTAACGCCGCATTAGGAACGACTGACGAGGAATAAAAAAAGAGTTTTCTCTTAACAGTCTGGCACGAATCATTACTTGGCTGGAATGAAAACACCTGTTAGTTGTATTAATTGTAATAATATTAACTGATCATTTTTACCTGTCCTGCATCTGTTGTAATTCAACTTTTTTCTGCGAGGCTAATAAAATCGAAACATAATGACGGACAATTCCCACAAGAAAGGTTATAACTACTATAGGTAAAAATACCCATCCTCGGATATTCGAATCTAACAAAAGTTCCGCCATTTCAAATATTAAGTTAACATAATAATTAATTTATAAAATAATATTAAATATTAGGAAAATGACAGCTCAAATCAAGGTGTAGTAACGATTCAAGGTACATATAGCACTGTAGTGGTAAAACTGGTTAACTAAACTGACGTTTCAAAAGTAAGTTGTATTTGTGAATTGTTGGTGGGGGGTAATATACAGATCATTAATGATTAAATTCATTGATAGAAAATAAATTTACAAATCATGCATTTTCATTTCAAGACTCCTTATAATGAATTCAACCATTATCTAATTATACGTATTAAAAAATTCAAATCTTGTATATATTTTAATATATTATTTTTTAAATATGTATATAAATTACATTAAGTAACATTTTTTTTCAAAGGTTTGTACTTATAATAATTTCAATTTAAATATTCCGCCTCAAATAGATGGTTGGTATACGATTTCCGTTCCAGTTTGTCGAACTACTAGCTTCACTAATATTCACTACGTTCGTTCATTTCCCCGTAGCGTTCATCCGGCGTCTTTTGATTTTTAGCCATGTCTAAATTTAAAAACGTAAAAATTTTTTTGGTCGGTGCTGGTGGAATAGGCTGTGAAGTTTTAAAAAACTTAGTTATGTGTAATTTTCCTTACATCGAAGTAGTGAGTAATTTTAAAATGTATATTTATGTAATTAATACAACAATAAAACTAACCGGCTTAATTAAACTGATTTTAACGAATTTTTTTTGAAATTATTACCTATAAGCTTTTTAATAAATTTTGAAAATTATATGTTATTTTAATTATTTACTTGTTGTTTCTAGATTGATTTGGATACCATTGAATTAAGTAATCTAAATCGTCAATTTTTATTTCATAAAGAGCATATAGGACAACCTAAAGCAATCGTTGCCAGAGAAACGGCCTTAGGATTCAACCCAAATACAGAAATAATATCACATTATGATAATATTATGAAGTATGTATGATAAAAGTGAGGTTTTGGTGTACAAATGTCAACACTGACATTTAACATACAGTCATATATTAATCAACTAGTTGATTATTATATGATATATATATTGATCCCCAGGCTTTTGGATTTTATGTGCGCATGCATGACATGCATTCAGCAATAATTACATTTTTTGGTTATACCCCAAATCTCACTGTTTATTTTTTATAAATAAATTCAGCTGCATTGTTGACAACTAAAAAAAACTTTATTTTAGCACAAAGTATGGCGTCGGGTTTTTCAAACGTTTTTCTATTGTTATAAATGCATTGGACAATCGAGGAGCTAGAAGTCATGTAAACAGAATGTGTCTAGCAGCAGATGTGCCATTAATTGAAACAGGCACTGCAGGCTATTTTGGTCAAGTTGAAATGATTAAAAAAGGTTTAACACAATGTTATGATTGTGAACCGAAAGCACCACCTGTAACTTACCCTGGTTGTACGATACGAAACACACCATCAGAAACAATACATTGTGTCGTTTGGGCTAAATTCTTATTTAAGTAAGTTAACCTAATCCTTAATATATATAAAACTCAACATTTCTCTGTCTGTCTGTCCGTTTGTGCGCTTACCACTGGAGAATCACTTATCCCAGTTACATGTACGTTCTCTGGCCAGGTTATAGGCTATATTTTGTTATGTTAAGTAACATAACAACTAAGCAATGACGATAATAGTAAATCAAGTCGGAAAAAAGTTTGCTGCCAGCGTGCTCTTTTGCAACACACTGCCTAAACCATTCAATATTGAACAAAATAATGTAGTAAAGAATTGTGTAGAATAAAAATATCTAAAATAAAGTCGGCGACACCATATGTCTAACTTTTATATCTAAGCCACAGTGACTGCTTTTATGTTACAAAAAAATTAAAAATATTTGGGTTCTATTTACATAGACTTATTAACAGGATAGTTTCTTAATTGCAGTCAACTATTTGGTGAAGAGGATGCAGACAATGAGGTTTCTCCTGATTCTTCGGATCCAGAAGCTTTAGGGGAAAACAATTCCAAAGAAAATTCAAATAGCAAAAATTTAAGAACAGATACAATTGCTGGAAATATAGCCAGAATCTCGACGAGATCTTGGGCGTTAGAAATACAACACGATCCAGAAAAACTATTTAAAAAATTCTTTGTAGATGACATAAACTATTTATTAAAAATGGAGAACCTTTGGAAAGAACGTAGGCCACCTGTTCCTTGTTCATTGGAATGGAAATCTATTGAAGAATACGGTAATGAGTAGTTGTGAAGTACTTAGCTAAATATATAAAATAAATAACAGTTTCTTTATCTAGATCCAAAATCTGAAGGATTTGTTGAAGTTGAGCGCTCAATGAAGGTATGGCCGCTTAAAATGTGTGTCAAAGTATTCTCGGAAAGTTGTCGAGCATTGAGAAATGAATTTTTAGCAAAACCAGAAGGAGAGTTCCTCATGTGGGACAAGGACAATAAGATAGCTTTGGATTTTGTTACTGCATGCGCTGGAATCAGATGTTACATATTTAATATTGCAACCAAAAGCCGTTTTGATGTTAAAGGTATGAATAAACTAGTAATGGTTGTTTGTAATCTAGTATTATGTATTAATATTTCCATGAATTATTTAGAAAATATTTATTTTCGTTTTCTTTAGGTATGGCCGGAAGAATAATACCTGCAATTCCTACCGCGAATTCAATTATTGCAGGAATCGCGACACTGTATGCTATGAACGTATTAGATGGTCATATTGAAAAAAATACTACTGTATATTTAAGACGTAACATAAATCATTGTGGTCAGTTATTTGTGCCTGAAAAACGAATGATTCCACCAAACCCTAAATGCTACGTATGCTCCCCTAAAAATGAAGTTGTACTTGTTGCTGATGTAAACCAAATGACAATAAGGACTTTTGTTGAAAAAGTTCTTAAAAGCAGTTTGCACATTGTGGCACCTGATGCTTACGTCCCTGCAACAGGGAATATAGTGATATCTTCTGAAGAAGATGAAACAGAACAGAATTTCGATAAACATCTAGCCGATATGCAGATAATCGATGGAAGCATAGTCAAAATTGATGACTTTTTCCAAGAGTATGAATTGACTGTCATAATGAAGCATCAAGATTACAGTAAAGACAAACCAGAGTTTGAAATCATAGGAGACATCGAGAGTTTTCTTCCTAAAGAACAACCTGAGGATATAGAAATGTCTGTTATTACGTCAGAGCCAGGCCCGAGTGCAGAAAAAGAAGAAAATTCTGATGATTGTTGTATTATTAGCGAAACAACAAAAGATAAAGGTGATGATAGTGACTTGGAAATCGTCGAAGAGGTAAAATGATTTGTGTAATTTTATTAATACTTTATTTATTGACAGAGATATTTATTTCAGAACTATGAAATAACAAACGTAGATGATCAGCCTCCTCCAACAAAGGTTAGACGGAAAAGTAATGATATATCAATAAATACAGACGTTTCGTCCACGATTACAACGAATGAATGTACGATTCAATAACTATGTTTGGCATTATTTTATCTTAGAATAATTTAGTCTATATATACTATTCTTGTCATTAGCTGTCTGTTCTTGCAGACTGCTATGACAATTTAATTTTAATTAATTTTTAAGCATTTTAAAAACAGTAAAATCATGTTTTTTTATTAACAACCCCCTTCACAAAAATTGAACGATTTTTATTTATTATAATTTTTTGATCAGAGCTAGATGATTATTTTTTGTTATTAAATATTATTGATAAACCTAATTAAAAATTATTTTAATAACTTATTTCAACCCCTGGACAAATTTTTATTTAATTAAATAAACTTAAGGTAAGTATGCCAAATTATCATTGGTAAACTGCAGTTAACCCTTTTAAATGCTTGAACTGTTTCCACAACAACAATTTTCGGTAATTTTGACTTTAGCAATGTGGATTCTTTTATTTGACAAACATGTAATATGATGTAATGTAACAGCTTTGTTTTGGATTTTTTAATGCGCCACATAAACCTTTAAAATTTCAATAAATTTTTCAGAAGCCATTCTGACATATTACATTTTTTTTACGAGTTAAAGAATCTATTGCAATATATTGTATTATTTTATTAGATCGATGATGCTTGTTGAATTGAATTTAAAACAGCTGGCGTGGAACAAAAAAGTAAAAAATCATGCGCGCGCTTATACCAACCTATTAAAAAAAAAATGCTATACGGAACACACCCAATATGTGTTTTATCTAAGGTACTTGAACTGTCAAATAATTGTCAAAACAAAATAACAAATTACAAGTTTTTCTATAAAATAGATTTCACACAATGGGAAGTTATTATTTTGTTATAGTTGGATACAACGATAGTCCTTTATTCGAAATAGAATTTCCGAAAACCAAAGATGGCAAGGTATGTTATATTTGAAGATTAATATCAACCACAATCACAATAACCTATTTGATATTAAGGACACGTATTATTTTATTTTAGAAAGAAGATCATGGACATTTAAATCAATTTATTGCACATGCAGCTCTAGACTTAGTCGATGAACATATGTGGAAAACAAATGCAATGTATTTAAAATCTGTGGATAAATTTAACCAATGGTTTGTTTCTGCCTTTGTAACAGCTAGTCAAATACGTTTCATAATGGTTCATGATAACAGAAATGAAGATGGAATCAAGAATTTTTTTAACGATATGTATGAGATTTATATAAAATTTTTATTAAATCCATTTCACACAATTCACACTAAAATTACCTCTCCTTTATTTGAAAAGAAGGCTATTTTATTTGGAAAAAAACATTTGACTGTTTAAATTATTATTTAATTTTATTTAAAGTAAATTAATTGTTTGTAATTGATAATAAATTTATATGTTTCGTTAAAAGTACTTATTTTATTAGTATTCCGTACCACAAAATAATAAGTATACAGAAATGACACTCAACGTTATTTTTTTGTAACTACTCGACTGTTCCAGTTGCATCAATCAGATAAAATTTTATCTATCCTCCAGAATGTTCAGTGGGGAGGTAGTGACTACTTTTGGCCCCCTCAAAATTTGAATTCTGTTTTTTAGGGCGGGTTTGAAGCGACATGCAATTATAAAAATCTTTTTTTTGTAATTTTTTTACTCTTAAAAATTCTTTAATTTTTGTAAACTGATTTTAAAGCTCACAAACAAATTATAATAAGTATAACATGTTACCCTCAGTCCCTTTAAAAACATGCTAACGAGGTTCCTCTGTATTTCTATTGATTTTTTTAACAAATAATACGATATAAATCAAGCCAAAGAAAATTGAAGTCAGTTTTAAATTTTAAGAACGTCAAGTAAGCTTAATTTTTGATGTTTGTACGATCATAGCAGGTTTAATGGTATAGGGAGCGGGGATTAAAGAATGTTACAGTTGGAACAATTAAAATTTTAATACAAATATTATTCTTGTCAAATATAAAATAATGTTAATTGTTATAATAATTAATTTCAATAAACGTACTACAATACAAAATATTTTTGAACTACCACTATTATTCAATTTAATAATGGATTTTATATGTATATTTAAATAATTCACAATTTTCATTAAAGAAAATCTTAAATAGTATAGGCATATAATATTTCAAAAAGATAAGTATAAACCTACATTACTTTATACCTGTGTAGATAAACAGGTTATATAGACCTAAATATGAACATCTATGTAAATAAATAGATGTTATAAATTCAGTCAGTTCATAAACATGCATGTGTTATACTGTTATACCTATATAAGTAAACAGGTATATTATTAAATTAAATCACATAAAATAAATGTAAGTGGCGCCATCACTTATACAAAAGTAGCACTACTAATTACAGATTTCTGCATTATCAAAATGCTAGCTTGTATATGAACGTTATAATGTCCGCACCTCCACCATATGGTGTAGGTGTCATATCTGTGTATATAAAAATATAACATAGAACATAAAAGCATCTATGTAGATAAATAGATGTTTTTAACGCCACTTTTTCTTCAAATTTGGAATCAGCATGTCGATATACACACGATAGTATGCCTAACTCGACAAAACAAAATAAATATCAATTTTTTTTAAAAGCCATTCCGACTAAGTCAATGCACAACAAGCCATAAAAACTTAGCCGAGATAAGCTCCGTTTTCATTATATAACACCAAAAATTTCAGATTTCGGAGTTTATCTCGGCTAATGACGTCACGATTTTTGATAATTCATTATTTTGCCACTAGATGGCGCCACTATTTCAAAGACAAATAAACTTAGCCAAGACAAGCTCCGTTTTGATTATATAACACCTAAAATTTCAGGATTCGGAGCTTATCTCGGCTAATGACGTCACGATTTTTGATAATTCATTATTTTGCCACTAGATGGCGCCACTATTTCAAAGACAAATAAACTTAGCCAAGACAAGCTCCGTTTTGATTATATAACACCTAAAATTTCAGGATTCGGAGCTTATCTCGGCTAATGACGTCACGGTTTTTGATAGTTCATCATTTCGCCGCTAGATGGCGCCACTATCACCAAGCCAAAAAAACTTAGCCGAGACAAGCTCCGTTTTGATTATATAACACCTAAAATTTCAGGATTCGGAGCTTATCTCGGCTAATGACGTCACGATTTTTGATAGTTCGACATTTCGCCGCTAGATGGCGCCACTATCACCAAGCCAAAAAAAGTTAGCCGAGACAAGCTCCGTTTTGATTATATAACACCTAAAATTTCAGGATTCGGAGCTTATCTCGGCTAATGACGTCACGATTTTTGTAAGTTCATCATTTTGCCGCTAGATGGAGTTATTATAGCAACAAAAAAAATTATCAATACAGCATGATAACATCATATATTAAATATACTATAGTATTATATGTCAACATCTACTTATTGACATAGATGCTTCTTTAAGTTCTAAAAATAACTGAGGTCGATCTGAAAAGAGAAAATAAAAAGACAGTAGTTTAGAAAAATCGGTCTTTATTATTTATATATAATATACAAAATAAATCACACTTGATACAAAATATTCTCTCATATAAACATATTCAAAATCAATAATAAATAATGAAGTAATTCTGAAATTTACAATACAATTCAAATTTAAAAAAATAAATATTCTGTTTGATGGGATGAAGTTCCTATTTTTATTACAAAATATAGCGCTTCATTAATTACACATTACACATATTAAAAACAGCAATTGTTCCCATATTCTAAAAGGTAATAAAAAGACAATGGATAATTATCAAAAAATTTGAAAAAATTATGCTTAATAGACTTTTACATTTTTTTGATAGTAATAATTTATAAATCAGAATTTGGTTTCATGAAAGAATCAACATCTAATGCCATTTTTGAAGCTATTACAAATATTTTAAATTTATGGAATGATAAATATGTTAATATGGTTGCATTTATAATCCTATCAAAAGCTTTTGAATATGGGGACTTACACTAAAATTAATATACTCTTATTAATTTAACAGATAGAGAACAAATAGTTAAAATTAAGATGATTAACAATACCATGACTGACATTTTTTCAAAAATAACATTACTAAATAATAAATAAAGGCGTACTACAAGGATCAATTCCTTTATTATTTATAATATATATGAATGATTTACCTAAAATAATTATATGTATATGCAGACGATACATCAATCATATTTAACACTCTTGGCAATAATTCTTTACTTAATAATATTAAAATGACAATGACTAACTTATCTAATTGGTACAATAAAAATATTTTAAAATTGAATGTAAATATATATATAAATAAGTATATAATAATATTTATAAATAAAAGGTAAGTAATTTTCAATTATACAATATTTTATACCTGTGTAGATAAACAGGTAACAAATAACTAATTAAGAGCATCTATGTAGATAAATAGATGTTATAAATTCAGTAAGTTAACAAACATATGTACCTATTATACCTGTGTAGATAAACAGGTATACATATCAAATACTAAACAATTACATATATATATTATACATCTATATTAGCGTCTCTACTTTGATAAAAAAAAATTGACTTAGTCGGAATGGCATCTGAAACAAATATTGAAATTAGAAGGTATATGTGATGCCATCTACCAAAAACAACTTGAACGAACAACTTTTTGATTGTTCAAGTTTGTCCCGCTAGATGGTGCCACATATCCATTTAAATTTCAATAATTTTTTCAGATGCCATTTCGACTAAGTCAAATTTTTGTCGAGTTAGAGCCGCTATCGTATGTATAAGGCCACCCTGATTCCAATAATGCACATTAAAAGTTATGCTCGGATTGATAAAATTGTTTTTTATCAACATTTGTCTAAACAATTTGCTTGATGATATACGATGGCGTGTATAATATTTTCAAATTCAAAATGGGTGTATCAATTACTGTACTCAAAAACCACCGTTTTTGAATTTGAAAGAAATAGACACGCCATCGTATGTAATATGACTCACTGATATCAGAAATGATAATAGATTTTAAATCAATTCACTGGTTCAAAATTTGATGAAATTTTTTCAGACAAAAGTTGATAAAAAACCGTGTTATCGATCCGAGCGCAACTTTTTATGGGCATATTTGGAATCAGGGTGCCCTAATACATACGATAGCGTCTCTAACTCGCCAAAAAAAATTTTTTCCAAATCGAAAGAATCAACAAGATCATTTGATTTAAAATCAATCAATCAATGTCCTTTGTATAATTGAAACATTCACACAAATACTGAATTGTAATTTCGTCATGCAAATCCACATCAGTTATTGTTTTCATTTCATAATTTGATGGATACTATCGAGAATATCGTAAATTAAAGACGAGAAAAAATACTAATGTCCAGAACATTCATAATATATAGGCTATAACGACTGGTCACTAATTCTACAACGAAGTATTTACTGTTCATTGAAATGAGAACACTTTACACAAATAATAAAAATATATTTTACATTAATATTACTTCAGTACTGTTCAGTATTACCTATACAAAAATTAACTACATTCAAAAACTAAAATTAATAATTTTGTCAATGAATTCTCCAGCCAATCAAATGTGACCAACATTTGCGCCAACGTTGCTGGTGTAGCAAAAATGTAAACTAATGGTTCACCCACGCAAAGAAAAAAGCTTCGTTCACAACGGACAACTAAAATTAAAAATAATTTGATTTGAGCTGTTGTACATGATTTAATACTTAAAAAAACACTAGCATCGCATTATTTTAATAAATATATATATATGGAAATATTTACATCAACTTTATCTATATAAATATATAAAACTAAAATGTAACAAATAAGAATGTCATGTGAACGATACTTAACTGTTAAATGTGCCATAGACTTATAGAATGGACTGAGTAATAGCCTCACAAAATTATCCACTGTCTTGAAAGAGACTGTTCGGCCAATACCTGTCTCTCTAGAAAGAGATAGGTATTGGCCCAACAGTCGCTTTGTTTCTATCACACTTTTTCGCTAGTATGTATTTCATGTATTTACTTCCATCTGGATTGGGAATGCTCAGATTCTACAAGTCTATGGTTGTCTGAATATGAAAAAAAAGAATGAAATAATGACTAGCTCAGAGTCTATCAAATTAACTCCATTTTTACGGTACCGAAGAAACCCTATTAATCTCACTTTGTCGTCCGTCCGTCTGTACTTTAGCCAAAGCAAAATATCTTGTAAACTATATAACCTAGAAACTTAAAATGTAAAGTGATGCCCTCTAGACAAAGATTTTCTAGAAGTTTTTCTTTATGTACTTTTTTTTAAATTATGGTAAAAATTTATGTAAGAGACACAGATGTATCATAAACACAAAAATAATAATGAAGGGTTAATACAAAAGAATATTCATTTTCCTTACACTTACTCTATCATGAATCTTGGCTTCTGAAAAAATGCACTGTCACTAGAGCTTTGAAAATGTCCACAGCAACGTGACAAAACATTGGCAAATAGAACAAGCAAAACAATGTAGCTTATACCCAGAAGCCAAAATTCATATCAAGATCACCGTGAAAAGTTGTATAACTTAATCACTTGAAAATCAGAACGACTGACTTACCTCACTTAATTTTTCGAATCTAGCAAACTTCATTCAAATTCATATGCCTACTTTAGATGATAAAGACTAAAATTGGTAAGTTAGAAAGATTGCCCAGGACCATTGTTGTCAATGTTGTTGTACATATTGTAACAGATGTTGAAGGATGTGCTAAAATAATAAATAATACATATTAGATTGGATTCAAAGGATTATTATTGTTAATAAAAACTTACCTTTGCATGTAAAAATATTTGTGATTTGTGATAACGATCAGTTACCATTATCTGTTGGAACTTATCAAGAATTTGATAATTATGTATTATTCTGCCACAGTAGAATTCAAAGAAGATGGCTGCTTCTGCTTCATGGCCTCTCCAAGGATCATAAAAAAATTTTTTATCGTTAAATTATCCTACCACAAAAATATTTTCTTTTATTTTTTAGCAGGCGGGGGCCTGCCAAAAATCTTGGCATGGCACTCCACGTGTAGAACATGGTCTGCTCTATGTCACTGTAAAACAATCAGTTATTAATATCTTAGGCAATGTATTTGGCTTCAAGTAAACCGAGTTTTCAAACAAGTTCTGCCAAATGATTCTTCATCAAAGTAAACTGAACAAATGCGTGCAGTTGACTGGACACTGAATCAATTTTTTTAGATCTAACGATTATTTGGAATGCTACATTTTTTTGAAATATAAAATACTATGTTCAATATTATATTATACTATACATAAATATATGATATTACATACTGCATATTTTTTTCTTCTAATTTAGAGTCCGGTCTGTTTATACAGAAAGATACAAAATGCTGCACCATTTTCCACTGTTGCGAAATTATAATTGTAAAAAATGACTAATATTTAATTATCACAAAAAATATAAATACAAATGTATTTTGTTTGTGACAACTAATACATAACCTAATTATGCCTCACTACTATAGAAATCAGAAATCTAGCATTTTTCACCTGTCACCACTGCACTTGTGTACGACATGCCTTGTCCCTATGGTCCCTATATTCCTATGTCCATATCGTAGAGCTAAATTAACTTTATTTCATATATTTCACTGTTTTATTAAGATAGTTATATTTTAATTTATAACTTGTGAAGTCCTACTTTTTTTGATAACATTTGCAATATTCAATACATTCAATACATAATTAATTTTCAAAAATTTGGTTTCTCTCAGGCAGGATTGCCAATCTAGCTTATTTCAAGCTAGATCTAGCATATTTGAATTTAATCTAGCTTATGTCACAGAATAATAAATATATATATATATATAAAATATGGCTTATGTTAATTTCACATCTAGCGGACAACTTGAAATCATTTTTTCATAATTTGACGTTTAATCGTACAAATAATAAGAGAACAAATAACTAAAGGTGAACATCAATGTTTTAATTTGGTACCATTAAAATAACAGCAATCATTTGTAAGTGCTTGGCTATAACAAACGGCAGACCAATCAGAAATCGATTTGGGCTGTCTTAACTCTTACTGAAGGGACTCTCGTTTCCTTTTGTATGTATGTAGCGCCGTTCGTAGGAGTGGCTGGACGGTGACTTGGCAAACTATCAGCGGCCCTGTCGATTTGGATTGTACATCGCTGTTCAAGCCTTGTCTGTGATTTGCTGCTGTCATTTGTCGGGGCGTTGATTAAATCAAATCTGTGATATTTTAGTAATTTACGTGAATTTCGGTGGTTGTTTGTATACTTTTCAGATAGTATAATGACGGCGTCGGGCGATTTTGGTAATCCGTTACGAAAATTTAAGTTGGTTTTCCTAGGCGAACAAAGTGGTAAGTACATTATTCTATTTCAATATCTGTTCTTTTTCGTCTGGATATTTGAAATGATTTGAAATGCTTACGTGGCTTGTTATTTTGTTGTTTTTGATCCTAATTTGATGTATTTTTAAAACGATGATAATATTTAATCATCACGTCATCGGCTTTTTTACTTGAGTCAAATTTTTATGTCATATGAACGCAATATTACAGATATTTATTTTATATTGTGTATATTTTTTGTATATTTGATAATATTTTGTATAGTGCTCTATTTTTATTCTAATTTAATTGCTAGTTTTACTTATAATCTAAAAATCAGAATTATTTAATTAATATCTTTATGTTAACTTATTTTTCATAATGAAATTGTTCTGTTTTAGTTGGAAAAACATCTTTAATCACAAGGTTTATGTATGACAGCTTTGATAACACATATCAAGTAAGTTTTTCTAGATCTATAAAGTATTAATATTTAAAAAGGTACCCTGGAAATTGTTGCATGTCATGTCTGTGCTTTATCAAATCACATTATTGACTTATGTAGGTAGTTGAGATATTGTGCAATACTATTGAGAGTATAGAGAATATAACTAACTCCTAGTATGAAGGGCCTCAAACTTGAAGCTGCACCTCTGTTAATATTACTTCTAATTCTTATCTAATTATATGTTATAAATGTTTATATGTGCAATATAAGCAAATCATTTTATTTTTGTTTGCAAGAGCATAAAGTTTATGACAGTAATATTGTATAATTTATTACTCTAGGCAACTATTGGTATTGACTTTCTTTCAAAAACAATGTATCTAGAAGATCGGACCGTAAGGTTACAATTGTGGGACACAGCAGGGCAGGAACGATTTCGGTCGCTTATTCCTTCGTATATCCGAGATTCAACGGTAGCTGTTGTCGTCTATGATATAACCAGTCAGTATTAGTAGTATCTATGCCCGGTACTTATAAGAAATTGAAACTATTTATTTATAATACCGGGCACTAGTTGTTTGTTCATAAGTAGTTAGAGTTGATGAAATAATTTAATAAATCCTCAGATGCCAATTCATTCCATCAAACATCGAGGTGGATCGACGATGTTAGAACTGAAAGGGGTAGCGACGTTATCATAATGCTAGTGGGGAATAAGACAGATTTGTCAGATAAACGGCAAGTTAATACCGAAGAGGGCGAGCGTAAAGCTAAAGAACTGAATGTAATGTTTATTGAAACTAGCGCGAAAGCAGGTTATAATGTTAAACAGGTAATGTTGGATTCTGTTTCCAAGTGAATGTGATTTTATCTGTTATTTTTTATTCTTCAGTTGTTTAGACGTGTGGCAGCTGCATTGCCTGGTATGGATTCAACGGAAAACAAGCCACCAGAAGACAGTATCCTTTTCAATAATACACACGTACAATATCTTTCTATTTTTTCAGTTGCATATGATTTATTCTTGTTTTATTTTCATTTTGTTTTGTTTTCCTTAATTATACTTTAGTGCAAGAAGTTGTATTGAAAGATACACCTAACGAACTACCATCTTCAGAGGGTGGATGCGCGTGCTAATACTTGAAGTTTATTTTTGGTTGTTTTTATATCCTTTTTTTTGTTACTGTTCAAAGTACGAGTGACAAATAATATTTTGTTATATTACCTGAGTAAAAATCATATATATATATATATTTATATTTCGATATCCAGTATTTCGTCGTAATGATATTTCTTCTGATTTTTAAACAGAGGAATATCTATTTATTAGTTTGGTTTACGTTGCTAAAAACGTACATAAAATACATAGTATGTTTTTTATATACATTCTGTGATTATTTTATTTTAAAATTATAAATACATATTCCAGTTTTGTAAATGGATACATTTTCTATGTTTTAATTAGCGCTTAATTTCTATAACATACTTAGTATTTATATAAAATTTATATTTATTTTATCATTAGTTTATCTTTATTTTAAACAAATAGTATATTTTATATTTACATTTAAAATCGGTGCTAGGTGGAGCTTATTTTGCTTGTTTAATATTTTCATCCATTTAGACGTATATCACTCTTTATGGCCATGCATCAGTTACATATATAAAACAATATGTGGCATATACTACTTAGGAAAACATTTCTTTGAAAAGTAGATGTACATTTTTTTATTACTTCTCTCCAAATAAATATTTTCCCAAATGCTTTAAAATAAAGATAATGTTCGAAAATGTTTCGTAATTATAATAATTTTTAGTATTTAATGGTCATTTTAAATATAATATATATTTTTATACCAAGAAATAAGAAAAGTTTAAAGCAATAAAAAAAAATAGGATAGTTGTTAAAATTTATTAACTTTGTTAAAATGGATGCTGCATTTTTAAAATAACCACTTATATATTTATATTAAATTTTATCTAAAAACGTACTTATAAGTAACATCCGGATAAATCATACTTTGTGCAATTTTTTCAACAAGTAGATATTTCCCTAGCATTTTTGTATAAAACGTTAATTTTAAGTTATAAATAATAAACATTTAATTTACTATTTATTTTGTTTCATTTATTTTCTTATTATTTGTTTGATGTTTTGTGTCCGTAACTTAACAAATATTACAAAATAAAAATCCTCAACGTTCTTTCAGCTGTTGATTTACAAATTCAAGCTCCGGTTCAAAACGATCATAACGATGGGGAAGGTGGGTGCCTATGCTGAAATCAACTGTAAAATCATGTTCTAAAATTTACATCTTTCACCCTCGTAGCTAGATGTAAATTTTGACATGATTTTAAACATTTCAACAACCTATTGTGCATTAGTATTATGTTTAATTTAAATTCATGTTTGTTTGTTTGTATTAATACTTCTTGATATGTTGCTTAAAAATATACTATCAATAAAAAAACATTCACTTATCTTTGATTTTTTGATAAACAAACTTACTGATTTCTTAATTAAAAAGATTATAATATTAACTTTGAGTTGAATTCTATGATAAGAGTGATTAAATATGACACTCTAATCATTACGAAGGGACACAATTGTTTTAAAATGGCTTTTACATTGTAGAAAAAAACAAAATATTGTAGTAATCAAATAGATGCTTATAAGCTCAAAGTAATGCTCGAAAAATCAACATAGATAATTATAATATTTAGTAAGCTTTTGTCGGAATATAATTAGTTGATTACTGCAAGCAGGGATCGAAAATGTAATGACCTTTTTTTAATATTTATTTCACCATACAATTTTTCAATCCCTGTTTTATAAATGGTAAGGCTTAGTTTCCACTATAAAATAGTTAATTGTCTGTAGCCACATTTTCCGTACACTGGTGTTTGAATTTTGCTTGATGAGTGGAAATAGGTCTGATTTGTGACTTGTATGCATCGTTTCACTGTATCAAATTGTTAGGAAAACACGTTTTTTCCTGGCAATGACAACCCTGGCAGAAGAATTTTTATGAAAAACATTGGAAATTTGGACACTTTTTACGACTAAATTACACCTAAATTTCCTGTATTCTAAGGGATTTTTATTCTCCAAACCTTTCAGTATTTTATATCGAAAGGCATTCTGACATGGAACTGGTATCTGTTGTTTTCTTGAAATTTTTTCCGCCAGGAAATATATTTGTACTATTATCTATATAAGACACGTTTTTGTGATATTTGCATATTATGAGACTGCTTACACTATTTATAAATAAGAACATATTTAAAATTACATTTACAATCAATGTAGCGTTTTGTTTTAAATGTCTCGAGACCCTATCACTCTTAATTTTTGGCTTTGGAGAAACTATAAATTAATTATATTATATATGTATAAAAATTATGTTGACTATGGTTAGAGACATCAGAGAACATCTCCAAATAGAAATATTTTAACACGAAGGCTGCCTGTTTGTTTTAATTTCAATGATGGGGTTTCGCTTGACGTATATTTAAATTAACAGATAAACATGTTATAGTTAGATTATTAAATGTTGATGTGTGTTTATATTTGTAGCATAGGCAGCTAAAGTGTTTAAAATGTTTCAGGTGCCGAACTGCTATTTAATTGTGGCAACTTTTTCAAAGGGATATGTCAACATATTAAAGAGGACGGCGAGGAGAACTAAAGTAAAAAACCATAAATGGCTTGTCTCTAACCTTTCAACATCGAGATAACTCGTTCTATCTACTTTGGAATATTCGATCTCTATTTCTATTATTTATTATTGTATGTCTAAATTCACGCATCGGCCTTATTCATCAAATCAATTGTTGAGTTTGTGAATAAGGCAAGATATATTGGTTAACGTACTTGACTAGAATCTCAATGATAAAGCTTAAAATAAATAATGTCATAAATAATGCATTGTGCCAACGACCGGTTTATTTCAATTGACGTATGTAATGATTAAAGGATTTGGCATTATCGTTATTTATTTTATGTCAGGAAATACGTTTCAAAAATCATGCAGACCAATATTATAAGATAAAATACATACTGACGTTGACTTTGTCGTTGGAATTCTATACACTGTAGCCCCTTATATCATGAACCAATGTTTATAATTAGTAAAAACAACATTTTTTGATTGAACCGAAAACAATTAGTGTTCAGTGCATTTTGTGAAAGATCGATGGTTGCATTAAATTTAATAAATCTATGACTGGATGGAATTATGAGATACGAATCAGGACTTTGGAGCATAACTTGTAATTAATATTTGTGTTATTTGAATCGTAATAGCAATTATTTAATTTGAGCACAGTTACTCTAAAGTCCTAAACAGCGTGATTCCATAAATGTGACTTAAACGTAGAGGACATCCAGTTTATTTACATTAGTTAATGTAGATTTTAAATGACCAGAGAGTATTTGCGTAGGTACTGATCAAAATGGGGCAGGATTTTCAACTGTTTCAAGTCTAGAGAAAAGCACATTTGATATTTGTTATGTTATTGAATACGTTGATGAATATAGTTATGGAACTAAACTTGACAGGGTAAAATGTCTGAAGAAATGAATATTACACAAAATTAGTTTGATTCTAGTGGAAAATATTTTTGTTTTTCCTGTAACTTAAAACAGTTGGAAATCTAAAGTAAACGTTGATTTTTGTACAAGATTTTTTACAGCAGTGCCTTCTCAGTGATGTTTTTTCAGGAAGGTATAGAATGATGTAAACATTCAGTCAATTTTATATATTATACTGAATAATCAATGTTATATATTTTTAAAAAGGTGTTGAAGACCCTAATAACTAATAGAATGTGTATGATACTTATAAAAATTATGTTTTCTCTACGCCAATGAATTACAGTATTTTAGAAAACTATCATTTAGATGAAATATAACAATTTTATCTAGAAAGTATATAATATATAAACACTGCGTTACTTAAAAAACTTATGATATACGTTACAAGTGTAAACGAATTAGTAAATTATAATTTGTTTAAATAATAAGTACTACTATTACATAGGTTATGATATTATATTAATTAAAATAAACGTATAGTGAATAGAATTTACATAAACTAATAAAAAGTAGACTATTAATAAATAAAATCGTTAATACTTATTTCATAACAATATTTTACAGTTTGAAGAATTCTTAGTCAATTGAAACAAATGTTTTATTTATTTTTAATTTTCTTAAACAATATATGAAAATAAGACAAAAAAGACTGTAAATAAAAATTTTTTTAATTATTTTATGGTCGCTGAACAAAATGAATACTACATAAATATAAAAATATAGTTTCAGTGATCATATTATGTATGTTCTTTAATAAATAAATATATACAAGAAATGTTAATCTTTAGAGGTGTCACTGTTTGCGTTTAAACAATTTTTATCGGGCAGTATTTTTAAGTAAACACGATACAAGATTCATTCCAAATACATAAAGTATTTGAATAGTTTGATAAAATATTTTTTGTCACATCTAGGACTAGTCTTTGTACCCCATTGCTTTCTGTTGCTTATTTTTTGCAATATTCCCGAGTCTTGGATAATTATGAGAAATATTTTATAAACTGGATGAACAAAATGAGGTGTTGTTTGGTACTCTCTGGTCATAGGGCTTTTTGAACTAATGGCATTCAAAGTATGTTTGTTTAAATTTAAAACAGAAACACATTAAACGCACTGTGTCTCCGTGAAAATATAAAAGACAAGATTTAAATAAGTTGTTACGAGGTCGAAGTAAATATGGGAATATAATGTTGTATGCGAGTGAATTATATTATAACAACGGAAGCCGATTATATCTATTTTGAAATTTTGTTTTAAATATCCGTTTGTTTATTACAATTGTTTAAATGTTAAATAAAAAATCGGCTGAACAAATTTTTGATATGAAGTGAGACACTTTTAATAATTATTTTTAAAAAACTCGAGTTATTGATTGACCTATTTATTTAATATTTATTTATTTTTATATTTTAAATATAAATATATATAATATGTGATTTAAAATTCAATTTTTCAATTAATCCATAACTCGAAGTTTATTAAATATTTTAAACTAATAATAAATTGCATTTAAAATAAATGTACTCTTATGATAAATTTATAATTAGTATTTTTAAAATTTATTTATAAACACAGCTATTGTGGCAATTTGTTTTTGTGTTAGAAATAAAAAATAAAACATTTTTTTATTCTGCTGCAAATTTTCTTTTAATTATTTACCATTTCCTAAAGGCCTCTCTTTAGCTCCATTTTCCACCCCTGTATCAAAGTTATATTTAATATCTTTTAATCATCAAATTATATATTCGCTCATATCAAATTTCATTGGAATAAATATGATATAACATAATTTATTTGATATTGAAAAGAAAAATATAAAAAAAATTATGTAACATTTATTATAACTACTTTCTTCACACAATAAAACTTTATTTAGATGTTATTGTCAACTACATACAAAAGAAATATTTTCTTTTTATGTACAGATTGGAAAAAAACGTATTTGTTAGTTCGTTACATGTGCAAAAAAATATTTGGTAAGTTCTTAACTTTTTCTTAAAGTTCATAATTATGTAAATATTAATTTTCATAAGAATTCATTATATTTTTTATTTAAAGAAACGGTAGACAAATAATAAACAATATCAAGCGTCTTGTTTCTAATTCTTCAGTAGGTACTACAGTTTATATAACTTGTATACTTCTTGGAATTTTCCTTATAAAGGAATGTTAAATAACACTTTTATAAATTTTAAATTCTTCAGAAAAACAAGACATTTTCTTTAAACTTTCGTATTTTTGATACTTTATTATAATTTACTCGTATTTTTCCTTGATAGGTTACATAATGTATTTTATGGTAATTTATAAAAGAAAATTAGAATGATGATGCATATACCATTACGTCATATTATAAGTGAATTCATGTTAGTGTTAGCTACATATATGTATGTATTGCACATAATTTATTATTCATATCATTGTCCAAGTCTATTAACAATTACAAAGTAATTTATTAATTTTAGGCCAAAAATTATTATTTAAATCTTTAGTGGTTTAATTGAAATTAAACTCTTTTGTGACTTTGATCGAGAGTTTTGGGGTTCTGTTAAAAAGGAGTACAAAACGAATTTTTGCACTGCGTTCTGCGATTTCAAAACATTTGGCGTGGATTACGCGAAAAGAATAAAATCGGTTTCAAAATGGTTACTCGTGGAAGGTGTCGTAATAGATTTTTTTATCAGCAAGTAAAAATTTTACATGCAATTTAATTTTTTCTTCACCGTTCATCGAGTATGTTTTATACCGAATAAAAAGGATTTATGAAATTGAGTCGTTGCAGAGAAGCCAGTTCACTTATAAATGTTTAAAAGACATGAAATATTGACTTATTTTTTGTGGAAAATAATTCGCTATTCGTTAATTACTAAATAGTTTTATATCGAGTGATCGTGAGTCGATGTTGTCGATGAAGCCAATTGGCAGTTTAGTTTTGATTTGGGATATATGTAGTAGATCCGTTATTCAGAACGGTAAATGAATGCGATTTTTTGCAGTGTAATAGTTAGTCCTGCAACACGATCTGATGTCTGATTGAAAATGACCCGTAAAGAAGTAACTGGGTAAATCCAATTGGCGTTTGAAAAAGGTCAAGTTTAAAAGCTGTAACATGTGGTAGCAGTGTTGAACGGAGCAGGTATTGCAAACAATTAGCTCAAATAAATATTTGTCGGCCCACTCAAAAAGGTATTCTTATCGATTGTTGTGTTTCGGTTGGTGCGATTAAGAACATTGCTGATAAGAAGGCGATGGTAACCTTGGGTCGGGTTGCAAATTTCAGAACATGCGCAACGGACATTTGCGTATGCTGAAACGAGAAAGAAAACCAATTGTCCTCGTTTGTGGAAGCTATCAAATAAGATAAAACGGGTGGGATTCCGCACCGTGTTGATTTTAAGAGGTTTCGCGGGCATTTTACTGGGCACATGGCGCAGTAGGCGATAGTGACATTAGAGTTGTTGTTGATTGTAGAGTGTTTATTTGTTGATACATTGGACTATCTGCTTTATCGTAGATACATTTTTATGTAGAGAAGGCGTTCGAGTAGCGCAGAACGGCGATTGCGTTATATAACGAATACACAACAGAGCACAGAACGCGACAGAATCCTAGCCCGAGCGCGCTGCGTTACATGTATTTGGATGGATCAATCAGATGACGTCACGAGAGTCAAGAGCGAGAACGAGGTAGCGCGAGGACAGTAGACGAGAGCGAGATACAACGGGCACCAAGTGACAGAACAGTAAACCAGTGCACGCGTATAACGAGTTCCACGCGATATTAGACCTTGTGCACTAGACCCGTTAGGTCGGTATCGAGCGGCTCGCGAATCGAGTGACGTACTTTACTTGTTTGGTCCACTCTACGAGCAGCAAGGGACACTTGTTTGTCGCTATTCACTAGGAATTTGGTTTGGTTCTTGTCTTGTGGTTATCATGACTAACCGAACTGGGCAATAGTCGGAGCAGGCCCGCAAACATTAAAAGCCTTTTTACCGTACAAATTACACATGATGGAGAATTACTGAAATCTCACAGACTTTAGCCAGTTAGTGTGTGGATAGCTTGCAAACACCGCAAACACAATCAGCAAGTGTGTTCACAATGTGGCAGCAATCATGATCAAGTGATTTTATAAGTGATATTGTTTTATTTAGTGACAGTTTTATACAAAAGCATCGCACCTCCGATTGCCGTTCTTCGGATCTCGACTACGAACGTACTGTAAGTTGATTGGAAAATTATTGTGACGCCATCTTATTTATTTTTGTCATATGTTTTCTTCTCATTGCTTGTAAGCTACTAACATGTGTATGTATGCGTGCGCGTGTATATGTGTATATGTTTATATGTATTGTGTATAGATAGATCGGTGAACGTGTATGCGTGTTGAATACCGAAGCACGAGCGGCAATATTTCCTTCGCCTTCTAAATGTCACTACTGTTCTAAGTGGCCTTCGCAGGTTAATCGTATGCTAGTGACAATTGAACGTGTTCTTTAATGAGAACCAACCAGCATGGCACAGCGCGTTAAATGCACACTGCACTTATGGTGTTTAGCGCACTTGTTTATCGAAACACGATCTAGCCCACCGTCGATCCTATTGATCTCAAACTCAAGCCTACACATAAACACTATGTGTATACACTACAATCTACACTCTACACAATGCATATCATATCATATTAAATATAAACATTAGTATCGCAATATGTACAAAACATATATATACAACGACCCAGTCTATTGTAAAATAATATTATTGTAAAATCGATAGGTAGATACTATATTTCCGATTGAACTTCGATTAGAAAAACATCCATTTCAAAGATATTTGTTTATATACTCATTGTCAAATGGAATCTCGATTATAATAGAAATTATGTATGCATATGTTATTTACTTTTGTTGCTAAGTAAGACTGATTTTTAACATTTACCATTTTGGCAATATCTCATATTATAAGAAAATATAACAACATTTCGATTTATTTCAGTTTCAAAATTTTGGAAACATATGTGAAATATATATATATGCATACATAAAAATACTTCCTCATTGGTACAATATAATATAGGATGTTTATAAAATTCGCACGCAGTGTTTTTCGGGTTGGGAACGCAATCCGTTAAAAACTGCGTTGTTTTACAAAATAAATAATTCGCGCTCATGTACATACAAAAGTTTATGTATTGTTTTTGATTTGATATAACATACGAGTACATTATCACAATCCTTATATTATGTGTAAGTAACATTTGCATGCAAATTGTGGTTTTGATAAAATTATTTCAATAAAAAACAATAATAAACATTAACTTATGTTTATTTAGATATTTTTATAAAATACTACTTTATATAAAGAACATTTTTTTTGATAAAGATATTATTAATATATATATACATCTATTATGAAAATACACAAAGAATTTATTGCAAATTTGTTTTATAGATTTGATAAAATGCATGTTATCAAAATTTCTCGATATACATATTATTAATTCAATGCGAGTGTAAAGAAAAATTACATTTTACAACATTCAAATGAATCAAGTATATAAATCAAAATATAAAGGTCAACCCTACGTATACAGGGTGTAGAATAAAAAATAACATTCATTAACAACCCGAACCGGCTCTGAAAATGTTATATAATATTTCCGGTAAATATATATGTAATAATTATATTTTATATAGTATGATGAGGTGAACTAGAAATATTAATGCGAATTGAAGACCTTGAAAATTAAATTCTGACATTATATGAACACTTTCGCTGCCACTGGTACATATGTGTTGATATTATATAACTTATTGGGCACAAAAACTCTTAATACAATTTTTATTATTGTTTATTTTTTTTATTTAAAGGTTTATACGGATGTATAAAAAAAAACCTTTTGGTTTATTTATTTTTCGAAAATTTGGCATAGCCGCCTTTTTGATGATTATGCGATTATAAGGACATTTAAAAAAAGATTTTTGTCGTATTCATTGAGTGTTATAAATATATTTTCACCCCTCTATGACCTTTACAATTTATAAGCTTAAGGACATATAAATATAATGCAACAAATCATATGTTATTAAGTTAAATGCCCCTTTTTAAAGTTAATTTATCAATTATAAATCATTATATCAGGAAGTTTAAACAAATATTATTTTTAAGTTTTACCTAGATAAGGGACTATAAAGATTATTAATTATCTAAATTCGTTGAAGAAAGAAAACTACGATATATTTTCTACAGATAATTTTACGTTATCAGAATCATTCAGCCAAAACGGTGAAAAAAATATCGTATTTTTATTATAGTTATTAGTTATTACATTATTATTATAAAATAATAAAAATATTGGCTTTATTTACGAATTAACAATCATATTTTATTATCTATAAAAAAAGTTACTCTGTCTGTCTTTAACTTTTCACGGTTAAACCGCTGAACCGATTTCGATGAAATTTGGTAGTGAGGAAAGACATGCTACTTTATATCCCGAAAAATCTGATTAGATAAAAAAAATACAAATTCCACGCGGACGAAGTCGCGGATAACAGCTAGTATATATGAAGAAATAAGTCCTTAGTGACTGACTCATCAACGCCCAGCTCTAACTCCTGAACCTAGAAACGTGAAAATACTATAAAAATAAAAATACACGTGTTATACCTATCACAATATTTCAAATCTAATAAGGGCAAACAATTGTTCTAAATAGTTTGTCCCTGACTCATCAACGTAAAGTCCAGGGGGGCCTTAGAAAGATAAAATTATATGGGTGTCTTTATTTTATGTCTCAGACACCCTTTATTTATATTATTAAGATGAATTTTAGACGAAAACTCTTTTATTGAAATAATAAAAATATTGATATTAAATAATATTTAATTATATAAATTATATAAAATGTTAATAAAAATGAATACAACGCGGATGAAGCCGCGACCGGACCGCTTGTATAGGTATATAGAAAACTATAGTTAAATTCGTTTCAAATGAAAATTTAGTGTATAGATTTTCACGGTCATTTGAAACATAATCAATCGCTTTTCCACACGAAAAATATCACAGGACTGTTTAAAATTAACAATATACCTATATACATATTTATTATATGTATCAATTAATAAAACTTGAATTACACTTAGAATCAGGGATTCTTTTAAGGAAATTTTACAACTGCACAATTTGAGGTAAAGCATATAAAAAATACCTTTTTTTTGTTCGGTTTTTCAATAAAAAAATGTTTCTTAAATGCATTTTTTTACTTTTCACATTAATCCTTAAATATTACACAAATTAACTTTTATAACTGCATATTTCAATTTAGAATTGCAAAAACAAGCTTCAAATAATAAATAACTTGAGGGATACAAAATTAAAATTCATTAAGTGCACTTTTTATAAAAATTCACGGTCTGTGAAATGGATAAGAAAGTTACTTTAGTATATTTAATAAACATTATTCTATTTAATTTGCTTTAATTTTTGCAGTTTGAGGGGGGGGGTATGTCCTCTATGACCCCCTGGATCCGCACTTGTTCTGAACTTACTATACAGTGTATTCCAAGTTGATTAAGACATAGGAAATTTAACATGGGAACAATAGAAAAGTTGTAGTAACCTTTGGTCAAATTTAACGATGTGTGATTGGTACATTTTGAAATGCCGCCTCGAAACTAACTGATAAATTTTAAATTAATCAACAGTATTTGGTTTTCAACAATAAAATACATTAATGAAATTAAAGTTAACATCCTAGACAACATAATAATAATATTTTTTGGCAGATATAAAATTGAAAACAAAATACTAATTACTATTTTATTAAATTTTCAAAATGCACCAATCACACATCGTTAAATTTGACCAAAGTTTACTACAGCACTTCTAATTATCCCCAAGTTAAATTTCCTATGTGTTAATCAACTTGGAAAACACTGTATAATGTGAAAAGTCGTGTCAAAAGGCCCATTATTATTTAATTATAATTGTTTTGATTCTATGTCATTCGATGTGATAATTTTTCGTAATACTTAGAAAAGGGGATACCACCAAACGTCACAAAGGGTGGTATATATACACCCAGTACGACCTTGAAATGTTGGAAATGCTAAGGGAATAAAGTATTTACTATAAGGAATTAAAAAGAAAAAATCCAATCAATATAAAAGTTTCGTTTTGATACGATAAATATTGTTTCCACAGTATTTACAATATCAAGTCTAGAGTCTAGAATTATTCTGAAATACTAATAAGTTGATATTTTGGCCGGTCTTAGTAATTATATTAGCGATTTCCGGCTTTGTAAAATAAGAAAAACAAAAAATTGTGGGATTAGTCTAAGTATTTGTAAATTGCTCTACTACATTGGAATCCGCCTAAGCGGGGAGAACACGTAATACGGGGTGGTATAAACCCCACCGCGACCTTGACGAAGTCACCAGTATTCATGTTGTGTGTACATCCCTGTGCCTGTGTACATCACATACACGGAAAACGGTGCTTTTGGGGGTGTGTTTTACCCCGCTATATGTCTATGCCTGGGCTCGGTAACATTCGCGGACGACGGGGCGGCGGGGGTTAGGGAGATCGGCCCACGGTGGGTTGCCAAGTTACACGGACAAAGAATTTTGTGCGTCATAGTGATCAGCGGTTCCAAATAGTTAACTCTTTTTTTTTAATCTGAATTCGTACGTTCACACCGCGCCGTATAAGTTATTTCTCGTAACGTTTTTTTCGCGTGCGCTGGCAGTGGAAATGTATTTTATATGTGTTCATACGACACACGGATGGTCGTATACGGTGAAAATTGCCTTACCAGTTGCTACTGACGTTATGTATATTTAATTTTAAATACGATTGTTTGAATTGTCCCTATTTCCCTGATTACTAAATTAGAATAAAATGAAAAATCAAATTATTCTATTTTTTATTTTAAACACCGTTAGTCTGTCTTAAATAAAAAGTCAAAATAAACATTATATAATTGCCGTTACGGAGAAAAACCCGTGTCGTGTGAACACTACATACGGTTTATTTACGATTCGGTAAATTGCCGTTACGAGAAAAAAACCGTGTCGTGTTTGTAAACGCAACGTTATATAGAAAATATCAAGTATACTGTCTATAAAATTCCAAATCATTACATTGAATCGAAAGGCCATTATAAATAATAATTATAATAGTTATTATTTTAATCCATGTTTTTTTAGATATATTTACGTTTGACATTCATTTTAAATGTAATAATCGAGTTGGCTTAGGTTTAAAAGATTAAGAAGCCATCTTTCGAATTTGTCGAATCAAATAAAATTATAATATTAACATATTTCTAGTAAATAAATTCATTCTCTGTAGATATACTTTACTTAGTGATTTTTAATTTTAATAAACAAAACGAACCCATTTCTGTTATTTATACATAAGGTATTGGCACCAGTCTTGGATCATACCCCAGTTGTCGAATTAAATATACTAAATTAGAAATATGTTTTGATTTTTAATTACTGCCATTACTAAATCATAATCTATAGACACTTAACAACTTAATTTGATGACAATCGGCCAATGGGTGTCTAAATGGTGGATATTTAAACTAATTATAAGTGTAATCTATTTATTAATTATTATATTATCATAGCATCTACTTTACATTGTTTCAAAATTTACGATTCTTTATTTTATAACTTTTGTGTCGTAGTACTTATCATTTTGTAATCACTGGGTACCCATTACTGGTTTTACTTTTTCCATTACTGGAGAAAAAACATAAATAGAATAAAAGACTATGATTAAGAAAAAAACTATATTTGCAGACTTTGGTAATTAAATTGATTTAATAAAGAGGTACTTGTTTTATTAGTAACATGAGTTCATAAGAATTACAAAAAAGAAGCCCATTAATCTTTATCTTAAAAGGGCCAAGACTGGTGCCATTACCTTAGTTCCAGAGTACCTACTATGTCGTCAAAAAGAATACGTTTTTAATTTATTTTTTTAAGTAGGCCAAGAGTTTTGAATAATTTAATATTTTTCGTTCCTTATTTAAAAATAATAAACGATCTTTTATTCGAATTTGTTCAGCAATTATAAACTGAATCGTAAATTTTTTCCCTAAAGTATTTTTTGAATTCTAACCCCATCAGAAGTTTTATGAGGCAATATTATATTTTATGAGGCAATATTATGATGTAACGCCTAAAATTTTAAGTTTATTTAAAAAATAAAACATAAAAAAATTTAAACATTTATTCCTTTGGTCATCTGAGCGATTTAAGCACGTGGTAATTTATCGATTCGTTTGAAATGCAGAGCTTTTAGACAATTATCACGAAATCGATCAACAGTTTCAAAAGTTATCATGAGTTTGTATAAATTCTATGAATGTTTGAATCTATTGAGAGTTAAAACAATTACGATTTGTACATAATTCGATCACGAGTTATAAACGCTTAACTCTTTATCATTACTAATTTGTTTTATTTGAATTAATTATTATATTATGTTGTAAGTTCAATAAATGACAGTTACTAATTTCTTGTACGTAAAAGTAATATATTGTAATTTTCTTTATTTTAATTTGTTGTAAATACCGAAAATCAATGAGTTAATTTATGTTTTATTGATAATTACATTGCAATTGCATGACGTATTTCGAAATATTTGTTAATTATATTAATAAAAATTATTTAGTTTATGTTATAATAACATCCAAATTCCAAATTCAATTTCCATTCTTTTAATAAATGTTTTTAAACAAAAAAAGAACTTATTTAAAAAAACTATATCAGAATATTTATTAATTATATTATTAATAGACAAAAATTATTTAGTTTAAGTATAATAACAACCAAATTCCAAATTAACAATGCATTTAATTTCCATTCTTTGAATAAATGTTTTTAAACAAAAAAAGAACTTATTTAAAAAAACTATATCAGAATATTTATTAATTATATTATTAATAGACAAAAATTATTTAGTTTAAGTATAATAACATCCAAATTCCAAATTAACAATGCATTTAATTTCCATTCTTTGAATAAATGTTTTTAAACAAAAAAAGAACTTATTTAAAAAAACTATATCAGAATATTTATTAATTATATTATTAATAGACAAAAATTATTTAGTTTAAGTATAATAACATCCAAATTCCAAATTAACAATGCATTTAATTTCCATTCTTTGAATAAATGTTTTTAAACAAAAAAAGAACTTATTTAAAAAAACTATATCAGAATATTTATTAATTATATTATTAATAGACAAAAATTATTTAGTTTAAGTATAATAACATCCAAATTCCAAATTAACAATGCATTTAATTTCCATTCTTTTAATAAATGTTTTTAAACAAAAAAAGATCTTATTTAAAAAAACTATATCAGAATATTTATTAATTATATTATTAATAGACAAAAATTATTTAGTTTAAGTATAATAACATCCAAATTCCAAATTAACAATGCATTTAATTTCCATTCTTTTAATAAATGTTTTTAAACAAAAAATAGTTTGTTTAAAGCTATATCAAAATATTCATTAATGATATTAATAAATAGGCTAATAAATTAACAATGCATTATTTAAATAAATGTTTTTAAATAACAAAACGCGTTTTTTGAAACTGTATAGAAATATTTATTAATCATATAGATAAACAAACAAAATTCAATGAATTAAAGTTAAATAAATATTTAAATTTCTGAATTAACAATACATTTGTTTTCTTTTATATTAATTAAATGTTTTCAATAAATAAAAAATACTTTCTGTAGTTAAGAAGTTAAAAAATAATAGATATTTTTGTTTTTTTTTTGTGTATATACAATGACACATGTATATTTATTGAAGGTTACAAAATAATTGATTATATAATAAGATAGAAGAAAAATCTTGGAATTATTGAATTCGTCGAAGATAACCCGAGTGCCATTTAAGATAAAAAGTTCGGTACACGTGTTTTAAAATTTTGGTAACAAAAAATGCAATCTTCATTTTTTGAACGCATACATTTAACATTGAATAACCAATTTTTGGCGATTTAGTACCCTGGAATTATTAATCAAAGAAATAATAAACTTTAGAATGTATCAATACAAAATTTAAAAAATAACATTAAGTAAATAAATGTATTTTTATTAAAATATAAAAAAAACGAAAAAATATGGAGTTAATCGTATTGGTAATGGAACACCAATTATCTCGAATCAAGAAAAATTAACTTGTGTGTATTTTTTATAAAATTGTATAGGTACATATGAATACTTTTAATTAAAAAATACTCCTCTGAAACTTCATTTTGGCGTAACCTACAACTTTTTTATCTTCGAAAATTCTGAGAATTGGGGCGTTTTGGATGTGGCATGCGTCAAACATGTAAATTTAACGATAGTTATAGGAAATTTACGAATAACCCTTTATTTTTTACTTGAATTACAAAATTTTAAAATGCAAACATCAGGAAATATATTGGCCTACAAAAATATTGTCAAATTCATGATTTTATGTAATTTATAAATAACCGGCTAATTTTTGCACAATTGCTAGATAAATAATAGTAAAATGTTATGGTTATACTGACCTTCAAAAATCAAGGGTATTTTGCCCTGACCTACGCCCTAAACATGTTTGACGCATGCCACATCAAAAATGCCCCAATTCTCAGAATTTTCGAAGATAAAAAAGTTGTAGGTTACGCCAAAATGAATCCATTCACGAAGAGAAGTATTTTTTATTTCAAAATTTAAAGTCGGGACCGAGGACTAATATTTTATATCGTTAGAATCCTATATAGTATCCCGCATTACATTTTTATTAATCAATGGGGAAAATTTTTTTTAAAATACGCATAGATAATTATAAAATATGTAAAACTAAATTAGAATATTGTACTATAACCTAGTAAACAAAAAAGTTAAAAATAGTGTTCATATAATTACCTGATACTATTTTTAGATTCAATATTTACAATTTTAATATAGAATACCTAAGATAATAATATAAATTTAATAAATTGTCACTTCTATTTATCAATTGATGCAATTAAATTAAATCATAATGACATTGATGATTTTATTTATATAATTTATGAAAATGAGAACTTAAAGATTTTGGTATAAACTTTTTTCATGATGATAGATAAGAAGTATTTTCGTATATTGTATCTATTTTTTGTAATAAATATACGGAAATAGAAGTAAATGTAACTAAATATAAAATAATACAAATCGATAATCCTAAAATATACATAGAGAATTGATATATCAATAATAGATTGCCCCCACATACGTTTATCGATATAATTTAACCCCCTCAATGCAAAACTATGTTACCCTGAATACACATTCGTTTTTATATGATTTGGTTGTCATTTAATGATTTTTGATTTCAGTTTATAAGTTACATCTTTACATTGTGTTGATCAAAATAAAAAAAAAAAACGATCCGTGACATTTAAATTTTTTTTTGTACGTAGAACTACGTTTTTCCAGACGATACTAGGGGGTAACCTCGGAAGCACGAACAAATCTTTGAAAGCTTATATCTCCAGAACTAATAATCGTAGAACAATAAATAAAACGCCAGTAGATAACTTATATAGTCCAATTACGGGATAGTTGCTATTTTAATTTACTATTTTTTATTTATTAGAAATAATATGATGTATTACAGAAAATGGGGGGTGGGGTAGTAAAAGTTAAACTATGTAAAGAAGATAGATGTAGTATATACGTTTCAATGGTAGTTTATTTTATAGAATTGACATTTTATTAAATATTGGTTTTAAAAAATAATAAATAAATAATTAAGTATTTCAGTTCCTCTCTTTTAAGATTGACTCCATAAGAAAAATCTGTTAATGATAAAGTCATTGAACGCTTATGTTTTCGCAATATTACGTTTCAGTAATTTATTGATTTTTCACTCATAAAAAAAACCTGTCTATATATTATTTTAAAATAATATTCGTTATTTTTTTGGGAACGTTTTGAACTATAGACCATCCATATTCTTTTCGATAATCTTCTATATCAATATAGAAAAACATGGGTAAAATAGTGAAATTTTTTCAGGCAAAGTAAATTTTTCCAGATTAACAATAAAAATGGTATTCGATTTTATAAATTATAGAAATGTTTATAGAAATTAAAACAACGCGAGTTATTAAATAAATATAAGACGAAATTTAAATTTAAATATTTATTATCAGAAATGGTAGAATGATGAAATTAAGAACAGTTTGTTAATTTTTGTTTTGAAAATTGGAAATGAATTCAAGTGAAGTTGTTATGGATGCGGATTTTTTAAGTTGTTTTTTGTTTGTTTCTTCTGAAATTCGTTTAAACAATAATGAAAACCAATGATTTAAATTAGATTAGGTTATTGATAAGATAATTACAAAGAGAAATGTAACAGAAAAATTCCTATTGTTAAAATGGAAATTTGTATACGTATATCAATAATAAAAAATGTTATAATGTAATACAAAAATAAAATTTTAAAAATAAATTAAAAACTGAAGATGTATAAAATGAAAACAGAGAGTATGGGTGTCAAAAACACGTATGTAGTTATTCAGAATAGAGTCAATGCTTTAATAATATACACTTTAACTGTCCTTGGTTATGGGCGAAAGGGGGTTAATATGGTATAAAAACAGGAATTCAATCACCGCCGCAACGAACTGTTTTTATTAAATAATTGTAAAAAAAAAATTCCTACATGTTACAATAGATACAGCACATTCTACTCTATTCTAACACATCAACACGTGATTTTTGATAGTAGTGACGTCGGGACACCCATATTCTCCGTATTATTTGTTGGGCTACCCTGTTATACAAAACACGGTTCTAAGAAAGTACGTAATTGGTTAAAGCTGGACACACACTGGACAGCCCTGGCATAAAGCGCGAAGTGCGTGAGACGGGTGCGCGTGGGGCGTGTGTCAGCCGCCGCGACGCTGCTCAAGCCCCGGTACATCGACGCTCCAGCTGTGTGTTGTGTATGTGTTGCCTTAAAAGGTAACGTCACGCGTCGGCATCGTGCCACCTGTGCAGGCCCGCACTGCAAACAATATGGAACTATTTCATGATATACATGTCACTCAGCTGCCAATTCGACTAAGCACATATTTACTTGTTTCCAGAAAACATTTGTTTTGTATATAAGCTGAAGCCATAGACATAGACATACCTAGGGCCCGATCTAGGGGGGGGGGGGATCATTTAAATCTTTAGTGATTTTGTGTAAGGTACTAACAATAAATAAAATAATAATTACACTCGATATATTTTTATTTGAGATAAACACAGCTATAAGATTTTCCCAAATAAGTGAAGAGGCCCCTAATGCCGTGTTTAGGCCAAAAAAAGTGTTTTAAAACACTTCGTATTTAAAAATGTATAGGGTTTATTGTACTTTTGTCAAAAAGACACGATGTTGCTGTTTTGTTTTTTCGGTCTAAATACGGCATAAGGATGAATTGTTAGGTCATTGTAATACCGTGTTCAGACCGAAAAAACAAAACAGCAACATCGTGTCTTTTTGACAAAAATGCAATAAAGCCTATGCATTTTTAAATACGACGTGTTTTCAGTTTTCAAACACCGTGTTGCTGTTTTGTTTTCTTTGGTGTGAACACCGCATAAGGACCTTAAATTTATTTTAACTGACGAAGACTCATTTGATATAAACGAACTAGACCTTGTAGATGAGATCAGTTCTTTGTACACTTTTAGAGAAAAATCTGTCTCCTTGGGACGTTTTGGAATTCATCGATGAATAAAATTTTGGACCAAATATTAGTGTTGCTCTTAGAATCCTATTGCTAGTGGCAAAATTAAGTTTTCAGAATTAAAAACTATTTAAGGTCCACCATGACACTAAATAACATATAAATATGTTTTACAGATATTATAAAAGAGTTATACAAGTCTTGAGGCTTCCGCGGTGATCTTGATATGTATCTTGGCTTCTGGGTTTAAGCCAAGATCCATTATAAGAAAGTTCGTCAATTTTTTTTTTATTGAGTTAAAATATATGTGTTTACTCCGTACCTATAGCTACCAATATTAAATTTTGTTTTGTTACTGTTTTTTTTTATTAGTATGAATATTAAATATCTATAAAAAAATTCACTCACTGTAAAAAATATCATTTTTGCCCAGAGTGGCGGAAAAGCTAGATTCTACGTACCTTACTAGTCGAGAATTAGCATATGATTTGATTTTTTAATAATTTTATTACCTAAATATGCATAATAATAAACGGCGTTTTACAAACGTAATAGAAACTTATTAGAATTTGATGAATTTGAATTGCCTGAACTATTTTTTAAATCAGGACCTGTTCGAATATCCCCCGTCCTTGATTTCGAACATCTTGTATCTCTTGTAGTCTATGAAATAGCCACGTGTGGTGTCATTTTGATGTTTCTACGATATTGTGCATGGCGTAAAAAGCAGGCTGTCAAATATTTTGTTTACAATAATTTTCTCAATAAAATACTGTATAATACCCCCCTTATATATTTTTTTATTACTGAAAAAAATTTTTGTTAATATTTAGCATTCGCAAAACTTCACGAAAATTTTCAATTTCTGCTATTGTTAAATTAATATTTGTTTATTTGATTAGTATTATAGATAATGATTTTAAATCAATTTATATTAATATTATAAATATGAAAGTAACTCTGTCTATCTGTCTGTTTGTTTGTTTGTTGCCTTTTCACGGCTAAACCGGTGAACCGATTTTGATGAAATTTGGTATATAAATTTGGACATAGGCTAGTTTATATCCCGAAAATTGTTTAGATAAAAAAATACAAATTCTATGCGGACGAAGTCGCGGGTAAGAGATAGTAGGTAATAATATATATAGGTAATATAAAATATAACATGAAAAAAATATTTTGTTGACAAAAATAAAATAATGATGAAAAACATGAAAGTTATAAAATTGTTTGTTAATAAAAAAATCTCTTGAATAACTTTTTGTTTTGTATTTTAAAGTACTTATAAGTACTTCTTTCTTAATCGATTTCATATACATAATTTAAAATTTTATTTAATTAATTTTATAAGTGAAAAATGAAAAAATATGTATAAATATCTCAGATTATTATAAGTATATATCTATATTTTTTTAAAGTATATTATTTTATAAAATATTTAATTATATTAACGCTGTATTTGGAATTTCAAATTATATTGTGTAATAAGAAATTATCAGTATTTTATCTTATGGAAAACAATGTTTCAATTGCAAAATTATTTTAAAATGAGTCATATCACAATTTCATGATTGAATTAATTATTTTTTTACTTAAAAATATAATTATCAAAAAACATTTATACTTTTTCGGTTATTGTGGCACTAACATGTTAATAACACTCGGTATCTTTGACCGGAAGTTCTTGAAGCAGGTGTAAGAGTTAGCTAAAGTTTTTGTATCGATAAAAATAAGTTTGTGTCAACCATAGTGCATACTTTAACCCTTTAGACCCAAAAGTTAACCTCTTATCTGCATATATTTGATAAAAAAATTCTGGTTTAATCAAATTATACTTTCTAGATAACATACAAACATTTATCTATACTTCTAATTGTAAGATAAAGTATTTACTTATCTATTTATGAATATGTTTTGCATATATGATGTAAAGAGTTAAAAATTATTGTTTATATTTATATAACAATCGAACAAACTGTATTTTTTAACTTTTAAGAATTGCACACGTACTTAACATATGCCTTTTCGAAATACAGCTGCCCTATTGTTTAATAACGCCCCTACATACAGCTGAAAGTGTGTATTATATTTTGTAACAATATATTTTTAAATAAATATTTATTCAAATAAATAATAATCTATCGTAAGATTTTCGTACAATTGTCGTAATTTTTGCAAATTTAATCATATATTTTTTAGCTAAAGTTATGTGATTATAAACATTTACTGTCTTAATTAATTTAAATATCGTCGATTTTAGAAATATTTTATATAAAAAATAGTGTACATTTCTATTTACATGATATTTAGGAATTTAAAAATGTTTAGAATATTCAAATTGATACAAAATCTAGAATGTGTGTTACAGTTCATGGAGAAATATATTATATATTGATTTGTTATCAGTTCTTTACGCACCTTTTCATATGTTAAAAAAGGTCAAAGTTATATGTATACCTATCTACATACATACATACACTTGTTTTTTTTTTATGTAATATTGTTTTTTTTGTAAGTGTAACATTTTTTAAAGATACGTTTGTAAATGGTATATTATTATCAAAAAGGAATGAATATTTTTTATTGTAAATATATAAAAGTTCAATTTGATTTCAAGACAGCTCATACAATGGCTTATGGGTGGAACACAAATATAAGGTAGTGGTACCAGTCTTGGTAAGGACCCCAGTAATGGAAAATTTTTAATTAAATGTACTGAATTAGAAATACAACGTGATTTGATGACAATCAGCCAATAGGTGTCAAAATGGTGGATATTTAAACTAATTATTAGTATAATTTATTTATTAATTATTAATGACGATTCTTTCTTTTGTATCTTTTGTGTCGTAGTACTTATCATTTTGCAAGTTTTTACCTTTGCCATTACTGGAGAAAAAAAACATGAACAAAATAAAAGGCTATAATTTAAAAAAGAAACTATATTTGCGGACTTTGGTAATTAAATTGATTAAATAAAGAGTTACTTGTTTTATTAGTAACATGAGCTTATGAGAATTACAAAAAACAAGTCCATTAATAAAAAAAAAACCGAAAACTTGCTCTTATAGCGGCCATAACTGGTGCCTTTACCTTATTTAAAAAAAATAATACACGCTTCGTCGTAAAAAATAATTAAACGAATTGTATTATTTTTTTGCTCTCATGTTCTGTGTTCGACTATTGAGAGTACCTTGTGCTCAGTCCCCTCCCCTTGCCCCCCTTCCTCCTCCGTTAACCCCTGCTGAAAATCCTTGTGTTTTAAAACACTTCGAAATACTTACATGGTACCATATAATAAGTAAAATAATAATTATTTTATGCACATTTCATTCTGAATTTAATACAATTTAAAATACAAATAAATGGTGTAAAGTACTGGCACCAGTCTTGAATGCTTTAAGAGCAAAGTATATTATTTTTTGGGATTGATGAGCTATTTTTTTGTAATTCTTTTGGACTCATGGTACTAATAATACAAAATCAATTTAATTACCAAAATCCGTAAAAATAGTTTGTTGTTTTTTCTCCAGTAATGAACACTTGCTAGATATTACAAAATGATTAGTACTACTACCAGGGCCGTCTTTAATCTATTGGAGGCTCTGGGCACATTAGGATAATGGGGCCCCTATGACCTTGACAGAGCACTATTTTGTTAGGATAGACAAATAAAAGTAGATAAGCATAAATTAATAGATCAGTGGCGAAGCGTCCATGGAAGCAGGGGAAGCAGTGCTTCCCTTACTTTATGGGTAAATTAATACAAATATGTGTTTTCAGTTAATAAATAATTTAAAAATATTATTAGAATATTCATCTTTATGCGCAACTCAAACATTTTAACCAAAAATAGCATTTAATATTAATTTACACGCTCAACTATAAAACTATAATACCTCTACGTCTTATTTTCTTGTATTTTAGTCGATATTTGTTGAAGTTCACTGCAGGAAATTTCACTAAAAAATTTCGAATTTTTGATTTAGTTAAAAGTATGTTTATTGTATAGAAAATGACGTGAAAAGTTGAATGCTTCAAGCCGCAGGTCTGTATCTTAAACCGTTCTCGAGATATAGCCTCTCAAAGTTTCAATTTTTTCAAAATTTTGAAGAAAAATGGCCCTAACTTTTGAACGCGTGGTCGGAATTGATTTTAGTTGACGGATTTGGAATCAGCGTATCAAAATCTATATAATGACATGTATAATACCTTAAAACTCGAAAAAAAAAAATTCGCGAAAAATCGAAAAAATTCAAAGGGGTATACCTTAAAAAAATGTCGATTTTTGGCAAAAAAAATTTTGTTGGATTTTAAAGTATTATACATGTCATTATATAGATTTTGACACGCTGATTTCAAATCCGTCAACTAAAATCAATTCCGACCACGCGTTCAAAAGTTATTCCATTTTTTTTCCAAAAATTTGAAAAAACTAAAACTTTGAGAGGCTATATCTCGAGAACGGTTTGAGATACAGACCTGCGGTTTGAAACAAACAACTTTTCACGTCATTTTCTATACAATAAACATACTTTTAATGAAATCAAAAATTCAAAATTTTTTAGTGAAATTTCATGCAGTGAACTTCAACTTGTCATACAAATATCGATTTAAATACAAGAAAATAAGACGTAGACTCATTTAGTTACTATATAAATATATAAGAATTTATTTAAAAAATTAATTTAATTTCGAAATAAATATGTTTTTCGGTAATAAATATCGGTTATCGTTTGGTGATATGGGGGCCCCTATCGATCGCGGGGCCCTGGGCACGTGCCCAGAGTGCCCAGTGGGAAAGAGGGGCCTGACTACTACACTAACGTTATAAAATGAATAGTCATAAAATTTAAAACAATGTAAAGCATTTACATAAGATAAGTAGTATATCGAATCGCGATAATTATTTGTCCACTGTTTTTAAACAAAATGATCAATTATCATCAGTTAAATGTATATAGATTAATATCCAATAATGACAGTAATCAAATATCCATAAATATTTCTAATTCAGTACATTTAATTTAAAAATGTTCAACACTGGGGTACTGTTCATGTCTGATGCCAGTACCTTATTATAGAATGTCCAGATAATAATACTCGTACATGTAAAAATAATATCCTATTATTGTTTTTGTAAATATTATGTTTTGTATATTATCTATCCGTCAAAACAAATATATTTTATGTTTCAGTAGTACAAATACAAGGTAAAATACTATTTTTCCAGGAAATTGTGGGTTTCCTTCTTATTTTACTTTTGTATCTTATTTCTGGTATGTTTGTATGTAGGTGTACAATGTACATAGACATTTGTAAGATTAGAAGGGCTAAGTCCCCATACCAAAAATAATAAATTTGATATTTGTCGATTTACTAATTTATTTTAATTGATTAGGGACAGTGCTGTCAAAAACACTTAAATTTTTAAATACATATTTTGAATTTACAATTTTAAACAAAATTACTAAAATATAAAATACTTGACAGCTCTGATTAGAGAAGTAATTTTTTAAATAATTGAATACAAGTTAAGGAACTTGACGGTTAGATGGGCGCCAGTAACAATTCTATGAAAATTGAGTGCTTCTATCGGACAATTTTTTTTAATAGTTCGTTATGGTGGACATGTCTATGTTTTTATCTAAAATAGACCCAAAGATTAGAAAACATTCACTTCATAGTGATTTTATATTTCAGTGACTGGCGCCCACAAAAGGGCTAAGTACAATTAATTACTAATTTTGCGTAATAAAACTACGATTTCAATTGAGATTAATATATTTTTTCTACATTTTTTCTTTAACCCCATGTATCTCGATAAAATTTTACCATTAGACTGTAGATTGGGGTCTCACAGACCCCACAACTTTTTTTTTCCAACAAATATCCACCACTTCTCATTCGAACAAAATAAATTCTTTTTTAAGAATATTTTTAACATTTTTAACAAAACGTGTTTTTGTAAATGTAGATTTTTTTAAGTTATAAAAATATATGCCTTCTGTCTAAGGGTGCATCGTTTTCTGCTAGCTTTATAATTTTATAACTCTATGAGAAATAGCGATTTAAATTTTTTTAATGTTTGGCATGAATAATTTTTTATTAAGAACACCTCATATGACGTCTTGTTGTATTTTGGCTGTCCACTTTTAGTATACCGTGATAAAACCTAACCAAACGATGAAACTGTAGTTGATTTGTTGACTAGGTAGCTATTAATAGCTCCAAGAACGACGTTCAGTTAGGCGTCTCAGCAGCTTTGCCAAGAAGGCGTCTGTTCACAACGTATGTGCCCGATGAACTTCTGAACCTGACAATATTTCACGTATACAATGCACAAAAACTAAAACCCTTTTCTTATTTGATTTCTATCAAAACATTTACTACGTTTATATTAATAACTAGAGATTTTACGCGACTATACAATACTATACACGTGTCAATGAATTCTGGCAATTATACCAACTTTGTCTTTTCATTTTTATTTGAAAATATCAATTCTAATTTTTCTTTGATACGGACCTGTCCTTATATTTGATATCAATTAGCATATAACCTAAACTAATTTTTGGTTCCTAACAGTAAAAACCCCATCAAAATCAGTTCAGTAGTTCAAAATTCTGAATATTGTTAAAAGAGATTATATTGGCTATAAAAGAACGTATAGATTCTACGATAAAATTTGCATTCTATAGACAGAATCTTCAATTTTATGTATTGGTATTGATAAATTAAAAACATGAAAAATTTTATATAAAGTTCAAATTTTCTAACAATCATATCTGAAACTGTTTTTTGAAATATGGTTTATCAAAGTCGTCTAAAAATTTTCGAGAAAAACTTAAAGATTTTTAAATTCGTTTAAAAAAATTCCACGAGATTGTATTACTTTAAAAAATGTCAATGCTGACCGATATGAATCAAATTATGTTTCCGAAAATATCATATTTCCCTTATACTTCCAATTTTCTCAAGTTTTTTGCATCAGTTTTCTAATTTCTTCACTTTTTGCGAATAATCAGTACAATATTTTTTGATACTCTACATTGGTATGTATGAGGTACTGGCACCAGTCTTGGACAATACCCCAGTATTGAACACTTGTTTAATTAAATGTACTAAATTATAAATATTTGTTGATATTTGATTACTACCATTACTGAATCATGAACTATAGACACTGTAAAACAGCTTAATTTATTGACAATCGGTCAATGGGTGTCAAAATGGCGGACATTTAAACTAATTATTAGCGTAATCTATTTATTAATTTTTATATTATCATAACATCTGCTTTACATTGCCTAAAACTTTACGATTCTTTATTTTATAACTTTTGTGTCGTAGTAGTTATTATATTATAGGGTGCTCATTACTGGTTTCACCTTGTACATTACTGGAGAAAAAACATAAACAAAATAAAAGGCAATAATTTAAAAAAAAAAAACTATATTTGCGGACTTTAAATTGATTTAATAAAGAGGTACTTGTTTTTTTAGTAACATGAGTTCATGAGAATTACAAAAAATAAGCCCATCAATTCCAAAAAACAGTATACTTTGCTCTTAAAGCGGCCAAGACTGGTACTGGAACCTTATGTATATATTTCAAATTTCAATTTAATTGTTCCAGCAGTTTTTGAGTTATACAAAAATCTTATACTTATATAGAGGACCCCTAAAAACATATTTTCTTAAAAATTTAAATATTAGAAATATGCAGGCGGTCCTTAATGAAATACAAAATTTTGTATTTATTAGATAAATAAGTGCCTACTATTTATACTTCAGATCAGTGATCTCCAAACTTTTTTTGATCGCGTACCCTTAAGACCAAAGTAATTATTAGCTGTACCTCCTGTTGGAGACCACTGCTTAAAAATTGAGTTATATAAATTAATAGTACTGATTATGTTGAATATATAAACTAGAAAGAATTCCTTTTCCCAGTTTCAGGATAGATAAAATTATATTTAAAAAACTGTCATTAAAATTGTGAAATACGTTTGAATTGTAATACGCAATAGATATACATTTCTAACAATAATAAAAATGATCTTTCCGTGCCAAAACTATAGGAAAAGTATACTTTTTTAGGGGAAAATGAATCCAGAATACATAATTACATATATTTGATAATATGTACGCCAAATAGTGACAAATATATTTCGTGCGATCCAGATTTTGATAATCAATTTTTGCAACCTTGAACTGTTATATTTCATGTATTCCAATTAATTTGTAGTTATTGTTGTTAGGACTATTGCTTAAATTAATTTTTTAAATGTAAACACATGCATGTAAGTATATATGTATGTGTGAACAAAACAAACTAAATAATTGGTGCAGATAATTTGTTTGAAAAATTTTATCGTTGTCAACTATATTTAACAATAAGTGTAGGTAATATATAATTTTATTTACTTATCTTCCTTATCTAGAAATCTCTATTTGCACATCTACAAGTAAATTGATCATACTGTCTTTGTTTTTCGAATATTTCAAGCAAGTAAATCTTACAAAATTTTTTAAGGGGTTACATCTAATGTATTGATTTTTTTTAATTGGCGTAAATGATGTATAAACATCCTAAAAATTATATTCAAATGATTTCCAAAGTGTCTCTGAACGAACGAAACAATCTAGATGGTGAAAAATGAGTGATAATGAGTATATGGTAATGTAAAGGGGAACCGTAATTCAGTCTTAAGTCAAAACAGAAGTAAAATAAGCAACCTAAAACCGCCAACTCGAAAAAAAGTCGACGAAATCATGTTTTTAAAAACCGCGGAAAACGTATCTTGGCTATTTTCTATCCGATCTACTTACTTGAAATTTTAACTGTACTCGCGATTTTTTTGTTCAAAGTGATACAAAATTTGCAAAAATCGATATTTTTTAACTCATGTAAATAACGAGAATTTTTTTTAGTTCTGAATGTTGATCCATGGAAGTTTTGTTTTTCGCTGTGGAGGGCCTATTACAAAAAATATATTTCATTAAAACAATTTTTTTGTATGTTTTGAGAAATGTACAAATTACAATAAACCCTCCAAATTTAATTTGATTGTTTTCATTATTATTCTAAAAACAATTCCTAACAAAAAGTATCATGACGATTAGATGTAACCTTAAGTTTTAAAATTACAATCAAATTTTCGTTGCGCCTATCTAAAAGAATATTTAATGAAAACAAATTACTAGTTAAAATAAAAAAAGGGCATCACCATTAAAAGTTGCGCATAGAATTAGTATGCAAAGCATTTTCATTTTTTCGCTTGATTACAATAAAATATATACATTGAATGCTGTGAAGCCAACGCTCTTGTGGTACAGAGTAGAGACCGAGATATTAGTACTGTTGTATGCAGAGTTAGAGGGCGCTACAGGGAGTGTATGTGTGTGCGAGAGAGAGAGAAATAGACAGACACACGGGCCTGGTGCCGTCGTTGCAAATGACGGTGACACGTGTGTAACAACTGTGTACCCCTTAATGCACGTGGCATGGCTCAAGATAGATCACGAGCATGCTAGCCCCACGGTGTGTGCGTGTGTGTGTGGGTATGTGTTTGTGTGCAGACTCGACGCGCGCCCGGGAGTCAGTAGGGATGAGAATTTTCTGTCACAGGTTTTCGCTGATTTTGGGTTAACCCATTAACACCCACCGTACACAGATTTAAATCTGAATTTTATGTACCAAAAAATACTATAAACAATCTAATGAAAATCTACAATAAAGTTACAAAATGCATATATAGTTTAACAGAATTTTAGAATTTATTTCATAAATTAATTATATTAATTATATGAGGTCCAGTTTTTAAGTTAATCAAAATATGTATTATAATAGAATTATGTATATTGTTAATTTCTCTTCTCTGTTTACGACTTATTCGATAGCATTTTTTTGTAATGTTCATTTATGAATAAAAATCATTATTATTATTATTATTATACACACTTGTGTACACCTAATTTTATAATTCGTGTTGCTTTCTATGGATATGAATTCATGAAACGTGTTTTAATTGCTGCGAATTATTTGTATATGAATAGAGGCGTTTGATATTTTATCCAACTGCAGCATGTGATATCGAATTTTGTTTAAATCATATGGAATAACTTAAATATACATATATAACTTGATTTATCTAAAAAAAAAATGATATCAGAAAAGCAGTCTCGCACAAAATTTACTCGCTCGAATGCACACCGTTATTTTTTTCTGGGCGTTAATGGGTTAATTTCAATACTTGTAACTGTAGTAAGATTTTAAAATCACATTTATGATTTTTTTACGTATAATTTATGCAGATTTTGTGTTATCAGCATGTAAAAATCTATACATAAAGTATAAGTAATGTATATTACTTCATATTTCTACATATATTTCTACACACTTGTATTTTTATTGTTTTTTTTTTCGTACAACCCACACGAAATAAAGATTACTGGATAAATAAAAATCATCCTGGTAAAATTAAGGCGAGTTAATAAAAAAAAACATATTGAAATTTTCGTCATTGTTAAATGATTTTTTATTGAAACAAAAACAAATAAAAAAATATGTATATTTTATTTCTAATCTATTTCATAATCAATTCAATAGTTGATAGATTTTATTACCTATTGTACGGTTATTATTATTTTTATCAATTACAAAAAATGGATTTTTTTTAAGATTAAACATACATATAGAAAATATTCATTTGTATATTTTATAAAACTGTATGTATTAAAAGTGACCGTCACGTTTTTATGGATATTTAGTCACCCCTGCTAACAGTTTTTGGCAATAGACCAAATATACATATCCCCTTTGACACCCCCTTCCCCTCTTATTGCGTCTACTGCCAACCAAGACATTACTTCTTATAAATCACCAGAAAAATTGGATGGTGTTCATTAAATTTTTAGGTCGATGTTGAATCAGCATTGAAAACATTTTCACTGTTTCTTATTTACAATTATAAATTATTCTTCAAAACTCAAATTCATATATAAATAATACGAGTAAAATATAAGAAAGATACTTTCGAGTAATTATTTTATACTTATTGCGTTTACCTTGGCAGAGAAAATCGTGGGTAGTCTAGTATTAGTTTATTTTCCATTGGAAAATTGCAATTTCATTTGCTTTTTTATTTATATATTATATATAGAATAATTAAATTATTTATTATTACGAAAATACATCTGGTTATGTACATACTTATATTTCAAATACAATTGTTTTTTTTTAAATGTATATATATTATTATCAAGGTTTTCTAATATGATTCTATTGCCTACAGTAGTTTTGAAAATTAAAACTAAACGCTTACTATACAGGGAAAAACTTTTATCAATGTTAATCGAGTTTTTATGTACTATAAAATATATATTGATAATTTTTATATTGTACTTAATGAATTGAATCTAATCTTACATTTTAAACATATACATATAATCACAAGATTAATTTTTATATTATATAATTGCTCCATGCAAAATATTTAAGATAACAAGTTTTGGGAGCCTTTTAAACGAAATTTAATAATGCATTACAATATTTTTGTGCGCGCTTTATAAAATACTCCCAACAAAGTCGCGAATTATAGTTTAAATAATTTATAATCAGCTTGTAGATTATGACTCTTGTACTTCTTGACGTCATCCTATAGGATATATCGTGCTTTGATGTTAAACAAGGAATTTAAACATCGAGGAAGTGTAAAAAGAAAAAGACAGATTTAAGACTTAGGACAGACAGGTGCAATGTTAAAAAGGATAACATATTATAGAAAAGTTCCGACTTATAACTCAACTAAAGAGAAAATAAAGATAGATTATCGACAGATAAAGACACTTGGTTTTTGTATTTGACTCGCGAAGCTTTTCGATGTTTCATACGATGATTAATCCCATCTTATATATAATGTAATATTTCATACATATAGGTGTATACATTTTAATTAAATAAAATTTAATATGGATGGGTACATACGTATTAATATAGTCGATGTGGCAAATGAAAATCGGTATACAATACGACGCATATCTTCAAGATGGCGTCTTGTATGCGACGCTAAGCGACGCTTGCGCGTTAGAGGCGTCGCTTAGCGTCTTACTCATTGTCAGTAGAGATGCAATGAATGGTTAGTTACTTGGGCTAAACATAACAAATCTAAAATCAGAATAACGTTGTAGTGTACAAGCGCCAAAGTGTTTGATTTTAACATAGGTAAGTAGTTCCCTGGATAGCATGGATTTATTTTCACTCTGACAATTATTTTTGGGAACAGATTTTGTGTGGTTACCGTATAACACTCTTCATACTTGAAGAAATGTTTCGAAACTATGGTTCATTTTCAAATTTATAAGTGATCGCTTCAAATATTATTGGAAATTATCAATTGTAATCGTGTTATAATTTTTATTCATCCAATATACCTGCTTGGTGATTTGTGATATATTTTTTTTTTAATTTGTGTGGTGTATTTGCTGGAAAATATAATTAAAATGGTACCATTCGGGAAGTTGTTACTTAAAAATGAAATATTTAGATGTAAGTTTTAATCTATTGAAAAGCATATTTTGTTTTTTTTTCTTTGTTACAATAATGGCTCACCAAATCTTTGTTCTTTATGTATGCACTTTTTTCCTTAAATTATTAAACTGAAATCATTTATTATATATTTTTTCGAATATGTATGACGGGTTTAAATTATATATGATAAAAATATATTATTAAAATGTTATATACGAGTTGTAAAACGCGCCATTTTGTGAATTTAACATGCTATTATCTCCAACCAAATAAAAATGTTATTCGTATTAAAACATTCATTAAGAAATATCAGTATGTTTGAAGATATTTTAAGAAACACGGAAATTTTAATATACCGAGTTTAGTCTAATTCTTTTTAATAAATGTTTTAAAAAATTACTTCATTGGCTCTTTCATTTGTGCTTTTTTATAGTGATTCTAATGCGTATATTTTATATTTTCTTTGTTATAAAATTTTTATATAAGTTCAAAATATTTTTCATAACTCTATATATTTCAATACATAACTTTTTTTATTCGTATAATACATACGATTTTTTTATTATCTTTTATCAGCGCAACAAAAATATATATTTGTAAATATTTTATGGCCAAATGCATTTTAATTTATAATAATTATAACATTAACATCGTTTTGTATACGTAGTACACATGTAGTTATTACCTATTATTTTGCAATAGTTTCTCTACTAGAAATGTACAGCTAATATAGTATATTACAGTGAAGAAGCGAACTTCTACCTTAAGAATATTTAATATCATAATTGCAGAGGTAAAATTACCCTCCAATTAATGCATTATTAATATATGAAGTTTTAATAAAAATAATAATAATAAAAACATATGTATACAATATATTGTTGTCAGATGTGGATATTTTTTGCTCAGGTAAATTAAAGGGGCGTTAGACATCTTAAAATCCGGGAGGGAGAGTAAGCTTGACGCGGGTGACGTAGGCGACCGGAAGTTGGTAACGCCGTCTTTACCCGGAAATGGTGCAAGATCCACCATGTGTACTATCTCTTCATTAGATACTACCTTTCTGAGATAAATACGTAAAGAAAGGGCGCAACTCGAATATACGGACCCGTATTCAGTCACATTCCTATATTACTAACATATATGTAGATGTGAAGAAGCTATTTATATCTATTTATAGAACAAACGTTTCCGTGGAATATTAGAAATTATTTAGATTACAGGAAATGGAGCGGTAGTTGCATGTGCATATTTAGTATTGTCAATACGACATTAAATTGTCATTCGAGTCAAGAATTATTTATTAAGTAACAATAGTGCAAAAGCACTATTTATCTGTAGAGCAATGTACATAAATAGAAATAGTATGCAATCTATCTATTATATATTTATTGCTGCAAAATGATAGAACAAATTTGTTTATTTTTTGCATTTTGAATTCTTAACGTAGGAATACGCATAATTTTTTCATTAATAACTAAGGTAGTGGCACCAGTCTTGGCATGGACCCCAGTAATAACAAATTTTTAATTAAATGTACTGAATTAGAAATATGTGTTGATATTTGATTACTACCATTTCTGAATATTAATCTATATTCATTTAACTGTCTTACAGCGTGATTTGATGACAATCGGCCAATAGGTATCAAAATGGTGGACAATTAAACTAATTATTAATTATTATATTATCATAGCAACTGCTTTACATTGTTTCAAAGACGATTCTTTTTATCATTTTTTAATCATTAGCAAGTGTCCATTATTACGTGCTTACCTTTGTCATTACTGGAGAAAAAAACATGAACACAATAATTAATTTAAAAAACAAACTATATTTGCGGACTTTGGTAATTAAATTGATTAAATAAAGAGTTACTTGTTTTATTAGTAACATGAGTTCATGAGAATTACAAACAAATAACTGGGCCTTTACCTTATATGTATTGGATCAAATGATCTACATAAACTAAAATAATATTTTTATTTAATAACATTTAAATTCAATAATATACAGTTTTTACTGTTTCTTCTAAAGACTCATATAACAAAAATTTTACCTATGTGTAAATTTTTGTGAATAACGTATGTACATATATTGTGCAGTAAAGGGTACGGCGTTTAATTTTACGATATTTTTTAACGCATGTGGTGTATTTGTTCCGATCCTCCAGCTGTCGATAAGAGATGTTGGTTAAGAGACCGTTTGGTGCATTTCTCCCCGAAGAGCGTGCGTTGAACTTAAATACCATGTTAGGGTTGGTGAAGACGCAGTAGCACGTGCTACTGTGTTACTCCCGCCGTGGATTGCCCCACACCAAGTCTTGCACGTATACAGTACTGTCATTAAGTCCTCATACACATTTTACAATCACAACTTAATTAAACTATAACTGTATGTTAAAATGAATTCAAACAAGTATTTCTAGAAAATGAGGTTCTGTTATTAAACTAGAAATGATCGTAATATTATTTGATATGGATAATTTTTGTTTCTTATACTGCGATATGGATATAATATTTATAAGTTATAAGCATAATTAGATAGATTTCATTATTGCGATTTTTTAGGATTATTTAAATTGAGACAACCAAATATCTTAGGGAAAATATTTGATATAAAATTTTCAGGGTTAGGAGGGGAAAAACCAATAAATGTAAACTTTTTTACGAGTGGGGGTTTAAATGTCATTTTGAGATCAACTAAAAAATTCTGAAATTATTATTATTTATTTATTTATTTTTCCTATAAAATACAAATATATAAAAAAAGAAATAGGTTTCTATTTAAAAAATGTATTTGACCTCAAGAGGACCTTAAAACCTCCACTGAAGACCAAAAAATTTACCTCCATTGATTTTCTCCGTGAAAAACTAATTTTCAAGATATTTTCTTGTCTCTATTTAAAGTATAGTATTTAGATTTATTTTTGTATTGATTTATTTAATTTTTTTAATTGATTTTGAAAACGGTTATTATTTTTATATTACAGTTTAAATATTCATACTGTATACGGAATCTATATATTCCAGACATACAGAATACTTACACATATACATACGTACACACACACACACGCACTTACACCACATGGATCCACATGGTAAACATAAGAAATCTGGTAGAAATTGTATCGGGGAATTATACAGTAAACAAAATACAGAGTTAATCTCTTTTAAAGTGTCGGCTACTGGTCTATTTAATACAAGAGAGCTACGTTTATTCGAACCGCGAAATAAAAATTTATTTAAAAAAAAATAAATGTAAAATATAAAATGTAATGAATACATTTGAATTTTATGTTATCTTTTTTTTAAAAAAAAAAAGAAAACAATTATTGACACTATATTAAATATTTTATGTACTTAAAATTGATTGGCTTTAAATTTAAATAAATTATTGTTATTTAAATAATAAATTATTGTATACGACGTATTTTATTATGATATTTATTGTATATCTCGATTCACATATTCTTAAATAAGTGTATTATATATTGTATATATTGTAAATCTAGACTTGTAATCGCAAAACTATAGGGGGTTTGAAAATTATATTACTATTGAAAATGATGTAGAAGGTATAATTACAAAATGTAAAATTTCATGCAATCACGTATCATTTGTATGTCGATATTTATGTATAATTTTAAATAATTGATAACTATCATCAGACGAGACATACCTTCATGTATTTATTTTTAATGTAATGTATTTTTGTTTTAAAAAGGTTTGATGTTATAATATTTCATAATTGTCTTTTGATAAAAAAGCGATAAAAATATTTTTTGGTATCGCTTACATTAAAAAATAACTAATAAAAAATTTCAGTAATAAAATTACTATAATGCAATACTTTCCAAATAGAAATGATAACAGGCTTAAATTAAATAAAAATATAGGTACCTACATTATGTGCATTGTAAGAAATATGACTTATGAATATTATAATTCAAACATAAACATTTTTTTATCGAACTATGTTAATGTAAATTATCCACTTCATCTGATTCTATAATTTCTTATTTATAAAGAAAACACCAGACTGAAATCATATCCCACTGACGCAAGATATTGAATTAACTAACAAATTACATATAATTTCAAAATAGGTTTGTAATATTCCGAACTTTACGTCTAATTCTGAAAACAAATTAATATTAAATAAAAAAAATTACGCGTGTGGTAAAAGAAGATTTCCCCTCTACTAAATACGCCTTCACCTCTTATCAGAAACATCTGTTCTCCGTATGGAAGTAAAGAATACTCCTGAATTCTGTATAGGATCCCCGTACACCTTAACATATGTGGTGACAATATTATACTTCAGGGGTCCCCAGCTTAGACAGACATAAATATTATTTCTTTCATCTTTAACCAATATACCTGGCGATTTTAACCGAATCAAAAAAAAAATATCTGCAGTCAATTACTTTTTTTTTGTTGGTACACCCTGTACATTTTTTTCATATTTGTGTAAGAATACATTTCTCTTGAGATAATATTATGTTAGCTGGTACCTTAAAGTTTATAACAAACGAGTAATTTAATCAAATACGCCAGATAAACATACTTATTATTTACTTTGCGATCGGCATTTTCTACATATTATCTTTTTTATTTCATATTTCATAAAAAATGATCCAAAATGTTATTTTTTGGTATAAACTATCGAAATATTCAGTATAAATGTACCAATCAAGGTTTTCAAATTATACGATTATTAACTTCTCATTAGGAAGTTATTGTAATCAAAATCAAAAAATTTCTATGTTTCAAGGTCACTATAGTATATTTAGGATCGATCCAGACTATCGTGCCAGTCCCGGTCCGGTTTTGGTCCATTCAAAATATAAATAAACAATAAACAATGAAAGCATCCACACTATAGATATCGTCAGTCTCGCTCCAGTCACACTCCAATACAGTATTTACTATACACAAATGACTGGAGCGAGACCGGGCCGAGACCGGCACGATAGTGTGGATTGGCCCTTACACTTTTTTCAAAAAGTAATTTTTAAATTCATTTAGTTGTCAGTTTTCATTTGATACCCCACTCGCCGGAATTGAATGAAACATTTTTTGGGTATCTGATTTGCCCCCCTTTAAATTTTTTATTGTTATAACTCAGGTCTTTTATTGGTCCAATAAACAACTAGAGATAGACGGGCATAATATTGATTTTATAAGTGTTCCATAGACATAAAACTGAGTCGTGTCAAAAGAAAGAGATAGAAATAGGTTTGGGATATACTAGTCCTTTTTTAATCAAAAGTGTCTATTTCATTTTTATTAGAAAAAGAGGTAGATATATCCCAATCCTACCGCATCTCTCTCTCTGTTTTAGAGAAATGTCACACCATTATGTTAATACAGAATGCGTGGTGTAATTTTGAAAAAGTAGATCGTATCTTGATTGCTTTTTTTAAATAATTTAATTGTACCTATGTCTATTAAAAGATAGATAGCAAATGACGAATTTAATCATTATCTTTTTTCATTTATTTAGTATCACTTGGCATTTCCTTTTGTAATTTAAACTTCCTGTGGTTTTCCTGAAAGTAATTTATTATATTGCATTGAAATAATATTAAATAAACAAAAATAACTATACTTAATTATTGTATTAAAAATATCAAAATAAGAAAACACATTTGTTATTTTTAAATTGGTGTTGTAATTATAAAGGAACGTTAGGTACTGCTGGTTTACCGCGCGGTTTGCCATACATTCGCTCTAAACTCTTTATAAGATAATGTCCAGATGGAGTAACACGTGTTATGGACAGTTTTTAAATACCATATGATTTTTATACATAGGAAGATATTATTTATTATGATTAAACTATGCATACTAAAAAAACGATTATTTCCTGTTAAAATTATTTAGTTTGTTTTACTTGCGAATTTACTGCAAATAATTACAACGGTGTATTTTTTATATATTTATAATATATTTAACGTACATGTAAAGAAATTGTTTATTTTCCTGCAACTTTTCGAAGGTATATAAATTAATTTAAGGAATCGGATATGTTATGTTAAAAAAAAATACTAAACTTATAAAAGCAATTTAGAAATCAAAATATTTACAGAAAAAAGAAAGCTCTGTATTTATGATAAATATGGCCGTATCTTTTAAATTGAAATTTAATTATAATATTGTTATAAAAGAAGAAAATTGTGTTCCATAGAATTATTTGATATCAAACAAAAAATGACAATTATTATTTAATACTGCAGATAAAAAGTGTAAATAAAAAAATAAATAAAAACAGTTAAAACTTTACGCTTTTAAATGGTTTGAACATAGTTTTTTAACTATGCATTCACACAAACTTTTACAATAGCAAATGCAGTTTTCATTACTCCGGATAGAAAATGAAAGTTGAAAAGGAAAGTTTTTTCAAACTTTACTTTTTCATTTTTCAAATGCTTTTTTCGATCTACGTGTGACCATTTTTCACTGTAATTTACTTTGAATTTTGGGGTTTTCGACAGCAATTTCCACTCTCGTATCAATATATAATTTTTATTTATGTTATTTTCGAACTACATCAGAAATTTTATCTAAACAAAATTTTTAACCCTGTTTACCCAAGCTACAAAATATTGTAAGGTTTATAATTCCATTATTTGCAGAAAATAAATGAAAATTCATTTTTCAAAAATCACTAAAAATAGTATAGATTTTAATCTTTAAAGTGTTTTTTTTTATTGATTTATTTTTAATATTGTCAATACACTTTCAAGAAATATATTAACAGAGAAATCCTTAAAGTCCCAATTGTTACAAAAGCTTGTTTCATGAAATCCTTGCTTAATCAATTTATGCATGATAGCCGTAACAACTTATGTCGAAACTATTAATTACTTTTCTTAATGCACTTACAATTAATTAAAATCTAAATCAATACTCATTAATTCTAAAGGAAAAATAACTTATGACCAGGGACCTGAACTTGATTTTTTTAGATTCTGGTTCGAAAAAAAGTTCCTATATTTGTGTTTTTTATATCTTTTTGAAAATTTATCATATATAAATGATGGTCTAATTCAAATTACCTGACTTACAAGAGAATCGAACTAAAATTTTGTATATAGTTAGAGGGGGTCAAGGGTTTAAGGGGTTGAAATTCGAATTTCGGCTGTTGCCATTCGAAAGTGTATAAAAAATCATGAAAATTTTATATTATAGGTTTTTTTATATCTTCATTAGTTTCAGAGTTATTTGAAATATACGATTATTTTGCATATTTTCATAGGGGTATTTCACCCCCTTTATCTGTTTTACCGCAGTTAAAATATTTTTTTTCTTACTACCCTTGATCCCCTCTAAGTATATACAAAATTTGAATTCGATACGAATTCGATTCCCTGGTTAGAGTAATTTATTATACTTCGTCAAAAAAATGTTTTTTTGAACTTTTTTATTGTCAAATTCGTTTTCAGCGCTCAAAAATAGTTAAAAACGTAGTTCGGTTAAAAGCAGTGGCGTATTTACGTTAAGTGCCGCCCTGGGTAAAAAATAATTGCCGTTCTGGGCAAAAAAATTGTCGCCCTTGTCAAACAAAATTGCCGCCCTGGTAAAAAAAATTGCCGCCCCTGTACCAAGGGAAAATATAATATATTTTTAACAGTCAAAATTCCTATATAAACTAAAAAGTGAGAAGTTTATATAAATAATGGAAAATATAAACCACATAAAAAACTGATGACCTTTTTAGTCTTGCTACACATTTTTTATTTCCCTATATTTTTTTAAATATGCTAAAAAATCTACCGCCCCTCTCGGTCTGCCGCCCTAGGCCATGGCCCCCATGGCCCCATGGTAAATACGCCTCTGGTTAAAAGTACACGACCTTTTTTGTGGGGCTATGTTATCTGTTATCTAGAATACAGAACCGTAACCGCGGAAGCCTGAAAACAGTGCTTATTCCGAATGTTTGATTCAAAATACCTTAAAACATAATATATTCGAAATTTGATTGTATTTGTTCCTAACCATTCCCTTACTGTTGCCGGTTGGGTAGAGGCTATGTTTTTGATGAATGGAACACGAATTTCGAGGAAGATAGAAAGGCGAAAAACATCCCTGATCAAAAACTGTGGAACGGGATGAACAGGAAGAATGCCCGACCCAACGCGCAAGATAGATATTTCGCCTATTTCCGAGAGCGAGCAAGCGAGTGTGTGTAAGTGTGTGTGTGTGTGTGTGTGCGAGTGCGTGGGTGTAGAGAGTGATTCGTTCAAAGCAACTGGTGTCGGGGCACGCGCTTCTATTCCCCCTGTACCCCCAACCCTCTACGTCCTGGTTATGTATACAGAATGAGTCCTCAATACAGGACACATTTTTTGTTGATTTTTTTTCTACCTGTTCAGGTTTTGTTTATACTGAAGCCGTTTCAATCATTCCATTATTTATAACTCCTGCAAGTAGCAGGAGTTGTTGAATTTTTTTCTCGTTATTATTTTCATTGGAATTGTTTATATAGAACTCCCGACTTCGTTTAGAGATTATGCACACTTTTTATATTAACTTTCATTGGAAAATCTATTTTGATTTTGAATTATATTTTTGTATTACATTTCCAATTCACGTAGATATTTGATATTGACAGGTTGTATAAAATTTCCTTATTTATCTGATTGTTGCAGAGGCGGATCTTATATAAGACGATATCATGTTTTTGCAACCCAAACCTCTGCGAATTTCCATATTAATAAATAAATCATTTTTTTACATAAAACTTAGATCTGAAGTGATCAAATCAGAACTTGATAGATTTGCATTTTGAGACAAGATCATATTTTTTCACTGGTTTTTGATCTGTGGAGACCTGCAAAGATCTACAACGAATAACGTTGAAAATTCTTTAGTGATCTTTATAGATCTCTGCAGATCCCCACAGGTCAAAAACCAGTGAAAAATATGATTTTATCTCAGATCTAATTTTTTTCCCCGGGTACAGTTAATTTATTGGGAGATTTTTTCTATTCATGTTGACAGTCTTAATATTGGTAAATGAAATATATAATTATATATAATATTAATTTTTGTTTATACATAATATAATATTTTAATGAATTAAAATATTTTGTCTAAAACTATTGTAATATTATAAAGAGGCACCCAATTGTGTTGATTATTTTTGTAAGAATATAAGCGTTGAGTTCTTGATGATTAGTTAGTTTTTTGTTTGGCGGCGGTACGTTTTCGTGAGACATAGGGTGTTCGTGTCCTTAGCAGTTTAAACAAACCGTTGGTATTAGGTCATTGTCGATGACAGAGTGCCAAAAGTATTGACGCAATGTTTGGGACAATTCGTGGCGATATTCATTTGATCTTTTTCATCTCGGTAGGCTAATGACTGCTGTAGATAAAAAATAAAAAAACAAAAAAATAAAAAAAACAAAAAAAAAAACCAACAACAACAAAAAATACGGCAAGCCTGGAGGGTATCTAAGAAGACTTTTCATCCAGCGAGCTCTGCCGCCTCCGCGTATGCGGGAAGAGAGATGGCATGTTCCCTAAGGAATGAGTGTGTGCGTGTGTATGCGTGCCCGAGAGAGAGGGCGCGGACGTGAGACCGAGTGCACGTGACACAGCAACTGGAGGTGTGTGCGATAGAGAGGTCCTTACGGGAGGCGATAGGGCACTCCTCTCCGTCGGCCGCCGTCGCGACGCGCGCCCTCACATCATTGGTCCGTACCACTGTGACGTCATAGCCTGTTATCGACCAATCCATATGCATTGAAGGTGATGGGTCAGATAGTTGGGAAAATGTTTCAAATACAGTACTAGACCGGACCTGTATACGTTGTTACTTTACTTCCCAACAGTTAAGACATCGCACCGGCACTCGGTTCTTCCACAATATACTGTTTATATTGTTTACGATCCGTTATTAATTATAATTTTATTTATTATAACTTATTCGGAGTGTACGGAAAAACAGTTTTTTTTAGTAGGAAACAGATCAATGTGTACAATTTATTTCTACGGAAATGTATTTTTAGTACCGAAATTTATTTTTGATGTGTTTACATTTATTTTTAAATTCGTTATGTTTAATTGTACTTACAGTGGCACTAAAGTGGTGAAAAGTGGCATGTGAACATTTATTATTTATCACTAATAGGTATGTTTGTCTCCACTTTTATATCTAAATTTTAAATCATTTCGAAATATCATACTTATACAAACATTTAATAAAATCATGTATCACCGGTCACCCAGAGGAATTCATCAGATAAAAATGTAATTACCTACTATTTTCTGTTTACATTCATATAAACATATACATATTTGTTTAAAAATATTAGAAAATATCAAAATTGAATATTATATTTTCATTTTGTGTGAATAATGTGTATGTTGGATTTTCCGATTTCACAAATGTTTTTCATTTATATATGAGTGTAAATTAACCACAGAAAATGATAAAGTTATTCAGGTATTAAATGTTACACATTGTCATACTATGAAATTTCGAAATGGTTTCTAATAAATACGTCATTTTTGAACATACGTATGTGTTAATTAATTTGAGGAAGTGCATATATAAATTATAAATATAGTCATTTATTTATTTTTATTTTTTACTATTATTAATCTCAATGAGTTATAATTATTCTGCATTGTCTAATTTTAACGGGTAATCTAATTTTGTCTTATTTGAAATAACTTTTTACTAAAATTAGAATATAAGTGCATATACATATATTTATTTTGTTATTCGTAACTAACGATATATATTTTTTATATTTGTATATACTTTTTAATCAATCTATTAAGCAAGTAGTGAAATTATTGTGAAAATATTTATTTAGTCACAATAGTTCAACATTTTAAAACTATTACTACATTTTATATACTCATCAATTTTGTTGTTTTAATTAATTTTTTACTAAAAAAAGTATCATTCAATATTAAAAATCTATACCAATAATTTAAACAATTAATTTTCCGTTAAAAATGCGATCTAGGATATCCTGATTTTTTCGCAATTGTCTATGAATCCCCTACATTATTGGGTCAAGGATGGCAACGACATAGCAGCAAGGCACACGCACATGCACACACACACACACACACACACACTAGTTTCATGTTGACCCTGGTGGTAAAAATCTATACAACAGGCTCCAAGTACTTCGTATATATCGATTGCTTTATTTTCCGGAGATATCCCGGTCGGTACTTTCCCATTTTCATATCGATTTCCACACTCATTTCCTTGTGCAATAGTTACACCTTGTGTAGATGGATTTTCTCGTAACTAGGGCATGTTAGAATGGTGTTGTCTTATCAGTCCCGATCGACTTCTATATAAAATAAAGTTCTACCTCCCGTTACAACGATATCGCGAGAATTCGCCCTAGTTCTAGCGAAACCGACAACGCTGTATTCAAATACGTACTATAACATATAAGTACTATACTTATACTATATTCATATCAATAGTTTCAATGGTTCCAACGTTTCGGCACAATTAAAAAAAAGTGTAGAAATACATAAAGTATAACATATACTTCATTACGATCACTTTACAGGAGAGGAGGGGATCTTTGATCAGATTTTTCTCATTTTTTATACTTGATATAATAAAAATTGCTCCATTACTGATCGTAGAACAAAAATTCAAAAAACATTTTTAAACTAAAATTTCAAACTTTAAAATACACATTTTTTTTTATTGAGTCAGAACTTGATAAATTTTTTTAAATACTGTTTTTCACGAAAATGTATAGATTCGAACGAGTTTTTTTTACGCACTGTTTTCATGGAACCAATTAACTGCGTAAATGAAGTGATTATTGTAATTTATCATAGGAGTAGCTGTGATTTTCTTTCTCAACAAAATTAATTGTAGTAGTAGGTATAGAAAAATACCTCGATATTTTTTTTAAATTAAATTTTCGTCCTTAATATAAAAACTTTTAGGTGAAATTGAACTTTTAAGGCATGGTTTTTAATACAGAAATGTGCCTATATGAGTACAAACGGAAAAATAACTAATTTGTTCAATTTTTTAACATACTACGCGTTTTAAAAACCTTTATTATATAACGGACTTTCGGCTTTATTGTACACCCACTCGCACCAATTAGGTTCTACTACAGGGTTGATCAAAATTTTTAATTAAAATAAATTCAAGTTAAAAGGTGGGCTAAACAAGGAATAGTTTTTTTTACATTTTTATTAGATATGATAAATTAAAACAGTTTTTTTTTATAAATAAGTTATATTTTTTTTCTATTAGTTTGTTGCGGGCCGCATTAACCGATTTAGCGGGCCGTAGTGAATTCAAATATTTTACGTAAATATTTAGGGTACCTTTTCCTTGTTAAAATACTCGCAGATTATTGTAATATAATGTAAAAGTATTTTGAAGTTCGTAATCTTTGTTTTTAATAATTTTTCCGATATTTGGAAAAGCTAAATGAAAATAAGTCGAAGGCGAAAAAAGGATATTTTTAATAATTTTGTAATGCTCTGACTCGATGGAAAAATTCGTACTTAGTTACATTTTAAAGCTTGAAAATGTCTTGAATGAAGGGAAGCTTTCAGATTTCCCTTCATTATTTTTTTTTCGTACGATTCGTTAAACTTAAATAAAATTTTTAAGTGCCTAGGAACCGTAATTTATGGTGGCCCTAATTTTCAAAAGTGGAAGCCAAAAAATAAAAAAGATATTAATGCGGACGATTTTTCAATTTTTGATTAAAAATTTCATTTTTTTAACGGACCCTGCAATGGGAACCTTGTCTAGGGCTCTAGTTTTCCTTAGCTTACCCTGATCGTAGAACAAAAATTCAAAAAACATTTTTAAATTGAAATTTCAAACTTTAAATAACAACCAGGTAGACCTTGATATATTTTTTTTATCGAGTGAGAACTTGAAAAATTTTTTTAAATACAAATTACTATTTTTTATGAAAATGTGTAGATTCGAACTTTGGACTAATTTTTTTTATAAACGAATAAACTCTTTAATTTTGTTAATAACTATATTTAAATATTTTAATTATTGACATGGCTGACGCATGTTTTTTTTAAATTTATATTAAATCTATAAAAAATTTTCATATTTTTAACATAAAACAAGTTAAACAATTTTCTAAACATATATCTATGTATGTAATTTTATTATTTGTATAAAGTACAGTAGAATCTCGATACAACGAACTAGTTATCGATTTTTAATAAAACCAAAAGTTCAAATCGCGTATGTTCAAATATACCTAAATTAAACAAATTAGTACTTAAGTTTATCCATTTGACTTGTGTAGATAAACATATTTTTGATTAAAATTATGTCTGAAAAGGTTAATTTTATCAACGAAATTTTTATTTTTTTCTTCCCTAAGCGACTATATATTTTTGCCCGATATATTCTGAATAGGTACGTTATATCGGAGTCAGTTATAGCGAAGTTTGACTATATTTTACAAATTGATAGGAAATTATTATTATATTATTAATTACCCAATATTTTAGACTTAAAATTTATATTTTTTGGCGTTTTTGTTAACATTTATAAAAAAATATTCTCTATGTATAATGTGTAGTTTTAGATATATGAGCCAAAACTTTAACCAAGAAGACACTACCAATAGTTAATTTAAGTTCATTTAATTAATAAATATCATGTTCTATTCAAAAGCAGATATGTCTTTGTGATTTTCTGTTTTTGACTGATATATGTAACATTTTATGTGGAAAACCTGGAAAAACCAAAACGCATTCAATATAAATCATTTTTCAATTCCTGTTTCCACGAAATTTTAATTTTCCTCTCATGAAATATTTAAAAGTGACAATCTGCTTTTGTTATAAAACCACAAAAATAATGTACTTTCATTAAAATAATGCACAAAATAGTATATATAAGTTTATATTTTCAGTATGATCCTGAACATACTAGAAAAATATGTTTTATTTGAAAAAAATTACTCCAAAATTTAACTATCAATTTTTAAGTACCTATAAGTTATTTTTCAAAATATAATAGATAGATTAATTTTAAAAAATAATACAGATCAAATTTGTGACAAGTAAATATATTTTTTCAGGCAATTTACCTAGACAAGTTTCGAACAAAACCTTTATATCATTGCAACAAAATACTCAAACTGAAGCTTACAAAAATACAGCTTCGTCGCCGGCAACCAGTGAGGTCATCTCCGTCAACTTTCCGTGGGTCGTCTCTGGTTCCAAAGACCACGATACCCAAGCCAGGCAAAAGCCGACCAATTTCTTCTACACGATTGATTCAAATATTGAGCCAAGATTGCTGCCATGGGTCGCAAGAAAATACAAATTTCAAGAATCACAGATGAGCGGAATCGACAGGTAAATTAAATTTATCGCGAACCATAATTTAAGTACCACTGGTATTCAGTAAAAACTTCTTAAACCGATCACTTTTTCTACATAACCATTTATTTTCATATATTTTTTAAATAAAATACACCACTTTCGTAAATTATCAGTTTAACTATAGATAATCGATTTGGAGAAGTTTCACTCTATAAAATTTCTCTACGCGGAGGCTAAACTAAATTTTTACTAAACGCGGTCAAAATTACAAAAACAACTGTCATTTTATTTAATTTTCTATACGTGACGTAACAAGACTGATGTTCTTGTTTTATAAAATATTAAGTTGGTATGTTCTGATACCAATTTAATTAAGTCAGTTTAAAAAGAGTGACATGATTTAAATTTGATTTTGTAGGAAATACGTAAAAATACTTTTTCTGCGCCATAGTAATCGAAAGTGTACCAATTAAGAATACTTTCGACAAAAATTAATAAAAATTATAACAAAATGGCGGTTTTAAAGTACGTGGCCCTCACACAACGTTTTAATCATATTTTCCTTTGATTTTTTTATTCGAAATTACGCTCATAATTAAACATAAACATCGAAAATATGTGTAAAAATGGATTTTGTTATGCCCCAACAGTAATTTTTGTCCAAAATATTCTGTGGGGCAGAAAAAAAGTTAATTTTATAATAATAAATGATTTTGTTTATACTAATATTTTTTAGACATCCATTTATATTTACGTAAAGATGATTTTTTAAATTTTCGACCCATAAAATTTTGGTAACCCCCCTCCCTTTTCTTACGTAATATTTCCTATTTTTTACTTAAATATATATCAACTAATTTTGTTGTATTGCTGTATATAGGACGTAATTTAATGATAGATTCTATGATTTTTTTCTTTTGTTTTTTTTATTTCCTAAGAAAAAACTGCATAGCATTAATTAACAAATTTAAAAATTTTAATTGATTTAAATAATTTCAACAGCTGAAACTGGTTCTTATCAATGTATTTTTAATTAATTAATTAGAAAGAGGAAACTAATATAAATAATGCTTTGGATCCCCTCCCCCTTCGTAAGATTTTATGGACCCCACCCCCCCTTCCTTCAAGGAAATAAAATAAAAATGAATCTATTTTTATATAAAAATTATTTTGAAACAATTCAAAAATGAATGAGTAATATTAATTTTTTGAATTTGTATTTTCAGGTGACGTTCAACAAACGCAAATTTGGCGTAATGAAGAAAGCGTACGAGCTTTCAGTACTGTGCGATTGTGAAATCGCCTTGATAATATTCAGCAGCAGTAACAAGTTGTATCAATATGCAAGTACCGACATGGACAAAGTGTTGCTTAAGTATACGGAATACAATGAGCCTCACGAATCATTGACCAACAAAAATATTATAGAGGTACATTAAATCCGGCAGCATCTGTGATACACGATCTGCTTCGTTCAGGAAAGATTAATTAACTGTTTTGCATTTGTAACTGCCCATCGATGCTGTACTGAAATAAAAAGCGATTCAAATATCATAACATATATTATATAACAATAGCTAAAATAAAATAAAAAAGGAATATTTTTGAAGTACTGACCAGCCTGCAAGGGCCCCAGAATTTTCATATGCCTAGGGCCCTCAAGTAGCTCAATCTGTCACTGCCTACGTAAATATAATTAGTATTATTTTAATTCTTTGAAGAATCAGGCTTAATTAATGGTTATTTTGTTATACTTTTGATGGTGTGTATAATTATTTTTTGTGACATTAAATACAGTAAGATAATGTGAAAAAAGTAATCCCTGTTAAACATCACAAAAATAATCATGATTATCTTCAAAAGCAGGGCAAAAAAAAAATAAGAAAAATTGTCCTTAACTGTATTAATAAATAAAAAATTTGAAATGTATAAATTGAATACCCGTTGCTTAAGAAACTTGGTACAGCATTGGTTTTTTTTTATCAATACTAACACAAGCTGTCTTTAAAAGGCAGTTGTATAACAGTTCTTACTGCGAGGCTTACGCAGCTATCACAGATTTGTTGCTATTTAGTTATTTATACCTTGTGTACATCAGCTTGTCTGTGATAATGAATGTTTTAGCATTAACTGAATATATACAGTACAATAGATATCATTTATGTAACTATAAATCTATTGAACTGTATCCGTAGTATATGCATCTAATACTTTCTTAAACCTAACATTTTTTTGTGTTTTATTTAATTTTTAACAATAATTTTTTTGTTTATTTACATTTTGATTGGATAAATAAATTCATTATATTTTGTAATCTAATACCAAACATTTTATAAAATTGTCAATAAACGAGTGTATATATAGATACATTTGAATTATTTTAAATTTCCATTTTCTATCTTCTTTATTTTAATGATTTTGGGATAAATGGTCACAATGTAAAATATTTTAATTATATTGAAATATAAGTTTCACATTGTAACCATTTATCCGGAAACCATAAAAATAATAAAAGTATATAGATACATATATATGAATATATATACAGAGTTAATGTAACTAAAACTGTGCATGTGTGTGACGTGGCATGAGTGGCCCCCCCGTGGCATCTGTTTCCATGAACTGTGTCCACTGACACTTGCAGGCACTTAACAAGAAGGAGCATAAAAACGGAGTAATGAGTCCCGACAGTCCGGAGCCTGATACTGACTACCAGCTCACACCTCGTACCGAAGCCAAATACAACAAAATAGACGAAGAGTTTCAAATGATGATGCAGAGAAATCAAATTAACGGACAGAGGGTAAAAACATATACAATACTATCCATAATTATTCAATAAAATGGTTTATCATTGATTCAAAGTTTGCGCAAGATTTTGAAGATACTAGGTCAATCTTTTTTTATTTATTTACTTAAAGGGAACCGTATTTTTAATGAAATAAGTATTGTTCATTTCAAGTTTAATTTAAACCAAACGGACATTTATTTGTTCATCAATTTTGTTTAACAAAAATAATCATTTCATACATAAATATCTTGCGTAAAAGGCTAAGATCAATTTTTTGTTGTTGAAAAATTTGTTTGCACAATTCTCAGTTATCTGCTTTGAATAATAATTCTCGTTTGGAGTATAATATAGATTAAATATTTTGAATCTTTTGGTAATATCCTTCAATACAAATAGGAAATACAATTGAAATATTATATCATTTGAATAATTATGTAGTGTTCGCTATATCTTATATTAATAATATAATAATAATAAAATATAAGATATATGTTATATATTCAAAAATGAAATATAGTAAACTCTCAATTTTACGGAATAATTGGGGTAGAGGTTGTACAATAACGTATTTTCTTTTTCTATATTTATCAATACTTTTAAAATAATACTTAGAGTACCAAATTTCATATAAATTCTGTAAAATCAGGGTTTGCTGTATTGAACATAACAGTATTATGACTAATTATGTTTTCGTAGGTTGGTTTAAGTTCTGCGACTAACTATTCTTTACCTGTGACGGTACCAGTGAACAGTAGCTACAGTGATTCAGTCCTCCTACAATCGAGTCCTCAAATGGCACACACAAGTATTAGTCCCAGACCTTCTTCTTCAGAAACTGATTCCGGTAAATAAACTTAAACAAACAAAAAATTCAGATCTCTTATAAATACTAAATCGTTTCAGTATATCCGAGTGGCGGCATGTTAGAAATCAGCAACGGCTATCCGAACTCCTCCTCTCCGTTGGGGGGCTGTGGTTCCCCCTCCCCCGGTCCAAGTCCAGGTCCTGCGGTGTCCAACAAAGGTGGTGGAATGTCACATGGACCTCCACCTCGACAGCACTCGCCATCACCACGTTCTAACTTGCGTGTAGTGATTCCTGCTCCTCTTGGGTCGTCGCTCAGCGTACAATCCGATGAAGTATCTTATAACGAGGTAAGAGAGTTCTTGCTTGCTATCTGCTTGAAAAATATTAACAAACTCGTATCTCCCAGTGTCTTAAAGAATAAATATCGAACAAAAATTATGCATCAAATACAGTACAGTATGTTTTTTTATATGATCGCACAGGATTTTTCATAACGTTGTTTATTTTATCTCTTAAATTAGAAATCTGCAACAAAAAATATATTTAGATTTGAAAAAGAAAAGTTGAACCTCAAAATCCATCATAGTGACCTTTCTAAGGTCACCCTTTTTTCTGAAACTTGGATTTACAAAACTGAATTATCAATTTTTGATATTAGAGACTTAATTTGTTGTATAGTAAATGCATTCATTACTGAAACACAGTGGCGCTGGAGCCGGTGGGGCAGCGGAGGGGGCAGTTGCCCCCACCAAATTTTCCGTAGCGGGGCAATGACTACTTCCCCCCCACACAAAATTTGAATACAGTTTTTTTAGGGCGGGTTTGAAGCGACGTGCAATTATAAAAATTTGTTTTACTCTTAAAAATTCTTTAATTTTTGTAAACTGATATTAAAGCTCACAAACAAATTATAAAATGTAACCATGAGTTTAGTCAGAGACAATGAAAAATGAAAAATGAGTACAATGAAACCTCGTTAGTCGTTTTTTTCTTTTTTAGGTCTCGGCATTCTTCTATAAGACCCCATGTTAAAATATTTCGTTAGTACGTTTTTTTCGTTTGTACGTGTTGTTTCCCCCAGTCCCTTTAAAAACGTACTAACGAGGTTTTTTTTTAACAAATAATACCATATTAATCAAGCTAAAGAAAATTGAATTTTAAGAACGCCAAGTAAAATTAGATCGGTTTAATTTTTGAGGTTCGTACTGCCCCACCAGAAAAAAAATAATTCCGACGCCACTGCTGAAACAAATGGGTCTGAATTTAAGTTTTGTTGACCTGGGAGGTGTGATGCGCGTGCAGCGAGTGTGTAATTAACAAGACATTGGTTTTTAGCACAACCGAAACCAGACCGCTTTAAATACACCCGTCGTGGCATTACAGACGCCGTCGATACCAGGTCTTAGCGGCTACCCAGGCACACTATCGTCGTTCGGCGCTCAGGACTTCAGCATGGGCTCCGACATAGGTCTGAGCTCCCTCTCCTGGAGCACCCACCAAATATCCACCTCACTCGCTCACACAAGGTACGTTAAACATTGCGACGCGCGCTCCGAGAAAACGACGATCTATGCGGCCAAAAATAAACAGAGTTGCTCTCCTCAGTTTGATTTCACGTTAAAATTACAAAAGTACGACAATATTGTTATCTGGAACTATAATTCACGAGTTTAAAATGTTATATAGTCAGCAATATAATTATTAAATTAAAAAGAGTAGCTTTTCAATAAATTAAACCTTAATTTATTCAATCAATAAATTAAAAAAAACAACGAATATTTAAGTTTCCTGATTGAAAACTAAAATAAAAATTATGTGGACTAAATTTATAATAATATCTGTTCTAAATTGCTATTATTTTTTTACGTACCTTACCTAAAGGGCAGTAATTACTAAACAATTTGTAAGGATACCGGTATTTATTAATACAGCGGTAAATTGAAATATTAAAACGTATTTCGGTACTACAGCCAGGTCCAGATAGAGGGGGGGGGGCTAGGAAGGCCATAAAATATTTGTCCTATTTTATTTTTCTGCATTTTCCACGTATGTACAATAAAATGCCGCCCAATTAGCCCAGTGAGTAATTCTGACAATAAAAACGTCGAAATGACAGATAAAATTATGACAGTAAATAGGAAAAGTACTTAATTTTCTCGTTTTCCTTTTAATTAAAGTAAATTTATTTATCAAGAGAAATTACTTACTATCTATTATCATTTTGTTCATCGTCTGCCATTAACGCTAACAGATGAAATAAAATACCAACTGATTTGCCGATATTACCGTTTCAATTTGAACTATATTAAAACTAGACTATTTAACGAATGTTTCTACGATTTATAGTTCCTTTTTGAATTGTTTACTTATTAAAAAAAATAATGTTGTACAAGAATTTTATAAATTATTTATAAATAGTATAGTGAGGTGAGGCACTAGTATTTAGAAGGAAATATTTTTGAATGCATAGATGAGCGTTTTCTTGGCGAGTGCGTTGGTGAAATAATACAAAATAACAGAATGCATAATAACGGCACGTGACGGGTTTATTGTTAGTGACGGAAGGTTAAGAAACATGTACCGTTGCAGTGCTCTTCCTCACCTAGCTGTGTCCAGCAGTACTCCGCCCCCGTGTTCGTCGCCGCTGCCGATGAAGATAAAGAGCGAGCCGATATCGCCGCCGCGAGACCACCATGCGGGCGCGTCCGGTCTTTCGGCTAGCGGCTCCGTCATGCACATGGGTCCGGGCGGGGCTCCTTCGGGTCTTGGCGTGGTCTCGTCTCACTCCCACGCCCACCACCCGCTCCCGAGGCCCAACTCTACCGGCCAGCTCACGTCGACAAGCAGTGAGTACAGATATGACGACGCGGGTGTGTCAAAAAAAATATTTTCCTCTCGTTACGAAAAATACGTTAGTTTTTGACCTAAAATAAATCCTCGCCGAAGTATTACCATGTAGGGGCCGTTTTCCATATAAATAACATGGGAAAATGATTATTTAGTACTAAAATTGGTACCGTAAAGTGCGCCAACTTTGTGCCACTTTTTGAGGTTTTTAAGCATATCTTCCTTATTTATTGAGATAACGGGATGGACATTTTACCTAGCATAACTACACATCTCAGGAATATAATCCTGTTGCTAAAAAAAATTCAAGTAGCATGAGAAGGGAAGGAGAATTTTTTTCGTGTGACAGAAAATTTATACATGAGTGCGCCAACTACATATGTGCCACCATCTTTTCTCATCTAAAATGCGTGTTAAACATGCCCTGGCTCAAAGTTGTTATACTCCAGTTATTCACGATTGAAAAGAGTATAAAAAAAAGTTTTAATATTTTTCGTAATCACATGAAATGTGGAAATTCACTTCTCGCATGTCAGATCTGTTCTGAGTATTTTTTTGGAAGCTTTATCTCAACAACCGATTCCACTAGAGAGCTCTTTCTGCCCGAAATCAGCAGTGGCACATAGTTGGGTCACTGGCACAAAGTTGGCGCACTTTACGGTATTACTGATTCATGATAACTGATGAAAAATATAAAATTATTTACAAAAATAAAATTAAATTAAAATTAAATTACCTTATTTTGTAACGAGAACGAGGATGATATAAAATATCGATTATTTTTGAAACACCCTAATGTACACATAGGTAGCGTTACTAATTGTAAGACATATCTCCAGTGACTATCAGCCCCAACATGCCGTCACCCAGCGGTGTCGCGGTCGGCGGAGACATGAGTCGGCCCCACGGAGGTTCCTCCGACTACGGGGACAGTGGCGGGCCCATGCTGAAACGGTCCCGTGTCGGCGAGAGTTGGGCCACGTAGTTCGCTCTAGTCAGAACCCTGTCTGTAGTCAATGGATGGAAGCGTGAATGGACTTGGTGATGCACACAAACTTAACTTGTGCCATTTCATTAAGTGATATGTATATGATTGTTTTATTTTATTTACTAGGTATGTAGCTAATATCTTCTAGTGCAATAGAACCGTAAGCCGACGATATTAGGCGGGAGGGCCCGCATCCGGCTCCATGTCATATATGTCTTGTCTGAAACATTTCAAGATTTTAATACCGTCAATTGAATTGTAATATTTGTGATAAAGTCCTATGTGTTGTTTTGTACAAAAGAACAAGATATCGCATCATATTTACAGAAAATTTGCCACAGCTTAAATTTTATTGTAAATACATGATTAGTTAGGATCTTGTAATTGTAACAATGTTCTATTTGTTGGATAAATGTTTGATGATTATAGACTTAGGGGCTCTCGCACTGTCCGTACGTGTTGGAAATTTAATGAGATTTTTGTATTCTTGACAAATTTTTGTATGTTTAGATAAACATGGTTTTTATCTAAAATGTTATTCATACCAAAGAAAAAGTACTTTTTATATATCGCGTAAATTGTCTGACGTGTGGCCAGCGTGAGAGCCCTTAGTGGATTTATTTACACGAATCGCTGAACAGTGAACCTGTTTTATTTTTGTACTGACGGAGCCGCGTCCGGAAATTCCGGAGCGCGGCGTGAGTAGGTTTTCCCGAACGATTTCAGTCGGTGCACGAGAGACGGGCAAACCTCGCGGGAACGGATCCCGGCAGGTTTGGGCGTCGCGTCGGTCGCCTGTCTTTTACACTAAATAGTTTGTAAGTGATTCGGTCTCCGCCCAATGTTTGTATTGTACCATAACACACTTCCAAGTAACATATATTATGCAATTATTGCTATCACATGCCAATTATATATATTTTAAGGGTAATTAAAAATCTATGTGGTACCTGAGCTAGGACGAAGCCAAGCAAAAGTCGGCCGTCAGTCGGTCGTCTGGGTTTTAATGGGAAGCAGGGTTGTCGCTGATCTAATCGTTTACCTTACAATTAGACTGAAGCAGAACGCAAACGTTGTGGGGTTCTTTCAGAATGATCTTACTGTTAACGGTAATGTCTGTGTGTAGAGATACACTGTGACACTGACGAGTACACGTACACGTATACACACACACACACACACAAACACACACACACCTCCCCTTTCACACACCTACACCGTACATATTTGTAATGTTTAATGTGTCGCACAATTCGAGCGTTCAATACAGAGCGCTTAGTTGAATGAAATACAAATATAAAATATGAATATTGAAATGAAATGAATACCTACCAATAATTACCCAATTATCTGTAACTCGGTGGATAGATGTGCGTTGTTGATTTTAACAGCATTCTGAAAGGAGTCTGGTGTTCCGTCACCGTTCAGATATCGTGTCGACCGGCCTTTTACGTTATATAACGCGTCGACGTGCGACGACTTCCCACATACCGGGTCGCAGGACTGTCTTACTTTCAGGGTCCAATCGTTATGTACATAACACAAAGAGATATCGTATTTTTTTATCTGATGTCGGGAAGCGTCGCGATGTCGTCCGGCTTCATATTATGTTGTTATCGCAGCGGCAGTTGGGTTTTAATTTCTTATCCTGAGCCGTACAATCTGGACGGGAATATGCCTTAATAATTCCTTAAACCGCTCTTATATATCTAGATTATATCTAATTACATATATATGATTGTGTATTTTGACAGTATTTCAGAGTTTACTGTTGTTATCGATAACGGACAGTCTCCTTAGACCAGAGACCGTCCTGTTTATCGAATTAGAGTTATCTAAGATGGTTATACTGTACATTACATAACTATAATATAACATAACGGACGGTAGAAGTAGACAACGAGGATATCTACACTCTACACGTACACCGCGACCGTTGCCATAGGACCGCTGCCATTGTTAAACACCCGACCTTACATGCATACGCCTAAGCCCGTGTGTGTGCTGTAACTGTAATTGTAACCGTAACCGTAACCGTAACCGTAAACTGTAACTGTAACTGTAACACCCGTGTATTTGTACTGTTTAAATTACACGTGCATGTACGCGTACAATACAATTCAATACCTGTGTACATTTACTGCCTTTCGGTGAACATGCCTACACCTTCTTTCTAAATTTCATTCGTCATTTGTAAGAAAGTTTATCAATCCTACTGTGATGACACGACACTTGTAATCAGATATTTCTACATGTCATATTGAAAATGCACTATAGTGTTTTATGTGGACCATATAAAGTTATTAGTACATAATATATAATCTGATGAAGATGCTTTCTGAGTCGTATCTAGGGATCAGTACGAGGCGAGGGGAAGCAAGTGCGCGTTCTGTCTGGCACTCAGCACTAAATGTAACTGATACCTGATTGATACATCAGCGTGCCGGTGTGTCACGTCACACATCGCGCTCGCCGGTGCTTCAATGCCTGTTGCCGTTTACCGATCGCCCGCGCTCGGTCCAGTACCTGAATAGTAGTTTTCTTTACAAGCAGACCGTCAGCCACACGGTGTTTAACTGCCCGTCCGGACAGAACGCGTCTCTATCTAGTGATAATTATAATTATTATGTCATATGTAGAAAACATAGTGAAAAATCTACAAAAAAATATATATATAAACACTCTGGAATGTGCGTTTTCTAAAAATAATATTTTTATACACTCAGAATGTAACAAAACCAATGTTATGCTTTGATTTAGAGCTCCGCGCGGCTTTCTCCGTCCTAGTCGACGCACTTGGCGTCAACAGTCAGGGAGCAAGTCGGGCGGCGCATTCGTAGATATATATAATATGATATAACATCATTACTAGAATTATATTTATAAATACTTTAGTTATACTTTATTTGTTCTTTATTTGTAGATATACTGTGAAAGTAAAAACTGAAGAGCAAATTGTATGATGTACAACTTGAATGGTGCTTTTAAATCTAATCAACTGATTAAACGATTATTGTGTATTATTATTAAGTCGTCAAGTGGAAGTTGCTTTAAAGGCACTTCCACTTATTGTTTGTTAATTTTACATTGTGCTTTAAGTTACCGGAGCGATACTCTATCTGCGGCCTGACTCGGATTACTCCGACTCTGGGATACTTGTCGCAATTCTGCATTCTGCGATATAGTATCGCTCACGGTACTACGAGCGAGTTTTTATTAATGAGTAGTTAAAATTAAACTAAGGTATGTTTATTTGTGAAGATATTTTTGTTCAACAAGAATTACTATGTAATTGTTTTAGAGGGACTCCTGTATATTTTAATTTTATATCGTTACATCACTATTTAAAACAGGAAATTTCCAACTTTAAATAAATTCCCGTGTGTGTTATTATTATTTTTTATTTCACAAACATTCGTTTTCTTTTCAGTGATTTACGTATTTTAGAAACTTCAACTAATAGGTAACTATCTTATTTAAAACATCAAACCAGGCAAATTAAAATTATCCTCCTAAAAATGTCCAATTTTTTCATAGGAATTTTTATTTTCCTGCCGTACTAAACACTGGATCATACAATTTTAGAAAATCGAAAATATGTGATGTTATTCGTTTTAACTTTTAAACAGCTAACTCATATTTCCAGGTAAGTTCAATACGTACTTATATTTCCAAAGCAACAGCGCCGTATTAAAGATATATTATGTTCATGACGCAATTATGGAAACACCACGCGTTATCCTATGGGCAAAAAACAGGGGAGACTCAAACTAATCTTTTATAAACTCATTACTGAAATAATTATATCGAATCGAAATCAAAAACCCAAATAAAGTTCAATTTTCAAATTTCATAGAAATATCGTCTATTTTAATCAGGGACTTGAACCTGAACCCAAACCCGAAACCTGAAAAACCTGTATTTTTCAATAACCCGAACCGAACTATTATATTTCTAAGTCAACGAACCTGAACTTGAATCCGAACTTTTTCATGGATAACCGGTAACCATATATTTTTAAAAGATTCAATAAATTATTTTTAATATTTTTCTCCAATGATTCTTAAAAGAAATCCGTTTGAATTTTGTGGTATGATGTGAGTTATCAAGTCCACTACTAAAATTTACAAAATTTGTATTTTCTTTTTTAATTCTATAATGGAATTAGAGATTTCAATCATTAAAATGTAATTTTATTTTTTACCTTTTTTTCTAACCATATATTTTTTTAATGGAAAGAGTTTGGGCTGGACGTTGATGAGTCAATCACTCAAGAATTATATACATGTATTAAATAAAATAAGAACAACATTGATTTGTATTCATATAATGAATAAAATAAGTCATACATTTTTGTAAATGACAATCACAATATAAATAACGACAAAATCATATTCAAGTAAAATTTGATAATAGTCAGGACACAAAATACGTATACATGAGATTGGTTAAAATTCACGAACGTCCATAAAAAATTTAAACAGGTATTTCATAGACGTCCGTGTTTTAACAATAAGGTGGGTTATTGATATTAATATTAGTTCTCTCGTCGACCCAAGAAAGATGACCTATGGGCAGTATGCGAACTATGTAGAGATGGTTGCTGTTGGGCATTGGCTTCGCCGAATCTTTGGCCTACTCCAGGTTGTTGTTGAGTATTTACCGGTCGGGGATAAGGCTGGTTTCTTGCATTCTCAATGTGGATGTAGTTCTTGTACCAGAAAGGTTGTTTTTCTGGGGGCCATTGGCTAATGCGTCGGATGAGGTCATAATCGCCTCTGGCGTCAACTGGGATACGTTGTGTTGTTCCGTTTACTTCAACAGCTCGATTGTTGAGGTCAACTTGGGGTTCGACAGCATCGTCGTTGCTTTGGAACCTGCTTGCCAATCCTGGGTACCCAACTGGGTTTGGGGCGTATGATGGTCTTTGAGCCATCGCTATGCTAGCGATTGTAAGTGTTAAGAAGATAACGACCTTCTGTAAGAAACAAAACAATCAAATCAAATACAACCCCAAAATATAGTTAGATAAGCTTCAGTACAAAAAAATGGATGTTGTTGAAAATTACCAAATATTTCAATTCTTATCGTATTTTTATGACCTTATAGCTTATTGTCGATAACAAGTATGCATTTGTTGTTTTTTCCTGTACTTGTGGTGTATGTATTAATAAGTATGACAGTAAAATAAACAAATAAGTTCGCAGTTAGCTCATTGTTAGTATACAGGGTGTCCCTGATAACTTTTTTAGCAATGGGATCTCAGTAACTAAAAGTAACAGATTTATTTGTAAGAAAGGCTGAATATAATAAGTAAATATGTTCTTTTTTTATGTCTTTATACGCTTTTCGAAATAAATAAGCAAAGTGAAAAACACGTTCAAATTTGTAATAGCTAACAAGACAACTCAAAAACGAAAAGTGATATAAAATTTTTAAACGCATTATTCATTTCTACAAAAAAGTGCCTTAAGAAACCGCAAAGAAAAATTATATCTACTACGTACAAATTAGAAAAAAAAATACGCCGTAACTAAATCCTTATGCTTGAAATCAGAGATCTCCAAACTTTTTTGATCGCGTACCCCTAAGACGAAAATAATTATAAGTTGTACCCCCATGGCCCCTGATGGATTTTTAATGGACTAAATTGCCTAATGCCATTTATATTACATTTGAATCTTTCTTTAATGTCTATTTACCTACCTACCTATCGATTATCTAAAATATGTGATTTTCAAATATTGTATTGTGCCCGTATAGATAAAAAAAATTACCGACCCCTGCCCTATAATATATACCCTCTGGAGACCACTTCTTTATGTTTCTTAGATTCTCATACTGGAAAAGTTATCTGGGACACTCGGTATATTTTTATTATAATTATTATTTGAATTATTGGACCATACAAGGGATTTACTTTTATATACCAATTATAATTCACAAAATACAATTAAAATCTCAACCTTGTCTGCATGAGTACAATAAAATAAGTTAATATTATCTGAAGGTTATCGGTTCGATTTTTTAACGAAGTTAATTTCAACAAAATCTTTCCTGTAAATATAACAATAATAATTTTTTTAATTTATCATATTTATTATTTAAAATTTCTACAAAACTATAAACAATTAAAGCGATTATTTTGAAGAAAAAAAATTGATTAGTGAAGTATTTATTTAAATAAATAACTCGATTGTTATTTTTTTAAACTAATCATTGTTACGTTATTATTAGTTAATAGTTATTATAAATAAACAATTACTGTCAACATACCATTTTATAAACAAAACCACAAGTTTGGACTGATACAGTTGTTGTTCAACACTGTTTGCAAACACCACAAGATACTGTATTTAAACTAAAGATGACATGCAACCTTTGTTATCTGACGGAACAAGTTCTTATAGAAAGAAATGGTAAATAATAACGCGAAATATACCAGTTACAAAACGTACTAGTAAAAAAATGAATCATTCTAAATTAACAGAGGTGGCTTTTCAATAATTAAGTATTTTTTGGTAATTCTCAAAGCTCTGTATTTTTGATAAAAATGGTCGTATATAAATAGGTAAAATACCATTTTAAAAGTTTTAAACTTTACTAATTGTTATTTTATCAATTATAAAACAAACAAAATAAATAACTTCTGAAAGCATCTTATTTCAGCTTTTATTGTAACTAAACTGAAATTACATTAGGAGATTTTGTTTAAAAAAATATTTTACCTGGTTTGAAAATTACAATTAGCCTGAAAAATCTTTTAAACAGTTTTCATTTATTTATATACTAGATACCTTTTCAACCATAAGTATATACAGGTAAAAATTAAGTTGGGCCAAGGCAATCATTTCTTAATATAAGAATATACTCTTAATCCAACTATATTATTGTTTGACGAAAACACATAAAGGGGTGGCTAGAAAGGCCATGTGGTCCGGGCCCCCGAAAATATATTATCTTACATAATATGAGTTCAAACAACATTTAAAGATAATACGGAATAATAGTTAAATGTTGTTTGGCCCGGGCCCCTTCGAAGGGCCTGGATATATGTATATAGCAAAGTATAATCTAATATTAAGAAAATATCGCAAGGATTATTTGGCGTAAGTAATTTTTCCCTGTGAAGAGCTTAACATAATGTGAATTTTGTTCTTTAATTGTTTTCATGAGTGCTTTTGTACTTACCATTTAATTAATCTGGGTAAAAACTATAAAATTGATAAGCGATATCTTAAATCTTAAAAAGATATAGATAGTTATGTACATAGTCACAATTTCAAGATAGCTAATCTTATTTTATTTATTTTTTTTATTGATTTTTATTCGAAATATTATAATTATAAATAAAATATAATTATTATATAGATACTAATAAATTATTTCGTTAGCAAATGGCCCTTGGAAATATTCTTAAGACTGCTCTGGCTGAAGAACACGTTTGCCCGAGGCTTGTTATTTCCCGTAAATCTACGACCTGTGAATTTGAGAAAGAGAACTAGAATACAATGTTTGATAAGTGTGGGTTTTCCGTATTGTTAAAAAGATCTGTCAAAAAGTGCATGTTTCGTTTAATGTATTCTCTGAATTTTGATAACAATAAACAGAAATGGAACACGTGGAGAAATTTACCTTTTCTGTTATAGTTATTACCCCAGTTATTACGTACATGCTTTTTGGTTGAATTGTATGATTAATGAAATTTTGAAAATAACTTTCACGAAACTGATAATTACATATTAATTGTAAGTAGAAGTTAAAATTTTCGGACATTCCAATTTTAAACACGTTGTCCCAGTACCCACTTAATTTCCTAAATATTCCGAATTTTTATATGCGTTGTAAGGTAAATGTACATAATCCCGGCTCAGTGGCGTAGATAGCTTTTTGCGATGTGGGGGGATATGACTTAGTATTTAATCTCTTATTTTCTTGTATTTTAGTCGATATTTGTATGACGAGTTGAAGTTCACTGCAGGAAATTTCACTAAAAAATTTCGAATTTTTGATTTCGTTAAAAGTATATTTATTGTATATAAAATGACGTGAAAAGTTGAATGCTTCAAAGCAGGTCTGTATCTCAAACCGTTCTCGAGATATAGCCTCTCAAAGTTTCAGTTTTTTCAAAATTTTGGAGAAAAAAGGCCATAACTTTTGAACGCGTGGTCGGAATTGATTTTAGTTGACGGATTTGAAATCAGCGTGTCAAAATCTATATAATGACATGTATAATACTTTAAAATCCGACAAAAAAATTTTGGCCAAAAATCGACATTTTTTTAAGGTATACCCCTTTGAATTTTTTCGATTTTTCGTGAAATTTTTTTTTTCGAGTTTTAAGGTATTCTACATGTCATTATATAGATTTTGACACGCTGATTCCAAATCCGTCAACTAAAATCAATTCCGACTACGCGTTCGAAAGTTAGAGCCATTTTTCTTCAAAATTTTGAAAAAACTGAAACTTTGAGAGGCTATATCTCGAGAACGGTTTGAGATACAGACCTGCGGTTTGAAGCATTCAACTTTTCACGTCATTTTCTATACAATAAACATACTTTTAACGAAATCAAAAATTCGAAATTTTTTAGTGAAATTTCCTGCAGTGAACTTCCACTCGTCATACAAATATCGACTAAAATACAAGAAAATGAGACGTAGAGGTATTATAGTTTTATAACTGAGCGTGTAAATTAATATTAAATGCTATTATAATGTTTGAGTTGCGCATAAAGACGATTATTCTAATAATATTTTTAAATTATTTATTAACTGAAAACATAGATTTTACACAGAATTTACCCATAAAGTAAGGGAAGTGCCGCTTCCCCTGCTTCCATGGACGCTTCGCCACTGATATAGAAGTATATAACTAGTAGATGAATTCAAAAAATTACCCTCGGTCCGAGACTGCCTCGCCGGAGCATTGTAGAAATCTGGCAACTAAATTCCTGTAGTATTATAAATTCTTTTGATTAACTTATAATTTTCGTAGACTCATGGGGTGGGATTGATACCCTTGATCCCCCCCCCCCCCTATTTACGCCACTGTCCCGGCTTAGTACATAATTACGGTCTATTTTATTAAAAATTAATAAATAACTTTAAGAGATTTCATTGTCGTTACTTCGGATTTCGAAAAATAACCGAACATAGAATCAATTCAATTAATAAGTATCTTCTATGAAACTAAGCCGAGATTATGTACAATTACCTTATTCGTTTTCATGAAATTTATATGGTTTATAAAATCTAAAAAAATCCGATACACACGTATTTTTATTTTTATATAAGAGTATTACACCCCCCCCCCCCCTGTTAGGAGTTGAATTTCATATAAAAGGAACATATCCCTAAAATTTCACGTTTCTAAGTTCAGAGGTTTGGACTGGGCGTTGTTATGTCACTCAGGATATCTCACTTTAATACAATATTTATCGATTTGGTGGTGATGTTTGTAAAAAACAATCTTGTTTTTTATTTAAATTAATGATGCGTTTAACATATTGATTTATTCATCGATTTAAAATTATTATTATTATACGTCAAACAATTTGCATAATTTTATTATTAAAGTTGGGGAAAGGGTCGTGGGTGTTGTTAGCGCCCCACTTTTACGATTTCATATTTTCATATTTGTCTCTATCAAAATTTTTATTTTTAAAAATTACCCAGAACTAAAGAATATGTCTGAAGTTTCCCTTAATTCTTTTATATTAAAATATAAAGCAAGATTCGGGGCGTCGTAAGCGGGGGTGCAAGAGGTAGACGACTATATTATATTGTAAAGAATTATATACCAGATAGTATTAAAAAAAAATTAATTTTTGTCGCCAAACAAATTGGTATTTGGATAACCCAGGGGGCGGCACGCAGCGGTAGGTAAGCTAGGGACGCTCCTGTTATAAAATAAGCGCGACTAATCGTTTTTTTTTATACCTATGTCGCCTACACGTCTCAAGTTTAATGAATATGTATCGATATATAAATAAACAATAATTCCATTTTCCCATGACGTAAATATTTGCGGTTAAAATGATTCTTAGAATAAATGTTTTATTAGGTTTTCAACTTCGCCGATGGGTGACTACATATAATGAGGTTACAAAATAAACATAAAGATAATAATTATTCATTTGCAAGATTGCAAGTCATTATATTAACCAAGATAAAAAATAATGTTATGGATAAATGTATGTGTTATAAACATATTATATGGTACTGGCATCAGTCTTGGACAATACCCCGGTGTTGGACTCTTGATTAATTAAATGTACTAAATTAGAAATATTTGTTGATGTTTGATTAATGCTATTATTGAATCATAACCTATAGACATTTAACTGTAAAACAACTTAATTTGATGACAATCGGCCAATTATGGGTAGTTATTTAAACTAATTAATAGTGTAATCTATTTAATAATTATTATATTATCCTACATCTGCTTTACATTATTTCAAATTTTTCTGGAGAAAAACATAAACAAAATAAAAGGCTACAATTTAAAAACCAAATTATATTTGCGGACTTTTGTAATTAAATTGATTTAATAAAGAGGTACTTGTATTATTAGTAACATGATTCATGATAATTACAAAAAAGAAGTCCATCAATCCTAAAAAACAGTATATCTTGCTTTTAAAGCGGCCAAGACTGGTACCAGTACCTTATAAGACAATAAATTGTATTAAATTAATCTTTAATTAATCAGTTTAATTATTTTTAGAAGATACTGTCAACATAAACACTAATTAATCTTGAATACATTTTCAACAGCGATAATATAATTGTTTAATAATACTAATTTGATAAAATATGATAATACAATTCAAAATTAAGCGCAAAAGTTTAATCACCTTGATACAATACGATAAAAACATTTCAAATTGCTAAACGCCTATTTAATCGATGTTTTCTGAACTGACGTCTGACGTTTGTATTTATGTCAACAGTGAACTGGTCGTACTGGTGAAATGTAATTCTGTTCAAAGTCCAAAATAACAATTTGTAGTGTTCTACTTATAATTTAACAGATATTTAGTTAGATAAATTATTAAAATTCAATATCACAATGTACGGAATCAGAAGATCTATAGCTTTAATTAAAAAAACACAGAAACCAATACAAATAATAAGGTAAAATAATATATATTTTAAATATGTCATCAAAAAAATTTAAAATTACATAAATTTTCAGATGTTTAGCATCATCCACAAAAGATAATACTAAAAATTCATCGTCTAAGAATCCTACCGAATACAATTCCTATGCAATGAATCTTTTTCGAGGTCATTTACACACAAATTTACTTTTCCCATATCCAGAAGTATTAAATGATGAACAAAAAGAAACATTACAAATGTTAGTCGATCCAGTCACAAAGTTTTTCAATGTATGTATGAGATTAAAATATAATTCAACCTATTTCTTTATATTATATACTGATAATTTTTCAGGAAGTTAACGATGCTGCCAAAAATGATTTGCAAGAGAAAGTAGATGATTCAGTAATGGCAGGCCTATGGGATTTGGGGGCATTTGGAATTCAGGTCCCCCAAGATCTAGGTGGTTTAGGCCTTAGTAACACACAGTATGGTAGACTTGTTGAAATTGTCGGTGCTCATGATTTAGGAGTTGGTATTGTATTAGGAGCTCATCAGTCAATAGGTTTTAAGGGCATCTTATTATTCGGTACGCCTGAACAGAAGCAAAAGTACTTACCGAGAGTTACCTCTGGACAAGTTGCTGCTTTCTGTTTAACTGAACCATCTTCAGGTTCAGATGCTGGGTCTATAAAGTATGTGGTAAAGTTCATGTTAAGTTAACAATGCAATCGGTAACAATGAATTTGATTTGTTTAGGAGTCGTGCTATTTTATCTCCTGATGGAAAACACTATATTCTAAACGGTTCTAAAATATGGATCAGTAATGGAGGAATAGCTGAAGTAATGACTGTATTTGCTCAAACACCTATCAAAGGCAGTGATGGAGAAACAAAAGACAAAGTGACAGCTTTTATCGTAGAAAAATCCTTCCCAGGAGTCACCAGTGGACCTCCAGAGAAGAAAATGGGTATAAAATGTTCTAACACTGCTGAAGTGTATTACGAAGATGTGAAAATCCCCATCGAGAATGTTCTCGGAGGCGAAGGAAACGGTTTCAAAGTAGCTATGAATATTTTGAACAATGGAAGATTCGGAATGGCTGCCGCTCTATCCGGGAACATGAGAGCAGTGATCAAGAAAGCTGTAGATCATGCCACCACACGCACACAGTTTGGAAAGAGAATTGACAATTTTGGTGGCATCCAAGAAAAGTTAGCAAGAATGACAATGCTTCATTATGTCACTGAATCAATGGCTTACATGATTTCAGCAAACATGGATGCAGGTTCCACAGATTACCAACTCGAGGCAGCTATTTCTAAGGTAAAATAAAGTAAATTGAATTTTTCACCCATATTTAAAATATGTTCTATTTTTGTAGTGTTTTGCTTCAGAAGCGGCTTGGTATGTGTGTGATGAAGCCATTCAAATCCTCGGAGGTATGGGTTTCATGAAAGATGCAGGGCTTGAGAGAGTACTACGTGATTTAAGAATCTTCAGAATATTCGAGGGCACCAATGATATTCTGCGATTATTCGTTGCTTTGACCGGTAATATCATTTCATCCATTTAAAATAATAATAATAATATAAATATTAATAATGACATTTAATTTAAAGGTATCCAATACGCAGGTTCACATCTGCGTGAACTACAGAAGGCTTTTAAGAATCCTTCAGCAAATCTAGGATTGATATTTGAAGAAGCCTCTAAACGTATTGTTAGATCAGTTGGTCTTGGTTCTCCACCAAACATTACACCTTTAGTGCACCCAGATCTAGCATCATCTGCACAATTAGCTGCCAAAGTATGAACTTATTTGTTTATTAACGATTGCAATGAGTAATTATATATTTTTTTGCAGCATATAATTACCTTTGGAAGTGTCGTTGAAAACTTGCTGATAAAATACGGCAAGAATGTTGTAGATGAACAATTCCTCTTAAATAGACTGGCTAACGCAGTCATTGACTCTTATTCTATGGTTGTGGTACTATCAAGAGCTAGTCGCGCCCTGCATAAGAATATTACAGGTTGCCAACATGAGAAACTTATTGCACAGACTTGGTGTGAAGAGGTATTGTATTGTATCATATTATTTAATTTGAATGTGTCTATTTGATGATTGATTTGATACTGTTTTCAGGCTGCGGTACGCATCGATCAAAATTTGAAGATAATTGGTTCTGGAAAACATTTGAATGTATTCAATGACATGTCGACAATTTCAAAAGAAATTTGTGAAAATGGAGGACTAGTACATATCAATCCTTTAGGATTTTAAAAAATAATTAAACATAAAAAACATGGCATGACGTTAGATTAATTTTTGTTTTATTTGGTGTTTTCTTTCTTCCGATTCCGTAATTACGTAAATTATTAAGACTCTATTGTTATGGAATTTGAAGAAAAGTGTGTTGATAAATTTTTTATACAATTGTATTTAAAAATTTTGTCTTGTAATCAGTATTGACAATAATTCAATGCAACGTTGAAAGTATTAACAGTGTAATATTGTTTTTGATAACTTTATAGTCATGTAATAAAATTGCTGATTAATTTTACTTTCAACGATAATTCTACCCTTAATTAAAATAATTTTTTTGTAATATAATAACAGCTGTTTTATAAAATTGTATTTCATATTGTATATTTTTATAACAGTTTAGTACATTTTTAATAAAAATATGCAACATATAAGTATCAACTGATTAATTTTCCTAATGGGCCGATTAACCATTTTATGAAAATTTTCATCGGTAGATAGCAGAAAATATTGTGTCATATTATTGCACCATGATATTTTTTATTATTAGATTACTCTTTTTATAACTTAATATATTAAACATTTACCTATTTATTAAATATTTTGAAAATCCCACTTGACATGAACCTAGGGATTTTCATACATAGTAGTTGGCTAAAATCGCATTATTGGTAAACAAGGTTAACTTTCTGCAGTGATATCGGAGATAGCGTGCGGTAAGAAATGTCGAATTTTAAATAATTTGTTTAATAGCAGTGTAATTTATAATTTTACCGAGATTTTTAATTTATAATTAAGTGAGACATACAATTAGTCAGCAATGGAGGATAAAAATTCGTTAAAGGTAACGTGCTTTATTTATTTAAATCTAAAAAACTATTTGTACCGGCAATAAGCGCATTTTTTTTTATTTTTAGAGTAGTATAGCAGAACAAAAATTAACTGCATTTGCTATTGGGAATATGGGTAAACGAAATTTAAGTAAAAGAGAACTAGAGGAATTACGTAAAAAAGAGGCTGACGAAGCAACGGCGCACGTAAGTCAAATAACTTTTTTTGTAGTGTCCAATTTTATATATTTAAATTTTTTATAGGCTTTTCAAGATTTCATTCATACATTTCAAAATACATCTACTAGTACATCAAAAGTCTGGATAAAAGCTGGTACCTATGATGCAGGAGCAAGAAGTTAGTTAATTAGAATAAATTAATTTTAAAACTTGTGTTTACGGATGTATTCATACTTTCAGAGGAAGATGTTAAAGAAAAGGGCAAAGTGTATAAACCTCAACCAAAAATTGTATCATCTGATAACCAGTCATCAGCTGAGAAAGCTCAAGAATATGCAAGACTTTTGGCAAACGACAGTAAACCAGAAAGACTCGGAAAAAAGAAAGAGAAAGACAAAAAGAAAAGCGTTTTGGAATCATTCAAAGAAGAATTGAGACAGTAAGTAGAATATTGTACAGAATATATGTTTTTTTAAAGTATGAATGTAGTTTTTATGTCGAATCAAGACGAATATTAACAATGTTCTATTAATCAGAATTCAAGAGGAAAGAGAAGAAAGACATAAATGTAAAACTCTCATCAAAACGACAATTGACCATGATTTAGATATTAAGTCTGATATGGGTTCATTTGATAATGGTGATCCGAATACCACAAATTTATATTTAGGCAATTTAAATCCAAAAGTAAGTAAAATAAATGTTTATTGTATATACGCAACGTAAAATGTAAGTCTGGCATCTTTCTCATTATTATATTACTGCGTATATATAATTAACATTTATAAAAAGCTCAAAGAGAGAGTGCAACATATTTTTCTTTTAATCGATTCAGATAACAGAGAATCAGTTGAAAGAGATATTTGGGAAGTACGGTCCATTAGCTAGTATAAAAATCATGTGGCCTCGGTCAGACGAAGAGAAAGCACGTGGACGGAACTGCGGGTTTGTAGCTTTCATGAGCCGCAAAGACGGAGAAAGAGCTCTAAGAAATCTGAACGGTATATCTGATCTATGTGGTGAAACACCAATGTACATAATAATGAATAACATCTGTTTATTTCAGGGAAAGATATAATGATGTATGAAATGAAACTAGGGTGGGGGAAATGTGTCCCAATTCCCCAATGTCCAATATACGTTCCACCATCTCTGTCAGACCTATCTATGCCCCCTCCCGCCTCCCATTTGCCTTTCAATGCTCAGCCAATCGACCCAGAAGCTTTAAAGAACTTAGATACAAATGATCTGCAACAACTAGATAATGTATTAGCAGAATCCATTGTTAAAGTAGTAATACCTACAGATAGGTGAGTAACACACATGCAGGGTCAATAATCAATTGTTTACATACTTACTTATAAACATTTACATTGTTCTAGAAATATTCTTGCGCTGATTCATAGAACAATAGAATTTGTTATTAGAGAAGGTCCGTTATTCGAAGCCATTATTATGAATAGAGAAATAAGCAATCCAATGTTTAGGTAAATATAAACATCTGACAGTGTCGTAACATTTATTTATATAACTGTATTTATTTCAGGTTTTTATTTGAAAATCAAGGATCGCCTCATATTTATTACAGATGGAAACTGTTCTCTATGATGCAGGGAGATACTCAAAGAGAATGGAGAACACAAGAATTCAGAATGTTCAAAGGTATTGTACTTTCGTACCTATTAGTTAGAATTTGTGATGACCTTTATTGTTCAAGGTGGGTCTATTTGGAAGCCACCGATTATGAACATTTACACTCAAGGTATGCCCGAAGAATTGATAGTAGAAGATGGTGATAAAGAACCAAACAAAGGAGCTTTATCTGTTGCGTGAGTGTTAAAGTTTTTATAAATCCTGATGAATCTATTTTCGTTTAATTTCATTTTCTATAGGCAAAGAGATAGATTAGAAGAATTACTTCGGTATATAAGTCCAGAAAGATTAAAAGTAGCAGAAACAATGGTATTTTGTATAGAACACAGAGATGCAGCAGATGAAATTTGTGAATGTATATTAGAATCATTATCAAATGTTTCTACAGCAATACATAAAAAGATAGCGAGGTTATATCTCATATCGGATATTTTACATAATTGTGGTGTTAAAATCAACAATGCTTCTTCTTACAGAAGGGCGTAAGTACTTGCATTTGAGATAATCAGTGAGCTGGTTTCTTAAACATTATAATTATTTGTTCTAGAATTGAAGTTCGGCTTGTAAGTATAATGAGAAATTTGCACGAAGCATACAATGCCTTGGAGAGTAGACTTAAAGCCGAAGGATTTAAAATGAGAGTCGTTCAAGTGTTTTCAGCATGGGAAGAATGGCTCATATACCCAAGAGAGTTTCTTTTAAAACTGAGAAGCATATTTCTTGGAGTGGAACAGGTATAATTGGATTTAGATTTGATAAAAAGTAAAAATTAGAGATAATTTTTTCTCTGCAAATATTTTGACCCTCTCTTCGTTGCTTAAACTTTTTGATTAGTGTATTACGTATGCTTTTTCAGAATGATGAATGTAACACGAGAGAAACAAATGATTCTGATAAATTTGATAAGGAAACACCTGGTAGTACCGATGGCGATAGCGATGGTGTGCCTTTGGATGATGATCCGGAAGAAATTGATAACGTTGTACCTTTTGATGGGGCTGCACTTTTAAAGGGGGCCCTCAAGCATAACCTAGTTTCTACTACGACTGGCTTAAAAAGAGAAATCAATATTGACGGCCAACCATGTAAATATTTTTGTTTAGGTGCTGAATCTAGCCGGTATTTAATAATTTAAATTTTTCAGTATCTCCTGAAGATCCTGATGGAATGCCTTTAACTCCTCCACCCCCTTCGATACACGATGCTGATAAAAAATCCAACAGTGCCAACACCAGCTTTGTACCTTCCAGGTGGGAAACAGTTGACCCAGAACAAGTGAGTTGAGATAAATGAAAATTATTTAATCTATTTTTAATTTAATATATAATTTTCTAGCTTGAAGCACAAGCAATGACGACGAGTAAGTGGGATCAGCTTGAAGCCCTGTCTTCGCAGCCAAACAGTCAACTAGAAGGAGAAGAAGAAAGTGATTCTAGTAGCGGAAGTCAACCAAGCAACAGTAACAAAAGTTCAAATATAGATTTAAACGATGCGAAAATGTCAGAAGATAGACGGCGGAAACTACGAGAAGTAGAAGTAAAAACAATGCAGTATCAGGACGAATTAGAAGCAGGGCATCGGACATTGAAGAGCGGATGGACTATGGCACAGCAGGTGGAACATTATCGTAGAAAGTTAATTAGAAAGGTAAGGAACTGACCAATCAAACATATTTTATGTAAAATATTTTTTTACTGTTTGCAGTCTATCTTATACATGTTAAATAAGATAGACTTCAAACAGTAAAATGTTTACAAATCAAAAAATCACAAAAGTTGTTAATTATAATTATTATTTGCCTTAAATCTAAAAAGTATGTGCTTTAATTGATTAATATCTTTTATTAGTATTTATTTTTCAATTTATAACATTATGTGATCATTTAATTCATTGTAATGCCTGTATTACACTTGTAAATTTTTCCACCAATTTTTATTGCTGATTAAGTCAGATTGTGTAAAAAGGCTATCAAGAAAAATAGAATCAATTGATGAAAAAATTGGCTTAAGATATGTACTTTATAAATTATAGCAAAATACCAAAAATTAGTATTCTGTTTTATTTTGACTTAAATAAACATAAGATATTGGGAAATATTGATATATATTCATGTGATGAGTTATTTGTGCAGGTGGATAAAAAAATGTTACCTGAGAGAGAGGCTAAAGAAAAGAGTGAAAGAGACACACAGAATTCGCAGGATTCAAAACACAGCTGCGGCAGTCGCAAAAGCAGGTCTGAAAAGAGTTCCCGGAGGAGCAGATCTCCAGCCACAGAAGATATAGACACGTTTTCGTGAGTACATATAAGGATATTTTGTGTTATATATCGCATAATGTATATATTTACTATATAGAGAGCATTCGTAAGACTGTGATGGTGTTACGAATGCTAAGCATTTAGTAGCTTGTGTGTCATTGTGATTTAATGGAAATGTCTACATTATAGCCGCAGTAGCCGCAAATATAAAAGAAGGTCCCGCAGTTCCTCACGGAGCATATCACCAGCTAGAGTAAGACACAGGTAAACATTTATGTTAATTCGAGACAGGGCTGGCAGGCGCAGTTGAGCAGACCGGCCACCCCTGTCGTATAGATGGCTTTGTTTGGTTGTGTTTTTTACCGTACAGGTCTGAGCCGTAATATCGTACCGTATCGTATAATGTAATGTTATAAAGTGACCGGGTGACTTTAATTTGATTGTATTTGAGTTGACGCGCGACTGTATCTGTACACAACATCTAGATCTCGCTCACGTAGCCCGCTAGCTCGCAAGTCGAAACACTCGAGGTCGCAAGAGGACACTGCTCCTTCTCCTCCGTCGCCGCCAAGGATCGTTCCGAAGCACTGCACATCGCCTCCGGCCCGCTACAGACGCTCAGTCTCTCCGGCCGGATCCGGTTCCAGATATACGCTTGCCTCTCCATCCCCTCCACCAAGGAGCAGGCACAAGCGAAGGGGCTCTTCCCCGCGTTCGCCCCCGCGCCCTAAGTATCCCTCGTTATCACCGCCACCTCGCAAGCATCGCAATAGGTCGCCTCACGAGTCAGCCAAGAAACACAGACACAGGTTCTAGATATTGTACATATTCTGTGTTGTGTATATACATCATGTAGTTTCTTTCTCTTTTATTATTTTGGGGTTTACAAAATTCTATCAAAGTTATTTATTAGATTATGCTGTTTTTTCTTTTTATGTGTGTGAATTTTAAAAAAGACAGAGTTATCGGTGAAATTAGTTTAATTTTAAGTTTTGGCTTTGTTTTTTTTTTGCTTAATCATGAACTATAATTATAGTACAGTAAAATACATTTACTGTTCACATTATTAAACTTTCTTATTATATTTTTATACCAAGTACGTTATATATAATGAATTAAAATGTATATACATATTCTACTCGCAAATTTCTAAAGCATCAGTAAAATGATTTTTTTAATATATATGATTTAAACTTTTTTGTTTATTTTATTTTAATAGTAAGAGTTTTTATTATTTGAGTCTTTTTTTAATACATAATTGAGTTTAAACATTTATGGTAAAAAAGAAACTATAACTATAAATAATACAATAAATTTATCTGTAAAAAAACAAACAGTAATGTATAATATAATAAAAACATAATGTAAGCAGTTAGTTTTAAGTTTTTATATTAGTGAAATCAGTGCGCAGTAATAAGACAATTATATTTGCTTAACATTTTAGATTTTGATTAGTATATAATATTCCGTATATAAGAAATGGAAAAGATTTTATAGTAATTATCAAAATCGTAATATGTTAGCAGAAATTTTCTTATCAGTGGTTTTTGAAATAACATTCAAATTGTATTATATTGGATAAATAAAACATTTACTTTTTCTCTGCATTCTAATATTGTAATATATTAAAATTGTTTCTAAGCACCTATCTATACATATATTTATTATAATTATGTATCATGATTTTTATTTATTGCAAAATTTTAAATATTTTAGTTGAAAATGGTTAGTAGAAAAATTAGCTTTTGGGCATCATAAGAAATTCTAAAAACTAATAATAAATTTAATAAAACATTAATAATGAATTTATGTTGTTTCATTGTACTTCAAAATTGTACATAAAATATATTATTTTTATTAAAATTTGTTATTTATTTCATAACTATAATATTATTCTTTAAACTTATATACATATAATTTAAGTTAAATAATAATATTTACAATTTGTGAATCATCTACATATTATTATTCATCTGTTTTGTTTTTTACGTTAGAATTTACATATTATTCTAGTCTATGTTCAGTTCCATTAGTTGATTTTAGTGTGGGCTGTTCAAAAAGTTTTTGGTTAGCGGAATTATCAATAGTTACTTGTAAGTAAATGTATTTTGTTAGTAAAATTAACTTATAAATGAGTGTATATTCAATTAATCATATTTTTTCCGTCAATACAATTTTCTTTTTTGAAATAGACTTGATTTTATGCATTACATTTTCATTGTTGTATTGCCAGTTATAATTTTTGACATTTACAAAAAAAATTTACTAGGAAATAAAATGTTATTTGTTTCTTGTTAATAATGGTTTAATGGCATCAAATTACGGCATTTCATATTAAATCTGACTAGCTAATTTTTACTTTTGCTTTTTGGACTATTTCGGTGACCGCCGTTCTTGTCACGTGACCGTTCATAGATAGTGGAGAAGTATCATTTGGTTATGTTTGCATATTAAATCTGCGTTTCTCAAACGGGATGTCGCTCGTGTACTAAAAGGGGCTGCGAATTTTAAATTACAAATATCTCTTGTGAAATTTAAAAAATCATAAGAAAATTGCGATACACTATAAGATTATTATGAATTTATAACGATGATTTACACAAAAATGAAATGAATTAATAAAATAAAAATTTTTGTTTGAAAAACAATTTGGATTTTGCAAAAATATCAGAGCTTCTAAAAAAACAACTTTACTGTTATAATATTTATTATGAAATTAAATTAAATGTTTTTAGTGGTTTTCTTAACTCATTAAATGTTTTATGATTATTTTACACATTTTTATAATTATTTTAAAAATTCCAAGATAAGAAACATAAAGTATATTTGAATTAGTTGCTGTACAATGTGGAGAGTGGCGCCAGCGTCGCCATATTAAATTGTGCAAGTTTTAATCTATGTACAAAGAAAAGAAGGGCGATATAAAAAGTGAGATAAAATATACATGTCGCAGAAAGACGAAGTTTGATTGCGGCGGGTAGTGCGGGGGTCGAACGTTTCGATTCCCGTCTAGTAAAATACATAGAATTTAGATACTTTGTATTGTATATAATAACATATCACGGTTAATGTACGAGTCTATCACAAAACTGTTGACAATTAAATATGTACAAATTATACGAATAACGAGCGAATAGGAGAGCATGATTTGTCAATACGTCGCAGATATCTAACACGGTGAAGATAATTATTGTAGTGGTATAACTGGTATACTAGTTAGTGTGTTGTTCGTTGCTACTAAGCCCTTCTTTCTGAACCATTACTCCTGGAATGAATTCTCCATTTTGAATTTTTTGTTTCAAGGAAGCCGGTTAATTTCGTAAAGGTATTCGTTGCTCCGTTGTAGTTAAAATAATAATCAGAAAGTGTTGTTCATCGTTCTGGAATATTTACTCGCTACGGAATGAATTAGGTATGGTGAGCAAGTATCGCTTGCTGCGTGCTTATATCCTTGTAATTTGACGAGATTACTCGTTTCTGCGATTTAACACTCGTGCAATATGTCAGATGTTCGGTTTCGCGACAAATCTAATTAATTATGAATGTTATATGTATCAGCAAAATTGAAAAAAACTCTTGGCTTTGACTCAAGGAAATTTTATTGTAAGAATTGTTACAAGAAATGTAACAACATTTTGTGTCACTGACACATTAGCAAGTTTTGGTTTTGTTAATAAAAACACGTTGTAAAGCTTAAGTTTTAATAAAACAATGTTAAAAAGTAGAAATGTAGTTTTGGAACATTGTTTATTTTACTTCATGTATTAAAGTGCATGTATGAAAATGATCCAAGTTATCAGGAACTAAAATATATGTGGTGCTCTGTGCGTTTTAACTAATAGCGGTGTTTCTATTTGTTCAGCTTCAGTCAAATGTTCTTGGGTGCCATCTGTGGCAAAGTGTAATCCGAAGGCACTACACAATCAGCAGCACCGCAGCATGGCACTACCAAGTCGTGCACGCGTCTACATGGACGTGAATTCCCACAATGCACGAGAATACTGGGACTACGAAAACTTTGTTGTCGACTGGGGGCAGCTAGATGATTATCAGTTGGTTCGTAAACTCGGTCGTGGCAAATACAGCGAGGTGTTCGAAGCCATAAGTGTTACCAACGAGAAGTGTGTCGTCAAAATCTTAAAGGTTTGTATCTGGTGATGGTGTCGTGTTTTAGTGATTTTTGTACACGTTTTCTGTTTTACAGCCTGTCAAAAAGAAGAAAATCAAAAGAGAGATAAAGATTTTAAAGAACTTGGAGGGAGGTACGAACATAATCACTTTACAAGATGTAGTGAAAGATCCTGTGACCAGAACACCTTCTCTGGTGTTTGAACATGTTAACAATACAGACTTTAAGCAATTGTACCAAACACTGACGGACTTTGACATTAGATATTACCTGTACGAGTTACTGAAAGCGCTGGACTACTGCCACAGCAAGGGCATCATGCACCGGGATGTGAAGCCCCACAATGTGATGATAGACCACGACAACCGGAGACTGCGCCTGATCGACTGGGGTCTTGCCGAGTTCTACCACCCCGGGCAGGAGTACAACGTGAGGGTAGCGTCTCGCTACTTCAAAGGGCCTGAGCTGCTGGTGGATTACCAGATGTACGACTACTCGTTGGACATGTGGTCCTTAGGTTGTATGCTAGCCTCGATGATATTTAGAAAAGAGCCGTTCTTCCACGGCCACGACAACTATGACCAGCTCGTCCGGATTGCCAAAGTACTGGGTACTGAAGAGCTAATGGAGTATCTGGAAAAGTACCACATCGAGCTAGACCCTAGGTTCAATGACATTCTCGGACGGTAAGTTTGCAAGCGTGCAACAGACGAGTAGCCGCTGACGCTAGACTCGATTGTTACAGGCATTCGCGGAAGAGATGGGAGCGATTCATGCACAGCGAGAACCAGCATCTGGTCTCTCCCGAAGCGCTGGACTTTCTGGACAAGCTGTTACGCTACGACCACATGGAACGCCTTACTGCTCGGGAAGCGATGGAGCACAGATACTTCTGTGAGTTATAGTTTGTGTTTTGTGGCACGCACCTCATTCTGACTGCAATCTCTGCTCTTCTGTTTCAGTTCCTGTAATTAAAGAACAGAGCCAGGGTCGTCTCAATATGGTATCGTCGTCCCCTACTCCCATGTCAGGTTCCTTGCCTGTCGGAGTAGGTGAGTAGCAAAGCAGGTAAAGATCCTACCGAGTGTGGACACGATGTGGTGACTTGTCTCCTCGACCCTTCGTTTTCTATTGATTTTGTTTATTTATTCCCTTTCGGACACAGTTTTCAAAATTGCGTTATGTTTATTTTCCAAATGAACTTCTTTGGCTTTTAACTGTAACTGTAAGAAAATGGGCCAGTATATTTCTAAATGCTATATATTTGATTATCAATTCCAAAATGTATAAATAATTACTTTATCAGCGATATAGTTTTCTGTTAATATTTATATTCCGATTATATTGTCAGAAATGTGATGTTTGTTATCTTTTGTACCACATGTGAATGTATCGACACGATTATTCAGATGTATCTGACAAAAATGTTTAAATAATATAGTAATTAATTAATTAATTATCTGATTGAATTTCTAACTAGGATTTTGAAATCATTATAATACCCCATTAGTTGTATATATAATGCTCATATTAGACTAAGAATGTGTATTATGATGGTTTTGATATTGAAAATAAAGTTTTCATTAAATTAATGATTTTTTTTCTTTTATTTTTGAGCTGCTAAATATGATCTATTAGTTTCTTATGTAAAGTGCGATATTATATTTATTGTTGCAGATATGTATATTTATACTGTTTTCAGATAAATAAAGAACATACGGATCATTTGTAAATTTCAAACATGTTTTATTTTTATCTGTTTTCCGTTACAAACTATACTTGATTAAACCGTACCTTGATCGGTTTCAATTAATTAAGTCATTTGTACTGTTAATTATAATGTTGAATAAAGACGTTGGTTGTTTAATTAAGAGTTGACTGTTTCTCCTAAGCACATCGTAAAATGTATCTGCTTGAGATTAGATGACATATTTGTGTTTGATGAAATGAAATAGAAATAACAATTACATTGCAATAATAAATAACGAACAAGTAAGACAATGATAGTTTGCGCTTTGTGTGTTTGATTTTTATTTTGTTACATTACTAATCTAATAGTCAAGTGCGAGTTTTGTCTGGGTGCGGTGTTGTGCGGTATGTGTGTGCGTGTGTGAATACTGACTACGTAAACGAGAAGTGGACGGACGTATTGTATGTATTGTTGTGTATTTGGTGTTGTCAATGAAGCCGTGTGTCACAGAATTGGGAGGGTGTGAATGAGATTATGTGAAATTAAAAACGGGACAAGTGTTTATTATTTCAGGTGAGGTGACGCCAGCTGCGACGGTTTCTGTGGCACCTGTCCAATCGACGAGCAACTCCAATGATTACCCCAAACAGAATGTAATGGGGTCACAGAAGTCAACGTCAGCTTTTTTCACTAACCTAGACAATTCATCGACTTCTCCCACTCCGACATAAGTCGGCTAAACGGAATGTTAAAATTAAAGTAATAGAGTCGATCTTCTGGTAATATTGATATAACCAACCGTATATATATACATATACATAAGTAGTGTTTTTAATTAGTCCTACGCTTTGTACAATGCAGGCAGCGTAATGTCGGTCGTACGTACTGCCGTCGGAACAGAAGACCGTGTACATAGCAGAGTGCGGGTTGGTGTCGGTATCAGTGTCGAGAGATTCCTGTTCGGATATCGGTTGACATGTATTTCTTTTGATACGGCGTTGTTGGGTTTTAGTATTTATTTTACATTACCGATAAATGTATTTGATTTAATGTTTAATATTAAGTACAATTATAACATTATGCATAAATTAAAGCATTTATATATTGAAATATCATTTTCTTAACTTGTTTTTTATGAAAACTGTAAAACATTTGTTGCATAATTGTAACACTTCTATTAAAATATGTTTTAGACAAACAAAATAATCAATGATTGAAACAACGATTATTGTGTTTTGCATTAGAAACCCCAGTTTCTTTGTATTATTTTTAATAGAGTACGTACAGTGATGTTCTGATCTGAAAACAGTAAGTAACATACAATCATATGTTTTATATGCGTATATAGGTGCACGTGCACGCATGTATGGAATATGTAGTTTACTATATAATCGATGACATACATATTAGTAGCATGCGTAATAATTAGCGTTGGTCTGGTTTACCGACTGAGTATAAGCGATGCGGTTAAGAAAACAGCCGATAGAGGGCGACAAGGGCACGAGGAGAAATGTCATGTGCGAGAAAGGAGAACGCCAATAAAAGGCGTGATTGTGAAAGTGAGACGGCGGGGCGGTGTGCATGCCAATGCCATAATGTTTGACTGGGCGACCTAGTCCCATCACTCATCTGCCAGAAACGAGGTGAGGCGGCGAATATTATCAGTATCGCATCCGCGGTCAATGTGCAATCGCAATCCGAAGTCATTCTCTGCCCGGTCCGAATTGGCGCACATAAACGGGCAGAGGAGTCGTATGTAGCAGTAGCAGCGTGTGCATGTGGTGTTGTGCGTCGGTGTAGTGCGCTCGCCCGCCTTGCGCCCGATCGAGCTGTACTACTGACTTGTGCAGAGTGCAGTGTCGATCGCGGCTCAGTGCTGTGACCAGCTCGCCGTCAACCGCCAACCAGTGTTGTGTTGTTGTTGTAGTGTGCCACATCCAGCACATGTTCACCTAGCAGCGGGCGTTCGTGCGGGGTAACCGGACAGCTAGAGGCAGGCAGCAGGGTGCCCCACCGCCCCGGTCGGTGAGTACGAGTTGTAAATAACGAGTAACCAATAACTATCAGTTCATTGTCAGTTAGCACGTGCGCCTTGGGCGAGGTCATGGCGACCGCCGCCTCCTGGTGCTCGCCGGTCGGTTCGGCCCGGCACGACTCGAACGTGCCGCTGATTGAGGCCACTCGGCCACGTTCGATCGATCGTTCGACCGCACCCGCCCCGCCGCCCCTTATACTTGGCGCCGCGCTCTCTTCGCCGGCCACGACATCGATTGTCCGGAGGACCGTGGCTGGCGCGTCGGGCCCGGCCCTGGCTGCCTCTATCCTGGCTGGAACAATAGTACTTCGGGTTAAAAATACTCGGGTCCGCGTGGGAGAGGCGGCGTGCACTCTCTGACGTCATCGCACATGCGTATCGCGCGCGCGCTATAGTGGGATTGTCAATAATGTTTGTGTCTGGCAACATGCCAACGTTTGACGCGGGCCAGAGGTCGCCAACCTTCTGTACACGATCTCTAGGTCCACTAGATCCCGCCAGCCCGCTTGACCCAATCCCTCACTACTCAAAACACACAACATTTGGCCCTTTTTTATCAAACGAAATCTAAGGTCCCTATCAAAGGTCTAATATCTATGTACCTATTTACTTTTATTTTAATGTTACTATGTATTACACAATACTACCTACCTATTCTTATTGTCGGTAGTAGGTATCTACGTTATTGAAAAGTTCGCACCAAATTCCATCTACATTACATGTAAAATATGTATATGTAGTTTTCATTTGAAAATCAATGAAACTTGCTTCTTTTTCGTCCATATTCTACAATCATTATTGTCTATCGTCTACAGTCTATAGTAAATGCAAAATCTGCATTTCAAATTGATTATTATTTATTATTTCAATCTTTTAAACTTTAAATATACAAATAGACAAATTAAAAATACCTTCCATTTCGTATACCATTTTTATATTTAAATGTAGATTAATAAATAATTCACAAATGTTTAGTCATTTCAGTATCCGATAACATGAAAATTGAAGTAACCGTAACGTTTACCTTATTTTTTAATTAAATTTACGGAAAAGGTATTTTGTATATTGTATATTTTCAACCCTCGTACAAAATTCTTTCAATGGAATTGTTATCATATTTGATTAAATATTTTCAATTGAATTTACATTCCATTTTGAAATAATTTAACTTAATAACATTTTAAATTATACACGAAATTCCGTATATAATTACATAAAATATTTAGATCAATAGGGAGGGTGAAAATTGTTGATGACCGCTGCAAATAAAGGGTTATTTAAGTACAGTTTCAAGGTCGAATATTTTCGTTCTAACTTTCGCCTCAATAGTAAATTCAACATTGCACTTTGCAATTGTTATATAAAAGATATGCCGAGAAAATTGTATTACTGCAAGGGCGCCACTTTTCTGTGTAATATAAACTGTGCAGGAACGAGAGAGAGGCTATCTCATCTGTCTACTCTGCTCTATCAACTCCAAACAGCCCTCTTTGGCAAAATAGTGGGACGAGGGATAGTTATTCAGTCTCCCATAGACTTCAGTAGCGTTCGTTTACTCAAAAACACCAGTGGTTCAAATATAAAAACGTAATTCATATTAATTAAAGTTGATTTATAAATTATTTGAGCATGATGGAAAGATAAAAATCAATCATCTTGTGTACTTGAATGTGTCAGTGCACAAATATTGTAAGAGCTGTGTTATATAATATCATATTATATCATATCATATCATACTCGTATATATCTAGAATCGATATTCTCTAGACTCGAGAAAATTAACCACTTTGAAAGATCCCTTGATTGATAGAAGTGTATTAAAGCCGCACTTGACCCTTTTCACGTTTAGTGTTTCCTCTAAAACATCACCTCTGCTATTGCTATTAAATACTCGTATTCATAATGCTTTAAATTTTCATCAATGTTCATTCAATATTGTGGCTTTTGCATGTATGCATATAATATCTGTATTTTAAAGTCGATGTTTTTAACCTTCCCATTGACTGCAGACAATGATACGTATTTTTCATATTATTATAAGCAATCAAAAAATTATTTATTACTTTACTACAGATTTTTTTTCATCAAAATACATTTTATATCACACTTACCTTTGGCTGCACAAAGCAAAATTAATCACAATTAGTTAATCAGTTGTTTTAAAACCATTATTACGTAAATTCTAAAAAACAATCACGGTTTTGATGTATTTTATAAGGTAAAAAATTATCATATTTAGTGAATTTATCATTTACAAATTGAGATTAAGTTTAGAATTAACATTAATCATGGTTTGAAAACAACTGATTAACTAATTGTGGTCAATTTTGCTTTATGCGAGGTTAATAAAAAATGTAGTATTCCTAAATCCTTAGTATTTCCATTCGAAAAGTGGAATTATTATTAAAATCAATGATTTCTAAGGTCCTTATTTTTTTTTTAGTTTGATCGTTACATATGAGTGTAAAAATTCGTTCTATATAAAATAAGATCCTAGTATACAATACGAGTAATTATTTGATTGCCGTCTCGAGATTTCCACAGTAGAATGAACAATAAAGAAAATGCAGTTTACTGTTACATATATAATTATATTTAATGGTCGGTTATTTTCGTACCTAATAGCTGTATTTTACGTGGAGATGTTTAACGAATTAATTGAATATACACCCCGTTGAGTTTTGCGTTAGGTGCGTCACTGTTTTTGTTGTTGTGATAATGTGGAAATGGAGCAAGGATAATAATGTCGGCGCCTATGCAATGAAACCGTATTGTTCTTTGTTTTTTCTTATATCCGTTAATGGAATTTTTATATTTATTTTTTCCGTTTTATCTAACGTTGTGCTATTTCTTCGTTTTCTTTTTCTCGGACACAAGAAACCCGTATAATTTTTATTTCGTATTGAAAATAACGATTTCTCGTTAATATTTTAACGACACAATCTAAATGAAGTTGTTTGAAATTCACTTAAGTAAGTCCCTGTTTTAGGTAGCTTCAGTTATTTATTTACTTTATTTCAGGCTAGAATGTAAATATTACAACATTATTGTATATATAATAGTTTTCATACTAGTTTTTGTTGATAAAATTAGTCTTTTCTTACGTTTATTTATACAAGAATAGTTAATTTATATACTAAAAACAGTGAACCCTAAAATGCGCGTCTAATTTAACTAACACACATATGTGAACCATTATAAAATACATATTAACCATTTTAATGTTGGCAATTTTAGAGTTTTTATAATATGTGATATCTTATGGCGGCGAAGTTTTAATAGCAGTTTTAAAAAAAGAACAATTTAAAAATAATTGCCATTTAAAAAATAGCAGTTACTAAATTAAACAATTGAGTAAACAAAATTATTTTTACATTTCTTTTTTTAACTACGTTACATCTAATTTCAAGCTAATTTTTACACGTGTTTCTATTTTCTTAATTAAACAGTTTGGTTTTATTTTTATCATGTGTTCAAATCGTGAATTTTAATGTTATAGGGTCACGACTTTGAATCAAACAAAATTACTATTCTAATCAAAAAACTATTTAAATTAAAATGAACATCAATTATTATTATACAATACAAGCTGGTGTATTTTTATTCCAATACGTATTTTTTTTATTTACATAATTCTGATAACTTCGGAAAAGTTTTTGATATTTATTTAAACGCCCAACTCGGAAGAATGTTTACAATTATTTTATTGATTCAAAGAAATTTCATATTTATTAAACAAAACACGATAAAATTTCATTGAAACATAAAAGAACCAAATCATTCTGTACAAAATAAAGATATGTACTTATATATCGAGAATCGAGATATCTACCACTCCTTTGACAATAATAATTGTTTACAATGTTTATATATTTATTTATGTAACACTTTCTAACATAATAAATAATATATTGTGATTAGAAAATATCGCATAAGATATACTATGTCATAATTTATAATATTATAATAATGCCTCCTAGCTATGGGTCTAACGTCTAACCCTATATTTCGCAAAATCCAAACTGATCTGATATAGTGACTCATAGTTTTATAGACAAAATAGTATATAATTACTAATTCGTAATATTTTATAATATAAATGTTATTTTCGAGGAATAGGTGTAATGATTTTGTGGTCAAGCTATATACCATATGTCTAATAATAAATAATTGCATTTTACCTAACGTTATGCAATAGCTTCGAATCACTAATAAGGTACTGGCACCAGTCTTGAATCATACCCCAGTGTTGGATTCTTGTTTAACTAAATATACGGAATTAGAAATATTTGATTACTGCCATTAATACAGCTTAATTTGATGACAATCGGTCAATGGGTGTCAAAATGGTGGATTTTTAAAATAATTATTAGTGTAATATATTAATAATTATATTATCATAGATAGCATCTGCTTTACATTGTTTTAAAATTTACAATTCTTTTTTGTGTTGTAGTACATTTTGTAATCATTAGCAAGTGTCCATCACTGGATGCCTATTACAGGTTTTACTGGAGAAAAAACATAAACAAAATAAAAGACTATAATTTAAAAAAACAAACAAAATAAAGAGGTACTTGTTTTATTAGTAACATTAGTTCATGATAATTACAAAAAAGCCCATCAATCCCAAAAACTGTATATCTTTCTCTTAAAGGAGCCAAGATTGGTGCCAGTACCTTTTCATTGATTATTAAAATGTTTACAGCAGGATTCAGTTTTCGTATATATGTACGATTTTCCAACCCTAGTTATGAATAAAAATAGACTATAAATAATCTAACTTTTCTTCGATTTTTCCTATATTGTTTTCCGTACCTTACCTTTATATATTTTCCATCGTATAAAACATAACGTATTTCTATTTTTGGCATTTACTTACAAACCAATTTTATTTATATTTTTTGTTTAAAAATTGAGTAGCAAACAATTTTAACGTTTAATTTCAATTAAATAAATGTACCTAGCTATATTAAATATTGAGTTAAGTATATAATTGCTTCTTTAGTTTTCATGACATCATATGATGACTATTATATTAGTTTAGCTTTAATAAAAACTATTACTAGTAGGAGGAAGGCCATTGGATAGTTGTGATGACATCATAGTAACAAAATAATTATGAGAAAATAAATAAGAATCATTTTTACATTCCTATACCTACCTCAATACGATACTTAAAATATTTCAAACAATAATTACAATCATTGCATTGATTGGAAAATATCAATTATTTAACATATGTATGTATGCAATGTTTTTATTTTGATTTCATTAAAATAAATATGTAACAATGTTAACATTTATTTTATTTTTATAATGTAAATATGTACAATACAAATCGAATATTGATTTATTTATATTTAAATAAATTATATATTAATTATGTTTCATATGCGTCTTTAATAATTATTCAATTTTACATCGCAAAAGATTTAACGTTTTGTATACTTTTTTCGCTAAAGATATACACAACTGAAAAAAATCATTAAAGAACAATTTTAAATATGTACAAAATTCTGGTTTTTTAAAACTCTTCAGATGAATGATATGCCAAAGAAAAAGTTGTTTGGAATAATTATAAATAAATAAATACTGCTTAAAATATTCATTTTTAATTTTCTTTGTTGATTTTTTGATTTTGGTTTTCCTTATAGTTATAATATTGATTATTATTATTTTTACTTCGGCATCACTTTTCATTTCATTTTTTCTTATTAAAAAAACGTTATAAATTAATGTAACCCTGAACTTACCGCTATTAAACAGTAATTAATTAATTTAATATTTAATTATGTGGAAACGCCGAAGCAGATTAAAATTTTTATTAACATTTATATTTTTTTTCAAACAATCGCAAAAATTTTGTGTTTAATTCAAAATGAAATTTTAAATCCACTACGTCATTAGGGTTAAAAGGTATGACTGGAATTTCATGTTGGTTTTGAGGGTGAGCGAAAATTGATGTTATTTATCTGTTTTTTTATTTTTTTATTCCATTATTAATATATAAAAATGATACTTATGATTCTTTCTCCTTATGATGAAATGAAATTTTATTTATATTAGAAGTACTTGACATAATAACCTTAAATCGACAATAACTGTAATATAATACTGAGAAAACTCGAAAGCCAAATTAATTATTCGGCATACTTCTGCCTTTACTCAGAAGTCAAGATCTGCTGTAGTATATATGTATATATATATATATATATGTAGTTTTATAGTTATTAAGTATAAATAACTTTTTAACATATTTACGATCAGATTAATATAGTACGATAATATATTGGATTTTTTATTACATAGTTGGTAAAGTGAAATAGTCAAATTGGTGTATGCTAGTAGAGAATGCGCAAGAACAATTTAGGTGCGGTATTGTTAAATATAAAGGGTCGGTAACCCATATCACGATATTAGAAGGCATGCGTCAGTACATGCGCGTCCAGCGGTCAAAGATTTTTGCGGGGAATGTAAGGAAATCTTTACTCGATACAAAAATCGCTTTTTTATCTTCCTAAATTTATTCTAACTAATTTTGGCATGATGTCTGTCTATCTATAACTCAAAAATTAAAAAAAGAATGTAAGGAAATCTTTACTCAATACAAAAATCGCTTTTTTAACTTCCAAAATTCATTCTAACTATTTATGATGTCTGTCTATCTGTAACTCAAAAATTAAAAAAAACGTTTTTATATTTAAGACCAATTTATGTTTGGGAAGAAAACCCATATTTAAAATAAAACGGCCAAGTGCGTGTTGGGGACATATGATAGTCGTTACGATTTGTAAAAAAAGAGTTATTTCAAAATTTTTCATAGACTATTTTTGCTACAGTGTTCGATATAGTTCTCATTGAAAGTACTAATTAGGAGACCTATTTAAAGACACCCCAATTTTAAATACAAAATTTTTTAATATATTTTTCAGTCTGAATTTTTTTTTTTCAAAAATCTTATCATTTCTGTTTTTGGGTTATCAGTCTTCGCCCGTATACCAAATTTCATCTTAATCGTTATAAAATTTATATAGACAGACAGACGGATGGACAGAGCAAAACTAAAAAAGTATATTATTGAAGGTATTACGTATAAGAAAGTTCCATGGTACTTTAGATAGATATTACACTAAAAATCTATTGGAATTGAAAATTGTGATTTAAATTTTAAAAAACGAATAATTTAAGTTTCTAAAATAAATTTGATTTTACGCAACACTGATTCAAAATATATAAAATACATATTTTTCCTGTTACAATTAGTTTCTCTCAATAGGTCACCGGTGAGACATTTATGTATATACGTAATATATTATATGAATCGTGTTGAGAATCCTACAGAAACAGAATAAACTTTTCTTTTGAATTATAACTTTGATAAAAAGTTTTATTCATTTTGCTTCTTTAAAGCTATAAAACCTACATAATAATTTTTCTTAGAATCCTTTGTAGGATTCTACTTATGCTTATTGAGATGTACCTATTCATTTCATTCATATATGACTTTGAAACTCTTACTTTTATTTTTCTTTATGTCAGTGTAATTCGGTCATATTTTCAATCAATATATTACTTTCTTGGAAGGCTATACGTATATAAAATACATATAATATATAACTTTTTCAACATGGGGATTTCAGATTTAGTTAAGGGGGCAGACCCAGTTGGGACTTCCAAAAAAAGCTCTTTTTTAGGATTTTTTTTGGCCACGCATTAAAATAATTAATAACAAATGTTTTTCCACATAAATATGTATTTACAGAAAATATTGTAATTTTTTATGGCAAAATATTAAATAATAAGTGGGATACAGCAAATTTGGGAGGGGTCTAAAAAAAGTGTTTTGCCGTGATCACTGCTGCTCGTCACTAGATCATCAGAAAAAAGGGGATCATTAGCTAATGACATAATGCTCCGGATGAACGAAGGGATTTGAAAAATTTTGAATTTTCACAAAATGGCGGATATTGAAAGTCGAAGTTCTTTATTCGACTAAAATTTCATTCGCATTTTCGGTTATAAAAAAAATAATCGTCCAAAAAAAATCCTTCGTTCATCCGGAGGACAATTATGTATAGAATATGTGAGAAAAATTTCAACCCGATCGGCAAAGCCGTTCTCAAGTTACAGTGATCACCGACTTCGAAAACATGGTTTCGAGAAAAACGCGTTTAAAGTTTTGAGTACGATTTGCATGCAGATAAAACAATTATTTTGGAACTTACACTGAATCGTCTATGGACAAGATATTTATCTGAAATTTTCAGAGAATACCTACTTTTGAAATATTCTACTTTGCGAAAATGCAAAAAAATGGATTTTTTCAAAATTCTAACTGGGTCTGCCCTCTTAAATGAGATGAATTATTTGTTAGGAAGGGGTGAGTATTATTACATCAAAAAATGTTATGTTTAGGCGGTATACCCAAAAAATTGAAAATTCCGAATTTTTTTAAATACTCTATAACTTGGTCGTGTTATCGGCCAACATTTCGTCACATATTACAGTGGACATCTTCAAGGCTCTTCTAAAAGTGCATAAGGGTCCGCACTCGTTAAATACTGGTTCGAGCGCGGACCCTTTTGCACTTTTAGAAGAACCCTGAAGATGTCCACTGCAATGTGTGACGAAACGTTGTCCGATAACACGACCAAACCGACGCGGCTTACACCCAGAAGCCAAGATCCATATCAAGATCACCGCGGAAGCCTCAATACTTTTTTATCAAAGTAGATAGGTACTTTTTATTTCCGTTTTTAAGGTATTTTTTTGTGTAGAATTGATTGGTGTATTTAGAATTTTTATATCTCTTTTCGTTTTCGAGTTACAAGTCCTAACTTTTTTAATCACATACTTTTTTAATATTATGTTTAATGACATATTTAAATTTTATTAAAATTCGTGGAATCAAAACTTTAATTAAATTCAGTTATACATTTGAAAGAAAAAGTTGCATATTTTGATTTATGTCGAAAAGTAAAATATTAAAAATATGCAAGAATATATAAAAATATTTTTTATATAATGATTCGCGCAAAACCGACATTTTCCTCGTTCTATTTCTCGGCTACGTGTTCGAGACGATAATAAGTTGTTAAATTCAAGGCAAGATTTACCTAGTTCTCGCTTTTCCTCATTTTAATTTATTTTGTATCTAAAAGTATACATCTAATGATTTTCTCTACTGCTCGTTAATTAGATTTGATTGTTTTGGCACCTGAACGATTAATTAAGTATTAATTTTACATCAATTCGAACTACGCGTTCACTTTATCAGTATGTATTACGTATTAGTTGACTTACGCCCGGTATTATAAATAATTGTGTTTTCCGTTGTCTATGGATTTGGTCTCTAAATGCTGCGAACAAACTAAATTGCTAAAATCCATAGACTGCCAATCGCACGGAAAATACGTCGTAGACTGGATTTTTGTCGAAAAACAGTTCGTTTGAGATAAACTAACATATATACCAAATTAACTTCGTAAATGTATTTTATATGTACGTAAGGTACTGGAACCAGTCTTGGATATGACCCTAGTAATAGTTATTTTTAAATTAAATGTACTGAATTAGAAATATGTGTTGATATTTGATTACTACCATTTCTGAATATTAATCTATATACATTTAACTGATTTGATGACAATTGGTATAATTAATTAATTAATTAATTATTATATTATCATAGCAACTGCTTTACATTGTTTCAAATTTGATGATATCTTTTGTTTCGTAGTACTTATCATTTTGTAATCATTAGCACTCCGTGCTCATTACTGATTTAACTTTATCCATTACTGGAGAAAAAAAACGAACAAAATAAAAATGTATAATTTAAAAAATAAACTATATTTGCTAACTTTGGTAATTAAATAGATTAAATAAATAGTTACTTGTTTGATTAGTAACACGAAAAAGAAGCCCGTAAATCACAAAAACAGTAAACCTTGCTCTTATAGCGGCCATAACTAGTGCCAGTACCTTATATGAAAATGTGAAAATATTGATATGACTGTTACATTTAGATTTTATTTTATATTTATTATATATTCATCGTCTTATGGAATTGAAACTGCTATATGCTTTCAGAGCACTTTTTCCCATTTATCATTTTCATATACCGGGTGGTCTATTTAAATTGAGACAAGTAAATATTTCGAAAACTAAAGAATTTCAGAGAAAATTTTTGGTACAAAAGTTGCAGGGTTAGAAGGGGGAAAACTAATGAATGTAAAAAAATTGAACTTGAGTATATGTTTTAAGGTCATTTTGAGGTCAACTTCATTTTTTTAAATGGAAATATATATATATATTTTTGCATATTCGTATTCTACAATAAAAAGGAAATAACTTTTGTCTAAAAAGTTTTTTCGAAAACCTTCCTGTTGAAACCACATTCTTCTTTTTTCTTCATCAGTTAGCTTATGTAGTTCATATAGCGCTTGATCCAAAAAGTTTTGATATTTTACACCATTCAAGTTTCCATAACAACAATTTATTTGGAAAGGCTTTGAGTTTTCCAGTTTGGCTAGGCTTTCGAATTATTTTGAAATATCTAATTATTATCATGTTGAAAAATGTATTGAAGTTGATGGTTATCACTTCGAATATTTATTATTTACATTAATAAAACATTTTAAATTTCCATTATTTTTAGTTTCATTTTTTCTAGAAGATTAATTTCAGATATTTTTTTAAATTAAAATTGGGATTTAAAAAAAAACTTTTTAGACAAAAGTTATTTCCTTTTTGTTGTAGAATACGAATATGTAAAAATATATATATATTTCCATTTAAAAAAATGAAGTTGACCTCAAAATGACCTTAAAACATACTCTCAAGTTCAAATTTTTTACATTCATTAGTTTTACCCCTCCTAACCCTGCAACTTTTGTACCAAACATTTTCTCTAAAAATTCTTGGTTTTTTAAATATTTACTTGTCTCAATTTAAATAGACCACCCGGTATACATACACATACATATATAGCTTCCGCTCCGTCCTTCACTGTTTCGATCTGTGTCCTCGAACCGCTCCGAAACGGTTGATGGGATGAGTGAAATTGGAATGGGTACAGAAAGACGATATCCAAGTTTCCGAATCGGTATCTGATGGGACGCAACGCGCAAGAGCCGCTCGACCGCCGCCAAATTTGAATTTTTAAAACCCATGCATCGCATATGATAGTACACGCGATATGAATTATTTTGTTGACCGAATCGTATAATATGTGCAGTGTGTTATACACAGAACCGAATTTAGGCACAAAATTATTTGATCAAATCGAAAATATAACCGCCGAATTATCGTGGGCGACAAAATTTTTATTTCACAGGAGAAGGTGTTTTTTTTTAAATATGAAGAAAAAAGACAATTTTATTATAAATGATTGTTTAATACTAAATTGAAAAATATTTAAAATAATTACCTTTCCATGTCTACGATATGGATTTCCTTATTTGAACCTTAAAAATAACATTTTTCTCTTTAACTATCGTTCCCGAGGTTTTTTTTTGTTACCGATATTGCTGATTTTTCTGCCATCAATTCATACCTATCTATGTATACTAAAACTCCAGAACGTTGGTAGTTGTATTGTTGATGTATTCAGTCCAATACTCGAAAATAAGTATGATTTCAAACCCATTCTTTAAAATAATCTTACATCAAACGCAAAATCTTAACAAAAGGGCTCTGTTACATATATGTAAGGCTGGGTACGATTGGGTGAAGGTAAGAGTAAGCCCAAATTTTATAAATAACTAAAAAAAAAGATTATAAGAAGATATAGGTACCTAGTCGAAATAAAATCAATAATAAGCATTGCGAGCGTAATTTCTATACTCGCAATGTAAAATTTATTGATTTTATTTAACGGTATATTTGCTACAGGTAATGAATTATTTCAGAATTTTGAATGGAGCTTCTTATAATTAACAAAATTTGGGCTTTTTCTTGATTTTTGTATTAATTTTACGAGAAATTTCACTTTTTCTATTATATATAGCAAACCTTATTGCTTATCGAAAAATAAATAATAATACAATTTTTTAACGGACATTCTGTGTAAAATAATTAATATATTAATAAATTACTATTACACGAAAACGCAAAACTAAGCTGAGAATGATTTTTCTAAATAAAGTTTAAAAATATTAATATCTTCCAAAAAATATTTTTATCATTAACTCCACATTTTTCGGAATTTCCGTTTTAAAGGAGGTGGTCCCATATAAATTTTATCAAAAGGGTAAAAAAATAAAACCGACTTCAAAAACTGTTCAATTTAATGTTTATATTACTTTTCAGTGTTTTATTTTTTTCTTAAAAAAGTTTTTTTTTCTTTCAATATCATTTAAAATTTGATTATTATTTTCTAGAATATTCGGAACGAATCAAGCGCGTAAATGGAGTATCGCCGAATTGAAATTGCAAGATTGACCGACTGTTCAATCTATTAATGTATTTTTTCGGGCGTGTATCATAATATGTGAATGTGATGCCACACATGCAATGTGTTAATTTTATTTACGGTTTTCCTGTAAATTGTACCAGCATACTCTTTTATCTTTCCATTTGATTTGTGAATAATTCATTTATACCGTGGACTCTACTGTTTGCGTAATTCTGAATAGCTTTTATCCCATATAAATGTAAAAAAAAGAATAATTAATTAATATCAATATAGCATTGTTTTAACGCCTTAATTTGCAATTAATATTGCTACTCTAGTGAAACGAGGGTAAATAAAAGGTATTCTGTTTTGTGACACATTTCTCGGAAGTAAAGGGTTGATCCAGAATAGCTTTAAAATATTCATTAAATTGTCTAGTTTTACGTATTAAAAATTCAAATCGTTTTGAACAAATATACAGCCAATAATGTACCTACATCAAAAATTAGTTTTAATTAAATAAACGAATAATACGTATGTTAATTATTCTATCATTTTAGTTTTCAAGCAGGAACTGCATTATTTTAAAACTGGGACTTAAATTTCAGGAAAAATCTGATTTTAATAATTTATAGACATTGTATTTTTAAATAAAAGATTACAATTTTTATATAATACGGATTATTTTCTCCGTGTATATAGTATAAAACAAAATCCCTCGCCACGTCTGTCTGTCTGTGTGTACGATTTTCTCAGTAACTACTTAACAGATGGTTTTTACTTTCTTATATCCATGTATATGAAATATACATAATATATAAGTAAAGTATTGTTAAGCCGATTTTTTCGAAATCCGGATTTTGATGGAATTATCCATATTAACCTTCCCTGAATCTGTCGGTCTGTCGTCTGTAAGCGCTGTAACTCAAATACGACAAATCGTAGAAGGATGAAATTGTATATTTAATATTAATTTTTGTCTGGGAAGAAAACGTCCTATTTTTGAAAACGATCTTTCAACCGGATACGTCGATTTGTGAATTTTTCAAATTACTTTGAAACAATACGAAATAGAGAAAAATGGTCTAGTTAAAAATTGTAGGTAATATCAATATCTATAATTTAAGTTCTTTTCATTTTTTTCGAAAAAAATAATTTTTGAAAAAAAAATTTTTTATTATAATTCGAATGGTTCATAACACAATCATGGGACTTTCTTATACGTATTACAGAGATTGAACAGTGTGCGTGTTTGCAGTAGGTACCATGGGACTTTCTTATACGTAATACTGAGAGTGAGCAGTGTGTGTGATTTTAAATAATTATATAAAAAAATTCTTTCTAGCTAAATCATATGTGCTGAAAAAAAATATATGGGGAATAAATTATACTCAACATTTTTTTCTTATTTCAAAAATAATTCGAAAATTCAAAAATTGACAAGAGTAAACATCCGTTTTCAGTTATTACGTTAAAAAAAATCATTTGTTAAAAAATGTAGTGAATAATATAATCTATATTATTCATTTTATTCAGAAATGTTTTAATAAAATAAGAATCACGTATACTATTCGTTGTTAGGATTACGTATAAAAAAGTCCCGTGGTTTCCAAGGCAGATATTTTTATTATAAAAAATATTTAATCTAATAATTAATTAGGTCGACTGTACGTACAAAATCATATTAAAATTAACTTTTATAGAGTTAAAACTCCTTTTATTATAAATGGCACTTTATTAAGTTATCTATTGGCGTTTTATTGAATGGTCTATGATTATATTATTATAGTTCCACAGATATACGCTTTCAAAGTGTAATTGCTCTCGAGGTTACCTTCTTGTTCTGTCGGGAAAGACATAGTTCTATGTCAGAAATGTATAAGATATTTTTTGTAATGTTTCATCGTCGAAAATCGGGAACAGGAAATTGAATTTCCCGGGAATTACCGAGAGTTCCTTTTTTAGTATTTTATACATCTAATATACATAAGTTATTTATATACATAAATGTGCCTGTCAACTTTTTTAAAGATTTCTTTCAAACACCCTCACCTTCGTTAATTTAACATAAATATATAAAGAGATAAATCCTGACTGACTGACTGGATCTAGAAACGTGAAATTTTGGGGAAGTCTTCCTTCAATGATCTATGTACCGACTTATAAGGAATTTTCTATTAAAATTAGAATCCATGTGTGTTGCGATATTAAAAAAAAGTTCCTCTAACAATTCAATTGGTATTAGATTATAAAATTATATAAATGCTTATAAAAACGAATAAAACGCAGGTGGGCCGTATGAATGTAGACATAAATATCACTAAAGTATCCCCAAATTTTATTTTTATAGCAGTTTTAGGATATAATCGTTATTATGGATTTTCCATTCTGTTTTTAGATATGTATAATAAAAATATGTATGTCTGAAGTAAAAATAATATAAGCAAAACTAAGTACGAAAAATGGTGGACAGGTTTAAAAAACATGACGTAATAGAATAATTTCTATTGTCTCATTTCCACGTTTTTTTTGTAGAAATAACTGTATAAACATTCGTTGCTATAATTAATTCAATAGTATACAAATTGTAATGAAATTACAATTATTAGACGGTACTGCACGAACAAGAAATTACTTCGAATTTGGGGAATAGATAATTGCTAGATGAAGAAGTTAAGAAAATGAAATGATACAGTTATTTTCAATGAAATTATAAAATACATTTATAATAGGTATTTTAAAATAAAATTACGTAACATTGTGCTGCTGCAAAAACTTGAAGAAAAGATTCACAAATTTCCAGAGATTTAATTTTAATTTTCTTGGAATTCAGGATTTAATAAAATCGACGAAATCTGTTGGTAATTCCTGGGAGGAAAGATTAAACTTTTTTTATAGAAATTTTTTATAATCATTGTACATATCTCCAGCTTATAGTTTTAAGGTTGTATTTTAGGGGGTATATTATTAAAAATAAGACAAACTATTAATTACACATTATTTATTGGTCATTTAAAAATAAAAAATAAATAGTTTACAATTTTTTTTATCATAAATTATGACATAATTGTGATATTTAAATTAAACTAGCGTCTAGTAATGAGAAAACAAGGGGAAAAATATAGGGAGGTGAATTTTATAATTTTAGAAAAATTGATACTTACAGGACTCTAACTACCAAATGATTCAAAATTTAAAACTATTCTGTAAAATAAAAATAACTGGGAGAAGAGTAGCAAAATCCTATTAAATTTTATATGCTAATGTGTTTAAGGATTGGGAATTATATAATGATCTATATGATACATCTATTAGCGTTTTATTTATTGTTCTACGATTATTAGTTTTGGAGATTTAAGCTATCAAAGTGTGGCATATTTTCGTGCTCCGAAGGTAAATGTTATTAACTATTCTAAAGTTACTGTAATTTATAGCCGTCGCCAAACAGGAGACGTTTTTTATCCACCCGGTATATATTAATTGGTGTCATACATATGTAGATAATTAGTGTATAAATACGTAGGTTAATTGTTAATACTTTTATTTATTTAATAATGACATACAATGGCTGCTACTTCTTGTTCTTCTTCATTATGATAATGTCACAAGAAGATAAATAATAGATAAGGATGTATAAACTCTAGATAATATAACATTGAAAACGGAAAAAAATAGATATGTTGTGCTGGTTCGTTATATTTTTAAATATCTGCAGTACAAATTATATTGCGTACAAATTGTGATGAAATTATTTGCTCTCACGTTTTTCTGTTTGTTTACTAATTTTATACTTGAATTATGATTTATAATACCCCTATATGTTATCTCGTTTCACGTATGTAGGTAACATTAATGATTTTTAAATACACCGTGTCAGGGTTGGCATTACTGTATCCAAAAATAATTTAATCTATATATATATATATATATATATATATATATATATATATATTTAAATATACCTATTTTGTACGTTTTTAAACTAAATTTTTAAGTTTTAATGTTTTAAAAAAATTGTTTTTATATATTGTTTTATCTGTTGGATATCACATTTACATATTTTTAGTCTTTTGTACAAGAATGGGTACTTTTTAATATTTAAAAAAAATTTTTTTGATGTAATATGCATCTTTTACTACATACATATGGTCACACTAATTACTGTTTAAATTGTAAGTAAAAAAAATATGTTTATATCTATGAATATCTTGTTCATTTGCTTATGTTACTTACTTATGTTTATGATTTCTTATAGGGATTATTATTAATTTCTGATGAAGACAAAAATGTTGAAAATTAAAATAAGCGCTATTAATTAAAATGATTTGAACATTGGTTTAGTTCTTTAATTAATATTTTGACCTAAAAAAAAACCCCTACAAAATAGGTATATTTAAATAATATCAAGATGGTCATATATATGAATACTAATATATATATATATATATATATATATATATATTTAAATATACCTATTTTGTAGGGGTTTTTTTTAGGTCAAAATATTAATTAAAGAACTAAACCAATGTTCAAATCATTTTAATTAATAGCGCTTATTTTAATTTTCAACATTTTTGTCTTCATCAGAAATTAATAATTATCCCTATAAGAAATCATAAACATAAGTAAGTAACATAAGCAAATGAACAAGATATTCATAGATATAAACATATTTTTTTTACTTACAATTTAAACAGTAATTAGTGTGACCAAATGTATGTAGTAAAAGATGCATATTACATCAAAAAAATTTAATGTTGTCATTAATAAATTTAATAAATTGAAGTCTGAAGCCATGGTTAATGAAAATCAATATATTAATAATTGTATCAATAGTTCTAAACAGATAGTAGATAACTATAATAATAATAAAAATAGAAATTTAATAATAAGTAATAACCATGTTTCTAAATATAATAACAAATATAATTGTAAGCTACCAATAGATATTGAATTTAACCCTCTTAAACACAATGAGGAGAATTTTGTTGTTAATTTAACCTCTAACAAGATACCTGATAATATTAACAATTTATTAAAACTTGGATCAAATTTCAATTTACCCTATAATAATAATAATCTACCTATCAATGATATGATTATTTCATTTGAATATGGTATTGACAACCTAGATGAAAATGAAAAAAACTTAATTAGAAATAAATTTATATATAATGTTAATCAGTACAAGGATAACATGAAAAAAAACAATTTTTTGAATAATAAATATAATTGTTCTCTAATTAAGGATGTTTCTGATGCAAGGAAGTTTTTTAAGGAGAATGAAAATATCAAAGTGATTCGTGCTGATAAAACTAATAAAACCGTATTGATTGATAAAGTAGATTATGATAATAAAATGTATGAGCTGTTAAATGATGGTGAAACATATCTTAAAATACATAAAGACCCCACTAATATTTTCCAGAACAGAAACAATAACATTATTCAAAAATTTTATGAAATGGGTTATATTGATCAAAATTTGAGTAACCAACTTAAAGTGCATAATAGTACTCCTCCACAAATTTACGGGTTGATAAAATTACATAAAGTAAATAATCCTGTCAGACCTATAGTTGCTTCATATAATAGCCCACAACAAAAATTGTCAAAATTTTTCTCTGATATTTTAAAAAATATTACTGCTAATAATAATACCGTGAGAGACTCTTGGGAATTCCATGAATTTATTAAAGATTTTCATATACCTAATAAATATAAATTAATTTCACTTGATGTTAAATCATTGTTTACTAACATACCTATCGATACTACTATTGAGATTATCACTAATAAATGGGAAGAAATAAAAAAATACACTAATATTGAGAAGGACGATTTTATTGATGGTTTGAAATTTTGTTGCAATACGTCATATTTCCAGTTTAAAAATCAATTTTATTCACAAATTTATGGAGCACCTATGGGTTCATCTCTATCTGTTGTTTTGGCTGATATTATTATGAACGAACTACAAGAGTCTGTTTTGAAAAATGTAGATTATGAGATTCCTTTTTTTAAAAGATATGTTGATGACATCATTACAGCAATACCTTCGGATAAAATTGAAACTTTATGCAATAGCTTTAATTCTTTTCATGATAGATTACAATTTTCTTATGAACTTGAAAATCAAAATAGAGAAATTAGTTTTTTAGATATAAAAATTTTGGTTAACAAACATAATAAAGTTGAAACCATATGGTATACTAAACCTACCTGGTCTGCTAGATATTTGAACTACAATTCTAATTCCTCTATTGAACATAAACGTAATGTTATTACTGCTATTTTAGACCGGGCAATTAAATTCACTAATTTTAAATATAGAAGTCAAATACTCAACAAAGTTTACAATATTTTCTTATTAAATGGTTATCCCATTAATTTTCTTAAAAACACTATAAATAATAGACTCAAAAGTATACTTTATGGACATAATAAAAATAGTAAAAGTTTGGCTGTTGCAGAAAATTCCAATTACTCTTATGATGATCAAATATATTTTTCATTCCCGTATATACCTATTTTATCTGAAAAAATGAAAAGAGTTGTTTCTGGACATAATATAAAAATGATAAACAAAAATAAGTATACTACAAAAATTTTTTTTTTCTAAATTAAAAAATAAAACTGATAAGATGAAATGTTCTAACGTTATTTATAAACTTAAATGTTCTTGTGATTATTCTTACTTAGGGCAATCTAAACAATACTTGCAAAAGAGAATCAACAGTCATAAATATGCTAAAAATGAAGTTACTGCACTTCGTACCCATATACAACAGACTGGTCACGAAGTTGAATATGGTGATGTTGAAATTTTAGATTTTCAGCCTATTTTAAAAAAAAGATTACTTAGTGAATCGTTACATATCTTAAAAGAACCTAAATGTCTTAACTCTAGAGAAAATCTTAATCACCTCAAAGAATCATATCTAAATTTAATTAAATAAATTTTCTTTTTTCCTCTTTCTTCTTCTTTCCACGTTGCTTTTTGCTTGTATTGTATGCCATTTTTTGGTTTTTCTATTAATTTTAACTTTTTTCATTTTTGTTTGATTAGGTATATGTTTTAGTTTGATTTTGTTGGTTTTTGTTCCCCTTTTTTTCTCTCTTTTTAAAATTTTTAAAAAATTCTTTCTAGGTTACCTTGTACTTAAAATTGACATTTAACATAGATAAGATTTTTGTTTTCCATAGATGTAATAAATATAATTAAGTTTGTAATACTAGTGCTTTTCTTTCATTGAAACACTAGTAATTTTATTTCTTTTTTCATGTTTGTATAATAAATTTGTAACTAGTTTTAAGTAAAAACAATTGATGGTTCTTGTTTAATTAAGTTTTATCTTAGTATAAATACTTTTCAACATGTGATACAATGTGATACGAATTTTATTTATTTTTAACGTTTTTAAACTAAATTTTTAAGTTTTAATGTTTTAAAGAAATTGTTTTTATATATTGTTTTATCTGTTGGATATCACATTTACATATTTTTAGTCTTTTGTACAAGAATGGGTACTTTTTAATATTTAAAAAAAATTTTTTTGATGTAATATGCATCTTTTACTACATACATTTGGTCACACTAATTACTGTTTAAATTGTAAGTAAAAAAAATATGTTTATATCTATGAATATCTTGTTCATTTGCTTATGTTACTTACTTATGTTTATGATTTCTTATAGGGATAATTATTAATTTCTGATGAAGACAAAAATGTTGAAAATTAAAATAAGCGCTATTAATTAAAATGATTTGAACATTGGTTTAGTTCTTTAATTAATATTTTGACCTAAAAAAAACCCCTACAAAATAGGTATATTTAAATAATATCAAGATGGTCATATATATGAATACTAATATATATATATATATATATATATATATAACTCAACGTGTCTCTGTCCGTCTGTCCGTCCGTTAGTGCGCTTATCACTCGAGAACCACTTATCCCATTGTTTGGGCGGTATTTTTTCCCATCAAAAAACACGAAATTCACATTTTTCTATGATTAAAAAAATAACAAAAATAGCGTCACTTCGAAGGCTGTGACTTGAAAAAGATTACATAAAATATCATTAAATTTTGACAGTATTCTAGTTAAGGTTGGTACTCTATGGGAAATATAAGGATTTTATGTTTATTTCGCCATCTGTATGTCAGGCCAAAGACTTTTCAGTCCTTGTAGTACGCAATTATTATATGAATAATGAAGAAGATATTGTTATACAGTAGAACAAAATTAAATCATACTGTGTAATTTATTTATTTAATGAAAAATAAAATACAGCGACAAGTAATAGGTATTATTACTGAAAGATACGAGTACGTACAAAATCTAATTGTAAGTATACCAGTCTTGACGATACCATATAGCTTTATTTTTCATATTGATTTTTCAAAGGCAATGAACTTATATCAATAACGTTTATATGCATTATGCTCTAGACATTTAATAGGAACTTTTGTACTCTAGTATACTCTCAGAGTTATTTTCCTTTCACGCTGTGAATTACTTGTAATTGATTAAAATGTACTTTAAAAATTGGAATACATTTTTTATCAGTTATTAAAAGGTCGATAACCGATATTATGTATATTAATATCGTATACAATTCTATTTATATATAATATTTTGGTTTCGTTTTAAACTTTACTTAAAAAAATTAATATTTTGGATTAAAAAAGAACTTAATATAAAAAATCGATACCTTATCAACATTTTTTTTTAATCAGTAAAGATAGTGTTTACTATTTGTTTATTTATTATGCAATATAATAATAACCTATTTAAAATTACACGCAGATAATAAGAGTCAATCTTTCTGGTATCCCATTTACATATATAATTAAGTTTAAATATCTCCCTTCTCCCGTTTATGCAGTATTTTATTTATCGATTTTGTAATATTCGATTGTATCTTTATAATAAAACAATATTGTGGAATATTAATATACTCAAACTATTTTAAGATTGAAATAATATAAAACATAGATGGCTAAGAAGTCGATCGCGATTTACCAGTCGATTATGACGAATACAGTAGTCAAATAAATTAACCGATCAAAAAGAGGGGAATATTCAAAGGCCTGTGAATATGATAAAAAAATTCATTTTTCCCATTTTATATAACTCTGAATTTTTTCGCTTTATTTTCGACAGCAATTTGGATTCTTTGATGAGTACTGTGGGAAAAAAAATTGAAGATAAAATCTAAAATGGCGTTTTGAAACTGAATTGCGTCAGCAGAATTTGCCGAAAAAAATTACCACCGTGTCACCCTAACAGAGATTACAATGTTTTTTACAATTTTGTTTGTTTGCTTTATAAGCCCATCATTTTACGGAAAATAAATGAAAATTCAATTAAATTCAAAAATCACTAAAGAGTTGAGATTTCAATCTATAAAAAATGTATTTTAGTTATTTATGTGCGACTATTTTTAACATAATTACAGAGCTTTGAAAATTGCCCAATTATCTCTCGAAATATTACGATTTTTTTTGATGATCGTATTATAAAGTAATATGAAGTGGGGGTAAATTAAATCAAAATATTGTTTTATAGCTAATTTTTATTTATTTACATACATACATACATACATACATACAGACAGACAGACAGACAGACAGACCGAAACCATAATGGATCTTAGTTTTCTACGGAACCCTTAAAACGGTCTATTTTATTATACGAGTTTAAAATATTGTCAAAAAAAACTATCATTGATTTCATTTGTTTCATATTCTCTAATTCACCGTAGTCAAAATCTTTATCTGTAACTAGCGCATTGGATCCGATGTTATCCGGGGATATAAATTTAATCTGTAATAATACACATTATACTCTTTAATCTTCCTTGTGAAACACTCTGGTTCACACCAGGTTCTTAGAATTTGTATGAAAATCAAAAAATCAAATAAATCATAATCAATTTCGATATTTTATCTTTCTTTATATTTCAATTTTCATTCAATATATTTCAAAATATTTAATTTTTAACATCTGTCAAAAATCATCCAATTGTTTGACAAAATATTTTAAAGAGACGTGATCACAGTAACTTAAATAAAATAAAATATTGAAACCGTAAATTATAGAATTCTTATTCAATGGCTACTATGTTTTTATTGTATACGACTTGATAATGATTTTTTTAGTCTTTTGATGTTAAATCTTAGGTTACAAACATGCACAGAAAAATTATCTAACTATTGGTGAAAACCGCATTGAAATCGGTTCAGTAACTCTCGAGTTTATAAGCCTTATATAAACGAACATTCATTTTTATATATAGAGATTAATAACTACACTCTCCGGATTTTGTACCTTAATTTGATCTTAACACAATTTTGTTAATTGTAAAATTAATGGCAGCGCGGCGCGGGCTCCCATACCCTTAAGGGCGTTTTTCCGCCGATGACTGTAATCAAATCAGAGATTTTCCATGTAGACCGGCGATTGCACCGGCTCCGTTAATTACTGCTTCTGTTGAACTCGACAATCGGATGTCGAGCCAAACATATACTCTCATTATGGTATTTTGACGCTTGATATTTTGATTTTCGATCAGGAAATCAAAAATATCGGTACTCATGCGAATGTAGTATAGAAACTTCCATCAAAGTACCTTACAGTCAACAGGTGATGTACCCAATACTGCCTTTTTATATTTGCGATGTATATACTTTCTTCTGAGATATAATAATAGAAGAAGGTAACGCTTTTTGAACAATGCAGACATGTTTCTATCATTACAACTGCACCGGCACTGAGAATTCCGGTGTGTGGAAACCGGCAACAGCACCGGTTTTTCCGGTGTGTGGAAAAACGCCCTAACTCTCACATACCTATTTAATTCCTAAAAAATATCGGATATCGCCCACGCATATTTAACGGTACATAATCCATGATCGGGTAACATATCAAGTATTTTATATTTTCAATTTAAATCGATACCGTAAGGGGAAACAAATGTGTATTACATTTTGAAAGTTAATTTTTTTGGCTTGAGAATGAATACATATATTGATTAGACGTCGGTCTAGTAAAAGATATATAAATTTGAAATACCCTTAAATTCTTGTGACTTGTTAAAACCGGTTTTTATCACATATAACTTGAATAGGTATATAGTTTAAAATAATTGACTAAATTCCCTACTTTGTGAAAATCAAAATAGCGTAATGTGTTAAGGTGTATATTTTTAGTTATTTATATTTGTTTTATCATTTTTCACAACGTTAAAGAAGATAAATGGAAGTTGTAGATATTATTTTTAGTTTTATGTATATAACTTTGACAGAGTATTATTTTTAAATCTTCTAGTTATGTAGATGTTACAATAGATACCTACCTGAATTATTTATAAATTTTTTTTAGAAAACAATAATAATTATGGCTATATACACTAGGGTGTTTTTTTAATTTTTATTTTTTTCGGTTCCATGTTTTAGCTTTGGATCAAAAGTTAATTGCCTCAAAATTTCAGACCTATGAACAACGGCGCAAAATTTTAAAAATTTCTCAGCAATATTTTGCTCAATTCACAAATCCAATAACTATTATCATAAAAATTGGATTTTTACTTTTTATGATAATGTTTAAACGTAATTTTTAATTTCTACGAGTCAATTAAATTTTGATCTAAAGCTAAAACATAGACCAATTTGACCGAAAAAAAATCACCATTATTCGATACATTATATATTAATAATGAACATTAATTCGTCAATAATCAGCTAAAATTAAATAAAAATCAGATTTATCGTTTTATTAAATAAATTATATGAATTATAATTTATTCAAATATATTCTTCATTCAGAATTAGAGTTATTTTTATACATAAGCGTAAATTTATACATACAAAATAATTATTTCGTTTTGCCAGTATTGATTTTTTATTAAAGCCCGGTATCAAACACTGTACATTATACAGTGAGCACTAATTTAATGTAATTTTCGAAAAATTGGATAACCGTATTATGTTTTGTAAATTGTAACACCATTTGCACATACAGGCGAACATCTATAAGTAGAACCATTCTGAAAAGTCTTTAATATTTTTTATAATTCCAATTTTCATCACGTATGGAACTTTCTCATGCATATTTTAAGTGTATATGTTTCTAATTATATAAAAACAATTTGGAACATAATTTATAGAAAATAACGTAAAGTAGATCTATAAAAAGCACGAATAAATAATTTAATTTTTAGAACTCTTTTTCTACCACTAAAAAAAACTTAAACGACACTATTCATCGAAATAATTTTAATAACGAACATTTTAAGGCCATTCCAAAATTTGTGTTTTTCAAAGTTCCAGAACACTACGCCACTAAAAGAGATACGTTTTTTTTTTTTTTAATCCACTCCCATATTATTGATATGTGACGCCATTGCAGAAGAACAGATAGGCATATTATGTTTGTACATCCCATCCTAGGTCTGCGTCCATAGCAAGAGGTTTATTTGAATCCAGAACTTCTAGCTAGATATATAAATAGTTCATACTCGAGACTGTATAAACGTGTTCACATTGTGACATACTACATAAACACCAGGCTCACTTTCAGGCGCGCAAATGAGTTATTTCCTTAGGGGGGATTGTGCAATATCCATATTCGCAATATTTATATATATTAATATTTTTACTTTTTAAATATGTCGTAAGTTACAGAATGTATTAAAACCATGAACTTTGTACACGGAAAAAACTGTATAATAAATATTACTATGTTATTTGAGGTAATTGAGAGAAAAAAATTGTAATACGCAATGAATTTTTTATGAAAATATAGTAAACTGTAATGTTATATATTATAAATTAGATAGATAGATAGTTTTTATTAATTTGTTAGATCGTATAGAATTATATAAAAGAAGTAAGATACAAATATGTTATGTTTATAAAAAAACAACACGTCTAATACGCATCGATTCAAAAAAATAAAAAACCATTATTTTTATATTTATTTTATATAAATTCTTGGAAACTGTAATCGGCTTTTCCTTCAAGGAATATTTTAATTGTATCTTCAATTTCTTTCTTGTCAGATTTTCAATATCTTCTGGTAATTGGGTATTTATTCAGCAGTGGCGTACCGTAGGTTTCTCCCCCCCCCCCCCCCCTCCATTTGCATTATATGCTAAATATGAAAATTCAAGACTTTTTTTCAATTTGCCGCTAGCAATCCTCAATTCTGCCTCCCGGGGCATATGACCCCCACCCCCCCAACGGCACGCTTCTGATATTCTGATCTTATTGTTTATAGGACTTTTTTAAATTAATGATAAGATATTGTAAGCTCTTTATGTTCAAGAAATCATATACTTTTTGAAAGCTTATTTCTGTTCTTATATATATAAGCTATATAGTAAACAATTCTGAAATCTAGATAAATATTAAAAATAAATTCTTGTCATATGATGAATAATCTTAACAGAATAAATGACGTTTGCAGTAATGACGTCATTGCATTGTTTAACTTATTGTTTTAGCCTAGCCACAGATTGTATATTTACGTCATATAGATTAGAAACTTAAATACAAGTGTGCTTTTCTTAGAAAATACAATTCTTAACAATTATTCTGTTATACTGAAGTTAGTTTTTACTTTTAAGTGTATAATTATTAAAATATTTAAATGTACATGTGTAAATTAAATTTTTAATACATTAAATGCTTTTTATACTAATCGAATTTTTTCGACAGTACACATACATACATATATATGAAATATAATTAATTAAAGTGAATATTTGTAAATTAAATTAAAGTAAGAGGTACACACCTTTATTTTACGTATCATTCGTCACATATGTGTTATGAATATTAATAATAAAACTATCAAACGTTTAATTTATCTTTAATTTTTTATTTTAAAATGTTATTTATGGTATTATAATTAATTAGGGGTGAGTCCATAGAAGGAATTTTATAAGTTTATGCTAATCAAAACGATATTTTTGATATTAATATCAATTTTTATTAACTTCACTATGTTAAATGGAGAATTTTGCACACTTGTTATAAGATTTGTAAAATACTCATCAGTACCTGTAACGGGCGTTACAAATTTCGGAAGACTATTTACTACTAATTGTAAGTTATTTAATCAGGTAAATCTGCAAAATCTCTTATTTCATTTATGTGTTTTTTTGTATACTGTGACTTTATTAATATATATATAAACATAAAAATGAAGCTAAATTGTATGTTAATCTATTTTTAATAATTTTTGATAAGTGTAACGGGTGTTACACACAATTGATATAGATAATTTTTACTTCATTGCTTGGAGTTGTTAAATGTTATGTGATTTTAAAAATAATATGTGATAATGAAAAAAGTGTTCTTTCTTATTGTTTCTTACCATTTAGGCGTCAATTTATTAAGAAGTGAACATTTTAAGCAAAAAATAAATAAAACAAAAAAGTCAGTAAAAGTAGCGGTTAGTCTTCACGTTATAATAATTTACCAAGTTTTGTTAAATTACGTAAATTGTTTATAAAACTCAGGGCTTCGAACCGGAACTGAACCGAAAGCCGGAAAAACGTTAACAAGAACCGGAACAGAACCGAAATAAAAATATCGGTTTTTACGGTTCAGTACATGTTAAAATACGTGCGTTAACATGATCTTATTTCCCACTTCAATTGTCGTTCGGACTATCATACAAGTACCATAAAATATTTTTAATTATGGTAGACAAATTCTTTTTAATACAAATAATTTTTTGTTTGAATTTATCACTCGGAGCTGAACCGAAAAAACCGTTATTTTTTGCGAAACGAAAACCGAAACGAAAAAAATAACGGTTCGAAGCCCTGATAAAACTTGAGTATATCTGGTCTACTCGTAATTTAGGGACAGATTGGTTTATGGGAAAAATGTAATGCGCATTGAAAATGTAGTAAAAATGCATAGTAATTTTAACTAAAGGAAATATCAAATTTTTTCCGTGTGTAGATGTTATAAAACACATTAATTTGTATCCAATATAATTAACTTGTTTGTGGAAATCAACCACAAACTTAAAATCAATAATGCGGCACATGGAACTATTAGTTTAATTAAAATGTGAAATATGAATTTCAAACGTGCTTGTTAATATTATTGGTATAAACTATAAAATTGATATTCCTCGAATTACGCGGATTTGTATTAGTATGCGGTCGCGATAATGGATTGCATACCGTAGGTACTCGATGTTTAAGCTTTCATACAAGTGCTAATGTTTAAAATGTTTAAAGGGCTTCATGCGAGACTAAACGTAAATGTTTGTAAAACAATACTGGCTTTTTTCCAAGTCGATTTAATATTTTACTCTATCTATCTATAAAAGTTTTAACCGGTTTAGTTTTATAAAACACTATTGATTCACACTTGTATGTGTTTCAAAGTCGGTTAATAACCGCGCGACTGGCAACTATAACAAAAAACTTAAAAATAAAACTGATTTTAAAAAAATACTGAACAATATATAATAATTAAATTTCACAGTTTTTGAAGTCGTTTTTTTTTTCTCTTTTGGTTTTTCTTTTTTGGTCAGATTCTGATAAAATATATATGGGACCACCTCAAACGAACAAAAAATCGTGCATATTTGTCGGAGTTATGCCCGAACAAAAAAATTCGAATTGAGAACTTCCTCCTTTTTTTGAAATCGGTTAAAAAACATTTTTATAATAAACTATCAACTATATATTTTCATTGATGCAGGCCTGCCCTAATTAAATTCTAGAATCGCTCTCTAACAGTGAAATTCAGTAGTTTTCGTATCAAGTGAGAACAAATAAATTGATAGACAATCAAAATTTTATATTGCCTATAAAATGATATGTATATATATAGACTATAAAATAATCTAGTCCTATGGCAAAAGCTGATATGTACATATATCACTTTTTCAAATACTTCAGGAGAAGAAAATTAAAGTTTGCTAGATATATCGCGATAAGGTACTGGCACCAGTGTTGGCTCCTTTAAGAGAAAGATATACATGAACTCATATTACTAATAAAACAAGTACCTCTTTATTAAATCAATTTAATTACCAAAGTCCGCAAATATAGTTTATTTTTTAAATTATAGTATTTTTTTTCGTTGATATTTTTTCTCTAGTAATAGAAAAGTAAAGGCATCCAGTGATGGACACTTGCTAATGATTACAAAATGATAAGTACTACAACACAAAAGTTATACAATAAATTGTTAATTTTGAAACAATGTAAAGCAGATGCTATGATAATATAATAATTAATAAATAGATTACACTAATAATTAGTTTAAATGTCCACCATTTTGATACTCATTGGCCAATTGTCATCAAAATAAGCTGTTTTACAGTTAAGTGTCTATAGATTATGATACAGTAATCAAATATCAATAAATATTTCTAATTTAGTATATTTAATTAAATAAGAATCCAACACTGGGGTATGATCCAAGATTGGTGCCAGTACCTTATTTAACATTAATAGAGTTTGTCCTTATTCACTCACTGACTCATCAATGCAAAACCCAAGCCTTTGGACGTAAAAAATATGACATTTAACGGATTACTTCCTTTTATAAGCACTTTCTCAGAAAGGATTTTTCGAAATTCTGTGAATTTCAGGCAAAATACTCTTTATTAAAATAAAAATTTAATTTAAATTAATCTCGTTTTGCAAATATTTACTAAAGTATCGTGTGAAGCCATATTCTTAAAAAGTTTAAAAAAACATTCAATATTAACCGTGAAAGTCGGTACCTTAAATAACAATTCCTTTTTTTGCCTATTTTTTCATTTCGTTAAAAAAATTTTAATCGAATCGTAATTTCGAGTGTTTGTTTTGGATTATATTTATTATTTGTTCTTTACAATATAACGTAAATAATTTGAACAGTCCTCGAAGAATTGTCATAGAAAGATTTAATCTTTAATGTAGTATAGGAATCGAAAAATATATATAGCAATAGTTATTGAAGCAAATGCAATTACAGTCATGTATGTATTTGTATATAGACTGCAGACAGTTTGCAACTGTATGTGAAGTGTTTTCATTTACAGTAACATTTCAAATTCAGCTTTTATGTATTATACGTATGTGCAGTACATACGTTCATACATCCGTCGATATGTTATGTTAAATAATTTGTTTTATTCTAAAAAGAACATATATATAGAAATAGCTATGAACATTGTATAAAGTTACAATAAAACATTTAATTAAATTATTTTTCAAACTACTTTATATATCAATTACATTTACATTTATGTAGTTATTTTTTAAATTTAATCAATTGGTATTAATTATGAAAATCTGCTGCAGCATGCTATACATTTTCACAAATATCTTTAATAACTAACGATTCAAAATTTTGTGATTTAAGGGGGCAGACCCAGTTGGGACTTTTTTTTTAGAGGGGTCCAAAAAAAAAAAGTGTTTTGCCGTGATCACTGCTGCTCGTCACTAGATTATCATTAATGGATAGGTTAGGTTTAGGTATATTTGTGTAAATTTCACGATGTCGGAAAATTTAAATTTGTGGGCATGTTGAATATTTTAGGTCACTATAATTTTGAGTAACGCCGGGTCCAATGCGCTAGTCCTTAATCCTTAATATATATAAAGCTTAACGTCTGTCTGTCCGTTAGTGCGCTTATTACTCGAGAACCACTTATCCGATTTACGTGGTTTCTTTTTTAATTCATATGTACATTCTCTGGCCAGGTTATAGGCTAAAGCAGTGACGATAATAGTAAATCAAGTCGGAAAAAATTTTGCCGTCGGCGCGGTGTTTTGCAATACACTGCCTAAACCGTTCAATATTGAACAAAATAATGTATTAAAGAATTGTGTAGAATCAAAAGATCTATAATAAACTCCGCGACACCATATATCTAACTTTTGTAATTAAGCCACAATGACTGTTTTTATGTTACAAAGAAAATTAAAAATATTTGGGTTCTGTTTACGTAGACTTATGACCTGCAAAACATTAATTGTTGTCGAAATAAATGATTTCATCGTCATAAGTACTTAATGTAGATATAATTTGCCCTTTACAACATCCAATTTGGTCGTATAGTTTAGAAAATATCGAAATATATGTTATACGTGAACATATTATTCGTGCGATGGTTGATTGTCAATTGTTTATTTTATTTTCAATAATTAACTTTTAAATTTAAATAGAACAAAAATTATTTTGACTTTTTGTTTGGTTTTTATTAAAAAAAAAACTAATCGTGTTTTACTTAATTCTACTATGTATTTTTTAAATCCTAAACAATAATTCCGTAGTCCACGCAAACGAAGCCGCGCGGGCCCAGCTAGTATTAAATAAACGTGAGTAGATATACATAAGTGACACCTCACATATTACATCATTATCTGTCGTGATATTTTCTTCATCACCCATGGTCCATTAATCCTGCTGTCATCCTGTATATCATCTCTCTCCGTTGGATCGAAAGAACATGGTTTGACAATATTATATATCGGTCCAATATCCGTTTCTCTTGAAACATATATTCCTATTTGTATCATATCCGCAGGATGTCTACAGGAAATCCTGTATCCATGTATTTAAGGTTGTTATCACATATTTTTTTCGTAAAATATATAAAATGGCGCTATTATGATATTATGAAGCATTTATAAGAATATAAAGATTTTTATTTTACTTTTATAATGCATTTCAAACTGCGTGAAATATAAAAATATTTTATTTTATTTTAAAAGTTATTATGCAATAAATATGTGTATGCTAATTATAATTAATGTAATCTGAGTCACGTTTTTCTCGATTATTATTGTTACACTTATAAATCTCTATAGAAAAGTCATATTTATTAATAACTATGTTTATACAGGGTTAGTGAAAATGTATTTACAAAAATGTTTTTTTAAATCATAAAAATACATTTTGTCTTTGCGAATTTAATACAAAAATGAATTTTACTAAATACTGCATTAAATATATATGTACTACTAGAAAAACGGAGAAACTGTGGTTTCTAGTCACTTAAACTAAAAATATACACTTTAACCACAATAAAACAATGTCACTCGACACGTGTTTCGACTTCACAAGAAGTCCTCATCAGGAGCCTAACAGTTACTAACAGTTCCAGTCTGGATGAGGACTTCTTGTGAAGTCGAAACACGTCTCGAGTGACATTGTTTTATTGTGGTTAAGGTGTATATTTTTAGTTTAAGTAAATATATATGTATTTAGTATGATTCAATTTTCGATATTAAGTCTCCCACAGACCGAAGCGAAATATTCGCTGCGACTGCGAATAATTCGTGTACTACGAATAATTTTCGTGTTCAGTCCGGCGCGGCGCGGCAGAGAGTGCGTTTTTTCAGCGTTTTTATTCACCGGAAATTTAAAACGCGTTCGACAGCGTTTTATTCGCTGACGCACTTTTTTGAAGATGTAATTTGTTAGAAGTCATCTTATTCAATGGTGGGCTAAGAAAAGTTATTTATTTTTTATATTTTATATCTTTATTATAAAATAATGACCTAAAAAAGTTCCATAGTAAATAAAACAATTATCTAATATTTTTAAAATATACATAAGTTTATCTACAAAATAATTAATATTTAAAAAATTTTAAGTATAACATTACAACTACAATTTTAATCAAAATATTACCTATTCTACGTCAGTGTCAAATAGCATCGAATAGTGCGTGTATAAGAAAAATTAAAGACTTGATAAAATAAACGCGCCGCGTCGGTGTTAACAGACTTGCGAATTCCGCAACGAACGCGTTTTTATCCGCGCTGCAGCCGCTCGAGTGTTTTGCCTTTATCGATAATGTGAGATCGTAACCATTTTTTGTAGAACACTTATTTCAATTTAGTTTTCTTTGAAAAATTAGATTAACGATATCAACAAAAGTCTATATACTTGAAATATTTAAATCGCTCTCCTGAAAACTCACATTTTTGCAGTTATCATGTATTTTATATAAGTGTAAAGAGAGAGAAATATATGATACCACAAATGACCTATAGCTTTATCCATAGGCGCCGACTCAATCATAGAGGGGGGGAGATGTTTGTTTAAAATGATCACAATGAAATTTTTCATAAAGAAAATTAATGTTTGAAATCTCAATTTTATGATTATTTTGATTTTATTATATTATAAATTAAATTTTAAAATCTATTTGATACACGGAATTTTACTTTTTAGTTAAAAGTATGTTTATTATATAGAAAATTACGTGAAAATTTAAAATTTTCAAATCGCAGATATGTGTCTCAAACCATTCTCAAAAGTTGTTTGTTTTTTTGAGAAAAATAACCGTAACTTTTGAACCAATGAATTTTAGCTGGCGAATTTGAAGTCAACGTGTTAAAATTGAAACATTTGAAAATTGAAAACATTCCAATAAAATGTCAGTTTTTTTGTCTAATTTTAAAGTATTATACATGTCACTTGATTTTGACACGCTGTATTCAACTTTTCACGTCATTTTCTATACTTTTAACGAAATCAAAAACACACCAAAATTTGGGGTGATATTTTGTGCATCAAACTTCGATTTGTCACAGAAATATGTATTAACTTATTTAAATCACATGTATTTATTATATTGGCCTGCGCCTATGGGAAAAAATGAAAAGTCGGCGCCTAAGACATTTGTTACGTGACGTCATAAATTTGTATTCATGAAAGAAGAAAAAAAAATGCACATTTCATCCGTTACATACTTTCGACTCACTCTGTATAATTTATGTACATATCTAAAAAATGATATAACTAGTAATTTTAACCTTAATTTGAAGTTGCAAACGTTATCTTATAAAAATACAAAGTAAGTGTATTAAAACAATTTATCAAGACGAATTTATTCGATAAATGTATGTATCTATCTATCTTATAAAACATGTTACATAATATCCTTTGACAATACACATGTGTATGTGGCCTACACATTTCTACTGTTATCATTAAATGTATGAATGTATATTTGTCATAAAGCTTCTGTTTACGTTATTTTCTTATGATTATTGTAATATAGGCAGCTTATAACGTAACTTTGAGGATTTTCTTGGAATCAAGCTTCCACGTAAAGGATCAAAGGAGTACAATGTTTTATATAGAACGTATACTATTGAGATTAAAACAATACATTTGTAGAAACAGGACCGTAATCAGTTGATATTTTGTTATTTATGAATTCAGAGTACAAAAATATGGACTTAAGTGCAATTATTAGTACTTAAGTACAAAGAAGTTTTAAAATGTTAACGTTTGATAAAAAAACTTAAACTTAAATATAATGTATTGACTTTAAGATATGTGACTCGAAAATTTCACAGGTATAACTAATTAGTTTAGGATCGGGTAAAGGACATTAATTAATACCAATTTTTATTGAAAAATATGAGCCTCTATGTGACGACCAGAAAAAATATTTTTCTCTATTATCCATCGAAATTTCGGGATAGGTTATCGGAAAAAAATATGTAGCTATGGTTGTGCGTAGCCGTTTTTATTTTCACAAAATGGCGGCGGTTTGAAATTTTGTTCATTTTTAACACCTTTTATTTAATTTAAGCGCTCTTAAAAAATAGTATTTATCAAAATTTCAAAATACGGCTACGCACAGACTTAGCCACTGCAATTAAAAAAATTAATCGGTTCATCAGTTTTTGAGGAATCGCTGGAACAAGGTCGAAAAAGGTTATTTCGAGAAAAACGCATTTAAAGTTTTCTGAGGGTAATAATACCTGGTTTCACTAAATTGACTGAAACTCAAGCATTTTTTCCGTCATAATGGCTCCCTCAAATAAATTAAAATTATATGTGTATATCTCACAAGTATAAAAATATAATTTTGACCCCTCACTGATTACGTCCCTGCTTGAGTTAAAATTGAAGAATATGAGTTAGAATACAATATCGTATATATGGTGAAAAGGTACAGATAGGTACGAATTGCGAAATATTAATAGATGTATTGTATAGATATTTAGAAATTAGAACAAAATGGCGGCCTCACACATATAGAGTGCAAATTTAGAATATCACATTCAACGTTACATGTCTATTTGTATTTTTATAATTAAATTAATTATTTTTAACATTCTTCTCATAATTTAAATTTAATGACGTCTAACTTTGTAGTTCTGAAATCAATTTTAAAATATTTTCCTACAGTTTCCAATCAATTGTATAAATGTAAGTATGTAAAGGGGGGGGAGACATTAATTTTTTTTTACTTTCAGATTCTACAATAACCTCTTCCACTCACAGCTGCCAAATTGAAATATTTTATTATATATTGGAAATTGTAGAAGAATATTTGAAAATAATCAATTTCCGTCATGAAATGACGTTGTCAGCTCTAAGTCTCTCGTTTCCTGAAAACTGAAACGTTGTCTGTGTATTTTTGCTATTGGAAATAAGATTTGAATATTATAAATTGTAGATACCTATTATAAAATATAATGAGATTCTGATTTGAGAAAAATTTTCAATGATGTAGAAATATGTATGTATTAAGAATTCAGACACAGTACCGGCTTTAGCGTGGGTGGGGGGGGGGGGGGGAACTGGACGACCAAAAGTGATTTTTTGTTTCAAATTAGGCAGATTTTTTTATCTTTATATTCAAAAATTGCTAAAAATATACTACAATGTTAATAAAAATATATTTTTTTAAGAAAAAAGCGACTACACTAGGTTAAAGGTTAAAGGTTGATGTTTATTTTTTCAAACAAATACTTTTTTAAATTCTTGTAAAAATTATCAGTTTTTATTGATACGAAAAGATCGAAAATTAAAATTTAAAATTAATTCGTATTGTTTTTGATTAATAAAATTGTATCATTTAAAAAATATATTTATTTAATTACTAGAGTAAAGAATTATATTTTTAATGATCGACTTGATGAACCGATTGTCTCGTGCGTGTTGGGGGGGGGGGGGGGTAAATCTCACCCAGGACGCCAGACTTGCTAAGGCCGGCTCTAGCTATTTAGACGAGTTATGTATCGAACAGTGGCGAGGCGTGAAATTTTTAATAAGGAAAGCATATTTTGTCAAAATGTTTCATAAAAATAAATAAGTACGTAATAACCGTTTTAACAATGGGTTTATCGAAACCTCCCCCTCCTATTAACAAAAAAAAACTAGTTATAAAACACTTTAAGTTCAAGCTTTTACTTATTTTCTTGTATTTTAGTCGATATTTCTATGACGAGTTGAAGTTCACTGCAGGAAATTTCACTAAAAAATTTTGAATTTTTGATTTCGTTAAAAGTATGTTTATTGTATAGAAAATGACGTGAAAAGTTGAACTGTTCAAACCGCAGGTCTGTATCTCAAACCGTTCTCGAGATATAGCCTCTCAAAGTTTTAGTTTTTTCGAATTTTTGGAGAAAAAAGGCCATAACTTTTGAACGCGTGGTCGGAATTGATTTTAGTTGACGGATTTGAAATCAGCGTGTCAAAATCTATATAATGACATGTATAATACTTTAAAATCCAACGAAAAAATTTTGGCCAAAAATCGACATTTTTTTAAGGTATACCCCTTTGAATTTTTTCGATTTTTCGTGAAATTTTTTTTGTCGAGTTTTAAGGTATTATACATGTCATTATATAGATTTTGACACGCTGATTCCAAATCCGTTAACTAAAATCAATTCCGACTACGCGTTCAAAAGTTAGAGCCATTTTTCTTCAAAATTTTGAAAAAACTGAAACTTTGAGAGGCTATATCTCGAGAACGGTTTGAGATACAGACCTGCGGTTTGAACAGTTCAACTTTTCACGTCATTTTCTATACAATAAACATACTTTTAACGAAATCAAAAATTCGAAATTTTTTAGTGAAATTTCCTGCAGTGAACTTCAACTCGTCATAAAAATATCGACTAAAATACAAGAAAATAAGACGTAGAGGTATTATAGTTTTATAATTGATTAATGTAAATTAATATTAAATGCTTTTTTGGTTAAAATGTTTGATTTGTGCATAAAGATGAATATTCTAATACTATTTTTATATTATTTATTAACCGAAAACACAGGTTTGTATTATTTTGCCGATAAAGTAAGGGAAGCACTGCTTCCCCTGCTTCCATGGACGCTTCGCCACTGGTATCGAAATAGTTTAATCGAATCAATAATTTAAATGACTGAGTATATTTAGGAAGTTTAACGTAAATCTGACAAATACAAATTATAGCAACTATTTAATCATGAATAGACCGGTTAATCGTTTTCAAACTATTGTGAATAGATTTTGTGAAGCAAAACCTGGTTTTCTCTTCATCACTGAACGCGGGTACATGTGTGTGAACTGGGAAACCGGATATTGAGTAGAAGTCATAAAAAATAGTTTACTTTATGTCCGGTATTATAAAGGAGCTACCAAATTTGCTAGCTAGCAAGCATTTTCAAATGAGATATCAAACTTATATGACAGTTCTTTTAGAGTTTGTTGAAGACTTTGATAAGTTTCGCGCACGCGTTGTAGGTAAATGCCAACGGTATTAAAACAACAGTGGTGATATTAGGAAAATTATTTTGTACGGTCAAAGATGCCAACTGTGTTACAATTAGTTGAAGTGTGACTGCTCTAAATTCCATAGATATTAGTACAGAATTAATACCCCATTTGAAAGTGCTTGCTAGCTAGCAAATTTTGCTAGTTCATTTATAATACCGGACATTAATGTACCTGTATTGCATTTGCAATAATAATTGTTTTTACGGTCGATACATAAGAGTTGCTTTTATAAACGATAAAATTAAGATGTAGGTAGACTACCTCTTAATTCTCTCTTAAAGTATAGCAATTACCTCTCTCACTAAACGTATAATTTTCCTTTGGTCTGTTTCTTCATCATTAGGTTCTGATTCTGGTTTATATTTCGCTTGTGTAAATTGTGAGTGTAACTGTCACATAAGTATATATAATCATTGATTCTTAGTAATTTGTCAATCCACAAAAATAAAATAACGTATGAAATAAGAAATAAAGAGTAAATTAATAAGAATTTCTTTCTACTTAATCGATTTTTATTAAATTAAATAAATAAGTATCATTTTATTGTATAATTTTAAAATGCAAAACTTTCAAAAAAGTTGTATGAATTTAATTTTTGCTATTTTTAGAAAGTGTTTTTAAATATAGCTTTAAAACTAATCTACTGTATGAAACATACTGTATCTATTTAAAATAATCAAGAATTTGAACCAAAAAAAATGTCATACAAAAACAACATAAATTTAAAAAAAAAACAGTGAATTCATACATACAGCATAATTATCTACATATATGATATATTTACTTCCGAATATTAGTGATTCATAGACATGTGACAAGTAACTAGACCGTCATTACTTTTAACCCTTACTCTTATGACGAATATCAATGTGTGTTTAATAATTTTAGCTTTGGTGATTATTGGAACATAACATTGTTATCAGTTGACGTCTGTGTCTATATCGAGAAAGTTGCAAATTGAGGATGTATTTTGAAAAAAATATTACAAATATTAAAAGGTTAGTTTTTGTTTGAATTTTATATTATTTAATTTTTCTCCGGTTGAAATTAATAATTAATTTATTATTAATGGATTAAGTTCGTAAAAATAATATATTTATACTGTCGTAGTTTGCTTTAAAGCCAAATAATTATTAATTGTATAGGTCAGTAAAACAGTTGTTTGTAAATAATAAAAATAAGAGCAAAAAAGATATTCCTGTTTGTTGAATCTAATTTTTAATTTATTATTTGGCATCCATATTAAAAAAATAACCACAAATAATCTTATGTGTATTTATAATAGTTAATAGACAGACGTTTTTAATTATCTTTTCAACATAAAGTATTATAAAATTTGCAGTTGTTTATGTAAAATAATTATCTCGAGGACAGTCGTTTGGGTTAAATTTTATATTATTTATAAAGTATATCTATCAGAAATATAAATGCAATTAAGGAATGAAAGTGGACTAAAAAAATAGCATGTGTTCTTTTTTTATTAAAAACGTGTTTCATTTTTTACACATACTTGTATATCATTTGATAACATATGTACAAACTGTACTTAACAGAACATTTGAAATAGAATATGAAATGTAACAGTTATATAAAAATATAATAAATAAAAATCGCACTTGAAAATACATATTTAAATTTTAATTGATATAAATCTATAAATAATTTTTAATGAATATAGTTAAAAAAAGAACCTGACTATAAGTAATTTTCTTAATTGTTTCTGTTTAGTTTAACCGAAAATAAATTTATTACAAGGGGAGTTTAATAATTATTGAAAAATAATTAAGCACCTTGACCTGAAATATTTAGGTAAAATATAGACATAGTTATCTATTATTATACATATTTCTTTTTAGGTCACACAACTAAAATAGCAATAAAATATATTTTATACCTGGTCCATTAATTTATTGACCTTCAGAACTGAACGAAAATTGTATATAGTAGATACGAGAATACTTCTGGTTTTCCTGTAAAATGTTTCGACAAAATTTCGCTCGTGTATTAGAACTTTAATGATTTCTTTATCTATCTCCTTTTATTTCATAATGTATTATAAAAATATCTCCCTTGGGAACCACGAGACTTTCTTACACGAAATCCTAACAACATTCTTATTTTATTAAAACATTTCTGACAAACTAATAAGATAAAATAAAATGGACGTTTTCTTCCCAGACAAAAATTAATCTTTTGTCGTATTTGAGTTACAGCGCTTACAGACCGACAGACAGACACACAGACATCATGACGAAAATAGATAGATAATTCCATCAAAATCCGGATTTTGAAAAATCGGCTTCGCTATACTTACTTATACTATTGTATATTTCATATACATGGTATAAGAAAATAAAAACATACCAAATAGAAAACTTGGTAAGCCTGTTTATTATATCGAGTTCGCATCTCCATCTCACCTTTCGCCACGGCCCTGACTGTTAGTATATATTAAAAAAAGGAACAAGGACGATTACAGATAAATGATTCTATTGATTTTTTTCAATAGTGTTACAAGCGAAACTTGGTCTCACTGAAACAGTCTCGCTTTTACCGGCAAATATTCAACACAGTTCATTGTTAATTACATAGCATACGGCTTTATACCCGTAATAGGACATATGATGAATGAACGCATAGTATACAGGCTGTCCGAGAACTCACTTACCACTTGATAGTTTTTTGCGTTGACAAAATGGGAGCGTTCATGTCTGATCAAAAAACGAAATAACGAGTTTTGATTGGTTGATTCATGGAATTTCTGGTGGAATGTACCAGAAATTAAAAGAATGTAATTTTTTAAGCATGTAAGGAAGTGAGAAAGAAGTAACCAGAAAGAGATAGAAACTAGTGGTGACCAGGCTAACCAAAGAACTTGTATGTTCACTTCATGTTGAGCGTTTCTGCCAGAACACTAGTTTCTATCTCTTTCTGGTTACTTCTTTCTCACTTTCACACACGTATAAAAAACGACATTCTTTTAATTTCTGGTACATTCCACTAGAAATTCCATGAATCAACCAATCAAATATTAATATTAAGTATTCTTTTTTTCGATTAAGTACTTGGGCATTTATCAATTTTTGAATATTTTTCTGACTTATAAAATTAAAATTTTAAGAACCCCTGGTACATTTAACAACAAAACGTGCTTTTCATATCTGCATACGATATAGTTTTATGTGTAAAACTTGGCAGATATATAACTTGGCATTGAATACTCTAGTTTAGTGACTTAAAACAAAATGTGTGCAGATTTTTCGTTTGTAAAGAATAACATGTTGTGACTGGCTTGCTGAAAATTGGTGGAATGTCAACTATTTTTGAAAAACAATCATTGCAATCGCATTGCATGACCATTAGGCAATTACTGGTAAAATAAATTAAATATTCACTTTACTGTTTTATGATTCAACACAGGTTATTTCAGACATTAGGTAATATTGTTGAACCCTTTCTCTGCTGAGTAGTTAAGCCACATTGTTGAGAGTGTTAACCGAGAAATTTCCATGAAAATGTAACGTGTATGTACAGAGCTCTTGTTATCACATTAAATATTCGTTTGATTTTTATGTTCTCTTAAAAGCAGAAGCATGCTTGACAAAGTAAAAAAAATTATCCTTTTTCTGACTACAGCTCATTGTTACGGTTACTCAATTTTTATTCGAAAAATCGATTGAATCTGTTTAATTTCTTTGACTACATAGTTATCTATATAAAGATATAGTAGACAAGTTTGAATGAAATTGTACATAAAATGCGAGGGAAATTTATGACAATAAACTATATTTGACGTCCGTTTTTATAGTTATTTGCTTGCTATATAACAAACGTTTGTTCTAGCAATAAAACTGCTTTTTCATAGATACTATACTAAACACAAGAGTCATTTATTATTGTAAATATAAAGTGAAGCCAACGATTTAAAAAACACATTCGTAATAGTTTATTTCCATCGAGGTTTTCATTTGTATTCTAAGTATTTTGTAGGCATGCTGTATGTTCATATTAACAGTACATACATGCCTTTTACAATATTTACGTGATTATTTTTACAAACATATTACTGTTGGCTTACAGTGTATAGTTCGTCTATTGCTATTGGCTATTCCAATCTTATTTCAATGTATTTCCGTTCATAACGAGATTAAAAATAAGCAATAAAGTTTTACAATAGATATTTTCTGGGTGCATAAAAGTCTCTGTACTTGTTCTAGTTTTTTGCAAGAGTTTCTTTATTCCAGTTATAGAACTGTATTTAATTAATGTTAATTAAAAATGTCAGAGAAGTACAGTTATCTGTTTTCTAGATAACTTTTATCAACTTGAGTTTATTAAAATATTATATTTGATTATCTATTTGAAAATATAGATTAATGTGTAATTTTATTATTATGTACTTCATTATACAAACACCTAGTTGAAATTCGAATCTGAAAAAATATTCAGTCAAAACGTGTTTTAAAAATTAAATGTAAATCTTTTAATAACTCTGACAGAAGTTTATTTTATTCTTAGAAAAATTCGTCTAGGAAAGAAAAAAAAGATATTGTTGTTATTGAAAATATGCCAAATTCGATTTTGTCTTTTAGGTATTTATTCGAATAGTTAGTTTGGAACAGTTTCAAATAAAAACGACAGTGAAAAACGGATAAATATATACAGAACAAATAGCTAATGAAAAGGTGTGTTTTATATGTAGATTATATTCGTTTATAGACATATGTATCTCGTATGTACCCACTATTTTTGTCGGTATGAAAACTAACCTCAAACGTATTGTCGATTCGAAATTGTTTATAGCTTGATTGTTAAATTGTTTAAAGATTCTGTTAAACAATACACAGGTACTATATTTTTATTCATAAAACTTTCAAATTGACTACTTTTACTGTAATTAGATCAACTGAATTGTATTTATATTAATTTAAATTAAAAATAAATACATTATTTATTTATTTTTACTTTGATGCGGGATTTAATGTAGGTATACCTTCATAAAAAATGTAAGTACTGTCATAAATTTCCCCTTATGTGTGCATTAAAAATGATTGTATATATTAAAAAAAATTAAAAACATTGTTTTGGCAGATATAATTTATTTGTAATTAACATTCTATAAATAAATTTTCATACTAAGAAAGTAGAACATAAGTGGTGTTTCAACTGTGATTGTAATTTTAAAACATGCGGCCTTTTTTTAAACGTACGTTAATCGAATATTATTATTTATTTTATTAAAAACCATCATTTATCGTACACTTTGATTACTTTAATTGAAAATGTAATTTCTAAAAATGTTGTGTTGAGAGATTTATTATGTGAAAAGATCTAATATAAATTTATTAATAAAAATAAAACTAGTAAAGTAACTTCACGTAGAGAAAAAATACAAATATACAAATCTGGTGGAGAAATATTCTAATATAACAATCTGAAAATTACAGTGTATAAATAATTGTAGATACTATTAATGTGATGATAATTGATTACAAGTAATAATAATAATATTTTTTTATGTTTCAGGTTAGTCAGCCAGTGTTAACATAGGGAAGATAAAAAAAAACACGGAAACACAATGGCGACGATTGATGGGCGCCCTGCACAATATGGCATTACGCTCAAACAGATGCGTGAGCTGATGGAACATCGGGGCAGAGAAGGAATAGCAAAAATAAACGAGTATGGTGGGGTACAAGAACTTTGTAAAAAACTATACACATCACCTAGTGAAGGTACGTACCTTTTGTAGTACCATTGTCATCTACGTGTCACATCTTATTTTTTATTTTAGGTTTGAGTGGCTCGCAAATTGACTTAGATCACAGAAGAGAAACGTTTGGTTCAAATTCAATTCCACCTAAGCCACCCAAGACGTTTTTACAACTTGTGTGGGAAGCTCTACAGGACATTACGCTTATCATTCTTGAAGTAGCGGCTATTGTTTCCCTCGGTCTTTCATTCTACCAGCCGGCCGATGATGATACAGGTAAGATTTACTTTGAACAAATATGTGAGATTTGTTTTTTCATTGAATTACAATTATATTTAAAATTGTAGCTAGCTTCGAAGATGACGAAACATCGCACGGCTGGATAGAAGGACTCGCCATCCTTATATCAGTTATAGTAGTGGTCATAGTGACGGCTTTCAATGATTATACAAAAGAACGGCAGTTCCGAGGTCTTCAAAATCGCATTGAAGGTGAACATAAATTTTCTGTGATCCGTCAAGGAGAGGTGAAACAGATTTCAGTTAGTGACATTGTCGTCGGTGACATATGCCAAATAAAATATGGAGATTTGTTACCGGCGGACGGTATTCTTATACAGAGTAACGATTTGAAGGTCAGTATTGTATTGTGAGAGTAGGAGAGTGTAGAATGTGTGTGTGTGAGAGTGTGAGATTGTGCCTTGTGCAGTATCTGACTGTGTCTGTTGTCTGCAGGTGGATGAGTCGTCTCTGACAGGCGAGTCTGACCACGTCAAAAAGGGGGAGGCATTTGATCCGATGGTCCTGTCGGGTACGCACGTCATGGAGGGCTCCGGGAAGATGATGGTGACTGCCGTAGGCGTTAACTCGCAAGCTGGCATCATCTTCACGCTGTTAGGAGCAGCTGTGGACGAACAAGAACAAGAAATTAAGAAAATGAAGAAAGGTACGTGTTGGCTGATGATTGTAAACAATTTATTCCTCGACAGTCTTAAAGCTCTTGACATATGAAAGTGAATGAAAGTACATATCAATGATTGCACTTTGAGGAAAACAAGCAGAGATTAGATTTAGCCAGTCTCTGTACTTTGTATTAATTTGTACTAGATTAGTGATTATTGATATGATTCATTGTATTGTAAAATACAATAGCAATTGATCTATTATGTTAAATAATGAAAGAGATAAAACCAAATGTAACTGATGACATTTATAAATTCTAGAAAGCTAAAATGAACCAAGTAAAAGCATAAACCGCTAAGGAATGAGGAAAATGAAATACTGTTGACTGAACTGCATGAACAATATAAGTAGTTTGCATTAAAGTACCTTTCACGAGCACTACTCTATTTCCTTCTATGATCGAGAAGAGCATTGTGTCTAGATGCGTGCAAGCCACGCCTCTAGACTGTCACATTCCCTGTATCTGTATGCCCCCGACAATGATATTTGAACTCGTTTAATATGTATGTTTTCCTTTGCATGTGTTTTTGTACTCCAGAACAAAAAAAGCAACAGAGAAAGAAGAAGTCGCTGACAGGTGACGTATAAGATTTATTTACTTAGTTTGCATGGTGTTGATTGTGTCCGGTGCTAGATTGATGGATGAGTGTGTCATACGCTAGCAGTGCGAGGTTTGCATGTGTTGACGGTGCGTCGGTCGACAGGTGAAGACGAGTCAACGGTGACCGGCAACAGCCATGTCAACTCTCCGGCGCCGCTGCCAAACAAGCATCCGAATGCAGACGTCATACCAGAGGAGCCGCCGGCCGAGGAGCACATTTCAGCGCCCATCGAGAGTCAGAAGAAGGAGAAGTCTGTGTTGCAGGCCAAGCTGACCAAACTCGCCATCCAGATTGGCTATGCGGGCTCAACAATCGCCGTGCTTACCGTGCTCATCCTCATCATCCAGTTCTGTATCAAAACCTTCGTCATTGAGGGAAAGCCCTGGAAGAACACGTATGCCAATGATCTCGTCAGGCATCTCATTATTGGTGTGACCGTCCTCGTCGTAGCCGTGCCCGAAGGTCTGCCACTCGCCGTAACACTGTCCCTCGCCTACAGCGTCAAGGTGAGTCGCTTTCTCTCATCCCCTTCTCTCTTCTTTGCACTCTTTGAACTTCTTGCTGTATAACTAAAATGGTTTATGATCACAACAATAAACTTAATGTGATACAATTACTCTTGATCAACATTATATTATACTCAAAGTATTAGGTTTTCTTCGTGATAGAATACCAACCAACTAAAAGTTACATCAATAAATAAAATGACCAAATAAAAACAGCAAACATAGAAACACAAAATATGTAAGTGACAGATTTCTAAAAGTAGTATTTTCTTTTTGATCAACAGAAAATGATGAAAGACAACAATTTAGTAAGACATTTGGATGCCTGCGAGACCATGGGCAATGCTACAGCCATCTGTTCTGACAAGACGGGCACTCTGACAACGAATCGAATGACTGTTGTACAATCATACATCTGTGAGAAACTCTGCAAAACTATGCCTAAGTTTTCCGACATTCCCTCACATGTAGGGAACTTCATCATTCAAGGAATCGCTGTCAACTCAGCATACACATCAAGAGTCATGGTAAGATATTTACGTATATGGTTGTAACATATTTCTTATCATATTACTATTTTATTAATCTTTCAGCCTGGTGAAGAACCAAACGAAATGGCCAAGCAAGTGGGAAACAAGACAGAATGCGCTTTGCTCGGCTTTATTCAGGGATTAAATAAAAACTATCAAACAATTCGAGACGACTATCCCGAAGAGACGTTTACTCGTGTGTATACTTTCAATTCTGTCCGCAAGTCCATGAGCACAGTGATACCTCGACAAGGTGGTGGTTTCAGGTTGTTCACTAAAGGTGCTTCGGAAATTGTTCTAAAGAAGTGAGTAATCAGTATTTTTAATTGTTTTCTATGTCATGTAATTTTCTAACATTAACCAACATAAAACTATTTTAAAATATATATCATACAACTATATATAGAATTTTTTATATATATTAATTTTATGTTTAACTGCAATTTTTTATTTATAAGAAAAAAATTGTTCCATTTTTAAATAATGCTTTTTGAGATATTTAAATTCCATTTGAATAAGTAGAAAAAAGATATACTAGATATTTTAAATATCAATAATGATTTTTTAATAGTATAATTAGTAAAATTAATTAAATAATTGCATCTATTTAAAATAACATTGATTTTCTTCTCAACTATAGTTGTGTTTGATACTAAAGTTTATTGACATTTCAGGTGTGCCTTCATTTATGGCCATGACGGTCATCTGGAGAAGTTCACCCGAGATATGCAGGAGAGACTGTTACACCAAGTTATAGAGCCAATGGCGTGCGACGGGCTCCGGACAATCAGCATTGCGTTCAGAGAGTTCGTCCCAGGCAAGGCGGAGATCAACCAAGTGCACATAGACAACGAGCCCAACTGGGAAGACGAGGACAACATCGTCAACAACCTGACCTGTCTGTGTGTTGTTGGTATAGAAGATCCGGTCAGACCGGAAGTGCCCGAAGCCATCCGCAGGTGTCAGAAAGCGGGCATCACGGTCCGCATGGTCACAGGAGATAACATAAATACTGCACGATCCATCGCCAGCAAGTGCGGTATCATCAAGCCTAACGAAGACTTCCTTATCCTCGAAGGGAAAGAGTTCAACAGACGCATTCGAGACAGCAGTGGAGAAGTAAGTATCTTAATTTAAATCATATTAAGTTCAAAATGCTAACAGTCTGAAGTTAGAAAGATAATAGACAAAAAACAAAATGTTAACAATATATTTTATCATTGTTTCAGGTTCAACAACATTTGTTAGACAAAGTTTGGCCAAAGTTAAGAGTACTGGCACGATCTTCACCGACTGACAAATATACTTTGGTTAAAGGTATTATTGACAGTAAAATAAGTGAAAATAGAGAAGTTGTGGCTGTGACAGGCGATGGCACAAATGACGGGCCTGCGTTGAAGAAAGCCGATGTAGGGTTCGCTATGGTAAGTACAATGCATGATTTGTCTAATTACATAGTTAATATAAAAATCATTTTTGTGCATAATTAACAGTTTTTTAATCATACAACTTTTTCTCAATTTGTGAAATAATAAATAAATAAATAAATTTGATGAATCAGTACACAAAAATATAAATTAAATTTGCAGAAAATGGAGGTGACATAAATTTACTTTTAAAAATTCCCTTCCTACATTTGCATGTAGCATTTCAGAACAGGGTTGTTTTTTTTTACTATGTAGTTCTTTATAGCATAAATTCTAACATATACAAAATTTTTAATTAGGTTTATTATTAAAATACTGACTTATTTCACGTAAAAAAAACAGTTGATTTATGTTACAGTAACATATACTGTACTTTTAGGTGGAATTTTTTAAATTAAATGTTATAAACTTTATATTGCATATTCATTATCATAATGATACCTGATTTTTATTTATACAAGTTTATAATTGTTATTTTCATCCCTATTTTTCTCATAGAGATGATATGACATAGAGAAAGTGAGACAGTTGAAAACAATAACTGTCGGTAGAAAGAGAAAGAAGAAATTGTGGACCTCTATCTATCTTTGTCAAACAATGCATGTTTTCATAGAGATGACAGTTCATATTTACAATTTGATTATCTATGTCAGTGGTTCTTAAACTAGGATCCGCAGAACTTTTGCCAGGGGTCCCTGAAACATATTTGGTATAAATTAGAATACTTTTACATTTCTATTTACCAATTATTAATTGGTATATAACGACCTTATTTGTTTTTCTGTCAGGAGGGGGTCCCTGAAAACTAATTGTTCAAAAGAGGGTCCCTAAACCACATAAGTTTAAGAACCGCTGATCTATGTGCTTTTTATTAACTATTAAAAATAAATTTATTAAATTTCTACCATACAAAAATTTTAGTATATACATAATCTTGATAGTTTTTTTAATTATATGTCATTATGCAAATAAGACTTACGAATGTGTCAAAAGACAAAGACAAAATTCACGAAATGTTGCTTTCTCTTATTATTTATGATTGGTGTCCACTTAAATAAAATGTTATGGTTGACTTTCTCTATGTCATATAATCTCTTTGATTTCACTACCATAGATGACAGATTAAAAAAAAAATTATATTTGCAATAGTCGCTTTATTGAAAAAGTTTTGAATTGTTATTGAGATATCTGTTTATATCAGGGCTTCGAACCGTTATTTTTTTCGTTTCGGTTTTCGTTCCGGTTCGAGTAAAAAAATATATTTCGGTTCGGTTCCGGTTTTCGTTCCGCAAAAATTAACGGGTTTTCCGTTTTTTTCGGTTTTCGGTTCAGCTCCGAGTGATTAAATAAAAAAAAAATTATTTGTATTAAAAAAAAAATTTCTACCATAATTTAGAATATTTTATGGTACTTGTATGATAGCCCGAACGACAATTGAAGTGGGAAATAAGATCATGTTAACGCGCGTATTTTAACATGTACTGAACCGTAAAAATCGATATTTTTATTTCGGTTCGAAGCCCTGGTTTATATCACTGGCGCGAATTTCGCGCGGGATGCGGGACTTAAATTGCTGAAAGGCCTACAAAATGCGGGACGAATGGTCAGCCTATATTCGGTTTGTAGCACTTGCTAACTAGGCGTAAATTGGATCTTGATAACAGTTAGATGATATTAAACATGCTAATAGAATTACATAAAGATGCATGAATTTGAGAATGATAAAACAAAAGTTTGGTATTTATAGGGCATAGCTGGTACAGATGTAGCCAAAGAAGCATCTGATATTATTTTGACAGACGACAATTTCAGTAGTATCGTAAAAGCTGTGATGTGGGGTAGAAACGTGTACGATAGTATCGCAAAGTTTCTGCAGTTTCAATTGACCGTGAACGTAGTAGCTGTTATTGTCGCATTTATAGGCGCGTGTGCTGTACAGGACAGTCCTCTGAAGGTATGTTTACATCAGTATTGCAGTGTCGAGAATCCTTACTAACCATCGTTGTCTTACAGGCCGTACAAATGTTATGGGTGAACTTGATTATGGACACATTAGCCTCATTAGCTCTCGCGACTGAATTACCTACAAGTGATTTACTGTTACGGAAACCGTACGGTAGGACAAAACCTCTGATATCTCGTACAATGATGAAAAATATTTTAGGCCAAGCCGTTTATCAACTGACGGTTATTTTTTCCCTGTTGTTTGTCGGTAAGTGTTGAGAAATACGACTCGGTTTTCCCGTACTGACTTGTTTTTCGCCCAGGTGATAAACTATTGGATATCGAAACCGGTAGAGGCGCTGAATTTGGTGCCGGTCCAACACAACATTTCACCGTTATCTTTAACTCGTTCGTGATGATGACGCTATTCAATGAATTCAACGCGAGAAAGATTCACGGCCAGAGAAACGTGTTCGAAGGGATCTTTACGAATCCTATATTCTATTCGATATGGATCGGGACTTGTCTATCTCAGGTAAGTGACGTTGGAAAGATGTGTAGGATGAGAGAGTGTGTGTCTGACGCGATTGGGGTTTTCAGGTGGTCATCGTCCAATACGGTAAGATGGCTTTCTCGACAAAGAGTCTGACGTTGGAGCAGTGGCTGTGGTGTCTGTTCTTTGGCGTCGGCACGCTGCTGTGGGGCCAGCTCGTGACGACCGTGCCGACTCGAAAGATACCAAAGATATTATCGTAAGTATATATGTAGCTTGGGTGGAGTGCGAGTGTGGCGCTAACGCGCGACTATTAATTGTTCAGGTGGGGCAGAGGGCACCCGGAGGAATACACGGAGGCGATCAACCTCGGGGAAGAGAAGTTCGACACTGACATGGAGAAGAAGCCGCGAGCGGGCCAGATCCTGTGGATTCGTGGCCTCACGAGGCTCCAAACGCAAGTAAGTGTTGTAGGCGAGTCAGTAGTGAGATTAATACGTAAGTGCGTTCTGATTCCGAGTCGCAGTCACAGGACGGTGGATAAGACCGAGCGGTACGAGAGAGCGTGTGGCGCGGGCGGTCGGAGCGGGCGAAGCACGCGCCGACCGCCCGTGCAGACAAGATGGTTTTTACGTAGTCGGTCGGACTAGGTACACGTCGGACTTAGGCGGACACGTTTGCATGCTCTCTCATGGTCTGTTGCTCTCTACACCCACCGGTCACCGGTCACCGGTCACCGGTGCCCGTCCGTAGTTGGCTGTGTTGTGTGCCGGGTCGCTGACGTGTGTGCCTTGTCGTTTATCTAGCCAGCCGAAGGTTCGATGAGAGAGACGGAAGTATAACCGGAGTTATGTGTCAGCCGACCGGAGCGGCTGCAGGCGCAGTCGACGCAAGTACGTAGAGCTCGTAGGGGCGGCGCGCGCGCGTGTCGCACTGCCGTGCTGCGCCCGCACGCGCGCCTCCCGCCCGCACACCGTTAGTTGAGTTGTGTCTGTACGTTGTGGTTGTGAACCCGTCCTCGACCCGTCTCGCTCGACACGTCCTGCTTGTCTTGGACCGCACTCTCTGTGTCTCTGTCGGTGTGGTTATGCGTGCACCCGCCAAACCCGCTCTACAACATGGCCAACCGAACAACCACGTACCGTAGCGGTGTAGAGTAGTACTCTAACCTAACCTCTTACTTGTCTCTCTCCTCTCTCGTTGTGTACCTACTTTGTACTCTTACAAACGCGTTCGATCTTAACCATTCAACTGTACGTCTTACAAGGTATGTACGTCTTATAATACGTTATAATATAAATATAAGATAATATACAATCTGCAGCATGATGTATTTGTATTTGAAGTGTCGATTTGAGACGTGATGCGTCACTGTGACACTGTCCGTCACGGCTCGTTTTTTTTTATAACTAATTGTAAACCTCATCGACAATCGTTCATTCTATATCATACTAATTTCATACTAATTACGTAACACACGCAGTTAAATGGTTAAATCGCAACCATCCTCTGACGTCCAACAGAAGGCTGATTGCTGGCTGATACAGTATCAGGTTACTCGACTCTCACAATCAGATGTGAATGAATTAAACATTACACCGAATGATTTTAACATATTATTATAATTATATTTATACATATATATTGTTTAAACAAGTTTTCTCTCTGTAATAATTTTGTCTGTCTTCCTTTCTATATATATACGTGGCTATTTGCACTGCTGATTGCTTTTTCCATGGCTTTAGATCTTCCTTCTATCCGCTAACCATTGGATGAGTTGTGTTGGAGATTTTAGCAGGCGGCGGAACGACAGCAGAATGTCTGTGTCTCTGAGAGAGTGGTTTCTGTTTCATCTGACTCTTGACTCTTCACCCATCGATGTTTCACATGTCACATACGGGATTGCCTTCAGCTTCATCACACACTTTGCTTATTACTTCTCTACCTCGATGTTTACCCGGCAGTCCCACTCTCTTTACTCTCTACTCTACTATCTACTCTCTTTGCTTCTCTATTTTCTTATTTCTTCCTCTACCCTCTGTTCTTTCTACACATGTATTTAGTGCACATTTATTACGTTTAATTATATGTTAGTGTTGTAGAATTACATATATTGTACGTATTTGTTATTCATACACACATTTATATATCAGGGCTCTACAATCAAATCAAACCATCATTGAATTTTCATTTTAAATATATTATATCATCCTAATGATTGAAAGTTATGAATTTTTGCCCACAATCGCAGTACGTTTACGAAAGAAATTAATTATTGATTTAAAATAATATTGATATTAATAAATTGGTAAAAGTATCTCTCTCAATACATTCAGAAAAAAACAATCAGATTTTTGATCACTAATTTAAATAAATAAATTACCCAATAATTGAATCAGTATCTGCCAAAATAATAACTTAATATGTCGACATGCTAAAATAATTACTTATACGTAGTAATCGATGAAGTTATTATTATGGTTGATAAGTCTATTATATTATGTACCTAGTAAATAAAGTTAGAAAGTATTGATTGTAGAACAATGATATGTGATGTGTACGCGGATGTGCACTAGATACGTGAGAGGAACGGGGAATGCAGTAGGAGTTAGGACGACGTTGATCGGAGGGGTGGGCGGGCACTCACGGAGACGTGGGTCGCTCGTACCGCCACCGTCCCACATCGGCGTTGTGTGTGTTTGCAGCTACGAGTAATCAGGGCATTCAAGAGCACGCTGGAGGACCTGGAGGAACGACGCTCGGTGCATAGTTTACACAGTTTACGCAGTTCGCGCAGCCACACGGGCGGTCCGTGGCCTCCGCGGCCGCTGTCGGACATCACATACATAGACGAGGACTGGACGAGACCGTCAGCGACTACTGCACCCGGGCCCGGATACCTGCACGTCTCCGCACCGCTGCAGTCCCATGCCCCGTCGTCCCTGGTCGTCCGGCAGCATGAGACCCGCATATAGTCTCCCCGATCCTTCCCGGCCGGTAGCCAACGCACGTAGGCTGTCTGCTCGCCGTCGCTCTGTCGTGTCCGTTCTCTGTTTGCGTACCGACGTATCAGCGCAGGTAGACTGCGGCACGCCACTGTACACTGTACACTGTCCACACGCCACACGCCACTCGACACGCACCCAAGGATACGTAAAACCATCGTTCGCACGGTCTTTGTGTCTGATTCCGCGTCGCATCGCTCGCTCGACCACACACTGGCACACTATTCGCCATAGTGCGTATCCGTTGCCCGTACCCCCGTAACCCGTAACCCGTACCCCGTGTTAGACACCACTTGTAAGTAGTACGCTACTCTGTCTGCGTGTGTGAATGTGAATACGAGCCTCATTGAGCCGCGAGCGACAACGGTCGCACCGATATAACGCTCCATACATCTTCCGTAGTTTCTCAGTAGTCATGTTGTGCTCTCATCACCACACCATTCTAAATGTGCACAATGCACACACTGCTATTGTGCTGATGCAGTTGTGGTTCAGGTTGAGGTTGTGAGGGCACAAGTGTTATGCCTTCTTCTACAAATCATCTGTTTCTTTCTAGGCGATTGACTTGACTGATACTATTAGAACTGTGTTATGACTATTATTATTATTATTATTATTATTATTACTACTGTATTATTATTATTATTATTATTACTATTACTACTACTTATTATTATTATTATTATTATTATCATTATTATTATTACTACTATTGTTTTGTTTGCCGAGACCACAGAATTTAGTTATGTTACAATGTTATGTCTCAGGCACCACTGTCTCTGTCGATATGTATGAAACAGCGCGAGATTCCCGACGTTGTTCGCCAGCGTTTGGGATCTCCGCAATAGTCGGATTGCTCTTAACGTATCCCTTTGTTACTTCTCTTGAAGGTGATAGGTGGTGAATTGCAAGAACGTTTGATTCCGGTCCCATACAGCAAGAGCTCCACTGACCAAGCTGTAAGCCGCTTTCCTACAATCTAGCTCTGCGCTCGCTGTGCTCAGTAACCGTCTAGACGCGTTCAGGGGCCCGTCAAACAAGCACACCGCAATCGTGTGGACGAGGCCCCTTTGCGCGTCTCACGCTAGCCGAATGGCTTTTAGTGTTTGCACTTACCTCCTTCTTACAACGAGTATTAACTGTATTACTGTACTGCTGTACTAGTCGCTAGTGCTAGTACTTATACTAGTTCTAGTTCTAGTTCTAGTACTGTTGTCAGTTGTCTGCCGCTTCCGTAGTTTGCTACTGTTTTATTTCATGTTTTGCATGCTGTGTGTTCAGTGTTCTCTGACCGATTTCTCACTCTAACTCTATGTAACTGTACTTTGTCTATTCTTTTGTCTGTCTGACTGACACTCACATTCACTATATATTATTACTACACACTTTGTACTCTATACTCTTTACTCTGTACCGTTCTAACTTATTTTCCAATCACTAGATCGATCAATCAGTCAGTCGGCATCATTTGCTCTATCATGAACCGATTCATTTTTTTACTGTGCTGTTTCTTATTTCTCACTCAATGTCAGACATCATTACGATACCTTGATCAATAACTTACTGATATAAATATAAATCGTTACGAATGTGTGGGTGTGCTGTTTGTGTATGAATGGCTGTGGTTTTTTTTTTATTATTAAATTGCTGTAGATGTTCTGTCAGCAGCGTTGCGCGAGCTGTATTCAGGTGAAGCCATGCGAATTGCTATCATAGATCGAACACATTCGGATTTTGTCGTGTCTTCCGAAAGGGTAATTCTTTGCGCTACGGAATATGTCGAACGTGTCTGATCTCAACATAAACCGTCACTGGACTCGCATGAATATAGCTCGCGCGCGGTGCGGTCACTGTGTTCTGTTCACATTATATATACATTTATTTGAAAGTGTTCTGTATTTCCGCTATGATGGCGGGCGTAGAGTGTATCATTACATTTTTGCTCACTGTTTTTATTTTTGGGTTTGTTTTGTTTGATATGTTTTGATTTGATTCCGTGTAATTGATACTGTACCTACTATAACTATACTACTTATACCTATTGATTGTTTTCGATCGCCTCGTTGACTGGACCGTCGTGCCGTTGGATAGCCCCCCACTCGTTGGCGTAGTTAGTGATATAATGTAGACGTGCGTGCACGAACAATACAGCGAACGACGCGGAAGTTGTAATATCGAGAAAGCTCGCTGTATTGTTTGTACCAATGTCGGTAGTGCTTATCGTTGAAGTGGGTCGCCAACGGTAGCGTCTAGGCGGTCGGTCTGTCGGTCGGTCGGTACGTGTCGATGTAGTGACAGCGTGTTTTGTGATTTGATCTGTTGGTTGGCGTCGAGTGAGTGCCAGTCGCTCACCCGACGCGAGCATGTTCCGGCATCTGGCACGGGCTTACGCCAGATCCGTGTTGCATCTCACTTGCTCACTGTCAGTGTTTCGCTGTATCACTTACGTTTAACTCTCCTCGTTTTGTTTTGTGTTGTTCATTCCAGATCCGAGTAGTTAATGCTTTCCGTCAAGGTCTTGACACTCGGTACGGCGAACACAGCAATACCTCCCTTGCCGAAGTACTCCGCAAACAGACGTCGTTAAGTAAGCGTCTGTCACAGACATCTTCCATCGAATACGCCGATAACATACCGGATGAACTGACCATACCCGAAATAGATGTGGAACGGTTGTCCTCTCACAGTCACACGGAAACAGCTGTGTAATGATGACCGCGACGGCCCCTCCCGCGCCCGTTCCTGTTCCCGCTCCAGCTCCCGCTCCAGATCCCTTACCCAGCACCCACCCTAAGGATCGGACTCCGCCGAGTCGCAACGTCGAAGGCCTCGACAGCTGCACCCTGCGTCGCCTTCGCCGTAGGCGGTCCGGTCCCCTGCTGCGGCAGTACTTACCCAACTACGCTACTGCTAGTAATTTATTGTTAAGTATTAAGTAATGGTAGTGCGACGTCCCTGGTTTACTGTCGGACGCGAGACACCTGTGCAAGTTCGACAGTAAAGATTATCACACCAAATCGTTTTTTATTTGACGGCGCGTGTTCGGCCAAGCCTCACCACCATGTGGTCGAGACCTCGCCGAACCGCCGGCGCCGCTCAATATTATCTTTATTGTTCTTTTTGTTTCCTAGACTTTTCACAAAATGTTTACACGTTGTTTTTTTATCATGAATTTGAGCTTAGATGAAGCAAACAACAATGGTTGAAATAAATTAACCATGATTTGCACTTACAACTATGTATTTCTGTGTGTTTATTATTGCCTTTTAATTCTATCATTACATGTATATATATTTCGATTGTTAACTCTATTTAATATATCTTGGATATACAATTTAACAGTGTTGCATTTACTATAGAACCGTCCTTCCCCCTCCCTTATATCCCGTAACCAACCTAACAATTCAATTGTATTTTCAGCTGTGATGATAAAATAAAATATTTACTGATGTTATTTTTTTAACTTATTTATTTCCATTCCTGATGTTTATTTACAGATTTTGAAATAAAAAATGGTTGATTTCTGTAAAAAAATAATAAGACAAAGGAAACGTAAAGAAAAAATAAAATAGGTAGATGATTATTATTTTATTCAAATTTCATAAAATATAATAAAAAATTCATAAAAAGATCTGAAAAAATCAGGAAAAATCAAATAAAATAATTGAATTATAACATAATATAGTTTACTTAGTCATGATTTTTTACAAATTTCAAACAAAAATATATTATGGAAATTCATAAAACTAAATATAAATCTGTATTTTATACAAAAAGCTTCTGGCGTATTATAAATTTGTCAAAAATGCATATTCCAAACTCTTCTTTACTCTATATGAAGAGTAATTACAATAAATATCTATTTTATTAAAAATACTGAAGAGATACATTTATATAAACGTTATACGCGATCACATGATTAATACTAAATTATTTACATAATTTATTTTACAAAGTAAGACACTTGCCGGCACATTTTTTAAACTTACATTTCAGACATTGCAAATGTACATAAAAGTATAATCCTTGATAATTTTTATAGAAGACATTTTCAAAAGAAGTGTATAAACTAATACGTGCATAAATTATTGTACTTGTAAACAAAATATAATTGCATAAAATATGTTCTTAAGCGTACATCTACAAAATATTCATTTTAGTGATGATTTTTATTGCCAGAAGCTAAACTGACTTACTTCAGTTTCTTGGTATATAAATTTATTTAAACGTATGTACAGATGCTTTTTTACAAAAATCACAATTGCGTTTTATATAAAATTAAAAATCCAATATAAATGTTTTTCAGTGGTAAATATATCCAAATACAATTTATTATTTCACTATACATTATTTTCTACAAGACGCTTTGCAGGAGGGATCAAATGTTGAGGCAATTCTATGGGCAGCTCGTGGCCATCTAGTTTGACTTCTATCAAATGCATAGCTAGAGCAAACTCATCAGCATCCAGCAGTCCATCTTTGTCCACATCAGATAGTTTCCATATTTTACCCAAAACTGTGTTGGGTAATTTAGATTTGACCATTTGGGATTTGGCAGCTGTAAAATTATTTATATATGTAAAATAGATAAACTGCCTTGACTCTACAATCTTACTGTATTATAAAAACGACAGACAATAAATTATATGGTATTTGAATATTTGATTCAATACATAAATCAAACATGATAATGAACAACAAGGAAAAAGAATGCAATGGATAAATTAGTTAATAGATGTGTCATCACTACATACACTACATACTACAATACTATTCAAATTACAATAAATTTGCATAAAAGTTAATTCATCAAATGGATAACGTCCTGCTTTCCAATTACTCTGTAATACATACTTCTCAAGTATAATTTTTACAATTATTATCAGTAAATTAGTAACATTAGAAAATTACCTTATCTGTAATGATAAAACGATTATACAATGTGTCAATACTGATAATGATAAATAAATAATAAAGTAATTACCAGCTCCAGTGATTTTTCCGTCTGTAGGAGTAAGAGTCTTAAAGATCTCGTCGTATTCAGGTTTGTTCTTGAGGACGATCCATTCTGGCTCTCCGTGACCTGCATCGATCCCTTCACCTCTCTTATATCCGAAGGGAGTGATTGTGTCTGCTACACCGTCAAATGCTCCACCTAAAAATGACATTTGAATAGGACAAAGGATAATATGACCTTGTAAACAAATACTTCTTACCTTTGAGAACAGGTTCAGTTGTTACAGTCACCTCTTCTTGGGGTATCAGCGCCATCAGTTTTGCTATGTCTTCCGCTAACATTTTGTCTACTGTTTCAAGTAATTTGATTTTAATAGGAGAGAATTTAGTAAAGTCATGATGCTGCAGATTCTCTTGCATTTTCTTCAGTTCTGGGAAATCTCCGGGAGATATTTGATGTTCCCTTTGCAGTCTGTCGAACGTTTGTCCGAGTTTACTTATCAGTTCTTTTTTCTTGGCATCTTTGCCAAACACGGCCGGCATGTCTTTTTTCAATTCTGCGATTATAAATGCATGGACCTTGGCTAATCGAGCTCTCTTGATCAAGTCATTGAGTTTCCTGAGAGCGGCATTGCGAGGCAGAGACTGTATGTCTTTGAAGAGATCCTGCTCCTCGGCTTCAAACAGCTTCCTGTTCCCATCATACCGCAGTGGTTGGTCCCAAAAGGAGCCTATGTATACTCTGGCTACTTCTGGGGTTTGCAGAACTTTCCCCAGGGACCACATGAGTGCTCCGTACACTCGCATCAGCTGCTGGTGGTCGATCATATCAGCTTTGTTGAGGACTATTCGAATCTTGTCGTCATGGCCCCTCAGAGCTTCTATCGAACGTCGAAACTCGTCAGATATGTCCAATTTGTGCGCATCAAACAACAATATTATTCTGTCCACTCTTTCGGCAAACCATTCTAAGACCCCGGTGAAGTCATAACCTCTGTCTACACGTTGCTTCTCACCGGACAGAATCCCGGGTGTGTCGACTATTGATATGCCTTTCAAGACGGGTGAAGATACCATCGAACATTGGAATCTGTTGAGGAAAGCGTTACCGAATTTGGACAGTGGTCGGAACTGTCTTTTAGGGTCCACTACTAGAGCATTTCCAGGAATGACACCGTCTTTATCATCATACATGACAGCAATGAACCTGTCAGTTGTAGGTTCAGGACCGATGCGTATGCCAGGGAAGTCACGTTCTAATAGGTACTTGATAAATGTAGTTTTACCTGTCGAGTACTGGCCTACTAACAGTATCATGGGTTTTGCATCAAAATCGGTATCATCTAATTGCGGCGAGTGGAAATCGTGGAATTGATAATGCTGTTCCAGAGGTAGCAGTTTATTTCTATAAACAGCTTTTAATCCTTCGACGACTGTATCAAACATTTTTTCATTTTTGTCACCTTCTTTACGTAACCAACTGAACATTTTGTGGCTTTATTTATACTTTCACAACAATCGAAATTTAAATATTGTAAGCACACCAGCAACACCCACAAATGATAGTTCTCGATCTGTCATCCAAACCAACATAGACTAAACAGAATGTATGTAGTAATTTTGTATACGTCACAATAATTTCGGTGAACGTTTCTGAATAATTATTATGCCTCGTACTAAAGTATAATCGCAGATCGGTCAGATGGTTAAATAAACTGTTTTATGTATATTAATGGATGTGTCTGTGTTTAGGAGTGTACTGGGACGTCAATTATAAAACAAGAGATAATGTAGACGGAATGTTATCTGAAATAGCTGTATAAGAATATTTAAAAAATGAAATAATATTAATTATTTTTCCTGGAATACACTTTACACTTATAGTACTTATTCTTGGATATATTTATGATTATAATTAATTAATTACTAACTGATAAAACAATTCGAACTGTTATATGAATATTTAAAAAAAATAATAATATAGGCGTATCAATTTTTATCAATTTAATAACGAATACCGACGATATCAATAAGTAAATAATTTTTAAAGAAACCACGTACTGCGATAATACATTATTTACACATGTATTTTTAAATTATTTTAATAAGTGCATGTTGAATATCACATTCGTTATTTAATTAGTGCTAATTAAATGTGAATGTATCTTTTCAATTAGGGATTATAATATTAACAATCATCTTTAATATTGACCATTTTATAGTATATAATATATAGAATTAACAATAAAAACATCAATATTTTAAATATAAATCGGACACTGCTAACATATTTTGTACATTCCTAGCTTGTAAAAGTTTTACAAGTCATTCGTGAAATTACAGCTTTATCTCTATGAAATTTAATATTTATATGTTGGCAACACTGTCATAGTGACATTTGTCAAATGACATTAAAACGGATGATTGTTTTTTCACGTGCATACAGCACAGCACTGCAGTGATGAAGATATCAAAACGATTGAACTTTGATTTTATGCCCTATTCATGTGACCCAGAGAGATTCTCTGTCGGACAGCAGATAATAAGCCGGTATAAAAGCAAAACAACGTTCGAGACTGTGCTCATATATCGTTGAAAGTGAACTGCAGCTGAACAAATGAATTGTTTTGGAAGATTTCACACGTGACAAACGAAAGGGCACGTGATACTTTGTTCTAGTTTCGTTACTTAGCTGACTTTATATAGTACGTTATTCGTGAGTGCGCTAAACTTATTGACAATTTTTTCTAATTATAAATTTAGTGATTTTTCGTCGCCTACTTAGGCCTATAATTTTTATTTAGAACCTGTTAACACTAGGAGGAATGCCAAAAATCTGTGGAGACTGTCTGGGAATTCGGTTTCGCACAAACCATTTACACCAGACGTGGAAGTGGCTGCACCAAACCATCACCCTTCACGAGTACCTCGTCGCCCTCAGCTCTGCTGATGCGAACGCCTGCTCCTCGATGAACTATAGCCAATAGTGTGAGTGTGTGAAACTTCTGGGACTTGCACAGTGCACAAACTGAATTCAAAGACTATTTAATCTATTGTTAGATATATCGCTTTTATAAATACACCGGTTTATAAATAATCATTGCTCAAAATGTTGCTCAGAAACATATCCCGTGCGTCGTACTATTCTGCAAACATATCGAAGAACATCGGCACTCTTCTGATGCGCTCAGTCTCAAACAGAGCAGAGACTAAAGGCAGCACAAAAGCTACCGTTAAGAAATCCGTTTTCATATCACAGTCTACAGATATATACACTAATCTAGCTCTAGAAGATTGGCTATACAAAAATTATGATTTTGAGAACCACCATGTCTTGATGCTGTGGTGCAATGATCCTTGTGTGGTTATTGGCAGACACCAGAACCCCTGGATGGAGGCTAATATAGGAGCTCTGCAGAGCATGGGTGCAACATTAGCTCGCAGGAACAGTGGAGGCGGCACAGTGTACCATGATCGAGGAAACTTAAATCTGACTTTCTTCACTTCTAAAAACAAGTACAACAGAAAGCATAACTTGGAAGTGATTTCCAAGGCTTTGTATAAGGAATGGTCACTGAAAACTAATATTTCTCCACGAGAAGATCTAGTTGTGGATGGAAATCTGAAGGTAACGTCTTTAATATATGTTATGTGACTGGGTTTTGATGAAATTATTCAGGTTTCAGGTACAGCTGCAAAATTAGGACGTCTGAATGCTTATCACCATTGTACTTTACTTGTTGATGCAAATAAAACAAATCTAAGACGTGCTCTACAAAAGAAAGACGTAAGTTCATTGACTGAGTAATATTTATTTAAGCAGTGCAAATGTTTTTATTTTATCTTTAAAGTTGTTAAAGTAATGCTTTAAAAATAGACAACTCAACTAAAAATGATTTACTATATTTGCTTACTTAGAGAAACAGTTAAAATTAGTTGAGTAATCTGTAAACTGTTAATAATAAAAATGACAAAAACAATTTGAAAAAAATGAGAATTGAAAAACAAGTCCATGGGTTATTTCAAAAATCTGTTTACATTTAATTTGACAAATGCCAGGTCAATAAATTATCAAACAAACAGTCTGCGGGAGACATTTATATCTGGGGCAAATCCTTTTTTGATAGTGTGTCTTTATCTACAGTTGGGGTTAACGAGCAATGCTACAAAATCAATCCCGTCTTCTATTGCGAATCTGAATGATAAGAATCCACACGTAAATGTGCAGACTCTGATGTCAGCTGTTGGCTGGGAATGGCTCAAGACGCCAATCACAGACAGTGCGACTGGAGAAACGGTTCTACAAAATGGTTTTCAAATGATCAATCCTACTGATGACTGGTTCCCAGGTACACTGTTAGATAAGTCAAGAGTCAAGACCCCCCTTTGTTTAGAAATAAATTTCCTATTTTTATTTATATTTAGATATCACTTGACCTCAAGTTTATTTTGATAATGTTATCTATTTTAATATTTATTTCTCGTTAGTTCTGATTTTAACTAAAATGCAATCTATTTTTATCCATTATTAATTATGCTTTTATGTAATTTCAAAATTATGCATTTTGCAATAGTTTGAATTATTTTTATTTTTCCACTCTGCTGTTATCTGTCCTTAACAACAGTGTATAAACAAATGATTTAAATATTTATTAGTCATCTACTTTCAGGGTTGGAAAAACTGCGTCTGGATTTAAAAGATTGGAATTGGGTGTATGGTAAAAGTCCAAAATTCACTGCGACTAAAGATGTAAGCCTTGTAGCAACTAAAGACAAAAACTGGGATTTAAAATTGAAAATGCAAGTAAGCCAAGGCAAGATTGAAGGAATCAGTCTATTTGTGCCTGCCGGCCTATCTACAATGGGGTTTAGCGGGGACGCAGTCGTCGTCTCTGATTTGGAGGGTCAGAGATTTGACGAAACTGCTGTCACCACTCTACAAAATTTATTTGCAGCTAGTGCGAGTGCTGAAAAAAAATGTGATAGCCAGTCCCAGACGGTGAAGCATGTGATTTAGCTTATATGTAATTAATTGTTGGCAACCCTAATATAGAGTGTCTACTATATCAAATGACTTTATTTTATAATTTTATATTTTTTATTATTGTTATTGATGGGTAGACGTTCTGAAGAATATTATTGTTTGTGTGATTTAGTATTTACTCCTATATTAATAAATATAGTTATCTAGTTGTTGAGGTTTATTTGTTAAAAATAAAGAATTTATTACATTGAAATGTGTTTTATTTAATGAAAAACATATTGTGATAAAAGTTATTTGTTTTCTGTTGTTTTGTCTTTGATATTATGATTTGGCCAGTCCTGACCTTCATTTGAAGTAGACATGTCCTTCAGACGACTGAAAAATAATGATAGTGTCATTATGTAAGTAGATAAAAAAATGGAGTACAGATTTTTCCATTGGATTATTGACTGAAAATGGTTCATTAACCTCTGTTGGTACCATTGACAATGTATTTAGATTTGTGAAGTTGGCAACAAAATATAAATTTATATGTACCATAGACATAGAGAATGGACCAGGCATCTGACCTGAGAGCAAGATTCTGAGAGCAGAACCGTGTCAAAAGAAAGAGATAGAAACAGGTTTGGAATATACTTGTTCTTTTTTTAAATAGGAGTGTAACTATTTCATTCTTAGTCCCGAACATTAAAAATATTCATAGATATTATCATATATTAAACACACTAGTATGTTTAATATATGATATTATCATAAAATATTAATCTACTGTTGATTAATATATGATATTATTATACTATATGTATATCAAGAGGTTAAAATAATTAACGTTATAAAAAATTTTATTTAAAAAAAGAAACAATTATTGATTTCTAAACAATATAAGTTTCGAATTTTTATAACCAATTTTAATATCTTGTTCTAATATCAAAAAAAATATTTAAAATTTTGTTAAGTAAATCTTGTACATATGTGCTGTTTGTAAGTGCAATTCACCTCATAATTTTGTAGCAACCACATGCGAATTGATTTAAAACTATTTTTTATTAATATATATTTAAGATCAATTGATTTTTTTTAATTTCCTCGATGAAATCTGAACCATTATAGTATGTTTATTGTTTATATTATTTACTTTTCTAATAAAAAACTTATTGCACAAAAATCACAAGATAGATATACAAAAATATATCTGACAGAAATACTACCCTGAACTATAGTAAGCTACCAATCAGATTCTTAGAAAAAGAGGTAGATATATTCCAAACTACACTGCATCTCTCTCTCCTTTTTTGAACAGATGTTACACCATTGAGATAATACAGAATGCACTGTCCATTCTCTATGTCTATGATATGTACTATATCTGAAATGTAATTTGTACCTTCTTTTAAATTGTTTGGTGGTTCTAAATTTAAGTGAATTAAGAAAATTAGCTAATACGTGCATGATCTGTATAAGGTAAAGGGAAGGGAAAGAAAGGTTCAATATTGTACATTTTAAGTTGAAACACCTAATAAATAAAAGCAATACGAATACTGCTAAATACAATTTATTCTAGAATGTTTATAAATGTTCGCATTACACCTTAATGCAATTACATTATATGACTTATTTAATTTTTATATAAAAATTTATACAGTTAAAAAATTAAAAAGGTAAAAAATCCAGTAGGGATATTAAAAGTTTTGCGTATCATTTAGAAAATCTAACGGACAGCAGAAGCGTGTCAGTATCTTTGGTACGGTCTCGTATTATACTGTCTTGGCTACCGCTTTCTGCCACGCCCTACTGTCTATTGCACAAGAGTTACAATTTACTAAGAAGATTATATTAGTAACAGTATATTACAAATAACAAAATGTTTCACATTCAAAATATGATTTATAAAAACCATCAATAAAAACTTTGGTAATAATATCTACATATCGATGCAATTTTACTATTATAATTAACTATGAATTCTAGGTATTGTTTAAAAATTTATTTAAATTAGATATTATATATCACACGATACGATACAAATAAGAAGAATTATTTATGTTATTTTTTTCGTGGTGTCACCCCGGTGACCCAACACGACTTGCAACTCGAACAAAAAACAGAAACAGACATCTAAAACCAAACACCAACAATGTGTGTGTCCAGCAAAGGACAATCCATACACGATTTTGATTTAAATAATCAACATTGATAAACATCTTTAAAACAATCGCACTCTGCCCCCGATAAAACAATAGAATAAATCACAAATACGGTAACAAAAGAGTCGACTCGATAAATAAACGGTTTGTTCGTAGCCCGCACAACTAATGGACGGAAAACAAAACAGAACGAGACTAGGGCAGAGGAGAATCAATATAATAGTATAATATAATAATATGATATACTTATATATATATAACATTACATGTTATCGCATTGTACTAACTAAATCAGTTATAACTTAATCGTTAGTTGTGTCCTTAATGATTTAGGAGCTAGTAATCTTTATGACTTAGTGGTGCTTATTAGACTATAATTGCTATCAGACTAAACGGGGCGCTTCCCTTCGTTCGCCACCCGAATAACAAAACTTCACCACCAACAGCATTTGAACTATGTGTGTAGTTTTTAATATGTAGATATCTAAATTTTCTATTCTTTACAATGGAATTAACTAGTACGTTATGTTATAAGATTATATTAAAAGCAAAGTCACTCGAAAATTTGGTAAATTTTTTATAAAAACACTATAAAACGTTATTAAAAAATTTAAGAAAAAATACGAATTTCAGCTAATTAACTACAATTGTCAACTGTCGTCTACGAGAGGTCAACGCTCGACCTGGTCAAAACGTCAAGCCGGTCGGCCTCAGCCTCTCTGACCGATTTACGTACCTTCTAAAACAGAACTCAAACTCGATATAAAATGCACAAATGAAACACTGGCTTGGCCAGAATCTAAATTCCACAAAAACCTCTCAAAATATATTTATATAGAAAATTATATGTATTCTCATATTTATATATATATAATATTTATATATACCCCTTTAAATACGAAAAACCAGAATGTACTGAGCGATACGACCCTGCCGGTCTAGCTGCATCATATATACACGTGTCGACATTATAAATATATTATATAAAACATCATCCTTACTCGAATAAATAATTAAAGCTAGATTCCGATCGACAACTGACACAACTGAACAATTCCGTCGTTCGTCACGCGGTCAAAACATAATAATAATTAAACCATCAATTTAAAATAATAATAATTTCAATAAATATCAGAAATAAACTGTATACAACTGACTAGCAATATCTAACATTCAATAATAAAAGAAACATCAACAAATATATTATTTAACCGTCGGACCGGGTGTACCTACTACGGCACATTCCAATATCTAACAGATATACATACCAACAAATCAAGTCACACGTTTGCCATACATATATAAATATAGTAAAAATGCGACAAGTGCGAACCGATAATCAAAAAAGTATTTACTAATATTGACATAGTTGTTTAAGAACCGGCCGATTACAACGACTGGCTTATAAGTAATAGTGATAGCTATGTCGCGCGTCTCTCAAGACTACAACATACATAAATTATGTCTATCCGTCTAAATGCCCCTGCGTTAACACCAACGGAACGGTACTGCTCGCGGTCTGTCGGCACCTTCCTTCACCAGAGGCTTGTGGAACTCGCGGCCCGGCCTCGAGTGGATCGTAGCCCAGCAGTTTTCACAATAGTACTAAAACATAACAGACAATCAGTATCAATACACATCTCACTACATCAACTCATCTTACTTGCAGACACGTTACGTTAGCGCAAAAGAACGGAGCAAACTTGCCGCCGCATCTTTGACCTTGGCATTCGTCGCACATTTGGTCATCCAACACGTACGGTTTCACTTCCACCCGTTTGTCGATGTCCCCATGTTGCAACTGCACAAACCTAGCGCTTATGGCTGCTATGTAACTCTGTTGGTTACTGAACGCTACTCGGCCCGCACCTTTCGGGTATTTCAGTTCTGGGTCTGTGTCTATTCCTGCATAACACACTCCTCCATACAGTCGGTCCATTATCATAGCCAGTTCCACTGAGAATACGAAAACCAAAATCGTCAATATCTCGGCTCTTATGCGAAATAGGGGGTTGTTTTTCCCGCTAAAACCTCTTTTCCCGAAATATTTTTCCCACCAAATTGCATGAAACTAATTACAACCCTCCATACGTGACAGGGGATGAAATATTAACTTATTATTTTTTTATTTTTATTCATTACCTATACAAAATCGTAAATATCTCAGATCTAAGTTAATAATTGCAAAAATCTACTCCCGCCATTAGGGGTTGAATGTCGAAATTATTATTTTAATAAGATACTATTTTGCCCGAATTTACCTTTATAACTAAAGCAACTATGCAGATAAACCATATCAAAATGTCGAAATTTTTATTTTAATTGAATATTATTTTGTACGAATTGACCTTACTATCATAACAAGTTATGTAGATAAATATATCAAAATTTTAAAAATTTAACACCAATCCCCTCCCCCCCCCCCCCAAAAAAAACCTTAGGGGTTGATTTTTCGAAAATCTATTTGTCTTATACAGTATCTATGCCAAGTTTCATTCGAGTGAATACAAAGAAAACAAATTTCTCATACAAACTTTTCCACACTCTTTTACCCCCGTAGGGATTGAATTTCGACAAATCCTTTCTTAATTGGTTCTAAGAACATAAAAGGAATACACCTCTGAAATTTCACGTTTCTAGGTACAAGGGGTTTCGGCTCAGCGATAATGAATCAGTCAGTCAGTCAGTCAGGACATGTTATTATGTGTATATAGATTTAAAAAAAAATACCCCCCTTCCGGTTGATTTTTTTGGGTGCGCTATTGTTCTGAAACTTACCTGCTTTGAGTGGGCGAGGAACTCCTCCAACGAATACAGTTTTACGGGGATCTAGAGGCATCGAAGCGTCCAGAACGAAATCTGCATCAGATAAACGCCACGGACGGATTTGAACAGGCTTATCTTTTATTGTGGGTGACGACACGCACAAGTATAGCTTGTCCTCGTCAGTGATACAAGCGTCGATCAGTTGTTGGACCGACGTTTCATCCTAGAAATGTTTACATAGAATGTAAGTCGTAATTCAACTACTGCTAAATTAACGGACTCTAATTACCTGGAATAGCAAAAATGCGTATCCTTTCGGTGGGAAATAAGATTTGCTTTCAGCTTTGTGAGGCCAGTCGACAACCAGAGGTCCGAACCGGCGGAAGCTTGCTGTTATTTCATCCTCGTCTATATCAGGGGGAAGGCCTCCAACAAAGACTTTCCGTGAAAAACGTTCACCCCCTTCAGATCCCTAAAATCATCAAGTAAATTATAATATATAATATTTCACTGTTTGAAAGCCTAAGACTAGAGGCTATAATATGATAACATTTACAATTGACCGACTTAAAAAAACTATTTTTTTCTCAAAGTGTTTTTTATTTTTGACTGCGTATCTTTGAATTCCAGTGTCGGATTCTGATAAAATTTATATGGGCCCACCTCGGGTATATTTGTCGGAGTTATGCCCGAACATATTTAAAATATATATATTGTCGAATTGGAAACCTCTTCCTTTTTTGAAGTCGGTTAAAAATAATTAAAGATTAAATCAACAATTTATATTAAATAATTAAAACAATCGTATATTAAAAAAAATTACAATTGATATTTTCTAATAAAAATATATAAAAATGAAAAGGTTTTAATTTCGAAATAAACGCGCGCGAAGCCGCGGAGAATTCTTATTCAATATGCAAAAAAATCTATTCTATATTTTAGGATCGAGTTGAATTTCGAAATTTGGCATACCTGAGAATGTGGAGAAGACCTAGATGGCGATGATAAAGAAGCTGGAGGGCCACTGTCGACCAAATGTCCAGCTTCTTCTAAAAGAACACTAGTCTGATCATCTAAATTAAAAAGAGCCGCATTACCACCTGAAAAAAAATATAGCAAATAATTCAATTTATATTAAACCTTTATTTTATTACTTTTGTACATACCTTGCAGTGGTCCCAAATTTTGTAACGGGTTAGTATTTATAAAACCTGAAAAATAAGTATCGACGTTAAAATGCATATTGATTTTAAGCCGTACAGTGACGTAATAAGAGCAAGTTGACCCAGATACAAAAAAGTGTTGTAATTTTTTCTATATTTCTATGCATTGATAATACTATCACCAGATATCATATCATATTATTTTACTCTACATTTATTTTTATTTTTATGCCATTATGAATGTATCTTAAATCTTTACTGAATGGGGTCCTGTATGTAATTTATAAATGTTTTTCTTTATTTTTACAAAATAATTTTCCATTGCGTTTTCATTGTTTTAAATCAACAAAACGTACAATTTTACGTTACTCTATATTTGCTTTGTAGAATTAACTAAATAAATACAAATATTATGGCAATTTTTCATAAATATAAAATAAATGTTAGCAATCCATAGATTTCCAAGAACGCGTATATATTTTTTTGTTTGGTTATCGCCCTAGATATTTATAAAAAAAAATTTTCTCCTAACGAAAACAGAATTATTATATTTATTGAAATCATTGATTCAAAACAGCACAAAAAATTACCTTTGACATCGTTCGACTCGGAGGAGGCTCGCATGATGTCGTTCAAATAGTGTTCTAAACTTCTCATATTTTCCAATGCATTTGTGTTATTTGTACTGACTGGCCCTCGGCCCTCCTGCAGAAATAACGCCAAATTACAATCAAATCAAATATCACAATCTTACAATTCCACGGCTAACAGCTAAACGGCATTCAACACAATATTAATACTACAATCAGCAAAAACTTATGTGCACGTAATATGCATATTTTAAAGAATAGTTTACAATTACCATTTTGATGAATTGTATTAAAATATGTATGTATGTATTATGTCTCCAGTGCTTCTCAAACAGTCATTTTCTAATATCCCGTTATCCAAATAAGTGTTATTAAATTAGTAATCTTTAAATTTTAAATTAGTACCTTTATAAATTATAACTACATGCAAGATTACTCAACAGGAAGTATTAGCAGTTACCTCGAGATACGTCTTTTTGTATATAAAATATTTAATTTAACCCCCTCGAAACCATGAAACATTCGTCTGAATTTTTTTGTCTGAAAAATCGTTGATTAAAAATAGTCTTTACATTATATTATATTATACATTTTTAGATAATAAAGAGGGAGGAAAAATTATCCCCGACAAATGCGCTCAAAAAGAAAAATATATAATAAAGTAATTAAATATTAAAATGATTCATATATTACTTAAAAAAATAATATAATAGTAGTGACGTTACATATAAATAAAAACAAACTAGTTTGTCTAAACGTCAAAATTTATTTAAGAAAAGGTAATCGCAAGCTTTCGATTCACAGAATCATCGTCAGGCTATTAATAAAGATTTAAATAATCTGTGAATCGAAAGCTTGCGATTAAGTACCTATTCTTAAATAAATTTTGACGTTTAGAAAAACAAGTTTGTTTTTATTACTTAAAAAATATATGAAATTATTAAAGAAACATAATAGAAATAATAATTGATAATTAATGTTTACTCGATAATTACTTTAACTTTTTTTGGGCGCTTGTGTCAGAACTGCATTAGTCGAGGGTTTTACAATCGGGTGACCATAAAAAATATCTTAATAAAAGTCAAGCGCATTTTTCGGTAATATTTTTTCTTCTTGACTGCAAAGTTATGTCACGCAATTTTTTTCTAAATGGAAATATAGGTCATGTTTGGTATCATTGGAAAGACATTGTTTTCTCTTTACTATAACATGTGAAAATATCAGTCGTGTATTTAAAAGAAGTAATTGAAAAGTTTAAGCTAAACACCAATATTGAATGTCGAATTATTGATAAAAGGAAAACGTATAAGTTTTATAGCGAGTTTTAAATATTTATTAGTTCCGATATTTATATTTCAATTCACTGCCTACTTTATAGGTTGTTTTTAAATTATTTTTATCAAGAAAACCACTGAAGCGATTTGAATTTTTCCGAGAAAAACCACAAAGATACGTTTTCAGGGTGCTAAGAAGTTACGTTAAATATAGTAAAAAAATTGTTTTAACATTTATAAAAATAATAAAAAAACAAAAGACGATGGCCATTAGTGAAAATCGGTTACTTATTTTATTAAACATCAATATTAAGTCATATTGGTAAATGAATAATTATTGTTTTACTAAAAAAATGTTTTTGAAATTTTCATGTGATGGTTTATATATCATCAAATACCCAATTTTAACAATTATTATACTAATTTACCTGGAATTTAAACATATTTATCAAAATATGGGGTTGTCAAAATTCTGTTTTCATAACGAATATGAAATTCTAAGATGTAATTTTCTGTCGTTTTAATAACTATACGAATAATTAACACGGACAGGATAATGTGTTACTTGCAAAAATATCACTAATAGTCCTCGGTCCCGGCTTTAAATTTTGAAATAAAAAATACTCCTCTGAAATTTCGTGGCGTAACCTACAACTTTTTTATCTTCGAAAATTCTGAGAATTGGGACGTTTTTGATCTGGCATGCGTCAAACATTTTTAGGGCGTAGATAAGGGCAAAATACCATTGATTTTTGTAGGTTAGTATAACTATAATATTTTACTATTATTTATCTAGCAATTGTGCAAAAAATATTGGGGCATTTAGCGAGACCTACACCCTCAACATGTCAAATTCATGATGTTATATAATTTATAAATAATTACTTATTACTGATATGTGTACAATTGCTAGATAAATAATAGTATAATGTTATAGTTATACTGGCTTTCAAAAATCAAGGGTCTTTTGCCCTGATCTACGCCCTAAAAATGTTTGACGCATGCCACATCAAAAACGCCCCAATTCTCAGAATTTTCGAAGATAAAAAAGTGGTAGGTTACGTCAAAATGAATCCACTCACGAAGTTTCAGAGTATTTTTTATTTCAAAATTTAAAGCCGGGACCGAGGACTAAGTCTCGAGCAACGCCAGGCTACTCAGTTAATGTCAAAATAAAAAGAACATTTTTTTTAATGATAGCAAATATTTATGATTTATTACCTATATTGTTTCATGACTTCATAACAACGTATTTACGAGGAAAACAAAAATTACTGTCGGAAAAATACGCTTGAATTTCCCACTGAATTTTTAAGACATTTTGGTCATCCTGTATATTAAAATTCAATACAGTATTTTTTAAAGTATATATAGTGAAATTTTGTTAGTACGTTTTTGAAGGAACTTGAATAAAAACACGTACTAACGAGAAAAACGTACTAGCGAAATATTTTAAACATGGGGTCTTATGGAAGAATGCCAGGACCTAAAAAAACAAAACGTACTATGGCGCAAACGTACTAACGAGGTTTCACTGTACACGGAAAAAATATACTGTAAGAATTACAGTTTTTCCTGTCTATCCCGGATAGTAAGCGAATACATATAATATTTTACTGTCTGAAACTGTAATAATATAATTTTAAGTTGTAATGTTTGCAATTTATCCATCAAATTGAGTATTATATTACATTACAGTCTAAAATTGTATAATTACAGTTTCAGAGAGTAGAACAGTATATGTTTTCGCTTACTATCCGGGATAGATAGGAAAAACTGTAATTCTTACAGTATATTTTTTTCCGTGTAGTTTCATTTTCAAATTTCTGTAAAATGATATCTTAATTCGTTTCAGATAGAAGTTAAAATCAAATTTATATATGGTAGAAATATAATATTAAAATCAATATGATAAAAGTTATATATATACTTCGACCTTTTGACTAATATCGATTTTATTTTAATAAGCATGAAAAGAAAACTCACTTTCATCGAAATTGTCTATCATTATTGTTCTGTGTTTAATTTATCAAATACTTTCGTATAAAATCTTTTATAGCATAGTAAAACTTTTCTGTCATGCAAATACATTTTATTCCATTCATAAAATAAAATTTAATTTTTTATTAAATGAATATTTTATCTAATTTACCCAACACAAATTTAACAGTAGTTACAAATATGTTTATAATGTCAGATGGTTGAGAACTTCTGGTTAACACAATTTAATTATGTCCACGCTACTGAGGTGTATCTAATTGTAAAAATTCTTATTTTAAGAAGAGGTATGTCATTGCTTAAAATAAGATTAAATTATTTTAACGATTTTAGCTTAGAAATAATTTTATGTACATGTCCTGTATTTTGAGCTTTTTTTATCAAAATTTTCACTTTCATGATACAACTAATTTAGTTTTAACATCCTTTTTATACTATTCGCATATTTGATGTTTGACCCCATATTGTAGAATTTGTGTTGTTTCACATATAGATTTATCGAACGTACACACACACACACACACACACATACACACACGCACGAGCTTTGCTACGTAAAAATGAAGCTGGCTGTGGCCTGTACAGAAAATATTCTTGCGTTGAAACTTCGTCAGCTGCTGCGAATTTATTTTTACATTCATTCGACTATAGTAGCAATAGCGTTATAGTTACTTCTAGATTTTCTACTGCCTGAATCTTGTATAACGTTAAAAAACATGGCATTATTATATTACATTATTGCTATGTTAGTAACCTCACGTATTATTAATTAATCTATTAAAATGTTGAAATAATAAAAAATATTTTTAATATTGATTTTTGAAGAAAAATTAAATCAAATTTGAGTTTACTTACTGTGTAAGAAGGGAAGAAAACTATTAATTTTGTCCTATTTCTAACTCTTGCTAGTTTTATTTCGGTCAGCAAATTTACAATATGTATAAATGATAGATAACTATTTATAATAACAAAATAGCATGTATTTAATAAAAGTTAGAAACTTTCTTTCGTTATAAAAAAGTTTGCTTCATTCAGTACTTTTTTATATTTATTTTTATTCTTCCATTGATTTTGTAGTGCAAATAATATGTATTAATAGATATTTTCTACTTTTATAAAATTAAATGTAACTTCAATTTAAAAATGTTTCTTTTTCTTACAATCGAATTAACGAAGGTCTTCTATAATTAATTATATAAATGCCACATGCATATTTTTCCAATTATAGTGATTTTAAATTAAAAAAATAATAATATGTTCAGGTCATGTGAAAACATAGAACATACAGTATATTGATTTTCTAGCTTATCGTATATTATCAATTTTATTATTTCATTGGATATATTAAAAACACCTTCGACCTCTTTGATAACAGTGTTAATAAAGAAATTAAATTTATTTTAAATCATTAGAAATTAATTTGTAGGATACCTACACAAAAAACACACTTATTTAATATTTATAGATTAAAAAAAAACATTATAAACAAACTATATTTCGTTTTCTAGCTTTCTATGTATTAAATGTTAATAAGGAATTGAATTATTTGAAATGATCAGGTAAACGAAAAAAAGCATAAAATTCAACATGTTATAATATCGTTATCAAAAAAAGATAAGAACAATATGTATATTATTTCGTTTTTTGTATGTTTTACTATAATGTTAACAAGAATTTAAATATATTAGAAATATTTAAAATCATTAGGGTAGTCAAAAATATTTACAATATGTTTTAAATTCATATTATGTAGATAATTTTTATATTTTTATCAAAAATAGTTTGTTTCTTGTCAGTTGTACTACTTAATGCTTATACGTTTATCGCTATCTTTATCTGATTTATACAGTCACACTTTTTACGTACATATTGTTTTTTAGGTTTTATACTACAGTGTAAATTACTGAAATAAATATAGACCATATATACATGGTGATCTTAAAGACATTTATTAAATAAAAAATAAATAAAAAACAAAAAATGTAAACATATACATGTTAACAAATGCGTACAAACCAAGCAACATAATTTCATATCTATGGGCGTTTGTAGTAAAAATCAAATAGGTTATTAATTAAATAAATGTAAAAGTATTGATTATAAAGAATAAACTTTTATGACCTCCTTGAAGTAATACTACAGACGTCCATGATCTTAAGCAATATGGATAATTATAACATAATATATGAATGATTGTTATGTACAGGTGTACATATACATTATTAATTTTATATATACAATAAAATGTTATTAAACCAGGGTCGTAATATATATACATGTGTTTGGAAAATATTTGTATGATATTTAAATTTAATTTATCAAAAGAGTATCAATTTAAGTTTTAAATACTAGATCTACATGAATTTAATTTTAATGATATAGTACAGTCATTAAATAATATATTATGTTTAATATGACTATCTACGGTTTTATCACGTTCAATGTGTTATGTTATATACACCTGGAAAAATATAAAACAAAATGCATAAGAAAAAAATCATACAGTAATGAAAAATGCAGTGCTATTCCCAATTCTAATTATTTATAAGTGCAAAAAAGTGCGCTCCTGATTATTACATAGAAATATTAGACGTGAGCGTAGGCGGATATACTTCTGGAATATGTATCATAAATATATATGTATTTAATAGAATATGTATAATTATGGAATGATAATATTGTAGTTGAGTGTGAAAGGTCCTGGGTTTAAGGTTAAGGTATAGTATGAGTAATATGTAATGTTGGAGAGTGCCTGTCCATACGCTACGTCAATGATGCGTGTGCATGTGCATGTGCAAGTGCAATGTGCACATTTAATTGTATGACATTATATTATTACTGTGATTGTGAAGCAATCAATGTACGTGTACATAGAGTAGACTGTGCAAGCATGTAGCATGTAACATGTAGGGTTACCAGATGGTAGACAGGCAGACGAGGGGCACTATTTACAACAACAAACACAACTGCAAGCATGGCTAACTATTTATACAGAGTGCCAACGTGATAACACGAGCATGCCGTCCCCTAGGCAGGTATCTGCGGGTTACCTGATAGGGCAGCAGGAGTTCGCAGGTCTCGTCCATGTTGGTGATCTCGAAAGTCGGTTGGGGCTGAGGGAACACGCCCTTGCCGGGGTACGAGGTGCTGCGTCTGAACTTGACAGGCGAATGGGCCGGCAGCACGGGTTGATGGGCCCCACTAAACGTAGGACTCGACTTGCGGGCTTGCACTAAAGTCGGGGCTTGCACAGGGAGCAGGTTTGGCACGGAGCGTCCGCGTGACCACGCGGCCGTGCCAGCGGAGCCCGATACGGGGGCCCACGCAGCCGGAGGTTGTTGCCAACCGCCGGCCGCACCACCCGTGGCGTATCCCCCAGTTTTGCCTTGGTACATGGGGGGCCGCGTCGCTCCATGCATGGAGAAATTGTGCGCGGCGGTGATGGCCCGCCGACCCCCGAAACCGCGGTACGCGAGCACACCGCCGTTGGACAGGTACGAGGGACTGGATTCGTCGCCACCCCACGGACTTTGGGGCGTCGCGTCCGGGGCCGCCGCGGCTAGCATCTCGTCGGTGACAGATCCTGAAGACGCGTCGGGGCCTGTGATGTGTTCCTTGGGCCCGTTGGCTGATCCGGAGTCATACACAGACGTGACGGATGGATCGACCCCCGACGTCGACGGGGACGAATCTGTCGCCGCAACACTGCCGCCGCCGCCACCGCCACCTGGCAGCGGCAGCTCATCTTGCATCGCTGGGTGCGGGTGGGCCTGGAAGGGGGACCGATCCGCGGACGTGGGCGACGTATAGTAGATGGCGTTACCTTTCGACGACGCGCCGACACTCGTGGCGGTCGGGAACTCTGCGGACACTGACGATATGGGGCCGATCTTCGCACTCACATTGAATTTGTAATCCCCCATTAGAGTGCACACGGTCTGTCGCCACGGATCACATGCACACTCCGCCTCTACCGCACATATGTTTGGGCCGTGTCGTACAGATTTCACCCACTGTTAGCTGACCGTATCCCGGCCCGTTATCACCCGCGTCGTTTTGCCAAAAATCGGTCACTGGTCGGCACTGCCGACGATAACACAGGTGCTTTCGTGAACACACTTATGTCCGTGTAACTCGGCTACTTGTATTGCAGATATGCGCAGTAGCCGGCGGCAGCGGTGCGACGCCTCTCAGCTGATCGACATCGATTACACACCCCTGTGCCCCCGCTCCCCGCTCACCAGCGCGCGACGTCACCTGTCCAACTGCAGCGCCACACGGCCATCGCTCTCTACCATCTAATCACTGCACAGATAGCCGCGAATACTCGGCACTCGCGAATATTCGACTCTCGCCAGTCGCTCTGATCCAGACGGGCTCGATATTCCCTATTTACTGCGAAAGGGCGACTCCTTGCTCCTCGCCACTTACCGCACATGCGCAAAAGTATACCAGTGCCAGTGCCACATTCCAGAACTACATCGCGATCGCATTCCCACCTTATGATGTGATATTATCTTTGGACGTACACTTTTGACAAATGGCTGCGGAAAGAGACCGTCTATCAAACTACTGACTACTCATCTGTCACACCGATCTGTTTCTACGTGACACGCATTCGCACTCACGATGGGAGACTACAAAACCCCTTATGTTTATAAAACGACGCCGATCAAGAACGATTACGAGCTAACCAATACGGTTCTGGGACTCGGAATAAACGGAAAAGTCGTCGAATGTTTCAATAGACAAACTAGAGAAAAATACGCGCTCAAGGTAAGTGCATACATACACTATTTGTTTCTTAAACACTCAGACATTTCCTTTCGACAGATCTTGCATGACAACATAAAAGCACGTCGTGAAGTAGATCTACATGTCAAAGTTAGCGGATGCAGACATATCGTCAACATTATAGATGTATATGAGAACGAATATGACAGTCAGAAGCGTCTGCTAGTCGTAATGGAATGGTGTGTACAGATCTGTAAGCAGTGTATATTGTAATAAATCTAATACATGTTTATGTTTTACAGTATGGAGGGTGGAGAATTATTTCAAAGAATACAAAATCAACAAGATGGTGCTTTTACCGAAAGAGGTAAGCTACAACATATTATGATTTATATCAGATCATATCTTAACCGTTGTTTTTAAATATAGAGGCTGCAGAAATCATGAGTGACATTTGTTACGCTGTGAAATTTCTCCACGATCGGAACATAGCTCACAGAGACTTGAAACCTGAGAATTTACTCTATTCAAAGTTAGATGTGACTGGTGTCCTCAAATTGACCGATTTTGGATTTGCCAAAGAGACTCTATCTAAGGATACTTTACAAACACCTTGCTACACTCCGTATTACGTAGGTTAGTAATCGATTATCTCAATATAAATACCGACATTTAATAACCGTTTTGCATTCCAGCTCCTGAAGTTCTTGGGTCTGAGAAATATGATAAAAGCTGTGATATTTGGTCATTAGGAGTTATCATGTATATATTGTAAGTATATTATTTTGGCTCACATGTATTATAGACATCAGAAATTCAAGCCTGTTGCTTTCAGGTTATGTGGTTTTCCACCGTTCTATAGTAACCATGGCTTAGCGATATCGCCAGGAATGAAGAAGCGAATACGAACGGGTCAGTATGATTTCCCCAAGCCGGAATGGCAAAACATAAGTAACGATGCTAAAGAGTTGATTCGTGGAATGCTCAACACAGACACAAATGCTCGTTTCTCAATCGAACAGGTTATGTCGAATCGCTGGATTGCTGTAAGTATAATAAGAAATACATTTTTTATTGTGGCCCCAATCCATACTAAAAATATTAATTTTTATGAAGTCTGTGGGGGTAGAGGGGAAATATACTTTTATAGAGGTTGTTAGGTTTCAATGTATACATTTAGGGAGGTTGTACAGTACGGATTTGAAATTTGAAGAAAAGATGCTTTTTTTATTCACTCAGTATATACATGATGATGTTTGCAGCAATATAATGCAGTACCACAAACACCTCTCCACACAGGACGGATGTTGAAGGAGAGCGAAGACATGTGGCTAGACATGCAGGATGAAATGACTCGGTCTCTAGCGACGATGAGAGTTGACTACGATCAAGTGCACATCAAAAACTTGGAGAACATTAACAACCCATTACTGAACAAGCGGCGTAAACGTGGCGGCAAGCGTACAGAAGACACAAACATGGCAAACAGTCATTGAAACAAAGCTGCGATATTTAATTTATTGTTCATATTGTATAGTCGAGTGCCTTTTTTCAATGCATAGAATATGAGGTCCTCTCCGATTACAGTTTGTGTAGAAAACCGATTAGTTCTTGGTAAAATAAACAAACGGATTTGTTTTTACTGAGAAACGTTTAAAATTGTGATTGCAATATTTATTAATTGCATTGTTACATGTTTTAAATTATATACAATTATATTTAGCACTTTATAAAATCGATAGAAATCTGTTTTATTTTGTGCTTTAGGTATTTATACAAATTGACTAATGTTGAACTAATACGATGTTTATGGATATGTGTTTTTTAAATGTGTATCAAACATTATTAAATGTACAATTTTACTAAATGAATTCATGGAATTTAAAAGATGAAGTAAGTATTTTATTAAAAAGGTTTTGTGCAATAAAGGATATTTATATTTTTTTATTTTAGCTGTATAATTTTACTATATCTCAATTAGTCACAAAAAAAACTACTTAAAAATGCATCATTGTAATTTGGTTCTAACATTTTGTATTATATTAAGTATTGAATAGCTTTTTAAAATCGTGTTTAAACATTTTTAAATACCTCTATAAAATATTATATAGATATAACAGTGATTTATTTCTATTAGATTAATTTTATATGACGTTTAAACAGACGTTTTTTTAATTAATGCAAATGATTTATTAACAAGAAAACAACTAGTCTATAAAACCAGAAATATTGAATCCAGTTCAATTAATCATAACCATCCAGATAAAGATAATAAAAAATATAGTATTATATTACTTGTACATATATAGTAGTGTATTCAATTTCCAAAACTCAATTTACATACATTTTCTGTTGCCACTAGGGTTTATACAAAAACCGGATTTTGAATTTACAAATTTAGTCAATAAAGCCAGTTTTCCCTAACACACTCCCCCTCTTAAAAATACTGTTTAGTCAGTTATATTCGCTCTACATTTATTTTTATAGAGCTTAAAATATAAAGTATTCTACAATTTGACAAAAATATTCATATCCGTCACTTAAAACAAGGCAAAAACCATGAAAAATGGCCTTTGTTCTAGCTGTTTTGGAAAGAAGCGTTTTAATTATAATCAAAATATTTTAATTCTTGCGTAAATTTAACTTTTAATATTTATTTTCAATGTGATTTTTTTTGTTTACGAATGTGACAAGTATGTTGAAATAGAAAGAGGTCTAATGCACCGGCCGACAATAAAGATAAGGTACTGGCACCAGTGTTGGATCATACCCCAATTGTTTAATTAAATGTACTAAATTAGAAATATTTGTTGATATTTGATTACTGCCATTATTGAATCATAATCTATAGACATTTAACTGTAAAACAACTTAATTTGATGTGCTTTACATTGTTTCAAATTTTACTATCTTTTATTTTATAACTTTTGTGTCGTAGTACTTATCATTTTGTAACCATTAGCAAGTGCCCATCACTAGGTGCCCATTACTGGTTTTACTTTATCCATTACTGGAGAAAAAACATAATCAAATTAAAAAACAAACTATATTTGCGAGCTTTGGTAATTGATTTAATAAAGAGGTAGTTGTTTTATTAGTAATGTACCTTGCTCTAAAAGGGGCCAAGAATGGTGCCAGTACCTTTTTTATTTTTAGAAAAAGATAACTTCCTTTTTTGCAATGAAATTTTGCCGACAAAATTTTTCCCTTAACAAAAGGACCTCGAATTATTTTCTCTAGAGTCCGTAGCGTGCGACTGAAGTAGTATTTATAAAAATTTCAGTATTTTTAAAAGAGTTAAAATGATAGGATGCACTGCTGTATATATGTAAGCATGTTAATTAATTCTTTTTAATGAGTATTACAAACAAACAAAAAAAAAACAATTATTTTAAGATATATGTATATTTGTGATTAGATTTACGTGTATTTTTCAAATACTGAAGTAATTTTATAAAGAATGATGGTAGTTGAATATAGTCTGACATATACAAATCGCAGGCCGGCATTAAGGTTCGTTTTAAGCAGGAAACAGTCAAACAGTACAATATTTGTATCTGTTCATTTTTTGCATAAAATAAACGAATGCTTAAAACGTTGATTCTACAGTTTAAATTATTAATATTTAAGGATGTATGGCAGGTATCTAATTTCAACGAGAAATAGTTGAAATTTGGAGAAGTTACTCCTTAATAAATCTAAAGTACCCACACAAAATTTCAAAAGGTTTTACAACATAGTTTAAAAGTTATTATTTAAAAAAATTAACATGGGCTCTTATGGGAGAATGGTGTATTGACGGTTGAATTCCAATAAAACACATGGTTCAAGCATCGAGAAAAATCCGAAATTTTCACAACACGTCACTTACATATTTAGCAACAAGTTTCATAAAAAAAATTATATGCATACAGAACTAAATTGTGAGAAAAAAAATAATTATTGCTGAAAAATGTCGAAAAAAATAAAAAAATGGCGTACTCTATAAAAATTATATTTTGACTTGGCAACAGTGCACAGCTGATTATCCAGGGCGCGCTGTATAAACTTTTGTATTATTACAATACATCCAAATATTTTATTTTACTGTTATTAATATATTTATAATTGATTCATTTTTATTATTTTTAGACGTTAACATTTATTTTTTATTAAAATTTGCGTGATTTTGAAGTATTCAATTTAAACAATTGAAGGTTAACGTTTTTCTGTCACAATTATTACAAAACTCTGCATTTAAATAATTAAATTATATGTATATAAATAAATAATAAGATATACTTGGGGGGAGGGGTGCTAGAGAACTAACCGTGTTGTTTGGTCTCCTCGGGTGTAACAGGCACTTCCTCTATATTTTTTTTATCGTAAAGAGTTTACTCGTCGTTGATTATATACCGTTTCTTTAATAATTTTTCCTTTCCAATGAAACATTTTTCTCTTCACAAACTAACAACACTATATTTGAGTATACTCGTATTATTGTTCTGTGTTTTACGTTAACAAATTGAATACGCGTGCACATGTGTTCACAAATATTATCACAATCACAAATATGATTGTTGTAAATTAAATTGGTACTAATGCGATGTTGTCAAATGTAATTATTTATTTTCTTACATATTTTTTCATATTTGTAAGCATATATACTACTAATATTATTATTTTCATTGCATTTATATGTTCCATGTATGTTCTAAATAGTGTTATTTAATAATATTTTAATTTCTGAAGTCATTTATAATAATAAAATACTTGGGTTTTTTTTATTTTTAACAGATGAATTTAAATGACATTCAGAGTAAAAAGTTTTCATATTATCAACAAAAATATTCATTTATTGGCTAAAATTCTAAAATAATAGTTAAGAATGAGAAATAAGCTTTAAACATAAGTATTTATATTGTTTAAGTAGAGTTTAAGTAGTTTATAAACAAATTTGACTTTCCTACATGCACTTAAAATGAATATTTAAAAGTTTGATTTAGATCGTTCCATCTCACCTAGATTTACGTTATTTTCTACATAGACTGTATGTGCCATACATCCTTAAGGCTGTAGGATCAATGTTTGATATTTTTTATTCATCCCATATGTAGAGTATTTTAAGTCAGGTGCTTTTATTGTAAGTTGTGCATTTTATTATATTTTAGTGGGCTGTTTTTTTTTTTGTTTTTGTTTTTTATTTATAATCATTCTTACTGGTATACCTTGTTCCTATGCTGAAATAGTTGATTTTGAAAATTTGGAAATACCGAAAATAAAAACATATTTAACATAGTAATGCAAGCAATTTGTTCTTAAAGAAAGACTGTCATAAACTTAATTTTAGATTGCTTTTTAGCTTTTGCTTACGCTATTTAACTACGTTACACGATAATGTAGTTTTTATTTTAATATCTGAATTAATTTTCTTTTAAAAAGAAACGATAGGTATTTTTTTATACCGTACTATTAAAATCTGTATTGACTACCGAAGTTGTTGAAATTTATAATTATTTGTAAGAGTATAAAAGAAACTTGTGTGGAACAATAAGAATCGAGATGATCAAATTTTTTAAATGTATTACGTGTCAGTGTATTATATATACTGGGTGTACAAATAACATCTTCTATTTGGTGACATATTTGAAATGTTTGATGTATAGTCTAGTTTTATACATTACAATTTCAAATAATTCTGACGATTACTTAAATAGTTACAGTCCATTAAGTAAAGAAGAACAAACAATCTGAAGACTTACATCTTTATTATTCACATATTTATTTATTCAATATACTGGTGTTTTTGATGACTTACTTAAATTGTTGTAATTATAAAACAAATCATTTAAATGATATGAAATTTTAATAGAAGAAACTAAACTATATAACAAACATTTGAAGTTTATGTGATTTATAGTTCCAGAGTACTATGTCACCAAACAGGAGACTTTTTTTATCCACTCTTATTCGATGATCTAAAAAAAGCATCACTGAAATAAAATAAAGTATTATAATATTCATATTTATTTTTCGTTATAAAGAATTCATAAATTATTATTAATATCGTTGTGATTTAAATAAAAATTGGCAAATGTAAAATAGATAATTAATTAATTACTAATTAATACAACGGTGTATTTGACCTTTACTTGTAAAATGGATTTTTGTAATGAGATGTAAAATATTTATATACAATTATTTTAATGTTACGTAAGTGTGCAATTCAGGAATCGCAGAAAAAAATAATAGAACGTTTGCACATCTTTGACTTATAGAATACATAATACCGACAAAAAGACACAAATGTAAGTGCTTCCTTAATAAAAGAAGAATACTATATAATTATTCTGAAAACAGTATTGTGAGCGTTTTAAAAAAAAATATATGTTTATTTAAAGCGAAACTTTTGTAGTGTAACAAGATTAATATTATTAATTAAAATTTAATTAGTTATATTATACTTTTGTTAGTTTTGTTTTATTATTATAAAACAATCAATTAGATGTGACTATTTTTTGTAGCATAATATAACTGCAGTTAGCAGTTGGAAATATTATTTTTTAGTTTCAAACTTTAGAAATAATTCATTTTTTGTTCAATCTCATTTTAGTTAAATTTTTAAATATAAATTATATAAATACTGTGTTTAGATTAAAATTATATGGAATATATTTATATAAATTTATTTTTGCATTATTTTAATTGGTGGATAATAATATATATTCCATAATTTACTAAAATGTTTAAAAACAAGTGTATTTTTATTTTTAAAATGTTTAATAAAATATTACATAAATTTAATTATCCTTATATTCAACATATATTTCCTAGTCATTATCTAAATAACATATTTATCGTCTGGATGATATATCGAATATAAATATAATAAATAAATTCAATATAGTTCTTATTAAATAATCATAGGTCAATGTGGTGGGTCAGGACAAGGAAAGATAAAATATTTGTATTAATTAATTCTACACAAATTTAAACATAATTTCTAATAAATATAAACATGTAAGACAGTTGGCTCTTTGATTAATAGGATTAATAGTTTTTTTTTCTTTTAATTAATTAATATTTAATTGATGAATGAATGTGCTTTATATTATTCACATATAATATATTCTTTAAATTCAAAATAATTTCAATATATAATTTGGACACCAATGTACCACAGAAAATACTTCCATGTACATTGTTTTGTGATTTTTTATGGTTGGTACATATGAAAAGGTGGAAGAACAATATGTCACAACATTTTTCGTGTCGTGTTTGCCAAATGTTTAATAATAATTAAAATAAATACTAATAAATGATTATCATTGCAGTTTGATGATCTTATAAAATGCATTTTTCTATACCTGACACACAGGAATTAAGTGACGGAAACGGGAGTTCTTATACGGTTAGTAAATCAGCAACAGTTGATTGTTATATTAATTTAAATTAATATCTGTCAACAAATTCTCACACAGGGTTATAATATTCACATAAATGGAGTGTACCATTGTACATTACGTTATAAGCAACTGTTGAATCTACACGAACAACTCAGGCACAAATGTGGAAATAATTTGCCTCTGTTCCCACCGAAAAAACTACTACCTCTTACTTCTGTCCAATTGTCAGAACGAAGAGCACAGTTAGAGAAATACATACAAGCAGGTGAATAATTTAAATCATTATAGATAACAAAGCACTTACTGTATTAATGTGTTTTAGTCGGACAAGAACCACGGTTATCTTCAACTAGTATTTTTAATGGGTTTTTATTGACTGCACAACAAGAGACAAGATGCGAAAAGAGTGCAGAAACAATGATGGATGTCTTTCTGATGAACGGCTTTCAGATTCAACTAAATTCCATGACTACCGATTGTTCTGTTCAAGTTCTAGATAAAGTGTGCCAACATATTCATTTACCTCAAGAATATGTCAACTATTTTGCACTTTTTATTATAAAGAAACACGAAAATGGTGACGTTACTTTTGTTAGAAAACTAGAGGACTTTGAATCACCGTATATGTCTATGGCAATGTTAGACAAATCTTGTCATAAAATTGTTCTGAGAAAAATGTACTGGGACAATGAATATGACTTTGAACTGATGCGTAACTCTGTTTCTTTGAATCTTTTATATGTCCAAACCGTCAGTGATATTGAAAAAGGATGGATTCTATGCAACAAAGACACTCTGGTAAGTTGTTCTAAATTCACTTGTAAAAACTGAATTTAATCAAATATTATTTATAGGCTCAGTTAGCGACATTTCAAGCCAGAGGGGCCAAACATGAATATTTAGAAGTTGCGCGAACATTGAAATATTACGGATTCATGCAATTTGGAAAAGCAATCTGCGATTATCCTTTGCCCGATACTTCTGCCTGGATTGCGATAGGTAATCGAGAATTGAATATACGAGTTGTATCTCAGGAAACAGGGACTACTAGAGAAAGCTGTTTCAAAGTTGTAAGAATGCGTTGTTGGAGGATAACTACAACAAGATCAGTAAGTTTTGTATTTGTGAAGTTTGAAAAACACTGATAGATTACGTATTTATTTCAGAACCAAAATGCTGGTACGAGCAACGAAACTTCTGATTCACATTTAGAGTTATCGTTCGAGTATCTCATTTCTAAGGATAAGTTAAGGTGGATTAACATCTCGAGTGATAAGGCTATTCTGATGTCAGTGTGTCTTCAATCGGTTGTCGATGAACTCCTGTTGAAGAAGAACGGTAGTAAAGTGAAACGCACCAATCCAGACGGCAGTTGGCTGTACATGAGGCGCGACGGGTCGAGGGCAATGATCAAATCTAACTCAAATAGCGGTCTACAGTTTCTATCTACGGTAAGTGAATGTTTTGTTGAATAACCGGTACTATTGATGTTTCCAATTTCCTCTGTAGAATTCTAAATCCAAGTCTGCAAATTGGCCTGAGCATTTCTCAATGAAAAAGCTGCAGGAGAAGCTGTCGAGCGCCAGCAGCAGGAATGACACTATAGGTAACGATGCATTTGAGGAAATCGGTGACGAAGATCTTTGAGATTATATTCATAAACGATAGTAGTATTTTCAAGAAATTTGTTTATTTTTTATTTTTATATTGGACAAGTACCAAAGATTTAAAATCTCGACACAGGGTGATCAGTATTTTAACAAATCAATATTAATATTATTGTAAATGATTAGGTATAAGTATATTTGAAAAATATAAAAGCAAAGTAATTTTTTAATTTATTTTACTCTCTGAAATAATAATCATATTCTAAATAGAATAAGTAAAATATTACACGATCACCTATTTGTGAAAATTCTTGCCTGGTCTTTTAAAAAATATTAATTTTTAATTAAGTTTTTATAAAATTTGTTATTTTTTAATTATTATTGTTACATATACATATATATATATTATTATGTATTTTAAAAAATTATTTATCAAAAGGTTGTTTTATATAAATTATTGCGAATCTACAAGAATAGTTAATTACGAACTGATTAAAAAGCATCAATATGTTTTTCCGTCCGAAATTTTATTTTAATTGTATGGGGTGACTTTTTTATAAAAACAATATTTTGGCAGCTTAGGTTATGATAGCCATAAACCAAGTGTTACTTTTGGCCTGTAATGTACAAGGAGAGGTAGATAAGTTCTCGGTCTCAGATAATTTTTATTGTAATTCCTTGTACTATGGATCACAAAAACTTTTTTTTACATTTTCGATGAGGAACTTAATGCTCCATTTTGGCGACATAATTACATTAATGACCTAATTTTTACCCTGTATACTTGTAAAGAGTTGCACAACTAGTGATCCATAGTACGAGCAATTACAATAAGAAGAACTTTTCAACCCCCGCTCGTAAATCTGGAGTAATTATTATTAACTGTATTTGCCCTATACAATTTTAATGTTGGTCCAAACTGTTTGTATATATAAAATAAAATATGTACACATTCTGAATTGTATAGATTTTATTGTATTTATATAAATATCAGTTACCGTTATTCAGATACTATATGGAAAGTATATCTTCGATCAATATAGAAATATACGTACTACTATAAATAAAAAAACTATACATTTTATACCTTTGTAACATGATTTTAAATGCGGTGCACATAATGTAAAAATATGTAAATATTAAAAAAAAATATATATACAATATTTTTATTTAATTTTTCTCATTTCCCCAATGAAATAAATACATATATTATTTATTTAAACATTTTATTATTTACTTTCTCTCTACATAATTTAAATAACAATGCATTTGTGAAAGAATTATTTATTGTGGATTATAAAAACCATCACAAATGCATTTTTTGTAGTGCGTTCCCCACACTAACAATATTTACATGTTAATTTATTAATACAATATACAAATTAGTAAAATTTATTTAGTATCCCATGCATCACGTTCAGTTCGTTCTTTAATAACTTCTTGAAGATATGGTTGGAGGTATTTGTTATCTTCTTCGTATTTAGTCCACTGTTCCTTTGGCAATAATGTCTTGGTCATAGACAACTGAAGAGCTCTTTGGATACGGAATACACGCTCGTCTTGTAAATGTTGGGGAAGCCTACGGATTGCTTCTTCTACATCTTCATTATCGTTCAAACAATCATCATGGTGTAACCCTGTAAAAATACAATGATCGTTACAACTGTAACCTAAAAATTGTTTTTGATTTGTTTACCATATTTATTAAAGCCCGATAAATTGTAAGCCCATCGTTTAAGAGCAACACCTGAAAATAAGAAATTCATATGAATATATACACTGTTTTCCTTTAGTTAAAGACAGTTTATTTGGGAGATAAATTATGTAATTTCTTGTACATCATTAGAAAGGAAGGGAAGTCACTTTTTTGTTACAGGAATATTATTTAATAATTACCAAAAAAGCCACCCTTCGAAGCAACTGCCATTATTGGAAATTCAATCGATTTTTTTAAGTTTAACAATACAACTTATTAACACTTGGACTTATTTTCCTGCAATGGCACAGTTTCTAGAGATCACTCAGAGACAACGATAGTATTTTCTTCTAATCTGTGGTTGCCAAATTTGCACAATTTGAAACATAGAAGAAAATTTGCTGATAAGTGACAGGCCTGTCAAAATAGTGTTGTTATCATCAGATAATTACGTATTGTTATTATTATTTAGTTATTTGTGCAAATAATCAAAGAACAAACATTGATTGATATATCAATCGCCATTAATTTTTAATCTCAAAAACAATACATCATATGGTGAGAAAAATTTATGTAAAATGTCTTGGTTTGAAAATAATTCTATGCCAAGAGTTGATGAAGACACATGTCTCTTGAGGAAAAGCAACATCACGATTATAACCGACGTTTACGATGGTATAATTGAAACAGTGATCATAAACGTATTTGGCTGGTCTTTATTAATAGTTTTATTTGCCTTGCTACGTAAAAGAGCATGGGAGTATGGAAGACTGGCGTTGATTCAATCATCTCACCGGTGGACAAATTTATTTTATGGAGAAAATTCACAAGACCAACAAATATCAGATTCTTCTATCAACTCCCAAACGGGTTCTGATAACGGATGCTGGTGGCTACCATTTCTTTTTAGAATCAAGAAAAGTAAAATTGTTGAAAAATATGGAATGGACGCTTCGCATTACTTATCGTTTCAACAACATTTGCTGCTTGTTTTTACAATTTATACTTTGTGTTCTGTTTGCTTAGTGTTGCCAGTCAACATGCAAGGCCATCTAGAGAGTAACAGCTTTGCTTTGACTACTATCAGCAACTTGGAACCAAATTCATACTTATTTTGGTTCCACATCGTTCTATCATTGTTATTTGTTCCAATCACATTCTCTATAATGAAACAATCATCAGGGTACATTTTAGAATCAGTAACATCAACTAAAACTATAATGGTAAAGAATATTTCATCTCAACATCGTAATCAAGGAGAAATATTTCGTTATTTTCGATTATTATATCCAGACATTGTATTTAAAAATGTAGAACTGGCATATGATGTTAAAAACCTGACAAAACTCCTAGAAGAACAAGAAATAGTTGTGAGTGCTCGTGTTTATTCAGAAATATATACAAAACGCACTTCCAAACAACTGACTGTAAGTACAGGTTGTTGTAAGAAAGCAGATGCCTGGGAATATTATCACGAACAAGAGACTAGGTTATTGGAATGCGTGGACCAAGAGAGGATAAGATCTTTGAATAGACCTCTGGGCATTGCATTTGTTACAGTAGCCACTAAGGAAGCAGCAGAACACATTGTGAGTAGCTTCAACCCAAGAGCTTGCAGAGACTGGACCGTTTCATCTGCACCTCCGCCCTCTGACATATTCTGGGAGAATCTCAGCGTCAATACAAACTACTGGTATCTAAAAGCGATTCTAATAAACGTGGTGCTTTTCATTGTTCTCTTTTTCTTGACAACTCCAGCCATTGTAGTTAATAGAATAGATTCAATTAATATAATTCAAGAGGAGATTTTCAATCGATTGAATCCATTGATATCTGAGTTTCTTCCAACTCTACTGCTGTGGTCTTTAGCTGCAGCCATGCCAGTTATTGTAGCTTACTCTGATGAATGGCTTCCTTACTGGTCTCGTTCTAAACAAGATCACGTAATCATGCTGAAAACATTCTATTTCTTGCTGTTTATGATACTTATCCTACCTTCATTCGGAATGATCAGTATACAAGCATTTGTTGAGTGGTCATTGACACCTGCTAATCAAACTTACCGTTGGGAATGTGTTTTCCTTCCAGACAAAGGAGCATTCTTTGTCAATTACATTATAACATCAGCACTGATCGGAACTGCTCTGGAACTGATTCGGTTCCCAGAACTGATAGTTTACGGGTGGCGAACACTGATGCTGAAATCTAAAGCTGAAACTGCCAGTTTGAAGAAAAGTATTCTCCTAGAGTTTCCTTTTGGTGTGCATTACGCATGGACACTGACAATATTCACCATAACTACTGTTTATAGTTTGATTTGCCCGCTAATCACACTGTTCGGTTTATTGTATTTGACTTTGAAACACGGAGTTGACAGGTATAACTTGTATTATGCATACAGCCCCAATACTATCAAAACGGTAGGTCGTGCCAGACTTCATTCTTCAGCTATTGAAAAGACCAGCATAGCAATGATTTTGTTGCAAACAGTAATGACTTCTTTTTCGATGATCAGAGGAGGAATAGGTATAATCAGTTCTATTATGTTGGCAGGATTGCTGTTGACGTTGATTATTTCAATATTCTGGTCTAATAACTGTCTAAAAGTCCCCGTTACAACAGTACAGTGTCCTTACGAACTAGATTATGTCGCACCTGTTTTACAACTGTCAATAATTTCCGAAAGAGTTACAGATATCAGTTCTGGATCTGAATCAAGAATTGACCCCAACTACGGATCTTCACAAATTGAAAGTACTTCGGCTCATTTGATTGATAAAATTACTATTTAATGTTAAAGAAACTTTTTATTTAATTTATCAGTGTATATTGTATGAGGTTTTAAAGTATGTTTTTTAATAAAAGTGGCTTAAATTATTTTGTATTTGTAAATATTTATCTATTTAAGATGTTAATACTTTTAAAACTTAAATTCAATATACAAAAAATTTAATTTATCGAAAAGACGAGTCCGTAAATGTTTATTATTGCTATAGATAGCTTTTTGGAACTCTATGGTTAAATATTGACAATCTTAACTGTTATACAAATGTTTTAAAAGAAATTAAAAGCATAGATAAATATATGCTGTATTATATTAGAAAGACTGGGTTTTGGTATAATTGTTTATATAATAACAAATATTTTGATAGAGCACAATGGAAGTGCCCCAAAACAAAATAATAATTTATACTAGTCGATACTATATATACTTAGTTAAAATTTAGTGCAATAAGTATTTTTTCAAGCCAGTATGAAAATAAAATGTTGATATATAAGCATTATTGCTTTGAATATATATTTTTATATATTTCAGTTTGATGATTTATAATGTTAATAAAAAAAATATCTTATTAAAATATAAATATTTATTAATTAATAATTTTATTTTTTTGAACAATCCTTCATTTTATTAAAAAAAAACTATCTTAACAATTTTTACAGAAATTATTTACAGTACTTAATGAGTCTTTTTTGCTGATTGTTTGCTAATGTTTTCGTATTTGTTTTTGCTTGAATACCAAAGTGCAAATGGAATGACAAGTGAAGGTAAAGCCATGATAGCAAAAGTAGCCCAATCTAGAACATGAGACGAGAATTTCTTGTCGTAATCTTTAAAGGCAATAATAGCCCCTTCACCTGGTTCACTACTGATCGCTACTTGCACCTAAAAGAAAAAATCATTATAGAATATTATCAAAAAAAATTAACACTGAATTAATCAACATACATTTGATGACTCTTCATCTGGCTTATAAGTGACTTCGGCAGCTGTAAAGTTGAAATAACCGTATTTTGTTGGCCGCACTACTACAGTGTGTGAAACATTAGCTTGTGGAGGTATTCTATCGATTTTAGCAGATAATTGACCACCAACGACAGTAAAGACTTCTGGGTGAAAACCATGATCAATGATATGGACATCAGTAGCTACAGAGTTACCGATGTTGTACAGAGTGTATTTGATAACGACATCCATATTTTCTACAAGATATTTGTTTAGAATTTGTTTTGATATTAACAGTCTTGCACCTGATTCATCTTCACTACTAGCATTGGATACAGCAAATAATGATATGCACAGCAATAATAAATATTTTAACTCCATTCTGGAAGAAAATTATTTATTAATAACACAATATATGAATTAAAAGTGTTGCATTATTGTTATTTGAACTAACTTTTTAATATATTTTAACTAATAAGAGTGGTGTTTGTTCGATTAAAGTATTCTATCACCCAATACAGATATAACAGTATTCTCAATACCTTCCACTCATTGCCACGTTCCGGACTCCGGTATAATTGAGGGGACCAACACAAGCAGTAAAATATGAACGTGGAATTCTTCTTTATATTTTCCTCGAACGTTTATTTATTTATTGTACACTGAATTACCGAATAGACAGCTTTAAATGTCAAATTTTCCATAGATCAAGTTATTCTATAATTTTGTCAGTTTTTGTACTTGTTTTTATACCGGGGAGAAAGCTGAAGAATTATTTTATAACTGTGATAATTCTGATATCCAATGTATTATTAAAATAGATAGCTTAACAAGCTACTGTATCAACATGTGTAACATTTGCAGTATATTATTAAAATAGAATAATCATCACATATTCATTCTAAAGTAAGTTTTATGTATCATAACCTGTTGTAATTAATATTAATTTTAACTATTTTCAATAAAATCGTTTATAGTACGACTTTAAAACGTATAATAATTATTATTGTATGCGTCATATTAAAGTAATTAAACTATAAGCAGTTTTTATATGCGATATTTAAGAATATAATTGTTTTATATAACATTTTTTAAATATTTACATCTACTTTTTAATGACAATAAACAAGAGTTATAGAAAAGAACTTATATAATAACAAAATAGTATTTCATGCATATCTATATAATGTTTCAGATGGAAAATAACAGTAATCCAGTTGTGGGGGTAGCAAAGCCAATACATATAAGAAGACTGAATCAGGCTCTCGATGTTTCATCCTTTTTAGATTATGCCAATTATAATTTAAACCAACCTATTAATGATGAACCTGTATCAGATTTGGATGAAAATGATGATGAAGAAGAAACTGATCACGAAGGTAAATAAATTACTTATTTTTGATTTCTAGATATCTTGACTAACAATAACAATGTTACTTTATGTTATTTTAGAAACTAAAATCGATAGATCTGTGTATTTTAATTTAACAAATATTGGACAAGATCGGCAATGGTTACGGGATATTTTAATGGCTGATTCAGAGGATGATGAAGCTGGTTCATCTAATATAGTTACAGAAGATGATCTCAGGCAAATGTTAAGGGAGCATGTTAGAGAGAAAAAATACAGGAAACGATACCATAAAAATCCTTCAAAAGTATATGTCTTTGTCTTTTATTTTATAACTAAATTATTAACAGACAATCTTGCTTTTAGTATGAACGGTACAAATATTACGGTACAAGTTTCTTATCATATATAGATATGTACACTGAAAATCAAAAAAATGATATAGGTAAAAAGAAAAAAGAGAAAGAACGTGAGGTCAAAGTACCGGTTAAAAAAGTATCTAAGAGAAGTCAACCAGTCAACAAAATCCAAGTCCAAGAAGATATACATGTGGAATCAGCAACAGAAGATCCGGAATGGTTAGATAATTTATCATCGATGAAAGACGATGAAGACTATGACCTGATTATAAACCAATCAGTTAAATCTTCTCGGGCAAATAAAAAGAAATGGACAGCTCCTAGTCCTGAAGTGATGACACAACGTCGCAGAAAACTCTGGGTACTTATGGCAAAGAAAGAAATGGGTAAAATACAACGGGCCAAAGCAAATAATCACAAGGAACAGTTGCAAGCAAGCAAACGTACTGCCCAAATATGCATGAAATACTGTCGACAGAAAGCAATGCAGTCACAGAAGAACATGAAAGAAACCGTGTGGCGTTGCAAGAGACTAACAAGAGAGATGCAGGGCTACTGGAAACGTTATGACAGAGTAGAACGCGAGACCCGAAGGCGCATGGAGAAGGAAGCTGAGGAACAACGAAAGATGGATGTAGAACTGATAGAAGCCAAACGTCAACAAAGAAAACTGAACTACCTCATTACACAAACTGAATTATATGCGCATTTTATGTCTGGAAAACTCGGCAAAGCTACTCCTGAAGAGCAATTACGTATTTTGAATCAACTAGATGAAGAAAAGAATCCAAGATTAGCTAACATAGATGATTATGATTGGTATGTTAAAATTGTTTTTTCTATCAGTCAATTTTTAACATTTTTATTTATTTATAGCGAAGCGGTGAAAGCAAAAGTACAAAAAAATGTCCAAGAAGCATTTGACACTGAAAGGGCGCGAACAAGACAATTTGATTCTCAATTTGATCTGAGTGATTCAAAGACAAACATAGAAGAGGAACATCCACAACCTAGTATCTTTAAAGGAAATTTGAAAGGGTATCAACTGAAGGGGATGAACTGGCTAGCTAATCTGTACGATCAAGGGATCAGTGGAATTTTAGCTGACGAAATGGGTTTGGGGAAAACTGTCCAATCTATAGCGTTCCTATGTCATGTTGCTGAGAAATATTGTACGTATAAGTTAGCAAAGACGATGAATTGAAAGATATTTTATTTATTTTCAATTTACAGCTGTGTGGGGACCCTTTCTGGTTATTTCACCTGCATCAACTTTACATAACTGGCAGCAAGAAATGGCACGATTTGTTCCTAGTTTTCGAGTAGTTCCTTATTGGGGTAACCCAACTGTATGTTTAAAAATATACATTTTTGTTTAATAAATAAATAAATAACAAACAAATTTTAGGAGCGTAAAATTTTACGACAATTTTGGGAGCAGAAGGATCTTCACACAAAAGATGCAAGTTTCCATGTTGTTATTACTAGTTATCAAATAATAATAGCCGATATAAAGTATTTCAACCGTATCAAATGGCAGTATATGATATTAGACGAAGCGCAGGCTATCAAAAGTTCTAGCAGTGTCAGATGGAAAATGTTACTTGGATTCAGCTGTAGGAACCGGCTGCTTCTCAGTGGCACGCCGATCCAGAACAGTATGGCAGAACTGTGGGCTCTTTTGCATTTCATAATGCCAACATTATTCGATTCACATGATGAATTCAACGAATGGTTCTCAAAGGATATCGAAAGTCATGCGGAAAATAAAACTAATATCGATCAAAGTAAGTTTGATCTTTAAAGAACCTCTCTCTAATACAATAATAATCTATAATTGTTTTTTTAGAACATCTGTCTCGTCTACATATGATTTTAAAACCGTTCATGTTGAGAAGAATCAAAAAAGACGTTGAAAATGAACTTTCTGATAAAATAGAAGTGATGATGTACTGTCCATTAACAACTAGGCAGAAACTTCTCTACATGGCTCTTAAAAAGAAAATACGAATCGAAGATCTTCTCCATTTTACCGTAGGTGGAGACGCACATTCCGTGGACAAAAACTTTACATCAAATTTAATGAATTTAGTTATGCAATTTAGAAAAGTGAGTTCATTATTAACCCTCGTTAAGTTTGAGCTATTAAAGGTTTTATTTATTTTATTCAGGTGTGCAACCATCCAGAATTATTCGAAAGGAGAGATGCAAAATCACCGTTTTATTTACAATGTCCGGAACTGGTCGTTCCCAAACTATTGTATGACGACTTCAGTGCTTGTTCCAAAGTGACCACGCTTCCTCACCTACTCTTAAATAAGTTTAATATTTGGATGGCAGAATACATTCATCGTTATAGCACATGCTTCACATTTAGATTATTAATGAATTTGTCTCCGAAAGAACTGTACGAAACATTTATGTTAGGAATGTTTGTTCAGTAAGTAGTTTATATAATACATTGAAATGAATTGTGAAAATGATGTTTGTTTTTTTAAGGTGGGGTCATTATGAATCGAATGAAAATATTCATTTTATACAAAATCATAGAAAATTTTGGGATGAACGTGGTAGAATTGTTACAAGAGATTTGTTCTATTTAAATTCTAAAAATAGGGAGCTAAATTTTTACCCTAACGAAACTATAAGGAGTGTATTGTTAACAAGTGTTTCTGAAACTCACAATCGTTTCTATACTCATACTCGGCATGTTATAAAAACAAGCAGACACGTAAGTTGTGATGTTGCATGTATTTAATTGAATAAGAATTAAATTTTATATTTTATTTCAGGACTTGGAAACTGAAGACACTGTAATTCTTCCTAAGAAAAAGTTTGAATGCCAACCAACAGATTTACCAATGTTTTTAACTGCCTATTGTCCAAGGGTAACATTAAATTTTTTCCCACAGCTTTGTTCGCATTTACATTTTATTAGAAAATATCAATAGGAATTGTTTCTTCGTATTTATTCTCATTTTAAGTGTTTTCATTAGAAAACTATGTATCTGCTATTATTCAATTGAATGAATTAATCGTAAACAAATGAATGAAAGTGCCTAGAAAAGTCTTTGATTAATTTTCTGATCTCAAATCACTATATTTAGTATCTGGCAAAGCTGTCACAAATATTATTAAAAATTATTTAAATACTATTTTTATATTTTGTGTTTAAATACTGTTTTTCTGCAGAAATGAATTTAAATACATTAAAAAAGTATTTAAATAAATAACGTAAATATTTCCAGGCTCAGTCTCGATCAAGAAAAATGTACTGCATTAGTAGCCGAGCTGTTATACAGAATATACAGACAACACTAGCATGTCAAGAAGCGTGGTGGGTTCAAAAAGAGACTTCCGTTCTCCCGAGTCTTCCCCATGGTTTAGATGCTACTGTTCCCTCGCGGGGTTGGTTTAACATTATGGTACCTGATAAAGAAACATTAGTGACAGATGCAGGAAAGTTGGCAGTGCTAGATGGACTGCTGAAAAAGCTCAAACTCGAAGGCCACAGGGTCTTAATTTATTCACAGATGACGAAAATGATCGATCTCTTAGAGGTAATTAAAATAAAATCTTCCTTAAAAAACTATTAAAAGATTCGTCTATTTTAAGACCATTCTGAAATCTGTATGATTATAGTTCCAGAGTACTATGTTGTCAAACTATTATTAAGAAACTATTTAAAAATTTTACAGGAATACATGTGGCATAGAAAACATAAATATATGCGTCTTGATGGTTCGTCTAAAATATCAGAACGAAGAGACATGGTAGCTGATTTTCAAGCGAGGACAGATATATTTGTATTTCTTTTAAGTACACGTGCCGGAGGCTTAGGAATTAATTTGACTGCTGCAGATACGGTAATGAGATAAAAGTGTTTTTAAAATAATAATTATCACTAAATTAACTTTATTTTTTAGGTGATATTTTATGATAGTGATTGGAACCCGACAGTAGATCAACAAGCTATGGACAGAGCTCATCGTTTAGGTCAAACGAAGCAAGTTACTGTTTACAGATTAATTTGTAAAGGGTCAATTGAAGAAAGAATTCTGCAACGTGCAAGAGAGAAAAGCGAGGTATTTTTATTTACAAGAAATGATATGAATAAAATATAACATGATATTTTTTTATTTATAGATACAACGAATGGTTATTAGTGGAGGTAACTTTAAACCTGACACTTTAAAACCTAAAGAAGTGGTTTCATTACTTCTAGATGATGAAGAAATCGAAACAAAATGTATGTATAAAACATTTTTATTTTCTTTTGTACAAATATAGTTATAATTTATTTAATACATAGATCGACAGAAAGCTGAAGAAAGGAAATATATAGAAGAATCGAGAGAAAAGAAAGAAAGGGATAGAAAACGAAAGCAGTTCATCGCATCTAACGTGTGTACATTAATAAAGTGTATTTAAAACTGTCAACATTTATATTATTTGTTTACAGCCTTATATAATAGATGACATAATGGAGGAATACAATGTAAACCCTAAACGGGTGAAGTATACAGAAGTAATCAGCAGTCAAGATTCAGGCTATATGGAAAATACTAGTTTATCTGTGAGTCCTACGCCAAGCGATGAGAATGCAGGTAACGATACTTCGTCTATGCAACCGCAGTTAGTTATTCAGGATGATTCAAGCAACGATGGTGTTATTGACGTAGAACGAAATGTACCGACCCCCCGTAAGTGTTTTTATATAACTTATTTATTAAGTATTAGTATTGATAATATATGATATTGTTACAGTATCGTTCTCCTTACCTTATGGATCTCGGCAAAGGATTCCTGTCCGAGGAACATCGCGAAGAGGTCGGCCGAGAGGTTCAAGAAGGGGCGGAGGCACTGGCTCCAAAGGCAGGGATGGAACAGAAGAAGTCCAGACCGTTACGTTTAGCGAGACATCAACAGAGAGTACTCCGGTACGGAGGGGGCCAGGCAGGCCGAGACTCAAACCTGGAGGTCCAAGTAATCAAGGAGTACGGGGCGTATCAAGGCCTCGCAAACCTGTAGGCTCGCTGCCTGTTCCATTGAGGTCGCAAGCGATGGGAGGGGGACCGGCTGGGGCTGTCCCTACCCCTCCCAGTTTCAAGTTTTATCAGTCACATGACAGTTTAGTATAATTTAATTTATATATAATGTATAACTATTTCAAAAATTTCGATAGCCATGCTAAACAAATTTTTAACTGTATATTTTATTTATGTATAAACTAAAGATGTTTTTTTTAACTATATAATTTTATTAGCATATGAATGCAATTCTGAAATTTATTGAAATTTTTATAATTTGGTATTGACGGTCTAGGTCAAGAGAGCAATTTAAAAGTTTTAAGTGTACCTGATCTGTTAAAATAATAATAAATTAGTATTCTAGTATTTCTTGAATAAATAAAACATGCAGAACTATATTAGAATGCGTTTATCAGAAAATTGCAGGGCAGTTAACACGTTACAATCTAAGACCATTGATATACATATATATTATATACATATTTTTTTGTTAACTGGAAACTTATTTGATTTTTACTCATAACGAATTGTATTTTTAATTTATTTATACATAATAAAATGTATTAAATCATTTTTTATATTTTTTAATAGCCGTATTAGATATTTTAATGGAAATAAATATTTTGACCTTCCTGAATTCATTTTTATTATTTTTGCCATAATGTCTGGTCTACCAGTGCGGTGAAATTTTGTATTTAGGGATATTTTACATCTGGGAAGAAAATCTATTTTTGAAAACGATTTTACAACCAGAAATGGATGCTTACTCTTGTCAATTTTGTTATACTTATTGTTAGACAATCAAAGATAAAGGACAAATAACATATTACCATATATTAAACAACAAGTGTGTTTAATATATGTATGATATTACCAATCGTTGTTATCAAATCGCTCCACGAGTCATTGGCGTGTCATTTAGATTTTAAAATAATTATAAATTGTTTTGAATTACAAAATTAATTAATAATAAATGTTTTATATTGTCCTTAAAAGTATTTCAGTGATAATTGATTAACAGAAAAACGTCTGGAACTGTCATCTCTCATACATACTAAATTCAAACTGTAAAATTTTGGTAACACTTTCATATACGGACTAGCATTGGTTGTTATGTATCCATAGTCTTTCCTAATTTAGGGTTTTAAATTATTTTTCAAATAGTTCACAACAGAAAAAAATTGTAGAACACATTTTCTATATTCTTTATATATCATTAATTAGCCATAAAGGGTTGTTTTTTTTTTATGTTTGCTTCTTTTCTTTTACAAATATTAAAATGAAAAACAAAACATGATTAGCAAAATATTTATTCCTTGATTTTTACAACAGGACGGATATAATTTATAAACATTGTCACATTTATTTTAGTCATTATAAATAAAATATTTAAGTCACAACACATATATAGTAATCAAAATAAATTATATACATATTTTATTGCATTTGAAATAAGTATTGTTCTGTTATAAACTAGGTACAAAATGTCTGATTCTATTAAATAATTTAAAAATAACATCCACACCAAAACTAATTAATATTGTTTAAAAACAGTCTTTCGGGTAGTAAAAATATTTAAAATCATTTTAACTTATAATTTAATCTAAAATATAAGTACTGTTAATAATATTAAAGAATAAAATAAATAATATAATTATTATGATCTTTGATACGATAGATTTTTTTGGATATTTATAAAAAATATATCTCTGAAATTATTTCAAATTTAAAATATGAATTTTAGTAATATCACAAATATTGAGAAACATTATGGGTTATATAAAAAAAAATCAGTATTATTTTGATGAAGTTCGGTTTTTATAAGGGTTTTGTAGTATTTTTGGAGTTGTTTCCATGACTCTGAGCAAAAGTTCATCTAAATAATCTTCTGTGTCCCTCATTCGCCTTTTGTGTTCTTCTAATGTATCTTGTAAACCTGCGATGAGCTGAATCAGTTCCTGAAACAAATAAACCGTATAAGTCAAAGGTGTTAAGTCTTTTACAGTTAGATATTACTTCTCTGCTCTTTCCTTCATATTTTTGTACAAGTTCTTTGGGTATATTGTTGCGCAGGGCATTTCCATCCGAATGTTTAACTTCCTTTTCACCACCGATTATAATTCTTTCTCCAAAACCATTAGCCAAATGCTCTGATTTTGTTTCAGGAAGTTTCTCTTCTAATAAAAACAATAAACATAGTAAAACAATAAAAAAAAATGATATCTACATAATAATTATTTATCAGTCTTTTGTTCAGAATGAATTTATTAGTACAATAAAAAGATAAGGCTCAGATACTTTTTATAGACAAAGTAAAAACTAATATTGAACCCACCTTTTCTTAAATACGGCAACTTTTTAGTAAACTTATTTTTCTTGATAAACATTTGTGGACTGTTATTTTCTACAACATGACTTTCGTTAGAATCATTAACGTGGTGTTCATTATGCTGTAGATTTTCTGTCACCACATGCTTCTGTATGCCCTGTTTTCCGTACAGCTTCTGCTCCCATTCATCAACAGGTGGTTCAGGAGTAGGCACGGTATTAGTGATTTTAACTGTATTAACAGGAGCTATGGAACTGCTAGAACTCTTGTGCGATAAGTCGTCCAAAGTAAATTCATCCTCGTCTTCACTTATAACACCAGGATCTGCTTCGTCTGCATTCTGTCTCTGGGACTGGTATGTCCGTCTACCGGACAAACTGCTGGAGCTTCCGATAAATGAATCATCGTCACTGTCTGCTTTGTGTTTTTTACCGATTTTCACCTTATTGCCGATAGATTTTGCGAATTTCTTTAAGCCTTTGCGTTTTTCAAGTGTCCCAATACTTAGTAAGCTACTGCCTACACTCTGGGCCATGTGAGAAAGATGCCCCATGGATGATTTATGCTTGTCTTGATTGCTTAGATCTATATAAAACAATTTATGGTTATTGTATTTGTTTGAAGGCAATATTTTAATAAACTTACCTGTAAGACTTCCAGCTTTTACTATAAACCCAATTTTAACTTCTAATTCACCACGTTCTTTCTTTTCCTTTTCCTTTTTAGAAGGTTTGGCCTGTAGCTTATGCCATCGGTTCTTAGGTCTCTCGTACACATCAAATTCAGCCAAAGGTATTCGTACTGTTCCCAAAAACTCATCGACTCCAAGAAAATTTCTATGGAGAGCTGTCAGAACTATTTCAGCTGTATTGCCTTGCGAAGGAATCAAACTAGAAATAATTTTAGCTTGTAAGTACAGTAGCACATCAAATATTTGTATAGTGTATTTCTTACAGTTCGCATTCTTCATTCCATTCTACATTAGGACCAGCATTACTTTTAATTGAAGTCTGGTATTTTTCTTTTCCTAAGGCTATAATAACTAAACAATCATTAGTACCGTTGTTTCCTTTGATTAGTAGGCCATTTGCTCTCCTTACTGTAAAATTATAAATACTGTAAAATTATCAATGCACATTAAAGTAAATTTGATGAAAAGCACATACCTGTTACTTGTACATGAGTTGGGCTCCACATAATGCAATATTAGTTTGTTTTACATTTGAATTTAGCTATAGTAAAAATAAATTTATTCATCCATTTACGTATAATAAACACACCTCAACATTATCACCTGTCTGATGTCATCACACCAGCTGTGTTCATAGAGAACATGAATGTATGTTTTTCATTTTTGTTTTATCTATGTTTTTAAATTTAAATATATATAATATTTAAAATATAATGTTTAATGTTTAGTTTTTATTTGTGAGATTGCACATATTGTGCCATTTATGTTAATAAAAATTATTTTTATTATTAAAACAGCCATTATACTTAATAGAGTTGATATATTTTTTGCAATATAATATGTTAAGATTTATATTATATTTTCTCATGATTCATTATGATTTTAGAATTAAAAAAAATATATTCTGAACCTTTTCATACTGTCAATAAAGGAATTTCGGCTAATACGGAGAGTCTGAGGGTCCTCTGTCAGATTTGTGAAAAATCCCGTATATAGTTATTCAGAATAGGGTTGACGCGCATGCGTGACTAGATCAGTGTTAACAACTTTTATAAATCACGCATTTTATAAAACGACTGGCCACGTTTAGCTGTGTTATATTTAATTATTTAGTTTAAGTTAGAGTAGTCCAGGTAGATTTGGTTCCTTTTCAGGTAGGGTTAGGTTAGGTTTATTAATTGCACTAAATATTATATTAACATAGATACAACATACTCTACTCTATTCTAACACATCAACACGTGATTTACAGAGTTTTTGACAGAGGACCCCCAGACTCTCCGTATTAACCGGAATTTCTTTATTCATGTTTTTCATTTATTAGTTAGTATTCCAAATATTTAATTGTTTACTGTCTAGTATTATAAATATTTAAAAATATTATAAATAGATATAATTTACAAACATTTATGTTATACATATGTATATTATATGTAGTTAAACAGGTAACAGAACTTATAAAGAGTATACATGTAGATAAGTAGTTATGTTAAAAATTAAAACGTGTTCATAAAAATACTAAAATGTATGTATTATACCTGTGTAGATGTAGATAAACAGGTACATTATAAAATTAAATCATGAAAGTAGCGCCATCCATTAGACAAAAGCAGCACTACTAATTACAGACTTCTGTATTATATAGCATATGAAAGTATCGCCATCCATTATACAAAAGTAGCACTACTAATTACAGATTTCTGTATTACGTAGCATAGGAAAGTAGCGCCATCCATTATACAAAAGCAGCAGTACTAATTATAGATTTCTGTATTATATAGCATAGGAAAGTAGCGCCATCCATTATACAAAAGCAGCAGTACTAATTACAGATTTCTGTATTATATAGCATAGGAAAGTAGCGCCATTCATTATACAAAAGCAGCAGTACTAATTACAGATTTCTGTATTATATAGCATAGGAAAGTAGCGCCATCCATTATACAAAAGTAGCACTACTAATTACAGATTTCTGTATTATATAGCATATGAAAGTAGCGCCATCCATTATACAAAAGCAGCAGTACTAATTACAGATTTCTGTATTATATAGCATATGAAAGTAGCGCCATCCATTATACAAAAGCAGCAGTACTTATTACAGATTTCTGTATTATATAGTATATGATTCAACACTTACGCAGAGTTCAAGCTGTTTCTGATAGATGGCGCCACATACACCTTTTAAATTTTTTCAGAAGCTATTCCGACTAATTGTAAGTCATGAAAATCGAAAAAGTAGCATTACTAATTACTGATTTCTGTATTATATAGCATATGAAAGTAGCGCTATCCATTATACAAAAGCAGCAGTACTAATTACAGATTTCTGTATTATATAGCATAGGAAAGTAGCGCCATCCATTATACAAAAGTAGCACTACTAATTACAGACTTCTGTATTACATAGCATAGGAAAGTAGCGCCATCCATTATACAAAAGCAGCAGTATTAATTACAGATTTCTGTATTACATAGCATAGGAAAGTAGCGCCATCCATTATACAAAAGTAGCACTACTAATTACAGATTTCTGTATTACATAGCATAGGAAAGTAGCGCCATCCATTATACAAAAGCAGCAGTATTAATTACAGATTTCTGTATTACATAGCATAGGAAAGTAGCGCCATCCATTATACAAAAGCAGCACTACTAATTACAGATTTCTGTATTATATAGCATAGGAAAGTAGCGCCATCCATTATACAAAGGTAGCACTACTAATTACAGATTTCTGTATTATATAGCATATGAAAGTAGCGCCATCCATTATACAAAAGCAGCAGTACTAATTACAGATTTCTGTATTATATAGTATATGGTTCAACACTTACGCAGAGTTCAAGCTGTTTCTGATAGATGGCGCCACATACACCTTTTAAATTTTTTCAGAAGCTATTCCGACTTATTGTAAGTCATGAAAATCGAAAAAGTAGCATTACTAATTACTGATTTCTGTATTATATAGCATATGAAAGTAGCGCCATCCATTATACAAAAGCAGCAGTACTAATTACAGATTTCTGTATTATATAGCATAGGAAAGTAGCGCCATCCATTATACAAAAGTAGCACTACTAATTACAGATTTCTGTATTACATAGCATAGGAAAGTAGCGCCATCCATTATACAAAAGCAGCAGTACTAATTACAGATTTCTGTATTACATAGCATAGGAAAGTAGCGCCATCCATTATACAAAAGTAGCACTACTAATTACAGATTTCTGTATTATATAGCATAGGAAAGTAGCGCCATCCATTATACAAAGGTAGCACTACTAATTACAGATTTCTGTATTATATAGCATATGAAAGTAGCGCCATCCATTATACAAAAGCAGCAGTACTAATTACAGATTTCTGTATTATATAGTATATGGTTCAACACTTACGCAGAGTTCAAGCTGTTTCTGATAGATGGCGCCACATACACCTTTTAAATTTTTTTAGAAGCTATTCCGACTAATTGTAAGTCATGAAAATCGAAAAAAGTGTTTTTCGACTGTTTTTTAAGCCATACTATTACCTTCTTTCGATTTAGAAAAAAAATTTTTTTCGCGAGTTAGAGACGCTATCGTATGAATTAGGGCACCCTGATTCCAAATATGCCCATAAAAAGTTGCGCTCGGATCGATAAAACGGTTTTTTATCAACTTTTGTCTTTAAAAATTTCATCAAATTTTGAACCAGTGAATTGATTTAAAATATATTATCATTTCTGATATCAGCGAGTCATATATTATTATCACAAAAAAGGTAATTTAGTTCAAAATTGTAATACTAATTTCATATATTTTAAAATTTCGCGGGGGGTTTCAACCCCAAAACCCCCCCCGTTCCTACGCCACTGGGTTCAAGCCACAAATCATTAAATATAATAAAAAGCTAATAAGCGATCGTGATAGCACATCTGGGGACTTGTATGCATTCGATCAGTCGTTTTTCAGCTTTCGTGCAGATAGCATCTGACATTTGTTAACTATTATGTGTGAAAATATCGAATTAAATACGGTTTGTTGTGTCATTATAACATGCCACAATTGAAGTGTCAGTGTTAACAAAGCGAACAGTGGGATAATTTCTCATGTGTAAGTACTTATGTGACTTATGTTTTCAAATATTATGTACGCCATATTTATTATTATTGTTCTCTGCGCATGCTCGTACAGAACAGTATACTCTGATAGATGCCACAAGTGCGCATGCCTGGCTTTACCGCCGACAAATTCTCAACGCACCGAAAGTCGGCACACTGTGTACTGTGTTAAAATTGGCCTATGAGCCTTCTATTATTTTTTATATTCTGTGGTTCAAGCTGTTTCTGCTAGATTTTTTAAATTTCAGTATTTTTTCAGAAGCCATTCCGACTAAGTAAAATTTTTTTTTACGAGCTAGAGACGCTATCGTATGTATTAGGGCATAGGTGTCCAACCTTTTGAACCTTCCGGGCCGCATAATAAAAATTTTATTTAATTTGGTTCACTAAGGGCCGCAGTTTATAACAACTGAGGACCTTTTTTTTTTTTGGTCGCGTCAGTTTCAATTCCTACAATTTCTAGTTTTATTATAAATATCTATATATACATATATATAAATAGAGTTAGATTAGGAAGACCTTTTTTTTTTTTTAGTCGTACATACTATTTTTAATGTAAGTTTATGTATTATCAATAAATTTATTTATTTTTTTAAATTATGCTCGCGGGCCGCGGGTTGGACAATCTTGTATTAGGGCATCCTGAGTCCAAAAATGTACATAAAATTTTAATATGTATTTTTGGAATCAGGGTGGCCTTATACAAACGATAGCGGCTCTAACTTGACAAAAAATTTGACTTAGTCGAAATGGCATCTGAAAAAATTATTGAAATTTAATAGGTACATGTGGCACCATCTAGCGGGACAAACATGAAGAGTCAAAAAGTTGTTATTTCAAGCTGTTTTTGGTAGATGGCATCACATGTACATTCTAATTTCAATATTTGTTTCAGATGCCATTCCGACTAAATCAATTTTTTTTGTCAATGTAGATACGCTATTGTATGTATTAATTAATGAATTTAAAATCTGGTAATATATGTTATCAACGTGTGCTTTTACATACGATACCATGTTTAATAGTATTATAATTGAAATGGGTGTATTTTTCAGTACAAACATCGATACATCCTTATATTGAATATATTCGATTTGATTTTATAATATACCTGTTCATCTACACAGGTATAATACGTATGTTTGTTAATATACTGAATTTATAACATCTACATATTTATCTACATAGATGCTCTTAATTGGTTCTTTGTAACCTGTTTATCTACACAGGTATAGAGTATTGTACTATTGACTGTACTTACCTTTTTTATAAATAATACATGCATACTTACTTATTACATGGCGTCATTGTTGATACACACATACATGCTATATATTATAGGTGCACCTACACCATATGGTGGAGGTGCGTACATTATATCTCATTTATATGAACTATAATTTCGATAATGCAGAAATCTGTAATTTGTAGTGTAGCTTTTTAACAAGGGATGGCGCCACTTATATTTATATGCGATTTAATTTTTATATCATAATTATATTAAATATATATAGTTGTTTAGTATTTGATAATAAATATACCTGTTTATCTACATAGGTATAATACGTATGTTTGTTAACTTACTGAATTTATAACATCTATTTATCTACATAGATGCTCTTAATTAGTTATTTGTTACCTGTTTATCTACACAGGTATAAAATACGTATTGTATAATTGAAAATTACTTACCTTTTATTTATAAATAATATTATATACTTATTACATGGCGTCATTGTTGAGTCATACATACTACGATGCACCTATTGATTATTTGTTATGAAAATACTTTTTATAGTATTTGTGTATAATAAAAAAATATAATAAAACAGGCCATCTTGGGATTCAAACACTTATTATTTATTTTGAATAAAATAAATAATAAATTTTGTTTTGTCTGATTATTTACTTATTTTTTCACAGTGCGACTTCCCGTCGTCGGATTTTCTTCAAATTTGGAATTCTTATTTATTCTCGGTGACCAGGCCCAGATAAAGGGGAAGCTAGGAGGACCAATATTATTTTTAATACAAAAACCTCATATGACCCAGGACTCTGTAAATGTTATAAGACGGTACTGTTTCTAGAACGTGACAATAATTAGAAAATATAAATTACATAGGTAATTTTTAAATTATTTACTGCATGTAGTTTGAATAAATAATGTGTCTTTTGTCTTTGGTGTTTTTTTGGAGATTGTAATTTTTTTATGTAACAACATAGGTATATTATTTATTTAATTAATCATAAAATGTTCAGAAGTAGGCTCTTTAATAAAATTGTCGAGGCAGTCCAACCCTGTATTCACAGTTGAAATCAGTTATTTAAATCGCACGATTTAAAAAAAATTAAATTCTCCACGTAAGTTAAGAGTTAACAAAACAAACGTAATTTTTATTCATTTCATAAAAAAATGCAGTAAGAAAAATTTTCGCGGGGTGGGGGGTAAATACATGTGAGTTAATATGTTAATATGTTAATATGTGTTTCCTACGTAATTTTTTTATAAATATGTATTCATTAAAATTATATACTTGCTATCTACTAATTTTATATTATTATTTGTTAATATTATAGTCTCCAAAATTTATAAATTGCGTCATATTTACATTCAATTTTAAATATTTTTATTGTACCAATTAGATAAGTTAGTCATTGTCAGTTTAATATTATTAAGTAAAGAATTATTGCGAAGAGCGTTAAATATGAAGCGCAATATTTTTAATAAAAATACTTCAAACCAAATCAATTAAAATATTTATTTTTTAAATTTTGAATTGTATTGTAAATTTCAGAATTACCTCATTATTTATTATTGATTTTGAATATGTTTATATGAAATATGAGAGCATATTTTGTACCAAGTGTGCTTTATTTCGTGTATTATACATAAATAATAAAGACCGATTTTTTTAAACTACTGTCTTTTTATTTTCTCTCTTTTCAGATCGACCTCAGTTATTTTTAGAATTTAAAAAAAGCATCTATGTCAATAAATAGATGTGATATAAACATACCTACTATAGTATGTAATGTACTGATAATATTTTTTTGTTGCTATACTAACTCCATCTAGTGGCAAAATGATGAACCATCAAAAATCGTGACGTCATTAGCCGAGATAAGCTCCGAATCCTGAAATTTTAGGTGTTATATAATCAAAACGGAGCTTATCTTGGCTAAGTTTATTTGTCTTTGAAATAGTGGCGCCATCTAGCGGCAAAATGATGAACTACCAAAAATCGTGACGTCATTAGCCGAGATAAGCTCCGAATCCTGAAATTTTAGGTGTTATATAATCAAAACGGAGCTTGTCTTGGCTAAGTTTATTTGTCTTTGAAACAGTGGCGCCATCTAGCGGCAAAATGATGAACTACCAAAAATCGTGACGTCATTAGCCGAGATAAGCTCCGAATCCTGAAATTTAAGGTGTTATATAATCAAAACGGAGCTTATCTTGGCTAAGTTTATTTGTCTTTGAAATAGTGGCGCCATCTAGCGGCAAAATGATGAACTACCAAAAATCGTGACGTCATTAGCCGAGATAAGCTCCGAATCCTGAAATTTTAGGTGTTATATAATCAAAACGGAGCTTATCTCGGCTAAGTTTATTTGTCTTTGAAATAGTGGCGCCATCTAGCGGCAAAATGATGAACTATCAAAAATCGTGACGTCATTAGCCGAGATAAGCTCCGAATCCTGAAATTTAAGGTGTTATATAATCAAAACGGAGCTTATCTCGGCTAAGTTTATTTGTCTTTGAAATAGTGGCGCCATCTAGCGGAAAAATGATGAACTATCAAAAATCGTGACGTCATTAGCCGAGATAAGCTCCGAATCCTGAAATTTTAGGTGTTATATAATCAAAACGGAGCTTATCTTGGCTAAGTTTATTTGTCTTTGAAATAGTGGCGCCATCTAGCGGCAAAATGATGAACTACCAAAAATCGTGACGTCATTAGCCGAGATAAGCTCCGAATCCTGAAATTTTAGGTGTTATATAATCAAAACGGAGCTTGTCTTGGCTAAGTTTATTTGTCTTTGAAATAGTGGCGCCATCTAGCGGTAAAATGATGAACTACCAAAAATCGTGACGTCATTAGCCGAGATAAGCTCCGAATCCTGAAATTTTAGGTGTTATATAATCAAAACGGAGCTTATCTCGGCTAAGTTTTTATTTCTTGATGATCTAGCGGCAAATCTACTAGCAGATGCTCTTATGTCCTATTTTATATTTTTATCTACACATATATGACACCTACACCATATGGTTGAGGTGCGGACATTATAATGTTCATATACAAGCTAGCATTTTGATAATGCAGAAATCTGTAATTAGTAGTGCTACTTTTGTATAAATGATGGCGCCACTTAGATTTATGTTATGCGATTTTATTTAATAATACACCTGTTTATATATACACAGGTATAACAGTAACACATGCATGTTTATGAACTGACTGAATTTATAATATCTATTTATTTACATAGATACTCATATTTGGCTCTTTATAACCTGTTTATCTACACAGGTATAAAGTAATGTAGCTTTATACTTTCCATTTTGAAATATTATATGCCTGTACTATTTAAGATTTAAAAAAATGAAAATTGTGGATTATTTAAATACATATAAAATTCATTATTAAATTGAATAATAGTGGTAGTACAAAAATATTTTTTATTGTAGTATGTTTATTGAAATTAATTATTATAACAATTATCATTTATTAATTATTTTATATTTGACACGAATAATATTTGTATTCAAATCCTAATTGTTCCAACTGTAACATTCTTTAATCCCCGCTACCATATACTATTAAACCTGCTATGATCAGCCTATAAGCAACATCCGACTCTCTCTCTCGTGTTCCTGTGTCTCCAAACAAAACGAAAACACAACACGTAAGGAGTTGTTTGAAGGGCACAAAATTATGAAATGGTGGTTTCCAAAACTCGTTCGTTCCATTAAAAAAAAATCGAGATGTCAGTGGATTTTGAAAGAATTTTTGGCATTATTTCATATTATAATGTCACATCTCGATTTTTTTTAAATGGAACGAACGAGTTTTGAAAATCACCGTCTTATTTGTATTTTGTTACTTTAAAAGATAGATAAAAACGATAAGTAAAAATAAGATCTGATGTATCAAAAATTAATAATTTGATATTGACAATATAAATATAAATACAGAGGAACCTCGTTAGTATGTTTTTAAAGGGGCTGAGGGTAACATGTTATACTTATTATAATTTGTTTGTGAGCTTTAAGATCAGTTTACAAAAATTAAAGAATTTTTAAGAGTAAAAAAAATACAGAAAACAGATTTTTATAATTGCACGTCGATTCAAACCCGCAATAAAAAAAAATAGAATCCAAATTTTGAGGGGGTCAAAAGTAGTCACTACCTCCCCGCTGAAAATTCTGGAGGGAAACTGCCCCCTCTTGTCCCCCCGGTTCCGGCACCACTGAATACGATTTATTATGTATTTGTATTCAATGCTTAGAGATTAAATATTAGATAATATATAGTCCAGTCTATTGCATTGCCCCCACAGAGGGGGGGAGGGTCTGACAGGAGGCCCGGGGCTAAGGAGGCCCCGGCACGGTGAGTCAATGAGCTTCTTTTTGGCTTGTCAAAAAAAATGTCTTTGGTTCTTTAGCAGGAGGGGGCCCGTCGAAAATCGTAGCCCGGGGGCCCACGATAGAATGTATGCCACATTCAGAAATAAAGGATCAGTACTTCTTCTGAATGTGATTAAAAAAACGCCATTAAAATTAAGATATTTATATTTGATGGCCTAGATAAATCAATAAAAAAGTCAACATTGTTATCGTTTCTTGTACAATTTCAATATTTATGGTTTCGTTTTACATGAAATATCAATTATTTTTCCCATGAAACATTTAAATATGTCACATGATGTTCACAAACATGTACTCATTAAAATATTTAATCTTTCTACATTCCAGATATCTTCTAAAGTACCTTTTGTTTTAAGATATCTGTTATAATTTAATTATTATTATCGTTTAAAATCATTCCACAATCACAGTCGTTCTTCTTTAGAATACATGTAAGTAACTATTATTACTTATATATACATACATATTTATATATGTTTAATGCAAAATAATATAAATGCATTATATTTGTTTTTAAATTAATACAGATACTGTATTTATTTTATTAGCTGTATTTGTAGTTTTTATGATAAATTTTTATCTAAATTCTTTGGATTATATATTTTATAGATAAACACAAAAGAAGAGAGATTCAAAAATGTTTTTTAATGTAAAAATGGCCATAAATAAAATTGATTTATAAATAAAAAATCCTTGAAATAAAGACATTTATTTTTCACGAAAATATACATGTTGCTACACTTAAATTACAATTCACAGTTAAAAGTAAACTTTGATAATGAATTTAAATACACAAGGCTATCCTCCTTAGGTAAATATAACATTTATGAAGAATTAAGATAAAGTTTTTTTTCACTCGCAGTATAATCTATACTGTTGCCATTTTTAAATGTATTTTGTACGTTATTCACTTCTGGATAGTTAAGTTATAAGTTTTATTGGTCGAAATGACTGAGAACATGCCTTTACAGAAATTCAAAAGGCCTAAAATCATGGGGGATATATTCAGAAGTGAAGAAATGGTATCATGCCAGCTTTTTATTCAACCTGAGGCGGCTTATCAGACTATTTCCGAACTTGGTGAAACTGGAGTTGTCCAATTTCGAGATGTAAGTAATATTATATTATATTTAATCGATCTATAAATCACCCAGAAGCCGAACAGACTAAAATATACATTTTTGTATCGTCGGGTTCAATGAAAAGTTACTTACTCCATTTTTGTTACTAAATTAAACCGAAGCTAGTTTATTCACATCTTAATAAAATTGAGGAAACCCTATAATTTATAGACTTCATGTATATAAATTTTAATATGTAAATGGGAAAAAAATACGATATCTACAAGGTATATTAATTTATTTAGTTCAGGGATTTTAAGATTACAAACATGAAGTAATTTTTTATTTACTTTAAATATCACAGAATCAATAAATAAATATTTTATTTAGTTAAACCATGACGTAAATTCCTTTCAACGGAAATATGCATCTGAAGTGAAACGTTGTAACGAGTTGGAGCGACAACTTCGTTATATTGAATCGGAAATGATAAAGGATGAAATTAAAATACCACTACTTGACGAAATACCGAGAGCGCCTTTACCAAGAGAAATTATCAACTTAGAAGTACGTATCTTATCATTATTGCAATTTTATCAATTATTATCGATAACATAACAATTCAAATAAATTTATTAACAAACATAGATACCTAAGAACACAAAAACAGCGATGTCCAACTTTTTTTACACTGAGGGTAAATCTTACAATCGACTGCACAAAAAAAAATTATACATACACGTTAATTAAGGGTTATTTTAAAAAAAATTTACAACTGCACATTTTTCTTATTATTATTATTTTTTGCTTTCTACTTGTAATTTTTCAACTGGATGTACCTTTTTTTTGTAGTATATTTTTGTATACTACGTATATATTATACATATATACTATATACATAGGTATCATTTTCAACTACACAAATTGACTTTTACAACTGCAGTTTTAATTTTTACAACTGAAAAAACAAGCTAAACTAAACACTAAAAAAACCCCTACGTTAAATCAATGTGAAATTTACTTCGAGAAGAGTGGGGGGGGGGTAAATAATTTTAAATATATTATTCTATTTCTGTCGCTCAAAACTTTCGGTGTAAAGTTCTATAAGATGAAAAAAACTGTATTTATAACAGAATTAAAAATCGATATTATTTGGTTTAAGTATTCATAAAAAAAACATAATATAATAAATTTTTTTTGAGAGGAAGTCCCCCTCCCCCACTGGTAATTTTGCGTTGGACAACGCTGTTATCAAATATTTCAGTATTTTTTTTATTAAAATTTTAATTATTCACTAAAACATTTATACTTATATATTTAACAGAAAACTACATATATTATAATAGCTTATAAGTAAACATAAATAAAAATTGTTTATTATTGGTAATGAATAAACCTACAACTAACAAATAACAGAATAAGTTTTTATATTGAATAAAAAATAAAATATTTAACAATTGAAATAAATTTTCAGGCCCATTTGGAACGAAACGAGCAAGAAATACTAGAGTTAAGTACAAATGCAACTAACTTAAAAGCAACGTTTCAAGGACTTACTGAAATGAAGCATGTCCTGGAAAAGAGTGTGGTATTCTTGGACGATGAAGATAACAGCAAAACACGGGAATCTGTGTCAAGACACTTCGACGAAGATGTGGTGATGTCTAGAGCTCGGCTGGGTTTCGTAGCTGGGGTCATTGAACGAGAAAGAGTTCCAGGCTTCGAGAGAATGCTGTGGCGTATTTCTAGGGGAAATGTGTTCCTTAGACAAGCCCCATTGGATGAACCTTTGGAAGATCCAAAAACGGTAATATTATTATTTTTTATTTGTATTTTGTAAGGGGCCGAATCGACCCAAATTATTTTTACTAGGTACTCTATGAAAAATGTAGCGGCAAAAATCAAACAGATTTGAATTGTTCTACCCAAGCTAAATTTAATAAATTATTTAATTCGATCAGGTACCGATATACGTCTTATCGCAAATTTTTCTTTAAATAAAAATGACAGTACTCTAAAAAATATAAATTACTTATTGTTTAAAATTGAAATAATACTTAAATACATAGATACATATATTTCTATAGTATTTTCAGGTAATATACATAAATAATGTAGAAAGCTTTTAAAAATTTTATCTGTCTGTCTGAACAGATTTTGATGAGATTTTCACTTTAAGAAAGCGTACGATTTTAGAATTACTTTACAAAATATGTAAGTTTATTATGTTGTATTTTTTTAGGGGAACGAAATGTATAAAACAGTTTTTGTAGCATTTTTCCAAGGAGAACAACTGAAAAATCGACTTTTAAGGGTATGTTCTGGATATAGGGCGTCTATTTACCCTGTTCCAAATAAGCAAGACGAAAGAACAAAACTGGTTCAAGATTTGGATGTCCGTCTAGCAGATTTAACCACTGTAAGTAATATTTTAAATATATACATACATTTCAAATTGAAATAACGTACGAAGGATTTTACCGAACATTTTTGATAATCCATACTAACATTCTAACTCTGTCTGTTTGTTACCATTTTACGGCTAAACCGATCTTGATAAAATTTGGCAGAGAGATAGCTTGCATCCTAAGAAAGGACATATACTACTTTGTATCCTGATTAGATAAAAAAAATACAAATTCTACGCGGACGAAGTCATAGTTAACAATTTGCGAAATATAAGATTCAAAAATAAAATTGATTTATAGGTTTTGAACCAAACTAAAGACCATAGAGCCCGTGTTTTGGTGAATGTGTCGAAAGAATTCCACACTTGGTCAATAATGGTTCGTAAAATGAAAGCTATTTATCATACATTGAACATGTTTAATGATGACGTCACTAAGAAATGTCTAATCGGAGAATGCTGGACCCCAACAAAGGATATACCTGTCATTGAATTTGCTTTAAAAGTTGGAACGGTAAATATGAACTTTACATATCTATTTCATTTAAGAATGCAGTGGTTTCCGTGGTTTTTTACGGTAAAATGCACGATTCGTACCGTCAAAACTCCGGCAACCACTGCATTCTTAAATGAAAGAGTATAGTATTATTTATAATAAAATAATTATTACTTTCTCTGCTTTGATCTTGAATTTAACGCGGGCAAAGCCGCAAGTAGATTCTAATGTAAAAAAAAAAACGTTTATATACTTTTATTGAGATTTTTCGTTTTTAAATAATATTTTGGAAATAATTTTTAAAGGGATTGATTATTTTTTAAATTATAATATTACAGGAAGCAAGTGGAAGCCCAATTGGCTCATTCATTAACATAGTCAATTCAGCTGAAGTACCCCCAACTTATAATAGAACGAACAAATTTACACAAGGATTCCAAAATTTGATCGATTCATATGGAGTGGCGTCTTACCGCGAAGTAAATCCAGGTATTAAAAAATTTTCGAGTTACGGCAATTATGTATCATAGATTTTTAATTAGCACCGTTTTCCCGAGTTGCGTCGATGCTTCTGAAAGTGAGCTCTAAAAATAAAAATAAATATTTTCGCTTATTTGAAATCATTTTTAAGATGTTTATACAGCATTTAAGTTAATAATTTAGGTGTAACTCTTTAAATATCTCCTCTGCCCCAAGTTTATAATAAATTTTATATTTCAGCTTTGTACACAATTATCACTTTTCCATTTCTTTTTGCTGTAATGTTTGGAGACGCAGGCCATGGCATAGTAGTGGCCGCTTTTGGAGGATTTTTGGTATTAAGAGAAAAACAGCTAGCAAAATTACAGTTGGGGGAAATTTGGGATATATTTTTTGGCGGTCGATATATTATATTTCTAATGGGCCTGTTTTCTATATTTACCGGCGTTCTTTATAACGATTTCTTTTCGAAATCTGTTAATATTTTTGGAAGCAAATGGACCAACCCGTATGATTGGGAATATATTAATGCAACAATAGATAAATCAGATATGTTTAATCCGAGAGATTCGTATTCTGGCACACCGTATCCTTTCGGAGTGGATCCAATTTGGCAGGTAAATCTAAACATATATTTATTATTATAATATTTGTTTTAAATACATTTAATTTGCAGATAGCTACAAATAAAATCATTTTCCTGAATTCATACAAAATGAAATTATCAGTAATAATAGCCGTCTTCCACATGTTATTCGGAGTTTGTCTAGGCGTCGTGAATTTCATGTAAGTAGAAATCCTACCCTGATGAAACTATGGTATTCCCACTATACTACAGTAATTTAATGGGCATAATATTTTATTTGTAGACATTTTAAACACTACTCCCATATTCTGGTCGAAACCGTGCCACATATTTTGTTTTTATCTTCACTTATCTTTTATATGGTATTCATGATGTTTTTCAAATGGGATCATTATTCAGCGATGAACGATTTAAATAAAAATTCAATTGACTCAGGTACGTAATCTATATATATAAAGCTGAACGTCTCTCTGTCTGTCTGTCCGTTTGTGCCCTTATCACTCGAGAACCACTTATCCAATTTACGTGGTTTCTTTTTTAATTCATAGGTACGTTCTCTGGCCAGGTTATAAACTATATTTTGTTACGTTAGGTAACATAACAACTAAGCAGTGACGATAATAGTAAATCAAGTCGGAAAAAATTTTGCCGTCGGCGCGCTATTTTGCAATACGCTGCCTAAACCGTTCAATATTGAACAAAATAATGTAGTAAATAATTGTGTAGTCAGCGATACCATATGTCTAACTTTTATATTTAAGCCACAATGACTGCTTTTATGTTACAAAGAAAATTTAAAATATTTGGGTTTTGTTTACGTGGACTTATGACCTGCAAAACATTAATCCTTATCGAAATAAATTATTTCATCGTCATAAGTACTTAATGTAAATATAATTTGCCCTTTACAGCATCCAATTTGGTCGTATAGTTTAGATAATATCTTGAAATATACATACGGGAACATATTATTAACGCGGTGAGATCCCGTACCGCGGGGCAGAGGGAATGATCACAGGCCGGTATTCTTTTGATTGTCAATTATTTATTTTGTTTTCAATAATTAACTTTTAAATTTAAATAGAACAAAAATTATTTTTACTTTTTGTTCTGATTCGTTTTTGTTAGGTAGGTAATTTAAGTGTTGTTTGGTTTTTATTACAGTAACAACTAATCGTATTTGTACTTAATTCAACTTTATTTAAAAAAAATCTTAAACAATAATTCTGTATAATTCTAGTATAAAATATATTACAGCTTCATTTATTTTAATAGACAAAACCATTTCTCTAATTTTAAGTAATAGATAATAAAAAATCTCGTAGAGATTTTAAAGGTAAATTAGAAACCAATTTTGTTATTTATTGTTATACATATGTACCTAATAGCTTTATAGCCCTTATAGCCCTTTCATTAAGTGCGAGATATCTACTCTAGTTTCAAAAATCCTAGGAATAATTTTGAAATCATTATGTGCTTATATTAGTTAATAAAAAGAAAAAACTACGATATAAATTATTATTCAAATTCATCTATTATACAAGATATATATTTTTGTTAAATTAAAATGAATATTTATATTTCAGATTTCATACATAGCTCCACATGCGCTCCATCTATATTAATTATGTTTATAAATATGATGTTGTTCAAAGAATCAGATATTCCGCTAGGTTGTGAAAAGTTTATGTATTCAGGACAGAACACTTTGCAAATGATTTTGGTTCTAGTAGCTCTTCTTTGTGTACCAGTGATGCTGGCAGGAAAACCAATGCTTATTATGTTAGAAAGAAGGCGTCAAGAGGTAAGACAAATATTATATATTACCTTTTTAACCGACTTCAAAAAAGGGAGAGGTTCTCAATTCAATCGATATAATATATTTTAATAATTTACATTACATATACATATATAGGGTGAACTAAAATTTAAACTTTTAAAATACAATGAATTGTATTAATTAAAATTGAAAGAACAAATTCACCTTTGTTTTTGATTGGAGTTCTCAAAATGTATGATAATACCATTGTTGTTATATATTTTACTCATTTGATATTAACCCTTTACCGCATATAAACCATAATAATAATAAAATCAGAGATTAATTTTATTATTTTTGATAGTACTAATTTAGTTGTTTATTTATTTTAGCCTGATGATAAACTGGAAGAAATGAAAGAAATTTGGATAAAGCAAATAATCCATACAATTGAATATTGTTTAAATACAATTTCTCATACTGCTTCGTATCTACGTCTATGGGCTTTATCTTTAGCTCATGCTCGTAAGTTTTATAAAAATAATTTGACATAGGTACATAATATAATATTGACTTTTTTTTCTTCAGAATTATCTGATGTTGTATGGAATATGATATTCTCTATGGGCTTAAAAAGTAATTCAAAGTGGGGATCAATTGGAGTTTATATATTTTTTGCCTGTTGGGCGATGGCATCTTTAGGAATTCTAATTATTATTGAAGGTTTATCAGCGTTTTTACACACTCTGCGTTTACATTGGTAAGTAAAATAATAATCTTACTGTACATCCTAGAATAAATAATAATTATAAATATACATGTGAATAAAAAGTAAGGAACAAAATATTAAAAAAAAACATCTGTCAAGTAAATACAAATTGGAGAACATTTTTTTTGTCTCATTTTAAAACGATCACAAAGCTTCTCGTGTCTTCGATATTGCGAGGAAGCAATATATAATTATTTAAACAACGATATGAGCTAAAAAATAAACAAAATTTTGAATAAAAATATTTTTAAAAGTAATATCGAATAATACGTGAATTTGGCCTTTTTGGTTTTTAATAGAATACACCATAGCTTTATATTTAAAAAAATTGTTTTGCATTTTAAACTAACTGTCAACATGTCTATAAAATAAATCTGATCTATATGTATGATTTAAATTAAATACAATGCGGGCATTTTTGTCTATTTCTTTGTAGGGTAGGACTAAAATATATTGTACTTGCTAGAAAAACAACTATAAAAAATTATTTGAGGGTTCTTTATTTTTTTGCTTTTTGAATATACATATTTTTATTTTCATGTATACATACAATTTTGTCATTTTAAATAGAACACTATATTGAAAAACTAATGAGATGTAAATTAAGTAGAGATAAATCGAACAAAAAAAGCCGTTTCTAAATCTGTTGATCCGTTTTGGAGATAAAAATAATTAAGTTTACTATTTACAAAATAATTTTAATTTTCTACGAACGAGAAGTTAAAAATTGGTATAATCCAGTACTGCATCAATTGATATTTTCGAATCTATAAAATAATAAAGCTAGTTCTAGCAAGAGGGAAGATATATTTTAATCACTTTACACGTGCTTAAATTGGAGCCCACATACAGTAAGAAAAAGATCAAATTACTTACGTATTTAATAGACATTCAATCACCCATAGACAGTACAATAGATTTTTTGGTTATATGATTTGAAATATCCTGTCTGATAAAATATAGTATGTATTATGTATATTATATGTTATATTTTAAAATATTACCATCCCTAATACAGCTTGACAAACTTCCCCCCCAACTGTAATATTTTTTTGTAAATTTATTTTTGACCGAATTACATTTTTTGTTCTTATTGTTAGTTTCAAAATTGAAGGAAAAACAGTTTTGCTTCCTCGTCATATCCGAAGAAAAGTGGAAGTTATGTGATCATTTCTGAAAGTAAAATTCAAAATTTCAGACAAATAAGTACCTAAAATACGAAAATAACGAATCAAGCATGTATTAAATTGATATTTTCTAATAAAGTTGCATAAATTATTGGTATTTATTAAAATTCTTCGATAATTAACTAACTTTTGTAAATTTAGCACGAGGAAGCACTTTGTATTTACTTGGTTAATGTTTTTTTATTATAAAATTAGAGAATTAGACTCGATGTTACCCAGGGATATAAATTTAAAGTATAATAAACCTACGAAACATTGTTTTCACTTATCACTAACTATTTATACAGGATTGTTTTATTTCCGATTTCATGAAATTTACATAAAATATCCACAAATTATACAAATAAACCTTCCTCGTGGAACACTCTATCCATTAGTGAAAACCGTAATAAAATCCGTTTAGTAGAAAATAGTGCACAGACAAACGCGGCGAAGGACTTTATATAGATATGGAATTTTTTTTTCAGGGTTGAATTTATGACCAAATTTTATGAAGGCATGGGGACTCCATTCCAACCATTTGCATTTAAAACCATCTTAAATTCAGATGAAATTCCAACAGAAGACGATAGTTAATATTAATATTAATTTAAAATGTATTTTGTTCATATATCTAATTGTAAGTACCAATGTAATTAAAAAATAAATAAATAATACAAAACATTTCTTTGAATTTGTTTCAGATTTTTTCCCATTTAATGCCAATGTATTTTTCTCGAATTTAACTAAAAATAGATAGGGTAGTAAGGTCCAGCGAAATGAAATGTCTCATTTTTCTTTTTATTAAAACGTTTTTACAAATTATGTTCAATTTTCCTTTAATTGGAAGGTTGGAACAAACTTCAGTGTACCGAAACGTACATTTATATAAAGATATAAAAAGTTATGGCCGCAATATGAGCAATTTTACGTTTTTTTTGGTTTAATGGGCTTGTTTTTTGTAATTTTCATTAACTCATGTTACTAATAAAACAAGTACCTCTTTATTTAATCAATTTAATTACCAAAGTCCGCAAATATAGTTTGTTTTTTTAATTATAACCTTTTATTTTGTTCATGTTTTTTCTCCAGTAATGAGCATGCAGTGATGGACACTTGCTAATGATTATAAAATGATAAGTACTACGACACAAAAGCTATAAACAATGTAAAGCAGTTGCTATGATAATATAGTAATTAATAAATAAATTATACTAATAATTAGTTTAAATGTCCACCATTTTGACACCTATTGGTCGATTGTCATCAAATCACGCTGTAAGACAGTTAAATGTATATAGAATAATATTCAGAAATGATAGTAATCAAATATCGACATATATTTCTAATTCAGTACATTTAATTAAAAAATTGCTATTACTGGGGTCCTTGCCAAGACTGGTGTCACTACCTTATCAGATTATTCAATTTTTTGTTTAAAAAAAAAAACTGTATATACACATAAATTTTTTTATTATTAGTATTAGTATGTAAATACGTCGCAACTAAGTAAAAATAAGAAAATTAATCACGAATTTTGGATATGGGCAGTAGGCATGTTATTAAGAATTATATTTAATAAAAATGTATCATCTTAAAGATAAACGCAATATATGCAGTCATCATCATAATGGCTTTTTGTATGACTGTGTACCAATTAAGGAATAAGTATATATTTAAATTATTATTTATATTTAACTTAATTAACTACATAAATAAGATAAATTGCTTTGGAATTATGATTGATTATATTTTGTCTACTCTAACTTGAATCGAATAGAAAATATAGATATTTTTTACATTTGATAATATTATTTGCATAAATAAACTCGATGATACGAATTTTGATATAAAAATACATATTTATCTTTTTCCTTTGAAAATGGACAAAGCTTATACTCATTCTTTCAGAATTTAAATAATCCAATTCTTTACTTTGTGTGAATCGCCAGTTACATTTATCTGAAATACAAAAATGTATTATTTACATAAATAACCTCGATGATACGAATTTTGATATAAAAATACATATTTGTCGTTTCCTTTGAAAATTGACAAAGCTTATACTCATTATTTCAGAATTTAAATATTCCGATGCTATACTTTATGCGAATCGCCACTTACATTTACCTGGAAATATTATACAAAAAAAGTTAGACGTAACTTAAGAATAGACTTTTCTCGGTCGATTTAAAATAATTACATTAGTCAACTTCATTTTTCAGCCGAAACCTGAAACCGAATCCATTCCTTAAATTGATCAATTAGCTTAGGTTTTCGAAATATTTCGTGAAGTACCCTATCCATAAGTAAAAACCGGAATAAAATCCGTTCAGTATTTTACTGAGAAAATACATACATATAATCTTCAAACTAGTATATTTGGTGAAAAAAATCATTTTATAGAAAAAATATTACCCACTTGGTAATATAGACATTAATAATATTATCTCCAAAACATTTTTGCACTTTTAGATTAGGATATCTCGAGAACCTGAACTAATTGAGCAATTTGGGGAACGGATTCGGTTTCAGTGCGCCGAAAACATTCGGTAGCAAAACAAATAAATGTTTTGTTACCCAGTGTTATCAACAATAAAGAAAAATATACTCTTTGATATAAATAAATAACAAATATTTCTAAATCAGTACATCTAATTTAAAATAGGTATAACTATCTATTTTTTTATTTATTGCATAAGTATAAATAATAAAAAAATTACTTTTCTCGGTCGAGATGAAATGTGTTTTTAATTTATCATACCTAGTCCTCGTCAATACGATCAATGTATTTGCATAGATACAAACACGCGTGCCACATGCGGCCCACAAGTTACATTGACCTAACTCTAGTAGAGATTGTGTCTTATTTAAGCTACGGACACAATCTTTACTATACAATATGGTAGGTAGTCATTCATTATGATTATTGTACTAATCCTAGGGGACGAATCGCAACAGAGGGGGGATTTCGCCGAGGATATGCCTGCCTATATTCTGTTCATATGTCAGTTTGAATTCTCCCAACCTTGCGGCTTGTCGTACACATAGCTAGTGTCATTTTGTTCGTTTAATATACGGTTCCGCTAAAATAATAAAATTTAGATTTAAATTTGTGAAACATGTGAATAATAGGGATTTATTTTTAAGGGTAGTGAAAATATAATATTGTATTATTATCCTTTTTTTTGTTCTTAAATATGAGTGCTGATTTTTATTTTTATTTGAATTAAATCGAAGACGCCGAAATATAGAAGTGAGTAGTTATAATCTTAAATCTATTTATTGTTTTTATTTGTTGATTAAATTAGAAATTAACAAATATATTTTTGCAAACTAGCATGATAATTTATAAATATTATTTACAAATAATCAGGTATTTTCTGGTTGTTAAAATAGTTTATATAAATATAAAAGATAAATTTAGTTTATTTACTATTATACTATAAAAAAATATTTATAAATAGATATGCTTAAAATTATATCAATCAGTAAAAAATATAATTGACAGTTTAAATTCGATAAAAACATGTCCATTTCAGAAAATACGAATTTAAAATAAAACACTGATGCATTTAACCATTTCTCTGTCGAAATTAAATAATAAAAATAATAATTGGGATATATTTTTGGTCGTACAAACAATTAATGTATAACAAAAATCTAACCGGTGTGTCTAAAAATCGTGCTTGAAGGGTAAATAAGATAAATCATGTATGACACAATAGGCGAAAGTAAAGGGGAAAGTATAGCATGTTAAAATGTAATACGCACCCCTTGTATAAAGTAGGGGTAGCCTAGCTCGATTTACTAGATGTTGGTAAATATCAACAATAATTAAAACTCGTTTCCTAGGTAACATGAATCAGAGGCTGACAAAATGTCATTTTTAAAAAAATCATATCTTTTGGGAAGACACGTACAAAGAACCATTGTTATTTAAATTTCAAAATTGAATGGTTGTTGCGAATTTAGTTTTTATGTAAATTCAATAGTTTATTTATGATTAAGTTATTTTAATTGAAATTATATTATTTACCAATTACATAAAACTATTATTATTTCCTGAACACGTGTATACTTATTTTTAGTCTAGTTCCGCCTCTCTAAAGCTAACTGAAATCTCAAAAACTTCAGCTGTAGTTTATCCTAATGGGAACATATACTGGGTGGACAAAAAATGATTTTTTAAAGGGCTAACTACTGAACGATTTAAAACTTTAATAAGTAAAAAAAAATCGAGGACATTTTAGGACTGGTTGGTTTATAGTTCCAGAGTACTAAGTCGCTAAACTTGGTATTTAATAGGTTAAATATATGTATTATTTAAATTAAAGTATACGGAATTGTTTCTAGTTCAAAATCAATAAAAATGGGTAGATATAGATACTAAAATATAAATGAATTTAAATTGAATTTTAACACACCCCTGTGAATCAGACCTCACACCTTTAAAGAAATCATATTATACCGGGTGTTTCAAAAAGTAAGCTGTGTATAGAACATTTTTTTAGACAAAAGATGGAAGGGGTAACATCATGTTTATAATGGGTGTTTTTTTTAATGTTTATTTTGTTTTTTAAATAGGAATCTATATTTTTTAAGGATTTGATTCTATTAAAAAAAAACAAAAACGTTTTTCGAGGCGATTTTTTACTTTATTTTAAAAGAGGTAAGGTGCAGTGGGGTATGTGCAGACCGGTTTTTGCATAGTTGGATTTTGAACCCATATATTTTCAATCTGTTATATAAATACTTAATATTTTCAGTATCAAATGATTGTGCAGTTATTACTGACTAGTTTAAATTGAATAGGATGCCAATTTTCTTTGTATACTTGCATTATGATAGGAAATTGTAAAAAATGTTAACTACAGTGCACTTGCCCCATTTTCGGGGCAAGTACATTACCGGTAGTTAAAAACGCTTTGAAGCATTATTTCATATGCTATGAAGTAAAGAGCAGAATTATGAATATGCCTAGTATAAAATGCTTTTTACCGCATAAAAATACGTTGTTTAATTTTGGAGTAGTGAACTTTTTAAACAAGTTGGTATTAACTTTTAGTAGTTCACTACATATTAGCTATTACAATTTCACTCGTATTATAATAAAAAGAACTTACCCCACTGCACCTTACACTAAAAAATGCTTATTACACTTGTGATTTAAATATTTTTTTATTGTACTTTTCCTCGAAATTGATTTATTTTAAATGACAAAACCCTGGTTAACTAATTCATGTACTTAAAAAAAGATTCTTGTTTGTCATGTAGAATCACTTTTAAAGCAAAACTATCATATTGCCCCCTCCAAACAGTTTATTTTACAAAATAAAAATTCGTAACGTTTAATTTTGAACAGCTTGTATAATATAACACTAATTACATCACGCTAAATTACAAATGATTTTAACTTTAGTAATTATCGTACCAGTCACTGTTAACTTCTAAATAAGTTAGAAACACGAGGGGCGAAGTAAAAAAATAAATAAACAAATTAATTATAGGTATCAGTGGGAAAATTTCACAACCCCTAATTTTATTTCAATTTGTACAGCTCGGGTGGTCGAAAGTCATTTTATGAATTATTTTTTTTTGTTACCTATCGATCAACGTTTCGTTTGAAACACGTAGGTACATTAATAAATAAATACATTTAGATTATTTATTTATAAATTTTAACTATAACTACAGTTTATGGATAATATATTATACAAGTTATATTTTATACATCCCTTAAATCGTATATCAATAAGTAATTAATATCACTATATTATTCTGCAACTTGATAACTTTGCAGCTTAAAATAGTGAATTAACTGCTCGACAAAGGTTTATTTCAGTTTTGAATTTGTGATTAAATAATTTAACTGAAGTGATTTTGTCTGTAATTCGTATATTACAATATCAAATATTTAAATTATTACTCTTAATTATTCCATAAAAAAGATTACAAATTGGTATAAACTTTTAAAAATTCAATATTAAGAATTACAATTTCTTTTTATTATAAATGAATTACAATTAGTTTTAAAGTATGTTGTTTTCACAAATAAAAAAATTACGCTAGTCAAAATATCCTGCTAACCTTGAAAATATGAAGTAAGGTACTGGCTGATCCTTCTTAATAGAAAAATCTCTAGCAATTTTGGTCTATATATAAACTGTATCAATCAAAGCTACTACCTACATTAAAATTTACATTATTAAATCATATATATTTTTTTATAATTGTAAAAACTAACTTGTCTATTTTTAAATTGACAGATCGATCAGAAAAATAAAATCTTAAATCTACAACTAGACTTTTTTTATACTAGAATAAAGAAAACAAAAAATATTAAATATAGGGTGCTATTTAAAATATATGTTGATGGTATTAAATCTCCGATTATAGCAAATAAAAAAATGTGGGTGAGTAAAAAAACATCCCCTAGCACTCTGTAAGAATAAATCTTAAAATGTATTTTATATAATTTTTAAATCATTCCTATATTTTTTAATGAATTCGACCTTTTTAAGTAATGGACATTAAAAAAACATTAAAATGGAATAGTTTCCCAATCATTTAAAAAAGGTTCTACGGGACTTTCTTATACGTTATACTGAGTATAAAATAAACATTTTTCTGGCTAAAGATAGAAAAAAGAGATATATAGCGTTCACAGACCGACAGACATCATTAGGGAAGATCAAAATGGATATATGGCTTAACAATACTTATGTATAAGAAAGTAAAAATGAATTTACAACGTTTGAGTTCTAAATATGTCTATCATAAAATAAAAGAGTAAGGTATTTAGTATAAAAAAGGGACCGCGAAAACAGAGCCGTGTCAAAAAAAAGAGATAGAAAATGGTTTGGGATATATTTATCCTTATTTAAACAGGAATGTCTATTTCATTCTTATTAGAAAAAGAGATAGATATATCCCAAACGCCACCGCATCTCTCTCGCTGTTTTAAAGAAATGTTACACGATTATGTTAATACAGAATGCGCGGTCCATGCTCTATGTTTATGGATGTAGCTATAAAATGGTTCATCAGAATGATTGCAATTTTTATTACGTATTTAACAAACATTCTAAGGATTATCTAAAACTTGTGATAAACTTATAATTCCATAGTTCTATGCCGCAAAACCGGAAACGTTTTTTTAAGCTATACGTTCTACGTTTTGGCTAAAAAATAAATATTATCTTAACCCAATCGTGCCCAGCGTTACATATACATATGTAACAGCGCTTTTGTTAAGATTTTGCGTTGCATTCGAATGGGTTTGAAATCATACTTATTTTCGAGTATTGGACTGAATACATCAATGTTCTGGAGTTTTAGTATACTTAGATAGGTATGAATTGATGACAGAAAAATCAGCAATATCGGTAACAAAGAAAACCTCGGGAACGATTAGGTTAAGATTTGATTTTCGTTATCTCTCCAGATAAACTTTGTTGATATAAAAAAATGATTTACCTTATCTAATACAAATATCGCATATTTTGTGCATACGTTGGAAGAATTTAGACAACTATGTACCCAATACAAACTATAAAAGCGAAAAGCCATCTGTAAGTTTGTCTGTGTTTCAAATACGTAAAAATTAATAATCGGATAATCCTTTTTATATAGGTGTACTGTCAAAATATTAATATTTGTTATTAGTTATTATAGTTAGTTATATATACGTTTATAACGTAGATAGACAATATTTTGCATTAAAATTATAATATAAACTAATATTTATTATAAAAGTGCTTACAAATGTTAGGTTAGGTTAGGTCAGGTCAGGTTAATGCACTTAGTAATTATTAAATAAAATATAACAAAAAAGTACCTTTTGTATGAGACTATAAATTCCTCTTGAAGTATATTTATCAACAAAAAGCAGGAAAAGCTTATTAGCAATAAATATAAATATTTATTATTTAAATCAGAATAACACAATAACACTTATGCCTATGCAAACTCAATTGAAACTAAACCTATTTGCAAGTTTATATTACGTGATGACAGTTCATATGCATTAGTCTATTACTACATATATTCATATTACATAGCTAGTTTTAAATAACCGAACTTTTCGAATAAATAATTAGATTATATTCAGAACTGTATTAACAAAAAAACTTTCATTAATAAATATTCTATACTTTTGCTCATGGGCGTCCACAGAAAATTTTCTAATGGGTGTGTAATTAATTGTAATTACATACTCGTATTATTTACAAATGTATATTTGTTTTTTAAATAAATTTTAATATGTGTAAGCTAATTTTATTATTCCCTGATTTAATATAAATTATTATTGTTTTAATAACAACAATAATTACCTATGATTCATTTTCATACATTTTTATTATAAACTATTATTAAACATTGTTTTCACTTTTGCAACTATGCGAAAATACCTCCCCGACAATTTTTTTTTCGATTTCATGAAATTTACAGAAAATATCCACAAATTATACACCTAAACCTTTTGTAGGTATCCATTAATGAAATCCAGGATAGAATCCGTTCAGTAGTTACTGAAAAAATCGTGTAGACAGACTGTTTTGGCTTGAGACCATTATTACTCTTTTTTCGCCATTTAGATTGTTTCGTTCGTTCAGAGACACTTTGGAAAGTGAGCTCTAAAAATTAAAAAAAACATTTTTTTGCTTATAATATCATTTTTAGGATGCTTATACATCATTTGTCAAAAATTAATTAACACATTAGATGTAATCGCTTAAATAAATTTTGATTTGTATAATTTAGCTATATACAGTGATGACTCCTGAAAATATGATTGGTCAGGGGTCTAATCGTACATAAAAAGACGCTAGTTGTCATTGTTTTATAATTATTGAATAACTTACCAACGTTTCGTAGCGAATTGGAGGTGAAGAACTCCGAGACCGACCGACCTAGAATTAGAAAATAATAATTGTGTATTCTAAACAACATAGCCACATTTAATATAGGTTATAATGCTAAAAATACTATGATATGGATCATTTGGCATATTTATAAATTGTGCGTTTTTTATATTTTTTATTTGTGCCCCACCAAAACGCAGATTTACATCACCAGAGTATAAATAGACAGATGCCTTTTAAATTAATGTGCAGCATTATTAAAATTTATAATTAAACATTTTGTAAGTTATACACATTCTGTTGTTAATGAATGCCAATTGATTTTAATTCTCGTACACAAATACACGTATACACATGTGCCATATCCAACCAGAGGTCACAAAAATGTGTTTTTTTAAATTTTATGATATATAATAGATCTTTCTTTATGCATTATAAAGATCAATTTTATTTGAATTTTTTATTCTACACCAAACTTTTTATAATTGAAATGGGGGGAGATTCATTTTAATTTTTACACTATTTGTATTAAAAAATATAAATTGCCATTTTTCTTAATACATGCCTGTTCTAATTTATTTGTCAGTGAAAGTCCCATTGAAATCGGTTCAAACGGACGGACAAAAACTCTAAAAAGTATCAAAATAAATAACGTATGGACTCACTTCTATTCTGACTTTTGTTACAAAGTTTAATGTCGGAAATTATTTATTATTTTTTAATTTTAACAGAAACTACTTTATTGTTTAGGGTTTGCTGAAAATGACGTTGCAAACTCTACAAAAAAAGGCAGTTGTAGAATCAGATTAACATTGCTGAAATTTTTCTTCTTTGACCTTAAGTAATTAAAAGAATGTCATATTTAATTAAATAGTTACAAATATAACATTCATAATTAGTTAATATCTATGAGAAAAAGACGTTGTCACATAACAAATCAATTATAAAATAAAAAAAGGATGTATTTTTCAAGATACATTCTACTAAGGCCAGATAGTTTTTTCAGATCATACCATCCATAATTCATAGCGCATTGATTTTTTTATTTGTTTGTTAGAATGACTAACAACTACATTTTTAACTCATATCATTTACGCTTTAGTTATTTTTTTATTCCATTTTACGAGCAATATATTTTAAAAATAACACATACAAAAAACGATGCAAATTTTTATATTTACAATCCAGAGATAAACAAATAGTAGAGAATAGTTAAGTTGAACTTCCATGATTATATAAGCCACAAGCACCAATCTTGAACAATACACCAGTGTTGAACATTTTAAAATTGTACTAAATTAGAAATATTTGTTGATATTTAATTATATACTGCCCTTACTGGATATTAATCTATATACATTTAACTATCTTACAGCGTGATTTGATGTTAATTTATCATTTTATTTAAAAATAGTGGACAATTAAATTTCGCGGTTCGGCAGACTATCAAGAAAAGTGTATTTTCGTACCTACATTTAACGACTCTTTATTTTATAACTTGTGTCGAAATACTTATCATTTTATAATCTTCTCAAGTGTTCATCACTGGGTATTCATTACCGGAGAAAAAAACATAAATAAAATAAAATGCTATAATTTAAAACACGAACTATATTTGCGGACTTTAGTAATTAAATTGATTTAATAAAGAGGTAGTTGTTTTATTAGTAACATGAGTTCATAAGAATTACAAAAAAGTAGCCCATCAGTCCCAAAAAAACATATATACATTGCTCTTAAAGCTTTCAACAATTTATTATTCTAAACGAACGAGTTTTTTATTTTTTTACGTAGAAGCAGATCCTTAAAAATATAGATTCTTATTTAAAAAATAATGAAAAATATCGTGATATTGCCCCTTTCAAACTGAGTTTTTTTATAAGTAGCTCAATTTTCAAAATAAAAATTTGTAACGTTATATTTTGAATACCTGGTATATAAACCATGATTTTATTTCCAGATCATGAATGCAACAAGAACTGAAACGTTAGCAATGGTTGATGGAAACTCCCCAAGAACAATATTCGAAAAACGGAACGGTTTTTTCATTTCGCGGTTATTAGCAACAGCTATACTATTTACATTTTTAATTATACTTATAATAACTGGTCTCTTAATATTTTTCACGACGTCATGTTCGGATTCATTACACTGCACCACCGAATGTCCCCCACAAGTAGTTTATCCCGTTACAGCGAACAGTACCTTTATAACGACAGAAAAAATGATTGTTAAAACAACTGAAGTCCCGACACCCACTTCGAATGAGGAACCCAGTACGACGGAAGAAGCAAAACAAGATAAGGTCGATGTTAGATTGCCTCGATCTATGGTTCCTGATTCTTATAATGTAAAATTGGTTCCGTTTATATTCGAAGGGAACTTTACCTTTCATGGCGAAGTTAAAATAGTTATAAACGTTACGAAACCTACGAATAATATTACTCTTCATGCTGAAAAGTTGACTATTGGAAGTCCAATGATATTGTATAAGATTTCAAAAGATTCGAATGATAAAGACAGGATTAATTTGAAAAATTATGAATTTGATACTGTTCGACAGTTTATGATTATTTATTTGTACAAATATTTGGTTCCTAATCAGCAATATGTACTCCATATACGATTTGTTGGTGTTTTAAATGATTTATTACAAGGATTTTATAGGAGTTCTTATCCAGTAGGAAATGAAACAAGGTGAGACAAAATCATTTTTATATAATCTTTTTTAAGTCCCAAACTAAAAAAAATAAAGAACAAAAATATACTCTATAAAAATTGGTCTAAATAATGACTCCTCTAAATTGTCATTTCTTAGTTCATACCTCCCCTTCAAATTGTAAACCTAGATCCGCGCCTGTTCTCAAAATATTAAATAAACATTAATTTTGGACAAAATCTTTGGAAAACTGAAGCTCCCTTAATGGAATTTTCCAGTTTCAAAAATATTAGAATAGAGTACAATTCTAGGCTTCTGAATATAATAACATAATATAATCTGAATGGCATAGGTAAAAAAAGCATAGCAATTTTCTATCCTGTACCTTAGTACTTAAAATAATTAGAAACGATGAAAGTAATTTTATATTAAGTTCAATAAAACTTTATTTATTTAGAGCAATATTCGTGACTGTTTTTATTGAATAATTAGCCTGAAAAGTTCACTTCTATTTACTAAACTATAAATTTTGTAGCGTGCATGGCATATCCACGCCTCCTTTACTAATATAATTCGCACATTTGCCTCAAGTGTTTATATTATATTAAGGTCGAAAGTTCCTTAATTTAAATAACTATTTTTTTTGATTAATTTTTTACAAGTGCTATTTAGTGTATACTACACTCTACATAATGAAACAACTTATATTCTGAAACTATGAATTACTTTTACATATTTATTTTGAACTTTTTGAACTGTTTAAATGTTAGAATTAAAATTATTTAACGCATATTTTTAGATGGATTGCAGCAACACAATTTCAACCAACAGATGCTAGAAGAACATTTCCATGTTTTGATGAGCCTGCTCTTAAAGCAAGGTTTACAATAAGTATAGCAAGACCTAAAAATTTAACGGCCCTATCGAATATGCCTCTGAAGAAGACAGATAAACCAAAAGAAACTCTGACTGAGTAAGTGTTAACTAAAAACTATAAAAAGGCTACAATTTTATGTGTTTTAATTATAATTTCAGACAGGGCCTATCGGATTACGTCTGGGACGTTTTTGAAGAATCAGTTCCAATGTCGACATATCTAGTTGCATTTGTTATTTGCGATTTCGAGCATATTAACGATGGGAAGGTCTCGGTATGGGCCAGACGTGATGCTTTGTCGCAAGCCTCATACAGTCTCAAAATAGGGCCTAAAATTCTTAACTACTTCGAGACGTATTTCAGGATAGAATTCCCTCTGCCAAAAATCGACATGATTGCACTACCAGATTTTGCAGCTGGTGCAATGGAAAATTGGGGATTGATCACTTATAGGTATACAAAAAAATAATAACAGCATTTTTTTCGAAAACGGTGAGAACTAAAAAAGTATTTTTTTTTTTGCTCTGGCCTCCACCCCTTTAGTGTTTCATGTTTGATTATTTGAATAACGAGTCGAGGTCAGTTCAATTCACTAGTCTCGCTAAAGAAGTTTCACTTCAAAGATAAAATCGTTTAAAAAAAATGCCTGCATTTTTATAATACTTCTGAAAATGCTTTGGAAATATAATAATTTAAATTTAAAAACTATTTAGAGAGACAGCACTTTTATACCAAGATGGAGTATCAACAAGCCATAATCAACAAAGAGTAGCAACAGTTGTTTCCCATGAATTGGCGCATCAATGGTTTGGTAATTTAGTGACTCCATCATGGTGGAGCGACGTTTGGTTAAATGAAGGCTTTGCAAGTTATGTGGAGTATATTGGAGTCGATGCTGTGGAGCCTAGTTGGAAAGTTCTTGACCAATTTGTAGTTCATGAACTTCAAAACGTTCTTACACTTGATGCTCTCGAATCTTCACATCAAATATCAATTGAAGTAGGACATCCCGAAGAAATTAATGAAATATTTGATAGGATTTCATATGCGAAAGGTATTTATGTGTAAATATAGAGGAAATATTATATTTTAATTGTAATTAAATGGTTATAAAGGTGCATCTATTATAAGAATGATGGATTATTTTCTAACGACAGAGGTGTTCAAAAAAGGATTAACCAATTATCTCAAAAATAGGTAAATATTAATAAAGTACTTACTGAAATTTATAACTGTAAAATCTGGTTTAATTTTAGGATGTATAGTAACGCTGATCAAAATGATCTTTGGGAAGCTCTTTCAAACCAAGCTCACAAAGACGGAGTTTTAGATAAAGACGTATTTGTTAAACAAATTATGGATACGTGGACATTGCAAACAGGATATCCGGTAGTTACAGTAATAAGAGATTATAACAGTACTGAAGTTACTTTGACCCAAGAACGATTTCTTCTTTTAAGTAACTACACGAAGGATATAACATTATGGTGGATTCCAATCACAGTTGCTTCTGAAAACGACCCAAATTTCTCTAACACCAAACCTATTGAATGGATGAAAAATGAAAGAGAAATCATGTTAAATGATTTGAAAATTGATGCAAAACACTGGCTAATTGTCAATCTTCAAGAAACGGGATACTACAGGGTCAATTATGACCATACGAATTGGCAAATGTTGATTAAATATTTACTCGATAAAAATAAATTTGAAAATATTGCCGCCACGAACAGAGCGCAATTAATAGATGATTCTATGGATTTGGCTAGAGCTGGAAGGCTCAACTATGACACTGCTTTAGATGTAACTCGGTACTTGGTACATGAAAAAGACTACGTTCCTTGGAAAGCGGCATTTGTTGCGTTTGGTTACTTAGAAATGATGTTAGTTAAAACCGGCGGGTATGAAAAATTCAAGGTATAAAATAAAATTAATATTACAGTATACAAATATATGTAATGTGTATATTGTTTCAGAATTATTTGCTATCGTTGCTTGGTGAGTTATATAAAGAAACAGGCTTCTCTGATAGGCCTGAAGATGACCAACTGACCGTATTTAAGCGAGTAGAAATACTACATTGGGCATGTCTTCTTTCCCATCCGGAATGCATCCAGAACTCTTTACGACAGTTCCACAACTGGATGTCTTTGCCAGATCCAGACAATAATAATCCGTAAGTACATACCTACAACTTTATATACAGCTTGTTTTATGGTTTGCATATACTAACAACCTTGAAAACGCGAGCGACTTAAGATTCTGATAATGTACGTAGTAATTATTTACAATGAAGCAACCAAAATTTAACTACTGAATTCTGACTTTCTGAACAAACGTGTTTCACTTGCAAAGTTTGTGCATTTGTGGGCGTTACATATTCATTTCTAGAACACGTTAATAGTGTCAAGAGAATAATGCTTCAGAATGGTTTTATTTATTTCAATGCCGATGATATAATTAAACTGGCTTTATTCCAAACAAAAGTAAACAAACCGATAGTTAAATAAATCATTCAGAAGTCAACGTGAATAATTTTACATATGTATATTTCATTCGATTTCCAAATATTTTCTACTAATTTTTTTATCTAATTATAAAATGGAACATAAATTATAGAAAATAACGTTCTCTACAATTTTAAAATAGTTAAAAAATTGTATTACAGCGTCTATAGACAGACAGACAGACTAACCAACGGACACACATAATCTCGAATTAAAAAAAAATCTGCTTAACAATACTTCCATATATTATATAAAAAAATTCATATAAAAAAGGTAACATATGAGGCAAATATGTAACCTAAGAACCCGCATAACCTAAACCAGGTTCTGATACTCCTATGATAACATATTATAACAAAATACCATAAAATTTAAATTTTTCCATACAGAATATCACCAAATTTGAAAAACGTAATATACTGCACTGCGCTTCGAGTCGGGGGTGAAGATGAATGGAACTTCGCGTGGGAAAGGTACCTCAACACAAATGTAGGCTCGGAAAAGGAGATTCTCATGAGCTCTATGGGCTGTACTAGAGATATGTGGTTGTTATCTCGATACTTAGACAGGTCCCTGACCGAAAGTTCCGGGGTTAGGAAGCAAGATACTCCTAGAGTGTTTGCAGCGGTTTCTATGAACGTAATTGGACACAAATTAGCATTTGACGTCGTAAGAAAAGAATGGAACAGGATTAGGTCATTGTAAGTTGATAACTTTTCTATTTATTGATTTTTTTTAGTATCGCATTTATGGGTATCAGCAATTAATTTTCTTTGGTATGTCAATTTGTGATAACCGAATCATTTTTAATATGGTTTTAACTATTTTTAGGTATTGTATGATTCTATATTATTTTTATAATAATACTTACTGAAATTATTTAATTAATTAATTTTACGATGATATTTTGACATAGAATGCAACGATACTGGTACCAGTCTTGAAGATGAACCCAGTAATGGCTATTTTTTTTAATTAGAAATATTTGTTGATATTTGATTACTATCTATATACATTTAACTGTCTTACAGCGTGATTTAATGACAATCGGCCAATAGGTGTCAAAATGGTGGATATTTGAACTAATTATTATTAGTATTGTTTCAAATTTGACGATTCTTTCTTTTATATCTTTTGTGACGTAGTAGAAAAAGCATAAACAAAATAAAATTAAAAAAAACATATTTGCGGACTTTAGTAATTAAATTGATTAAATAAAGAGTTACTTGTTTTATTAGTAACATGAGTTCATGAAAATTACAAAAAAGAAGCCCGCCAATCACAAAAACAGCAAACCTGTAAACTCTTATAGCGGTCATAACTGGTGCCAGTACCTTATATCGCCAATATCAGTTTTAACCCTTCATTCTTCAACATTTAAATACAGTAGTATATTCTATATACAATTCATTAAGTACTACAATTAAAATTATTTTGTTTGCTGAAAAAGTGAACAATACATTTCTTAAAACGGGTTAAATTTCATTTGACAAAAATTAAAATGTCTGTGTAGACATAATACAGAATCTAGAACCATACTTCTAGAAATTGAAAATACGTAATAACATACCTACGTATTATTTATTTCCAATACTATACCGGATCCTAATCTTCCGTGTTAATGTTATATCGAAATAACTATGACTCAAGACAATTACATTTAATTATGTGTTTATTCTAGCTTGGGCACTTCTCTATCAACAATCAATAGTATAATCAGAGCTTCGACACATTTAATGAATACAGAATTCGAACTAAAAGACGTGAGTATGCTATCATTAGTAATTATTCTACCTCAATGCCAATTGCAATAATGTGTATGATTGTTACTTTGTACTTCATAATAACAAATGTAAATAGGTTTGCGAGGTTTTTCATTATTTGTATTATTACATCTGATGAAAACGTGACTTTCTTATACGTAATAATGAAAATATACTGTACACGATTATTTATCGCTAATTGATTAAAGAACGTAAATTATAGAAAATAATGTTCTCTACAGCTTTTATTATCAACATTTCATTCTATTATGAACCATTTCAAATATTTTTTGTATTAAAAAAATTATTTATTCTAAACTTTTATTTAATTTTTCTAATCAGTGGCGTATATAGGGGGGGGGGGGAGATTAAGGTGATCAATCCCCTTCCATGAGTCTACTTCATGAAAAAAGTCTAAGATAGTTTTTCAAACTTTTCTAGTATGAACAAAAATAGTAAAAAAGGTCATTCATTTCAAAATTATAATAATAATTTTTATTTTATTTTACATATTTTGAAGGCTTATCAGCCACCTCTTGCCTCGGGCCTCCGACTTTCTAGTTACGGCCCTAGTCATATCCCCCCCCCCATAGCAAAAACCTATCTGCGCCACTGTTTCTAATACGCATCGTTTTAAATACAAAAATGAGTAAAATCCGCCTTTGGTTGTAAGATCGTTTTGCAAAAATATGAGATTTTCTTCCTTGAAGAAAATTGATCCTAAATATGAAATTTAACTCTATACAGACCAAAATATAAAAAAAAAAAAAATCGGATGTATTTTATCATTATATATTTGTATAAAAAAATAATAATTTTGTTTAAGGAATTTGAAATGATTAAAAAGCTTGTTTTTGCAGAAATTAGTTTGAGACTTATAAATATGTATTTTTTACACATAAATACATATTAATAAAGTTGATAATTTATAATGGAAAATATAGGTAGAAAAATGAAACCGTATAAATAGTTTACAGATAAAAGTTTTGTACAGTTGTTTGTTTTTTAATTTGCATACATAATTAAAATTTAAATGGAAAATAAAGTATTGAAATAATAAATGTGATACCTACAGGTAATACTTTTCAAAAGTTTTTCTAACATTTTTTATTATTAAAATTACTACGAAAAAAAATTAACTTTAATTGCACCCCATTTTTAAAGTGTGACACAGTAAACAAATATAACAATAAAATAAACATAAATAGCTACTGATTATGATAAAAATACGTGTCTAATACCCCCCCCCCCCCTCCCCTTACCTCACCGTTACTGAATTATTCAAAAAAGATAAACCGGCGGAGCAGTGTGCTGACAGGGTTATATTGAAAAATAATATTTGTTTTAGTTGGAAGAGTTTGCTTTTGCCCATCGTCACGAATACGGTACAGCTTCAAGAACACTAGAGCAATGTGTAGAAGGCGCTAGAGCGAACGTGCAATGGATGAGCACTAACTATAAAAACATCGTTGATTGGTTAAGTAAAGTGACCAATCGGTAACAAAATGTTAGGGTTAAATACGAGAAATAGTAATTAGTCTATGTGTATTAGGGTGTTTGTACAATTTGAAATGTTAACAAGATGTCCCACAGTGTAATTATTTCTTATTTTTTATTCAAATTTTTTTATTGTATCGTAAAATTTCTGCACTCGTTTTAATCTTTATAAATTAGGAAATAACTGGAGTCTGTGCGTTTTTTGATTTGTTGTCCCCTTTCGTTGTAAGGGGATGAAATACATAACTCCAATTTTTCGTTTTTATTTAATTATTCCTAAACGGTAAGCGATATTTAAAAAATTAATAACAATTTTGGCGATTTTCTGCGGAGATAGAATTATTAAAAAATAATTAAATTAATATCTTTAAAAATTTACCAGAAAAAGTCATAATATACAAGAAAAACGGGAAGAATTGAGAGAAAAGTAGTATTTTCAGAAAAACGTGAAAATTGCTATTTAAAATACACGTTAAATTTAAAGTATATTGAGCATAGTCTAAATATTAATTGTCAACGCTTATTTTTTGGTCACAAAGAACAGATTATTTATATTTCAATATGAACGGACACCCTAATGTGTATGTAATGTTATATGAACCCCATTCGACATAAAATTATTTATTAGTTAATTTCAAGCTAATTTTTTTTATTATGTACAAAGAAACTGGCTTAATTTTCCTACTGTATTTTAAAATTTTAATAATTTTTTGTCGAAGCATTTATCGATAACTATCAAAGGATACAATTTTCAAAAATGTTCAGTGTTTTATTCTATACTTTTTGAAAATAATGTAGGTATATATTTATGTATATTAAAGTATTTTATTTAGTACTATAGTAAAAAAAAAACTAACCAAACGTTTTCTACAGGGTGTCAAAAATAAAGACAGTGGTAATAAATTAAACGCACAACTGCTATCCTTTTTATGGTGTACATTTGACACCAATTACCACTGCTTTTAAATCGTTGGTTTCAACAAAATCGTTAATTGTAATTTAAATTTGATACCTAACAGAAAGAGTTTGGTTACGTAAAGTACATTAAAATCTTCAGTCTCAAACAAACGAGCAAGTGGGCTTATTTTATGGGCCCATGTCGATATTGTAATTGTTTTTGAGTCGATTATTAATTTGGATGTTTCTCGTTTTTTTTATCAATACATATGTACAGTCACCTGCATTAATGGTCTTGCAGTTTGTATTCATTTTCGTTTATCACAAACTTAGTAGGCTCCTCCCATTTGATTATTATAATATTTAAATCATTTCTCCATGTATCAAACAAAGACAGATATTTTGAAATTCATTTGCTAGATAAAGAACTACTCTTCGTTTATAGTACTCATATATATTTGTGCAATTAAATTATTATGTAATCTATTGAAAATTGTATACGTAAATTTTGTGGCAATAAATATTTGATATTCCGAATTTTAGTTTTTAAATATATTAAAACTTGATAGAAAAAGATAACCGATGATGTTTGTCTTTAAATTTGGAATCTGTTGTAAGCGATTCTAGCCTTTAGGGTGCCAGACGAGTTCTGCAGGCGACTGTACATATATATGTACTGTCATAAAAATTGCTGTCAAAATAATTGGAAATTGATTTTGATTTAGTATGTGTAAACTCATAGAAAAAAAACAATATTTTGGTCTATGAGTTTTGAAAAATATAATGGATATTGTAAGGCTGTGAAAATAGCTTTTTGAAAATTACATAATTCAGAAAAAAAGTTTATTTTTCAAAATAATTTTTATTGTTAGAATGAATACGGTATAAAAAGGAAAAATAAATATTTAAACTATATTTCTAGATAATAGTCTAGTAGTAATGATACTAACCGGATGTAGAAATAGATTAAATATGCATGCTTCGATAAAAGTAGATATGTTATTAAAATTTCCTTGTTGGGCAAAAGAAAGATAAAAATAAAACCTACAGCGCCCTTTTTTAATATGGGACTTAAACATTTTGTAAAGTATAGAATATACATTAAACAATTATTTTAAGGCTTTCGCTTCTAGATTTTAAAATTATTATTTTATATGAAGGATTTTGAAAGGTATGGTATTTCATATTTCTATTAATTGAAAAAGATAATAATAGCAACTGTAGATATTTATTTATAAACAAAATTTATTAAATTCAATTTCCTTTTTATTCATATAAATTAAATTGTACATTTTTTAATATATGTACGTATATTATTTTTTAAAGTATTTTTATTTTAGAAAATTTGTTCGTTTTTAGTTTTATGTATATATTTTTAAATTGCAGTCATGTATTATTTTTTTATGTATGTGTATATAATTTAAGAGAGTTTTCTTCTATTTTTATCTAACATTAAGACATTTTTTATAACAAAAGACCTGCATTTTTTAATTTGAAATTAAATATATACTTAAAAAACATATGTATGTTTTATTTTTTATGAAGTATTCTTTAAAATAAACGTACCTAAATTTTATTTAAAAATATACTAAAATTAAAATTCTGTGATTAACATTTCAAAAACAAGATATTTTTTTAAAACCACCCGGTACATAAACTATTCACTATTATATAACGTCTATGGCAACAATATAGATTCAAGGTAATTATTATTGTCACCTTTAAATTGTATTTTCATTGGAAATAGTCAGTAAAATACGTTTGTTAAGCTATAATCAAATAGGTTCGTATATTTCATTACAATTATTATTTATTTATTTCATTTAAAGGTAGATCTGGAAAATTTTGAAAATCTAAATGCTGAGTTCAATTTAAGGTAGATTATATTAAATTTTAACTATTTAATTGAAAGTAAAGTTAAACTAAATTCTTTAGTAGTTTAAAAAAAATTAATTGCATTGTTTGTAGTTTTCTTTTTTTATTTATAAACAGTTTCAATTTTCAATGCCCATTTTGTTTTTAAAATATAAAGATAGATGTAGTTTTTTTTTTCATTCTATTCATAGATTTTATACGGGTCAGTGAATACAATTAACAATAGTTTAAAGTTACATAAAATTTTTAATCTAGTTGAAATTAAAAATAATAGATCGTTTTCATTTTTATTTAATGCCAAAAAACTTTTTTTTAGATAAGTAAAAAGTGGACATTTAGTTTTATTTAAAATATAATTGATTTAATTGGAATAGTAAAAAAAACAGTTATTATAAAATATAGTTTAAAAAATCATAAAAAGTAAGTTTATGGATAAAATGATATTAATATATTTAATATTGTTATATTAATTATTATTGTTATCACGTTTATTTTTCAATTTTTATGGTTTCGAAACTTATACTTCTTTTCATCAAGAAAAAATGTATTTAAAAGCTATTTTTTAATTTATAAAGAAAATGTATTTTATATTTAAAAGAATCAAGAAAAATAAACATAATATTAGAATGATTTATTTAAAAAAAATGTAATAAAAAAAGAATAAAAAATGATTAACATTTTTTCACAATGAAATTCGTAAAACAATTAAATGAAAAAATACTTTTCATCATTATTCACACGGCTTTATGAATTGTAAACAAATTATTATTGAAAAATAAAATAAAAAAATCAAACTCTGACCTTGGTTACACGAAATAAAATTATTTTCTTACTTTTGAATCAACTGTTTTCAAAACTTATCAGATGTATCGAATTGTCGGTATTTATAATGTCTTTAATATCTCTCATACAGGCCCGTCCTGAAAAAATAAATGGGGTATACATCTACATACTCCCCCACTCTTTTCTCTTTATTAAATCAACCAGAAAAAATGAGAAAAAACGACGAATTCTTTAATTGAAAACATACAATACAAATTTTACCTGCATACCCCCCTCCTAAAATTTTCAAATGCTCGTGTAAAATGACTCTTATACCATACTAAACAAAATAGCAAGTATTTAACAAATTTTTAATTATAAAAGTAATGAATTTTCTCCATTTATTAAAATACATATTATTTTAATAATATTTTTTTAAATAAGGGGCGGAAATCGAGTATCATCCTCCCTCTAAAAAAATCAGTAGTTTTTGTTTTTTACACATGTCACTCCAATGAATTTTTAACGACAAAAAAAATATATTTTTAAATAAATTTGACTGCTGTCAGTCCTTATAGATCTTTACTGACAAAAAAAGTCAATTAGTTTATTTTTTTATACAATTTACCCCCTGAAAGCTTAAAATAACCATAAAAGAGGTAAATAGGTTTCTTTTTTGATATATTAGATGGGTGTCATCCCCTTGAGGGTGTTATCCAGGGTAGACCACTCCCTATCGCCCTCTTAGCGACGTCAATGGATGTACTGTATATTTTACGTTTATCAAAAGAGAGAAAATTATATAAATAGGTCAAAAACAGCAAGTAACTATAAATATTTTCGTTAATTATTATAATAAACATGTTTGGAAGCGACGATATGTGTTATCATCTGAAATTATATGGAATTGGGTTCTGATAAAGGAGTAAATATTATTAATTAATTTTTGAATTATTTAAGTTTATCGTGTTACAAAAAGATTTGGTTTCATTCACATTTTACATTAGTATATTTATATTTTTTGTCACGTATAGCATTGTTGGATTTCAAACAACAGTTTTTGTTTAAAAAAAAGTGTATGTGCGTTTACCTATAAACAAATAACACAGGAACGGATTCAGGTAAATTCTATAAAATTATTCTTTAATCAAAAAAATATTTCAGTGTAATTAATCAATTTTTAAATATTTTCTTTATATTGTTTTTATAATCACATAGATAACGACAGTCTCCTAAATTTGATTATAGTGTTTTGACATATTTCTGTGAAGGTATAATTTGGCCATATTATGGGGGCAAATAAATAACATTTTTTTCCAAATGAAAACTGACAATTTAAATATGTAAACGTTTTGTTATTATTAATATCTTCGATTAATAAATAAATAAAAAAACGTTAAATAAATAATCGAAAGTTATATTGAGAATTAGATCCATTTGTTTCTAATAAAATACACTGGTAGAAACGTTGATTTGAACCCAGAAATCCTTGTTTTATATATAACGAAAGCAGTATTTTCATAATATGTACAAAAATAATCCAACTATATATTTCGTCGAACAATATTGCTTTAAAGACTAAATAATATAAATGTCGTAAATAAAACAAGGATTTCTTGGCCCAATTCAATTTTTTACCTGTATATTAAATATAACGAGTGGAATTTTTCGAATTATTTTTGATACAGTGCAAATTAGAGAAAAATGATCAAGATAAACAATATAGATAATATTATTGAAGTTATACTTCTTTGAACGCACCGTGACACATTTTTAGATAGGCATTTTAACGATTGATTGTTCGAGTTAACGTCCAGTTTAATTAAATGGCGTAGTGTTTAAAATATTTGAAGTTAATTTTTCGTAATATTACGTATAAGAAAGTCCCGTGGCTCCCATGGCAGATATTTTTAATAGATAAAAATAAACCATTTCGTAGTATTTTATTTTCATCTGTATTTTATGTAAAATGTACTATATAAAAAACCTTGTTTGCAATATTGTACATAAATAATTAATAAAGATAAAAACTATGTTTATATTATTAAACAAACATTTGCATGTATCTGATATAGCATTGATTTCCCTATTCACCGTTGTTAAATTCTACACTCGATGTAATGTGTAATATAAAAATTATGAAAAAGTAAAAGTATTTACGTACATAAAGATATATTCTAACATATTCATCTACAGTCATTCATAAAATTTATATTTATTGGAAACTACATACATATTCTTGTATGTATTATACATATAACAACACAACAATAGTGCGCTCCCCCTCTCTTGTTTTATATTATACTTGAATTTTTGATAACGATTCAAACTTGTACTTGTTCTTCGACAAGACTAAGCGATTGTACAAAAGTTCTGTCATTTTGTTATAACATATTTATATATGTATACGTATTGTGAATTTTAAATTTGATGTGTCAGTGTAATATACACAATATTCATATAACTACATTAATGATAAGGTAATTATATGCATATATGTTAATTAATAGTTACTAAAAAGTGTTAGAGATTTAAAACAAATCTACTGTTTATAGGATTTATTTTTAGTTTTCGATAAATAAATATTTGGTATGTCAAGTTATATATTTATAGATTTTGTATATTTATTTTCAATTAGTGAAAAAGCTTTTTGAAAAATCTGCTGCTTTTCATAATTATGCGTGTATATCATAGAATACATTAGTTCTAGTTGAATTTTAAATGCATAGTTAATAGTTAATAATTAAAACAGTGTTGGCAACTTGAAATTTGTTTAGTAACGGTAAATGCTATAGATTTATAATTATAAATTTAAATATTAATTTAAAGTTATTGTTATTTTTTTTATTTTAAAATAGTATGTGTGCTGTACCGTAAGGTAAAAATAGCATCATTTGATTATGTCATAGAAATAACTCTACCCATAAACTATTGATTTTAAAGGAACATATTTTAAAATAACAAGTATAAATATGTACATTTTTTTTCTTAAATATTTTATGCAAATTTTGTGTGAGGTCAAATATCTATCATCATAATTCATACGTTGTTTACTTTTTTATAATCGATATTTAAAGAATATGATTGAAAATTTGACGTGTGAGAATATATACAGTGGTAGAGAAAATGGGTTGATATTTTTATAATTTATAATTGATTTATTAAAAAAACAATTATTTGTTTAATATCATAGTAACAATTCATATTTTTCTAAATGTTAATATTAATGCTTCAAATTTTAATTGCAATACGATGATTCATTGTACCTATGTCAATTATTTTTACATTTTACAGAGTAGGATTAAATCATGTTTTTTTATGTATTGTTTGATAAAAACAAATTCTATGAAATTAATTACATATTTCAAGAAATATGTATGTTTGTAGATATAAGGAAACATTTTCTTCGGAATTCCCAATCTATACGAGTCGTGCGGGTTAAAGGGGGGGGAGGGGGCATTAAATATCTTTATGCTAATAATACGTTTTTATTATAATTTTATATTAATTCAAAAAAAAACGTATGAGGCTTCCATGGTGGTTTTTCGACATGTGTATTTACTCAAATAAACAAATATATGTTTGTTTGTGATAAAATTACGTCAATAAATGATATAGGTAGGAGCATTGTATGGAACATATTGGTTAGGCACATATATTTATTTTGAAGCACAATGTTGGCATTGTCAACTGATAAATACGTCTCTGAACGACAATACGTGATAACAAAAGTAGTAAAAATATTGCAAAGGTATATACTACATAGAATAGGTACATAATAGTTGCTTTGATTTAGAGAAACGTATTTCTTATCTTTATTGATTATTCTTTGCAAATAATCTTGATTTGAAAAAGAGAACCAAAGAATTTTTAACATGTAGGTATTATATAATATACAGGGTGTACTTATATTAATGTACTAATTTAAAATAAATGCAATTAAATGTAAATAGTTTTTTTTAACTTGATCTAAATTTAAAAATGTGTCCTCGAGTTTTGGCAATGACCAAAAAAATATCTTATAAGCATTAATGTAAAAAAAGTGAAATTTATTTCGTAAATTCGGGACGATTTTATTTTTTTGCATGAAGGTCATCAAATTCCTGGAAGATAAAAAATTATGTTCTATCTCTGGACATTCTCTAGAGTGGTGACGAAAAAAATATCATAAAATCGAGATAAATTTAAATTTGTCGTAGTTAAAATATTCATACTTTGTGTGTTTACTCATTAATATTCTTTATACATATTATGGCACCTATATTTTTATATATTGTTCTATGTTGTATGCTTTGGTAATAATATAAACATATATTGAATTTTTTGTGTGTTCTAGTTATATATTAGAATTGTATATAATTATTTATATAAATATAGCAACAACAGGATATAGTGTGTTGCCACATTTTTTTGTAATTTATATATTATAATTATTTTTGTAATCAATGGTAGATAAACTTTAATTTATAATAAATGATGCAAAACGGTGAAAATTATAAATATGAAAATTTTAATTTATATTATAATTAACTATCTATGTACCATGTGAATAATAAGTAATGGGCATTCATTTATATAAAAAAAATGAAAATTGCGTTTCAGACATACCTATGTGTTAAATTATGTACAATTTTCAACATTTTAGTTTACTAATTGTAAATTTAATTCCTAATTACAAATTATTATTTATATTTTCTTGTTGGATGAGCCAAAAAGACAGAATTTTCATATAGTTTTTAGGGAGGTTGTAACTGAAGCTATCAAAGTAGAATTGTATATATTATCCGATTATATTATCAGTTAAAAATTCCTTGGTGATAAGATTGAAATTAGATATTATATAAAACTGACATTTAATAGTCGTATAGAATGTAAACAACAGTTAAGAAATCAAATAAATAAATAAATAATGAAATTCATAGATTAAACATGAACATATATACATGTAACAAATATTTGCAACGATATGAATAATATTACAATAAAGTAACCAATTTTTTTTTGTTAATTTCTACTGTTTTTAATACAGTTAATTTCGTCATTCAAATAAATTAAAAATAAAATTGTTTTACATTTTACAATTGAATAAAATGCCATTGTGTCTATATTTAAGCGAATTTCGGAATATTAAATTGATTGATATTGTAGATAGAGATACTATGGTCTACAATAGCAATTATTTGTACTTTCATATGAGTTTTAAGAGTATAGTATAAGAAGGTATTCGATATCATGAAAATTTTTGAAGTAGCTTTCTTAATAGTAAAAAAATAGTAGAGCTGGATGCGGGCCGTGAATTTTTCGTGACCCGACGTAAATGTACGAGATTTTCAAATCTGGGTTCGTGACCATGTGAGAATTATTTAAAAAAATGCGATTTAAATGAAAAATTACATGAAAAATAAACACCATTATTTTTTATGATTTTCTTTCTTACTTTCAATTGATATTTCTATGAAAAAATTCAATTTGATGCATAGAATTTTAATATAAATTTATATATATAATATATAATATATATAAATTTATACGGGCCAGTTCATTTTATTACATTCATTTACCACAAATACAATTGAAAAATTAATAAAATGGTGCCCTAATAACTATCTATCAATAAATATAAATAAAACAAAAATTATGATTTTTAATCAAAATAACTTTAAAGATTCATTGGATTTATATGTAAAAATCAACAAAGATAAATAGGAAATCACAGAATACTGTAAACTTTTAGGAATCATAATCCAATCGAATTTAAAATGGAATATGCATATTGATAGTATATGTAATAAACTTTCCAAATGTATTTATATATTCAGATGTTTAAAAAAAAAACTACAATAATATAGACCTCTCATATACAATATATTATGCATATACATATCCTTTTTCGAAGCAATAATTTCTATGCTGGAGTCATACTGAGACGGAAAATCGAGTATTCATAAAGTAGAAGGCCATCATAAGATGTTTCTTTGGCTTAGGAAAAATGGAATCATGCATTCCCTACTTTAAGAATTTTAAAATACTCACGCTAGCGGATATTTATGTTCTACTAGCATCACTTTTTATTAAAAAAAAACATAACAACATATTTAGTTGGGTCAGATGTTCATCAACATGACACCAGGAATAAAGACAAACTTTGAACACTAAAAATACATAGTAACATTTTTCTAAATAGCCCTCAATATTAATTTACAATAATCTTCCCGATAATTTAAAGGAAATTGATTCTTACAACCAATTTAAAAGAGAGCTTACAAATTATTTAAATTCAAAATGTTTTTATAGCGTAAAAGAGTTTTTTACTTTATGAAGCACAAAATATAAAAAAACCCGCTATCAAATAATATATGTGCATCGTTTATATATTAATATATATAAGATAGTATATTTAATCTATTTTTTCTATTTTAATTTTCTACTATTATTGTAATGTTTTCACTTTGACAAATTATAAAATCCTGTGATTTTCCAAGATGCGAAATAAATAAATACATATTATCTTTTCGCTTGGGCCGGTGTTAAAGTTCGTATCCGGCCCTGTTTACGGTAAACTAATAAAATATTAGTGTTAGTATGATAACCACAGATTTGACCAATTTACCTACTTCCGATTATAACAAATGCTAAAACATTTGTCAAGGTAAAAATTAACGAAGACAAGTAGCTATAATATTCTGTGGTTAGAAAATCCGATTATTCATATTTCAGTTTATATTTTTACAGGATGTCCTTATCCATATTCCAGATAAATCGATTTTCGCAATTAATAAATAATTAACATATAACAATGAGATATTAAATAATTGACGTGTTCAGGGTCGAAACGTTGGCTAAGAAAACCACATTGTATATATATTGAAACATTTTCAACGTCATTATGTATTGTAATCTTTAGCGAGATAAGATATTAAATGCATTATGCAACTTCATAATCATAGATGCGAGATGAGATATCGTTCTATATTGAATTTAATATATAGCGTGTTCCACATTACTTAGGTAAACACACCAGTTATGGTCGCTATAAGAGCAAGTTTTCGTTTTTTTTGGATTTATGAGCTTGTTTTTTGTAATTCTCATGAACTCATGTTACTAATAAAACAAGTAACTCTTTATTTAATCAATTAAATTATCAAAGTCCGCAAATATAGTTTATTTTGTTTATGTTTTTTCTCCAGTAATGGCAAAGGTAAAACCAGTAATGAGCACGTAGTAAAATGATTACAAATTGATAAGTACCACGACACAAAAGATATAAAAGAAAGAATCGTCAAATTTGAAACAATGTAAAGCAGTTACTATGATAATATAATAATTAATAAATAAATTATAGTAATAATTAGTTTAAATGTCCACCATTTTGACACCTATTGGCCAATTGTCATTAAATCACGCTGTAAGACAGTTAAATGTATATAGATTTATATTCAGAAATTATAGTAATCAATTATTAACACATATTTCTAATTCAGTACATTTAATTAAAAATTTGCCATTACTGAGGTCCTTGCCAAGACTGGTGCCACTATCTTAGATATGAATATTTTTTGTGGCAGCAGGAATTTTTTTCAAATTGCACAAAATTCGAGATATATTATCCATATTTCATGAGATTTTCTTTATATTAAAATTTAAAATAAATACCTTATCTAACAAAAATTATTTATTTATTTGATCGTTTGTATCTATTTTTTCTAGATAGTTGACCCATACAATATTAAAGGATGGGTCCTTTAAGTAATAGCCGTACGGAATTCCTATCACCGGATTTAGCCTTGGATAGAACAGAAGATCTCAAATATTCAAGAGGAGGTGGATGTTTTGTAACTCGAACAAAAGGGCTTTTATTGATGGCATTTATCGTACTACTGGTCTTTATAGCTCTCTGGACAGTTTACACTTTTGCACCTAGACGGGAACAAACGGTAAGTTAATTTTTTGAGTGACTCTTTTCTCGAGAATTTGTTTCATTAAATTTTTGCTTATCTATTTATAGGGATCTGAATCATTCGATGCAGTTGAAGAAGAAATAAAACGATTAAATGAAAACCATCCTGAAAATCTAAAAGAGACAACGATTAGACTTTCCTCGAAGGTGATTCCATCTTACTACCGATTGAAAATACAAACTTTCCTGGATGAACCTGACGGAAACAACTTTTCATTCAAGGGACACGTAACTATCGTCCTGCAAGCAAAAACCAGCGGAGTTAAAACAATATCTTTACATTCGAGGGATATAATTATCGATGAAGAAAATGTAACTCTTACCACGACAGTTTCTAATACTGCATCACGATTGGTATCACTGTCCCAAGTGATAGAACCGGAAGCCAATAATACAGAAATTTTAACCACCACAACTGAGAACGTATTAAATAACGTTATCAATTCTACAACAGTTGCACCTCCTACAATTATTAATGCGACTAATGAAAGTGTTACTAAAGAACCGGATGTTGTTAAGAACACTGAAGAAGCTATCGAACAGATTAAACCGGTAACGACATCTGTAGCTACGCAAAGTACTACCGCACCGGAAGTTATCGCTCGAGGTGCAATTACTCATTCCGATATTCAAGTATCGTCGATATTGAATATAGGAATTAATAAACATGAATATCTGAAAGAAGCTGATAAATATACAATTTATCTCGATACAGCTTTAGAACCAGGAAGGAATTATTCACTTTCTATTCCGTTTAAAGGCCTTCTTGATGATTCTCTAGAAGGTTTTTATAGAAGCAATTATGAAGAAAATGGAAAAACAGTGTAAGTTTTTATGTAAGGCAGTTCTCGTGCAAACGTCATTTCGATAAATTTTAAACAGATCGACCGTTTTAAACTCGAGATAACTAACTAAATACCAAGTATATATTATGTCCGTTCTCTTAATTTTCATGACTAAACGTTTCGACAGGTTTTTATAAAAAACTAACAAATAACAAAGGGTTATTATTTTGAATTTTTTATCACATATCAGAATAATAACCCTTTGCTGTTTGGTAGTTTTTTTTATCAAAATCTGTTGAAGCGTTTAGTCATAAAATTTAAAAAAAATCGGCCCTTATATGTACTAATACAACCATGAAAAATATTAAACTTTAATAAAGAATCGACATATCGACGGATTGAATAAAATCAATCTGGCAACACTGTGTACAGTTAGATGTGTGTACGGAAGAGAGGAAATTTTCTTGAATTGTTATAATATCCATTGGAAGGTATAAGTGTATTTGTAATAATCTGTATAGACGTCTAAGATCAAAAATTCTCTGTAGCAACGCAATTCTTTTTGATATTTTACCATGGTATTATGAGTGTAACTTTTTGATAATACTGTAGCACGAGAACTACCTTAATTAAGTATGTTTTAGAATAATTATCATTGATATAGATATATATATTTTTGTGTAAATATCAGATGGATGGCGATAACACATTTTGAACCAACAAATGCCAGAAGAGCGTTCCCTTGTTTTGATGAACCAGCCCTGAAAGCTCGTTTTGAAATCAGTATTGGAAGAAGAGACAACAAGAAATCTTTATCAAATATGCCACTGAAGTCATCAGAACCGATGTAAGTTTCATTCAATTAAAATATTAATATAATTTTAAATTGAATTAATATCCACAGGGCAGATTACCCTGGCTGGACCTGGGACAATTACGAGCTATCTGTAAAAATGTCAACATACCTAGTTGCATTTACAGTGTCAGAATTTACCTCTCTAGAAAACAACGCTACTAAAGGAATTCCAATTAAAATCTGGGCAAGGAAAGAGGTCATAGCACAGGGAGATTATGCTTTAGAGGTAACAGAAAAACTGCTTGGTTTTTATAACACGCAGTTTGAAATATCGTATCCTTTACCAAAACTTGATCTCATTGCTATACCTGATTTTGCCGCTGGTGCAATGGAAAATTGGGGTCTTATCACGTTTAGGTAACTACTAATATATGTTTTTCAAACTAAAATTAATTTGCTTTATAAAAAAAATCATTTCTATTATTATATGTATATTGAGTTATTAATAAAATCTAATACCTACTATTTACAGCATGATTTAAAAATAATAATAATGATTTATAATATAAGTACTGCTGGTGTACAAAAATGCTTGTAGTTAGTTACATATCAATATAATCAATAATATTTATTTAATGATATATGCTTATAAATATTTAATTGCTACCCACTGAATTTTAGGGAAGATTTACTCTTAAAACAACTAAATGCAACAAGTAGACAAAATAAAATACCCATAGCTACAACAATTGCCCACGAGCTTGCCCATCAATGGTTTGGAAATTTAGTTACCTTAAAATGGTGGTCAGATCTTTGGCTCAATGAAGGCTTTGCTACATACATGGAAAATGTAGCTGTCAATAATGTACGTATACAATTAGATTCAACAAACGAATTATTTATGATTTTTTTAACATAAAAATAGAAGAAAGTATATATTTATTCTGTTACTACAATTGTCTTAATTATTCAATATAATTTTTAAATGTATCAACATCACAATTACTTTTAATTTTTATAAATTTTTATTATATTATAAAATGTCAATTTAAATTTTCTTTAATGTTTTAATTGTACAGTTTAGTATCGATTGTTTTATATTTTAGCTGGAACCCTCATGGAACATGTTGGACGAATATGTAGTAGAAATGATTCCAGTACTTAGAAAAGATAGTGACCATTCTACGCATTCTGTTACAACTAAAATCAATGATCCGATTCAAATCGTAGAGAATTTCGATGTCATTTCATATATGAAAAGTAAATAAGATAATTTAACCACAAAAATTAACACAATTAATTATTTTTATTTAATTTCAGGTGCAGTATTAATACGAATGTTAAATTCAACTCTAACTGAGCCAGTATTTTTAAAGGGGTTGAAAAAATATCTGGATGAATGGTAAACAACTTTTTATTTTAATGTAGTACATAATATAAATATGAAGTATAGAAAAAAAAAACAGTTTATTTTCAATTCAAATTTAAATTTTCAAATAAAAAAATAATAATCGATTTCTATCATGAAATTGAACCTCCCTTTTAAATGTTTCAGGAAATACGATAATGCTGAACAAGATGACCTTTGGTCAGCTATGACAGTCGAAGCACGTCTTCCAGAGGGGTTTACTGTCAAACAAATAATGGATTCTTGGACACTGCAGTCCGGATATCCGTTAGTAAATGTCGTTAGGAATTACACAACTGGGGAAATAACTCTTTCTCAGGTAAATGTTATATTATAATTTGTTTCACAACAATTGATTATTTTCGAATGTATTTAATTTTAAATTAATATATCAAATACAAATCCCCTAACCATAAAAATTGTAAGAGTTTAGACTTACACGTGTTTCAATAGCAATACTATCAACATCAGAGTAGAGGGATTTGTATTTGATAAGTCATAACCATAGTTTTTGTCTGTTGTTTGTTATTTAAATTAATATTTCAGACGAGATTTTTGAACGACAATAGTACAGATGATCAATCGTGGTATATTCCGATTAATTATAAAACAGAGGAAACGTCAGGGAATAACTCAAACAACGTATTTTGGATGACTCAAAATAAAACATCAATAACTTTACCACAAATTGCGAAACAATCGACTTCATGGGTTTTATTTAACTACGATAAGACCGGTAAATATTATCATTTCATTACTGATATTAATTAAATCAAGTTTTTGTACTTTTGATAATTATGATACATACGTTGATTTAAAATTCTGAAGCTATTTTTATTAGATAATATAATTTAAATATATATAGCCAATCTTATACTAACTCTAAGGTCTTAGATCGTCTTAAATTAAAGAAGCTACAGCCCCTCAAAGAATATTAATTTTTATTTTAAATGAAAATAACCCATTGTTATAAAGTTATAAAATTTGATATATAACCGGTTTAATATTTATCGATTTTCAGTATCGCTCAATAATTATTTAATCCAGGAGTGTAAAGGGTTAAGAACATAAAAATTGAAGGCCCCCTAGGCTAAATAATTATTGATTAATAATGAAAATCGATAATACTTATTTATTCTAAACCGATTATCAAATTTCATAACTGTAAGTTCTCCAGATATTAAATAAAAACTAATAATTTTTGAGGTGCTGCAGCTCCCTCAAAAAAAATTCCGGATACATGTTCACATATATCAATAACATCTATACAAGTTTTTTACATTCGTTCTAATGAAGATTTTTGCACGATCTGTATTTTATATGTTATGTTTAATAATTTAATTTATTTATAGGTTTTTATCGTGTTAATTACGATCCTACCAACTGGAAATATCTCCAGAAAGCAATTTTAGACCACCCAGAAACGTTTTCTGTTGTTACTAAAGCTCAACTTATAGATGACGCATTTAGTTTAGCAAGAACCGGAAAAATTGAATATTCTACACCATTGTCTTTGCTACCGTACTTAGAAAAAGAAGAACATTTCATACCGTGGTCTTCTACCCTATTCCATATAGGTTCAATCGACACATTTTTGTCAGAATCGCCAGTTTATGGGCTATTTCAGGTAAAAATTTTGATTTAAAATAATTTAATTACACTAAATTATAATTTTTATCACAGAATAAAATAATATATAATTTTTAGGATTTCGTAAATAAATTAATATCGAACTTGTATACTAAATTGGGAACAGAAGCAAAGCCTGATGAACCAGAAAATATTACAACACTTCGAGTTCTAATTGTATCAACTGCATGCGATTATGAATATGAACCCTGTGTCAAATGGGCCAAAGGTTTGTTCGCAGAATGGATGAAATCGGAAAAACCATCTGTTGATAACAAGTAAGTTATATTTTTTGTGATACGAACTACTTACTGACATGGTCCCATATCCTAGGATTTCTGGCGAGACCTCTTCCACTAATAAATCTAAGAATTTTCTTTAGGTTAATTATTATAAATTAATTTAACGAATAAAAATTCACCCACTTCCCCTTAACCCCTGGTCCAGGCTAAAGCACTGTCACTCTCTTTTGTTCACTAAACCCCAATTTTATACTTAAAAGTATATACCTTTTTTCATTTAAAAAAATATTTTTATTAGTTCGCACCGACTTAAAAAACTGTTTTTATTTATTAGGTATATACTTTTTTTAGGCTAGTCAGTTTTATTTTATTTAATAAAGTTTATATGGGGCCACCTCTTTCAAACAATAAAAATATTTCCAAATCGATGCATATTTGTACATAGAAAATATAAATTGTCGAATTTTGATGTCGGTTATATAAAAAGTAATTAACTTTATTTTGTTTTAGAATTCCAGTAGATTTTCGTTCTACAGTTTATTGTACTGCTATAGAGCTGGGAACACGGGCAGAATGGGAATTTTTATGGAAACAATTTAATGCAAGTAAAGAAAATCCCAACGAATTTTCCATAATTATATCATCTCTTGGTTGTTCTAAAGAAACATGGATTTTAAACAGGTAACAAATTGGTATTATTTAATCGATTTATTTATTTATTTTTGTGATACAGTTAAAACTTCGAAATTATTAAAAAATCAACTTAGTCAATTATGTTATAAGGTAAATTCATATTCAAAAATCATATTTTAGGGTTCTGTCAATACGGAAACCTCATTAACAAAGCTTATTTGTCTGTCTATCTGTCTGCAGTACTACTCATAAACTACTAGACCGATTTTGTTGAAATTTAGAATTCATAAGTAAATAAATTCCCGGATATCATTTTGCCGAGATTTAAAAAAACTATGTATAATAAAAAAAAATTTCTTATATGAAAAAATTTATATAAAATTTTAAAATATTTATTTTGATGTTTATACAACTAAATATATATTTTTTCCTCCGGCCACATTTATACATTTCAAAATGACGTACGTGTTTATTTTTCACAACGGTTGGTGACCTCTGATATAAATATATATAATTCGTACTGATAGTAATTTATAAGTTTTGTTTTTGAATACAAAATTACCAAAATCTTTTAAAAAATGTTTTGTTCGTATTTACTGATTATTTATTTAACGGTCACGTATAATAACATTTATAATTGTTTATTATTTGGATTGTCGGTTCTAAATTTAACGTTTCTACGTCAAACCTTGAAGTGTTATCGGTAATAGTATAATCAAGACTGTACAAACATATAGAATCAATGACAAATCTATGACGTAAAATTATTTTGATATTTGTAATAAATGTTTTAAAAAATATTAAGAAAAATATATTTCTCAATAATTTATATTATAAATAATTGCAATATAATATTAATTTTGTACAAATAAATCGTTATTTTGTTAATTAGAAATTTATTTCATTATCATTTCAAATATTTTCATTAACTGCACAATGTACAAAAATGATTATCATCTATGATGAAATTTAAATTTCTATTTAATCATTAGACTCTACTCATATAAAACGAATATTTCTGACTAACTGATAAAAGAAAAAAAATACACTATAAATTTAAAAAAATAAATAGTATTCAAAAAATTTAATTTTAAAATGTCACGTCTGTAAGTGTGACTGTTTGAGATGTAAAACGTTCACAGACGAACACACAGACGTGCAGACGTCATTGTGATAATAATCGTACTCGATACAGAAATCTCATGTTTACTATTCTATTATAAATGCGAAAGTAAATTTGCCTGTCTGTCTATCTGTTTGTTACCTTTTCACGGCTAAACCGCTGAACCGATTTTGATTAAATTTGGCAGGGAGATAGCTTGTATCCTGAGGAAGGATATAGGCTACTTTTTGTCCCGAAAAGTGATTAGATAAAAAAAATATTTGTCAAGGAAATGCATTTCCTCGTGCTAAATTCACCAAAGGTAATTAGTTAATTATTGAATAATTTAAATAATAACAGATAAATTGCCTGGAATTTGGTAAACCATTTAATTTTTATACAATTTTACTAAAAAATATTCATTCGAAATTTTTCTTAAGACGTACTTGATTATTTTTTCGTATATTTTAATTTTTTGACAGTTTCAATCTAAATCTAAAACGCAAAAATCAAAATTAATTTAAAAATATATATATATATATTTTACAACAAACATCGTAGACTTATATTATCAAAAATTGAATGCTCTACAAAAAAGATTATATAAATTTTTCACGTAACATGTGTCGTTCTTGAGATATCTTGAGAAAAAATAAATATTTGTAAATGCAACCTTTCCCTTTTTATAAACGATTTTGAAATGGGACAGTCCTCAAGCCAGACCTAACCAACCAACCAAGTTTCATTAATATCGGTTCAGCGGTTCATGAGTTATGCGTGTGACAAGAATTCAGGAGACAGACAGACATCGGAGAACAATTTTTTTTTGTCTCATTTAAAAACGATCACAAAGCTTCTCGTATCTTCGATATTGTGAGGAAGCAAAAGCTAGTGTACTATAAAACGATAATTTTCAGATATTTGGATTACGCTATTGAAGATAAGAGCATCAAAATGCAAGAGGCCAGTGATATGTGGAGATCATTTTCATCTAATAGGGCTTCCGATGTTTTATTCCAGTATATGCAAACTAACTGGGAAGCTGTCCATAAGAAATTTAAATCGAGCGAATCAACAATGCTTTTTGTTTTGCAGAATACTCTATGGCAATTAGATACTCTGAATCAATATAAACAGGTATGTTATACACGTGTATTCAATGTGAAAATCTCACAAAAATCGGTTCAACGTATTTTTATATACTTTTTATTTTCAGTTATCTATGTTTTACAAAGACCATTGTAACGATATTAAACAATATAGCAGTACCATGTTACAAGCGTTCGAAAAAACAAAATCAAGAATGAATTGGAAAAAACAACACTATGCTACGATAAAAAAATGGCTACTGGAAACCAAACTTTAGATTTTTTTTAGATGATAATATTAGTTATTTTTTGATCATATTATAAATTTAAAAAAATTATAATTTTTAAGAATTTTTTACATATAAGATTTTAGAAATTCATATTTAGATAGGTATAGTTAATATTAAATATCTCATATAAAATAATATAATAATAATATAAGTACAAAATACATTTTCAAATTAATTATTATTTAAGTGTGTTCAAATGACTTTCTTTGTAAATAGAAGTACTTAATAATAATAATAATTAATAGTGCAGAAAATTTATATAAATTAATAAACAAAAAAAATAGTTTTTATTTGAAAATGACAATAGTACTACATGATAAAAAATGAATAAAAATATAATTAAACATTAACTTTAAATTACTTAAAATATAAAACCAGTATTAAATAATTATTTTCTGCACTAAATAGGGCTGCTAAAATATAAAATAAATAAATTAAAATAGTCATTTAAAATATGTTAATAATAATTCATATGTATTTATTTAAATAATTTATTTTTAAGAAAGATGATTGTATTTGTAAAGTATTTTAATTAGTAAAAAATAAATAAATAAATACAAATAATTATACATAAAATAAATATGTTTTCTTTATTTCCAAACTTTTGAACTGCGTTTTTTCTATTATGATAATAAAACGAAACAAAAAAAATATTTAGCTTGTTCAATTTTCCAATTGGCCCAATTCTATCTTAAGAGTGTCGCCGCAGTGAAGGGGAGAAGGGGAAGAATATTATTATATTAACGTATGTAGACGTTTTCATTACATGCAGTGTAAAGTTAGTTCAAGAACTTCAACATGACAAACAAGTATTGTTATATTGCTATTGTTTTTTTTTTGGCACAAATTTTGCCAAATCAGGCGTTGGCTGATTTTGATACTGAATTGAAACTTGTACACATTGTAAGTAATATTAATTTATTTTATAATTATTATTATAACTATTGTTATATACTTAGTGTGAGATTATTATTCAATTGTTGATTTTATTGCAACATACATATGATATATAATTATATATCCATATACAGGGTTTGTCGAAAGTATGAATCCAATTTGATTCAAAATTTTTTTACAGTTATTTTAAAATTAAAATAATACATTATTATAATTTTCAATCATTCAAAAATATAAAAGGATTCAAATGTAATGTTAAATACAACATCACGGTTAGTTAACAAGAGATTTACTAACCGTAGTAAGTCAATTTTTAAATTATAATTGAAAATGATTTTTTTAAATATACAACGATTTGTAGTTAAAAAAAATTGTAAAGAAAATGATACTGGGTAACCATGGCATCGGTATAAACAACACATTATTATAACGACTGTCTGTCAATAAAAAATCAAATTACGAGAGACAAATAAATTTGAGTAAAAACAATAATTGATTAATAAAATTGCCTTTAAATTAATTTCTGTTTTATTTCAGTCTTTCAGACATGGAGATAGAACCCCTGATAATACCGATTCATTCCCTACGGACCCTTATGCTAATTATTCTCTCTACCCGGTTGGAGTTGGCCATCTCACAAATGTAAGTATAGATAACTGTGTAATTGCAAAAATCACTTAAATATAGATTACAATTTTTCTAATATTTTTTTTAACTTTTACCATTGTGTATTGTATATTTATTTTTCTGAAGATGTCTAAACTGTAAGACAGTATTATTTAAACGAATAAAAATTATCTGTCTTGATCATTTTCTCTTTAGAAATAATAACGAAAACAACAGGGAAATAAAAATAACGGATTGTTGATTAAATGGGCTATTTGTTTGTTTTTTTATCACTTCATCTCGTTTTTCTCATGTTTTATTCGAAAAACTAGATTATAGAAGGCCCATTTGTATTATGGCATTATCATGATTTTAACTAGTTTATTCTGATGTTAATTTACGACATAATAACATCATAATTCACCTTTTAACCTTGACTTTAAAAAGATAATGAGTATATTATTATAATTATGTGAACTTTTTTATAGACAAATACATGATTAAAATTTTGCAAACTATTCAAAATTAAAAAAAAAAAAAAACCGACAAAAAAATAAAATTTCATAATAGGTGTAATAATTTCAATATAGATTTATTTTGACTAATTACTACCCTTTTGCGGTTTAAAGGAGAAAGGGGGGCTGTCAATAATATATTTAGCAAATTTTTGGAGAATACATGATGGTCGGCGACCAAAATTTTGCGTTGTAGAATATTCTGCAGTTACGATTAAAAACGAATATTTATAAAAAATCATTCAAATATTAAATAATAATAATTTCCATAACCGAAATTTACAGGTCGGCAAAAATAGAGCCTTTTTACTTGGTCGAGCTTTGAGGGAAAGATACGAGTCATTTTTAGGGGCGACTTTCGACTCGGACATGGTTGAAGCATGGAGTACTGATTTTGACAGAACCAAAATGAGTTTGTTGTTAGTTTTGGCAGCTCTTTTCCCACCCAGCAAATCACAAATGTGGAACGACGAAATGCCTTGGTTACCTATCCCATATAGATACAGAACGCATAAAGAAGATCATGTAAGTATTTTATTTTTATTTTAAAATCTACTGACGATATTTTACGTTTCAATGGTAATAACCGCAAACTTTCTTATACGTAATACTGCACGTGTACAGTGTATATCTAGTAAATGATAAAATATTATTATTAATAACTTTCACCTAAAACAATTTTTAATTCGCACCGTTCAAAAATAATTGTAAAAATTGTAAGAGTGCACGGAAAAATATATACTGTAAGAATTACAGTTTTTTTCTGTTTATCCCGGATAGTAAACGAAAACGTAATATTTTACTCTCTGAAACTGCAATAATATAATTTAAAGGATAATAATATAAATTAATGGATAAACTGCAAATATTACAGCCTGAATTTTCAGACTGTAAAATATTATATGTTTTCACTTACTATCCGAGATAGATAGGAAAAACACTGTAATTCTTACAGTATATATTTTTCCGTGCAAATACCAGTTGCTGGTTTTTAAAAAATAGACTTTCTTCTCAGACTGAATATAAAATGTATAATGATATTTTTTTTACAGTTCTTAAAAAGACCCAACGATTACTGCCCAGCATATTTAGAAGAGCTAAATAATATTTTGGGAACAGTTGGTGAAGAAATAGTTAAAAACAATACACATATTTTTAAATATGTAGAACAACATAGTGGGAAAAAGATGAATAATTTATTAGATATGTTTCATGTTTATCAAACGCTTTTATCTGAGGTACGAAAGTAAATAACTTCTCCTTTTTAGATCTGTTCTGACCCCCTTTGATTTTAAGTACCATGTGTAAATATAAACAGCTACTGAGAGTAACATGTGTCTAGCACCCTTCACGACTAAATTATTTAATTATTGGTCTGTCAGGTGTTACTTTAGTTTGTAGTTGTAGCAGTTCCAAAAATGAAAATTGCAGTTGTAAAAGCTAATTGAAAAATTGCAAGTAGAAAGAAAAATACAAAAAACTGTAGAGCAAAAAAAGGGCACTATAATTTGTAAAAGAGAAATGTACCGTGCAAAACAAAAAAGAGTATTTGCAGTTGAATTTTTTTCTTAAAATAACCCCTGTGGTTTGTGAAACATGACACCACTGCTGAGGGTACTAAAAATCTAAGGAGTTCAGAAAAGATCTTACTATATTTTTTATTATTTGTTAAATAACTAAAATCATTCTTTAGGAATCAATGAATTTAACATTGCCTGAATGGACAAAGAAAGTTTATCCTGAGCCAATTGCATCCTTAGCTGCTCAAAGATGCCATTTAGAAAACTATAATACAAAATTGAAAAAACTTAATGGAGGTATATAAAAAAAAACACACAAATACACGATTTTAGATTTCACAGTGGTTTCCTCTTCTTTCTTCTATTCTGGTAGAAACGTTATCTTGGGTCAAGAAATCATTGTTTTATATTTAATAAATCCAACTTTATTATTGTTATAATAATAATAATAAATAATACGTGAATAGTTAGATTAAGAGTGTATTTCATATATTAAGAAAATATTATTTTCGTTATATAGTTGTGCCCAGGCTTAAAAGTTAGATATATGGTATCGCGGAGTTAATTTTAGATCATTTTATTCTACACAATGCTTTACTACATTATATTGTTCAAAATTAAACGGTTTAGGCAGCGTATTGCGGTGACAAACTTTTTTCCGACTTGATTTACTATTATCGTCACTGCTCATTCCTTATGTTACCTAACGTTACAAAATATATACTAAAACCTGTGCAGACATATCTATGAATAAAAAAATACGTAAATCAGATAAGTAGTTCTCGAGTGATGCGTTTTATAATATGTATGACAAGGATTTTTTGGCCCAAGTAATTTTTTACTCTTTGCATTTGTATAACTTATGTGACGTAAAAGTTGTCAAAGAAAACCACGTCAATGGAAATACGACAATGCTTATTATGTATCTAACCGTTTTTCACCTCTCGTAGGAAATATTTTACGTAAATTCTTATACGATTCTGAAAGATATATTGATGGAACACTGACACCAAATAGTAGGAAAATTTACCTTTATTCTGGGCATGAAACGAATGCTTTGAATGTGTTGGCAGCTTTGGGGCTATACGACCCTCCTCATGTACCAGGATATGCAGGGGCCTTTATTTTAGAACTGCACTACCATAAACCTACAAATGAATACGGGTTTAAGGTAAATTTTGTGTTAAAATAAAATATATTTTTATTTAGTTATTGAGAATTTAAAAAAGAGATAGAAAATTCATCATTCGTACAGTGAGTAATAGTTATAACGAAGGAATATTCGAACCTGGACCTCGTTATAACCAAATATTTTACATTTATTTAAAAAAATTCAATATAGATAAGTAAAATGAAAACTTTCGCTCTTACGGAAAAAATTGACAGATTTTCTTTCGTTAAAATAAATAACTTAATGATATCCTCAATAAAAAAAGTATAACCACATTTTTGCAGTTATCATGTTATGATCTATACCAGCGGTTTTTAAACTAGAGTCCGCGTAAACACTTTTATATTTTTAATTATCGGTGATTAATTAATATTTCTGTCAGAAAAATAATTGTTCAAAGGAGGTCCCTAGACTACATAAGTTTAAGAACCGCTGATCTATACTATTGATATTTATCTGATTTGATATCTATATAGTCAAAGTAAACATTTGAAAGTAAATAAAGTTGCAGATATATATTTATAAAATTAAAATTTTTATATGTTATTTTTAGGTTTTATACAGAAACGGTTCCCAAGACGCTTTGAATTTAATGACAGTACCCGGATGTGACGTATTCTGCCCTTACAGGAAATTCATTACGTTAACGGAAGCTGTAGTACCGAAGAATTATACAGAAGAATGCAATGCTACGTTCGATATACATACATTTGAACATTAATTCATTTAATTGTTTTTATCATTTAACGGATTTTAAAAAAGTCTCATATTTGCTGACTTAGTACCCTGGAATTATAAATTATGTTTGTATTCCGTATGAAAACTTCAAAATATTTCATTTATTTATTATAGTAAACAAAAAAACTCAATTTTTTAAATGCAAAGGGTTTAAAACAATTTAAACAAAATTTGCTAACGCACTTTAAAACGGTTTAATTTTAGCATCAAGATTTTTTAAAGATTATTTGATATTTAAGAGTTAAAATTCAAATCAATGTAATTACGGTAAAACCTCTATTTTTCAATGCTTTTTAAATCTAAAAAAGGCATTTTAAAGTTGAAACTATACTTCCAAATGAAGTAATAATTTTTAACTGCATGTACCTTAACGGAATTTACAAAAAAAAGTATATTGTACCTTTAAACAATTTTATCCACAAAATATGAGACTTTTTGTATTCACTTGAAAAGTACAATGATTAAGTGTTTAAAGTTAGTTTTTAAACATATCAACAATTTTCATATTATTATTTTCTTAATACATATATTTTTATACACACAAAAAGATTATTTTTATAGTTATAAATACATATTTAATAGAATATACTACATTAACAGTATTTTTATAGAGCACGCATTCACTCTATTAGAGTTTATTTACTATGAGTACTCAAGATACGCTCTGAATTCGTTTCAAATAAAAAAACCCAGAGAATAAATAAAGCCAAAGAATTTCTTTTTTACAAAAAGAAAACTACTTATAAGAAAATAAATCAGCCGCGATATGTACGAATTCAATACATATAGTGATATTAATAGATTCTTTTCGAATTTATTTATATTAAATAGTCATTGCACGTAAAAAATGATGAGTAGAAATTCAAAAATGCTGGATTTTCTGATATTGTAAATAATATTATCAACGATTTTCTATTTCCACTCATCAAAATAATGCTTTAAATGTTTATCTGTACTTTTTAGATTTTAGTAAACTATTTTATTTTTTGTATCATAATTTAAAATAAAAGCACTTCATTTTTAATTATACGTTTTTTTTTTATATACATAGGATAACGAGAATCGAGGTCTATAGGATTTTGTGTTATGATATATAAAACATAATTCAGAAAATCCATTAGAAAAATAATTTATCACAAATGTCAAATATTGTGTCAAATTGTATACTTCAGTGAAAAAATGGGGTGAAAATGAAAAAGCTTGTAAACATGGTAATGAAAATGACTGATTACAATCATCAAGGGAAAATTGAAAACTGTTTAATTCAAAGATATTTTTTATAATACTGTAACATTTGTTTGTTCCAACTTGGCACGAAAACTACTGAATAGATTTGAATGGGTATTTCACTGATGAAAGGACTCCATAACATTGATATTACAGATAATTTTCAATTGATGTTTTTTGGCCAATGATTATATAATGTAGTAATTAGGTGAGATACGTATTAAGAAAAAATTATTAAATGAAAATATGAAAGCAGGAATTTCTGTTATTAAATTAATTTTAACTAACTGAGTTTTTGTTTTTTTTTAATCTAAGCATCAAACTAACCGTAAAAATAGTAGGTAGTAGGTACAGAAAGAAAAACCGGTACATGGGAAAAATTAAGTATTTTTTCCTTTCAATAATTAGTTACGGATTTTTAGTAAAGTATAATTACGGTAATTTAAAGTTTGCTTACGTGCTAAATATTGTTTTATACTGAATTATATATGCGGTTTTTTATGTCACCCGTATTTTCAATGATTTTATTAATAATGTTAATATTTTTTGTGAAGGAGATATAAAAAAATACGAATGAGTATGTATGTATCTATATACATATATAATTGACATTGATAATAGATAATAATTTTTAGAAAGTACAGACAAAAATGTAACATGATTCTAGTAAATAAAAAATTAATTTTGCCAGTGGCGTATATTTAGGGGTAGTATTCAAGGTTACAATTACCCCCAAAAAGATTTTGTTATATCATTTAAAAATATATATATATATCAGTAGAAAAATTCAAAAGTATGTATTACATTTTTAAATAAAAGTTTATTGTATATATTTTCATATTTTCCAAAATGGAACTAACCCTTAACAAAATTCATATATGCGCATATGAGTGGTATAAATACAGTATCGCTGTATTGATTTAATGAGTATTTTTTGGTGATATAATTAAACAATAAAATACAGGGATGTATTGAATATTTTTTACAATCCTAATAAATAATAATAAATTGTCTCTTTCAGTTACAGATGTGACTAATCTAATATATTAAGTCAAACAGCTATATTTTGATAAATGTCAGTTTTTCCAGTAGTACATATTATCATATTTCATATACATTTAATATAAATAAGTTGAACTGTATATCAGAATCAGATGTAGAAAAGCTTCCATATATTACTTTTTATTCGATTATATTTTATGCTTAAAAGTTACGGTACAGTGGATACCTTAATAATAATTAGAGCTCAATGAAAGGAAAATGAATTATAAATTATTTTAATTGAATTATATGAATAAACTTATTAATGACGTTACCACTAACTTTCAGCAGATTGTAGGTTGAAAATTGTCAATATTATTATAATTTTTAAATAAAAGTTTATTGTATATATTTTCATATTTTCCAAAATGGAACTAACCCTTAACAAAATTCATATATGCGCATATGAGTGGTATAAATACAGTATCGCTGTATTGATTTAATGTGTATTTTTTGGTGATATAATTAAACAATAAAATACAGGGATGTATTGAATATTTTTTACCATCCTAATAAATAATAATAAATTGTCTCTTTCAGTTACAGATGTGACTAATCTAATATATTAAGTCAAACAGCTATATTTTGATAAATGTCAGTTTAATGCCCAGTATTATAAAGACATTAGTAAAATTTGTTAACTTGCAAGCACTTTGAAATGGGGTGTCAAATTTATATGACATTTCCATGTAAATCTAATATTAATAATAAATTTAACACGCTCAGTTTTAACTTTTTTTTTTAATAAATTGAAGTACCACTGTTCTAAATTACAAAACAAATTCATAGAATTAATTTTATTCAATTTATTTTTAATACCGGATATACGCGAGATAGATTTACATATTTGATTGATCGATATTTAAAGAAAAAACTGTTCGGAAATTGTGTAAGATTACAGGAAAATGGAAACTATTGCTATTTTCAAGAATTAGTAAATGTTGCAAATAAAATATTTCAAACTGTTTTTAAGATTAATGTAGGTATATATATAATATAAAACGAAGTCCTTTGCCGCGTCTGTCTGTCTGTCTGTGTACAATTTTCTCAGTAACTACTGAACGGATTTTATTCCGGTTTTCATTAATGGATAGAGTGTTTCACAAGAAAGGTTTAGGTATATAATTTGTGTAAATTTCTTGAAGACGAAAAAAAAACATCGAAGAGATAACAGATAAAATTTATATTCCCGGCTATTATTTCAACAGTTAGGGCTTTACTCTTTTGAAAATGAAGTGAACCATAGCACTTTATGTAAGTGGGCGTCAATCATAAATAATAAGAGAAAGAAAATATTGAGTAGCTACGTGACGTGGACTGTCGTTTCTGGAGTATCTTTATTCTGTGGTCTACAATCTTTTCTTTCTCTTTCTACCGAGTTATCGTTTTTGGTTGGTTCACTATCTCTATGTCATACAATTTCTTTGTGTTTTATGAATTCTCTTACCCATTAATCCCCACAGTATCCCTGACTATTCTATGGTTTATTTAAAAAAATAAAATAAAGTGTTAAGGCATAGGTTAATGACTGAAGTTAATATAAATAAACTATAATTATAAAATAGCAGTCACACCAACCCTGTTTTAACAACAACTCTGAGTGCAGCTACATTCCTTTTAGTTGTGTATAGTTGGCAACCTTGAGTTTGCAACTTTTTATCCGCTGTGGCCTTCATTGTGCATATATTTTGTTAGTGATGCCTTTAGTGCAGTTAGGCACAAAGAACTTTTTGTTAAGTTGGTATTTTTTTAAGTACAATTATACATTGTTTACGGAAAAATATTTACATTTATTTAATTTGTTTTCTTATGTTAATTAAAATTTAATTGATGATGGTTTTTTATAATAAAAACATCAACATTATTAGTTAATCTTCTAGAGCAAGGGACCCCAACCCTATGTCGGCGGGTACCATGGCTACCGCCGATCGATTGACATGTGCCCACAGTGGGATTAAATGACAAAAGTGTGCGGGAAATTTCGCTTCAAGTGAATTTTCAACCAATATGATTGTAGTCGGTCTCATTTGAAAACAAAGTAATTGTAGTTTATAAAAATTATTTATTTAAAATTTTTTTAACCCCTTAAATCTGATTCAATTTTTTGCATAATATGTTTTATATCTATATAATATCGTTAATAAATACATTTTTTATCTCAAGAATTACATATTAAATTAAAATAAAATAAGGTAGAAATAAAATTTTACTATCTGCATTTGTAATTAGAGTATCATATAAAATTTGAATTTTTCTCTATCTCTTAAAAAAGACAAGATATCGAAGAAATACACACTATAATAAGCTCTTTCTTAGAGCTTATTTTCAGAGTACTTGACCTAACACTGTTCAAAATACTCTAAATAAATAATATTTTAACACTTATTTAAAACTAGAATTTCCCCGTAATTTCACCCACGTGTGAATATTCCTGGCTCCTCTAAAAAAACATGCACCACATCTCCACAGTTTAATTATATGAATATCACAACTACATGCAATTTTCTTTTCATTTTAATATATTTTTATTAGAAAATATTAGTTGTAAATTTTCTGAATACGACCTTTTACCATATATTATTAGGGTCTTAAAATTTCGAACAGTGAAAATCTCATTAAAATCGGTTCAGTTTGGAACAGTTAGGCTCCTAATGAGGAATTCTTGTGACGATGTATATTTTTAGTTTAGATGACTAAGAAACCACAGTTTCTCCGTTTTTCCAGTAGTACATATTATTATATTTCATATACATTTAATATAAATAAGTTGAACTGTATATCAGAATCAGATGTAGAAAAGCTTCCATATATTACTTTTTATTCGATTATATTTTATGCTTAAAAGTTACGGTACAGTGGATACCTTAATAATAATTAGAGCTCAATGAAAGGAAAATGAATTATAAATTATTTTAATTGAATTATATGAATAAACTTATTAATGACGTTACCACTAACTTTCAGCAGATTGTAGGTTGAAAATTGTCAATATTATTATAATTTTATTATAATTAATTATAACGAAAAACTATTAAAGTGGAAGGGAATATTTTACTACAAAAATAGTAACGATCTTTTTTATAGCAAAATTATTATTAATGTAGGCTTTTTCCTTCAAATAACCCCAAAGAAAAAAAATCCAAAAGCGGTCAATTAACATCTCGTCGAGAAATTATTCGATTATTAAATTGCTTACGTAAAATCGATTTTATTGTTAGATACATATGTGTACATATATGGGATGTAACATTATCTTTTTGATATCGAATGCTTTGAACGTTCATGCCGTAAAATTCATCCCATAAAAAGTTTGTAATTGAATAATTTCTCGACGAGATGTTAATTGGCCGCTTAGTTCATTCTTTGGGGTTATTTAACCCTCCAGCGGCGGGCGATTATTTAATTTTTTTTGTTTAAGCCGCGGGTTATTTTTAAAATAAAAGAAAATAGATTCAACGGGGAAATAACGTTTCCCGAAGCTTAAATATCATAAAAATTATAAGCAACGCAATAATAGCGTATCCCACGGAATTGTATAGAATAAGTAAAACGCGATATCCATGTCTCCCGCGGCTGAAGGATTAAAAGAAAAATGTAATTGTAATTGCCATATTTTTCTTAATTGGTGTTAAATTTAGAGTATATGGGGTGTTGAATTTTCGCGTCGCAATTTTGTGATCCGACGTGAACGTAAGCTATTTTTTTGATATTCTCGCATTTTAATACCTGTGATTTAAAAAACAATTAGATGAAAACTAATTAAAATTATTTATAAAGTATGTTATGATGTTCCTTCTAATTTTTTTTAATTTAAATTGAGTTTTCTATAGAAAGTTGGTACACCTTAGTTTTACATTATGCAGGATTCGATCCATCCAAAATTCAAAAAAATATTATATCTAACCTGAGACACATGTATTGTAAATAGTAATTCTCATTTACGATTCGATTTTAACTGCTTTAATTTATTTTCACAAACAAAAATAATAAATCAGCATAAAGGACATTACGATATCTAATAATTTGTCAGCACAATTAAGTCACAAAAAAATCCGGTAATTTCCATTTCAAGTCAATTCCGGTTTTATTAAAGTGCCTGTAGCTAATAAAATACTTATCAGGATTGTGTTATAGAATAATTAATTATATATATTATATGTATGTAAAGCAAGAATAATTTTCGGTATGTAAATATGACTGGTATCACAATACATGCCCTGTAGAACACCTGGCATACGAACTGTTACTTTCAAACCACGTGTTTTGTACCAGGGGTGCATTTAATCAATCATCCGAATCAAATATAATCACATTATAAATTACAATTTAATCTTAAAATGCAAAAAATAATAATACTTGAAAATTACACCTTTTATTCTTCATAAAAAATAGTTAAATCAATCTCAAATTTATACATAGGATGTTCACAATTCGAATATTCTGTTATTAAGTAATTAATAATCAAAGTTTGCTTCTTATGCTCGGTATTATAAAGAATTTGTTTAAGTGCAAATTCAAATTAGCTCCCAGCTAACGCTATTTGCTAGGTATTAAATATAAATGACAACCACTCACAGTTGTAGCCAATGAAATCGTACATAAGCGACTTAAAATAAGTGCTGCCAAGTGTACCTCATTAAAATTTACATTATTATACATTTATTACCACTGCTTTAAAATATCGAGCAATTTCACAACACTTTGACTCCCAGTAGATAGCGTTAGCTGGAAGCAAATATGCGTGCAAATTCTTTATAATACCGGGCATTATACGTTAACTATGAATCTTTATCACGCAGAAAAATAAAATTTTGTTTCTAAATATAGTCGGTAACGATAACTCAAATGCATCTACGATCCCCTCTTACCGCCCACTCTTTAAAGACTTTTTTATTTGATTGATTTTTCAAACGAAAATTTTAATAGAATACAGTTCTGCGGTTTGAAAATTTCAACTTTTCCCATAGTTTTCTATAAAATGGACATAATTTTATTAAATTTTAATTTGTTATATAAATATCAACTCAAATACAAGGAAATGAGAGGTAGATTGAAAACTAACCCATAGCAATGTATATTTATAGGTAAAGGTTCGATAGAGTTCACCAGAACCCGTTGATCAAAATTATACTGCATTAAGAAACGGAACCTGCCACTCGAACTGACCTTGAGTACCTTTGACATTGGAAACAGGTAACCAATTGAAATAAGTCAAGGTTCTGTCCAATAAAGCGCTCACTTGTCTACAACTACAATATACTGCTTAATAAATTGATACACTATGTTTACATTGGCCACTTTTACCAACGAAATTTACATAAAATAAATAAAAACTGTTCACTTACAATTAGTTTCCGTTGTATTATATCGGTATTATAAACGAGCTAGTAAAATTTGCTAACTGACAAGCTCTTTCAAATGAGGTTTCTAACCTATCTGACAGTTCTCCTTTAGTTTCATGAAGTGTTTGATAATTATTTGAGTCGCCAACTGTGTTACAATAAGTTAAATAATCACTGCTCTAAATTTCATAACTAATCCATAGATACTATACAGAATCAATGCCCTATTTGAAAGCAAATTTGCTAGCTACTTTATAATACCGTACACAAAACTGAAGAAGACTTCGACACGAGAGTCGAAATGTTAAGTAAAGAAATACAACAGCCCGGGAACCTAGTAAATATTAAATTGCAAAAGAAAAATATTGTTGTATTAATATTTTCATAAAAACATGATTTTCAAATTGTTTAAATTTTAATATTAGTCAATCGATAAAGTTTAGATATAATTTAAATATAATTTAAATTTCATAAGTAGCTCCCGCGTTTATTAATTTTGAGGACCACTGATTTAAAAATGAATGAAATATAATGACGAACATATTGATACAAAAAATATAAAAATAAATGATCATTTTTATTATGCCTATGTAAACGAAGTAAATATCTTTCAGATAATATTATCCACTGGAAAATTGATTTATTATATTTATTCGCATCTGGTGATACCACTGATTTAACCTGTTAAGGGCCACTGTCCGTTATTAAGGACATATCTAGTCACGCATTATTAATACTATTTACATTGAACATTAATTATTATTATATTATATCTATAAATTTCATCATATATAATATACTAAAAACATATTAATTTTAATTAAGGAAGAAAAATTATTGTTATATTTATATATATTTTTTGATACATATTTAATTAGAATTATAAAAGGTGCGCGTTATTTTTCACGTATACATCTATCGAAAAATATACTTTTTGTGAGTTTACATATTATGTAGACATGTTAAATAATCTTGCATCATCTTTTCCGCTCTTAATTTTGTTGAATGATTATAATATTATAAGGTATTGGCACTAGTCTTGGATCATACCCTAGTGTTGGATTCTTGTTTAATTAAATGTACTAAATTAGATATATTTGTTGATATTTGATTACATACTGCCATTACTGAATCATAATCTATAAACACTTAACAGTAAAACAGCTTAATTTGATGACAATCGGCCAATGGGTGTCAAAATGGTGGGTATTTAAACAAATATTCTTTATTTTATAACTTTTGTATCTTTGTACTTATCATTTTGTAATCATTAGCAAGTGTCCACTGGGGACCCATTGCTGGTTTTACTGGAGAAAAAACATGAACAAAATAAAAGGATAATTTAAAAAACAAACTTTATTTGCGATAATTAAATTGATTTAATAAAGAGGTACTTGTTCTAATAAGAATTACAAAAAAAGCCTATCAATCTCTTAAAGGGGCCAAGACTGGTGCCAGTACCTTATACATATTTACTGCTCTTCATACCCAAAAAAGCCGCTCTAGATTTTAGCCGTTTTTGAAATCTAACTATTTTATCTAAATCATTTTGCGCTTTACATATTAGGTTTTAATTAATTGTATTATATACATAGACATTATTTTTAATTAGTTAAAAAGTGTATAATATTGTAATTATTATTATTTTATCTAAAAATAGATATACGGTCATTATCAAAATCTTCTGCTGAATATGCGAAAAAATATATACCGATTTTGTTATGAAATTTCACAGTTTATCAGATTTGACATTTTTAGAAAATGGGGAAACAACAAAACTGATTTATTTTTTGAGATTTTTTTTTTAATTTAAACTCAGTAGATAATGAATCAGTGAAAAATGGAATAACATTTTTTAACTTAAGACCTTTTTGGGTTATGAAGGCTGTATATATAATAATATTAGTAAATAATATAAGTAAAATATAATATGTGGTTAACTTTTTAATTAAAACAAATTAATTTTGTTATTTAATTGATATAAATAATTATAACATACACAATGAATTCCAAGTTAATTAAAACATTTGAAATGAATTGAAACTATCTAGTAAAACATTTTGAAATTTTGTGTGGGTAACTGAGGTTCATTAAGGAATAACTTTTCCAAATTTCAACTATTTCTCGTGGAAATTAAATACCTGCATTTCATCCTTAAGTTGAAAAACAGAACATTATTGACTAATTAAAATTAATCAGTTTAATTCGAGAATGTATTTCAAAACCACTCGTTCTTATATTTGAACAAAGACTACCACAGTATTTCACCCTATGTTCAATTTCCTATGCCTTAATTAACTTATAATACACTTTATATAAATGTACATACTTGTACAATAATATATTTTATTTATGTGTATATAAACCTTTATTATAAATCTTTCTATTTATTGAACTAATTACTTTAATACTTTGTAAATCAAATTTATATATTGTATAAATGCATGTATAATTATACATAATATACAGGTTGAATAAAAAGAAGGACACGTAAGATATATAAAAAAATTAAATAATTAGTATTTTCTATTAGAATCATCCATAAACTTCTATTTTTTCAAATTATCGACCTACTCTACCCTCCTTGTCATACTTGGTAATTCTATCCCCCCCCCCCCCTTCCCGCCGATATACATACATAGTAAATGAATAGATGATTTTGTACACTATCCTTGTAATTTTTAAGTTCAGTCCTTTTGGTACAAGTTGATTTTGAAGATATTTAATAATTTTAAAAAATCTATAATTGTGTTATTCTTAAAAAAAAATAAAAAAAATATACTAACTAATAATTTTTGGCGAAAATGGTAAATTTGATCATATGTGTTTTAAGCCACGCAAAATAAATAATAATATTAATATATAGCTCATATATGTATAAATATGCAGTGCCGATATTGTGTAACATGTATATGTTCATATATTTAGTGCAAGGCTACTCAACTTGAAGTAGTACAATTGTTTTTACTGCATTTGTGTGAATGTAGCATTTTGTATGCCTTTAAAGGTTGATGTAACCGTCCATTAATGCCGATATCCCAGTACATGCGACGTACAAACACGTCATATGATAATCACGTCTATATCCGTCAAAACGAATCGATCAGAACTAAAATCTCGATATTTTATAAGGTATTGACGGATATACACGTCATGGTAAATGCTGAATCGATTCAACGTACAGTTTTATATTTTCCAAATGGAAGGCATTTTAAATCATCTTTTATTACATGCCATTTTTTATAATTTTTTTTGTGATGTTATTTCGTAAGATATTGCATGTGTATTGAAATTTAATTTATTTTGAAATTTATGATTAGTTTTTTATTAATTTTAGCGTTTAAATGTAGTATCAACAAACCTTTAAAATTCAAGCAATTCATACCTGGTTTTAGCTTTTAAATTGCTAATTTTTTGTGAAAAATGTTGGATATGTTAAAAGTATAATAAGTAAATTATTGTATTAAAATAAAAACTATAACAGCAGAAGCCTTAAATAGAGGTCACGTGAAAAATGGTTTGCATACCACCCCTTGTACAATACGTTTTGAATTATTCTGTACTATGTAGATACAGCCGACGGACAAATACCCGGTAGACCGATCAAAATATAAACTCACTGTTGAATCTAGAGTAGAGCCGGATACGGGCTATTAGGGCATGATTGCGGTGTGACGATTTAAAATATTCGATTTTTGTTACATATTCTGAAAGCAAAATATATTGAGAGTACACTGTGAAAATTGTAGACCGAAATTCAAATTATTTACGAAGTTATAGAAGGCCGTGTTAGTAAATATTTAAAAGCGTTTTTCTCGAAACCACTTTTTTTGGTTGGTGGGAAACAAAAACGTATTATTTAAAATTATATATTTTTATTAAAAATTTCTTATTATTTTTCTCGATTTATAACGAAAAAAAAACATAATTTTTGCAATTTTTACAATTGTTTTTTATTAATATAAATTCTAGATAACATGATTTGATTTTTTTGTTTCAAATCATTACATGTAAAGATGCACTTCCCACCACCCATATTTTCGAATCTGTTGTAAGCGATTCTGACCTTTACGGTGGCAGACGACTTCTGAAGCCCATAGTACATACGCATAATATTGTATAAAAGTAATTAGAAATAATATTAGAACACTTGTTAATTATTCTCATATACATATATATATATATGTAACATTAATTGATATCCAATAATCACAATTCTTTTGCAGAATTATAAAACGCCTAGCCTTGCACTAGTTGATAATTCAAGGCACATGTGTGTGCGTGCGTGTGTACGTGCTTGTATGTATGGCCATTTATTCTTCTTTCATTGCCGATTGAAAGTATCCTAACCAATTGTGATTTATATCGACTTTTGCTTATATATTTTTAATAGGAAAGCACCATCAGAGAAAAATCCATTTGGATATCCAAGGATATTTTATTTGTGACATTGAGTTGCCAATTCTTTTTGCTCGCTTATGCGGCGATAGGAATAATGAAAATTTTAGAAATTTTGATCTTAACTTTTTTTAATATATATTTTTATAATTTCCTATTAAAAATATATAATTTTAATTAAATAGGAAAGTACTATTAGAGAAAAATCCATTTGGATATCCAAGGATATTTTATTTATCCGGGCCATAAATGATATTGAGTTGCCAATTCTTTTTGCGCCAATAGGAATAATGAAAATTTTAGAAATTTAAATAACGAAGATTTTAAGATCATTCTGAAATTCTATGATTCATGTACTATGTAGTAAATATATCCACGTATAAGAAAGTTAATATGAAATTATAGATTTATTACATTATTTAATTATAACATTCGAAAATTACTGTAATACAGTTGTTAGTTGTCATTCATTAGTATTTAAATAATTATTCTTATAAGAACGTAAATAAATAAATAATTTATTTACATGTTAAACTAGTTTCCTATAATTTTTTAAACAAATACGAATGATAAATGCCTTGTGCTATTTTGTTTACTCTTAAATACACATTACACCTACATATTTTGTTAATTAATTCATGATTAAACTTAATTAAAAGTTACAAAAAAAATTATAACATTTTTTTTTCATCAATGAATTATTTGAAAACGTTTATTTTTTATTTTTAGCAGTTTGTATATTGTCTAGCCTTCTGTATGTAGTAATATGAATTTCTTTCTTTTTATGGTAAAAATTATTTTAAAAAAGACACAAATATTTTGTTGTCCAACTAATTTTTCCCGAAATTAGCACGTTTTACGTACAAATATATTTCAATTTTTTTTAGATAATTTTTCGTATAGATAAATAATATTTTAGGCAGCAGAATTAAGTTCCATTATTGTCAGTTTATATCTACTTATATTCATTCAATAAATAAGAGATAATGAAAAGGTTAACATTGAAAACGCTGGGAACTTCAGTTTGAAAAAAAATGTGTTATAATAAATATTTGTAACAATAAAGATTAACATTGAAATTTTTTATTAAGAGCGTTTACTATATTTTAATTAAAAATAATGTATTTCTGACTATAAAAATCATAATATAGTGCCTACATATGCAGCCATACATTCAAAAGACTCTATACATATGTATATATATATATCGTATATGTTTTGTGTATTTATAGGTTTTAATTCAATTTTAGTTCTAATAGATTTATACCAAAACCTAACCTAACGTTTTCTGCACGGTACCAAATTTAAATGAAAGTTATATGGTATTTATTACTGATTTATATTAGTTGAAATCAGCGGTGATTAGAGTAAATAATAATTTACTACAAATTTTATAATTTTTTTTAAATTCAAACAAAAAATTTGGTTAGGTTATTTAAAAATAAATGTAAGACTTGAAATAATCACAAAAAATAACCCATTTATTATTTTAATGTTTAAAGTCTGTGAAAATCGTTTTAAAAATTGAAAACGCGTTGTTTCATAATCAAACCCAATAATCAGGAAAGTCCGGACAAAATAATTGTATTTTACTAAATATATGATATTTAAGGGTAAATAATATCCTTATACATTATCAGATAGAAATTAACAATTCTGCACTGACACACATAATGAAAAGTAAATTATAATGTAATATGTGTAATATAATATGTAATACATACGACCATGGTTTATAATTTTACCGACAAAATAAAGAGTGCTTTTTAATTATTTTATAAAACCTGTTAATTAATTAATAAATAAAATACAAAACGTACGTATCAAATAAGACAATAGTACTTATATATATTTTTATATCGCACGCATTAATAAATCAGAAGTTCCAAAACAATTATGAAGGTATAATATTTATTTGTCTTTTGTATATAGTTTAAATTAAATATGAATCGAGTTAAATGACTATAAAAAAATCAATTGTCTCTACATAGTTAATTGTTTATAGTAAGATATAAATATTAATATATTAATTAATTATTAATCATTTATTTAATATGTAAACAATTATAAATAAAATGTAAAATTTTCCATCCAATTGAAAATTTATTAAAAAATATGTATCTTATACTTTATTGCTATCGTTCAATTATTTTAAATTTTTTAAGGTAATTTTTTCATGCAATTAGTTATTTATTTAATGATCATACGATATTAAAAATCACCATTCTACGTAGATATTATAAATAAATATTATAATAGCCGATAAATATTTTATTATAATAATACGGTAAAATGAAACTTCAGTTTTCCCGTTATTTTTCCAACAAATAATACGTTATTTCCATGAAAAATTAACCACGTAGGTGTAACTTGATGTGTTATGCATAGGAAAATAAAAGTTATATAATTCAATATTAATGAGTTTAAATTTCCTTTTCTTTATAATGAGTCGTTTACAATATATTAGTATTCAATATTAAATTCTTTGTTTTCTTTAATTAACTTATATTAAAAAGCAATACATTACATATGTATGTGTATATTTTAATACATAACATACATATGTATATGTATTGTAACGCGTACTTAAAAAATAATATATAGGGTAAACGACCCTATATGACTATTTTTTTTACTAATTTTCAGCGTTGGTCGAAAAGTGACAATGCTCAAATTTGTAAATTAGCTGAATTAAATACAAAAGCATACCAGTGGGGGGGGGGGGGGATTCTAGAGGAGGAAAATTTGAGATAGCAATGAAAAAAAGGTCTCAATTTTCATATTTAGCATATAGTGTACGCTACTGAATTTAAATATTGCAAAAATTATAAAATATTATGAATTAAACTTTACAGCTGAAGTAAAAACAATTAAAATGTTATATTTGATAAATAATTTAATATTGCCTGTTTAATCTATCAAATAATTGTGAAATGATTTGCGTTCACTTACCCTATAATTAATTTATGATAAAGAATTCATAATTGTAATACAAACACATGGTTAGTAATTTTTAAATTAAAGTAAAGATTACTGTCAATATTATTGATAAGGAACTAAATTATTAATATTCAATAACAATATATTATTCAAGGGCGTATTTATAGGGTCGTAATTATTTTCAGCCCACTATCTAAACAAACTCTATTAAACAAAAGCAAAAATACAATTTATAATTATATAATAAACAGATTCTATCATAATTAAAAATTAGGTCTGGAAAACAAGTCTCGAGTGATTGACTCATCAACACCCAGTCTACGCCCCTGGATCTAGAAAATTGAATTTTATGACGTAAGCACCCACTAAAGGATTTTTCTAAAATTAAACTTCTTGAGAGAGGGAAGGATTTAAACTGTTTTTATTTTATTTAATTAAATTTTAATTAAAGTGAATTTCTGGAAAAATATTCTCATATTAATCCTTTCGCGAATGTAAGCAAAATGTTTGCCAGTTCAGTATTATTTATTTAATCTCAAGTCATTTCATAAATAACTACGCATAAAATTTTGTACGAGTAAAACATCAAGTTGAAAATTTTGTAGCAAGTATTGGCATATAACAGCCATATTACCCCCCCTATAAAATTGGTGTTAATGTTTTATCTTCAAAACTGAAATTAGCCACGTAGTTACTACTGCCCTCCAAAGGGTTAAAATAAAAATACACGTACATATTTCAAAGTTCAACCCTAATAGGGGTAAAATTTTTCTCCAGAATAACAGTACCAATGGGGCGAATTCAGAAATACCGCTACTTTTATTGACTTTTTTATTTTATTTATTTTTTACGTAAAATAACACGATAAATTAATGCATACATTTTAAAAAACAATAAGAAAGAACACATTTTGCAATGTATAATAGAAACAATTATTTTTATTAGTCGAGTGTAACGTCCATTATATTTTTCAAAAATCATTAAAAATAGATAAACATTTCATTTTTATTTTTACATCTGCCTATATAACTGACTTAATAAATAACTTACAATTAGCTTAAATAGCCTTCCGATACTTTTAAGCATTTTAAAAATCTAATAATAAGTGTGCAGAATTCTCCTTTTAACATACGAAAGATGATAAAAATCAATTCCTTTTTAGATGTTATTTCATAACATTAATTTCAATCATTATCAAAAATATCGTTCTAACTTGTAATCCCCGTTTTAATGGGCTCTAATGGTATTAGACTTTAAAGTTATATTTCTCATTAAGAAAATGTTTCCGCGGGCTGAAAAATCCCAGTGACGCATCTATAGTTATTTTTATTTAAAAATAGGAAATAAGTATTCTAAATTTTTGCAATATAATCATTCTTTGTTTATGTACTTTGTAAGCTAATAATTATTTCTACATTAAGAATAAAAATATGCCTGTAATGTCATTATCAATTAACTATATAAGATTAATATGTATTTCAAGATATAAGAATGTATTTTGTTATTCTAATATACATATGTATATATTTTAATTTAATTAACAACTATCATTGGTATTAACAAGTACAGTAATCCCTCTATTTACGCAAATTCACTTTTACGCGGTTGAAAAAGTTTTATATGTTGACTAATCTACTAGACACCGGATGTCACCACGCATATGTATAACAGAACTTTGACTTTTCATGTTTCGTATCCTATTTGTGTCAATTTATAGCAAACATATTTATGTAAAAGTTAATTTATTTGATTAAAAATTGTATTGATTTTTTGAATAAACATTAACAATAAGATGCTATATCTTAAACTACGCAAGACCTGAGAGAGCTTCAATGGGGCCCGCGCCAAACAACATTTCGAAGAGGGGGGTATTAATAGCCACGAATTTGCACAGAAAAATTATCTAACTATTGGTGAAAACCGCATTGAAATCGGTTCAGTAATTCCCGAGTCTATAAGCCTCATACAAACGAACATTCATTTTTATATATATTGGGGGGAGTTAAAGAGGGCCCGGCGCGATGGGAAAAAAAGTCAAACAATTCTAGTCTGGATGTCTGTGATAGGATGTAGGGGCCATGAAATTTTGACATCCTAATGTTATATTTCTCAAAATATAAGCAAATAAATCAATTAATATATGGGGTATAATTTAATGTAATAATTAATATAATATAAATTAATTATTAAATCTTATGAAATTTAATTACATTATTTATTACAATGCAGCTATTGCCAATACGATGTGTGCATATACTTTATATAGATATTAACTAGTGCAAAAAAAGTATATGATAGTGACCTCAATATAATGTATATTTATTTTGATACAAATGCCTTGATTTTGTTAGCGTCCTATTGTGTTTATTTGCAGACCGACTTTCGCACACTTTAGTAAAAAAAAATTATTGTCATGGTACAAATACCTCAAGGTCAATTATATTTAAGGGTACATTTTTTTAACTCCACATATTTTTTATTATACATCTGTACAATGGAAATATTTTGAATTTTTCAACAATAGAAAATACATAATATGATCTTATTTAACCTAATCAAGTTAATTAGTATTTAAGTAAAAATGTAATACGATATATTTTTTTAAATAGAAACTTGTTTAACAACTAATCCACTTATTCAAATTAATTGGGTTTTAATTAATTATCCTTTATATGCATATTATACATTTTTTTCTTCACATATATGGATAATTATATAATATATGTATATTACATACATATATGTATATAAAATATAAAAATTTGACACATGTAAATAAAACATAAAAATTTGTTTTCATACTGGGCGCCTTAAAAATGGGGCAACTGTCTAGGTTTGTCTAGTGGTAAATATGACCCTGAGTAAAGAAATTACGAACTCAAAATAGGATATATTATGTATAATATGTAGGTAGATAGGTATATTATATAGACATAAAGTTATGTTAATGTATTAACAAATTGATATTGAAGTTCTTTCCTTGTAAATGAATAAGTTATATATCGTTACATATACATAAATTATTAATTACTTAAATGCTGATTGATTTTAATCCGTTTTATTTAATTCAGTAACGCCGGTTTATTACATTAAAAGAGAAAGAATAAATGAATTGCTTCAAACTTGACAAAAAACAAATAAATCGTTTTCAAATTTGAGAAGCAGATGAGCATTTTGCAACTTATTTTAAAAATGATGAGATTATAGAAAGAAATATTTCTCATGTTATTTTTTTACTTGTTGTATTACCCGTGAATTAAAAAAATAAATATTCACTTTTCAGCTATTTCACCAAAATCGGTCCAGTAGTTTCCTAGATCATTATAATTATTTAGTAATAATTATTATATGTAGATAAAATAACTGATACATTGTTTTCATTATATGTATATATAAATTAAGAATTCAACTCCTAAAAAATATTGCTTTTTCGCAATATCGAAGATACGAGAAGCTATGTGATCGTTTCAGATTGTAACAAAAAAAATGTTCTCCGATTTCAAAATTTTAAATTGATTTATCCGTTTCACGCCAAGACAAACACTTTTCGTTCCGTGTCTGTCTGTCTGTCTGTCCGTGTGTCCGTGTGTCCGTCTGTCCCATGAATCCTTGTCACACGCATAACTCATGAACCACTGAACCGATTTGAAACTTGGTCGGATGGTTGGGTCTGGCTTGAGGACGGTCCCATTTTCAAAATCGTGTGTAAGGGGGAGGGTGACACTCCAAAATATTTATTTTTTCAAGATATCTCAAGAACGACACATGTTACGAGAAAATTTTATAGAATATTTTTTGTAGAGCATTAAATTTCCTATAATATAGGTCTACTACGTTTGTTGTAAAATATTCCCTTACAAAGATTTATCTCAATTTGTTTTAAAAATTCGTGTTTTGTTTTTCTAAATTGATATTTGCTTGGATATATTAAATGTCATTTTGGCGTTTTAAATGTCACTTTGACGTTTTAAATGTCATTTTGACATTTGCATAAATTTAGATTTAGATTGAAATTGTCAAAAAATTAAAAATATATGAAAAAATATTCAGGTGCGTTTTAAGAAAAATTTCGACCTAAGATTTTTTAGTAATATTTGTATAAAAATTAAATGATTAACCAATGCCAGGGAATTTATCTGAACACTATCGGTTTTAGTGAATTTAGCACGAGGAAGCACTGTGCATTTACTTGACAGATGTTTTTTTTTGCTGCAATAAAACTTCTAAGTTTCAAACAATTTGTGGATGTTATATACAAACATTAACATTTTTTTATGGTCTGTGTGTTATGTTATAAATAAATAAATAAAATAAATAATGCAAGCTATTTTATATTTAACAAGATCCGCCACTGTCTAATCCGTGATTGACAGGATATGTAGAATCCACGCAATGTATCCTTGCTCCACAAGGATGCTGTATTAGTAATCTGAAGTAAAGTAATGCAACTGACAGTAATATATTATATTATCACATTTAATAAGCGTGTTTGGTGTATTAAACGTCACTGTTATTTTTACTTTATATTAATCACTTTTATATAGAATGTTTAAATTGTTTATTTATTCTTTTAATATAATTTTGCATTTAGACTTGTATTAGATTTAAAAGTGAGCGCAAATTTTGAATCAAAATAATAAGGTACTGGCACCAGCCTTGGATACAATGGCGAGGCGTGAAATTTTTAATAAAGGAAGCATATTTTGTCAATCCTCCCCCTCCTATAAACAAAACAAACTATGAAACCACTTAAGTTCAAGATTTTACTTTTTTATATAAATTCTAATATATTTATATAGTAACTATAGTTTCTAACATGAAAAATGACCGGTCTAAGCAATGTAATTACATTGCCGAACCGGCCTTCTTTGGTGATATGGACTATAAATGATTCTACGTCTTATTTTCTTGAATTTTAGTTGATATTTGTATGACGAGTTGAAGTTCACTACAGGAAATTTCACTAAAAAATTTTGAATTTTTGATTTCGTTAAAAGTATGTTTATTGTATAGAAAATGATGTGAAAAGTTGTTTGTTTCAAACCGCAGGTCTGTATCTCAAACCGTTCTCGAGATATAGCCTCTCAAAGTTTTAGTTTTTTCAAATTTTTGGAGAAAAACGGCCATAACTTTTGAACGCGTGGTCGGATTTGATTTTAGTTGACGGATTTGAAATCAGCGTGTTAAAATCTATATAATGACATGTATAATACTTTAAAATCCGACAAAAAATTTTTAGCCAAAAATCGACATTTTTTTAAGGTATACCCCTTTGAATTTTTTCGATTTTTCGCGAAAATTTTTTTTCTGAGTTTTAAGGTACTATACATGTAATTATATAGATTTTGACACGCTGATTCCAAATCCGTCAACTAAAATCAATTCCGACCACTCGTTCAAAAGTTATGGCCTTTTTTCTCCAAAAATTTGAAAAAACTAAAACTTTGAGAGGCTATATCTCGAGAACGGTTTGAGATACAGACCTGTGGTTTGAAACAAACAACTTTTCACATCATTTTCTATACAATAAACATACTTTTAACGAAATCAAAAATTCAAAATTTTTTAGTGAAATTTCCTGTAGTGAACTTCAACTCGTCATACAAATATCAACTAAAATTCAAGAAAATAAGACGTAGATGTATTATAGTTGTATAATTAAAATTAAATTATATTTTTGGTTAAAATGTTTGAGTTGCGCATAAAGATAAATATTCTAATAATATTTTTAAATTATATATTAACTTAAAACACAGATATGTATTAATTTACCCATAAAGCAAGGGAAGCACTAAAAGGCTATAATTAAAAAAACTTTGGTAATTAAATTGATTAAATAAAGAGTTACTTGTTTTATTAATAACATGAGTTCATTAGAATTACAAAAAAGAAGCTCGTCAATCTCAAAAACAGTAAACCTTGCTCTTATAGCGGCCATAACTGGTGCCAGTACCTTATATCATTTATGGTAACTATTCGAAAAATTCAAAAATTGACCAAGAATAAACATCTGTTTCCGGTTGCAAGATAGTTTTCTTCATTGAAGAAAATAGATCCTATATATACAATTTCACCCTTAATTTGTCGTTTATAGACAGCACACACAAACATTGTGACGAAAATTGTCAGAATTAATTCAGGGAAAATCAAAAATCGAATTCGAAAAAAAAACAGCTCAAAATACTTACAATGTTTGTGTTTCATACATACGAGTATGTTAATATAAAAAAGTAAAAATGTGTGCACGGTATTCAAATTAAAAAATATATTGCAGCGAGGGGGTGGGGGTAAATTCTATATAATAATTACTATCATTAATTTAAGTGACTAATTGTAACATATTTCCTTCGATATTAATCGTTTCCTCTAATGGCATCAATAAAATGTAAACTTTTCAAGTTCATCTAAGAAATAAAATCATAGACACCTGATCTATGTTGATTATTATTTTTCCTAGACATAAATCCGACCCTGACTAAGGCAGAACGGTTTTGAAACTTAGTGATTGTGTAAAAATTATGTTTTATTGACTCGAAACAGAACGGACCTTGACAATATCGGATACGCTTTTATGATATTGGCATAAAAGTTCTATCGAATGAAAAAGGAAGTGAACGTCTATAAGTGATTCATTATCATAACAATTTTATTTAAGTAGGTATATCTTATCAATTCAATATAGGGATACAATTAGTACCTACAATTATAAAAAACAAATAAATCTCTAATGATTAATTAACATCAAGTTATTACTAGCTGACAATTTTAAATTTAATGATGCTAATTTAATGTTATCTTTTTAGTGTTCTGTAACGAAATCGAAAAAAGGAACATTTATGTAATCACTGTCTGTCTGTTTGTCTGTCACAACCTTCTAGTCATTTAACCGTTTGAACTAGAAAGCTGAGATTTGATATAATCCAAGATTAAACTTCAACTTTTTATCCTACATGAATTTGGTGACCTTCTTAACCTCGTGGTATAGGGCTAAGTCATGCATAAAAATAAAATTATTGAGTTTTCTAAATCAGTCCCAAATTATAATCAATTTGGTCACCCACTATCACTGTCTTTCATTAAGCTAATGACAAAAGACTTCCAATAATTTTTTTACCAATACCTATTAAATAAAATAAAAAAACTAATAAAAAATAATAAGTTAATGAAATCCTTCACATGTAATTTTTATCAAAATTTCATCAGCTATTTCGAAGATATTCGACTTTAAACCGGACATTCCCCTCTCTTAACCTTCCCGGATGTTAAAGTGACCAGTAACAAGTATTGTTACACATATATGAACCTTATTATCTATTGGCTTCCATGTATACCTTACAGTACATCAATACTGTCATAAAATATTAATTACAAAAATTTTAATTTAACAAAATGTCCATCTTATAAAATACAATACGGTATTATTTTTTTCTAACCGATTTTTCGAAAATCTGAATGTTGAAGCCGGAAAATAAGGCGTATTTTTTTTCTCAAAATTTTGCAAAGTTCTACTATAACTCATTAGAAGAAATTAAAGAAGGGCGTATAAAAGTAACCATACAACAGTTCAAGGTTTCCTTTTAAGTTCATGATCCGATAATTATTATTATAACTAGCGACGGCAAAATAAAAATAAAATATAATAAAAACGTATACCACAAGTGCAGGTAGTTAAATTTAAAAATAAAAATAAATTATATATAAAAATAAAAATTCAACGTTGTCGCGTTTCTTCTAACGATATTTTAACTTGGAGACTGTCGGAGTCGTTTTCAGAAAAAGAGTTTCAGAAACACTTCTGAAGAACAACCCGGAAACCAAGGTTATATGGGCAATGGCCACAAAAGCCTACGGAATTTTCACTTAGTTTCCTTGTAAAAAAAAATATCAAAATTTTTACTAAATAATTACACCTGTTACATTAAAAATAACTTTAGCTTAAAGGCACGATAAAGATATAGTAGATTGTAATCTTATTGTTAAAAATAAGTTGTTTATTTAAAATACATACAGAAATTGTTTTGTTTTGATGTGAAAAATTTAAATAAGGAAATGACCTCTTAAATCAATTTCGATAATTATTGATTACGGTTAGAAAATCGATCAAAGCTGTGAGAAAAAGGTCATTGCTTAATAAATAATTGATAATTTATTAATAAAACATATTACTTTTAAAACAATTAATTTAGTATAACCCCTCCATTTTCGCGGTTAAAAATGTTTTATATGTTGTCTAATCTACTAGACACCGGATGTCACCACGCACATGTATAACGCAACTCGAGTCTTAATGGCGTAAACATATGTAAAAATTGTATTGATTTTGAATTAACATTAAAAATTAGATGCTATGATAGTAAGTCAAAAACTGTTTTTTTAGGTCAGAAAGTAAAGTAAAATATTTGAGAATATGGAAGAAATATCTATTTTTACATGGCTTTCTATTGCTCTATTTACGCGTCTTTTTACGCGCTGTTTTCATAGAACCAATTAACCACGTAAATGAAGGTATTAGTGTATACCTAAACTTCGAAAATTCAATAAAAAGGCACAACTTTCCCCCAGAAGAGAAAAGATTAATTAACATTTTTAATAATAATTTTAATTTAAATATTAATAATGCCCCATACAATCATCTGTCTTTAGGTATTTTACCCTTTACCTGACAAGCTCAACGACCTGTATATTATGGCATGCTGTTATTTTAAAGCTAAATAATTATGTGTTCTTTATTGAATGTTATATTAAATTAATAGTGGTTCCCTTTCTCCTAAGTACGTTACTGTATTAAATATCGTTATAAAAAACATTGAAAAATAAACCATGAGAAGTACTTAGAGGTAATTTTATGAATTTTATTAATTATTTAGTGTTGGTATACGTGAAAACCAATTCAACTGTAACAGAAAATTGATGCTTCATTAAATAAACAAAGGACATTTCTTATGCACACAATATACTCAAGTAGGTATTAATTATATTATCTAGCTACTTGAATAAATTATTTAATTGCATTTTAAATTATAAAATAAATATAATGTTATGAAATATTACCGATATGACAATTATTCAAGTGAATTTTTTTATTTTATATTTTATATTGAAAAAATCGATTTTTGTTTTTCGTTACATTTTTTGCGATGAAATTGTTTACATCGAAAAGTTGAAAAACATCATAATTATGTGGCCAAGTCTAAAATACAAAAATCAAAAAAATCAAGCGTACGACCAAATTTTGTAAATAACTGAAAAAGTTTATAAGAAGCTTCATTCAAAATTCACCAGTTATATCGTCAAAATAGTTAATAAATAGATTGATTTTATTTTGACGATATCTTTGTTCTTATATATTTTTTAAGTTATTTACAAAATTTGAGCTCTTCATTTTTGTTTTATTTTTCCGAGAAAATTCATGAGACGCGTAATATATCTATTTTTTTAAATTATATAGCGAACCTTATTACTCCCCGAGAAATACCTTAAACGCGTTTTTTTGAAACTAATACATATCGATTTTTAATTAAATTCGTAGACAAATTCCCTATCTAAAAATCTAACATTTCTGTTTTCAAAGTCACCATTTTTATGTTCTTTTATTTATGTAAAAGATTCTAGTTTGATTATAGCGAAAAATATTTGATTTTTGCATTTCAGATCAACACAAAAGAATAATTATGGAAACCGCAACTTTAAGAATTATTTCCGGTCCACATTTGAATGCAGTAGCTGCTCAAATATTAATTTTTTTAAACTTTATTTACCAACTATCATAAAAATATGAAAAAATATACGGGCTGTATATTTTTAAAAAACAAATAAACTTATCTTAACATTGATATGGAGCATCCTGTATATATTTCTATTTCATAGTGTTACAGACAATTGGTTGCAGATAATTTTTTATTATCAATTTTTTGTTATAATTACGGCTCTATGATCACCTGGTATTGTATTCAAATAAATTCAATTACAGAAATCCAATTGTCACCCAAAAATTTTCCAATGGGGATTTCCACGTAAAACAAATTATAAAAATTTATTGACAAGGCCAATTTATATATTCTAAAGCAGCGGTTCTTTAACATTAGTGTTTGAAGGACCACTCTAATAAATTGAAATTTTGCATAGCGGAGATTTAAAAAAAATATTAAAAATAGCAGGTCCGTTTCATTTTTTAATTCAACATTATTAATGGTGAATTTCTTTATTCGTCACAGAAATATGAATATGCATAATGCATAAATAAATTAGAATTAAATAAAAAACGAACTTTATTCTACACAATTCTTTATAACATTATTTTGTTCAATATTGAACGGTTTAGGTAGCGTATTGCAAAATAACGTGCCGACGGTAAAAAAATTCCCGACTTGATTTACTACTATCGTCACTGCTTAGTTGCTATTTGTTATGTTACCTAACGTAACAAAATATAGCCTATAACCTGGTCAGAGAATGTACCTATGAATTAAAAAAGAAACCACGTAAATCGGATAAGTGGTTCTCGAGTGATAAGCGCACTAACGGACAGACAGACAGAGAGAGACACGCTGAGCTTTATATATATAGATGTTCATAAAATAGTCAATTACAAGAATTTTAAAATTAAGTTCAATTTTAGCAATTTGTTTTTTACTAAATAGATAATGATTACTTTAATTTAAAATTTTAACCTTATAATTAATAAATCAAAAGAGCAAATCTGTGCTGACCGGTTCAGGTGCAACTTCCATATCATATTATGTTATATGATTGATTGAATATGTATAATATGACTAAAAGTTTTGTTTAAAATTAAAACCAGTATGGGCCAAAAATATTCATTACGGTACTGGAAAATGTCATGCTTTATTTTAATTGTATGTATAATATTATAAATTACCAATAAAAAACATATAGACCTATACATTTTTTTTCTTCTTTTCAAGGTTATTTTTTTTATTGATTCACTAAAGCTTCAAAATTGATTAATTTTTTAGCTGTTTAAAATATAATTGATATTGAATATAAATATTCTACGAATACAGAACTAAATATAATTACGTACGTAAATCTGTGGTTTGGGATTTACACACTTGGAAATTATCTGTCAATTTTGTGAGAATATTTGAAATTTCGTAAAATAACCTATAAAATAATTTGATGTTCTTTCGCGTCATTTGATATTTTATAAAAATATATTGTTCATTGTTACCTAATCTGATATGTTCCCAGTTTTTCTGAATTTCCAAAACGTTATAATTTAATAAATAAACAACTGTACTGATCATTTCACTATATACTTCACAAATAAATATTTTCGGCTTTATTCTACTATGAAGATAATAATTACGAATTTTCTCTATTTCATGTTTTCTTGCAATATTTAGCGTAAAAAGGATAGACAATTGAAATGAGAGTTTTATCGTAAAGAAGAAGAAATAAAACTTTTCAACATAATTATGAATTCATCAAAAAGTTAATAGGTACTGGCACCAGTCTAAGATCTTACCCCAGTGTTGGACACTAAATAAGAAATATTTGTTGATATTTGATTACTGCCATTACTGAATTATAATCTATAGACACTTAACTGTAAAACAGCTTAATTTAATGACAATCGGTCAATGGGTGTCAAAATTGTGGGCATTTAAACTAATTATTAATGTAATCTATTTATTAATTATTATATTATCATAGCATATGCTTTACATTATTTAAAAATTCTTAAATTCTTTATTTTATAACTTTTGTGTCTTTGTACTTATCATTTTGTAATCATTAGCAAGTGTCCATCACACAGAGAAAATGCTAAAACCAGCTAAATTTTCCATTTATTTATGCTGGTGATTCAATGTCATATATTAATTCACACGAATTTTTTTGTTTTATTAAAATATATTATTGCAAAATTGCCAACAAATTAAACAAAGAATGAGTTAATTAAAATGAATAAATCTTCGTCTTTACATTTTGCTATTACGTAATACAAAGACTAAATATATGTAATTATTTATTAAGATGAAGTGTAGATATCTAAAATAATAAAATATAGCAATAAAAAACAACTTTAACTGACGAGCTTACCGTCACGTTTACAATTTAACTTACATAATATAATTCACGCAAAAAATTGATACTTAAGTATCAAAAAATCAACAATTGATTTGATAATATCCATGTAGAACTTTTTATTGAGATTAAGTGGGGCATAAAAATGCATGAGGGGACGCTCAAAATTTTCTACAAGTAATTTAAGATACGAACCTGCAGTTCTAAGCTGCATGTCCATAGCAAGTCTGGCGCCCTGGGCGAGATTTATTCAGATAGGTTAGAAACCTCATTTGAAAGTGCTTGCTAGCTAGTAAATTTTGCTAGCTCCTTTATAATACCGGACAAGAGACTATTAATTGCCCTAAGTTTTTCAAAAAATTGTAAAAATTTATAAATAAGAAAGTAACTCTATCCGTCTGTCTGTTACCATTTCACGGCTGGACCGATCTTGGCGAAATTTTACAGGGAGATAGCTTGCATCCTGAGAAACGACATACGTTACTTTGTATCCCGAAAATTAATTAGATAAAAAAATACAAATTCTACGCGGACGAAGTCGAGGATATAAGCTAGTTTATAATCTGTAAAGTAAAGCTTATTTTTTGCCACATTTTCGATATTATTTAAACTTACGTTTAAAATTAATTGTAAAGTTTCTGTTATCAATTCAAAATAAAATAATTGTGATAAAACTATTAAGATACGGAACACTAATATGCGAAGCTCGATTCGCATATAATTTGAATTATTCCAAGAACAATGAGGATTTTCCATTCTTGTAGTAAAATATTTCCTTATAAAGACATATCGGTACTTGTCTATTATATCCCCAGCTTTTGTAAATGTGCAAGTCTGAAGTGAGTAAAGTGTGTGCTATTAGTTTAAATATTTATTATTGCATATTTACCTAACAAAAAATAACCAAACCAATTTCGCCCCAAAAGATTACCCTAACCAAGGACAGCTCGATTAAATCTTCGTATTATTATTTTCGAAAATAATAACCAAATATACAATAATTATCTATTTAAAAATATTGAAATGAATAGTACACACTTTACACACATTGTCACTTGCCATTTGCAAATGCCGGGGATATAATGGACAAGTACCAACATATCTTGCTTTTCAGAATCATTAGATAAAATTTCAGTATTTTCAAATTGTATCCAGAAACCCAAAACCACAGAGGAAGTTAAACATTTTACTGCTAAAAAATTAAAGGTATTCCCAATATCGTGACCAACGAAACTGTTTACAAATAAACCAGATTCTATTCATAGAACTGCAAAACCCAATAAAAAATGTAAATAAAAAACTAATTATATATTAATATTGACGTGAATGTATGTAGTATATACATTTACTAGAATTACTATAAGACTTCCGATTTTTTTGACTTCCCAAAGTATATCGGGTTCCTTGAAATACTAGTATATAAAGGTCATAGAACAAGTTTATATGTACAAAATGTATGTTTACATACATATACAATACAATGTATATTGTATACAGAAGATGAAAATTTGAAACGATTTTTTTTATTAAGATTGGTATGAATTATTCAACGATTTTATTTGGAACTTTAATGAAAAGTGGATTTGGCTTTTTGGGATATACCACATATAATTATTAACCATATAATCTCAAGATTTTGATAAGCAATTAAAATTTCCCATTATCATATTCACTTCTCAGAAAAAAATCAACACTTTATATCTATCTCCAATTTTTTTGTTTAGTATAAATAAATTTACAAACTAGTTTTTATAGTGTGAATAATTCAAAGAATCTATTAATAGAGTTTTTTTTATTTCGTATACAATATGACTTTAACACTTAATAAAATGATTAGGTAATTATAAAAAATAGGTATCAAAAATACTAGAAATTCTAAGAAAATGAGGGTATGTTCACACATAAATAAAAACAAATCAGATAGAAATAAAAAAAGAGGAAAATTACATTACGATCATTTTCATTTTGTAATTAGTAGCGCATTAATAATTGGTACCATGTTTGGCGACATAGTACTCCGAAATTAATTTTAAAATGTACGCTGTATAGTCCAGTTTCAGATATTAACATTTGAAATTATTTTTATTAATTGTTTAATAGTTATAGCTCGTTTGATAAAAAAAATAATTTTATTTCACAACTAACTATTATTTGCGACATTGTTCGCGTAGAACATAAGTTTTTTAGTTTCACTTTTGCACGCTAGATGTATACGCCAAAAAAATATAACCTATTGCGCACCCATTTTTTTATCTTATAAATTTACGGGATACTAAGTTACCTATGTCCTTCCTTCAGAATGCAAGCATCTCCCTGCCGTATTTCATCAAGATCGGTTTAGCCGAGAAAAGGTAACAAACAGACAGACAGAGGTACTTTCATATTTATAATATTAGTATAGATAACAATTTTCAGAACAATTAGGGTCGATCCAGACTATCGAGCCGGCTCGGTCCGATCTCGTTCAAATCAAATATAAATATACAATAAACAATAAACAATAAAATAATTCACACTATAGGTATCGGTCAGATCTCGGTCCAATCACGCTCCGATACAATATTATTATATTGAATATTTGACTGGAGCGAGACCGGCACGATATTCTGGATCGACCGTTATTATTAAAAATGTACTTTAGTTTTCAGACAAGAATATTGAAAGTTTAAATTATTATTAATTACGTAAGGGTGATTTCTTTTTGAAAACAATTTTATAAATATTTATAAATAGGCTTAATTTTTGATAAATATTATCACATCAAATAAGTTGATAATAAATAAATAAATATATTTTAAATATAAACTTTGTAGGTACGCGCTTGTCTGAGATCTCTCAAAAATGTTGAACTGTATTCTATGCATGGTTGCCGGAAAGTCCATAGACAGAATAAAAAATTACAGTTCGCTAATACCTGTATTTCTGATAGATTGTATTTCTAAAATAAGACAAAGATAGAGAACGTAACAAACTTGTAGACGACATAATTAGTTTTCGGTTTCACGATGACGTACGGGTTCACATGTTCTTCTACAAGCTAAATACCAAACTCATTCTTAGAATATGCAGGGGATTTTTACCGCATGTTAAATTCAAAAGTTGTCATTAAGTAAATAAATAAATATACATATGTACATATTTATTATATTATACCAAACAATGGTATTATTTGTCATATCAATCACTCAGGTGTCAATACGATTAAATCCTTATTTGCCAAAAATATGTTTAAATTAAAAACCTGGTGATTTACTTGCGTAATTATAGTAGAACCTCTATAATTCGAACTTCAAGGGGAACACTAAAAACTGTCGAGTTACAGAGGTCAAAAAACGATAATTTCGAGTTGTAAAGGGTAAAAATGTATTGAAAATACTTCTTTGGGAATCTGTAATTAGCTCGAGTTTATTTTTTGAACTGAAGGGAAGAGAATTTACTTTTTACGATTTATCGAAGTTTGACTGTATAGTACTGTATATGTACATTATATAAAAAAAAATTAATAAAAGTTTATTGGGAAATTCAAACGCATTTTTTCTCCTTCACGATTATATAGCAATGACGTCATAAAACCTTTCTCTCTCTTTACTATGACGTAAAATAGAATAGGTGTGTGTCTTTAGCAGAAAATAAAAATTAAGTAAATCAGTTCTCAATTATTTCAAAATAAATAATAAAGTAGGCAATGGAATTAAATATTAACACGGTCAACGCCATACATGTTGGATTCTAGCATAAGTAGTGTCTGATTTATTTTTAAATATTTTAACATTTATTTATTTTTCCTGGAATCACATATTTTTCCATCAATTAGTTTCCAAATTAGAAGCGTGGAAATCATTTATTCAAAAAAATGCAATGTTTCTACTACTTTCCACGGGTAAATAATTTATAGAGATTGCAACATGTACATATATATATTTTTGAAATACACTTAACAAAGTGTATATTTCTATTTTAAATCAGTAAATAATGAGATTTTTCTGGAATTGGCAAACAGTTTTACTTGTATATTTTAATATTTTAAATTTCAACTTAAACAGTCTAAAAGTTTTTGAGTTAGAACATACGGACAAAAAAGCTTCGCTAATTATAAGAGTAGGAATCCTAAAATACCTACGTATTTTTCTAAAAGTTCATTTGACGCTATAACTATATAGACGTGAAGAAAAATAAATAAATGATTGCTTGAAAATGCTTTTTTCCCATTAAATTTTTGTACATACATTTTCCTGATATAAGTAAAACTACCAAATATTTAAATCGCTAGAACTAGCCGTGTTAATAAATTAAATCCAGTTTCAATCAATTTGGCTCATTTGCTGCAAAAACGCCATAACTCAAAAATCATGACTTTTCAGGAGACACGTTTAAAGTTTTGAATTGGTATAACTTTATATGATAATTTTCAAATATATTTATGCTATCTCGTGTTAGTAAAAGAAACTCGGATATGTCATACTTACTGTAAAAAAGTACATGTACGAACGGTTTTTCCTGTATAAAAAAACTAAAAACAGCTTTTTTTTTAATCCACTTTAAATTGAGTTAATGCATTTGGCTTCTAAACGACTCAATATATAGTTAATATTATGTTAATGATTACGAATAAATAAAAATAGACAGGGCTGCTGTTATATATTTACATACATTTTTTTTTAGATAATCATATATTAGATCAGGGCTGGCCAACCTGCGGCCAGCCGCGCCCTTTTGTTGTTTAAAATGCATGAAACTGATTTTATTTTCCCATTGTTTTCTTTAAAATAACATTTAAATGTTTAAATATCTATGATTTAAAAGAAAAATTAGATGAAATATAATGAAAATTATTATTTATAATGTTCCTTCTAATTTTATTATATTTAAATTGATTTTTCTATGGAAAGTTGAAATTTGAAACATGAAATATGACTAAAAAATTTTGAATTTTAAAATTCGTTAAAAGTACGTTTTTGTATAACCGTAGAACTTTTAACGAAATCTAAAACTCAAAATTTTTTAGTCAACTTTCATCGTTTTAATTTCACTTTTCATGGAAATTTCATATAAAAATTTCAGCTTTTCATAGAAATATCAACTCGAATACATACAAAAGTTAATTTATAACATGATATATTAAATAAAAAATACAATTCGTGAGCAAAAATTACTCACACGTCCAACTTAATCGAAAGTGAAATTATTTTTTATTTTATTATTAACGTGTGGCCCTCGAATAATTTTAGGTTGTCTATGCGGCCCGTGGAGCAATTTGAGTTGGCCAGGCCTGTATTAGATACAATGTATATTCTCATTTGTTAAAGCTTGATTGTAAAATTAATGATTGTTTATTTAAAATTCAAGGCAGCTATACATGTAATTTATGAGGATATGTAACAATAATCTAAATGTATATATTCAATTATAAATCCTTTACCGGATACATTATTCTAGAAAACGGATCCGAATATAAGAAATAGTTCATTACATATGTACGATAAAGAAATTTATATCACGATTATCTATTTAATAAATCGATTACAATAACAGTAAAAACAATGTCAATATTGTTGCTTTCTATTACAGGTATATTTATTATTATTATTATTATAATTATATACTTGTAGGTGATCCTAAACAAAATAAAAATACAGTTTGAAAACTAATTGCATTGTTTTTGAATTTCCACGATTTCCGCCCCAAGTTTCTGGGTAGAAGTATTTAGTTCAGAATGGTCGTCAATTCAAATAGATTATAAGAACTTTTAAAGCTCTTTTGATTATGTACTAGCGCATTGGACTTGGTGTTACCTGGGGATATTAATTCAACCAAACATAAAGTAATGATGCCCACTCAACATGCCCATAATACATTCACCGCAAATTGTGAAACCCGAAATAAAATCCGTTCAGTGGTTATTGAGAAAATGTGAAAAATTATATTTTCAAAAATCAAAAATAAATAAATAAATAGGTTAGCGACAATCATAATAATTAATTTCGATATTTTACCTTTCTTGGGATATATATGAGGCGTTTATTTTGAAAGTGGCCTAAGTCTATTTATGTTTAAACTGAGATATTTAAGGGTTTGCGTTTCAATAAAATTAAAAATATACGTGTAAGATATCAATGTGCCACATTGATTAAGTGTTTCTAAGAGAGTTAAATTTACAATTACTATTAAAATAGCCCCAAATATTAAATGAATAATATGTATTTTGTTACCACAAATGGACTTAAGTCACTTTCAAAATTAAGAATTACATTTGTTATAAATTGAAAAGAACTCAAGTCCATTTGTTGTAACATAAAATGCTTCAAATTGAAAAAAAAGACTCACTTTAATTTATATTATTTCATTATAACTCTTAAAAAATTTATAATTCAGGAAATCTAAGCATGTATACAGAATGATTTTTTAATCTTGAGATTATTAATGTATGGAAAACTATGAGATTGCTTTAAGTATATAGGGAAAACTATGGATTTTTAGGGAAAATATTTGGTACAAAAGTTTCAGGATTTAGAGGGACAAAATCAATGGAGGTAACAATTTTGACCTTGAGTGGAGGTCGGCAAATTTTTTTCAAACGAAACATTAAAAAAACATAACATTAAAAAAAATTTTTTTTAGATTTAAAAAATTATGAAATTATAAAAAAAAAATTTTTTTAAACTGTATTTTTTCTCAAACATCTAAGATAATAATTTTAAAAACTTTGGTTACAAAAAAAACTTTTTGATGTAAAAAAAAAAAAAAATTACGTTAAAATTAAAGTTTTTTAAAAAAAATTTCAGACAAAAATTATTTCTAATTTTCTGCAAAATACAAATCTGCAAAAAAATAACTAATTTTCCATTTAAAAAAAATTTGTTAACCCCAAAATATCCTTAAAACCTCCACTCAAGGTCAAAATTATTACCTTCATTAGGTTTGGCCCGATAAATCCTAAAACTTTTGTACCCAACATTTTCCGTAAAAAGGTTTAGTTTTCCAGCCATTGTGATAAACTAACATTATCAATACTGAAGTGGACTTAAGCCACTTTCAAAAATTTTTCCTTTGAATATATTTAACCAAAAATTGTTTTTTATGATAGATTACTTCTAATTATACACGTTACTACAGTCAACTAAAAAAAAGTGGAAAATGGACATAGGCCACTTTCAAAATGAACGCCTCATATATATGTAATATATTAAGATGTCTTTAAATTAGCAGTTATTTAAAAATATTTTTCGAATGTATACAGTTATAATGAATAGATCAAATCACCTAAGATTATTAATCTTTATCTGATTATAACAAACTATAACCAAAAAGTCATTAGTGAAGATCTATCTAATAAAAATATTACATTAAAATTCAATTCAAATTTATTCAGCTTTACCTATTACTTATTATATATATGTATATTCAAAATACCAATTAATCTTCACTACTAATAAAAACTGATTACTTAAATCCACGTGATTCACAATAATAAGAAGTCATTACAATCTTATTAAATTCGAACCAGTTTTCGAAAATAATCCCCGATTACTTTTTCCGTATAAAAATTTCAACCTAATTCTTTTTGCCACACATTAGTATCTGTCTCTCTCTATTTCGAAGTAAGTTAATGCAATGAATGTGTATGTATGTATGAACGAGGGAGACTGATAGAGGTGGCCGACTTATGACGCATGCGCTATGACGTACAGGGGTTTTCGCAACAATGAAAGAAAGGTTTTGAGCTAGTGTGGGGAGCTCATCATCTATCGTGCCCTGTGGAAGGGGTGCCTTTATTTAAGCACTGATTCAAATAATCAAAACAATCACAAAACGGTTTGCTTTACAATACAGTTCGCCTTTTGCAAGTCAGCAAATATATTGTTGAAGTTGCCCATTGTTAATATCGACAGACGGTTAATAATAATTATCAACGTTTTTTTCAAAACCAGTCACGTTTTTTGAAAGAAATAAATAAATTTACTTCGCCGTGGTCGATTTGATATTGGTAAAGAAAAGGCTCGTTTAAAATTATATATTAATAATAATAATTGTTGTTATTATTAAATCGCAGTGAATTCGAATTTATTTTTGAGTTCAGGCTAAAGAGGAATATTATTTTAAATTTTCGCGTTCGTTTTTGTATTTTTTGATAAATCTGGATAACATGGCTGCCGTAGCTGCTGCACAAAAAAATCGTGAAATGTTTGCCATCAAGAAATCCTACAGTATTGAGGTTAGTTCAGTTTTGTATTATTTAAACAAATAGAACTGTTATTGCTATAATATGTGCTGATATCTCTATTCAATATACATATAATAAATGTAACGGTTTTATCATTTAAATATTGCACCAAATCAAAAATTTAAAACAAGTGAATAATGTGAAAAGTGATTTATATACATATAACATGTAACTTCAAATATCAGTTTTATTGTTTATTACATTTTTTATTTGGTGGAATATTTTTTGAAGGGTATTTTTTGTAGTTATATATCAATTTTAAATGTTTCAAAAGTTTAACTTAACTCTCAATAACAATTTAATTGTGCTATTAATTAATTTTAAACGATTTATACCTGTATTAGTATATTTTTTGTTAAATCCTCATAATTATAACATTTCTAAATCAAATATATCGACCCTGACAAGTTATAAAAGCTTTATAACTACAAGATAAAATATTTAAATAAATTAACAACACGTATAATTTTTTAATCCTATTTATACAAGATCATTTGAATTTTATTAACAATTGCAAAATTAAAATGCAACTAGTATTCCAAACGAGTTAAATTGTTGCAAAATTGATTATATTGTTAGAAAAACGGTTGCAAGTTAATAACCTTGATATAAAAACGCATAATTATGTTCTAATAAGTTCAGTGTTTCTATTTCTCTGCCAGGTTCATTACTACCTTTCCCTTTCGATCACGTATCTTAAAGTTATGTAATCTTAGATATACATATATTATTGTAGATCTATATTTAGAACTTATTGTTTTTATAAAGAAAATTTATATTATATTTTTCAAGTCTTAATAAATAGCAATTATATTATTGGGTAAAAGGAAATGCAGTATATATAAAGAAAATTCACGTTTTTTAACTTCAACCTTCATGCGTTGCCTTGATACAAAAATTTAAAATACATTTTTTTAATTATAACTTCCATTTTATATACAATTGGCCTCAATAAGATATTATTGAAAGAAACAATAAATCTAATAATTATATAATAGACAAATAAACTTCGATCATATCCTTGGAAGACATGTTTTATATAAAATTATGAATTCATTGATATAATTAAAATATTAGCATTTGTTTTTTTTAATCAATCGCATAGAAGTATTTTAAAATGACTAATAAATATAATTACTACAAATGTGTACATTGACAACTCTTATGAACTTAAAGGGACGGGGTTACTGTCAGGGGGGTAAGGCAAAACGTAGGCCTACGTGCTTACGGGAGGAATAGCGACCGCCTCTGATAAAATAAATATATACACAACATTACATAAACTTTTAACGTAATATGTATAAATTATAATGGTGACTCATATATAGATACATATGTAACTATATTAATTTTTTTAAATTGTATTCTTTGTCATCCAATGGGGGGGGGGGGGGGTATTTTGTCTTGTTTCTAATCATAAAATGAAAAAATAATTATTTTTTTTATTTTTGACTTTTAACTCCACAAGAAATATTAAGCGACGCCTATGTATACAGAATGGTTTTAATAATAGTAGCTACTTAAAAATGATCGCTAGTTTGCAGTGGACTACCTTGCCGAAGGCAAAAATACGTTTACTGTTGATTTTTTACACAATTATATATAATAAAACATAAATTGAAAAATTTGCCTCATTTTAAATTTTTTACAAAATAAATTGTATTTTATCGAACCTACATTTCTTTATATAAAAGTCTATCCAATAAGTAGATAAATAAAAAAAATACCTTATTTTTTTCAGTTATAGGGCATCATTTCCTTTAATACATTTTGTATGAAAGAAAATTGCTCCGGGAAAATCCGCTGGGAATTTTGTCTCAAGTCTTGAATAAATCACATTGTAAATTCAATGTCCGAATTTCCTTTCTTAAATCTTTTGCAAAAGAATTTATTTCATTCTATTTCTCTGTGTAACAAATTCTCATTTAATGCAGAAAATATACAAGAACGAATTAACCGTTTAAATCGAGTTCTATGTTTAACTTACATTTCCTTCTCGTATTAAAAGCCTTTACGGGTAATTGTCATTTCAAAGGAAAATTATCCACACCAGTTAATCTTATACTGGTCTTGACACTATACGGAAATTAAAATTATTTTGAAGTCAATATTTTAAAGGCGCTATTGAAACGTATGTAGATTCTATTAAATCATTTGAACCTATAACCTTTCGATGCTAAAATTTTAAAGGGACCGAATGATTTTCAATATTAAATGCAAGAGAATTAATATCCCTATAATTTTAAATAATATTCAATGCAACAGTTATAGTAAAAAGAACGAAACAATAGGCAATTGTTTCTGTTAAATAATAGGAGCTTGTTATAAGTTCATACGAACTTTTCATCCTAAGTACCGACAACTTTGTAATAGCTATTCAATTGAATTGATATCATACAATACATTGAATTCTGATGTTAAAAAATCTGGTTTAAATTTTTTAAGTTTAATTTTATTTATTATTATGACCGCGTAAGCCTAATTTTTTTATTTAATTATTTCAGAATGGGTATCCAGCGAGACGTCGTTCACTTGTTGATGACGCTCGATTTGAATCCCTCGTCGTGAAGCAAACCAAACAAAATGTACTCGATGAAGCACGTCAAAGAGCTAATGGTAAGCTATTTTTACTATGATCGACCCATAACCAACTTCCCAAAAAAAATTTTTTGTGATGTAACATTAGATATTTGAGTACTTCTCCTTTCTTTGGTTTGATGGCATGTTTTTATGTGTTTTATTATTTTGTAAAATATAGATGGGGGTAACACGATTTAAATTTTTGGGGTTTTATATAGATATATTATACAGATTGCATCCAAATTTTTATTTTGTAGATAGTTTAAGTGTTGTTTTTTTTGCATGTTATATGTTTGTTTTTTTGTGTTTTCTTTAATAGACTCTATTTCCGGAGAAAATGACGATTTACAACAATTCGATATTGAAGACTCTACAATTGACTCAGACCAAACTATTATTGATTCTGGTAAGTAACAAATGCATGTAGATATGTGCATCATCAATATGTATTTAATATTTTTTCTTTGGAACGAATTAACCGCGTAAATCGAAGACTTACTCTATTGAATGTTCTATAATATAAGAATATGTATAATTAAATAAAACGTATTTTTTTATTCTTTCGTTCAAAGTTTAAATGTAATAAGATTTTTTTGCTTTTATGTTTCGTTTTAAAATCCTTCATTGAACACAATTCTAAGCTACCAACAATTCTTTTACTTTGTAATTACTTCCTGTCATTGTAGAAAGAAAAGAAGAAGAAATTAGTGTAAACCGAGATTTTCTTTCATATTTTCACAACGAGTTTTTGCCACATAGAGTGGAAATTACAAATATATCTAAAACATATATACAAAATACTTAATAAAAATTCATATATAAAATATTATTTAATATATACGACAAAATATCAGAATTCTAAAAATAACTTGAGTGGGAAAAATAATAATAATAAAAATGTATATTGTACTCTATTGATGGAACATTTCCTTGGTTGTGTAATTCGTCTAAAAGAGAAAAAAGGAAAATGTGTAACTGAAATTATGTTCACTTAATTTAAGTATAGTGAGGCACTCCATATTGTCCTTGTGCTTTTATAGAACGCCAGAAGTCAATTTTCCATCCCCCATTTGTTGGGAGCTTAGGGGTGTTTCTACACCCACGTACGTTCAAATCGTCACCACGCGTTACTTTGAAATTTTCGGATTACCCTCTCTGAATTATAACATAAAGAATTGCACGCTCAAATATATCAAGATTTTCACACTTTAAAATATATACTTTGATATATTAGCAGTACTGAAACTGTTCTTGTATTTGGATATACATACATATTATACATACATATGCTCTATTCTTTGACAATTTTATAATAAATCAATTATTTTATAAAGATGCTGGACTTACTGAAGAAGAACTTGTCCTGCAAAATGCGATGGCTGAAGGCCCCGAAGCTGAACGTGAGGTTGAAAGAGCTGCTATTGTTGTCCATATGCGTGAAGGAATGAATTCCTTAGTTCGCGTACTCAAGACCATCGAGAAATACCAAGGCTCTGTCTGTCATCTTGAGACCAGACCAAGCCGTTCAATTCGCCCTGGCGATTTTGACCTCTTGGTTAAGGTTCGTACCAAATAAACCACACCCAACTTGCAATTTTATCTAATCACATATATTTTGTATATTCAGGTTGAGATGTCTCGTCAGAGTCTTCTTCACCTTATCCGCTCTCTCCGTCAGTCTGCTGCGCTTGAAGCCGTCACACTTCTTTCTGAAGACAACATTTCAGTTAAGAGTCCATGGTTCCCACGTCACGCTAATGAACTTGACAACTGCAACCATTTAATGACCAAATACGAACCTGAATTGGACATGAACCATCCAGGATTCGCTGACAAGGTCTACCGCGCCCGTAGGAAGGAAATTGCCGAAATCGCTTTCGCTTACAAATTGTAAGTATCGACTATCAGTTTCAAAGGAACAATCGTATCGAGATATAATACCATAAATCTAACGAAATATTTATCTTTGTTTCAGCGGTGACCAAATCCCACACATTGATTACACCGAAACCGAAAACAAAACCTGGAACTCAGTGTTCAACACTGTTCTCGACCTTATGCCGAAACACGCTTGTATCGAATACCGCAAGGTATTTGCCAAACTCCAAGACGAAGACATCTTCGTACCAGACCGTATCCCACAACTGGAAGAGATGTCCAGCTTCTTGCGACGCGAAACCGGATTCACTCTTCGACCAGCTGCCGGATTATTGACCGCTCGCGATTTCCTTGCTTCTCTTGCTTTCCGTATTTTCCAGAGCACCCAGTATGTACGTCACGTCAACTCACCATACCATACCCCAGAACCGTAAGTGTAAATTTGGATTACTATTTTTATTTTTTTATTTTTATCCCATATTTTATACAGCCACTTTCTGAATAGAAGATATTAAAATAAAATGCAATTTCAATAAGTTGTGTAAAATTGATATAAAGCACACGACTTATTGATAGTTCTCATATCAATTAAATATCCTTTTTAAATTTCAACGGAAATGTATTTTACAAGGAAATTGCCATGGCGTGAAAATGATTGAGTTATTATTGAATTATTTTAAGACCTATATAACACGGAACTTCTATAATGATTAACACTGTCTACTCTAATGGACTCGAATAATTGCATTATGATAAAGCGTTTGTCGGAACTTTCAAGTACATGCTAGCAATAATAGAGGAACGTATTTTCAATGTCAATTTATCCAGTATGTCCATTTCTCGTTATCAATATCAAGTTAAAAATTAAATTTTATTAGCAACATAGAAACGTATGTGTCTAATGTATACATAGTTTTTATAGAAAAAGAAAGTGTGTATTATTTCAATGTATAGACAAAACATTTTATAGATAAATGGATTCCTCGTAGGCAAACAAACATGTTTACGAAATTCAAGACAATAATACTTGAAATTTAATTCCAATTTCCCTTTTTTATACAATTAAATATATATACATTATATAATACTAAATTCTAGCTACAAGTTTTATCGTTTTTAACTTATCGATTACCAATTGTAATCATTATAAAACGTCTTAATATTAAAATCGTCTTATTTATTCACAGTGACTGCATCCATGAACTGTTAGGACATATGCCCCTCTTGGCCGACCCCAGCTTTGCCCAATTCTCGCAAGAAATCGGGCTCGCATCCCTTGGGGCTTCTGATGAAGAAATTGAAAAGCTTTCTACCGTAAGTACTCATATTAATTTTTTAATCGATACCGCACACACACTAAGAAATCGCTCGCAAGTTAAGTCTTTCTACAGGGTACAGCAGTTAACAGTTATTCTATATTGTAAAAAATTAAGTCATTTGTGCAAGGATTTAGATATTAGATTTATACTTTTTATGGGAGAATGTTATAAATATAAATATAGAAAGGGAATTGAACTGTCGTATTTTTAGAAAAGCAATCAATGACATAATTTTTTTTCCCGATCTCGTTAATAATATTATACTTGGTCATGACATAAATACTATAAAGTAAAACTGGTTTAAGAATTTTTGATCTCTGGTAATTAATTTAGATTTATTTACAATCCATGGTCAAACTTACAATCGCCACACCTAGTTTATAAAAGAAAGGATTTCATTATAAAAATTGCCACTTATTTTTTTTACATATAAATAATTTTAATAATTATTAACACATTAAAGACCCGGAACAATCTATTATGACCTTGATAACCGTTAATACATTTTTTTCCTTTAACTTGAAGGGCAGAAATTGTCACGTATACATATCAAATTAAGACACGATTTTTTTTATGATACCTATAAAAAATATAACTTCTTGCTGTAACGGGATGTTGAACACAATATAAAACAAACTGCTGTGGCCACCACAAGACTTTTTTTATACATCATTATACATAATATAGAGATAGTAATGTTTTATACAACATTTTTTTAAATAATCAGAAAATTTTTTAAATTGACAAAAGTAAACATTCGTTTCCTGTTTAGTGATGCTAATAGAGTATATTTTTTTTAAATATACATAGAAGTTTGCTATAAATTAATCAAAAGGTCCTCGGTTCATAGCTCATTTAAACTTTCTGCTGCTTTGACGTATTTCTATGTACAAATAAATTAATTTATATAGTTGTTTTAAACGTACATCAACGTGTTACTTAATAATAAATTGCAAATTTTCACAAGTAAATATTAACTCACGTAATACGATATTTTGTAATGTGAAATAAATAATATTAAAATACAGTATTTTGCACATAATATATGAATAAAATATGAAATATTTAAACATTTGTTAATTACAGTTATTTTTAGAACGTTCAAGCTGTAAAAATTTTAATAACGGGTACAGGAAATTATAAAAATGTTAATTTTTTTTAAGTATAAAAATATTTATAATTGTGTCGTTACAAAGACAAAACAATTAAGTACATTTCCATATTTGAGATAATTGATTATATATTACCATAGTTCAATGCAGTAAAACTCAATTAAATTTATTTGCAACTATAAACGAAACATGAAAAATATTGAATGAAAATAAATAGCTACATATTACAAAATATCAATTAGTAGCAAAACATAAAGACTAATTGAATTATTGTTAACGTTTCAAAAGGAAAACATCTATTAACACAAATGCACATAGAACTAATTAAATATATTATAAATACCTACATACATAAATAAAAATAATCAAATTGTGCAATACTGTATTAACATTGACACGAAATACTCATCCTTATCTAAAGTAAATAAATGAAATATCCTTTTATGGTACTATTCAGTTACAGTTAATTAACCCAAAGGACACGTTTTTTCCATAAATACTTGTATAAAACGGTATCATATTTCGAAATTCTGAAATCAAGGAGAATGCATCTAGACCGGTACAATGTCTCTAATGTTATACCGTCACGGTTGCATACGTTTAGATTTATTTCTCTATGAATAACAGCGGTCATTAATTTAATATGTAATTCAACAATATTTTCACGAAAAAAAGGATAACATTATACACACACTAATTCATTGTAGCCTAAATCCTCCTATTACTTAAATTTGAGCCTATTTATTAATGGAGGGTTCACCCTGTTAGATTTATCTTAACGAAATAATCGTATATAATTGAATTGTAGATTTTTTATAATAGTTAAAGAAAACTTTTAAAAACATTTAACGAGTTCAAAAGTTGTTATAACCGCGACGTGTGCACCGTTTAACAGTTCACTGATTTTACTTATTCTTCGACCTTCGTTCACACATAATGTTGTTATAAGTTATTTTTTACTTCATGAACTCAGGTTTATTATGCACTTTCTGTTAGAATACTCGCAAAATTTTCTGCTTTGTTGAACATGCAATTAAATAATTAATATAACCACTATATGTAAGATCTAGGGTCAATTTAGACCTTACAATAAGGTCAATTTGAATCGTAGCCAGTTTAAACTAATGTGCCATTTCTTTCCAGGTATATTGGTTCACTGTTGAATTTGGACTCTGCAAGGAAGCTGGATCTATCAAAGCTTATGGCGCTGGCCTTTTGAGCTCTTATGGAGAACTCCTTCACGCCCTTAGCGACAAGCCGGAACTTAGACCATTCGAACCAGCATCAACAGCTATCCAACCATACCAAGATCAGGAATACCAACCAATCTACTACGTCGCAGAAAGTTTTGAAGACGCTAAAGAAAAGTTCAGACGCTGGGTGTCTTCCATGTCCAGACCATTCGAAGTCCGTTTCAACCCCCATACAGCGCGTGTTGAAATCCTCGATTCAGTTGACCAATTAGAATCCCTGGTCAACCAACTCAACACTGAAGTCTTACATCTCAGTAACGCTATCAATAAACTTAAGAAGACTTGTTAAATGGAAGTAACCCGCGATTGGGAGCAGTTTAACTTAACTTACCAAATATCTATTTAATGTTTTGATCAACTGCTTCCAAAGCTTTTCACCTCAATATGATCTTACATTTATTATCTGCATTAAGGATTTAACAACCGTATTATTCTGATTGTAAAATTGATTTAGGTTTTTGTAATTATGCATTAACCTATTTCATTTGAGTAAAGTTACTTAGTAATTTTCGATTTCCGAATTACATTTTTGTAGATATTTTGCTTTATTTTTTTACTAAGTAATTTATTATTAAAATCCTCCTTATGCACTATAGTTATTAATATTTTGTCCTGTTCGAATCGAAGAGATTGTAAATAAGATAAAGGATATCAACTTTTTTATCTGGACAGGGCAATTTTTATTGTGATATTGTCGCTTCAAAAGTGACTTCTAATCATTTACTTAAAAGTTTGCTCTTTTTAGATTATACTTAGTAGATTGTCAGATTCGAACAAATCCGTATAGGATTTCTAAAGTTTTCTATCAATGTAACGAGTATCAAGAAACAAAACCCTTGATACCTGCTACGGTTGTATACAAAGGCTGTGGAAATTCTGTAAGGTTTTAATTTAGATTATTTAAAAACACTACTTAATAGTTTCATATCGTTACTTTTTCCAATACTTTGAAACATTTGTGTGACTGCTCATGTTTCGGATTATTGGATATATGCACCAATTTTGTGAATTGTAGCACATTTAATATCATTGTATAAACTCGTCATTTATTTTATTATTTTATTCTAAGCTATTATTATTAATATTATTATTATTATTATTATTATTATTATATTTTATTGTATAATATATATTATATATTTGTAGATCAGCTAATTATTATAATGCACCCAAATATATGCACGTGGAATTATTGTCAAACAAAAATAACACGTGCTAAAGAATGAATGTAGAATGCATGTTGTAGTCAACTGGTTTCTAAAACCAAATAAATATATTGCAAATTACTTTTTCGTTTTCTTATATACCTCAAACTTTTCAGATACATAAAAAATCGTAAAAATAAAAATATAATAAGGTACTGGCACCAGTTATGGCCGCTAAAATAACAAGGTTTACTGTTTTTGTAATTGACGGGCTTCTTTTTGTAATTCTCATCAACTCATGTTATTAATAAAACAAGTAACTCTTTATTTAATCATTTTAATTACCAAAGTTCGCAAATATAGTTTGTTTTTTTAAATTATAGCCTTTTATTTTGTTTATATCTTTTCTCCAGTAATGGATAAAGTAAAACCAGTAATGAGCACGCAGCTAACGATTACAAAATGATAAGTACTACGACACAAAATATATAAAAGAAAGAATTGTCAAATTTGAAACAATGTAAAAATAAAATAATAAATAAATTATACTAATAATTAGTTTAAATGTCCACAATTTTGAAACCTATTGGCCGATTGTCATCAAATCCCGCTGTAAGATAGTTAAATGTATACAGATTAATATTCAGTAATAGTAGTAATCAAATATCGACATATATTTATAATTCAGTACATTTAATTAAAAAGTTCCCATTACTGGGGTCCTTGCCAAGACTGGGGCCACTACCTTATCAGATTATTAATTTTTTTGTTTACAAAAAAAACTGCATCTGATATACATAAAAAAGTTTCTTTAATAGTATGTAAATACGTCGCAACTAAGTAAAAAAAGAAAATTAATCACGAATTTTGAATATGAGCAGTAGGCATGTTATTATGAATTATATTTAATAAAAATGTATCATCTTAAAGATAAACGAAATATATGCAGTCATCATTATAATGGCTTTTTGTATGACTTGAATTAATTAAGGAATAAGTATATATTTTAATTATTATTTATATTTAACTTAATTAACTACATAAATAAGATAAATTGCTTTGGAATTATGATTCATTATATTTTGTCTACTCTAACTTGAATCGTATAAAAAATATAGATATTTTTTACATTTGATGATATTATTTGCATAAATAACCTCGGTTTTAATATAAGAATACATATTTATTTTTTTCCTTTGAAAATTGACAAAGCTCATTATTTCAGAATTTAAATAATCCGATTCTATATTTTATACGAATCGCCAGTTACATTTACCTGAATATAAAAAAAATTGGACGTACAAGAATAGACTTTTCTCGTTCGACCGTGAGAATATCGATTTAAAAGAATTATATTGGTCAACTTCATTTTTCAGCCGAATCCATTCCTTAAATTGATCAATTAGCTCAAGTTCTCGAAATATCTCGTAAAATACCCTATCCATTTTATATAAAAAAATTACCCACTTGATAATATAGACATTAATAATATTATCTCCAAAACATTTTTGCACTTTTAGATTAGGATATCTCGAGAATCTGAACTAATTGAGTAATTTGGGGAACGGATTCGGTTTCAGCACGCTAAAATCATTCGGTAGCAAAACAAATAAATGTTTTGTTACCCAGTGTTATCAACAATAAATAAAAATACACTCTTTGATATAAATAATTGAAGTAATATATAGTTATACCAATTTTTATTTATTTATTGCATAAAAATAAATAATAAGAAATATACTTTTCTAACAAATATTTCTAATTCAGTACATTTAATTAAAAATTACTGAGGTCATATTCAAGACTGATGCCAGTACCTTATAATAAAAAAGTGTTAAGATATTCAGCCCGATTGTTTCACACTCACAAGTGCTTCGACTATCAGACATTTCCGACTGACGGAAATGTACACAGTGATATTAGGAAAATGTAATTCCAATCAACATTCAAAAATTAAAATAACATTTTTGTAAGTATAAAAATATATATGCATGCGATATTTAAAAATACCTACGATCTAAAATATTTTAACTAGATGTTTATTTTAAAATATTCATAAATATCAATGAAACACTCTATTTTCAATCATAACGATAGTTTTATGTATGTACATGCACATATGTCAGAATATAAAAAACATCTAGTAAGCAAGCATAAATGTTTATCCCAAAATTTATTTTCGGTTCGAATGTTTTATCGCGAAAACGATATTATGAGAAATTAACAATCTCTCAACAAAAGAGCTTTATTCAAGTTTTCTAAATATTGCTTCGACCAGTAGCGGAGTGACCCTAAATAATAATAATACATTTCTATTTGTGTTACATCTCGCAGAACAATTTTAAAAGTTACATATCAAACAAAATATTATAATTTTTTACTATTGCGTAAAAATGTATTGATTGAACACGATTTGAAATCAACTATTTGCAACTACCTTTCCAATTATTTTTAAACTATTTGCGACATTTTTAATTGTTTCGTTTGCATTAATTATTATTAAATCGTAAAAAAAACTATTTTCAACTAGTAACTATTTCAGAGAAAATGCCAATTATTTTTCCAATCTCTATATACAGGATGATTCAGCACTGTCGTGCCAAACTTGAACTGTACATCGATAAAAATATTTTAAGCAAAAAACATTATATAAACATGTGTCCGAAAATTTGTCATGAGGGGGCTACAGTCCTCCAAAAATTTTACTCAAAAACAGTATTCAATTTCAATGATAGTTGCATGATATTAATGATTAAATAGAAATCAGCAGTCCAAAAGCAGCAACATGTCAAAATCAATTTATACCGAGAACCACAGTACTTAATTACAAAATATTCATGCATCAAATTTCAATTTCTTATAGAATATTATATTATACCGGGTGTTTTTTTAAACACTTTCCAGTGGATTATTTCCTAAATATAACTATATTTTTTTTAGAAAAATCACAAGAGGAAAAAAGTACTTACAATTAGATCTAGGCAAGGTCTCTCAGAGAATTTTTTTTATTCAAATTTAATATTAACTTTTTATGCAACTTTTTAATAAAGTAATTTTTTTTTAATTTTGAAGAAAAAAATTAAAAACAAATAAAATAAAAATCTCTGAGAATCATTGCCTAAATCTAAGCACTTTTTACTTCTTGTGATTATTTTTGAAAATTAATAGTTTTCGAGTAAAAAATTATTGATTATCCAAAAATTTCACTTTGTTTTGCTCCATATCATAAAAAATGGACATTTTCATAAAAGTTACTTATTTTTCTTCGTAAATTACGAATCTACAACAAAAAATATAGGTTTAGTTTTGAAAAAGAAAAGTTAAACCTGAAAACCCATTAAGGTGACCTTTTCAAGGTCAACCCATATTGTCAGTATTGAGCCCTCTCGAAACCATGAAACTTTTGCATGAAACATTTTCTCTGAAAATTCGTTATTTAGGAAATAATCCACTGGAAAGTGTTTAAAAAAACACCCGGTATATATTATTTTTTTATATATGTATATTTTTTGGCCTCATTTTTTATATACAGCCAGTTACATCACACCCCTCACCGAACAGGGGTATATATTATATATACTAATATTATAAATACGAAAGTAACACTGTTACATTTACACGGCTTAACCGCAGATACATTGTATCCCGAAAAATTGATTGGATAAAAAAAAGTCACGAGTAATCTAGTAATATATATTATTTTTAATCTAAAAAATAATCCATACTGATATAAATGCGAAAGTAACTCTGTCTGTCTATTTTTTACTTTTTCACGGCTAAACCGCTGATCCGATCTAAATGAAATTTGGCAGGGAAATAGCTTGCATCCTGAGGAAGAACATAGGCTACTTTATATCTCGAAAGTTAATTAGATTTCAAAATTTACGCGGATGAAGTCGCGGGTAACAGCTAGTTTCAAATAATTTCCTCTATTAAATATTTAAATTACGTTGTTAATACAAAACTAAAGAAATATGCATATAAAATAAAATGTACAAATAAAAATGAAAAGCGTTAATTAGATTTCCGTAGAAAAATAGGAAACCTTATAGTTTCGCCATGTCCGTCCTCAAAAATTTTAAACCGATTAAGATAAAGTTTGGTATACGGACAAACACTGATAACATAAAAACAGAAATGATAAGATTTATGAAAAAAAAATTTTTTTGGATCTCCTTTCCATAGACTGAAAAGTGAACTCACATTATTTTTTCACTTGCCCCATTGATTGGGATGTCATTAGATAGGCCTCCTAAAATGCAACAAAAAATGTTAAATGATCTTTTGATTTTAACCCTTCAGTCATGATATATTTGCATTTAAATGTCGTTATCAGAGCGCCCCCCCCCCTTAATTTGTAAACTATCAATTCAAAAAACCTGAAAAAAATTCAGAATTTAGCTTTTAATTAGTATTTCCACTGAAAATTATAACGAACACTGTCAAATTTATTTTGGACCCCCTCTCATAGACTGAAAATTGTACTCAAATTTTTTTCATTTACCCCATTGAGTGGGGTATCTTTCGATAGGTCTCCTAAAATGCAACAAAAAATGTTATATGACCTTTTGATTTTAACCCTTCAGTCACGATATTTTTGCATTTAAATGTCGTTATCAGAACGTCCCCTCCACCCTTCTACTTTCTAAATTATCGATGCAAAAAATCTATAAAAACATCCAGAATGTAGCTTAGTTAGTACTTTCAATGAAAATTATAACTGTAGCTAGAATAGTTTATAAAAAAAATTGAAATAACTCTTGTTTATAAATCGTAATGTCTACGGAAACCTATCATGTTGACACTTGGCCGTTTTATTTTTTATTTTCATAACACAATAACTGAAATAATAAAAAATATACTTGGTACATTAAATTAATTGAATTCGTAAAAAGGATTATTTCGAGAGTGGCATTAAGATTTTTTATATTAAACATCTTTGCATTTTTTCGTGGAAACAGAAGAACAGTACCGCCTCTGGTATTTACGATCCTTAAGAAAACAAATACATATATAAAATTTTCATAACTTTGGTTAAGCGTGATTTACATGATAATTAAAGCTACCATATTTATTTAATAGCAATATCGATTTTACAATAATTAGATATCACAACAAATAGGTTAACCCAGTATTTCTCAACCTTTGTCTTCCGACCCAATTTTCAATCACAATTCTCATCCCCCCCCCTCATACATTAATTTTCACTGAAATCGTGCTATAATTGTAATATAATATTGAAAATATAATAATAATATATTGATAATATAATATTAATTTAATATAGATAAGTTAATTATTAAATACATTGTGCAGTATTGATTCAATCCTATTTATAAGTGTAAATGTAAACGTGCAGTTTATTTTTTATTATGTCAGAATGTATTTTATTGATTTTCTTTCAATAAATTAAATAAAAAATAATAATCATGAATTTTGTTAGCTTTCGAAAACATTTGTTTTGGAATTTTTAACAGTGGTTATTTAATTATTAAATTTACTAAAATACAGTTGTACATATATCACCACTGCTTTAATACTGTTGATTTAGTTCATTAGTAGGGGAAATTCCTTCATGAATTTCAAAATGGCGGCCGTTTAAAAATGAAAAAAATTCATATCTTAAGAACTAACATATCAAATATGTTTAACAAAACCAAATTATTGTGATTTTTCGATATAAAGTACCGTTTTGTTGATATTTTCAAATTTACAAAAAATTATAATTATCTTTTAAACTAAGGGTCCCTACTTCGAATCCCAAGGTAGTCTGTATCATTTTAATTTGTTTGTTTATTATGTAGAGTAAAAGATTAATAAACAATAAATAATCAAAATTTATTGTAATAATAAATAAATAAATAAATAAAATAATAAAATTAAAATAAATTATTATTGATTTAAAGATTAATCATATCCACGAGTCTCGTCCGAATTTAATTAGTCTCAGTGTGCAACTCTATTCAAAATGCTTTTTTAATTTGCCTGTGAAAAAAAATTGCTAATCAAATTAAAATGAAACATTTAACGCAGAAATTTTACTAAAACTTTAATGAAGTTAATTTTTCTATTCGTTCCTAGCAGAAAAAGCGACATGCAAATGAAGCTTTAGCGTCGAACAGAGAGCATACAAGCTCCACTATATTTTATACAGGCGGCGCGACGGTATTCCATGTATATGTATTTTTGGATCAACACGGCAAAAAGTTTAAACTTACAACTAAAGCCTAAACAGCAGTAGTGTATTTGATATCGTTGCGTTTACACGGATATAATGTGTTTCACTCGGTCATTATTATTTTGTTTAAAGTGAAATATTGTTTATAGTAATACAATTAGTAATTATTTTAAAAATCAAAAACACGTTTAAATTTTAATATTGAATTGTGTTTAATTCATATAAATCAATAAATCAAAGAGCAAAAGTATTTAAAAAAATTTTGTGCACTTTAATACAAAAAAATATTTTTGTTATTCTTTCAAAAATTGAGTCTGATATGCGATTTGACAGCGGTCATAAAATATACCCATAAATTTTATTTTTATTAAATTAAATGCGAAATCAAACATTTTCAATAATTATTAATATACAATTTATTTATTCTCTTTAGAATTAAAAAAAAAATTATTATTATCAACAGAAGCAAGCATAATAGATTTAATTAAATATATTTTTGTATTTTAAAGCATATATTGAGAGCCTAAATATTGATTTAAATTACAATGAGCTTTAAATTAGTTGGGCATTGGTATAATAATATTTTAAAATAAAACTAAAATATCATTCGAAAAGTCTTACCTGGAAATTTTGTCTTTTTGGGAGGTTCTAGACCCCCTCCGTCTCTACCAATCTGATTATCTTTTATGGGTTATTTTTATCGTATTATTAATTTTATTCAAACCTAAAGAAAAATTTGAATGATAATTTAAAAAAAGTACAACGTTATTTTTATATGTGTTATTTCACACAAACGGAAATTAATATAAATCAAATTAAACAATCAAGTCAAATTACTTTCGAACGTGTTAATGACCACAGATTAAAAACAAAACAGTTCAATGGCAGATGGCAATGTTCCAAGCAGACTGAAAGTGTTTTTTATTTCGACGACAAAAACATTCACCTATTTTAATGAAAATATTTGACCCCGTTTAAAATCTGGACATAACTGGGTTGCATTTCAAAAACTTATTACAAAACTTATAAACTGCGTTTAAGGAGGGGGGGGGGGTAGGCCTGCTTGAATAAAAATAAATTTGTGTCATCATTTTTTTTTAACAAATCAAACATTTAAATTTTTTTAGGTGATATTTCGAAAAACTACGTTACTTTTTTAAATTAATTTAATGTTATTACTTTTTAACAAATAAAGTTGTGAATTATTTAAATAATTTTAATACTAGATATTTGTTCGATTTTTACAAAATTTTGGATAAAATAAAATTATATATTATATTATCAACCATTAATTTAAATTAATTTAAAATGTCTTTCATTTATTATTTTTAATGATAATAATTTTAAAAGTGATATATAATATTAATGTTTTTAATTATTTTATAAAAAGGATTATTTTATAAAAAGGATTATTTTATAAAAAGGATTATAGTATAAAAAGTATTGATTAATCGTACTTTTACAGCATATTAATTGAATAAATATTAACTATTATTAAAAATTATTTTATATAATACATCTAAAACAATGCGTATAAAGCCCGGCTCACACGACGCTAGATTTGCTGCAAGTTTGCATGTGGGGTGTTGTGATGGCAACTGCGGTGGTTGCTGTGCTGGAAAATGAGATTACTGTTTAATGCGTGGACGTTTACTAGGATACCTGCGGTACTTCATGTCCTATTTTTCATGTAAGCCTAGCTCCTGGATTTGAGCAAGAACCAATCAGAAAATATATTGTCACGTGGGCATAAACGTCATAAACAAACATGGTGTCATAGTTTACACTTCAGTTCGTGCAAATCATAAGAAATAATTATGTCCATTTTACAAATATTCTAAATGTGAGTTTTATTATAAAAATTAAAGTTTTTAATTTGTGAAATCAATAAACATTATATATTGTTCACCCAAAGGATTTCTATATTTTCATAAAGTTCGTCCACTACAGTATTATGTTGATAGTGGGAATGTCAATTCGCACGCATTAGAACGATCCACAAATCACAGTACCGTGTGAAGCCACCACGCACCGAAACCATGACAACAATACAGCAAAAGCTTGAAAACTTGCATTGAAATCTAGGAAGCAAATATATCATTGTGTAAGCAAAGCTTAACGCATTAACATAAATTTTTACATTGTTGAAAAATATATTTAAATATAGTGAAATAAATTAAACATGACTTCTAAAGGAATACGGAGAAAGAAATCAACTCTATCTGAAGTGAAAATAGCTGTTATAGGTGCTCCATTAGTTGGAAAAAGTGGTAAGTTTTTAAAAATTTAAATAAATTAATTTAGTTTACACCTTTATGTTTACATAATTTTATTATTTATTTTTATATTTATTTGCACTCACATCAAATCTATTTTTAAATACCAAACATATTTCTAATTTAAAAAAATAAATATTTATCTACGATTTAAATCCTTTTCCGTCAAATCTAGTTCCAAGTTGGCGTTTTATTTAATTTTAATTTAATTTTTATTTTAATTTTAAACCTCTTTAATAAATAATCACTAGTGACACAAAAATATAACACCTGCTTGACGATCGAGCCAAAAACCAAAATAGAAACATCTCTGAGGTATTTTGTAATGAAGCGTAACATAACTGTGGAATTATTTTATCATTTGTTCTAACAACAATAAAATAATAAACAATTTCTCTGATGACTAGGCCTTAACTCAGAGCTGTACAAAATTAATTATATTTACCATAAATTGTCCGGGAATATAAGTGCAATTACTCAAAAAAAACATATTATATACATAAACTAACGCATTGAGCCCGATGTTACTCGGGGATATTAATTTAATCTGTAATTTTATTTTGTTTTGCTTCGAGGTTTTAGGTCAATAAAATCGTTATATGTGTTATATTATTATTTATTAATATAAATAAGTCAAAAATGAAAAAAAAAATTAACTCTAATGTTGAAAATTTAATCCTATTGTTGTATAAAAATATGTAAAAGTATTATTGTTGTCTAAAGGTAGATTGTTTTTATTATGCAAGTTTTTGTTTTTATTTTATAAGTTTTATTTAGATTTTTATTTTTATTTTTATTTTGCATGATAAAATACTAAGTTTTAATTATATTTTGACTGTTCCTTTTTCTTTGTTTTTATATACAACAAAATTAGTATTATATAACTGTAATTTTATAATAGCAATTTTAACATTTATAAGTTTAAAAATATGGTCTTGTTAGCTTATTTAGTTTTTAATTATGGTAATGTGTTTTATAGATACTGAATAAGTCTGAAATATGACGAAACGTTTATATTAATAAATAATGTTATAACACAAATAACGATTTTATTGACCTAAAACCTCGAAGCAAAACAAAATAAAATCAAAAATGGTCATTTTCTTAAATTCTACATTTAATCTGTAATAAACCTATTAAAAATTCATTCAGTAGTTACTGAGAAAATCGTGCACAGACAAACAGACAGATAGACGCAGTGAGAGATTTTGTTTTATATTAATCAATTTAATTACCAAAGTCCACAAATATAGTTTGTTTTTTAAATTATAGCCTTTTGTATTGTTCATGTTTTTTCTCCAGTAATGGCAAAGCTAAAATCAATAATGAGCATGCAGTGATGAACACTTGCTAATGATTACAAAATGATAAATACTACGACACAAAAGATATAAAAGAAAGAATCGTCAAATTTGAAACAATGTAAAACAGTTACAATGATATAATAATTAATAAATAAATTATACTAATAATTAGTTTAAATGTCCACCATTTTGACACCTATTGGCCAAATGTCATCAAATCAAATAAGATAGTTAAATGTATATAGATTAATATTCAGAAATGATAGTAATCAAATATCAACAAATATTTCTAATTCAGTACATTTAATTTAAAAAAATAGCCATTGTTGGGGTTATATCCAAGACTCGTGCCAGTACCTTATATGTATATCTATAGATAATAGATGAACTCTAGCTTAAGTCTGGGACCATAATGAAGCACATTTTTCCATGTATTTAATAAAAAATTTGTTTTTTAGCACTGACAGTACGATTTCTAACAAAACGTTACATCGGAGAATACGATCACAAATCTGAAACCCGATACAAGCAAGAAGTTCTTGTAGATGGTGAACCAGTACTGTTTGAAGTTTTAGATGTATGCCCAATGGTAAAAAAATGCTACATTTATGCTTGACTAATTTTAATCATTTAAAAACCTCTTTACAGAGTATACATGACCCACCGTCAGTAGAAACATTAGAATGGGCCGACGGACTACTTCTAGTATATTCTATAACAGATAAGAAGTCCTTAACATTTATCAAAAAGGTCGCTTCCCAACTGTCAGAGTTAAAAAATACACCTCAATTGTATTTTGTCGCAAATAAAGCTGATATGGTGCATTTAAGAAAGGTATGACTTTTTTAAATTTATATTAAATATATCTATATATAGAAATCTCAGTCGAAATGCTTTCTCTCTGCCTCAGATTTCTTTAGTTCGCGCGTTATTAATAATATTTTACCGTATATAATTTATTTAAAGTTATTTCCTAAACTATACAACCAAATTGGATGTTGTAAAGAGCAAATTATATCTACATTAAGTACTTATGACGATGAAATCATTTATTTCGATAAGAATCAATGTTTTGCAGGTCATAAATCCACGTAAACAGAACCCTAACATTTTTAATTTTCTTTGTTACATAAAAGCAGTCATTGTGGCTTAAATATAAAAGCTCTACACAATTATTTTCAATATTATTTTATTCAATATTTAACGGTTTAGGCAGCGTATTGCAAAAGAGCGCACTGACTTTTTTCCGACTAGATTTACTATTATCGTCACTGCTTATTCCTTACGTTGTCTAACGTAACAAAATATATCCTATAACCTGGCCAGATAATATATCTATGAATTTTGACGTAAAATGCATTTAGTAACAAAATTTAGAAGAAAAAAACTACGTTAATACATTTCACAAGCCCACATCAGACTGGGCCAATTTTAAAATACCGATATATTTTTTTGGCAAAGATTATCGTTATATTATATATCTTTATTATGCTCATCAAGAACAGTTTTTTGACATATAACATATAAACATTATAGTAATTTACATATATTTTAAGATTCATCTATTTTGGATCATACGTTTAATTCTAAATTTATTTTGTATTTTTATTTTTAATATATGAATAATTTAGTTTATATAGTTATGTTTTTCTTTTTGCTTAATCATTGTGATCCATAGTACATGCCTGAATGGCCTATTAATAAGTACAGTAGAAGTTTATTGTTCGACTCAAATTTTGAACCATTTCCCAAAAATAATTTTAAACGTTACATTTATTTAATAACGAAAAAAAACTTGTAGGTACATCGAAAAGAAGGTGAGAGTCTATCTGACGATTACGACTCCCTTTTCGAAGAAGTTGCGGCATCCGAGGACGTTGAAAAAGTGGCCGAAGTTTTCACCGATTTATGTAAATTGGTTCTTCTGACAAGAAGGAAGTCTAAACAGTCATTGTTGGATAGAATGCTGGGTACAAAAGTACCAGTAGCTCGTGCCTATGCTCGCGGTAAGAGCGACAGCGCATTACCAAAAGACTGACCCAAAAAAAAATTGTTTGACTTTGGATGTCATTCAAGATTTTAACCTCCCATTTATTAGTTCGAGTATCGTACCTTCGGTGGAAGAAGTCCTTGTATGAAAATGCAAAAGAAACATGGTGAAGGAATTATAATAATTATATTTATTGATGTTTGTATTGTTGTGAATTTGTGAACCTATGTATGTCCTTTCTCATACCTTGAATTTATTAAAGTAAAAAGGGATTGGGTTTTAAATCTACATTAGGGCTTTTTTTACCAAACAATCAAATTAACAACTTGATAATAATTATATTTATTGATGTTTGTATTGTTGTGAATTTGTGAACCTATGTATGTCCTTTCTCATACCTTGAATTTATTAAAGTAATAGGGGATTGGGTTTTAAATCTACATTAGGGCTTTTTTTACCAATCAATCAAATTAACAACTTGATAATAATTATATTTATTGATGTTTGTATTGTTGTGAATTTGTGAATCTATGTATATCCTTTCTCATACTTTCAATTTATTGAAGTAAAAATTGGAATGGATTTGAAGTCCACATTAGGGCTGTTTTCCAACAAACAATCAAATTAACAACTTGACAATAATTATATTTATTGATGTTTGTATTATTGTGAATTTGTGAACCTATGTATGTCCTTTCTTATACCTTGAATTTATTGAGGTAAAAGAGAAATGGGTTTGAAGTCTACATTAGGACGGTTTTCCTTCAAACAATCAAAGTAACAACTTTTTGTAGACTCGACCAAAATAAGTGGAAATGTCGTTTTATCTTCTTTATTAATGGATCAAAAAAAAAAAATGATAATAAATTTGATGTTGTGGAATAAATAGATTTAGCCAGCTTTTTTCGCTGCACTTTATTAAAATAGAGAAAAACATTTTTTATTTATTTTAAAATCCAAAATTGTCATTAAAAATTCGTCGCAATCGACTTGTTGGCTACGTCTAGTAGAATCATTTTTGTTTTTATTAGTATTTAAACTGCATGTTTAAATATGTATGTTATTAAAATAATAAATGTTATTTATTGATAAATGGACTTAGTCGTTTTAACCATTGAACGTCTTATCTACATGTATTTTTTAGATGTATAGTTGTATTATGTATCAAAATATATGTATAATAAATGTGTACATGTATAATTTATTATTTTCTTTATTACTAATTAAAATCAAGAATCCTTTTAAAATACTTGTCCTAAAAGATTTAAAGGTGATAAAACATGCCTTGATTTTGAGATAAAAAAAATACTAATTAAAAAAATATCGCTATGGTGAAGTTTCTCTGTAACTTCACTTTATGTATATTCACATAAATAAATTAATATTACGATTATTAAAGATAATACCGAAATCATATTAAGATACATATGTATATTCAATATCCTTCGGGAATATGTGACGCTTGCGCATTATGTATGTAATTGTACATCTCCCTTTATAACTAATACGTGGATTGTCTATCTTTATCTAGCAAAACATTACGGATAGATAAGTTTTTAATATATGTATATTCTTATTTTATGATATTATTATTAAAAGATATCAAAAAGCTTATTTTCAAATTAAAATGTAATCAGGCAAACCCAAGTTTTTGCTTCGATTTTTGAAAAAACAATAAAAATTATAATATTCAAAATATATTTTAAACGAACGTTCTGCGACTTTTTTTAACGAAGATGTAATAATTAAAATTTCATTTAATTTTTTAATGGAAAAATACCCTTGAACTTTTAAATGAGTGAATACACATATATGCACTATTTCAATTAAATTAAATATACTCCACTCCATTATTCAATATAAAATACAACCCACTTAGAAGGAGAGCTGGACGGATTTAAATCCTCATTCCAAGGCCTAATTTAAATAATTAGTAGGTTCAGTGATGGATAAAATAAAAATTTCAAACGTAGACAAAAAAAATTATGTATTTGTTAAAAAATATTAAAACGATGTGTCATTTTAATAATAAAGATAAATAAGTTTAATCTATAAAAAAAAACGATAAGTATTTCAATTATACATTTTTTAAAATACCACATTGTGGTTTCTAACATATTTATTTTTCAAAAAACAGAAAACTTTTTAAGATATTATATGTTGGAGATATTAACAGATATTAAATATTTCAAACACCGAATATCTGTTTTGACCTTCCTCAATTTATTTTAATTATTTACATCTTCATGTCTGTATCAGGGGCGTTGCTAAGGGTGACGAGAAGGTGACACGCGTCTAATTTGTTAAAAAAATAAAGCCTTTTTGTCATCAGAGTCGTTAAAAAGATGATATACTGATTGTGAGATATTAACAAAGATTTGATCATATTTCTTTGATAAAATATGAAATTTTGTTCTATTACACTACATAAAATATTTGATAATATTTTCTCAATATTATCTAGAGATATTTTCTTCTTTTTTGGTGCATTTTGATTATCAGTGCGTGGATGTTCGTCAATTGACGCGATCGAGGTTTGAATTTACCACCGTGTATTGTGGTTTTTATAATCAATAAGAAGATTATCATATAATACTGGAAATAATAACAGCGTTGTGAAAATTGATATGTACGTTAATAATAATAAATATCAATAATTGTTATATTTATAAAAAAGGATTGCGTTTTTTAATAATTATATAAACTATGCAGCTATAAATAACGTAAATTATATTTAAAATATATTTTTGTTAAGTTGAATCTGCCGTGTAGTCAATGTCAAAAAATAAATTATATTATATTAAAATCTTTACCAATTTACCCAAAATAGTCATAGGAAATGGGAAAATTATCTTCATATATGTGAGTTAACGATTCTAACTATAATTTGTATCATTTATAACACAGATATTTATAAATTTCAAAATTTAGCTACTTTTGAACACCCTTAACCAACATGGGATACATATAATTATATTATCGAAACCCGCCCCTGTGTCGATTCCGGTTAGGCGCGTGTCCGCCGCGCACTCCGGACCGGAGTAAAGCTCGCGACGCTTGGTCCAGACAGACGTACCGGCGCGTCGCTTCGTTCAGGCACAGCATCTCTGAATGTACCGTTAAAACATGGCGTCCGCATCAACAACCATTATTATACGAGTATTCACAATAATGGCTTGTTTAACTTGTTGTGTTAACTCCGAAACTGTCACCGATAAAATACCGTTAGGTAAGTGTTAATAATTCAATTTTCTATCTTATTTATACTTGCATATGTGTAAAATTATATGCATATCTATTTTAATTAATTATATTATTTAATTATTATTTTATTTAGTTATATACAACACCTGTATCGTGATATATTTATTAATATTATTCTTCATTAATAGAAAATAAAATTTAAATATACATATACATATATATGATATTTTTCTTTTTTAATTATTTTAATTGATAGGTATGTATAGGAGTTGGGATGTATAATTTGCAGCCAAAATAATAACACAATTCTCTAGGGGATTCAAGAGTTAAGATTAATAACATTAAAAAACATAACACTATAACTATCTCTTTCTACCTTTAGCTGAACTAAATAGAGATGTCTTTTTTTTGAAAATACGGTGCGCACGCATATTAAAAGATCAATGGTATTGTAAGAAAGCATGGTATTATTTTCTATACTAAATATTTATTATGTGGAATTGGGTTAGATGTTTTTGAAAGATTTTACGTGTTTAGTTATTTTATCTTTCAAAACAATTTAAAAATAATTAAAGCTTTTTTTGAAAGTTTTAAGTGTACTAATTTTTTTTTTAAGGATGATCTAATTAACATTTATTTTAACGTATGAATTTGTAAACTGCACGTAAAGTATTTTTAAATATATTTCGAAGAAAACAGTCATCATAAATAAAAAATATATAACATAATACAACACATGTTACCAATTGGAGAAGATAGTTTAAAAATAAATTTTTTAAATAATTTTCAGGTGCTATATTTGAACAGGGTACAGATGAGGTACAATCGGCATTTAAATTTGCAATGTTGAATCACAACCAAAATATAACAGCCCGAAGATTCGAGCTACAGGCATATGTTGATGTCATTAACACCGCTGATGCTTTCAAACTGTCGCGTCTTAGTAAGTATATCCAACGTTTCGTACCACTTCCATGTTCTGAAGAAAATAGGGTCGAAAAATCGTGTCCGAAATAAGGCCAAATACAAAACGTAAAGAAAATTGATTTTCCGCATTGAATTTTTCTTGCAAATTATTCATCTCAGCTAGGACTCGATTTTTTAATATTATTTTAAATGATATGGAACATGGAAGTCATGTATGGTTTTCTATACTGAAATTTGTACCGTTTTTTATTTTTTCAGTTTGCAACCAATTTTCCCGGGGAGTGTTTTCTATGCTTGGCGCAGTATCACCTGATTCATTTGATACTTTGCATTCGTACAGTAACACGTTCCAAATGCCGTTTGCCACCCCATGGTTCCCGGAAAAAGTCCTTGCCCCTTCTTCCGGTTCCTTGGACTATGCGATAAGTATGCGACCCGAATATCACCAAGCTATTATCGATACTGTTAGGTATTATGGATGGAGGAAGATTATTTATTTATACGATTCTAATGACGGTAAGAATCAGACGCTTTTTATAATAAAAAAAATTCATGTAGTACTTATTACAGGAATAAGATCTTTAAAATTATTAGAAATTTAATTATCCTGACATAACCATAGGTACCGACTATATTTTACCCACGGAGGCGTTATTTGACGTGAGCTAATTATCCTTAATAAAATAAAGAAAATATTCTATACTATTCTATTATATTCTACGAGATTTTCAAAAAAACGATCTGTTAAATAAATGTAATTTAAATGAAAAATTATGTGAAAAATAATTAATATTATTGTTTATATAGTAAGTAATGATTTTCTTTCATATTTTCTCATCTTTAAGTTGATATTTCTACGACAAATTTCAATTTGATACATAAAATTTTTAATTTTACGTAAAATGTTGAAATTTTCAAACCGCAGATCTGCCTGAGATATGGCATTTTAAATTAAACTTTTAATCTGGTACTCGGATTTGACTTTATAAGTTGACGGATTTTATATCAGCATGTCAAAATCTATATAATGATTCTAAATAATACTTCAAAACTCAACAAAAAATTGTTGGTTAGAAATAGACATTTTTTAAGATATAGTATAATATTTTACCAATATTTTCAAATCCGTCAACTAAAATCAATTTATTGTAACGGTTCAAAAATTACAGCCATATCTCGAGATCGGTTTGAGATATAGATCTGCGGTTTGAATATTTCAATTTTTTACGTCATTTTTTATTTATATACTAAATGTACATTTAACGAAATCTAAAATTTCGTAGCTCTTTAAATTTTTCATAAAAATATCAACTTTAAGATAAGAAAATAAGAAGTGATCCCTCCCCCTCTCTGGAGTCAGTGCCAAAAAGGCATAACAATTAATTCAGACAAAATTTCGTAAGGTCCAGTCAAATACTTTTTTTCCGGACCAGTATATATACAAATAACAAATAAATATGGTAAAAAAAAACGAATAAAAAATTGATTATTAGGCCTGTTAAGACTACAACAAATCTACCAAGGATTGCATCCAACGAAAGAGGGATTTCAAGTATCTAAAGTAAGAAGAATTTCAAACGTTACCGAGGCAATCGACTTTCTACGCGGGCTAGAAGATCAATCCCGATTCGAGCATAAATACGTGGTGCTCGATTGTTCGGCAAATATGGCTAAGGAAATCGTCGTAAGCCACGTTCGTGATATTTCTCTTGGAAAAAGGACTTATCACTACTTGCTTAGTGGGTTGGTGAGTATATGTATATATATATATAATACATATTATTCAAGATGAATAAAAATTAATTAACATAAAATTTCCTATATTTTTAAAAAATATTTTATTTTCATAATTTAGAAGTAAAACTTCTTTAGCGAGACTAGTGAATTGGAATGACCTCAACAGATTTTAAAATTCGACACGTTTTTAAAATGAAACGCTAAAGAGAGTGCGTGAGTAGATGTATAAGAGAAAGATGGATGAATATCACATGCATTCAAATTACTTGACGTCGGTTATGCGTGAGAGAGAGATGAGTAAATGTATAAGAGACAGATAGATGAATGCGTACAAGCCAGTTTTCTATACGGTTTTTGTGTTTTTTGATTAATAATTTAATAATCGTTTACATTATGCATGGTTAATAAAAACAAAAGAAGTTTCACTTCAACCGTACGCTTATGAGGGTGAGGTACACACCACTTTTTTTATTATGTAACTGTCAAATTGTAAACATAATTACAAGCTAAATGTCGTTTCTAACCTATCTGGCAGTTCTCCTTAAGTTTCGTGAACTGTGTTACAATAAGTTGAAGTATCACTGCTCTAAATTCCATAGATACTATCACAGAATTAATACCCCATTTGAGCTAGCAAAATTGTTAGCTCCTTTATAATACCGGACAAAAGACTTCGTAAAAAATATAAATTATTACATACAAATATTTTAGGTTGCATTTTTTATTCACCCTGTATATAAAATATAAACAGTAGGTTTTGTTTTTGACACGCTGATTTTTGTAATTATAAACATTCTTTGGAAATGTTAACACTTAAATAATAAAGATAAACAAATGGGTTTTTAATGTCTCGTAGTTCAACACCACGTAATATTGCCTTTGTAAATTGAGAAACATTTCAATTTCCTGTAATAAAAGGAATGTTGTTCTTTCTACAATATCAAAATCAATGTAAATAATGTGCAGGTGAAATAACATAATATTTATCGAGTTATTTTATAATTAGAAAATCGTTTATAAATATGAAACATTTTATTACAATCATAAATCATAAGAGCGAATTAATAATTTTACGCGTAAATTTACGTCAACATTTATTTTATTTTTGCAGTAAATATTAATATTAATCATTCTATTACGAATTACAACATCTATTTTAAAAATCTATAAATATATATACATACATATATTTTTAGTTTTATGTACAGTACATACAGACATATTGTAAATATTAGAAAACATATTTCATGACGTAATAACAATGAAGTCTTGAACAAAAAAAAGGACTATCCAAAAAATTATTCTTATTTTTAACTAACCCTCAATAATTGAGTTACTATTAAATTGCAATTATGAGAAAGCATATCAAGTACATGACTATTATATCCAGTATTTCAAAGAAATAACTAAATTTGTAAATGGGGTATCAATTTCCAGCAGTGTTAAAACAGTGGTGATATACATATATGAAAATTATCATGTACAGTTAGTTACCATACTATAGATGTTGAAGTACCACTGCTTTAAATTCCGAAACAAATTCATAGATAATACATAATTATCATAGTTAATACCCGATTGAAAGTGCTTGTTCGTATAATTAAAAATATTCTAATGTCCGGTATTATAAACAAGCTAACAAATTTTTGTTAGCTTGTTTATAATACCGGACATTAGAATATTTTTAATTATACGAATTATATCAAAATAAATGAAACTGATTTAAGAATTATGAACATTAATTTTTAGTATTCCGTTAACCAAACTTAAAATTCACATTGTTGTTTGTTTTTTTATCAAATTCTATTAATAAATATATATTTTAATAACTACAGCAAATAAATTAATAAATTTAAAAATTAAGAAAAAAATCGCGATTAAAACAAAATTTTGGAGTTTCCCATAAAGTTGATTATAGTCATAGACATAGAGAATGGACAGTGCATTCTGTATTAACACAATGGTGTAACATCTGTTCTAAAAGTGAGAGAGAAATGCAGTGTAGTTTGGAATATATCTATCTGATTGAATTTGAATCTGATTGGTAGCTTACTAGTTCAGGGTAGTATTTCTGTCCGATATATTTTTGTATATCTATCTTGTGATTTTTGTGCAATAAGTTTTTTATTAGAAAAGTAAATAATGTAAACAATAAACATACTATAATGGTTCATATTTCATTGAGGAAATTAAAAAAAAAAACATCAATTGATCTGATAGAAATTTGCAAAATTATGAACGGATATTCCGGGAAAATAACATTTTTGCTACCAAAAATATTACATATATATTAATAAAAAATAGTTTTAAATCAATTCCCATGTGGTTGCTACAAAATGATGAGGTGGATTGCACTTACAAACAGCACATACAAGATTTACTTAACAACATTTTAAATTTTTTTTTTGATATTAGGTTACATTAGGAAGCTACGAAAAAAGAAGAACAAGATATTAAAATTGGGTCAAAAAATTCGAAACTTATATTATTTAGAAATCAATAATCGTTTTTTTTTAAACCTCTTTATATACATATATATCTATGAATATTTTTGATGTTCGGGACCAAAAAAGGAAAAGTATATTCCAAACCTGTTTCTATCTCTTTCTTTTGACACGGCTCTGTTTTCGAGTCAAATGCGTGGTCCATACTCTATATCTATGATTATGGTAATGTTTTGAACAGATAATGGACGACCGTTGGGAGAGCGAAGTAATTGAATTCGGAGCGATAAATATAACGGGATTCCGTATAGTGGACTCGAGTAGACGGTACGTGAAAGATTTTCTAGAAGGTTGGCGGAGATTAGACCCGGTGACTTCCCAAGGTGCAGGTCGAGACAGTATTTCTGCCCAAGCGGCATTAATGTACGATGCTGTATTTGTGCTGGTCGAAGCGTTCAATAAACTGTTGCGTAAGAAACCCGATTCGTTTAGAAATAATTTTAGACGTGGCCAAATTTTCAACAATGGTACAAGAGGACTGGACTGCAATACATCCAAAGGGTGAGATAAAAATTTTTTTTTATTTTATTAAAAAATATAAATTGTATTGTATCAATCCTCCCCACCCTCTCCAACTGTTACTATTAAAGACAAACACTAAAGTCAAAAATTGATTTCAAAATTTTGGGAAATAAGAAGGGGCTTCATACAGTAAATTTATTTTATATTCGTACCTGTGGAATATCAAAATGTAGATTTCGATCAATAGAATTTGACCCAATTGCTTCCTCGCAATACCGAAGATACGAGAAGCTTTGTGATCGTTTTAGAATGAGAAAAAATTGTTCTCTGATTTCAAAATTTTAAGACAAACACTTTTCGTTCCGTGTCTGTCTGTCTGTATCTGTGTACGTCCCTTGAATCCTTGTCACAAGCATTACTCATGAACCACTTAACCGATATTAATGAAACTTGGTTGGATTGTTGGGTCGTATGTAAGAGGAAGGGGTGACATCCCAAAATATTTATTTTTTCAAGATATCTCAAGAACGACATATGTCACGTGAAAATTTTATAGAGTATTTTTTGTAAAGTATTAAATTTCCTATAATACAGGTCTATAACGTTTGTTATAAAATATTCCCTTACAAAGATTTATCTCAATTTGCTTTAAAAATTCGTGTCATTTTGACGTTTGAATAAATTTAGATTGAAATTGTCAAAAAATTAATAATATACGAAAAAATAATCAGGTGTGTCTTAAGAAAAATTTCGAACTAATATTTTTTAGTGAAATTGTATAAAAATTAAATGGTTAACCAATCCCAGGCAATTTATCTAAACACTATCGGATTTTTATTTAAATTGTACAATAATTAACTACCTTTGATGAATTTAGCACGAGGAAGCACTGTGCATTTACTTGGCTGATGTTTTTTATTTTATTTTATTACCTAAAAGTAGTGCCTGTAATGGCTCTAAATAATCTACGTAGTTAATGGGCCCAATCAATAGACAGAAGTATACATTTTTAATGTATAACCCCAAATGATTTTACTACCCCCTTTTTATTTGTTATTTTAGTTTGGTGACGCCATGGGAACATGGCGATAAAATATCACGTCTTCTACGGAAAGTAGAAATCGAAGGACTGACAGGTGAAATAAGATTTAACGATGACGGACGAAGGCAAAATTATACCTTGCATATAGTCGAAATGACCGTCAACAGTGCAATGGTAAAGGTTGCAGAATGGAGTGACGAAACTGGATTTAACCCTGTAGCAGCTAAATATGTTAGGCTGAAACCGACAACACAGATTGAAAAGAATCGTACATATATTGTAACAACTATTGTGGTATGTATGTGTTTTATCGTGTTTTTTAATTAAAATTCAAATAGTTCTTAACAAAGAAGAAATATCTTTCTTATACGTATTACAGACATTTACTGAGAGTAAACAGTGGGTGATTCTAAATAATTATTTAAAAAAATTCTTTCTGACTAAATCATAAATGTTGGAAAAAAATGTATGGGGAATAAATTATAGATAATAACAGACTCGACATTTTTTCATATTTCAAAAATAATTCGAAAATTCAAAAATTGACAATTATTCAATTATTACGTTCAAAAAAATTAATTTGCTATACCTATGTACATATAATTTAGAGAATAATATTATCTATAGTTCATGTCCCATTCATTTTATTCTATCTTATTAGTTTGTCAGAAATGTTTAAATAAAATAAGAATCACTTACACTATTCACTGTTAGGATTATGTATAAAAAAGTCCCGTGGTTCCCATGGGAGATATTTTCGTTTAATCTATTTCATTGTATTTGATAAATAAGTAAAAATAAAATAAAATTTAATTCACAACAATATTTCTGACTTTCAAATCGTTATACTGACCTAATGGTCTATTTAATAAGGGCAGATTAGCTGTTTATGTGACACAATTGAAAAATTATGTTTCATTTTTAATACGTACATTTTTTTTAGGAGGAACCTTACATTATGATAACTGAAAATAATACCTTCGAAGGATATTGTAAAGATTTAGCTGAACTTATCGCAAAAAAGCTCGATATCAACTGTAAGTTTCTTCAGTTTTCTGTATTTTATTTAAAATATATACTATTTATAATATATTTTTGTTTTTAGATGAACTAAGAATTGTCAAAGATGGAAAATATGGAGCTGAAAATCCAGACGTTAAAGGGGGATGGGATGGAATGGTGGGTGAATTAGTTAGAAATGTAAGTAAGAAAATAAAATAGTAACAAATGCCCCCCCTCCCCATCTTAAAAAAATTAATATCATATTTTATTTTATAGGAGGCCGATATAGCTATTGCATCTATGACAATAACCTCAGAACGTGAAAGAGTTATAGATTTCAGCAAGCCATTCATGTCCCTTGGAATATCGATTATGATAAAAAAGCCTGTAAAACAGAAACCTGGGGTATTCAGTTTCTTGAACCCACTGTCAAAAGAAATTTGGGTGTGTGTCATTTTCAGTTATATTGGTGTCAGTATTGTACTTTTCACTGTATCTAGGTAAGTATAAAAAATAATAAAAATAATAGTTTGAAGATTGACAAATATTTTATTTTAGATTTTCACCATACGAGTGGAGATTGTTGCATTTAACTGGGGAGCATAGAGACCCCCCAGGTCAAACTTCTGGCCATAATTCAATGGCTAATGACTTCAGTATATTGAATTCACTTTGGTTTGCTCTCGGAGCTTTTATGCAACAAGGATGTGACATTTCTCCTAGGTATAATTATTTTTTATTATTTAACTATAATATTTTTTGTCTATCTCTGATAACACCATTTACTTTTTTTCAGATCTGTTTCAGGAAGGATAGTAGGATCGGTATGGTGGTTTTTCACACTTATTCTTATATCTTCATACACTGCTAACTTGGCAGCGTTTTTAACAGTCGAACGTATGGTAGCCCCCATAAACTCCCCAGAAGATTTAGCATCACAAACTGAAGTAGAGTATGGAACTCTTTATCATGGCTCAACATGGGACTTTTTCAGAGTATGTTTCAGATCAAAACTAGATTATTTTTGACAGATAAAAAACTCGTGTCATTGTTTTTAGTTAGAGATTTAAAAAATCAATTTTAATGGTTTTTGTCCTACTTTTATGAATTTTTTGTGAGGCTGATATCAGGATCAACTGTATTTTCTTCAAATAATTTACACATCATTGAAAATCTATTTAGAACAGATATACATATATTATCTCCAATTATTGAGATCAACATTATTTTTATCTGATTATTTTTCCGTTGCTAACTTTTGTCATTTACAAAAGTTTTTTTTTACTTTAGATAAGATATCTACGATAATGTGTAAAATGGATTTAACATCAAAAGTAGTACCAAAAAAATAATAATAAATGATCTCCAAGTAGCTGGGACATCCTGTAGATAGAATTCAATACATAATCTAGTTTTGTAAAATACCAATAATTTTTGTAAAATAAAATATTTCTTATTCCAGCGGTCCCAGATAACTCTTTATTCAAAAATGTGGGAATTTATGAACTCTAGAAAACATGTTTTTGTTCAAACATACAACGAAGGTATTCGAAGAGTAAGAGCCTCTAAAGGGAAATATGCCCTGCTAATAGAATCACCTAAAAACGATTATACCAACGAACGGGAACCGTGCGATACTATGAAAGTCGGCCGTAATTTAGATGCTAAAGGGTTTGGTGTAGCTACACCTCTTGGTTCACCATTAAGGTATTATTTTATTGAAGTTATACTTCTTTAGGCGCGTTCAGGAACGGAAATGAATAGACATAGATAATGGACTGCGCATCTGATTCGAAAACAGAGCCGTGCCAAAATAAAAAGATAGAAATGGTTTGGGATATACTTGTCCTTATTTAAGCAGGAGTAACTATTTCATTCTTATTAGAAAAAGAGATAGAAATATCTCAAACTCTATTTTGAAGAAATGTAACACAGAATACGCGGTTCATGCTCTCTGTCTATGATTTCTGTTATGATAGTCGGTAAACCAGGTTTTTAGTTTTGCATTTGCACAATTGATGTCACTTAGCCAAAGAAGTATAACTTACCTAAGTACTTTTTTTATCTACATAAACTAACGTGTTTTTTTACTCTATAGAGATAGTATTAATTTGGCAGTTTTAAGTCTAAAAGAAAACGGAGAGTTAACGAAATTGATGAATAAATGGTGGTACGATCGAACTGAATGTAAACATGGGGACAAACAAGTAAATATTATAATTGTTTTTATTTTTATGTACCTACGTTATGTATCTTGGCTTCTGGGTGTAAGTCGCGTCGATTTGGTCGTGTTATCGGCAACACATCATCTTCAGGGTTCATTCTAAAAGAGAACAGCCCTGAAGATGTCCACTGCAATGTGTGACGAAACGTTGGCCGAAAACAGGGCTCTTTCTAAATGAGAAGAGCCCTGAAGATGTCCACTTTAATGTGTGACGAAACGTTGGCCGACAACAGGGCTCTTTCTAAAAGAGAAAAACTCTGAAGATGTCCATTGCAATGTGTGACGAAACGTTGGCCGATAACAGGGCTCTTTCTAAAAGAGAAAAGCTCTGAAGATGTCCATTGCAATGTGTGACGAAACGCTGGCCGATAACACGACCAAATCGACGCGGCTTACACCCAGAAGCCAAGATCCATATCAAGTCACCGCGGAAGCCTCAAGACTTGTATACATACATTATTGGAATTGATTTTTAGGATGCTTCAAGGAACGAATTATCTCTAAGCAACGTGGCCGGTATTTTCTATATATTAATAGGTGGATTACTGTTAGCTCTGCTTGTCGCATTGCTGGAGTTTTGTTATAAGTCACATTCGGAAGCCACGAGAGCTAAAATACCGCTAGGCGATGCAATCAAAGCTAAAGCAAGACTAACAATCGGTGGAGGTAGAGATTTCGACAACGGAAGGGTAAGTATGTAATATATTATTATTTTTGTAATATTTTTCACAATTCGATTTAAAAAATAGATCAAAAACAATTTAAATTAAAAAAAAAATACACTTTCGTCTTTCGTATTCTAAATTTAAAGTATCCTTTATTTTAATCCATATAAAGATACTAGAATGTCGCTTTTTTTTAAATATTTTGACCCCTATCTGTGAGGTTGCGCGGTTAAATCATATAGAATGTGATCATAAAGTTTTTTTTTTTATTGCGTTACAGTATTATACTCCAGCCAATCAAATTGCGAGTAATCCAGAGCAAGAACCCATACATACGAACACTCATACTCAAGTATAAATATTAAAATGTTGAGTTTTAATGTTTTTAATTAATTGTGCATACAAATTTAAACGTAAAAAATATTCATTTGATTCCCATTAAATTGTATTTAAGTACAAAAAAATATCATAAACTAACAATAAGCAATAAACTATGTATGTTAAATAAAATAATATAACCATTAAAATTTGATCCAAAATAAATAAATAGCTAAATAATATGGAAGTCAAATGAGTAATATTGTTGTTAAAACTGTAGGGAATGTACTGTAATATATTTTAATATTATTTGTTTGTGATAAAGCAAGTGTATCATTCATTTGTGATTATATTTAGAAACCTAACAATAAGTTAATACGAACCTTGAAGGATTTCGTATACATAGCAGGGTTGGCTCCTCATTAGGTAACCTAAAAAAAACTCACGTGGGTTTTTTGGCAAAATAACTATTATTTAAGGGTATATTTAAAAGAAATATTTTATTTTATAAGGAAATAATTGTAATACAATTATTCTAAATTTTGAACTGATAGTTCAATCGAACCTAAAGGACATTTATTTATTTAATAGCTGGGCCCGCGCGGCTTCGCCTGCTTGGACTACGGAATTATTGTTTAGGATTTTTGAAAAATATACTTGAATTAAGTACAAACACGATTAATTATTATCGTAATAATAACTAATCAAAACCTAACGTACCTAAAAAAAAGAAATCAGAACAAAAATTACAAATAATTTTTGTTCTGTTTAAATTTAAAAGTTAATAATTGAAAACAAAATAAACAACTGCCGGCCGAGCGAAGAATCTTCCCTTTCCCTGCGACACTTCATTATAGTTCGCGCGAGTTGCCGCGAATAATATGTTATTGTATGTATATTTCACGTTATTTCCTAAACCAAAAGACCAAATGGGATTCTGTAAAAGGCAAATTATATCTACATTAAGTACTTATGACGATGAAATCATTTATTTCGATAAGGATTAATGTTTTGCAGGTCATAAGTCGACGTAAACAAAACCCAAATATTTTTAATTTTCTTTGGAACATAAAAGCAATCATTGTGGCTTAAATATAAATGTTAGATGTATGGTGTCGCGGACTTTATTGTAGATCTTTTGATTCTACATAGTTCTTTGCAACATTATTTTGTTCAATGTTAAACGGTTTAAGCAGCGTATTGCATAATAGTGCGCCGATGGTAAATTTTGTCCGACATAATTTACTATATATATATTAAGGATGGACCTAATTGAGCCATTTAAAAGGGTGAAAAACATACTTAAAATTTAATTGTATATAACAAATTAATTCACGTTACCTTGGAAACAAATGTAACTTAATTCAAATTTTCAGATTCTTACTGTAGATACCTATATTTTTGTTTTATGTTATTAAAGATATTACAGAACCAATATTAAAAATATTTTAAATATAAGAAAAATATTTGAATATTAAATGAAAATTGAATTATCTCAATATTTTTACGTATTTATTGCTAAATATTTTATTCAAAAATACTGGGTGTTACCAAAGAAAAATTTAATAGGTCTGGAGAAAAACAGAAGCCATTTCGAACAGTTATATAAGAAGTAATTAAAAATATGTTTTTTAATTTAGTTACTAGATAATTCAAAAAAGCATATAGGAAAGTATATTTGAAAATTCGAATATAATGAAAACACAGGATATTTTTCCTTTTTTAGACGCAATTACATCAATCAACGCAATTTTTCTTTGTAAAAAATATATATTTTATATACATGTATAACCTACTTAAAAAAGACCCGGCTTCAAAACCTAATAGAACCCTGTGAGCTGCGCTTTAAAAAAACGGGTTTTTGCCAACCCTGATACATAGTTTGGTGTTATAATAATTGTGGATTGTATTTTTGTTTGATATATCAATGGAAATAATAATTTTAATAACGATTCTGAAATTGATACATTTCATTCATATTCTAAATATGTTCAAGAACTCAGGAGAAATTTATTTGTACGACTTTGAAAATAAAGTAATACTTCCATATTTCAAATATTAAAAAGCCAATTGTTCAAATTATTTCAAAGCAAAATAACAAAATTTCGACTTACCATGTTGAAAAAGTAGTACTTTTCTCAGCAAACTGTAAAAAATCCATTACAGTTTTAATTTATTGGTATTATCATTTGTTATAAACCAAATGTAGAAGTTTATCTACGGTACATAGGGATTACAATGTTATTCTAAATACAACTACTTATAAATTTAATACTTGTTACAAAACTATCAGATCAAAATTTTACCCTCGGGTTAGAATTTGGATTGTTTTACTAGTACAATTTTATTAAGTTTTTTCGCTATAATTTATATAAATATTTGTATGTATCTGAAATAACGATGAAATCCTTATGTACTGTAGTGAAATTCTACACTTGGTACGTATAGGTAAACATATATTTATATTGAAGTATTACTCGAAATATATATTATTTAGAATAAATTTAGTTTTTAAGTATATATACGAACTAACAGTAAGTAAGAAATAACTTTTGTATATAGTTTATGTAATCATATAAATAATTAAGAAAACATTTTAACTAAAATTAGATTTATACAGATTTAATGTATTTCGATATCAGACATAATTTATTTTCAACTCAAAATTGAATTGAATTATTATTATAATAAAATAAATGGTACTAAAGTAAAATACGTCTATTATAATAAATTTGTATAAATCTAAGATATTAGTAAATCGAATGGAATAAAACAATTCACAAAAATGATATTTTATCATTATCATATCTATTGGGAAACTGTTACCTATTTAAATTTGTACTGTTATTGTTTAAATAAATAAACATAGAACTGTGTTTAATATAAACATTGTGTATTATTTAAAAAAAAACAACCCAGGATTTTATATGTAAAAAAATCTATCTCCAAGTTAGTTAATTTCTTCATGATGAGGGTACAATGACCCCTTAACCCCCCTTGTATCAACAACTGTTTATAACAAAAAGGGGATAAAAACACGTTGCAAAGACATAATGATGGTGGCAAGAATATATTTATACCATTTTTAATGAGTAATTAGAAATTTAAGAGACTGGTGAATAAATAATAATATTTTTAATTTATTATGTTAACATAAAGTATCATAACGAACCTACCCATAAAAATAAACAACTACTGAGAATAACACGTGTCTAGCACCATCCACCGCTATATTATTTAAAAAATAAAACCTGTTGGATATAGGGTTGTTGTCAGAAAGATTGAGCCCTTAATTTAAACTATAAATGAACTAAAAAAAAATCAGGGAAATAGGATTGGAATTTTGGGTATATTTTTTTATTAACTGATTAAAAAAAAATTTTTTTTGATATATATTTGAAAATATAATACTGTACAATTCCATAAACCTTATGCAAAACGTAAAAATAATATTATATCTATATTTTTTTCATACATAAACAACAATCTTCTAAAAATACATATTTTTTTTAAATCTGTTATTTAAGTATAGATCTTTATTTATTAATTAGTACATTAGAACGTTGTCTATATTTGAAAAATTCAAAACACTACATAAAAACCCCCAATTAGAGGACTTATTTTTGAATCGACATCAAAAATATATCCTAAAATAACCACAAACCATCAAAATCTTAAAAAAGTATAAATGTATTTAATTATATTATATTTTTTAAATAATAATTATATTGCACATGAAAAAATTAAGGAAAACATTTCGACCTTCGGAAAAGGTACTATAAATTATTATTTTTTAATTAAAAAGGGTAAATAGGAACCGTCTAAAAGAAATAGAATAACTCGTAATAATCAAAATATTTCTAAAAAAATGAGTAATATTGAAAAATATATAATTAATATAAAAATAGCCTTTACATATTGAAATTTGATTTACATTTCATAGAGATATAAATTACCTATAAAACACGCAAAAATGTAACAATTTTTGTAAACTTTTCACAATCTCTAATTTTTGGAAAATAAATTAAAGTTGAATTAGCAAACATTAATTAAAAATAAAATAGATTAAAATTTATTAATATTCGACCATTTTAATTATAATTCTAGAACTGAATTGCCTATTTTTCTCTAGAAATATTTTGATCAGTATTAAAAATGTTTACTTCTTTCTACACAAAATGATATTATACCTGCCACATAACATAGAGAAAGACAAAACACAAAAACAGATACATATTAATATAACCCTGAAGCTAAGTCAGTGAGCTTACCAATAGACATTTGGTTGTTCTTTGATCCCATCGGCGACATAGATCTGTAGTCGCTAGACGGAATACTCGATACCAATTTCCCTTGTTGAAATCCTGAATACATTCCGACATTTGTCCTTCCTCTATTCAAAGTAAACGAGTTACTTCCGTTACTGAATCCGTCGTTAATAACGCGATTCGGTAGGATCAATCTATGGGAGAAATCTGTATTCGATTCGTACTTATAACTTGGCAAGAACACTCGATGTTTATCGTTGTTTCTACTTATATTATTTCTTTCATCATATTTGACCGATGAAAACTGTGTTATTCTACACGAATTCTGCCGATTGATGCTGGTTCTGTCCGAATTGGTCAAAACAACGATAGAGTTTTCATTGCTTCCGCTTTCTTGAAAGCTTCTATTCAATTTAGATCCTGCAGTTTGGTAATCTGAAGTAACGACTATGTCTACCATCGAGTCTAAGCCTTCATCTATACGATCCAAACTCTTAGACTTGATTTTTCCAGATGATTCTTCAATTTGCGACCTCCACATATGTCGTTTTTTATCTTTACTATCGTCTTGCTTCACCCTGCCTTTCATCAATGGACTTTGTACTGGGGAATTGATGTCTACGATGAACAAGCCATCGACACTGCTGTGTTTTACAGATTTTATATTCGCATCTTTGATCTGTATTACTTCGTGTGCTAGGTGGTGAAACGATTCGCTTCTTCTGATCGATTTTCTGTTTACATTTTGACGCCTTCTTTCGTATTCTTCTGCCCTTTCTCTTGCATCCATGATCGTATTTAGAAGAGCCCTGTTATCATCTGCTTTTATAGCAACTTGTTGTTCAGTCTGTTCACATTTCGATATGCTTAATAAAGAATCTGAATCATCGTCACTTGTGTATACTAAATCGTCATCGAAAAAGATTTCTTGTTGGCCAGATTCATAATGTGGTTCCTCACTTTTCGGGAAGAATATATGAACTAGGCTTCGTGTTCTTTTGGGAGGTTGTGGATGTAAATTTGTAGGAATTATTTCATCTTCTACATTCATATCGTCGATTGTCGCCTGTCAAAAAAATATATCGTTAAGAATACTATAGTAAAACATAATAGCGAGATCCCTAAAATTAAATATGGAGAGCAAATTTTCTTACATCGTGATTAAAATCTTCAAAAGCAACGTTTGATTCGACTCTCATTTGTATGACTGGTTTCTGCCGTTCGTCTTTCTTATTTGGTTCAGACTCCAGTCGTTCTTTTTCGTAAGCTTCTGTTTCGGCATCGTTTATTATATTTCTCAATTCTTCTATCACTTCTTCAATGGTTGTTTCTTCCTCATCTGTTAGTTTTTTAGTCATTGTTTCATCTTCATCTATACTAATTTTACTTCTATTAATAATTGTGTCGTTTTTGATATTGAATACTTCGTACACGCTTGTTTCTCTTTGGATATCATCGTCAGGTGATAAAGATCTTTCTGATGAAGAAATTCCTTCATCTTCATGAGGACTAGAATCATCTAAGAAAAGAATTTTAAATTACAAACTGTACATTTCTTATTTATCTATATCTTTCTTACCAGCTTTATTGCACATTCTTTTAGATCCGGTATGCTTCTTAGACATTTTTCCAGTTTTAAGAAAATTCACTTCGTTCTGAAGTTCGGAACAATGTTCTTTGAGGCACTTTTCTAATGACATTAAAACTCCTTTTTCTTCTTGAAGAATCTATATATTTACATATTTATTTATGTTACTATTCTTTTCCTTCTGACATATAAATTAAATATAATACTTACTTGTACTCTTCTCTCTAAAATAGTGACTCTTTCTCTAAGAGCTGCCTCTTGGCGTTTACTGTCCTGCAGACGAATATCTAGTCGGTCTACATCAATTCTTTTCTTCTCCCATTTTTCTAGTTCGATACAAATACATTCAGACCAAGATGAATGCATCGGTACAATCTGAAATAATTGAAATTATGTTGCAGTCAACTTGCAAAACAAATCTGTTTCTCTTTTGCCTACCTTTCTAAATGTATCAACATCAAATCCTGCTTGGTCTAATTCAGCTTGAATATAAAGTCTTTGAGTTGCCGATGGTGCGCTTGAAGCAAAGGCGTTAAGAAACCGAAGACCGGCAATAACTAATTGTGGTTGGTGCGCAGAGCTGAGTACACCAACAAGGAAACGGAAACGGACTGGTTCTCCGAAACGAAGTCTCAAAGTAGACAGAGCTTCTGATACTGGGGCATGTCCTTCCCCAGGGGGATCGCAAACCAAAGTCAATAACTAAATGGGGGAAGAAAATTAAATTATTTTACTATAAAGTATATATTACCTATAATTAAATTATTTTAGTAATTATTTTCTAGCAAATTACCTGCAAAGCAACAACTCTGGACTTATTAACATTACTCATAATGCAGACAGCAAGAGTGTAGAGTCCGGCCGGAGACCTGGCCAATTTTCGTACAGCATCGGAGTGTCTCGCGCAACACGCGGCTAGACACCTGAGACACGCGAGCTCGTCTAGCAGGGCCCTCCTTTGTACGGCGGCCCCGCCTCTCTGTGCAGTTCCCACACCTGTGGTGCAGGGGGAATTGCCACCGCTGCCGACACCGCCTGTTTGGCTCAACTGAACGCCTCGGAGTAGTTCAAGAAGTAACGTCACGCCGTCAAGCGGTTCGCCCACGAATTCTTGTACGAAACTGCCGGATCAAAACAATTCAATTACATTAAATTCATATCTCTAAGTCTGTGGGAAGAAACATTCAATAATTATGTAAGGGAAAGAGGACTAAAACCCTGTAACATTTTTCAGCAATTGAAGTATTTCAATTTGTTTTATACCATTTTTTAACTCATGCTTTTGTTTATTATTCTGTGCGTTTTGTTCTTACAACTAGACAAGGAAATTTTAAAGGTTATTTTATATAACTTTTTTGCTGATTGTCAAAAAAAATTTACAAATATACCAAAGCATTTCAAATATTGTTTATAAATTGATCTATTTTAAGTATTTCAAAATTGACAACAAATATAATAACCTTATATTAATCCTCCCTAATAATTGATAAATTATAAATAAACATATTTTCATTAAAATAGAATAGTGGCGTAATCAGAAGGAGGGGGGGGGGGGATTGGCTACACCATATTATAAATATAATATGTAATGCTACCTATAAAAAATTGGTTACGCCATTGGTTCAGTGCGGAGAATCGCTGGTAATTGTGTTTTTTAAATTTCACTTTTTTTTAATTTGTATTTTCGATAAATTTGTAGAATAAAACGAATAAAACTGGTAGTTTACGAAATACTTGAAGCAAAATTTACTTCTGCTTTGTAGTGCCATTGTTAAACGCTGGAATAACTACATACATATATAGTAAGTGTTGTTAATGAGTTCAATGTAGAATAAATATTAATAGGGTAAATTATTGAATATTAGCATTTTGCATGTTGGGTTTGAATCAGGTCATTAAACTCAAAATAGACATTAGAAATAATTTCTACATATACTTACATATATAAATCTGTAGGGCCTTTTAATATGATGTAAATAATATGGGATTTTTAAGCCTATGGTTTTGTAGTTTTTAATTTTTTTTTTGCTCAAAGTAAAATCTAAAACTTCTGAACCGATTTTGATTAAATTATACAAACAATGTAAAATATACAAACAAAAAATATTTTTATATAAATAGAGTGGGAAATATAATAAAAACTTTTTAGTTTATAGAGTACTATATACAAAAAAAAAAACAATCGAGTATAAAATTAGATTACGTTTTAAAAAAATCTCATTTTTAAATTAAATTAACGGGATACTGGTTATTAAAAGAGGTAGTCACTGTAAACAAAATAACAAGTAAGAGTAATTCTAGGCAGCATGAGAAAATTCAACATTAAATATATAATGTAACATACTCATTACTACGAATATTATCATATATGTACATAGTACATACACATAGGTAGAGGTAAGTGTGGTAAATATTGGCCCTTCAAACTTTAAAGGATGGATTTTTGAAATATTACCCTGTTAAGACTATATTTACTATTATTTTTGCTACATGTGAAGCCTCTCCCCTTCTATATTAATAAAACAAGTTGAATTAACTGACAAGTGACATATTCGTGTCAAGTTTAAATTTTATACATAGTTAGAAGGGATCAGAGTTAGTAAGAAAAAAATTATCTTAGTTTAACTCTGAAACTAATTAGGATTTAAAAAAAATTATAATACAAAATTTACATGTTTTTTATAGTCTTTCGAATGGCAACAGTCGAATTTCGAAAAAGTGAAACTGTAATTATCTTTCTAAATTAGTCACTTTTCTAAGTCAATACAAACTTTTCTTATCAATAACGTAATAAAAAAATTAAATATACATTTTTCGAAATATGATAATGTAGCGATGAAAGTGTTAAATATTTTTTGTGAAATATACCTTATATATTTCAATTACTGTTGATTATTGTAATTAAATTTAGTTAATAGAAAAAAATCTTAAATAAATAATAGGGGTTAACGATTTCACTTTTTCGAATATCGACTGTAATTCGAAAGTATATATTGTATTATAGATTTTTAAAAATCTTCATTCGTTTCAGAGCTATTTGAAATATGTATATGATTATTTGGCACATTTCAATAGAGGTATTTTACCCCCTTAGACCGTTTTACTGCAGTTAAGATAATTTTTTTCTTACTTTATGTCACTTGAAAAGGTTCCCTTGTGAGAAACATTGCATGATCAGTTCAAAAGTAGGTTGATTTAATTAAATCAAATTTTAGTTATTTTATTTCTGAAAGTTAAGTCTGGTGATTTCTTCCATTAAACAGATGACTATCACTTATTGTTAGAATTAGATAAACGTACATACATATGTACTTACTATTTTCTCTAATGTACCTTGACCAGCTTTCCTTTAAATAATATGGTATTGAAATTTGCTATATTATACATTAAAACAGGGCCGAATACGAGCTCCAAAACCAGCCCGAGAAAAAATAATGGACCGGTTCATATAAAGTTAAGTTTGAATAAATTGTAATACCCATAGGCGCCAACTTTTTGTTTTTTTTAGTATGTTATGATTTTCCTTCTTATTTTATTATCTGTAAGTTGATATTTCTATGACAAATTGAAGTTTGATACACATATTAAATATTAAACAAAAATTTTGATATGAAAATGACGTGAAAAGTTTAAATTTTCAAACCGTAACGTTCTTGAGATATAGCCTCTCGAAATAAGACACGTGCTGGCATATTATATCTACCAAAGCAGCGATTCTCAACCTGTGGGGCGCGCCTCACTAAGGGGCGTGATAAAACTAAATGGGGGGCGCCTGAACACATCGAGAAAAAATATTATTAAAAAATTTATTTAATTTACTGAAAGAAAAGCGATAAAATACATTCGTATTCTGACATAAAAAATAAAATACACGTTTACATTTACACTGATATAATAGACTTATAAATAGGATTGTATCAATGTATTTAATAATTAACTTATCAATATTGAATTAAAAACAAGATTAATAATTATTAGTGACTCCCTTGGACCTGTCTTGCAGAACAATATTTTTCGAAAGAAGTTTTAATAAAATTATTGTATGAGGAGGGGGGATGAGAATTGTGATTGAAAATTGGGTCGCAAATATTAAAAGGTTGAGAAATGCTGTACTAATGTGAAAATTCAAATAAAGTGGGTTGAACTGCAGTATACGGTAACTAATTCTAACGAATCTGAGAAAATAACAGTGTAGTCATAGATAACATAAATACATAAAGTGGGCGGAGCGAACTTCATTTGGAAAATGGCGCGATTTTTAAAATTCATATTATTAAACATTTCTTAATTTACGTGTTTTTTAAATTTTATTTCTGTTTTGTATCGACCTCTCCCAACAGCTGGCAATTAATATAAATTGGCGGGATTTTAAACTTTTATATTATTACAATAAATTATAAACTTATAATAATTACTATATATTACTATATATATATATTAATTATTATTATAATAATATTTCACCTCCCACTACAACTATAGTTTAAAATTTTAGTGCTGTAGTATTTTGATGTATTAACAGAAATTCATAACCTAACCTAACCTAACCTATGGAAACTAACCAGCCTTACCTGGACTACTCTAACTTAAACTAAATTTAAATAGGAAAATAATTAACAAGTACCTTCATAATTCACCCAGTACAAGTCTATATGCATCAAATAATAAAAATGTTATCTATGATTACACTGTTATTTTCTCAGATTCGTTAGAAATAGTTACCGTAAACTGCAGTTCAACCGCTTATGAGTTTTAATTTGTTTTTAAAGGAGAAGGAGTACGCGAAGGTCTTTAAGTGCGTGATCCTCTTAAAGATAAGAGTGTAAGCTACACTTTAAAAAAAAATTTGAGTCTCCTCGATCGCTCCAAGCTGAGATATTAACTATTCAATTTACTTCTTTGTTAGCTTATGAGTTTATTTGTTAGCTTATGAGTTTTAATTTGTTTTTAAAGGAGAAGGAGTACGCGAAGGTCTTTAAGTGCGTGATCCTCTTAAAGATAAGAGTGTAAGCTACATTTTAAAAAAAAAGTTGAGTCTCCTCGATCGCTCCAAGCTGAGATATTAACTATTCAATTTACTTCTTTGTTAGCTTATGAGTTTATTTGTTAGCTTATGAGTTTTAATTTGTTTTTAAAGGAGAAGGAGTACGCGAAGGTCTTTAAGTGCGTGATCCTCTTAAAGATAAGAGTGTAAGCTACATTTTAAAAAAAAAGTTGAGTCTCCTCGATCGCTCCAAGCTGAGATATTAACTATTCAATTTACTTCTTTGTTAGCTTATGAGTTTATTTGTTAGCTTATGAGTTTTAATTTGTTTTTAAAGGAGAAGGAGTACGCGAAGGTCTTTAAGTGCGTGATCCTGTTAAAGATAAGAGTGTAAGCTACATTTTAAAAAAAAATTTGAGTCTCCTCGATCGCGCCAAACTGAAATATTAATTATTCAATTTACTTATTTGTTAGCTTATGAGTTTTAATTTGTTTTTAAAGGAGAAGGAGTACGCGAAGGTCTTTAAGTGCGTGATCCTCTTAAAGATAAGAGTGTAAGCTACATTTTAAAAAAAAATTTGAGTCTCCTCGATCGCGCCAAGCTGAAATATTAACTATTCAATTTACTTCTTTGTTAGCGAATGAGTTTATTTGTTAGCTTATGAGTTTTAATTTGTTTTTAAAGGAGAAGGAGTACGCGAAGGTCTTTAAGTGCGTGATCGTCTTAAAGATAAGAGTGTAAGCTACATTTTAAAAAAAAATTTGAGTCTCCTCGATCGCGCCAAGCTGAGATATTAACTATTCAATTTAAATTGGGAAATAATTAACAAGTACCTTCATAATTCACCCAGTACAAGTCTATATGCATCAAATAATAATAATACATTAATTTATTATAAATTCTCCAAATGAAATTCGCCCCGCCCACTTTATGTATTTATGTTATCTATGATTACACTGTTATTTTCTCAGATTCGTTAGAAATAGTTACCGTAAACTGCAGTTCAACCATAAAGTGAATTTGAATCAATTTAAAATATATATTTACTTTCATATTAATAATTTGAAAAATATGGAAATTTTTAAGTACTATTTCATCGATTTTTCAAATATTTTAGTTGAATATTAGTGACAGGTATTCGAACATATGCTACTATGCTTTCTATTATAATTTTTCGATAACAAATATATTAAATGTACGTTGAACTTGAAAAATATAAGCAAGGAAGTAGAAATACTGGTTTTAATTTTATATCTTATATTTCCATGTTTCCATAACATATCAAAAATAAATAAAATAAATTCAATTCAATACAGAAAACTTAATACTTTGAAATTAATTTATTGTTTCCGCGATATCTAATTAAGACATAAATTGCGCAATGGGGCGTTTTGACATGCGATACCAAAAACATCAGAATTAATTATGTGAAATTTCTGTTTGCGGAAGGTTCAACTAAATGCAATTTAATTAAATGTAACAGTGTTTTTCAAAGTCTGCTACGCGATAGAATGTTTTTATAATCCCCCCCCCCCCCACCTCGATGCAATTATACGCCTACTGTACTAGAATTTACTAATATTGTTTAATTTCAAATAAGTAAATAAATAAAAATACATATATGATTAAATTTAGCATGAAATGTATCATATGTTACAAAATATCACCCTTAATAATTTCGTATGCATAAAAAGTCAACGTCCGAACTTGGGTTATTGCATAACACGGTAAGTTAATACACTTATTGTATAAGGAATGTGACTGTACACTGTATACTGTTGCGGTTCATGTCACAGTCTAAGCACAATGTGATTCTCACACTCTGTGCAAGGACAGGGTCGGATTCATATAAATTTTATCAGAATCTGAGTATAGACTTCAAATTTTTAACAAGAAAATAAAACCGACTTAAAAAACACTTTTAAATTTAACAGTTTTTGAAATCGGGGCCAAGCCAATAGAAAAGTTTTCAATAAAGAAAAAAGAAAATTGACTGTTAAAAATGATTATATACTTTTCAGTATCTTTATGGTTTTTTTAAGTCGTTTTTTTTCCTAAAAATTTTTTTTTATCAAATGTCATGTTTTGTAAATGTTACCGTTTTGGCTGTAGTGCGTTTACAGACCGACAGACAGACATACAGCCATACGTCATTGAGATAATGATAGTTCGTGATTCAAGAAACCTCAAAACGTGTAATTAATAATAAAATGAAATGAAAAGTTATTTATTTTGAAGTAAAAAAATATACTGAATGCGGTCCTGTCCACATACCCGTTGCTTTTATATAATTGACACCTAATTTTAAATGTGTGGAGATCACTATTAGATACTAATACCCATTGAAAAATACCTGTTTCGTGAAGGAAATATAACTCACATTAAGTCACCTGCAAATTAGTGGTATACACGAAAACATCCGATGTTTTATTTTTATTTACTTTTTAAAGGCGCAATTTAAAATCCTCATTCATTAACGCCACATACATGTGTATGAATTTCCTTTCATTTATAAATTTTTTATACATTTTTTTTGGCTAAATATTTTTATTATGTTTCATTGACCTTACAGTTTTTTTTAATATCTGACATACTATATTTTTTTATACAATTAACTACGGTACATAGGGATATACATATGTCTGTTATTTCAGATTGTCAACGAAACAACAAAAAAGTAAGTAGAAGTTTAGTTTTTGTTTACTTGTTTGAAAGCTACTATCAGTTTGATAAAAAAATGTAGAAAACGTATTGGTTCACAAAATTTAACTATTTTGAATAAATTATTATTATTAAGTAGTTTTTAATTATGTTATAAAATAACTGCATCAATCTTGGATATGACCCCAGTAATGGCTATTCTTTAATTAAATGTACTGAATTAGAAATATTTGTTGATATTTGATTACTACCATTTCTGAATATTAATCTATATACATTTAACTGTCTTACAGCGTGATTTGATGAAAATCGACCAATAGGTGTCAAAATGGTGGACATTTAAACTAATTATTTTATTTCTATTGTATCTTTTGTGTCGTAGTACTAATCATTTTGTAATCATTAGCAAGTGTCCATCAATGCGTGCTCATTGCTGGTTTTACTGTATCCATTACTGGAGAAAAAACATAAATAAAATAAAAGGCTATAATTTAAAAAACAAATTATATTTTCGGACTATGATAATTAAATTTGTTAAATAAAGAGTTACTTGTTTTATTAGTAACATGAGTTCACGAGAATTACAAAAAATAAGCCCGTCAATCACAAAAACAGTATAGTATAGCGGCCATAACTGGTGCGAGTACCTTATTTTGAAATCAAAATTTATATCATTATAAAATACAACTGGACATTCTTGTACGAACAATTGCTACATATCTTGCTTATCGAGTTAAAAGTTGAATAATTAAATACCTACACAAATATATGTTTTTTTAAATACCGGACGTTAGAGACTAATTGATATGGAAGTGAAAATGAAAAACATTTTCCCAAGAGAAACAATAACATTGGAATAACCCTTCGGGTCTAATCCAAACGTATCTAATTATCATTTACATAACTTAAAGATTTTATCTTGACGGTAGGCTGCAAGAAATAGAGTTCAAAAACCTACTATTGAAATGTTCTTCAAGGTCTTGTGTGCACCCGCGGTCATGTAGCTGTTATGTCATATGTTATTTCAAGTTTAAGGTTCCTTGTTTGTACAAACTTGCACTGATTGACGCAATAGCAACATCTCGTAATTTTTTTTTAATAACAGGATATTTATTTAATTAATTAAATAACTCTCTCATTTATTTTTATTTGGAGAAATAAGGTAACATTGTGCAAAGGGTCTTTTAAAATGATTTTCTAAAATAAAAAATACAAACAGTCCAAAATTTATATCACTGTAGAAAGATGAAAATCCCATAACAATCAGTTCATTAATTTTTTGCACGTGTTTAATGTTACTGCTCAGCCCTGCGATGGAATAGCGCGATGATATATATCCTAAACTATTGTATACCTAGGGTATTTCTAACAGTGAAAGTCTCCTCAAAATCAGTCTATACAGAATTCTAAGAATTTTTAAAATTTTACAAATGCATTTATGATTTTTCTTTTAAGTTTGTTTTAATATTAAAAATAATTAATTATTAAAATCGACTGACGCATTTTTTTAACTAAAAGTTAATATTTATTCATAGAAATAAAGTTCTATTTAAAAATAAGTAATTATTTTTAGAAATTAACCTTCAATTTATTTTTATCTGAAATCGCTATAAAAGAAACTAAATAATTATATATTTCAGTCACATATAGACTACAAGTTAATTTTTATCTTAATTAATATTTAAAGTAACGTGTGAAAACAGCAATATTTAAATGTTGATAAATGACGATAACAATTTAAAAACCTTGCAAGACAAAATAATAAACAGTAAGTTTTTAGCACTTTCTTTTTATATTTAGACCCAGTAATGTTGGAGAAACATTTAACAAATATTTAAAAATATCTCAATTAACCAATATTTAAAAAAAAATTACATAAAGAATGCTAAAATTTGTATTTAGTTAAGTATGAGGACCAATAAAATATAAAGAAAGTAATTGACTCATCAACGCCCAGCCATACGCTAACCTAAACCTAGCAACATGTTTAGGTTATGACGTAAGGTGTTATATAAATATTTTTTAATTTTAATAAATTTATCTATATATCTGCGTATATTAAAAAGGCGAATTTTAACCCTAATATGGTTTTTTTTTAATTGTTACAGACTAACAGAACAAATGATATTAGATTTTATAAATTGAGTATGCAAATGTTCATAAAAAATAATGTAGCTAATGTAGGTATAAAAACTAACCTGGGAAATGCCAAACGTAGGTCTGACTTCAATTTCATCAATAATTCTGACACAGAACCGAACTGCCTCAAACTCATTTCCTCCCCTGATGTCAACATGGGATTTCTGTAGTCCTTAGCCAACGTGGAATCCTTGGCCCCCCCTGGGTCCAAGCCAGGGGATGGTTCTTTAGGCCCGTACATTCCGTTTGTACTTGGCGGGTTGGTTGATCCTGATTTCTTGCCCCATTTTCGTAAGGAAAGGGCATAGTCTTCGGGATTGTATATTGGTGGACGTTGTTTTTCCTGGAAAACCGGAAAATTATTAATATTAACTTGTTAGTTTTTAAATATAAGGATAAAAGTATTAATGAAATTTATATTTGAGCGCGTTTACCTCGAAAAAAATTAGGAATTGTTTTAGGAAATGGAAAAAATCAAAATTTAAACTATGCAATAGCATTTTTTGTATTAATTGTTGTACTGCCATAAAATATAAAAATCGTACAGTAAAAGTAAAAATTTATTTCAAAGAGGAAAGATAGTACTGTTTCTTACCGTGAACGAAAACTTTAGAAAAAATTTACCTATTTGGTAATCAATTTCAAACATTGCCAAAATCGTCATTTCATCTCAAAAACTTGACGTTATAGAGCAATTTGGGCAACGGATTCGATTTCAGAACAGCAACTCATTGTAATAGAGACAACAGAACAAAAGTTTTTTTTTGTCAGGCTGTATAATTACATTATAATATTTATAAATCTGTTAATTAAAATTTTATTTCGTCTTCAGAAATTTACAATATTTAATTAAAATTTCTCTATTTGATCTACTTAAACATTGTTATTATGATTATCAAAATATAGGTAAAAATATACTCGAAAGTGATTATTATACGCATACCGCATTCGAGCAATTACTAACGAATTATTTCCGGACCATAAAAAAATTGCAATACATACATAGTATAAATTTGTTTTAGAAAGTGTTTGAAATATCGAAATGAAAACCAAAAAAATTGGGGTTTCTGGTAACCACTTTCCTTATGGTTTAATAGCCGATTTGCATTAATTTTATTTGATTTAATTTCATTAATAATTAATTAAAACCCATAATACTTTATACTGCTGTTAATTATAAGTAAATAGGATTAAGGAAATATATTAAAAATAATTAAATATATGTAACATATTAAACCTAATTATATATATTCAGAAAATATCACATTTCAGTACCCTTTAACAAAAATTATATTTCCGTATACATTTTTTTTTTTATAAATAAATTTCTTGTCAGCTGAATTTCTTCCTCTTCTGACAATTCCTTCGTGATATTATCCAATTATATGTTTATATATCGTTTTATAGTCCATATGATCAATTTAACCTCTTGAACGCGAAAACTGACAAAAGTCGATTGTATTTTTTTTCCTCAACGTTTCTACCCGTGTACATTGCATTGCATTCGTCGATTTTGAAATACACGCGATCGAAGCCGCGGGGAAATTCTAGATACAAATAAAACATACCAAAAAAAACTTAACGAAAGAATATTTTATAACTTTCCCTGCAAAAAGCTTTTATATATAGGCATTATATGTTAAAATGAGGGATACATTAGTATGGGAACTAAATAATATTCATATATAACATAATTAGATAATTATGTGATTATTAAGATTGCTTTTAATATATCATCATTCAATGTAAAGTATAAATAAAATTATGCGGCCTATTATATACCAATAAAAATAAATTTGATTGTTATAAAAATAATATAGCTATTAATTATTTTTTATTATATCTACTTATCTAATATTTTTTTTATAAAAAAAATGCGCACGTAATTTTAATAATACTTTCAATAAATTATTTTTGACCACTCTAGGAGTCGTGCCAAAATTTGAAATACTGAAAATTTCATTCAAAATATGTACCTACATAAAAGCATATGTAATATTTGCTGTTTATTTTATTTACACGGAACTTTCTTATACGTATGTTGATACCACAAATCCAAGAAATTTGTATGATTTATGTCAAATAAAACTAAAAGTGATGTACTACTTATTAATTCTTTGTGCATAGACAAACAAAACATTTTTTCACGTTGTAGAAAAGAGACATGAAAATGGCTTACGATTATTACAATAGAAATATGATATTTCTCTTTAGTATTCGACCTGAAAACAGATACAAATGTTTATGCATTATTAACACGTGTACAGTACACTTGTCTTCGCTTATAGAATACATTAACCTTTTAACTGCCAAACATTAGAAAAGTATTATTATTCTATATGAATCACAATCGAAACTAAAAAAACATATGAAATAAAAATCAGATTTCTTTATTTCTTATTATCTACCTCATTCGACATATCTTAATACTTTTATTTTATTTTCATTAAATAAAATTACTTTCATATTCTTTAGTTCATAGAAATAAATATATACTTAGTAAAATACACTGAAAGTGACTTAAGTTACAATTAGGTGAATAATAATTACAAAATTGTTATCAAACCGAATATTAACAAGAAAAAATCGTAGGAAAAGAATAAGAAAGTTATAAAGCAATTTATTTAAATTAAAACCGGAAGATGGTGATTTGGATGATCGATCTAAAGTAAAATGTTACTATTATTATTTTAAATCTATTTAAAGGGAAATTAAATTTCTAAAACAGTACCGGATATGTGCAAAAGAAATTTCTACAGATGTCATAAAACAAAATTAGATTTATAGAAGGAAGCACAAGGTCATTAATAATAAACAATATAATATTCGTAAATATAAACAAGTAAAATTTATCAAAAATTCCCTAACAATAACCTTCATATTAATTACAAAAAAAATTGAAACAGAAAAAAAATACTTAATAATATAAAAATTTATAGGCTTAGTCAGTTCAATGTAAATATTTTTGATTTTTTTCAGTCTATGCATCGACACTATTTGAAACATCCTAAAATTTGCTAAGGGTATATTAGAATTAGGGTATGTCTAATTGATTGATATTAAAAAAATGTAGTTTATAATAATTAAATTTAACAGTTTTTGAAGTCGTGGAAAGCCAATAAAAAACTTTTTAAGAAAGAAAAAAATAAAACGGATTTCAAAAACTGTTAAATCTTATTATTACCTATATACAGTGTATTCCAAGTTGATTAAGACTTAGGAAATTTAACATGGGGGCAATTAGAAGTGTTGTATGTAGTAACCTTTGGTCAAATTTAACAATGTGTGATTGGTGCATTTTGAAATGCCGTCACAAAATTTAATAAAATTGTAATTTTAATTTCATTAATGTATTTTATTCTTTATTAAAGTTGAAAACAAAATACTGTTGATTAATTTAAAATTTATCAACTAGTTTTGAGGCGGCATTTCAAATTGCACCAATCACACATCATTAAATTTGACTACAACATTTCTAATTGTCCCCATGTTAAATTTCCTGTCTTACATTCAGTCAGTGTTTTTAGGGTTTTTTTAATTCGGTTTTATTTTTATTTTTTTAAGTGAAAAATCGATGAAAAACATACTTGTACAAAAATATATGACGTATATGATTATTGTCACCGTCCACGCCTAGTTATTAATAATCACTATATGTACTTTCACAGAAAACTAGAGGTGTGATAAAAAAACCATGTCGGCGCATTACTCTAGCAACAACAGATATTGGAACTAGTTGAAAACCACAATAACTAGTATCATAGTCCAATTATCTCGATCTAGAAACATTACCACGATCTGTGGTTAGTGGTCAATCCGCAGGTACCACAAGACAATAAATACGTTTAATATAACTACATACATCGTTATTGATATGTAGAGCATAAATGCAATATTGTCGAGCTAATCAACCCAATAATTGGATCATGAGAACAATCATTGTATTATTTTAGAATTAAACCTCCCTGACTAATATACAGGATTATTCAGCACTGGCGTGTTAAACAGTGCCGGATTAAGCAAGTGCGGGGCCCGTAGCAAATGTTATATAGAGGCCCTTGGCAGTGGCGTCGCTATGGGGGGGGGGGGGGTGAAACTCGGGGAGTAAATTGATAGTTTCACCTACTCACCTCGAAAAAGTAAAAAAATTGATCCGTTAATAAAAAATTAAGGGAGATCTTTTTGAACTCTTTTAACCCTTGTCAATGAACGGAAAGGGATGATAAAATTTGTTGAAATTTTTATTAAAAAATAAGAAAGTGCTGGCTTTTGAATGAGTTTTGGAACACGCAAATCAAATTAATTTTCGCGGAAATATAACTGTTTGAAAATTTGAATTTTTGTTTTGCTTTTTTTTAAATTATTATAAATAACAATTTTTAGTTTTTCATCTAATTTTTCTTTTAAATCACGGATATTTAGTTTAGGTTCACGTCGGATCACAATCGTGACCCGAAAAATTCAAGACCCGCACCCCCATATATCCAAATTCAACGCCAATGCACACAAAACATAATAAATTAAGAAAAATATGGCAATTACAACGAAAATTTGGCCTCATACATCCCTAGTCTAAATAATTATTGATTGAAACTAAAAATCGATAATACTTATTAATTAATACTAAATTTCATAACTGTATCGCAATGGGTTCTCGAAATATTAAATAAAAACTAATTTTGGGCCAAATCTTTAGAGGGCTGTAGCTCTCCCACGAAAAATTTCTCCATTATCAAATTTTGCTGTCCTGAATAAGCCTGTTTAGTAATATATTTTAAAGATTTAAAAAAATTTTAATTCACATTTCCTGAAAGTTTGTATCTCAAATATAATTGTAGCTAAATTGGTAGATATGTAATAATGCATTCAAGAGATAGTTATTTAAAACTATTGCATGCAGAAGTCAGTCACGATGTAAAGTTTAAAGGTTTATTTATTTTTAATTGTATTAATTTTTTCTGAACATCTGCACGTTACAGTAATAATAATATGAATAATTAAAATAATAATATAAATAATATGACTTACTATTTTTTTAATTATGTTGAATATTGTATATTGGAATTCGATATGTTATAAAAATAATAACATTTTGAATAACATGTTTATGATACATCATGTACATGTTATGCAATAATAATCATAATAATATAAAGGCCTCTATACACCACTCAATCTGCAGGGCCGATTTGTAAATCAGGTACTGTTATAGTAAGTAGTGTTTATTATACATATATAATCGTCCCGACTTGCCTATACACTCAAATTGGATGGTGTATAGAGGCCTTTAATGCAAACAGTTTGTAGAATGTTATTTTAAATATATACAAATATTTGTTCTCATGTTATCATATTGTTACTAATTTTTTCTTGTATATTTCAAGCTTGTTTTAAATTTAATCAACTATCAAAATAAAATTAATAAAGTTTTAAAAGAATCTAAAGCATTTTATTTTTTACAATTTATAAAAAAATATTTTAGCCTTTAGGACGAAAAACATAACATTTATTTATGTTTTCTAAACTGAATTCTAATCAAATATTAATTATTAACGTCCACGATTTAAAACTTATCATTGCAATCTACTTACAGAAGTGATATCATCGTCAGAAAGCCAGGATGCATCGTTAACATTATTTGTTGAATTTCTCCGTGGAGCTGGACTCCCATCGCCGGTGTTCGACGGCACCCTCCCCAGAGAGCTGGATATCCCACCAGAGGGTCGGACCCTCCTGGTGTGTACCAGGTCACTGCAACAAAAATACAATAATTAATATATGTATACACGAGGTGATAATATATTAGGGATAATAAAATATAGTAGAACCTCTATAAGTTGAAGTTCAAGGGAAACACATACAGAAAGAAGTTTTAACAAACAATATTTTATTCGAATTATAGAGTTATAGTAAAATAATTTTGACTTGCAGTAATTATTTCGAATTATAGAGGGTCCTGAAAATAAGAAAATGGACATTTTCTTGTCATATAGACACTTGCTAATGATTACAAAATGATAAGTACTTCGACACAAAATATATAAAAGAAAGAATCATCAAATTTGAAACAATGTAAAGCAGTTTCTATAATAATATAATAATTAATAATTAGTTTAAATGTCCACCATTTTGACACATATTGATTGTCATCAAATCACGCTGTAAGACAGTTAAATGTATATAGATTGATATTCAGAAATGGTAGTAATCAAATATTAACACATATTTCTATATCTGTACATTTAATTAAAAAATAGCCATTACTGGGGTCATATCCAAGACTGGTGCCAGTACCTTATGTAGTTATTAAATTTCACGTAATTTTTCGAGCAATACATCAAAGAAGAAAATCATTTCCCATATTGTAACTTTATAATTAATTCTCGCTACATTACAATTATATAAGATATATGTACATGGGTTCTTTTTTAAATTAGGTACAGACATTTCTTTTCGGTTCGGTCTGTCGACTCCAAATAAAACATACAATTTTATGTAAACAATTACTAATAGTAAATGAAAGTGAAGAATTATCGTGTATTAATTTCTAACTTTTCTACAGCTACAATTAACATTTTATGTTACGAATGCGTACACTCGTATTGTATATTGTCCAGTGGTATTATTCCGTATCTGTTACAAACTGCTTGTCGGCAAATTAACGCTCAAATAAATTTTAAGGTTTCGTTTTAATTTTTACTTAATTAATAAAATTCATAACTGAAATATAAATACGAGTACCAAATTCAATTTATTCAAAATCACGGCTTAATATGAATATTTCATCCATTTTATTATATAAACTGCACCAGTCTTGGATATGACCCCAGTAATGGCTATTCATTAATTAAATGTACTGAATTAGAAATATATGTCGATATTTGATTACTATCATTTCTGAATATTAATCTATATAATACATTTAACTGTCATACAGCGTGATTTGATGACAATCGACAAATAGGTGTCAAAATGGTGGACATTTAAACTAATTATTAGTATAATTTATTTATTAATTATTACATTATCATAGCAACTGCTTTACATTGTTTTAAATTTGAAGATTCTTTCTTTTATATATTTTGTGTCGTAGTACTTATCATTTTGTAATCATTCCATCACTGCGTGCTCATTACTGGAGAAAAAAACATGAAAAAAAAATTAAAAAAGAAACTATATTTGGTGACTTTGGTAGTTGAATTGATTAAATAAAGAGTTACTTGTTTTATTAGTAACACGAGTTCATGAGAATTACAAAAAACAAGTCCTTTAATCCAAAAAAACCCGAAAACTTGCTCTTATAGCGGCCATAACTGATGCTTTTACCTTATTTATAATATAGAAAAGAGGTCACGACACTCTTAGGTAATTAATGCACTTAAAGATAAAGGGGTAAGCTATATTTTAAAACAAAGTTATATTACGTTATCAATTTATCTATTTTAATTTATTTATAATATGTTAGTATTTAGTAGAAAAAATATAATTTATAGAGGGGCTGACAGTGCTTTAGCCTAGAAGCCTGGTGAGGTGAGTTAGATGTTTAAATTTTTTTTATTATATTTGTAAATGGGTTTAAATTTAACCACATATGTGTCTTAAGTTTCAGACTGAAGGCTATTGTTAGTTGAACAGTTTGGAACAAAAAGCTAGATAACTGTTGTAAATTGTAAACAATCTATTGTCCACTTTAATTATGGACCAAACAACACAATCTTTTGTTCTTCAGAAAACGGTACTATCATAGTGTTGTTATGCAATTAGTAAAGACAGAAAATCTAATGTTTCTCTGTTATTTAGTTATCCATTAGTACTCTAATTACTTAATTACCTTGTAAATTAATTTTCTTCTGTTGTTACTTTAAAACGGTACTGTTTTTTTACAATCTCAAAAAACTATTGTTTTAGATAAACTAAATTGATAATAGTTTGATAGCTTCCTTAGTTAAAAGGTTAATAGTATATATGTATGTTTTCTCATAGTAAAAAGGAATATTTTTTTGTAGGTAAGTATAACATTTATATAAAAAAGAACATAAAATATTTTCTTTGTATGTTAGTGTCTCTATTTATATTTTGTACCTATAAAAAATCTTTCAATCTTAAAAAATTCACAAAATTCAACACATTTTTTTCATTTTCTTATAGAATTCAAGAAAAATAACAATAACAAAGTGAGGGTCCTAACCTGGAAGCCTGGGGTTAATTTTTTGTGTCGTTTTGGCGTGAAGAGGCGATAGAATGTGGGTGCCATGATAACAATTACAATTATTTTATATTAAAAAATACTATATTAATTTTATAAATAAACGAACGGATACATTATTTTGAAAATTGAATTTCTTTAAATAATAGAAATCCTAGAACGCCTGGTAGATAATCTTGTATCATGTAGGTACATATGTAGATACATATATATTTAATATAATTCTAAATAATGTATATTACTCAAGAGCAATTGTATTGACTTTTCTATAAAATTAATAATTACATGTACACACTTTTATAGATGCGTAAAGTCAATTTGAATAATTGCACTTAGCTTTCTCTGTACAATTTTGCATTTTAAAATTCATAAAGTAATGTAATCGTAAAAGTGTATGCTTTTTCACTCTATTGCAACCATTAATTACTATTGTTTAATTGAAACCTAACGACAAGTAATGAATAAAAATAGAAAGTTTATAGGTTCTCTTCAGAAATAATCAAATAAGGAAAAATTGTTATATGTACCTACATAAATTCCAAATTTCAGCTCAAATAGTTTTTGAGTTATGCTGTAGACAGACGGATGGACAGACATAAGAACTTCACTAATAGGGTTTCCGAAATATTGGTCACGTTCACGACTGACCAAAAACAGTGAACAACGAGCTTTGATTGGTTGATTCATGGAATTTCTGGTGGAATGTACTAGAAATTAAAAGAATGTCATTTTTTAAGCGTGTAAGGAAGTGAGAAAGAAGTAACCAGAAAGAGATAGAAACTAGTGTTTTGGCAGAAACGCTCAACATGAAGTGAACATAAAGTCTTTTTCTAGTTACTTCTTTCTCACTTCCTTACACGTTTAAAAAATGACATTCTTTTAATTTCTGGTACATTCCACCAGAAATTCCATGAATCAACCAATCAAAGCTCGTTGTTCTGCTTTTTTGGTCAGACGTGTTTCGGTTTGCATTATAAAATAATTTAGACAGCATGTTTCTAGAACGCATCTCCGACACAAAGTGAATTTTTCTTAAATATTTTTAGATGCTGGTTACAAAAAATATAAAATTACTACATATGAAGTAAAATGGAAATAACCAAATTCTAATATATTAGGGCTTAGGCTTTCCTAAAGAAAATAATTTCCATTTTGGTTGTTTTACAATATTTAATAACGATATGGGAGGTACACTGCATGTATAATTAATTAATACCCTGAGAAATACAGATTATTTGCTACTAAATGACTTATTATGATTTAGAAAATACTCTCAAATGACCCTTTTAAAGATATTAAATATTTCTTATAAACAACAGGAATAATTAAACATTTTTTATCACCACATAAAAGTTGAGGTATCATTAGAACAATAGATAATATGATAGGTACTAAATCATAAATAATATTACAGTTTTAGATCTTTAAGAATATGGGAACTGATTTTTCAGATAGTGAAGTTATATCACAAAAGATATATGCTAGAGTTCTCAGATAAAAAGGTGAACACATTTTGTATACGCTTACATATGTAAGTACCTACTTTTGTTTTAATTAAGAAAAACTATATATATATACATTATATCGTTAACATTTGTATTATTGTTTTGCTTTTATATGAGTGATATTTTTAAATTAATTTTAAAGAAGTTTATGTATATATAATGTAATGTAGTAAAGAATTATAAATAAACTCCGCGATACCATATATCTAACTTTTATATTTAAGCGAGCGAAATCGTGGGCACAGTTATTAATATATAATATAAGAAAATCATAAATAGATGTTATGTAACAGTTAATTCACCCAAGAAAAATGCAATCACAAGAACTTGAAGAATGATAAACATCCTTTGTACTTTGTATATCCATGCCCATGCGAAAAATTCCATTTATTCATACAAAATAACTAAGGTTCCAGTTGAGAGAACATGTTACATTTATATTAGCTCTTAACTCATGCATAAGTAATCGATCTGGCATACAGTTTCCGTTCCAAGCAGTTTTGTGAGAACTGTCTTTCGTATACCGGGTGGACAGAATAAATCTCTTGTTTTTGGTAACACAACTATAAAATAATAAATGTATAATAATTCGAAAAAAAAATACATCAGTAAACATCCGTTTCCGGTTAAAACATCGTTTTAAAAAATATGAAGTTTTCATTATATAAACGAAAATTTATCTTAAATATAAAATTTCACCCTTCTACAATTTGTCGTATTTGAGTTACAGTACATCGTCTACAGACAGACCGACAGACACACAGAATCATTAGAATAGTTTCAGGGAAGGTCAAAATGGATAATTCCACCAATATATAATAAATACATAAATACAAAATCAATCAATAATTTTATTTTAGTAGGAAAAACAATTTAAACTTCTATTATTTACATTTTTAACATTCTTTAGCAAACCCAGAATCATTTCGAAATATTCATCGTCTAAAACTTACATATTTTCCATAATTACAAGTAAAATAATGAATTTAAAATTTATATCATAAATTAATATAAAAGTTTGGTTAATATTACAATAAAAATTAATTAACTGAAATTATAACGGTGTTTTTCTTAAAGATATTTATTTTATTAAATAGTTTGACAGCAATACGGTTTTTATATCCATCCTGTATATATATACGGACATAGCAAGCCCTGGGGGGATCACATAGTTATAAATCAACAAGCGTTGATATCTTGTCAAAAACTGTATCCCAAAAATGATCGAATGGGTTCTACAATATCAGATAAATATCTACATATGTTAAAATCGGTTTATTAACCTTTAAATTTCCATGGGCATATAGAAACAACCATAGTGCCAACGTAGTAATAAATTAAATAAATAAAAATAGCGTTGATAATTATAGGGTACAATGTTGATATTATAGATGTATGTATTTTGATTTCAAAATACATTGTAAAATCTGGTCCATACAGAGGGAATAGAATAAGTGTCAACATCACTTCTTGCAATAAATATCAAATAATTATCTACTACAGCGAATAAGAATTAATAATATATCTCAACTTGTAAGCTATAAGATCAGTATAGGTCAGAGTTCACCAACCTTTGAAGAAGAAAAAAATATATTAACGCCATTTTTATCGAAAAAGAAAACATCTGCAAGCAACGGTTCAATTCGTAAAACCAGAATCTTTTAATTATTTTTTAAATCAATAAATAGGTCTACAAAAATGCAATATTTTGAAAAGGCATAAATAAAGACGTAAATCGAGTTAGTATAGAAGAGATAAAAAAAAGTAATGTACACCTACATTTTATAAATAACATGATCTAGAAAAGTTAAAAATACACTTAATCGCAATTTTCAATGGCAATACGTGATATCGGTACATTTATACAACTTTTGTTCATTTTCAATCGTGCAATGAGGTCAAAAGAAGAATTAAAAACAGCTGAACTAATCTTTACAACATCTGTTAAATCAATTCTGTATTTGTCATGAATCTATTAGAGCAAGACAAATAGATAGGATTGTTTTTTTCTAAAATTTTGTTTAGCTTTCTTCATATTTTTCAAAACATTTTCTATTTTTATTTTTTCAGTTTTAAATAAATAACAGACTTTCTTTATAAGTTAAATTCAAACTTCAATTCATATTTTCAAAATTAATCTAAAAAAGACAAAACTAACTTAACCATAACTAATGTCATTTTTTTTCTTTGTTAACAACACACAAAATGCTAACTGCCTTTTAATAAGCATCTTCATTTATTAAATATTTTTTTTAAATTCCACCCATTTCCCATTTCATAGCAATCTTGATCTTAAATATCTAAAACATTAAAACATTTTGTAAGTAAATATTCATGTTTTATGCAATATTTGTAAACAAAATGATTTCAAAATAAAAATACGCATGAAGGTTAAACTATATATCATATTTCCCGGTTTTCTGCACTAATTACTTTATTAATTTACAAATTAATGATTAATTCAACGATTTAATTTTTTTTAATCATGCAGGTTAGATCATTTCCATTTTATTTTAATATTTCTTCCTATTGCTACCCTTCAACTATATACATATATTCAAACAAAAATATGCATTATTTTACATTAAGCCCTCGATATACGCGGATAATTCGTTCTAAATCATTGGCCTTAAATATCATAAAACAGATGTTACATTAACTTTTCTATGTACTATAATTTCGTAAATACTTTGAATTTCGGTCTACAATTTTCACAGTATATTCTCAATATATTTTACTTTCAAAATATGTATAAAAAGGTCACAAATTTTAAATCGTCACGCTACAATACTACCTTAAAAGATATAAGGTACTGGCACCAGTTATGGCCGCTATAAGAGCAAGGTTTACTTATTTTGTGATTGACGAGCTTCTTTTTTGTAATTCTCATGAACTCATGTTACTAATAAAACAAGTAACTCTTTATTTAATCAATTTAATTACCAAAGTCGGCAAATATAGTTTATTTTTTAAATTATAGCCTTTTTTCTCCAGTAATGGATAAAGTAAAACCAGTACTGGGCACGCAGTGCTAATGATAAGTACTACGACACAAAAGATATAAAAGAAAGAATCGTCAAATTTGAAATAATGTAAAACAGTTGCTCTGATAATATAATAATTAATAAATAAATTATACTAATAATTAGTTTAAATGTCCACCATTTTGACACCTATTGGCCGATTGTCATCAAATCACGCTGTAAGACAGTTAAATGTATATAGATTAATATTCAGAAATGGTAGTAATCAAATATCAACAAATATTTCTAATTCAGTACATTTAATTTAAAAATAGCCATTACTGGGGTCATATCCAAGACTGGTGCCAGTACATTATTTTTTTTTTAATTGAAAATTTTCCTAAGGGTACTTTAAAACGAGACCGAAATTTTTCTCAATCTCGAGACGAGAGGCAGAAAACTATTTCGCGATTTTTTAAACATTTATATGTACTTTAATAATTGCGGATATTTCATAATTGACTTTAATTCTACACTAGTTCTTTTGTTTGTTGTATGTTTACATCATATATTATAGATATTAATTTCGGTTAAGGTCAAGATTTTAATGTTATATTTTAACATATTTTTACGCAAACAAAGGAAATGTGGAAAAAATCAAAATATTATAAAAACCTTGACTTAAAATAAATTTTAATAACGAACAGCCCATTTAATTTATTTTATAATTGCAATTAAAAGCATCCGTTTTAAATATAATTAAAATTATAATAAACGCGTGTGCACCTTTTTAAGATTCTATAAATTGAGAGAAAATATACCTATATAACTGTAATAAAATGTACATAAATAAAAAATAATCATTAGGTACCTCAAACAAAACGTAATTACATAGAAATTTTTTCTTGTTATAATAATGTGTAGTGACATTTAGAACAAAAACCATAACGCAATAAAAATAAAATTACTGCGGTGTCAACATAATAACAAAATAATTTATATGTCATACTTTCTTTAAAATGTCATTCTTGTTCTCATTTAATTAAATACGCCTTTGTCAAATGTATATATTAAAAAACAAACAGATATTTTATTAAGAGGGCAGACCCAGTTAGAATTTTGAAAATATCAATTTTTTGTATTCTCTAAAAATTTCAGACAAACGTCCTGTCCATAGACGATTCAGTGTAAGTTCCAAAATAAATTTTTTATCTGCATGCAATTCGTACTCAAAACTTTAAACGCGTTTTTCTCGAAACCATTTTTCAAAGTCGGTGATCACTGTAACTTGAGAACGGCTTTGCCGATCGGTTAGAAATTTTTCTCACTTATTCTATACATAATTGTCCTCAGGATGAACTAAGGATTTTTTTTTGGACGATTATTATTTTTATTATAGCCGAAAATGCGAGTGAAATTTTAGTCGAATAAAGAATATTGACTTTCAATATCCGCCATTTTGTGAAAATTCAAAATTTTTTAAATCCTTTCGATCATCCGGAGCATTATGTCATTAGCTAAATTCTTATATAAATATTTATATAGTTACTAAATGATTCTACGTCTTATTTTCTTGTACTTTAGTCGATATTTGTATGACGAGTTGAAGTTCACTGCAAGAAATTTCACTAAAAAATTTTGAATTTTTGATTACGTTAAAAGTATTTTATTTATTGTATAGAAAATGACGTGAAAAGTTGTTTGTTTCAAACCGCAGGTCTGTATCTCAAACCGTTCTCGAGATATAGCCTCTCAAAATTTTAGTTTTTTCAAATTTTTGGAGAAAAAAGGCCATAACTTTTGAACGTGTGGTCGGAATTGATTTTAGTTGACGGATTTGGAATCAGCGTGTCAAAATCTATATAATGACATGTATAATACCTTTAAACTCGAAAAAAAAAAATTTCACGAAAAATCGAAAAAATTCAAAGGGGTATACCTTAAAAAAATGTCGATTTTTGGCCAAAAATTTTTTTCTCGGATTTTAATGTAATATACATGTCATTATATAGATTTTGACACGCTGATTCCAAATCCGTCAACTAAAATCAATTCCGACCACACGTTCAAAAGTTATGGCCTTTTTTCTCCAAAAATTTCAAAAAACTAAAATTTTGAGAGGCTATATCTCGAGAACGGTTTGAGATACAGACCTGCGGTTTGAAACATTCAACTTTTCACGTCATTTTCTATACAATAAACACACTTTTAACGTAATCAAAAATTCAAAAAATTTTAGTGAAATTTCCTGCAGTGAACTTCAACTCGTCATACAAACATTGACTAAAATACAAGAAAATAAGACGACCAGTTAGTATGATATATTTTATGAAAAATAAAAACTATTGGTGTAATTTACTTACAATCACTTATTATATTTTTATCCCACTAGTGTAGACAATCAATTCGAATTTTCGCCAATTGAAATGTCCAATTTTTAGTACCTCCCTACCGCACACCTGAATAAACTATCAAAATTTTATTCGATAAAATCCCCTGGACCTACCCCAACATAAATGTAATACAAATTATTTTTAAAATTTATACTATTGCAAATATAATCAAGAAGACGTGACTTTGTCCAAAAATCTTAATTACAGTTATGTAAGTTTAACCCAAAGATATTATTTGTACCGATTCGATTAATTTTAATATATCCGTAATTTCAATTTTCGTTTTTTTATTGAACAGTGGCCAAATAACCTTAGGGTATTGAGTGCTTCAATGTGATGATGAAGAACTAATTCAAGTACATTTTAAGCCAAATGTAGCTTAATTGTTATAATAAAATATAACAACTGCCGTTTCTATTACATTAACAGCTATCGGATACAGTTTAAAATGTATTCAAAGTGTTACAACAAGGCAATAAATATAACATTGATGCAGTTTTTTTATGATAAATATATTTACCTTCAAAACGCAATAAAAAACTACTAATAAGTACATACATATACTTTAATATATTAATTAATTAAAATATTAATTTAATTTAATAATTGTGTCGACTACGCTACTGAACTAAACCTCCTTAAACAAGCTAATAACATTCAATGCATATTTATAATTAAATTTAAACAATAAATAAATATTTCAATTTTCAATAACACTGTATCCGTTGCCTAAATAATAAGGTATTTGACATAACTAAAATGACGATTTTGGCAATGTTTCAGAATTTATTACCAAGTAGGTAACTTTTTTTTAAAGTTTTCATTCACGGTAAGAAATAGTAGGTACTAACTTTTGTTATTAAATTAAATTTTTACTTTTTTGTACGACTTCTTTTCGCCAAGATATATATGTATAACACGATTCGATAGGAAAAAAATCGTACAGTGAACGAAAACTTTATCAAAAAATTACCTTCTTGGTAATAAATTCTTAAACATTGCCAAAATTGTCATTTTGTTACTTATAGGTTAGATTATCTCAAAAATCTGAGCTGGGTCGTAATTAGAGGCTCTGGGGCCCCGAGGCAGCAAGTGATTGAGGGTCCCTTAATTTCCACTTTCGTTTGTTCGAAGGCCCCTTATATTCGGTTTTAACACACCAAAATCCTCCGAAATTACTTATTGAAGTAGAGATAACAGAACAAAAATATTTTTTGTCGGCCTTTATAATTAATATTGAATTACGATTAAAAATAATCAATTTTTAGTAAGTAAATTTTAATATCAGTTTTTCGGAGATATCAACGCGTGGGAAGAAAGCTGTATATTTTTAAAAATCAAGGGAAGAGGGACATAAATTACATTATTTTTTGTACTCAGCCAGTAATTATTAAACTGTTCATACTTTTCACACACAATTTTCATAAATGCAATTGAAAATTTTATAATTGTAATGCCAACTTTATGGAGATATCAACGCATGATAAGAAACTGTATACAGTGTATTCTCGATTATCCGGGCTAATGCTGGGGAAGACGGGCACGGATAATTGAAAAACACAGTTTTGGTTGCTCATATTTTTCACACACACACAATTTTTATAAATGCAACTGAAAATTTTATAATTCTACTTTATAGAAATATCAACGCTGGTAAAACAAGCAAAAACTTTTTTTTGCTCGTTATTGGAAATTTATATTTTCAAACTTATTTTATTGGTGAAGAAACTGTTTGCACATTCTTTCGTGTAGGGAAATCTACTAATTTTAACTGGCAAAAATAATAAGTATAATTTTATACATTTACCTACATACTTAAGGAAATCATTTAAACAAAGAGTTATGAAATTCAAACATTAAAAAATTATCTAGATGAAAAGCTAGATTTCAATAGGCAAACGAAATTACACAGTGTATGTCAGAATAGATACATACAATTCTTGTTTTAATAATAGCTACGTCGATTTTGGTAATAACTATTATTTTTATTAATTTTGACTTTCATTATTTTTTCAATTCATAGAAGAGGAATAAGTATACCTTACGATGTTTTCTATAATCATAAATTATACCAGTGGTATTTAAACTTATAATTTTACGTACATATTTTTAATTAATTTAATCTGCCCATTTCTACTTAAGCGTTTGCTAGTGACAAAACTTTAACTTGGAAGGGGAGGGGGGGGGGGGGTCGATGAATTATGTAGGTGCTTACTTTATATGGTTAAAATCCTACAATTTCTCCAATTCCAGTATTTTATACATATGTACATTGTACATATTACATATACCTAACAAATTGAGAATAAAAAAATATAAGAAAGATCGTAATTACAAAACCTGTTAAGATGCATTCACAGCATAGCCGCATTTCCTGTCTATGGACATCACACACACGCAAACACACACACACACAGACATATTTGTATTCCTTACTATACGTCAGAACAATTTACAATTAATTGCACTTCATCCGTTTTAACGTAGCCTTAGGAAAGACTCATGCGTTTCTAATTATTTACTATTTAACATGTGTACTATTTATAAATAAATTATGTTAAATGTATTTACTGACAATAACTACTTACTCCCTATATGCCAAAATTAAATAACATTATGGATATTATTTAGTATTTTTTTACCTATCCAAATTAAATGTGTATATTTTTTACGAAACCCTACAAATAAGAAATTAACCAATTTTTTTCTTTAAATATGACTACAGCATAGGTATTGGAAAAATAAGAAAATATATTTATATTAAAACACTGTACAATAAACGACCAAAAATATTTTCGTTTACCATACACAGTCATAGGTAAATAATACTGGCCCTAATACATCACCCTAAAACGCAGGTAGGTATATTTATTAAATTTCTACACTAATAAAAATTTAATATCGTGAAGTTTAAAAGCAATCTAACTAATAAAAGTTCAGTCATTTGTTTGTTTTTCCCCTCTTAAGAAAAAATGATAATTCAAACGAGACCAAGACCTTTTAAATTCTGACGAGTCGAGACTAACCTAAACCTTGTTTCGATTCGTCTACAAACAAACAAACAAACAAACTTACAGTTCAAATACATGACCATTTCATCATGTCTGATAAAAAATAACAAAATATCGACGTTATTAAACGTGTAAAAAAACTATGTATAGAAAATGTGTTATAGGGCAAAATAGGGCCACATCTGTCTTTCCAACTATGCAAACTAAAAACATCAGAATTTCTAAAATCTAAAGAACGGTACCCAATATTTTGCAAAAATCAATCACAACTTTTCAAAAAAAAATCAATTAATATATTTAAAAAAAAAATACCTACGTATTTTAATTATAAAGTTATCTAATTAAATACCATCTGCATGAATGACAATACATTACCTTTAAAAATGATATGGCATTTCACGATTTTGTAAATTTTGACATTTATTTAAACTAATAATTTTCTTATTAATAATAATCAATAATTATATATTTATATACATATAAATCTATGGGCATTGTCGATAGAACAACGTATTTTTTTCTGTTTATTCTAACTTTACATTTTAATAAGACTTTCACTGTTCAAAAGCATAAGACCCTATAAATAATTTATGTTATAAATTAAGGCAATAAATAATTTTATAAAAAAAACTAAGTTCGAGTGGAATTCGTATTTTTTTATCTAATCAATTTTTCGAGATACAAAATAGCCTATATCCTTCCTCATGATGCAAGCTATCTCCCTGACAAATTTCATTAAGATCGGTTCAGCCGCTTAACCGTGAAAAATTAACCAACAGAAAGTCAGAGTTACTTTCACATTTACAGGTATTATGGATGCATAAAAATGAAAATGATTTGAATTCAAAATAATATAAATATAGAAAAGGTTTTATATTGACAATACACAAATATAAACAATGAGTAAATCGATTGAAAAGTCAGTATAATCTGTAGTGGGTACATACGCAATATATACCTATAATATAAACAGTTACCTTGCTATTGGACTTGAATAACGGTACCTATACATTCATCTATACAGTGATTATACTGAAACCATGCGTTCATACATACAATAAACAAATCTGCCATATAGAGGGAGGTTCGAAAATATTTATTAACATCATTTATTTATTATTTACAAAACGAAAGTCCAAATTTGCCTTTATTTTTTTTTAAATCTTTATGGTTTAATTAAAAAGATTTAAGCTTTCAAGTAAATAATGTATTTATCTTCGGTCAGAAATCCTTGATTTGTATTTATATATGTACAGTGTATTTCAAGTTGATTAAACCATAGGAAATTTAACATGGGGCGAATTAGAAGTTTTGGTCAAATTTAACATTTTATATCTGCCAGAAATTATTAAAATACTTTTTATAATAATTAAAACATTTATTGTTGGGTGGTTATTCCTATAAGGGAGAGATTTATTTAGCGTTGAATTTCAGGGCGCATCGTTCAAGCATAGGTAATAAAATAAAAATTAATAACTTTAAGGTACGAAAATAAGGGCATATGTATCGCAATTTCGAAGATGTTAAAAGTATTTTAATAATTTATGACAGATAAAAAATTAAAAACAAAATACTAAAACCTATTTTATTAAATTTTGTAGCGGCATTTCAAAATGCACCAATGACACATCGTTAAATTCATTTAAAGGCTACTACAGCACTTATAATTCTTGTGTTAAATTAAATTAAAAACACTGTAAAACGAAAACAATATTTTCTTAATATATTATATTATTAATGTCGGATGAAACAATAATAAAGTTGGTTTAAAAGTATATAGAAAATATTGTTTTTGTTATATATAAAACAAAGATTTATTGGCCCAAGTCAATTTTTTACCTATATATTTTTCGACATATTTAAATTAAAAATAGAAAATAGAAAATGTTTTTGCCATAGAGCCACAAAAATATTAACATATGTCTGAAATGACATCTAGTTTAAAATAACACCAATTAATCATTTCTAATTTTCTTAATGATCAATTAGATATGTATATTTTGAATTGATCAAAGTCATAGATACATAAAAATTAAAATTCAATAATATTCATTAATTAGCTAATAATGAATTCAATCTATAGACAAGCTGATATATATTTTTATATTCAAAAGACTACGGTTTTCGATTTTAATTAGTGGGCCATAAAATTTTATTCGTAATTAATAGTTTATCTCTATTCATTTACATATATATACCTACGTTTTTCAAATCACATTAAATATTATAACTATTTCTACAAAGGCGGCGGCCAACTAATCAAAAAAAAAAAAAATCTAGAATTCACGATCAACGTTTTGGCCACCGCTATATATGTATTAAAAATAATTTTACCTCTTCATGAGATCAAAAAATAAATAAAACACAATCACAAATCACACAAAAATCAAAGTATCATTGACACAACAAAAAAAATCACTTTATTAATACATTTCCCGCGTATAACAAGAGATCTAACGATCTATAGATCTAAATACGAACGCTCCGCGCTCAAGACATCTATGCACTGAACAAAATAAATCGTGATTGTTGTAAAAGAAGTTGGTTCAACATCTGACATGTGTTAAGCGTTACCTGTCCGATAGAGACGGGGATACAGATGTACATTAGCTAGAAAGAAATAACTGTACGTACTTAAACCACTTTAAGTCAAAAGTAATTGTTAACTACAGTGCTGTCCAAACTGTATGCATTACATAGAACCGAGTTACGCAGTGTCGATTAATATAATGCATCTATATATTTTCATTTTTAATGAATTAGTTTTCTCTCAATTTTACAGTAAATTTTCTCGACCTTTTTCCTAACCTTTAATAAAAATATAAGTTATATTTAGGGTGACCAGGTCTCAGGTTTTCACAGTGGTGTATTTACGTTAAGTGCCGCCCTGGGCAAAAAAAAATTTCCGCCCCTCTACGAAGGGAAAATATAATTTTTTTTTGTCACGTCAATTAAAATTCCTAATTTTATTAAACAAAAAGTTTGGATTACATAAATTAAAACTTGAAGACCTTTTTTTTAGTCGCACTACTATTTAAACTAAAAGAAACTAAAAAATCTGCTGCCCCTCTCAGCCTTCCGCCCTAAGCCATGGCCCCCATGGCCCCATGGTAAATACGCCACTGGGTTTTCACCCGGAGTCTGGTGGTTACATCCCCCCCCCCCCACTCCAGGAAGAAAAATTGAAAGGAAGGTATTTCAAAACGCATTTTTTAATTTTTAATTCAGAAATGTTGCAAATTAGTATATTTCTAATTTTATACTCAACTTGCTTAGTTGCAATATGATTAAGTCAATTTTATCACTTAAGTAATTCTGGTTCAAATATTTGATTAGCATTAGTGAAATACAAAAATTTACCGATAAAATTTAAAAACATTTTTCTTCTCTTTCATCCAACTGCGGGTAAAATATGTTTAATTTTGGTACCTCTGATAAATTTAAAAATCCGAAACCACAGATGTTTTACTCGTATGATACTCGCCGTACTTCGGGTATTTTCGTAATAAAGGACACGTTTAGTATGGGTTCAAATTTAAATAATTTAATGTATGCTGGTGCAGACAAAATAAAATGAAAAAATATCTCAAGAATTTACATATATACAACAATCAGGGCCGTTTTATCTATTAAGCCGATTAGATAAAGTGTCTAGGGTCTACGAAATAATTGAAAAAAATAAATTGCTAAACGAATGAGAAATACAAAATAAGACAAACTTAATAATAAATAATTTAGTACGAGTATAGTAGACAGAGACGTAACTAGGGGTTGGCGAAACTGGGGGCAGAATAGCCATCCTATTAAGGATAAGGGGCGCTGATACAAGTCCTTGTCGGAAGTAAATACTACGCTTCTGATATTAGGTACTTTAAAAAAATGTAATACGTGTATTCAAGTAAGAATATCAGCATAAAAATTTCGAAAATAAAGTGCCTATCTTCACAATTAATAGTAGAGGATATTTTTGTACATGCGAAACGCTAGAAGGTACTGGCACCAGTCTTGATCGCTTTTAGAGCAAGGTTTACTGTTTTTTAAGATTGATGGACTTATTTTTGTGATTCTCATGAACTCATGTTACTTATAAAACACAACTACCTTTTTATTAAACCAATTTAATATTTTTTTAAATTATAGCCGTTTATTTTGTTAATGTTTTTTTGTAGTAATGGACAAAGTAAAAGCAGTAATTAGCACCCAGTGAAACATGCTAATGATTACAAAATGATAAGTATACTACGACACAAAAGTTATAAAATAAAAAATCGTGAAGATAATATAATAATTAATACATAAATAACACTAATAATAAGTTTAAATATCCACCATATTGGCACCCATTTACCGATTGTCATCAAATTAAGCTGTTTTACTGTTAAGCGATTCGATAAAGGTAGTAGTCAAATATTTTGTAAGTAAGTACATATAATTAACACTGGCGTATTATCCAAGACTGGCGCCAGTACCTTACTTCATTTTATACACGATGCAATCATTTTTACACTTGGCTATCAAATTATTACTATGCTGGGTTATAGCGTAGAGCCCGCAGCTTAGGGAGAAGGGGGGATTTGATAATTCACCGCTACAATACTGAATACTTTATAAACAAATGTTGCAACGAGGTTTTTACCTTGTATAATCACTGAAATTGTCATCAGTGCAAAAACTGCAGCTGCAGTTAGAATTCAGGGAATTGGAGTCATCAGAATCGTAATAGGTCGTTGAAGACACGTTCGTTCGTGTTATCACGCGCGCCATTGGTGCCCTCTGTCGGTTGTCGGCGACAACAATCGCCCAGGTACGATGAAACAGGTAGAACAAGAACATGCCGCGATTCTGATCTCCGCTAGTACCGCCATGATTCGTGTCGCGGTTACACGGTGTACTTGCCGTGGTTTTTTCATTATCTTGGATTCGTACTTGGTTATTCCCCATTATTTTTACATTATTTTGTACAAGATTTACCGCTATTTCTAAAAATAAAAATCCACATTTATTTTAATCATTTTTTAAAAATTATTTTTATGCATTTTTTAAAACGTTTAAAGGTGAACAACAAAAAAAAAACTTTCCTTAAAATGTAAAAAATCATTTAAAAATAATGTAGTTTAACGTTAATAATATACATTATCGATAACTATATAGTTTATTATTATAAAATTAATATATTAATTTTTTTACAATATTTATATATTTAAGAAAGAGAAAAAATTGTTAAATCTATTCCTAAAGTAATCAAGTTAGGTACCATGTGCCTTTTCAAAGGTCAGGTCCCCTCTTTTTATCATTTATTAATTTATGCACTGTTTCAGTCCACATAGCGACTACTGATTCTTAATATTTATTTTTTAAATACTCCCCCCCCCCTCCACAGCGCACCTCTTTTCAATATATGCAAAAAAAAATCAGATAAGAAAAATATTTTTTGTAGTCAAATTTCTACTCGGAAAAATTGTATAAAATATAGTAATTTTTATAAATAAGCATAATAAAATATTCAATATTATCTTAATTACTCCATACTATCCCCAGGTTACTATGCGACATAGTAATTTTTCCAGAAATTTTTATAGAAAAATAATTTTTTCGTGTATAAAAAATAATGTACTCTAATTTTATCATGATGGACCCACCACTGTCTTAAATACATCTGCCTTCCATTATACCGTTTTCCTCCTACTCGAGATCACGTTGCAATCAATGTGTAACTTTTTTACATATATTAGAATTTAAAATATTCTGTAAGATAGGTATAAGATATGTACATTGCTTTTTTTTGGACGACTAAAATGTATATATTTTTTTAATAGAGTTTGACACGTATCGTTGTTTTCCAATATTCTCAAGAATAGCCCCCACAAGTGGGGGGTGACAAGACTCTAGTCTAGGGGCCTGGTGCAGCGAGTAATTTTTTTTGCCATCAATAAAAAATTTTGTGGGAAGAGCCCACCGAAAATTCTACAATAATAGTTTTATAACCAAATTGAAAATATTATCGTGCATATATAAATAATTTAAATTTTAAACAATTTTTCAGTGATTTTTAATTTGAATGGAATTTTAATCCCTTAAATCATTTTATGAATACAAATAAATATATTTGAAAATCGTAATCGACCGATTGACTATTTTACCCCCCCTCCATCATTTTCTATTACGCTCCTGAACAAGTTACATTTAACCTAGATTCTGTACAATATACATCTACAACCGTTAAATCAAGTACTGCAGAAAAATCCACTAAACTGGATGCAAGTAAAAAATGCACAAACCAGACAATTCTGGAAAAAAGAAACAACTAAGTAACACGTTCTGAGCAACACACATAATCTTCGACGGTCATATAATGAAACAATAGCAAACTGTGGTATATAGCAGAGAGGAATTGGTTACCCCCCCCCCCCCCCCCAACCGCTCCCAAATTCTATTTATAATTAAATAATAACGTGACCAGAAAGAGTATTAACTTTAATAACTTAAATTTTAAATTGTGCCAAATAAATTTAAAAAATCAAAATATCCTCCCCCAACTAAAAATGTTTTTAACCACGGCACTGGTATATACGGTAATCATATTACCTACATACCATATACCAAATCAGGGATGGATAAATTGACAAAATTAAAATTTAATCACAAGCTTGATAGAGCTTTTTTAAATTCAAAATTCAACCACTGATATTTATTTTAAAATCAATATTTAAAAAAAACTAGAATAAGGGCCACCCTTTATTTTATTTTAGTTTTTTTTCCAATAAACCAATTTTTGGCGCCGCAGATGGGACTATGAAAAATGTATCTTATTCACCCAACTGTTGAAAAAATATTGCATTGAAATTTTCATAAGAAGTATTTTATATTTTATAGAAAAAATTAATTGTATAAAAATATTCCTACAAATTATTATTTATATGCCCTCCTTAACAAAGATTTATTTTGTCAAATATAAAGTCGCTTCAGTTTAAGAAATTTTAAATCATCAAACTAGATCAAAATTATTACCTCTATATAAATTAAATTAACCCCACTTCTGGCTATTAAAATAAAACAAAAATATGCTATTTAAACTAGAACAAAGTTTGTACACCCGCTAAAAAATAATTTTCAGATAGGTATATCATTTTTGGAATAACTTTAATATTATTTTTAAATAATTACGATTTTAAATCCATTCATTTATTTTATTTTTAAAGAATAAATTACTCGTAACTAAAGTTAATAATTATATTATGTTATTGTATTGTTATTTGAGAAATTCAAAAGCGAAATTAACTAATTCCACTTTTTATCGATTTATACATTTTTTTATAAATTCGTTTAAACACATTTGTTTACAAACTAAGTCTATCAATACATACATATTTATTTAAGTAATTTAAATCACTTATATGGTTCACATTTCGAAATAAAGAAGATTCTATGTTTACAGAGGCTCTAGTAAAGTTGCACTGAATCCAAAGGGGGGTAACGGTCAATTTATAAAGATACCAAGTGCAGATATGTGCAGTTAGTAAGTCAAAATAGTAGGCGATTTAGCTAGAGCTTGTTAGTTAACTGATACAGTAATAATGTAGGTACTTACTGCAAATCAGGAAAATTATCTACCTATACGGTAAGATCTCGTTTATCGCGAAGGTTACGTTTCAGAGATATGATGCGAATAGCGAAACATTGCAAAATATAATTTCAAATAATAATAAGCCGTTTGTATGAAAATAAGCTAGCAGAATTTATTTTATATACAAGAGTAGTAAAAAAAATTAGATTTAAAGTTCAATGGCAAATTCAAGTGCATTTTTTTCTTCATGATTGCATAGTTATGACTTTTTAAATTTTTAATATAGATTATTTTGGTATTTGTAAACAAAATTAATTTTTTCCCAGGGTAGATCCCGTCAATTTAACTACGGCACTGATTTTTTTGTGCACTGAATTTAGTTCAAGAGAATGAAAATAGATGATAATACTAGAAATAGATGAATTTATATTATGTATTGATACATATGTATTTGATTTAGGTACCTACTTATATGAAAAATGTATTTGTAGACAGTGGCGTACTTAAATAATTTATGGGTGCTACATGCTTTAAAATCTGTATTTTTGAGTATCTACATATTATAATATAATATTTTAAAATGATTTTTAATGAAGATTTATAATAATATAAATTTTAGGGTATTTTTTATATATTTTTTCGGTTTCCATTAAGCCAATGTTTTAGCTTTGGATGTAAAGAAAATGTTCCCAAAATTTTAAATTCGTAGTGAACGACGCAAACAGATTTTGATTTCCATTTAATTAAGGTTTTATCTACGAGTCTGAAATTTAGGAAGATTTTTCATTGGACCCAAAGCTAAAGACTGGAAAAAAGCACGCAAATAACTAATAAATATAATAAGTATAGTAGCCTATGACCTTCCTCAGAATGCAAACTATCTCCCTGCAAAATTTCATCAAAATCGGTTCAGCCGTTGAGCGGCTTATTGTTAGCCGTGAAAAGGTAACAGAAAAACATACATACAGACAGAGTATTTTTAGTCAGATATTGTTTCTTGTCATTTATAACTTTTGTTCACGTTTCTAAGGTTAACTTCTTATAATATGTAGTCATGCCGTACACAAGGGCACAAACAATACAACATGTAGTTTAAATTTTGGGCCTTGATTATCTATGTATAGTAAAAATACTGACAATATTCATATTCTGTCGCCCATAAGCCAAAATATATATTTTTAAAATAAAATAATCATTTATAGTTATTTTTTGTAAACATTCTAGTTCCCCTTAATACAGCCCTATTTTTACCTATATAATATGATCCCGTAAATACATATACCTGAGTAAGTAGGTAATATGATAGTAATTAATATCAGCAAAAATGTTTCTTTTTTTTTAATTTACGCATCGTAAATACTGTGTTAAATCAAATTAAAATTTTTTTTAGCGGCATTGTATTTTAAAAAAATAAACAGTATAATAATTAATAACGCATTATTTTTTCTTAATAAAAACGCACTATATAAATTTTATAGATAAGTTAAAAATATGCACATATGGTAGAAACGCGAATCTTAAAGACCTTTCGTGAAGTATTTTGACGAGTTTTTTTTTCATTTAATTGTTTTTGCCTTCGTCATAATTGATTTGTAGATAAAATGAAAGGCGCATGCGAACTGTGATGACAGATAGTAGTATTTTATTGAGAGTTGTGTTTACGAGTGTATTTCGAAAAAATATAAATTAACATTTGTTTCTAATATCAAATGATTTTGTAACATGTTCGTTTCAATTTTGCAATAATTTTCCAACGAAAAATAAACCAAAGTAAATGCTATTAATTTAATTTAATTAAATGGTGTGTGTAAAATGCATCAGATGCGCATCATTATTTTTATTTATCAATTATATATGTAGAAAAATGGAAAAATAATTGGTGTAATCGTTTTGTCATATTAATAGTGAAATAAATATTAAGAAAATAAAGGTTGACATCGAATATTTTATTGCAATAGATAGGCATAACCTTGTTCTATACCCAGTGGTTCTTAAAAAGTGAAATAAGCATGTATTAAAATGTATTTGATATCTGAATTAGTGCCTGTGTCTGATACCTTGATTTCTTCACGAGACAAGACTATTTGCTCAGAGCATACTGATCATGTGTCAAATAATACTTATCATATTTCTGTGCTGGAAACATAAACTAAAACTATTCGTTTTGCTAGAAACTTGAAAATGTCATCTTATAGTAAGCGAGGAACTCGTCGTTCAGAGTAAGTTTGCTCTACAGCTCTTCTACACGTTCTTGATACCGTTACGTTTATACTTATTAACGATGATGATACGTTTCAGCGACACTATGGACGATGATACTGACGATAAAGATGATACCAAGAGGTAATGTGTAACTGTTCAGTATCTTTCTGTATACCGATAACAACAGTCCTTGTCTCTTTTAGAAAATCTCGTAACTTAAGTGAAAAGAAAAGAAGGGACCAATTTAATGTTCTTGTTAATGAACTTAGTTCCATGGTTTCAACAGGAAGTCGAAAAATGGATAAATCTACAGTTTTAAAATCGACTATCGCATTTCTTAAAAACCATAACGGTATATATACATTTTGATATATAATCAACATTTGAGTTCTTTAAGAAATAAATAAAATACATTTTTGTCTAAACCCATTAACAAAATTAGCTTAACACTCAAAGGGTTAATATGTATTGTTCTCTTTAGAAATTGCAGTACGATCCAGAGCACATGAAATACAGGAAGATTGGAAACCTGCATTTTTATCCAACGAAGAATTCACCCACTTAGTGCTTGAAGCTGTTGATGGTTTCATTATGGTTTTTTCAGCATCTGGACAAATTTTTTATGTCTCTGAAAGTATTACTTCTTTACTTGGCCATTTACCTGTAAGTTACAAACTAAAATAGATTTCCTACGATGCTATCAACATTCACATTTATTTTTTTAGAGCGATTTATTAAATATGACCATTTACGACATGGCATTCGAAGAAGAACAAAGTGTATTGTACGGTGCTCTATTAAGGCCTTCTGGAACTGAAGGACAGATAGAATTCTCTTGCCATTTAAGAAGAGGAGGACCGTACACTAACGATGAACCTTCTTACGAATTTGTACATTTTACCGGTTATTTTCGTAAGTATTAACTTAAACGTACTTTCTAAATATAATAGTAACGTAACAATTATGTATTTTAGGATCAGATGTAGCTGTTTTAGATCCTGACAATAGTAGATTCTGTGATTTTTCTAGTGAATCTGATACAAGGTATTTCAATTTTCAAATATAATTGTAGAAATAGAAAAACATTCATTCCTTCTATCTTCAATAGTTATATTTCTAGTTTTATTTAACTATTAAATATTTATTTAACTGATTTAAAAAAATATATAAGGACTTTTGTAACATTCTTATTGGATTTTTGAATGAAGAAAAATATTAAAGGCAACTACCTTTATGCCTTAATTATTACTTTTGTTTGGTTCAATAAATAGTTTGTTTTTTTTTTTTGTAGGTTAGTGTTTTTAGGTACTGGGCGGTTACAAACGCCTCAATTAATAAGAGAAATGAGCATTATTGATTCAAGTAAGAGTGAGTTCACATCACGTCATAGTTTAGAATGGAAATTTCTCTTCCTTGATCACCGGGCTCCTCCTATTATAGGTTATCTACCTTTCGAAGTTTTAGGGACTTCGGGATATGATTATTATCATGTCGACGATTTAGATAATGTTGTTACGTGCCACGAAGCGTGTAAGTATGTTTTATAGATAAACTTACATTTGACTGTATCATAATGTCATATAAATTTAACATTATTTTTATGTATATTGTATTTACTTCAGTAATGCAGAAAGGAGAAGGCACATCATGTTATTATCGGTTTTTAACTAAAGGGCAACAATGGATTTGGTTGCAAACTCGTTTTTATATAACATATCATCAGTGGAATTCAAAACCTGAATTTATCGTTTGTACTCATCGTGTTGTCAGGTAAATTATATAATAATTACTAATTAAAATATCGAAAGATAAGTAATTGATCTATTGATTTTAGTTATAGTGACGTTATGAAGCAACATCGTAAAGGTCAGTGTTCAGATACAAGTGATATGCTGTGTGTATCTCCTGGAGGTACGGTTGGGGCTAGCGATTCTCCATGGCCTGTGAAAAACTCGAAATTCAATAGAAGTCAAGCTCCACCTTCAGATTGTACATCAGTTTCTGCAGACTCTCCAGCATCTAGACATTCTATGATGACTCAACATTCATCTGTAAGTCTGTTAGTCAATGTTATCATTATTGTACATCTAAATAAGATAATTTTCATGTCCTTAGTACAGTTACAATATTTGTTTATAAAGCAATCATTTTCTCAGTTGTTTTATGAAAGTTTAATTATATTGGTTTCAACTAACAATTACTTATCTCTATTTTTTCTATTATGACGATTATTTACAGAGATCTCGTGTGACTGGGCAGAGTTCTGTACAGAGTCAAGTTCATGGACCGACCCAAATGCAGATGCATTCACAACAGCAGCCTACATCTCAATTCTTAGAACCTCCGCAATATATTGCTGCTATTCCTTTACAACCGGTGATAGCTAGTTTTTCAGCTCCTATGCTGTCTCCGTTACAAGTTGCACAGGTATTTATCATATAATAAATGGAATGTTACCATTTTTCTTAAATGTTATTGATCTTTTAGCCGGTATTGGATAGTACAAGCCCAGCGAACAGTTTGGTTATTGGTAATACGGCAGTCCAAGCTCAAATGCAAGCTGAACTTCAGCGGAAGCATGCAGAACTGCAGGCACTGATTGGACAGCAACAGGCAGAGTTGAGACGGGTCTCAGAACAACTAGTGATGGCAAGACTCGGCATTCTTCCTTCGCATCACCCGCAGCAGCAACCGAATTCGACTCAGCCGTCTGCACTTATTAATGTAAATATCATTGAAGCTACAGTCCGTACCGTAAATTCCATTATATCTGTTTGTAGGTGGCTGTCCCATATGTTTGTGCTGGCGGAGTAAGCAGTACAACATCAATACATGGCTCAACTTTGGATATAAACCCTACTGTAGTTCCTTTAACTCCTGAAATAATTGCACCTTTGGATGAAACAACTGCTTTTTCTTTAACTCAGCAGCAAGCACAAATGTTATTTACTCCGAATACGACAACACCCCAGCGTAAGTAAGAAACCAAGGCCTTACTGTTTTTTGTACCTGTTATTATCATTGTTGTCTTTTTATTTGTACTAATTATTTCAAACCATGCGCTTTCCAATGGAATGTAATTAATAAACAATATTGAAGATATTGTTCAAGTTTGTGACAAAAACAAATAAGTGCTATTGTAATGTGTGATTTAATACAGTAGCTCGTAACATTTATTTAGTTAGTTTTGTTTGTATGATAGATTGCACAGTACAGTAGCACCAAAAATATTCGAATTTTTATGCCTTTATAAAAATGTTCAACATTTTTTTGAATAAAATAAAATAAAATATATACAGTGAATATTGTATATCAAAAATTTATACAAAACAGGAACCTGGACCTGAATAAACCATTTTATAATGCAATGTGAACAATAATTAAACTAAACTTTATTTTATTTTTAAATATGAATCAATTTTAATTTTAATTGACTATAAATTCAGATTTTTATTATTTATATACGAAAAAATTTCAACAAATTGACAGTAATTATTGGATTCAGGTCCCTGATACAAAATTTCATTAATGAGTATGTTTCTTTATATTTAATTTTATTAAATATATATTTTTTGCATAGTTTATCTCCTCATTATAATATAAAAAGGCAATAAAATAACCAAACTGATTCTACAAAAAATGTTTATTTAAGTTTCTTTTGTATTAATCATTCTATATAAAAAATATACCAGATAGACAAAATTCTTCATGAAAAAGAAACAATATTCAAAGCAGTGACGCTGTTAAAAATAGCTTTCTGCAGATTATAAAACAAGAATGCATTTTACCAAAATTTTGTTTGTTTTGAATATTGAAAAATTGATTCCTGAATTCATTAGTGTAATAGATTTATTAGTGCAATAGTTTATTAATTTTTAGAAAATATAAAAAAATATTTTAAATGGTACAAAAATAAATTTTTGTAGAACCTGTGTGGTTTAACCTTTATGATATTGTGTAAATATATTTGTTTTTAGTTTAAATTAATTATAATTTTCTATTAGAAAAATCTAATTATATTATAAATCAATCAGTTAATTGAATATTAGAATAATTATTATCCTTTCACGTTAAATTAGATCACAATATCTTTAAGTTTATTTCATGACATTAGTGCTGGCACCAAATCTGTCAGATCCACATAATATATTAGTATCAATTTTAAAAGCTGATAAAAAATTAAAAGTACTAAACGATTTATGCTTATTTTATTATTTAAATAAACAAAAAATTTATCTAACATGATTGCATAAAATATAATTACATATAAATAAATAGTCTCAGTAAAATTAACTTTTTCAGCAATGTTTTCATAAATATTGAAATATCACTTTAATAATAAATTATTTAAAAAAGAAAATCCATTAGGTTTGAGAGACTTGATTAAATAGACTTTCAATAAATGCGTAAATATTTCCAACAATATTGAATTGATGAAATATTTACATTATAAACTTCGTTTTTTTCTCCGTATTACAAATAGTAAGATATTGTGATCGTAATATGTCGGAATAGATTTTTTTTAATAAATGTAGATATGTTTAATATTAATTTTTTTAGTTCTTTTTAATTTATTAAAACCATTATTATAATAACAAATCGTTAAATGTAAAGCTTTTTTTAACTCTCTATGATCATTTATTTTAGTAAATCTGTTCTTGAATAAATAAATAAAATAATATATTTTTAAATGAATTTTGAAATATTCAGTATACAACGAAAAACAAAGAGTGTAGAACTCTTTTAATATATAAATATATTAAATGTTTAACCATAAGTGTTATTGTCTCAATTTTTTGCTGTAAATATGTATGTGTATTGAACCAAGAAAAATTGATGTCATACCTTTTAAATGTACAATATAGTTGTAAAAAAACCAGACCAAAATAAGCATAGAGAGTTATTTTAAGAATAACTAGTAAATATTAATTCTTTTAATAATCATGATATAGAACAAAAAATTAATAATAAAATTCAATAACTGTAATTTATAAAATATATCAATATAATTTTAAAAAATAAATTTGCAATACGAACGTTACGGCAGATAATTTTATAAAATGTATTATTTGATTTTGGGGTAGAATAATTGTATAAAATTTATCAGGGATTTCTGCCATTCAAAATCTTAATACAGTTGTTGATTTTAATTCTACAATATAAGAAAGACCTAATACGTTATTGTAACTTTATATTACAAAAATTGAAAATGTCAAAACAATTTATATTAAATGTAGGTATATATTATATCAACACCGATATTCTTAGATCTTTATTTATTTATTTATCAAATCCTTTACTGTTTAATTTCACTGCTATAGCTTTATTATTAAGAATAATAATATAGTTTATATCGCTGGTTTTAAAAGTAAAAAAATAACAAATTAATTGAGGTAAATATTCTCAAATAGTTTATTATTTGTTAAAGTTATGGTTCACTTGATGTTACTATTAATAATAGATTAAAAGGATATACCTTCATATTTTTACGAACATATATTTTTTATTTATCGTATATACAAAAAATTTTGAAACTTTTAACTAGAAAACAATTTTAAAGTATAAGTAAATAGAATATATGACCAAAATAGTAACTATTTATTTAAATATATATTCGATTATTGTTAAGAATATTTTAGAATAGTGTTCCTTTCTTCAACAGTAAAAAGTTTTTAAAATATTTGTATAAGAAATAAATCTATGTATATTTCTAACTAAAAAAAGTGTATTTCATTGTCAAAACATTAGATATAATTGCCATTTATATATCACATTTCTTTTTAATATTTCTCCATTTAGAAACACTCAAATGTAAATTATTCTTCACTTTATCTCAAAAGTTACGAACTTAATCAATCTTTGTTTGACATAATTCTGATGATTATAACAGTAATGGATTGTGAGGTGTATTCATGTGAATCCACTGTGATTTTTAATTAATATCAGCTATACTCGACAGTCATGACAAAATCCGAACATGCCTGATCTATGATAACAACTTGCATGGCCTTAATCGAATACAGCTCGTATACCACTACTGGAATATGATTGCAAGTACTGACATAATTTTTTTTATGAAACGTCAAATTAAATAATTGTGATTGGTAAAAAATAAATGTTTTGCTGAAGCAGTTAAATGGAAAAATATTAAAGAATGTATTATATGTTAATGTGTATGTTAAAATTTATAAAACATGGACCAATAAAGTTACCAATTATTTAAAAGAATATATTTTATAAACTAAATATTTTTTTGTATATTAATCATCTGACATGAGAAAGAATTGTTGTAGGTATTTCTATTAAGCGAAATTAGTATCATTTTGATATAAAAATTTTTATATATGACCATTTTATGATTATTATTATAATATTTTTTTAAATAACACAAATTTAATATTATAATGTCGTTTAAATATTTACATTTACCTTTTCTATCCTTACATTAAGGTTTCACACAAGGTTAACTAGCGATAAATTATAATAATATCGAAGTACAATAACAAAATCTAAACTAGTAACATTTTGTAATCAAGTAATAAGTTTAAAAAAATACCAAGTCTTACCTTATATGATTACAAAGAAGTTATCGGAGACATTTCAAATACAAATCGCAAATTGTTTGATTCCGTAGTAGGTATATTACACATAAAATTTAAAAAATACATTTTAATATTCATATAACATTTTATGTAATATAATTTGTTCAAACATGAATTTAGAGGCCATTGCAATTTTAATACGATATTTCAATAACATATTCCGTATTTATCCAAACAATATATTTTATCGTAATTTTCATATAAACACTTCCCAAAAAGACACTACTATATTTTAGATACCGATTTATTATGTTTTTCAAAATATTTTAACATTTTTCACTGTTTATTGTTGATTCAAATTATTCGCACTAACGTACTTTTAACGTCACTCGATCTACTGCGTAGTCAAATCATGTACATAATTAATATTCAAAAAATTGATTTAATATAATTTTATGAAAGATAACTTTATTAAAATACATTTTTGAATTCTAGATAATGAAATCACGATTTTCTTTATAAATATTTTTACATTATTCACTATTGACTGTTAATTCTAATTATTCATTACGGCACCTAGTTTACTACTGTAGTCAAATCATGTATATAATTAAAATATTGAAAACATTTATTTATTATTCATTTTTTGTAGAACTATTGAAAACATTTTTTAAATTCGTTTTTGAATTCTAGATACTTATTTACTGTTTTTTTTTTTGTATTTTAATAATGTTTATTACACGTTTAATTGTTATAATTCATAGTGACTGGTTACTTGAAATGCCACTCAAATCAAACCAAGTATATTATTTTTTAATGGTAAAAAATTATAGGCATTTATTTATTTTTTAAATAAGGGTTGGACTGGGTAGTATCATGACTTTTAAATTACAAAATTGAATAGTAACTATCTACCTATTTAAGAATTAAATACGATATAAATATATGTAGGTATATAAACTAAAATAACAATGAAAAATAATTTTATCATTATTATATTTAAAAAAAGTAACATTTACAATATTATAAAAAGTATCCCTTTTCCTTTCGTATATGAAATATTACTCAGCACTGGAAACTTATAAAATAAAATAACATATATTAAATACCACTGGTCTAATAACGATATAATAAAACATATATAATAGTACCTATAATTCAATTAAAATAATTTTCATGCAATTTTATTATTTGCATGATTAAATATTTTTTAAAATACATAATGTGAATTTTTATTTACTGCTTTAGGGCCAGATTTACACCTAGGGAAGTGGGGGTTGGGGCTGAATTAAATTTAATTTTTTTCACATGCTACCAGTGTAAACAATCTATATTTTGTTGGGATTTTAATTTCCTGAGCCATGTACCTAAAATATAATTAAATACATACGAGTATGTAATAAAATGCTTACATATTAATTTAATCTAAATTCTTCAGTTTTCTTATCGAGTCCATAAGAATACCAACTTCTTGATTAATATTTCTTGACAATTGTAGTATCTGTGGCTTTGAGTCCAGAATATCAATAGATTGAGTATAAGGATTATAGCGAACTCCGAATGATCTTGGTATTGTCAGAGAATATTTACTGAAAACAAAAATAATGTTTGTTACTCATCAAAATTGCATCAAAAAATTGTTATTTTTAATTTGACATGAAAACAGTTTCTGAAAATTTACTCAAAATTTGTTTTACTTGCAATTTTATACTTTTCATATTTAAACTGTTGTTTCTTTAATCTTAAAAAAATCTAAAAGACCCCGAACAAAATTAATGAGATTTAACTTTTGGGACTGATAAAAAGTTATAATAAACCCATAACTTCCGCTCCAAGGGATACAGAAACATTTAATTTTAATCAAAAGTTCAAATCCGAATGATTTTGTACAGAGTCCTTTAATTTTTTGGCCTCAACGTTTTAATCGAAGTTTTACTATACAGTTAAAAATATATTACATTAAACGTTCTTTAGCATCGGTAAAACTTTCTGCTACGTAGTAAACTGGCTGATAAGTAGTAATAGGATATTCTTGAAGAGCTGTTTTTGCCGGTTCAAAAGGCCTCAATTCCGGTTTTTCTGTTAAGGAATATTGTAATTCGCCATAAGAACTTAACAGTCCAGCACCATAAGCTTTAATTTCACCATCCTGAGTACACAGTCCAAATTCGACAGTAAACCAAAAACACTGCGAAAAAATAAAGTATTAGATAGAGAATTTTCGAAACATAAAAATCCCTTACTGTTGCCAATTTTTGTACGTAGTCGTCTGGCGCTCCCAAAGATGCAAGCCCTATTTCTTGGGCGAATTGGGCAAAGTCGGGATCCGCGAACAACGGCGCGTGGCCTAACAGTTCGTGGCATACGTCAGGCTCGGGAGTGTACAAAGGCCTACTCCAATGACGTATATACTGCGTCGAGTGAAACACTCTAAACGCCAAGCCTGCGAGAAAATCTCGAGACGATAACAATCCTGCTACAGGCCGTAAGGTGAAGCCTGTGCAATCTGAAATATAAACAATTTATTTTTTATTAAAAAATACATATATTCAAGCACTCAAAAAACTATCTGTATAAATTATCGAAATTTGTTATTTGTGTTTTTTTGTAATATTATATTTATTTTAAAAAATTCAATAACATAAAAATACTTGTTCCATAAAATGACTAAATAAATGTCCGAAGAATTTATTGTTTTGTAGAAGGGAGGTGGGGGGGGGGGGGTGCTCAAAATATTACTACTCAAAAAATAATGTACATTTAATCATTGTTGATAATTCAAAAAGTGTTTTGAAACTGGGAATTGACTTTTGAATGCTTTTTCTGATTTCTCGAAAAACCGGATAGTATAATAATAAAAAAAATATTTTTTTGACGAATGCATCTATACATAGTATAAAACGAAGTCCATCGCGACGTCTGTCTGTCTGTGCACGATTTTATCAGTAACTACTGAACAAACTTTATTCCGGTTTTTGATTTTATTTAGGTTCTACATTTTTTTGTGAATTCCGATAATTTCGGACTGAAAATTCCAGTTTGTGGATATTTTATTTATGTTTAATAGGTTTATTACAGTTTAAATTTATATCCCCGGGTAACACGGGGTCCAATGCGCTAGATCAAGATAAATGAATAGGTATTGGTTCTAAAGACAACACACCTTTCAAGAAATTAGACACATCTTCAAGTTGCGGAATGTTGTCTTCGCGGAACCCGCAGTTCTCTATGAGCAGTGGGAACACGTGATTATGCTCTTTGCAAGCGTGGGTAGGGTAAAGCTTTACCAATTTACGGAAAACTTCGCCCCACGTTGCGATCTCTTGTTGGGTATACTCAACATGTGGTAGGGGCTCTCCGTGACGATATCTTCAAAAATAAAATTATGTTACATATCTAGACACCTTTTTACTGAACCGATTTTCATGGAACCTTCACTTTCCGAAAGCCTAGAATTGATTCAGGCTGTATGATTGTTGTGATTTTTTTTATAAATTACCAATCCAAAGGGGGGAAGAATGAAGATGGAGTATATGTTATATGGTACATACTTATAAGCGATGTCAGCAAAGTATTTTCTTCGATTTCTATACTCAATATCAGTAAATCCAGGATGATCAGAATCCAATTCGGATCCATATGATAAAATCTGGTTTGCAAATCTATCTAAGTCACGAATACGCCGTGGAAACCATGGTACAGTGTCTAAAAATAATATTTAAATTTAAAAAAAATACTTATAGAAATCCGAATGGTACTTACCAATATTATCTTTGTAATTTCGAGAAATGATGCTGAAATATTCGCAATTTTCCTTTAAATCGATAATGGCGCCCCCCAAATCACCGCTAGGAGCACATTCAATCATGAATTCGTAATGTCCTGGGCATCTTGCCGAAGGTCGCGACTCGATATGGTTCAGGTTAACATGGTGTTTAGAAAATACTTTCAAGGATCGTTCTAAAGACCCTACTTCCTCTTGAAATGGAGAAAAAATAAGGCAAGTGCTTTTGGCTGAATCCAATCCTTCTTTAATGTAGTTGCCACCAGTCATTAAAGTGGGCTATAAAAAACATAAAGACATAAAAATATTGCTATAATTCAGTGTGCTACTCTCGTTAATATATTTTTATTAAAAAAAATTGTGTTTTGAATCATAAATTCTAAATAAATGTAATTTTTAACTTGATTTGTTACATGAAAAACAGCTTTAAAATTGCAATATGTTCTGCATTTTTTCAAAAATTTACTGACTCTCAAATAGAGTAGGTACATGGTAATTTTAATAAATTAACTCGATGGTCTTAGGTTAGTTTTGTATATTCTATCGTTTGGTTTGATTCATTTGTTTAAATAAAGACAAGTTTAGACCCAACACACGCTCTATCTCTTTCTTTTGTGACAACTCTGTTATCGTATCAGATACGTGGTCCATGCTTTATGTCTATGGCTCTCGCATTTTTGCAGTTATCATGTTATGACCTAAGATCACCTAAAATAAGTTCCCTTTTTATTTATTCAAAATTAATTACATTTTAAGTCTGTTCATTATAAGCAATATAAATTAAATTTTATAATATACTAGATGAATAAAAAGACATCTTATTTTTTTAATTATCAAGCACAAAAACATCTAAGAATTATTAAAATTTTCGTAATATAATCTAATTCAAATTTTAAATCAAATTGATACATGATTTTTTAGTTGCACCCCTTGAGTCAATTGCAACAAAAATGAAAAAATCAAAAGAAAGTATGTATGTATACATATATCAAAAATAAATATTATTAAAAAGAATAAAATAATTATATTGATATCTATATACGCGTATTTGAATTTATCGAGTTCTCCTCGATAATACCCCCCCCCCCCCCCCCTTCATATCAACGCTTCCATTCTATACTCAATTCTATAACAAATCTTAATCAATCGAATATTTATTTATTTTATTAAATCTTTCATCAGAGATTAAAAATGATAGACATTTGTTTAGACAACTAGTAAGTAGGTATACTTATAACAAATTTTAGCAGGGTAAGACAAATACGCAAAATTTAGAATTAATAAATAGGTAAGGTTTACAAATTTACGAAGCCCTAAGCATAAAAATATTTCTAGTATCTACCGATTTTATATAACAAGTGTGTGAAAAATTTACTTTGTAACCTTCGCATCTTATAGTTTCTTTACCACCTTAGATTTTCCGCCCCCCCAACCCACACTTTTGCGCCCTCTGCTATTTTTGATAACCCTTTTTTACTTGTTATATCACGATTTTGTCGCCCCTGAAATTTATTTTTCATACTTTTGCGCCCTCTTTCAATTTCTAGAAGACTTTTTTTTTATTTTTACTCCTTATATAATTTTTTCTATTGGAAATTGAGGTGAAAATGAGAAATTTTAGTCTAATTTTGCCGCCTTTAATTTTTTTCTTTAAAATTCGTTCTCAAGTTTGGCGATAAACATAAAAAGAAGTTTTAATAAATTATTAACAAATTGTAGAAAATAGAATGCTTAGCTGCCCCTCCCCCCCCTCATCCTTTCATCTTCATTCAATTCTACTGATCTCAAATGTTCTTAGCTACGCCCTAATTGATTTTTTTGAATAATTTACTCTATTTTTAATATTTTTCCACTTAAGTTAATAGATTGTTTATTTTTGGTCAACAAAACAAATGAAATTTGTAATAACTTATTTTAATTTTGAAATATTATTAGCAACTATTAAATCGGGTTCGAGATTATTATTTTTTATTAATGCGCAAGTCCGTTTTAAACGACGTTGATTAGGCGTCTTTCCCCCCTTCCTTGTCGTCGGTTAAATGATTGATTTCCATTGGTCAAACTTATCAAAATATATATTTTTTATTTCATTATCATTTTGTTTCAAACTGTTCATAGTTATTCTGATTCTTTGCTACTTCGGACGCAAAAATGCGTCACTTTTAATAATTGTTTTTAAATCAGTTTTAATTAAGAGTGAACTTATTTCTTTTTATTTTCGTAAGATGTCGATAATGAAATATTTAAAATACGTAGCTTTTTTCATACTAATAAAATATTTGCATTTCAACAATAAAAAAATTTGGCTGCTAGAACTTTTCGATTTTAAGAAAAGGGGATACAGCAACCGCTATTACTAAAACATAATTTGAATTTATTTCATCTACTGTGATTTTCATTTCAAACAACTACAGAAGAAAATTCAGAAATTCAACAAAAAGGTGAGTTTTACTTTTAGGTAATTCTCACTAGCAAAATACTATTGACACTAGAATATTATTATTTTATGATAATTAGATATATTTGTATATTCCGTTAATTATATTATAGGTTCGTTATTCCGTTAATGTAGGAGCACCGCGAAAACCCCAATACAAAATACATTTAGTTGATAAAGGGGTGATTGCCTTTATAGTTTTATAAATAAGTTAGTTTAGTTTTTACTTTAAGGCTAGTTTTATTAGGTTTTATATAATAAGTTTGATCTGTGGTGAGAGTGCAACATAAAAGTCTACGATTTCAGAGAGTTTAAAACATGTTGCACGTTTAACAGCGCAAATATTCATAACATATTGTCATTTGATTTACCAGCACTCAATTTCTCGAATGACAAAATCTCTCTCGATATATTTGAAAAAAAATCGTAAGACAATTGAACAGAAATGTATCCACCATCGATTATTTAGATTAATGTTTATCTAGTCTTTAATATTTTACTGTCACTTGTGTTTTGCTCCTCCTCGTATTCTAATGTTGCAGGTGTCATTATCAAAGCTGGTGGAAATTCTTCAAGAAGAAAAGAAAGAACAACTCTGCTTCAAGTAAGTTTTACGTTTTATTAAATAACTAGAATTTCAGTTAATATATTCCAAGCGACTCTAAAATGTAGGTACCACATCTTCAGAGGCAATGATCATGGTTATTTAACTAATTCTAGGATCTTAGGGTAGGGCCGAATACGAGCTACAATACCGGCCCAGACAAAATATAACTAACCGGTATATTCTTTAATCTGATTTAATTGTTATATATATCGGAGTAAGATTTTTTCTTCATATATTCTTATCTTTAAGTTGATATTTCTATGATAAAAGTATAGAAAATGACGTGAAAAGTTGACATATTTCAAACCATTCTCAATATATGGTTAAAATTAGCAAAATGATTTATTTTTAGTATTTTTTTAAAAACTGCCGAACTAAAAAAAAAACAAAATATGCCACGGAAAGTTATAAAAATAAATTTTAAAAATCTTCCGAAATATAAAAAAATTATATTTCTACATAAATTAACTATTTCAATAAATATAAAATCTTTTTTGAACTATCCAATTTTTAATTTATTAAATGTCTGTTAATTTTATAAAATATACTTAAAATTTTCAGTGATATTACTTTTATATCAAGATATTTATTTTATTTTGTTTAAATTCATACAGGAGTAAAACTCCGCGAAATCACTTGTGTCGGCGCCTATGAGCACTGGTACTTATGTTAGACACTTTCTTTGCAATAAGAAATCATTATTTTGTCAATTTTGTATTTTCAAAACTTTTACCGTATGTAACCAAAATATCTATAAAATTCAGGAAATTATTTTGTTGAGGAGAAGAAATAAATCTTCTAAATCAAAAAATACAAAGTGCAAATAAAGTATTATATAATTTTAACATCTTATTTTGTTTAAATATTACAGATTCTGATCAAACGTTGTGATATGACCAATATTTCATCCAAACCTAGGTAAATATCTTTGGATGTTTACTGAGTAAATTATAAAAATAAGTATTCAATTTAGAATGACACTTTAATACTTATCTCATTACAATATCTGTGATAGTCATTCTAATTCTAAGCTTTAACTAATATTTAATTCCAAACGATCTCTAGGTCACATAATAAACAGTCTGTGATAAATTGCTGTGATATATTTTTTTGGGTACTTATTGGTTATGTTTACTCACAACTCCGTAAATTACAGGAAACAAGTGGACCTGTGAATCTATCTACATATTTTGTCTTCTCTGCTATTTTTATAAAGGTGAGTGTTATTATAAAGTAATGCTCACAAGTAAAACATCAACGACACTAGAATACGTATTTATTAATCTAGTTTTAAGTATAAGGCCCTTGCAATATACCCAATTAAGAAAACACCAATTGTTATCTGCATTGCAACGTGTTCAACTTTTTTACATCACAAGTTTTAATTGGGATCATTTCTGTAATTAGTATAAGTTTGATTGGTGGAGAAATTATAATATTATAGAAAATATCATTCGATTTACCAGCGTTTCTCGAATGAGAAAATATTTGTCGACGATCGAAGAAATTCTCGCCTGACAACTTAACAGCTTTTTTATTCTTCCATCACCGATTATTTAGTTTTATGTTTTATCTAGTCTTTATTCGACTGTCGCTTTTGTTTTGCTCCTCCTGCTCTTCTAATGTTGCAGGTGAGATCTTCAACAAGACAGACATCTATAAGTTTGTCAGACCCTTCGTATTGCTTCAAGTAGGGGGTATGTACTTCTTAGGTGAGTTTAGGTAATTGAGGGGCAGATCGGTAATATGGGAAAAATTGTAATATGAATTGAATAAAATTATTTTTGTGTATAAAAAGTTGAATAAAAATAAATCCAATGACCAAAAAACACCATAAAATATTTTATTACTTATGAAAAAAATCAATGACTTTGGGAGGGGGGAATTGTCAATGCTAACAGTTTTGCTTCACTTTTTGTTAAAATATTACAGGTACATTTTTGTGAGCTGGTAACAGATAATCAAGAAAATACAGAATGATTAAAAAGTAATGAAACATTGATTTTACTGCCTAAATATTTACATCATAAAAAAACTGACACGGGACTTTCTTATACGTATAAATGCAACATAAATTATAGAAAATAAAAATCATTATAAACATTTTTTCTAATTCTAATAATTGTTTCAAATATAATTTAAAAAATTTAAAATTTGACAAGAAAAAAATCTGCCGTTTATTAAAGAAATAAATATAAATTTTTGAGTTACACGTCTACATAATGGTGAAAATAATTGTAATAAATTCATGGAAGGTGACAATAAATATTTTTATTTTCAAAATCTCGAATTTGAAAAAAAAATATTTGATCATACTTTCTTGTACTATATGGCTGTATAAGAAAGTTAAAAAACATATATTTGTCATTATATTTCTGAAGTATGGCGTTTATAATAATGTATCACTATTTTAGAATTTTAGACTGCAGAATCAATGTTCTTTATTTATTTATATTGTTTTTTAATCGCATCAAAACTGCAGAAGAATTATTTTAATAATCACATAATGTGAGTTAAAAATAAAATATTTCATTGTAAAATATATGCAGTGAGTTCCTAAACGCGTTCGTTCCATTTAAAAAAAAACCGAGATATCAGTGGATTTTGAAAAAATGGCAAAAATTCTTTCAAAATCCACTGCATCTCGATTATTTTTTAAAATGGAACGAACGAGTTTTGGAACTCACTGTCTCATAATAATATGTATGTATAATTAATTTATATATTATCTTTTTTCATATATTGGTGTCTATAATGAATAACTTATAATATACTTAATAAAAAATGTGTTATATTAATTAATCAATTATATGTTGTACTGAATTATAAATAAAAAATAAATAATTTTTAATTGTTTACTTCATTTCCTTCCATTACTAATATCGTTCGAAAATCATAACGTCAAATTCTACAAACTAATATTATGTTTATTTTCTAAAACTAATTAATTTAAATAACTTAGTAAATTTAGCTTCTTGACTAAGAAAGCTATAAACATTCAAGAATTAAATTAAAAAGACCTATATTCTCTACGGGCTATTTTTGACCCAAAATCAATAAAATCCACTGATATAAAAACTGTATATGCTAATATATGCTAATTTTCGTTAGTATATACAATAAAAATAAAAAATTTATTGCTCAATATTAGCAAACATTTCTACGCAGTAACAAAAACATAAAATATTTCCTATCAAAACAGAATATGATATAACGAAAAAAGAAATATTCTTCCTTACTTGACCCAGTAGAAAAAATAATACACATTGATGACAAAAAAAGAATGACTATTTATAGCCTATTATTAGGGCGGTATAACACAAACTTTTCTATCAATTATGTAAAAAAAATTCTATTATATAATATAGTCCTCCCTGAACCTAGAAACATTAAATTTTAGGGGTGTCTTCCTTTTATAACGTAAGCGCCCACTAAGTAAGTATTTTTCGAAATCCAGTCCTTTATTTTTAATACGTTTATTAGCATAATCTGCGTATTTTATAAAAAATAAATTTCAAAATACAAAATATAACTCTTAAAATTAAAATACACGTGTATCGTTTTATTTCAAAGATTAACAATAATAGGGGTGAAAAATAGTTCCAGAGTAACAATACAAATTATATTAGATTTTATAAATTAAATAAATATTCATAAAAATGAATACTACGCGGGTGAAGCCGCGGGCAGGTCGCTAAGTTATGTGTAATGCTCAATAGGAAAACGCGCCTGAATGTCTTATTAAATATAATTGATAATTACGCGAATAAATCACCAGGTCCTTACTTTTGACTAACCCTGTATATTTTATAGAATAAGATAAAAAATATGTAAATTAAATATTTTAACGTAAGGAAATAGTGAAAATAAATTACAATATATGAATATTTATTTATTTAAACATCAGATTATTCAAAAAAATGCATCATTATTATAAAAAGTCACATGATTCGATTATTAAAAGTTCATAATAATTTTATAAAAATCAACCAAACAACAAAACAAATCTGGAAATTTGGAATACCTACAACTAAACTATATTGTTAATAATGCTATAATAAAAAAACTTTCAGGGGACTTTCTTATACGCAGTACTGGCTAACTGATGAAGAATGGGACATAAATTATAAAAAATCATGTTCTCTACAACTTTTATTATAATCTTTTTGTCTATTTTGAAATATAAATCGATAATTTTCTTAAAATTATTTCCTTTTGGAATAATATTCTTTACAATTTTCTTCTAAAATATTATATAGATACAACTGACGAATGTAAACATTCGTTTCAGGTTGCAAGATTGTTTTAAAAATATATACATATAATATACAAATTTTAACAGGTAAGGTCAAAATGGATATTTCCATCAAAATCTCGAATTTAAAAAAATCGTACTTACTTATACTTAAGGAAAGTATAAGTAGAGAGAAAGACAAAATGAGACAAATAATACAAACTTATTTTTTTTCATCGTTACATTTTATTCATTTGCGAACTAAGGTACTGGCACCAGTTATGGCCGCTATAAGAGCAAGGTTTACTGTTTTTGTGATTGAAGGGCCTTTTTTTGTAATTCTCATGATCTTATGTTACTGATAAAACAAGTAACTCTTTATTTAATCAATTTAATTACCAAAGTTCGCAAATATAGTTTGTCTTTTTTAAATTATAGCCTTTTATTGTGTTTATGTTTTTTCTACAGTAATGGATAAAGTAAAACCAGTAATGATAAGTGATGCACACTTGGTAATGATTACAAAATGATAAGTACTACGACACAAAAGATATAAAAGAAAGAATCGTCAAATTTGAAATAATGTAAAGCAGTATCTATGATAATTAATAATTAATTAATAAATTATACTAATAATTAGTTTAAATGTCCACCATTTTGAAACCTATAGGCCGATTATCATCAAATCACGCTGTAAGACAGTTAAATGTATATAGATTAATATTCAGAAATGGTAGTAATAAAATATCAACAAATATTTCTAATTCAGTACATTTAATTTTAGAAATAGCCATTACTGGGGTCATATCCAAGACTGGTGCCACTACCTTATTGAGTTTTATAAAAATTATTTAATTAATACCTACAATATTTATGTTTAAATATTTCCTAGTCCACCTCTGACAATTTATAATAAAACAGCCAAAGGGTATATTTTTATTATATCAATTATAAACTGGTTGATATTTAATTATTATTTTATAACACTATTTTTTAAAACAAATATCATTTTTATATTACTGGCTTTATATTTTCCTCAAGTTCTTTAATAAATTTCTAAATTTATTATGTTCTAATTTACATTCCAGTTCTTCGTTTCCATATTTTTTATGTATACAAATATGTTTGTATGTATATGTAAATTAATACGCAAAATATTGTCAATAAAATAAACAATTATATATATATTATACAGGTAGGTATATTTCTGTTTTCACATACCTGACATTTTATTATAAAAATAATGATTTAATTGCAAAATGATGCAATTCTTATAAATTTTACGTCTTTATAAACAAAGAAAAACAACATTTATAAAACTGAATAAATACTATCTGCATTAGGCTAGACGCGTAGATTTTCTATACTAGTTATAGTTAAGGTCTTAATAGTTGCAAATTTCAAAAATTGTGAAATATTTAGTTGATTATTAATTTTTTGTGACCTTTTTCCATTGTCCTTGATTTTAAGGTTAAATATTTTTAAGAGAATTTATAAACATATAATATACCTAGTATTTTTTATGTTTAATTTAATATATTATTTGGACGTCTTTAGTTCACATATTCAAGAAATTATTTAGTATTATATAAATATAAAATAAACAACATAAAATAAATTCCGTTGTAGATATTATATTTCTATTGATTAACCCTCCAATAATTTTATACTGTTTATAAAATAATATTTTATTTATATTTGTCATATCCAATCACAATTGTTATGACTACGATTTCTGTTTAAGAAGTGCCGTTTCACACGAGCCACTTTTATTTATATAATTTATTTCGGCGCAGTTTGCAGATAAAATATTAAAAGTTGTTTTAAATTATCAGAAATTCATTTTTAAACTGAGAAAATAAAATTAAACAGTTCAAGTCGCAAGCCGTAACTCGAAAATGTCCATTAATCGAAACAATTTTATATGCAAGAAATCGATCGGGCAGCAAATTCATATTGTTAAATTTTTTTTTTAACTAACTAAAAAAATATGTTTTATAGCAATTGAACACCGAGGTGTGAAAAATTAGTTACAAAATATAACCCAAACAGACAAATAAGTTAATAAAAGTTTGGAAAAGGGCCCGTACGAAGTAGTTTTCAAATACATAAGAGTGCGATATGATTTGAATCAATGGTTTATTTATATTTAACATTATTGATGTTATGATGTTGAATGATATCAAATATAATTCAATGGAACCTTATCGTGTTAACAATAATATTATCATTAGCCGAATAAATTAACAATAGAGACATTAACAATAAGAGACTTATATAAGCAACAGTTGTTCGGTTGCCAATTTGACTGCATGCAATTTTTGTATAAATTAATAAACCAAGTGCGTAGATACTTTTAGGAAGCTAGAAAAATCATTCGAAACTGAATAATTACAAAGGATTTAATAATAATAAAATATATTATTCAATAACAAGTTTTCTATAAAATTCCATGAAATAATTTTCCGTTTTAATAGGAATTTTCTTATAAACAAATTCTTGAAATACAAGTATTGATAAATTATTTAAAATGAGGACTTCCTAGAAATTATTTTAATAGGTAAATAAGACGAGACTTAATAAATTGAGACCTAGAAAAAATCAGACTATAATTTTTTCCCCTATTTTTGCATTATATATATTATATATACTTATAATGCAATATTTAATTATAAATGAATGCAAAATTTAAAAAAAATAAAAATATGTAACTTTTAAATATTAAAGCCTTAAAACCTAGACTCTCGACGAGAATTATAAATACATTTAATATCATCTCGTTCTCGTCTCGTTTTTAGAGCGAGAAAATCCTCATTTTGTATACCTATATTTTAAAAATAATTTACTTTAATTATAGTGATTTTCATAGTTATTCCCTTATTTTTGCGTTATATAGGTATATTTTAAATATAAATTAATGCAAAATTAAAATATGTAACTTTTAAATATTAAAGCCTTAAAACCGAGAATTATAAATGAATTTGATATCATCTCGTTTTTAGACCGGGAAAATCCTCATTTCAGGGTACAGCCTTTAAGTAAGTAAAATATAAAAAAATATATTTAAAAAATCTAATCTATCTGGTCGTTAACTAAAAAATAATTTTTAATTTACTCTTAAGGTCCTAAACTTCTATGGCGAGCGCCTTAGGCCCTCCTTACAAATACATATAATATAAATATTTTTAATGACATTGATATGAAAATAATAATTATTTATTTAAGTTAATAATAGAACATTATATATTTTTAATGTATATATTTGAAATAAATATATATATACGCATATGAAAAATACAATTATGGTTAATATTTTTCAACCTTTATATTTTTGTTCAAATAAATATACAACGGAAATGGTATTTCAAAATATTGACGTTGTAAAAATATACTTTAAAAACTAAATACAAAATATCTTATATGTTTTCAAAACAGAGAATTTGCTTATACTTACAGTATCTTCCAACTCATTTTCTTCACTCTTTGTTTTGTCACTCTCACTGTTTTGTCGATACATTATAATAATTATATTATTATTATTATAATTATAATTAAAAAATTTGTATCGTCTTATCACGTTAATATTTTCCTTTAAAATGACAATTTTTCTTGCCCGTATTCTCATTTATATCAAGAAAGCAACTTGTAATACAACTTTGTTTTTAACCTGTCTCCCCACAATATCGTTTACTTTTATGATTCTATATCATAATACAACAGTATCAGCGTCACTCGGAGTTATCTTTTTAATAATTTTATACAAAAAATTGGAATTTCCATGTTCTTGTAATTTTCATTTTATTGAAACAGTAACAGCAGTGGCGAAGCGTCCATGGAAGCAGGGGAAGCAGTGCTTCCCTTACTTTATGGGTAAATTAATACAAATCTGTGTTTTCAGTTAATAAATCATTTAAAATTATTATTACAATATCCATCTTTATGCGCAACCCAAACATTTTAACTAAAAGTCAAAAATAACATTTAATATTAATTTACACGTTCAATTATAAAACTATAATACCTCTACGTCTTATGTATTTTCTTGTATTTTAGTCGATATTTGTATGACGAAGTTCACTGCAGGAAATTTCACTAAAATTTTTTGAATTTTTGATTTCGTTATGTATGTTTATTGTATAGAAAATAACGTGAAAAGTTGAAATTTTCAAACCGCAGTTTCAGTTTTTTCAAAATGTTGAAGAAAAATGACCCTAACTTTTGAACGAATGGTCGGAATTGATTTTAATTGACGGATTTGGAATCAGCGTGACAAAATCTATATAATGACATGTATATTACCTTAAAACTCTTCACAATTTTATGAAACGAATCGAATTTTGAATAAAATTTTCGAAGAGAAAACCGCGAGCGAAAAAATTATCAATTACCATATTTAAAAATGGGGGACTCAAACGATTAATTTTTAGAATTTTTTTACATTATTAGAAATGCAAAACCTTTAAAAATTCACAATTTCATCGATAGAATGTGATTATGGTAGCATAACTATTAGACCAATTGAGCTGTAATGTAAAATTATCTGCCCATTGCGGGAAAAATATTAATAATCCCGAAAAATTGCACGACCTAACCTAACCTGAACCAGGGCGACCAGGTCAGGTGGAGCAGCGCACAATAGGGCATAAGTGACTTTTTTGGTTCAAATCAGTGTACAGGCTGTATTTTTTTAGTAAACTTGTTTTTTTATCTTAAATTTTTTGTCGATCATTTAAACCCGATTAAGCAAAAAATATACCTAAATATAAACAATGTTAATTTGTAAAAAAAATCGATTATTTGATAGCTGCTAACTAACAAATACTTATTCAACAATCCAGAAAACCTTTAATATGGTATTAGCTGAGATACTAACTAATCAACTTATTTTTTGATTTATCAATTTTAATTTGTTCATAATAGGGGAAAGAGGTCTCGACGGTCTTAGGGCATTTAATAGTCTTAAAGTTAATGATGTAAGCTATATTTAAAAAAAAGTTTGAGTCTGTAGGATCGCGCCCAGCTGAGATATGAATTATTCAACTTATTTGTTAATTTATCAATTTTAATTAACATTTTCGGTGATTTTTAACATTTTTTAGGGGGAGAGAGGGCGGAAAAATAAATCTCGCCCAGAGCGCCAGATTTGCTAAGTCCGGCACTGCATATTGTAATGTCAGTTTTGAGCAAATGAGTTAGCGAGTTTTACTCAAAACTGACTTTACAATATGAAATAATGCCAAAAATTCTTTCAAAATCCACTGACATCAGGACCGTAACTACCACCGGGGCAGTGCCCCGTGGCCCCCGAGGTTAAGGGGCTCCCGCGGCAGCGTAAAACTTTTATTTGGTTCTTACTTGAAAATGTTGCACTTATTACAAATTTGGATTTTGATGACCTTTTTTTCGTTGGCAACTTGATTTTTATATTTATCATTTATTATACATTAAAATTAGTAAGAAGTATAAAATTCAAACTGGCGACAAAAAAGAGGTCTTCAATTTTTATTTTTCATATTCTGGGGGCCCCTCGGTCACTTCTTGGCCCGGGGCCCCCGACTGACATCTCGATTTTTTTTAAATGGAACTAACGAGTTTTGGTACTCACCACCACAATTAGTTTTTAAGTTTCAGGTGTGGAAATCATTTCTTAATTAATGGAAAAAATTGGGAGAATGGAGAAAATATGTGTGATCCCAAGAAAAATAATTTCATTCATATCGATCAACATTAACGAAATCTGCACATTGTGAACGATGCACACATTGCTGATTTTTTTTATTTTTCAATATCCATCATGCATATATTGATCCGAATTCTGAGTATAGATAAAGTACAAAACAGGGATGGAAATTTGTGATATTTTTTAATGAAAATTTGAATATATAAAATATTTCAAAATATTTGTATTATATTAGTAAAAGAAAGTTAAATAATTTAAAAATACAGACTTTGATAGAAATATTCATTTTGACTATTTTCACCATAATGCCTATCAGTCTATCAACATATTTTCTGTATTTTTTTATTATCATTACCTACCTACATAATTTTAATTAATTTTCATAAGGTAAGATCTATTTCGTAAATTTTATAGGTCATTTGGTAATTCTGTATTTTTGGTTAATATAGAATCGCCGCTTATTAAACTCAAAAACTCGTTGAACAAACGTGATTACTGTAACTATTTAATGAACTTTTCATTTAGATCTGTGTTAATAACTTCCCCACCCCTGATCGAATCGTTACAATTATAATATACGAAAACTAATTCAATTCGATACATCCGACAGTTGAAGTGCAAAGCTTGACCGAGCTTTAATATTTTTATAACTTCACGTTACATATACATATATTCAATTACTATCAACAATCATTAATTTTATTATTTTGAATAATAATTTTGGTGTGTTTTAACAATGTTCAGAATGCATCTACTATTTAACGAGGTTAGTTTTTAATTTATTTTTTATATTTTTTATTTCAGGTGCTTTGAGAATGAAATATTATATTTCAATACTACTTATTACCACCAAAGCCCCGAATTGCGGCGTTTGCTACTTTAGCGATATAAAAATACATAACATTGTTTCGACTAAATAAACATTTGCGTGGACATTTACGCCACCAAGAAGACATGTTCAAATGTTATAAATGTATAATAGAATATTAATTTCAAAAATATTCCTTTAATATTTAATATTGATTTATTTGTTGTAATTTAACATAATCACGAACATTACTTCTTGGTGACTACCTTGTACTTTATATACCTTGAATTCAACCCTAGTGGTTAACGTAATTACAATTAGGATATTAAATTAATGCAATTTACAATATTATATTATAATATGTATTATAATTATTTAAATTTTATACCAGTTAAGAGTTAGGCCAATAGTCGGTAACCTTTTGTTGTAAGAGGGCCAAATATTATACGTGGGAATTAGTGCGGGCCGCATTTGGGTCATATGTTATTATAGTATCAATATACCTACAATATTTGTGTACAAATAAGGTACTGGCACCAGTAATGGCCTCTATAAGAGCAAGGTTAACTGTTTTTCTAATTTGCGGGCTTCTTTTTTGTAATTCTCATGAACTCATGTTACTAATAAAACAACTAACTCTTTATTTAATCAATTTAATTACGAAAGTCCGCAAATATAATTTTTTCTTTTAATTATAGTCTTTTATTTTGTTTATGTTTGTTCTCCAGTAATGGATATAATAAAACCAGCAATTAACACTTGCTAATGATTACAAAATGATAAGTACTACAATGTAAAGCAGATACTATGATAATATAATAATTAATAAGTAAATTATTCTAATAATTAGTTTAAATGTCCACCATTTTGACACCTATTGGTCGATTGTCATCAAATCACGCTGTAAGACAGTTAAATGTATATAGATTAATATTCAGAAATGGTAGTAATCAAATATCAACAAATATTTCTAATTCAGTACATTTAATTCAAAAATTGCCATTACTGGTATCATATCCAAGACTGGTGTCAGTACCTTATTTTAGTTTTAAAAATAAAACGCTTATTATATGACAAACGATATTATGCAGTGTATGATATCGTCCGCCACGTGTGTTGTTGGGAAAATCCTGCGGGCCGCACCAAAACGCCTCGCGGGCCGCTGGTTGCCGACCCATTGTCTACAGCGGTCACCAAACTACGACCCGCGGGCCGGATCCGGCCCTCCAAAGTTTTTCTTCCGGCCCCTGATTTTAATATATAAATATTTTTTATTCATATAAGAATTATATTATATTATTATATTATATAAATATATAATATTATTTTATATAATTTAAGGATTTGATGTAGGTATATGTGTATTTATCTACATTTGAATAGATATTTTCCATTATTTTCGATATATGCTCTATTTACATAGCTAATTGCACAATGCACATATAAGTAAATGTTCTAATTTAGAATATTTTTCGTCCGGCCCCCCATGTTTAAAAAAAAATTCGATCCGGCCCGTTTCTCGGAAAGTTTAGAAGTCACGTGGTTGATATTTAGTTGGTTGTGTTGCAATTATTTTTCTTATAGTGGTGTAAATAAAGTTGAGTAAAAAATATGGAATATTGCTTATATTTTCTAAAATATTCATTATATTCATTATAAAGGAATATTTTTCAAATTAATATTCTATTATACATTTATAACATACTAGCTGGGCCCACGCGGCTTCGCTCGCGTAGACTACGGAATTTAGGATTTAAAAAATATACAGTTGAATTAATTACAAACACGATTAGTTATTAATGTAATAAAAACCAAATAACACTTAAATTACCTACCTAACAAAAAGTAAAAATAATTTTTGTTCTATTTAAATTTAAAAGTTAATTATTGAAAACAAAATAAACAATTGACAATCAAAAGAATACCGGCCTGTTCGGCGCGCGGCGTGTTGGCACGTTCCCTCGCCGCACCCCGCGCACGGTCACAATCGCGCGAATAATATGTTCCAATATGTATATTTCGATATTTTCTAAACTATACGACCAAATTGGATGCTGTAAATGGCAAATTATATCTACATTAAGTACTTATGACGATGAAATCATTTATTACGATAAGGATTAATGTTTTGCAGGTCATAAGTCCATGTAAACAGAACCCAAATATTTTATGTTTTCTTTGTAACATAAAAGCAGTCATTGTGGCTTAAATATAAAAGTTAGAGATATGGTGTCGCGGACTTTATTGTAGAACTTTTGATTCTACACAATTATTTAATACATTATGTTGTTGTATATTGAACGGTTTAGGCAGCGTATTACAAAACAGCGCGCCGACGGCAAAAATTGTCACTGCTTAGTTGTTATGTTACCTAACCTAATAAAATATAGCCTATAACCTGGCCAGAGAACGTACCTATGAATTAAAAAAAAAACACGTAAATCGGATAAGTGGTTCTTGAGTGATAAGCGCACGAACGAACAGACAGACAGACAGATAGAGAGACGTTGAGCTTTATATATATTAACCTTGGTACTTTATGCATTGTCAGTGGCGCCGGAACCAATTTTTTCTGGGGGAGGGGGGTCAGTACGAACCTCAAAAATTAAACTGACCTTATTTTACTTCGCGTTCTTAAAATTCAAAATTGATTAATATCGTATCGATTTATTAATATCGTATTATTTATTAAAAAATAAAAATAAATAGAAATACAGTGGAACCTTGTTTGTACGTTTCTAAAATGATTGGGGGAAAACACGTACTAACGAAATATTTTAACGCGGGGTCTTATGAAAGAATGCCGGGACCTAAAAAAAAAAAAACATACTAACAATATTTCACTCTACTCACTTTTTATTTTTCTTTGTCTCTGACTAGACTCATGGTTACATTTGTTTATGGGCTTTAACATTAGTTTACAAAAATTAAAGAATTTTTAAGAGTAAAAAAATTACTGAAAACAGATTTTTATAATTTCACGTCGCTTCAAACCCGCCCTAAAAAAAACAAGATCCAAATTTGGGGGGGGGCAAAGAGCAGTCATTCCCCCCTGCCCCCCGGCTCCGGCGCCACTGTGCATTGTTATCATATTATACTATATTTATTGTTAGTATAAATAACATTGGGTTGGTTATTAGATTAATATTATTTATGTACTATGCAAGATATAAAATTTTGTTAACATGAATTTATTTGAGTATTATTAATACAGGAAGGGGTAGGGAGCCGTAATTCGGCATTTTGAATCATAATTATGAAGTGAATTTTTTTTTATTGTGGTTATATTTATTTTTTGCAAATCACGTATTTAATGAATTATAAGTAAAATTTCTAAATGAGCAGCTGAATTGACACATAAAAGGTTAAACAGTTTTTTTATTTGTCAAGTTCTTTTTATATACCAGTTCTTGAAGACATAATAACACCATGGATAAATACATAATACCTATTAACTATTAATTTTATTACCTTAACAGCCTAACATTTTTTTAATTAGGTATACTTTGTAAGTATTCATTTATAAGCACAGTACCGGATTTAGGGGTGAAAAATCATTGGATGACAATATTGAAAATAATTTTTCAGGTTTGTTTAATAAAAATATTTCAATTTTATTTGACGTATGGCTTTATAATTCATAATTATAATTATGTCTTTCGTACAAAATAGAGTATTTTTATGTTGATGAACTTAAATATATTTATAATTTAATCCAAAAATGTACCTTATTTCCCATCCACTTCCATTTGAGCACTTGAACGAAAATTACATTCCAGATCCCAGAGCGCCAAATTTAAGTTAAATACGTTATAATTTAAACTTATTGTTAGAGTTACATAATTCAAATCTGTGGATTTTAGTGACAAAACGTACAATATGTATTTAATTTCTGACTGTTGGCACTACACAAAACAAAACTTTCATCGGATGTTTCTGTTTCTGTATTCATAGTATTGAATGTCATTTGTACGAGTTAAATGAATTCAATAATTGCTTTTTCTGTATAAATAAATATCTATTAAATCTTTATATGTAATGATTATTGATGAAAATATTTTATTTAAATCGTGAAAATATCATATTGCTAGTGTGTCATTCGAGAATGTTCTATAAATGTTAGATGATGTATGTAAGTACTACTTTTATTTATTTATTTTAATATATCAACAAAATATAATGCTTTTGTATTTTAAAGTAGTTCTAAACATGCTTACAAACGTATACACCCAAAAAATATATATACTTTTTTAAAGCTATGAAATAACCCATCAACAATATGAATCAAGGTGACGAAGTTATAATAAATCTAGATGATGATGATGATGATGATGATGAAGTCGACGATAGTAACGAAAAATGGTTTTATGACTTTTGTATAAGATACACTATGTCAAGTACTATACAAAGCAAATGTGACCTAAAAGCGTTCATGATCGAACTAAACGAGTAAATATAAACAATTCAACATAATAAATGTAGTAATTAATATCCATTTAATTAATTTCAGGCATTTACAACTAATTAGTGAAAACATTTCAACACCAAAAAGTTACTTAATGAAAATATCCGACTGGTTATGTGATATGCTTTTCAAATTCCACCAACAATACCAGGCATTGCAAAAAACAGAAACTGTCGGAACCACGCATTACTTTCTACTTATGACGCAATTGATAGCCAATTTCTTTTCACTGAGAATAAAACTAAGGCGAGAATATAATCTTACATTTAATGAGATATTAAAGCATTACATTATGTTACTAAAAATTATTTTAAAAGAGAACCCTATACTAATTATTGATACGCTTATACAAACCATAGGTCTTAATAAAGATTGTCAGAGAATTTTTGATCCTTTATTTAGGTAAGTACCGAATTTCCAATATTCAATTCTGTTATAAAATGATAACATATCAATTTTATTTTTAGATTGGTATTAAAAGATGCTAGTATATACCAAAATAGTACTCCAGAAAAATACTGTAGATTGATATTAGCACACAGAATGTGGAAATATGTTTATTGTAGAATAAATGAAAAGAAATTTATAACAAAACTAGCCGCGCGGAAATTAAGAGTGCCGCTTAATTTCCGAGAACACCGACTTTGTAAAATTTTATGTGATGTTCCGCCTGAGAAAGATGTTACTAGCTTTTTGATGACGAACGGATACAATACAGTGACCGTCGTGAAGGTAAATCAAAATCAATTTTTATAGTTGCGCCAAATATTGAAACAGCAAGTTTGAGTTTGGCACATCTCTACAAATTCAATTGTAATAATAAATTACATTTTTTAGGAGTTTTTTAAATACTTGAAAGAGAATGGAAGTGAATGCAGCACGGTCACTGTAAGTTTTTAATTTATTTTTTATTTTGGAATATGCTATTGGCTGTTAGAATGCATTTTGAGCACATTTACTTGAATTTTATTTTTGTTTTCTAGGAATTCATTTATAGCATTACTAATGTATTGTCGACATCAAATATTTAAAAAGAAATCTTGTATTTGTATTTTTTATATAATATCCAATTATTGTATTGTATGGTTTTTTGTTTTCATAATTTCTCTTATTTCCATTCCTTTATATTATATTGTGTCTATTATTTTATATGCCATAATGTCAAATGAGTTGAAATATTTGTATTTGTTGTATTTATATGCATGTTGTTTATTTTTATTTTAATAAAAATAATAACATTTAGTAATATTTTTTATTGTTGTTTCTGTTAGAAAGACGAGGATAAAACACCTTCTATTGAAGTAATCGATCTCACAGAAGATAACGGGTTAACTGGCACACAATTATCAACGACCGACTTCTTAAGCAGTTTGACTGAATCCAAAATGAATGATATAAAACCATCAAATTTTCAGTTACCAAAAGATTTAACAGAACCCTCAACGTCTAAACCTAATTCTGAGTTTAAAGCAAATAGACCTGATCCAAATATGGTAAACTTCTATAAGGTACTCTCAAAGTTATATGATTCCTGCTCATCTACTGGGACAAGCTCTAGCTCTTTGAATGATGAAAAGAAGCACAAATCAGAAACGATAACATCAACTGGGACAAGCTCTAGCTCTTTGAATGATGAAAATAAGCACAAATCAGAAACGATAACATCAACTGGGACAAGCTCTAGCTCTTTGAATGATGAAAAGAAGCACAAATCAGAAACGATAACATCAACTGGGACAAGCTCTAGCTCTTTGAATGATGAAAAGAAGCACAAATCAGAAACGATAACATCAACAGTGTCGGAACTCCCTGAGTCTGAACTGAAATCAGGCTCTACTCCTAAAGAATCGGAAACAGATACTTTTAAAACAAACAAAAGTAATGAAGTATCTGATAATATAAAACCAAAAAAAGGTACCTCTGAAAGTCCAGTATCAGTTAATATGAGTTTGAACAAAACAACTACTTTAAATTGTGATCAAATGTCAAAAAAATTAGAAAAAAAGCCGTCGATAATTCTTAACGATATCAGTTATGAAATTAACAAAGAAAACAAAAACGATATTCCGAGCACGCAGGTGAACAAAGCTACAATAGAAATAACTGTTATCAATGAGAATAAGACAAATAACGTTATCTGCTGCAACCCAGCATCAGAAACTACGTTTGATAAATTGATGCTCAAACGTCAGAATTGTGAATCTATAAATGAATTAATTAGTTCACAATCGAAACAACAAAAACTAAACGAAGAGGCGTGCAGTGAAGTGGAAGAAACTATCGAAGTGACTATCGCAGAAAGCACTACGACGTCAACTGATGACAAACAACCTAAATCAATACTGAGGAGAGAATCTGTCAATGGAGTATCTTCATCGACAAGTAAGTTTAGTAATAAACTCTTGAATTAATAACAGCGTTAAATCCTTGATGTTCCTTGTCTTCAAACTGTTTAGTTTCTGTAAGCGAATGTTTTATTTTAGTAACCAATACTGGTCGGTTTGGAGAAGTTGCATCGTGTATTGATATAATATAACAGACAAAGCAGTTTCTAAATATTATTACGGGTGAAATATATGGAGTTTTATTGCTTTTGCTTACATTAGTGAAATAAATTAAAACATGTCTTGTAACTTGTAACTAATATTTACAAAGAATATTTTGTTATTTTAGATGATCCGTGCAGCACACAATCAAACCATAAAAGAGTTTCATTTAGCTTGTCTGGTGTACAAACAAGCTGCAATGGTAAGTATTCTCTTTTGCTGAAATTTATAAACATGTAGGAATATTAGTGATGAAAGATTTGTCTTCAGTGTCATCGATAAGAAACCACAGTAATCATTCGGACCAACCGAGTACCTCATACAGAAACGGTCTTCTTTCAAGCAGGTCTCATCACCACTCTTATTACAGTTCACAGTCGCCGAACCAAAGGAGTGAATCTTCAATTATAGTTTTAAATAAGTATGATAAATGCAGTCCTAGCTCGTGTCTCCCGACTGAAATAACAATCGATAAACCGCGTCGGGTAGATCGTTCAATGATCTCACATGTACTCGCTTCAAGCGAAAATTTTTCTAAAGTGATTGGTAAGTGTTCACAAATATCTGATACACGTTTAGGGAGGGGACGACATCGGGCAGGATCAAAACAATCTGCAAAAGCATTGACAGATAAACTTCCGTCGAAACCCTCGAGTACTTGTAATGGGCAACCTCCTGCTGCGTTTGATGTAGATTCCGTATTATCCAAGAGTTCGCAGGACGAAACTGAGCTTGATAAGAAAATATTACCTCTAAAAAAGAGAAAATTAACATCAGATGAACTAGAGAAGTATGAAAAATGGAAACAGCAAGATAATAATATCTCATACCCTCCAATACAAATGATTAGCATCGCAGAGCTAGAAGACATGAAACGATGTTACTCTGCACGTCAGTTCAAAACTCCAGGCGAGCTTAAAGCTGTTCCGCCGTTACCGGCTGACTATAATCTGCCTATCAGCGAAGTTACCGCGTTCGTTTCCAACACCATGGTGCCTATTAATGTTAATGTAAATAATCACACATTCAACAGTACCAATGTAAATTATCACGCCAATGGGCTCGTACCAATCGTTGACTTTAATTACGATGCTCCAATGGTAGTGTCAATAAATGAAGCTGATTCGACTGAAAACGTCATATCACCGATTACAGACTACATCAAGCTAACCACAATTCAGCCTTTGTGTAAGAAATAGTTAACAATTACAATTTGTTATTGCGAATATAGAAACATGAATTATTATTTTTAATTTACGGTTTATGTACATATAAAGAATTAATTTTTAAATATTTAATTACTTTAAACGTCAAAAAGTAGATTTATTAATTTATTTATTACTCAAGAAATATGGCTATTTTAAGAAGAAAGAAAACATCAAGAAAGAACAGAAGATCATGAAGAAAATATTTGATATTTTTTTATTTACATTTCTATTGCAATTTATTATTTAAACTGGTATACTATTAATTATATAATTTTTTATCAATATCAGTTAAAGTAAATTAACTCAATTAGAGTAAATATCTTTTCATAAACTCTACTGAAGACTTGAAGAACTGAACATTAATTTTTTTACATTTATTACAAAACTTTTATTTTTTAATATATAGATGTCAGGATTCCTGTCCCAAGTGATGATTCTACAGCAACTACAAAACCGAAAAAGCACAACCCACACTCAAGAGTTTCGAATTTACGAAGTAATCCGGAATTCATAGACTATTTTAGACACTGCACTGTACGTGTGGTGAGAATTACTCAAGATTTCATCGATAACTATGCCAGTGAGTATCATAAAATAATTTAGCTAGCAGGCAAAATGAAACAAATATTGATATAATTAATATTTATTTTCAGGGATATAATCAGACCACAAGAAAAAAATGTGTGGTTATTACGGAGAATATGGGTGTCACAACTGTCAAAAACACATTTATTTAGAATAGAGTTGTATGTAATAATTGTGAAATAAAAATTCCTACATGTTAGAATAGAGTAGAATGTGCTGTATCTGTTGTAACACATCAATACGTGTTTTTTTATAGTAGTGACGTTGGGACACCCATATTCTCCGTATTAACCAAACTTTTAAATAAAATATCGAGTTTATGTAAAAAAAAAGGATGAAAATGGAAGCAATGTATTTGAATCAGTTTAGCAGTATTGTTAAATTGATTTTTATTATATCAAATCTGAGGAAAATAACTAATTGTACTGTATTTTTTGTAAAAGAATTAACGAGTTTACTTTTACATTTTCAACTGGTTTGAATACTTTGCTTCCATATATAAATATATATATATATATCTATATTTACACTCTATGGTTCTTTACACTCTATGGTTCCAAAGAACCATAGAGTGTAAATATAGATATTTTTTATAAGAATGCAAACAAAGAGTAAAAAAAAAATTTTTCTCACGTAAATTTTTGTTAGTTTCTTTGTTAAAAAGATTAATGGGTGTTTAAAACTATGTCAAGTTTATTAGTACAAAGGGAATTTTTTTTCTCATATTGACACATTTATTATTTAATGTTGTTAACTATTTAATTTTAAGTTAATTTGATTTAAATTTTTAGTGCCCCCTATTTGATTATTTAAAATGTTTTCATTATATAAAGCAATTATGCAGTCTAAAATATCAACTTTATTCAAATAAATTTCTTGGGTAATTTTTTGTATGTTGTTTTCAAGAAAATTTTGCTACAACAATAATTAATAATCATAAAGTTAATATTCCTTATGTTTTATTAATTTTCTATTAACTTTAATTTAAAAAAGGTAATGCATATCTATAAATAATATTTAATTAGTTGTTTCTTAATATTCAATTTAAATGAGTCATTTATATAATTTTATATATCTTCAAATTATAAGATACATTTTTATACGAAACATTTTTCGTAATTTAATATTATTTTAACTTATTTTTTAATTAAGAAAGGATAGTTATTATCTCAGTTTCGATGATTTTTTTATCTTGCTTTAAATCACAGAAATAAATATTTTTTAACAAAATTAACTATTTTTCGTTCAATACAATACTATTCGTAACTTTTACATATACATAAAGTCTCTTGCGCTCGCAACTACATGATAGAGGGAATTCCTAACCAAACACAAATTAAGCAAGTGCAAGAGGCTTTACATACACTCACGGAAAAAATTAAAGGACCACTTTTATTTTTTGAAAAAATTGCTCATTTTCAAAGTAATACCGATAGGTCAAATATGATCCTTTTTTTACTTATAGGATATGAAAATTGAAGGAAATTTTATCATCTTTTCGAATTTAGGGGTATTTTTGTGTTATTAAACTTATTTTTGTGACCAAATCGCGGTTTAATAAAAAATAAAAAAATGGATTTTTTTTTGCAATTTTGAAAGATACCCACGAGGATGTAAAAAAATTTTTCAAAAATTTCAAGATAACCATTTTGTAGGAAATTTTTTCAGCTCTAAAACGCCTTTTCAAATACATAATACCCCTAAATTCGAAAAGATGATAAAATTTCCTTCAATTTTCATATCCTATAAGTAAAAAAAAGGATCATATTTGGCCTATCGGTATTACTTTGAAAATGAGCAATTTTTTCGAAAAATAAAAGTGGTCCTTTAATTTTTTTCGTGAGTGTATATGTAAAAGTTATGTTACGGTTTCAAAAATAGTCTTTTGAAGCTGAGAAATTTAGATATTATATATATAAAAAAAGAACTGATTATTAAAGACTTTAGATTATAACTATTATAAAGGGGGTACAATTTATACTACATTAAAAATCTCATTATGGAACATTTTGTGAATAAAATTTTAAAATGTTTTATTAAATTAAACTTTTAAAAACTAAATAAGCAATATCGGACACTTCCATGTCCAAATATACCAGGGCTTCGAACCGTTATTTTTTTCGTTTCGGTTTTCGTTTCGGTTCGAGTAAAAAAATATATTTCGGTTCGGTTCCGGTTTTCGTTCCGGTTCGAGTAAAAAAATATATTTCGGTTCGGTTCCGGTTTTCGTTCCGCAAAAAATAACGGTTTTTTCGGTTTTCGGTTAAGTTCCGAGTGATTAATTTAAAAAAAAATTATTTGTATTAAAAAAATTTTTTCTGCCATAATTTGGAATATTTTATGGTACTTGTATGATAGTCCGAACGACAATTGAAGTGGCAAATAAGATCATGTTAACGCGCGTATTTCAACATGTACTGAACCGAAAAAAACTATATTTTTATTTCGGTTCTGTTCCGGTTTTCGTTCCGGCAAAAAAAACGGTTTTTTCGGTTCAGTTCCGGTTCGAAGCCCTGAAATATACTACTGTTGAAACAAAGTTTGACAATATTTTCTTCTGATCTTTGATCATTAAAGTATCATGTAAATGTATTATAAAAAAATAATATAAAATTTGTTGGTTAACATGCATTTTGAAATGGGGAGCTAAACTTATATTATTGACAGTAAAAAAGTAAAAAACAATGATATTAAAAATCACCTACTGTGTGTTATTAAGTTGTTCTAAATTCTAAAATAAATTGTACAATTGATACTCAGTTCAAAGTGCTTGTAAGTTAAGAAATTTTTGTAAATTTTTATACAATTAGTTTTAGTTTGTTTTTGTTATTTTTTTTTTTTTTAATTGCCATAAGAAGTATTTTATTTAAAAACTGTAAAAAAAATCTGTACATAAAATAAATTTTTCTATTGTAAATACCACATTGTTTTATTTTCAAATTACTTTTCAGGAGAATATGGGAAAATATAAAATGAATTAGGACTGCTTAGAAACATGAATAAAAAAATGTATATAATATTTTTTAATTCATAATTATTTATTTTTTTATAAAATTATTTAATAAAATCTTTCATTATACTTTTATCACATGGCTGTTAGAATTATTAAACGTCATCTGTGTTCTCTGAAGATTTTATTAAAACCATATATGTAATACTATAATAGTATGTATTATATATATGATTGAAACTGTTAATCGTAATGTGTAAAACTTGGTCATCCCAACGCATACTCTATCTTTTTTCATTCTCATTAAACCAAATATTCAACGCATGCTCTACCTCTTTCTTCTGTGACGAGTCGTTTTTGAATCAGATGCGTGGCTCATGCTCTATGTTAATTCAACTGTGGTCTAAGTCTAGTCTATGCAAACACTTATGATTCAAATGGTAATATCATAGACATAGAGAATGGACCAGGCATCTGACTCGAACACAGAACCGTGTCAAAAGAAAGAGATAGAAACAGGTTTGGAATAACTTGTCCTTTTTTTAAACAGGAGTGTAACTCTGTCTATGTTCCAAACTACACTGCATCTCTCTCTCCTTTTTTGAACAGATGTTACACCATTGAGTTAATAAAGAATGCACTGTCCATTCTCTATGTCTATGGGTAATATGTACCCAAGGTTAGTAAAATATGTACCTACAGATTTCTACAATATTCAAAAAATAATGTAGATCACTTGCATGGGCGCCGGCAGAATTTCTTTCAGGGGGGTGCATCTGGATATATAAAATTAAATTACGAGGATAATTAAAAAATATATAATTTAAACCTGCAATGTTAATAAACATAAAAAAATTGATTATCTGACTAACAAAACCTTATTCAGCAGCTCAGAAAACCTTTAATTAGGTATTTAAGTGCAAGGATTAAAGGTTGATACAAGTCTTGAGGCTTCCGCGGTGGTCTTGATATAGATCTTGGCTTCTGGGTGTAAGCCGCGTCGGTTTGGTCGTGTTACTGTCCACTGCAATGTGTGACGAAACGTTGGCCGATAACACGACCTAAAAAAAGCTCATTTAAAAAAACCTGGTTGATATAAATTTTTTTAAGGGGCCCGCCTTTAATTCTAGTCTGGAGACCCGTGATAGGATGTTAGGATGTTACCTGTCTTATATATTTATTATAAATGTCGCTTCACACAATAAATGTAGGGTGACTAGGTTTTCACCCGGAGTATCGGGGTTTGTATACTGTTTCTCCGAGCTCAGGATTTCGATGCAATTTCTCCAGGTTTTGTAATAATGATGACGATTAAAAAATAAAAAGGATAAAATAATATAAAAAGGGGTCTTCATTTACATGTCAGGCTAAATAATAAATTAAATTTTTTAGGAGTTTTTCAAATACTTGAAAGAGAATGGAAGTGAATGCATTACAGTCACTGCAAGTTTTTAATTTATTTTATGATTTATGTAATCTATTTGTTTATATACATTTATATTAAAAAACTATAAAAAAAATCCACATAAAATAAATTTTTCTATTCTAAATACCACATTGTTTTATTTACAAATTATTAATTTCAGATTATGAGAAAATATTAAATGGATTAGGACTGGAATAGAAGTACGAGTTCCAAAACTCGTTCGTTCCATTTAAAAAAAAAATCGAGAAGTCAGTGGAAAGATACAAAGAAAGAATTTTTAGCACTATCATTGTAATGTCACTTTTGAGTATAACTCGCTTATTCATATTATGATTGAGCGAGTTTGAAATTGAAAGTGGATTTTGAGTTTCAAAATCCATTGACATTTTGATTTTTTTTTTAAATGGAACGGACTAGTTTTGGAATTCACCGCCTCATACATTATATTTTTTATTTCATAATTATTTATTTTTTTATAAAATGATTTAATAAAATCTTACATTTTTACTTATCACATAGCATTGTTTGAATTTTTGTTTTGATTGAAATGCATTAGAGTAAAAGAAACAAGGATCAATAATTCTATAAAAAAAAATATATATACCTATATGAAAATATTCAAATTACCTGAACTGTTAAAACACATTATTTTTAACATTTAATTGATGTAAATACAATTATTGAAAAAATTTATTGCACTCGTTAGTTTTCCTTTATACATTTTAAATATTTTTCGCTTTTATTTAAATAATATTACTTTGTACCTACAAAAATTCAACATTAAAAGTTTAAACTACGTAAAATTCACTCAACTACACATTTTGATATTAATTTGACAAATCTGACTTACTTGTTAATTTATTATTTATAACAAGTGAATTTTACTCTAACGTAACTAAAATATAATTGTGTATTTCGTTTAAAATGTCTCTAACCTAAAATGCTCAGTGATGAAAAAAATGTTAAAGCGATAATTTAAAATCAAAATGAACTCTTTTGAAAATATATCACAACCACAAATTTCATTTTGATTTTAATGTAAGCCATCGTAAATAGTTATCGTCAAATATTCTGTGATAAATTACAAATAAAGTTTTACTTTAATACTTGAGAAATACAAAAATATTATTCACTACTATTTTAAATCGATTTTAAGATGCCATGCTATTTATTACTTGCATATTTATATTTCTTCATATTCAATAGCTGTATGGAAGTAGGATTCATATCACAGATCTTATTTCAATTTTAAAATACATACGCAGTGGGCTTGAACCACTTAAGTTGCTCTCAACCAAAACAGCTGTATTTTCTTGTTTATTTAAAGGGCTATTCTACTTCTTCAGGTCAGAAAAATTAATTTTTTTTTTAATTTCAATAATGGTATTTTTTTGCGAAAATCGATAGCGGCACACATACAGATAAGAATCTTTTTTAATTTTTTATTTCAAACCACCTGGTGTGAACAAATCACCTGCGCCAGCGAGAAAAACTTTCTTCCAATGTACTGCCATAATGTTCAATAAATAAAAATTTACACGCTATAAAAAAAATTTCTTTCTATTCTCTTTCAGGGAAGAAAATTTTTTTCTTATTTATTAAAAAAGTTAATTTTATTGACCCGAAGAAGTAGAATAGCTCGTTAAATTTAGAGTTCTAGCTATCAACTATTATTTATGTTTCAAGCGAGACCCACTGGATATTTTTATATTGTATTTAAAAACAAATGGATTAAAATTTGAAAAGTTATTTTTAGTTTTTAAATAATATAAATATGGCAACCAATAATAACTTCTGTCTCTGAATTGAAATGTACCAAAAAATATTGTATACTATTTGTTTTAAAATATACGCACTTATAAACTACCTTCTATAAATATAAATTACTTGTATAAAATAATACAATTCTATGCATACTTGTCGGCATTTCATTTAAATCTTTTATTGTGATTCAAACCCCAAAAAACGCACTACCTTTTATAATCAATTATATTAACATCAAGACAGTAAGCTTACATTTAAAATGTTTTGCATTTCCCTCAATTACGTACCCTAAAATCACAATTAAAGATTTAAATGTTGCACACGTTCATTATAATAAAGTAAACTCTCTGTATTAATAAATTGGGCGTCAAGCTTCAGAGAACCAGGCCATTTTTTCATTTTTGTTTTTTCTTCCCACTTTTGCTGGCTGTCATAATTACCGTATATTAAATATTTTACTATTTATGAAATATATCAAATACAGAGGTTTTACAATATTTTTTTTAAATGCATACATTTAAATTACTTATTACAAATGATAATTTTTATCAATTTTATAAAAATATGAAATATATACAACATGGGTACATATCATTTACTTATTATATTATATATATATATATATATAGAAATTTCAAAAATAGTTCTCGTACCCAAAATTTCATTTTAATTTAAATTAAAAAAAAAAAACAGTCTATGAGCCTTTTGATTATTGTAGGCACATTAAAATAAGGCCTATTAATTTACATACACACTAATACAATCTAATTTCTTAATTATATAATTCTTTATTAAAAATCATTAATTGAAACGCATGAAATATCTACACTGTGCGTTTCAAGCATTTATTTTTCGTTGCTGCTAAAATATAAATATGTTTATATATATAAAGTAATATTCAAAGGGAATGTTATTAATATACAAGAATATTATCAACATTTATGATTTTCTTGTATATAATGATTTGTTAGAACCAACGGATTCTAATAAATCAATTCAAGTAGGAATATAAATTACTTTTTACGTATTAGTTATGATTGAAACATATTTCTCAATTTGATTCTTAAAATATATATATCTAATATATTTTGAAAATGTCACACTAAAGTAAAAGCGAACAAATATTATCTGAATCTGTTAAGTGAATTAATCTACATTGAAATAAATTAAAAAAACACAACGCAATCATGAACACAACCAAACAATCAATTCAAGCTGCAAAATGTAAAGTTCGCCATCAGCTGTCATAGAGATAGTATTCAATAAATACACATTTGTGGTACAAATAAAGAAAATAAATACGTCAATCAATATAAACTAAAAATGTAATCTACAAGATTTTATGAATTTTAGTTTAAAAATAATGCACCTAACATTGTCGTTTTCTTATAATTTATTTTTAGTGTTTTGTGAAACATTTATATTTGTATCATACTATCAACGTTGCAATCAAGGTTAAAAATTCAATCCATGTGCATTAGATATTTAATAAGTTCATGGAGAAGACACGATTTATACCCAATTTGTTGAAACAGTCTTTTTGTTTATTGGAATGTTTTCTTAATACTTATTCATTATTTTTTATTCGATGTATTAAATATCATAGACAACATTTTAAACGTTTGTTTATAAAAATATTTCTATATTTATTTTCAAGTAAAAAATACTTTCATTTAATTTTTCTATATTTAGTTCTAATTTTATTTTTTAGTTATTGTCTATGATAAAATAATAATTTATTAGCATCAATCAATAATATTTAAAATAACTGCAATATAACACCTCTGTCTTACTTTTTTTTTAATAACACATAAAAATGATTTTTTTCGAGAAATTAGTAAAAAATATAAATGACTAGTAATTTTTTAATTTTGAAGATATTTGAAAGTCTACAGAGGTGTTATTTACAAAAAGAAAAAATGTTCAAATTAAAAACAAATATAAATGAGAATAACAAAAGATGAAATAAATTAAAATAAATTTTATTCTTCGTTTCAAAAAGTCCACCAATAATACTTCATAAAATTATACTGGATGGCTATTTTAAGTCTTTCGTTCAATTATTAAAATGAAATGTATTATTTTAAAAAATAAAATATATTCATACAAAATGTGCTTAAATTATACAAATTTTTTTGAATTTTATTATTTTTTACGACATAAAAAAAAAACATATTGATAATCACATCAACAAAAAAAATTAACACAAAAAGAAAAAAAATATATCGGAATCGTGATAAAATAAAAATAATTTGAGCACATTCATACCGTCCTCATATTGAATCTTCAAACAGACAAAGCTGTACTAACAGTACATAACATAAAAACAGTACTCTCGATACAATACATTTGGTTTAAAATAAAGTCAAAATATACATACATCATTTAAAAACAAACTCACAAATGGCACAAACCAACATTTATCTCAAATATTTGGTCAGCATTAAGTATGTCAATGTCTTAACTTCAGCACCACGACTCCTCGCCTCCTTCCTGGCTGTCGTCATCACTCGGGTCTTCACCGTACATATCTGCCAGTTTACGGAACCGTGGCCCGAAATTCGACAGGTAATTGAACTTCAGGTCTCCTTCATCCGTACCTGAAACACATATTTAATAAAAATATTATATTCGTTTTTGTGTTGTATGTACTTTGAGCAAAGAGTAATTAATTACATGATGCTAAAGATGAGAGTGATCCACTTGTGTTTCCATCTCCTTCATAGGCGTAATGGCGCACGTCGTCTAACGGAGACATATCATGGTCGTTATCACAAGCCTCTTTTTTTGTATCCAGAAAACCACATATGTCAGGCACATCATCATGAGATCCAACTGCAAAAACAATAAATTATCGGTTAGGTTTTCTTCTGCTTAAAACTCCAAACGTTACCTTTGTCAATAGTTTTGTTCAGTGGTATAAGATTATCACGTAGTTTAGGGAAAACATGTAAATCGTAATTGGCATCAACTTCTCCGCCACCTTCGTCTTCATAATTGATTATGTTTTCACGGATATCGTCCATATCTTTATCATTGTATGGATCTTGCCGTCTTCTATGTACAACAACGGCCAACAGCAGAACTGTAATGAAAGAGGGGGGGAAACAATTAATATATTGACACGAGTATTGAAAACAGAAAAAAAAACAATTCACTTACTAAGAAGTATTGCAATACAAACAAGAAGGGCGACTAGAAAGTTTGAATTAATGCTAATAGAAGCTCCTGCTGAACCCAACGCTTCTGAACAACTTGGTGATGCATGTACGGATAAACTCGGCTCTCCAAGATTATAAGTCTGAAACAAATACAGTTTGTATAAATTCTGGACGTTTATTCTGCGTTATAATTTCTTTACCTTTTGATTATTAATAACTAAGTTGCTTATACATCCTGAAAAACCGACATCCGTAGGGGTTTTTGACCAATTGAACATTTTAGTCAATTCCGACAATGGAACGGACGACCCACCCAAATGTAACGGAGAATTGACATTAAGGAACTGATTTTTACCAACAGGATTCTCACTTGCGTAACAAATACTTGTCCTGCATTCGTCGACGACCATTTCGATAGTCTGAAAAATTATTAGCAACTATAGGAACTGTAGTTTTTTAACATCAAATAAGCTTTCTAGTTATATTAGTATATTTCTATGAAATAAACCGATAGTTTAAGACTTACAGAATTATTTAATATAATTTCTATTTTGTGAGTTTTTCCATCATTCACTTTAATGTACTTATGTTTAACTTCTACAACTCCTGATCCGTAATCTACAAATAATATGGGATATCCATTTTCTAATTGCAGTGCCAGAAAATCTATAAAAAACAAAATCAGCATAAGTTAATTTAAAAATTTAATAAGAGATTAAAAATACGGACCTGAAATCGGCAGTAAAGGATTATAAAACACTGGACCTAGGTACATTATCAGTCCACGCTTTTGATGCGACCTGACATCCAATGAAATAGTCATATTTGTACAAGAATCTAACGGTGGATACATCGCCCACCCGTCGCTGTGGAATGCTATACTTTTTATTTCACAATTAGGGCCCATATTATCTGTAAGTAATATTTGCAGTTATTGTTATTAAATCCAGTTTTTTTATTATAATTTTTACTATACCTTGAGCGCATTGACAAGAATTATTAGGTAAGAGTTTTCCACCGTTGAGGCAAACTTTCGGAGCTGGCAATAAGCATTCACAGATTGGTTGGACTTCAGCACGAACACCGACAAATGAAGTTTTGTTTGTGAACACTGAATAAGGGATATTGTCCTTCCTAAGAATGTTCACGCAAGAATTCTCACAGTGAGCTTTTTCTATTATACATTCGTCGATATTTATCATCAACATTTCAGCGTTAAGTTTACGTTCCAACTAAGAAATTAATTAGACATTTATTAATCAAAACTATTAAGCTTGGATTGCTCCTGATAGAATACTTACTTCTGTTTGTTGTTCCATGACAGCTTTATTTATTTTCTCCGGAGAATAATAAGGAGATCCGTGAGCAGAAAACCTAATATCCAGCAGTGAATCATTTTTAGAAACACTTGAGTGTAATACAGTGAATAAATCTACATTATCTTTTGAAATATTAAAAATTCGAGAAACTTCGTCTGTCAGCATATCTTTTTTACTCATCGATTCCTGAAAAATATTATATCACAATTATAAGGAATTTTAGTTTGAACCAAAGATAAAATAGTTTTTTAACTATTTCTACAAGAATTTAACAAATCAATTTAGAGCATATTATTACTTACACCTGGTAACACTTCTACAAATTCTTCTGCTCTTACTCCTACGAATCTAATAGAACCTGATTTATCCACGGCTTCTTCAGGAAGTAATTTAATAGTTATATTAACCATTGCTTCAACCTGATGTTTCGTAATCAAATTAGATTCTTCTGTCACTATAAAGTGTAATAGATAAGATCCATTCTTAGCACCTTCAAGTAATGTTATCATTCCAGTATCCTGGTTTAAATCAAACAAATTATGTCTATCACTGTGCCATTGAAAGTATTTATCAGGTAAATCCCAATCATCTGGATCATCTACATACACTCTACCAATTTCTACATTTTTAGTTTCACCCTGAAAAAATTATAACAGGTATTAGAAAATGTACAACATCTTTATATAATTGATAAATTACCTTATAATTATATACAAAAATACTGCTATTTCCTGATGCCATTTCGTTATCATTTCTATCTCCGATGACAACTCTTAGTATGCTTACAGCTGTCTGTTTTGGGATGCCACTATCAGATATAGACACCGGTACATCGTAATATTTCTGTTCTTCTCTATCGAAAATCACCATTGCGATAAGATCATTACCTATAAATATAAATACAATAAATAAAATACAAAGATAGTGATAATTATTAAACACTCACCAATAATATTAAATTTATGTTTGATATCGATATCGGCATCTTCTGCTATTTTATAAGTAAAAGGTGGACCGTTTTCATCACTATCTATGTCTTTAGCAGTTAAATTTGTTATTTTACCCGGACTTTCATTTTCATAATATACAACAGGTTGCGCCTAAAATCGTATTCATTTAATAAGAAATCTTATTTAAATTGTTCAATATAATAAATTACCATATCAAGGATCGGAGCATTATCATTAATATCATCTAAATAAACCGTGTAAACGAAAGATGTTGATAAACCATTCATACTGCCATCATCGTCAAGTAACAGAATAATAACTTGCCGTTCTGGGGCTGAAGGTGGGTCTCTATCCAACGACTGAAATTGTAAATATTGATAAAATTTATGTTTGGTAATTGATAAAGAATAAACTAACCTTGATAACTCTTAAACAGCCTTTCTTGTCGATAGTAAAGTATTCACCTTTCTCTTGAATCTTGTATTCGATATGTTGAGGGGCAGATCGGTTCTTGATGTCTGGATCGTAAGCTTCGATAGTTGCAATACAGTCCAGAGGTATTTCTTCTTCTTTGATTCGAGTATGGTTTGTAAAGTTGATGACTTTAGGTGGGCAATCGTTGACATTCATTATATGGATGTGGACTGTACAGTTGTCGTATCTGAATCCATCATCGGCTCTTACAGACAGTGTATATTCTGTGATCTTTTCATAATCCAGCACTTGATTAACTCTTATCTTACCCGTTGTATTCTCAATTTTGAAAGCATCATCTATATTTCCGTCAATGATTTTATAAATAACAGGAGATGCAGTATCGTTATCTAAAGCCTTAACTTCCAGAATTAGAGTGTGAATATTTGCGTTCTCCGGTATAGAATGGGCCACATATTCCCTCTGAGTGAAAACAGGTGGGTTATCGTTTTTATCCGATATTTCAATACGAAAAGTCTGTTGTCCTTTGTTTGGTTGTCCATTATTATACAAACTGCTAGGCGAATTATCGAACGCTATGACTTTGACATTGTAAACAGATTTTTCTTCTCGATCAAAGGATGTTTTCGTTGTAATATTCCCCGTGATTGAATCTATCGAGAACAAATCCTTGTGATCTTCAAGTTCATACGTCACTTGATTGTTTGCAGGTGTTCCATCTGCATCTGTAGCCCGGACTTGCATGACAGGTGTTCCTATCGGCTCGTTTTCAGGAACGCTGCCAGATATCAGCTCTGTGAATACTGGGATATTGTCATTTACGTCTTCCACTTTGATTATTATGATTGTTTCAGCTGCCAAGCCGTCTTTGTTCTGAACTCGTACTGTCAAGGTGTATTCTGTCACTGCTTCATAATCTAACTGTTTACCCAGTTTGATGTAAGCTGTATCATTTTTCGATTCCAGAACAAACTGATTCTGTTTGTTTGTCTGTTCTGTTCTGCCAACTACTAAATTGAATAAAAGCTCGGACTGGTTCACAATATTTGACCTGAAACACAAATATTAATATAAATTCTCAAAAAACAAGAAGTTTTATTTAATACTTACTCAGCACGAAGAATAGCTAACGGTTCATCATATCTTGAAAAGTTCTCTGCACGACTGATCGGTTCTGTGGGTTTCTGATAAAAACTAGGTGCCCTTTTATTTGAACCGAGCACAACAATTTCCACGTCAATACTAGAGTCTGTGGGTGGATCTCCGTGGTCAAATGCAGTCGCTTTCATTTGAAATTTGTAGGCCGGTGGGCGATTTTCAATTGACTGATTAAGAAGTATGACGCCTGTATTCTCATCGATTTTAAAAATCAATTCGTCTTTTGGATTCAGTTGCTCCAATTTATATGTTACTATTGAATTGTTTCCATCATCTATATCTGTAGCTGATAATCTCATTACTTCTCGGCCAACTGGGAGGTCTTGAGACATGTATTCGTTGTAGGCCTAAAATTTAAAATCATACCAAATTCAAAACTGCTAATGGGTTTCCAATGACAAAATAAATAATAATTTAAATTAAAGAACATTAAACACAAAAATCTCTACATTACAAACCTTATATCCATCAAGCTAGCTGGGCAAAAAAATTATTTTTATTCCATATAGATATAACTTGTTATTTAAATCAACTACTGAACCGATTTTAATAGGACTTTTACTATTAGAAAGCCTAATAATTTATTTAAGGTTTGACCCATATTTTTTTTATTAATAGATAAAAATAAAGAAAAATTCAATGACAGTTGAGGAATATCTACACCTGATAAGATTAACAAGAAATAAAACATACCGCCTTATCAAAAACAGGTCTATTGTCATTGACATCCTCGATGGTAACCTTGATAGTGCATACGTCCGAAAGTCTAGGAACTCCATTATCCGTCGCTTGTACTGTGATGTATATCTCTTTCTCCCTCGCAGGTTCATCTCTGTCGAACACATGCTCCGTCGTTATGACTCCAGTGTACTCATCAATGTTAAATTTCCTTCGCTCCATCGTTGCAACAATAAATTTGTACGTGACATTGCCTCCGGCTTCAGGAGGATCTTTGTCAACTGCTACGACCTAAATAAAATCAACATTTCATTTAAAAATATCAAATCAAATAAAGCTAGAAGCGAGGTGAGTTGAACAGGCATATATATGATTTCAGCTATAGATAGATTAAATATTATACCTTCGTGACGTATGTCCCTCTCGATTGTTCTTCTTTAACAACTGGATTATATTGTGAACAATTTCCAAAAACGGGTTTATGGTTTTCATTATTATCTGCATATTCCTTTGATACCTATAATAAAGAATATTAAATAAATAAATAAATCAACACAAATATCAATTTTTTTTTAATATGAAGAATTTTGATGAATATTATGTTATTAAAAATTACATTTCGCGTAATTTTCTACTTAATAGGGTATGCGCGGGTAAAATGTGAAAAAATTGTATATTTTAAATTGATAATATTAATTTTTAACTAATGAAATCGTCATTTTGGTACGTTATTATTTATATATTTTATAGTTTGAAAAAAATAAGTGTAATTTTCCTTTAACTCTAGATCAAAGGAAGCATTTGAAAATAAAAAAAAACATTTTAGTAAATTCATCATCTAGTTAAAATAATATTGAATGTAGGAGGTTTAATTAGTAATTTTTTTTTTTTTTTAATTTTTCCGGTTAATTTCTTTGTGCCATCCGATAGAAAGAACCTTCAAGAACAACCAGTTCAAATTGAACCTTCTAAAACGTTCCGTTCCTAAGTTACCATGGGCGCCGATTTTTTTTTTAAACAAGGACGATTTTAATAAGGGATAGAAAACATATTTTACTACAGGTGTCCCGTAAATCAGGACTCATAAGGAAAATAATAGTACATAAATTATTTAATTATATAATATTACATAATTTGTTCAATGTTATACCTGCAACATTATAAAAAAGTAGGTTTTGATTTGCGGGACACCTGTATATAGAAAATAATGTAAGAAATCCTTTTAGCAATAGCAATAGACATTAATTAATTAAAAGACCATTATATCAATTACTTGAAAATGTAATTTAATAAATATTTTTTTAACAATTAAATACTTTTGTACTAAAAGATATAGTAGGTACTCACACTACTGCTGGTTACAGTATAACTACTATCTGGAGATCGCGCGTGCCTATTTAAAGGCCTATCACTTATATCTGTAATAAAAAATATATAAATTAATTGAATGCAAATATTTTGGGCATCCCTGCGCACACAAAGGGTAGTAAATATAGCTCACAGTAAAAGAACAACGAAATTTCATTAAGCTATCAAAGGAATGTGCTACAATGCAAAAAAATATGCAACCATATCCGTTCTTAAAGTATAACAGTGATTCCAAACATTTTACAGTAATGAGTCATGTTCTCAATATATTATATGACCTATATTTAAATCATTTTCCACGTAAATAAAATCGATTTTAAGTTGAGGGTTATAGGATTATGAAGTAAGCTAAAAATGCAACGTTTTCTAAACTTTAAAGGCTACACAGAGTTTAAAAAATTAGAAACGTTCTTAGCTAGTTGTAAATTTTAAACAATTTACTTGACTCATCTACTAAATACGTATTAACATATGGGGATATTAAAAAGTATAAATATTTCTATTAAAATTTAATAAACATGTATTAATATGGATAACAGTATGCGTCAAAATTAATAATAATAATATGGGAAATATTATGTTGAAATATTTTAAATTCTTTTACGAATCACTTGTTTACCTTTTATGAATCATAATTTAACATATCATAGCATAGATACAGGATTTTTTCATACTTGAATTGTTATATCATCTATTCAAATATTGATTATAATTATAAATATATACATATGTATATAATATAATATATAATTATAAACTATATGTATTTTTTAAATATTTTAGATTAATGGATCATTGTATATAAATTGTATTAATTGTATATAAATGAACAATAATGTATTTAATACTAATAAAATAATTTAATATTTTTTATTCCAAGCAGGGTAGATGTAGTGATAATAAAGATAAAGAAAAAAATGTAGTATTAACATATGATTCTAAATTATTCATATTAAAATTCTGATTTTAATACAACGTATCTATTATGTATGTATAAATAATTAACATAAACGAAACCTAGCTAGATTTAGAACAAGATTGCTTCAAACAAATTAAATGTTTCTCCAACTTCAGTCGTTAATTAGCCAATTAAAGACAAAATAAAAAACGCAATAATTAACATATACAGTGTCTCAGATAAAACAACAGGCCCGGTGTACACAATTTTTATTTTAAACATCGAAAAATTAAGAAATACAAACAATAATAACTTTTCTTGTATTCATTAACGTACAAGGTTAAAGTATTTATTTTTTATTATTTGTTTCGTAGGTAATATTTTTTTATTTTCAAATATGCATTAATAAAATAACTACGGCCCTGCTAATAACATGTGAGGGCATTTTTTGGATGTAAAAAGGTGAGGGAAGACGCCGACCCTGGGGAAACAGTTGCTGTTACTGAGATTGGTGTTATTATTATTATTTGATGAACTATTTACATAACAACAATACCATAGCGTGCTGATTCACAATACAATGAATAATGCAATGCAGTCATTCCGTTACTCATTCTTGAAAAACCGGTACAGTTTGTGACGTTAAACTTTCATAATTATGATAACAAATGTTCCTACGACAAATCTATATACATATACCTATGTGTGTATGTAATAGTCACTAAATTTTAAAGCTATAAACGGAAAACCTATCAGCGAAGATGAAGTTCCGTATTTTTTAAATATACAGGAATGTTTCATCATTGAATGTCAATATATATTTTTATTTTTTCATTCAAAATAATCAAAGTGACATTAATTGGGACGTTCTGATTGAAACTGAAAATTCGTTTTTTGTATATCAAAAATAAAGCGAAAACGGACCTACATATGTTTATTTGAACTTTTTGTCTTAAAATCATGCACAGATAATCACGAAAAATCATCTGCTGATTGTGAAATAATAAAAAAAAAACTACGCCATAAAAAAAAATTTCCATAGTTTTCCAAGTTGGGTCTTATTGAGCTAATTTAAAAATGTAGATATTGTAACTTTAAAAATTATATACTCGCGAGAAATGATATAAACTTAATCATTTTAATGTCCGGTATTATAAAGGAGCTCGCAAAATTAGCTAGCTTGCAAGCACTCTCAAATGGGGTATTAATTCTGACTAGTAGCTATGGAATTTAGAGCAGTGACACTTCAACTAATTGTAACAAAGTTGGCATCTTTGACCGTACAAAATAATTTTCATAATATTACCACTGTTTTAATACCGTCAGTATTTACCTACAACGCGTGCGCGAAACTTGTCAAAGTCTTCAACAAACTCCAAACTCATTTGAGAGTGCTTGCAAGCTAGCAAATTTGTGAGCTCCTTTATAATACCGGACATAAAATTTAAATAATTGGAAGCATAGAGGAAATATGCGTCAATCTAGGAAAAATAGTTTCATTCATATCGGTGCTAAATTCTCCGTTCTATGTTTCGGTTACATATAACTATATTCATCTGTTATCGTGTAACCTTTTCACCCCTCCAACAAAAATTGCTTACGGATAAAATAAATAATTAATTATATCAAATAATATTTACATAACTTTATATTTAGAAACAATCACACAATATAGTTTTTATTATGGTCAGTATTATCTATGCGTAGATCTATTAATAGTACAGATAATAAAACTTGACCACAATGTTTATAAAATTGAAATGCATATCAAAGATAAAATAATATTGAGTTCGAGATTTTTAAATCAATGTATTTTTGTCAAATTTAAAAATAAAAAAGTGCTCAAATTTTACAAAATCATCATTAGATTGCATATTGAAATTCAATTAAACTGCGGTAGCAAATAACAAATTAAAGAATAATCACAATTATTCAATATTGCTTCAATCGAAATTAAAAGTACGATGAGTCAGTGTACGTTCAACTGGTGGGGAGATTTTGTGATAAATATACTGTGTACAAAATCACTCCCTCCCTAAACCTTCGTAACGCCTATGATATGAGTAAACTACATTGATTTATTTGATGACTAATGTTTGTAGCATATTTGGATTTACTTACTATTTTTTAGTGATGTCATATTTATATTAAAAAAAAATAGGACAAATTCTCGGAAAACATTCATTGATAAAATAGGAACTTAATCAACCGTTTCCATTTATTAAGTGATAAATTAAATTATATTATAATTATTGTAATCATGAAAAAAGAATTACACGTTTTCAGTGGCGAGGCGTGAAATTTTTAATAAGGGAAGCATATTTTGTCAATCCTCCCCCTCCTATTAACAAAAAAAAAAACTAGTTATGAAACACTTTAAGTTCAAGCTTTTACTTTTTTAAATAAATTCTTATATACCTACATATTTATATAGTAACTAAATGATTCTACGTCTTATGGAGTGTTTACACCGAAAAAACAAAACAGCAACATCGTGTCTTTTTGACAAAAGTGCAATAAACCCTATGCATTTTTAAATACGATGTGTTTTCAAACACCGTGTTGCTGTTTTGTTTTCTTTGGTGTGAACACCGCATTATTCTCTTGTATTTTAGTCGATATTTGTATGACGAGTTGAAGTTCACTGCAGGAAATTTCACTAAAAAATTTCAAATTTTTGATTTCGTTAAAAGTATGTTTATTGTATAGAAAATGACGTAAAAAGTTGTTTGTTTCAAACCGCAGGTCTGTATCTCAAACCGTTCTCGAGATATAGCCTCTCAAAGTTTTAATTTTTTCAAATTTTTGGAGAAAAAAGGCCATAACTTTTCAACGCGTGGTCGGAATTGATTTTAGTTGACAGATTTGAAATCAGCGTGTCAAAATCTATATAATGACATGTATAATACTTTAAAATCCGACAAAAAAATTTTGGTCAAAAATCGACATTTTTTTAAGGTATACCCCTTTGAATTTTTTCGATTTTTCGCGAAATTTTTTTTTTCGAGTTTTAAGGTATTATACATGTCATTACATAGATTTTGACACGCTGATTCCAAATCCGTCAACCAAATTCAATTCCGACAACGCGTTCAAAAGTTATAGCCTTTTTTCTCCAAAAATTTGAAAAAACTAAAACTTTGAGAGACTATATCTCGAGAACGGTTTGAGATACAGACTTGCGGTTTGAAGCATTCAACTTTTCACGTCATTTTCTATACAATAAATATACTTTTAACGAAATTAAAAATTCGAAATTTTTTAGTGAAATTTCCTACAGTGAACTTTAACTCGTCATACAAATATCGACTAAAAAACAAGAAAATAAGACGTAGAGGACAGAGGTATTATAGTTTTATAATTGAGCGTGTAAATGCTATTTTTGATTTTTGGTTAAAATGTTTGAGTTGCGCATAAAGATGAATATTCTGATAATATTTTTAAATTATTTATTAACTGAAAACACAGATTTGTATTAATTTACCCATAAAGTAAGGGAAGCACTGCTTCCATGGACGCTTCGCCACTGATGTACAATTCGTAATATATATAATATATAGTATTTAACAATAATATATTTATTTGTTATATTTGCAGCTCTTCGCGGCCCCCTTGTGGGAAGGCCACGGCTCCCTAGGGGGCCGCGGCCCACTACTTTAAGAAGCACTGTTATAGAGGATTTGATTATCTAAAATTTATGTTCTAAACATTTTTTCGAAAAAACTAACCGTTTTTAAGATATTCAATTTTATGTAATTATGTATAAAAAATGTATGGCCACAGCAGTTTATAAATTCTATATTATAATAATTAGCATAAAACGTGAAAATTTTAAGAACCACTGTAATTACAATAGAACACAACTGTCAAGTTCATTGTCCTTGTCATAAACAATAGAAATACGATATCTCATTAATAAAAAATATATATAAATATTACGAACACAATTTTTCTTCTGTATAGGTAGTAGGTACTCAATATAAATTCTATTCAACATTTTCACGATTACTATAAATACTTCCTTGTTACTACGTACAAGAAAGTAAAATCAATTTTTATGCCTCAAATATTTATTTATTTCATTTGTATTTCAACATAGGTATACAAGTGAATAAAAATTAGCTTTAATTTTTTTTATTTGGTGTCTTGTTTCAGAGAAATTAAATATGTATTCGAATTTATATTTTTTTCATAAAATTAAAATTTTAGGCGGTACAATCTTCATTTCTTATTATTTTTTATTTACCTGTACATAAGTAAGAATTTATTTAAAAACTAACACCATTTATAGCGTGTGTATTAATTATATTCAAAGAGAATAGGGGCCTTACTCAAGCGTGACTCCTCTAGTACCAACCTGTTACAAATAACATATAAAATAGGGGAAAGTGCCCCATGGTTCAACAAGCCTATGACAGTAACATGGGGCTAGCACCCCGATATTCATTATCTGTGTAATTTTGATTAAATTACTATTTTTCTTTAATATTGCCCATAAAAACATATTATCAAGTAAAATGTTCATTTTTATTTTGATTTCATAGAAAGATTTTAGTTTTATCTAAAAATAATATAAAAATAGATAGCAAGTTATTGATTTTTATGTAAATATATTAACAAATATGACGTAAGAATATGTAATATTACAATGTTTTAAGACAAGATGGATTTCAAAATTGCACTGACAGCAATTCTTAAATGATTTTTTTAAATAGTACAACCACGTGCTTGCTTGAATTAAATAAATCTATACTTTTTATAAGTATTTAAAAATAGTAACTTTATTTTGTATAAATATTTTAATTACAAGAATAATAACTAATTTAGGTATTTTTTTATGTACGTGCATAAAAATATACATACAAAGATATAATAAAAATAAATTTAACGTGTGATTAATTTTATTTATATTGATTATGAACTAATTCATCAAATATTAGGAAAATAATTTACATGGGCGTGTTATAGCGATAAAACCCCACACCTCAAACTTATCAATATACAAATTTAACATATTTCGTAGAGATATGAATGACAATAATTAAATCAAGTTAAAATATTTTAAATAAATTAAATAATACGGGAAAATGCATCCCAAAAATGTTAATAAATGCAGATTATATCTATTTTATTCCATTTAATGTATTGTTATCCCTATTATTCAATCAAATTTGGTTAAAAAAATCAATAAAGCTTAAATTTATCTATATAGATAAAAATAATAAATTATATAATTATTATTAATGAAAAATAAGATGATTATACGTACTATTGTACTTATTAAATAAGTTACATATGTAACAAAAAATACAGGTACATATTATGTCAAATCAAATGAAAATACATTTTGTATATGGTTCAAGAAATGTTCTTTCATTGTGATTTGTCACCAAAAGAATGTCTGAATCATTTGTGCATTCATATGATCTTAAATAAAACATAGGATGAATGTTAACAGCCGGCTCCTCTTAATTCAAATTAATTAATTAACCTATTTAAAAAAAGTGTAACATCATATATAAACTACACTAAAACTATAGAGTTGTTTTAAAGAGAATATATAATTATTTACCTGAATAAAGGTTAGCATCCTTTTTATAAATACTTGTAAAGAACTCATTTTGTAATGCACTAGCACAACCACAAAAATATATAAATAATAAAATACACAAATTTCGAGAACATAACGTGATCACATTTTTGCTACCCATCGTGACAGATATTCGAAAACATATACATGTTAGAATTTAAAGTAACGGCAAAATGTCGACATTTTAAACGTAAGTACAAATAAACCTAAACACTTTTTTATTGTCGAGAATGTATTCGAAATTTTGAAGCAATTAGTTCGTGAAGGCACTGAATATTACAGAAACACTTGAAAAACTATTAACTCAATTTAAATTTAACGTAACAGTCATTTTCTTATGTTCTATCGACTAACGTGAGTTCTCCGCCATTACGCTTCCAACAAGTGGTTTAAAAAGAGGGAGACAGCTAGACTACAACTAGACAAAGAAATTAACGCCATCTCGAGCAATACGAATAAACTAAATATATATTCCTGTTTTTTTAAAATGGATTTTGCAAAACTGACGTTGTTTGAATGAAAATACGTTTAAATTTTAGATTCATTATTTCAAAATCATGCTTTTTTTTCGTATTTTCACTTGAATTCAATTTTATAAGAAAAACAAAGGCATGTATATAATAATCAACATAAAAAGTATGATGTGTAGCTACACAAAGAAATTAATTTATATATTGGTGTTATTAATTGCTTATACTGTTTGAAATTTTGAGTATTATTAAATTTTAACAGAAAATAACATTATCTTTATTAATAAAATTACGTATTGTTATTTAAACAATGTAAATTCACGAAAAAACAAAATCTAAATTTACCCAAGTTTCAAACCAGCCATTTAAAATCCAATAACCGAACCTGTGAACCGAACTAATTTCTTTTGATACATAAAAATCCTGACCATTCTAAAGTGTCACGCTATCTCCTTCTAACATATGCATCATACAAAAGGTGTGTTACTACAAAGAAATTCCAGGTACCGGAAGTAATACTGGTCGCTATTTCTTCAGAAAAAAAAATGAAATCACATGAACGATTTTTGTAATTGATTATAAAATTATTATTCACTCCTTTGATATTTTTTTTCAAAATTAAGATGGTTCAAATTTCTTATCTAATTAAATAATATAGGGTGTGACAGGAAGAAATAAATATTACAAATACAGAATAAATGGCAAAACGTGTTTTATTTATTTTAACATTCAAAAGTTGTAGTTATTATACATTTAATTAAACAATAAATCTATATTTATTTAAAAATAAATAATACTTTTTTATACGTTTATACAACAAATCAATTTAAAAACAATTACGTATTAAATTAACCATGATAAGTAATTCTCATATTTGTAAGATACATTTTTAAATATTACGAAATATCTCATGTTATTTTTTTAAATTTAAATTTACTTATAAAAACTAACAATACGTACAGTGTCTCAAAAACTGGAACCATTAGTTCAAATCTCCATTAGATGTAGTTAAGGACATGCTGTACATTAATAAAATATAATTTACTAGATAAATATCTGTTAATTTAACATTATAACATTAACATCAATCACTAAGCATTTTATATTCTTGACTAGGATTTGTAAAACGTTTTTAAAAACAAACACTCGACATCAAACCAATAAATTATTCTTTAAATAAATTACTTATAAAACAACCAAAACAAAACTTAAACTGGCGATTTCATTTCCTGCTTGATGCACGACTTAAAAGCTTCCCAACCTTCATTTTTAGCGTACGACTGAAATATAAATAACAAATAAGCATCAAGATATTTTAACAGTTTATAGTTAGTACCTTGAAGCCCCTGTGTAAGCGATCTTTCATGATAGCAATGAATTCTCTATAACTTAACAGTCCATCGCCATCTTCGTCAAAGATCGCAAACACTGTGTGGACTAAATGTTTTGTTAGACTTGTACCGGTACATATTTTCACAGCTCGATGAAACTCATCTAAAAGAATAAACCCAATTCATTATTAATCGTTCTGCTATTTATTTGACTTATAAAGCTTTTTAGCAAGAGTTGATTTAAGAAATATCCATTGAAATAGATAAGTTGCAAAAGATCTTACAGGCCAGAGGCAAACGACTGATTTTTATATATTTTAATTTAATAAATAAGTGAAAATTCTCTCGCCTGTTAATAACAGATAGATGATGAAACATTATCATTACCTTTCGATATGGGATGATCGGCAAGAGTGTACATTCTCATGGCAATCGTAAAGTCTTCGAGGTTATTAAGGAACTGGCAAAAAACTTTAAACTCCTCAAACGTTATGCCCTTCTCATCTCTTATACGATCTAATAATCTATCTAAATACATGTCATATCTGAATAATTTAAAATGTCAAGTTAATTTTTATATACAGTAACTGTTTTTGAATGAATCAAATCTACAGACAGCCCTCTTCCATCTGCCATTATAAAGAAATTGCTCTGATATTTCTGTGGCAGTTTCTATTTATATCAAATTCATAACACAAAACATTTATTTAATTGTTTGCGAGCAATTTCTTTATAATACCGCACGTTCATATATTTATGTTTGTACAAAATTGGAGGTCTGTCTGTATTTTACTCAATCAAAATTTGAAAAATCCAAAATATTTTGGGATATATATATTAAAGGGATTCATAGTAATTCAGGAGTATATTTACTCAAAAATCAAATAACTGCACAAAAATCTTCGATAAAAGTAGTTAATTAGTTGATAAATAATTAATTTCAAAGGTTTACTGAATCAATAGTGAATATACTCTAGTAGTACCAATATTAGGAGTATTATTATATAAGAAATAATGTTAACTTACTCGTCAGTGTCTAGGTACGTATAACGCAGAAGAATTTTGGCGAAATCTACTTCAGATATTGTTGGTAGACCTTTTGAAAACTCATTAAACTCTAACTCCAAAACTTCCGTTTGCAAGTTTTCCATGAATCTACGAAATCCTTCGTAGCGCAGTTCATCTTTCCCTTTCTTCCCAAAAAAATGTAAAGTCAACATGGTGTCGACTGAATGTCGCCTTTGCAAGCCCTGTTCATCATTTACGTAATGGTCGCTTGCACTTTTCGAATCTGTGCTTTCTGTGTCTGTTATCCCACGTTTACCTTTCCAAGCATAACTGAAAATTTTCTCCATCTATACAAAGAAAATATCAAAATAGTAAAAAATTATTACATCTATAAAAAAAAATTTAACAAATAACTAACGTTAAAAAATACACATGTTAAAAAAGGCACAAAAAAAAACAATTATGTGGGTTATCAAAAATGTTAAATGTATTTGATTGAATGATTAGCGAAATACAAGATGACTATTTTACTATCAATGAAAAGCAAATAATTTAATTTTGACATAAAAGTCAAATATTATCTGTTGTAGTAAAATAGTCGTCACGAGAAATTTTATATTTTTTTTGTTAATCGCACACCATTCAAACTCACAGCTTCTTGACTTTCTGCATCCCAGTCAGTCTCGCGATTAAGTCTGTATGCAAGAATTGATCGAATCTAGTGGAAATATAATCAATTAACTAACTTCTATCACTACCAAAAATTAAAATTTAAAACAAATTATTTAAGGATGTATTGGATGGCAAAAAAAACAAACCTTTCACAAAAAACTGCTCTCTCAATATTTTTTACCTACAAACAATATTGCATGGAAAATATGCCTTCAAGATGTGAAGCAATAATTGACAACGGTGGTAACTGGACTACTTATTAATATAAAAGCACTGTAGTGCTGTAGATAAATCCTATCAATTTTCATGAGCTTTGTATTATTTTTTTATCGGTCCTATAGATCCTTAAAATAAAAACTAATGTATTCATTAAATTATCTAATTGAAAAATATTTATAATGCATGCCCTGAGATTTGCTACCCCTGATTATAATTGTACATATGTCATTGTTATCTCAACTATAAAAAAAATTATATCATATATGCAGGTACTTACTAATTATCTGTAATATTAATATACGTTTAAATAATTTAAATTAATTTCTAATTTTAAAATTAGAAATGCAACACTTTATTTGCCAAGTAAACTATATTTGATTTTGGTTTCAAGACCACGCACTTTAAAAATACCTTATGGCGACTAACGTGTTGACCGCCATTTATAAATTAATTTTGTGATGTTTATATACTTCAGTTCGATTCAAGCTAATGATACTAATCAAGCTATCAAACTCAAATTATGACTGCCGAAAAGGTTATGATATAGCTTTTGCATGAATAGTTATTAGCTGATATCTTAATCAGTACTCAAATTGGGGGGAAAAGCAATGTTACATGATACATGTTTCCCATTGTTAGACAATTTGAGAACTGTCTGTATAACTTACTAAAACACATTTAAAGTGGCCATGGCGGTCAACGTGCTAAGTTTATCAATAGAAAAATAAATGAGATAGAACAGTAATACGTACGACTAGAAATTCATTTTTATCTACTCTTTCATTTCCATCTGTGTCAAACATGTTGAATGCAATACGGAATCCGGATTGTGGTTCTGAAAATTAAAAAGATAATTAATTATTAAGACTTGAATTAATATTTCATTTAAAAATACTTACTTGTCAATATGGATAAAAGAAATAAATACTCCGTGTAAGATACGATTCCTGAAAATATTTTGATTTTAAAATTGATAGTTACATATTTGAAATATTTTTATTACCTCTGTCTCTTATATTACGGAACATAAGCGAAGATCCCTGAGAAAGTGAAGGAATTGCATCTTTCATTTGTTCCATTTCTTTTTGTGTTAAAACACGTCGCTTTAACCGAGCTAAAATGTTAAATGTCAAGTTAAATATGTAAGAAACAAATGAGTTAATACTATCTTACGTCTAGGTTCTTGCTCTACGACTGATTCAAGGAAATCTTGAGGTGTCATGTACAATTGACCATCGTATTCTACGGAAGCAAATCGGATAAATCTTCGTTCTCTTGAAGTTAGTTTGACTGCATGAGTCCATTCTTCCTAAAATTGACAATTTTGATCAATGATATGTACACTTATTAATTTTTTTTGTATTACTTACAGGTTGTGTTTTTAATGCATGTACTGTAAACAATTGTCCTTTTACATTTTTGTACCATATAATTGTACCAAAAGCGACAGTACAACCACAAATTGCAAAAGGAATAAGTGAACTTTTTGGAGTGAAAGAGGTTGAGTGTAATTTGTATATTGGATTTATATTCTTTTGTAATTTCCTGAATATTTTGTAAATTGTAGCCATCTTAGCATTTTGTTGTTTTCCCGGCACTGAAATTCCGGGAAAACTAAACTACTATTATTAATAATTACAACGAGTTTTAGAAAAACCGCAATACACCCAACGGAAATTTAGACTGACTCAGAAAAGACATACGATTTGTCAAAACATTTGACATATCATTGCACTTCCGTTTCCTTTATCTATGTTTTTGGCAGGCAATTCAAAAATAGGATCATTCCATAGACATAGGATAATTCAATAAAAAATTACGATATAAAAAAAAATATTTTATTAAAAAATGACATACTTTTTGTGCAATTCCTAGTATTACAACAAATATTTTTATTGTAAAAATTAATTAAATCATATCATAACATTAATGAACGAAAAATATTAATCATTTTTACTAAACTATTAAAGATAGAGTTTTATGATAAAAAATTTACTATATATATCGACCGTAAAGAATTTCAGGAAAATATTTTCAACCCCCTAAAACTTCCCCTTGGGGGGTAGTTTGAGGGGTACATGCCCGTTTCTCAGTAAAATCAAATGCAACGGTATATCCAAAAGTAGATAATTTTAAAGATCATAAAAAAGTAAGAAACTTTTGTAAAAAAAATGTTTCATATATTCAATTGTTTAGAAAATATGGCGACTTGTTCCCAAATTTTAGGGATTTACTAAAAGTGCTCTAGTTTCGTTAAATGTTAATAAAATTTTATTTTTAAATTTTAATTTGAAAGTAGAAATAATGAACTTTCTAATGATGTATGATTATTTGAGATTTGGATAATTTAAAGTGTCATACGCGACAATCAAAAATGCAAAATTTCAATTGGGGATAATTCAAAAATTTTAAATGGAATGATGTATCAATTAGTACTTTATCTTTAAAAATATATTTAAATTAACAACTTTTGATAAGAAAATTTTAAATTTAAATTATAATTTATTTTATTATTTTTTTATAAAATTTTTGTATATAGTACATTTTTAATCATAAAACTCTATCTTCAATAGTTTGGGCGTAAAACATAGTGGACGGGTGGTCTGGAACACCCGGTATAGTCCAGTAAGATTAACATGTAATTAACTGATATAGGGAACTAATTCGGACCAAAATGATTTTTGGTGGAAACGTTCTACTAGTGTCCCTGAATATTAACGTAATTAATGTTAAAAATATTAACCCTTTATCCTTTACCATTATACTAATCTTGATGTTTTTGGTCTTATTATACGCACAATTATATATTTCATAAATATTCTATATAAAATTTTAATATTAGCATCGAAAGTCAAGTAAAATTGAAAATAATACGAAAAATTATTTTCTCCGTTTTCTATGATTTAAAAAAACTGACACTCCTTGTGTTACTTTTAAACCGATATTAACGAACTTGGACTTACTTATAAGAAAATTTTATGCTCTACAAAAAAAGTCCTTTGCAGCGTATTCGTAAAATGAACGGTTTCAGAGAAAAACGCGAAAAACTATGAAAAAATGTAACCCGTCCACCATTTTTTCAAGATGGCGGCGGTAGCACAACTCGGATCAGCTCGAACTTATGTGGGATGATCAGGGACACTAGTAGAACGTTTCCACCAAAAATCATTTTAGTCCGAATTAGTTCCGGGTAAAAGTCTAATCTTACTGGACTAATACTACCATTAACAATTATAACATAAATATACAAATGGCATTAAATATAAAAATATATATTAATGTACACACCGTACAAACATTGATAGATATTTTGTTACATTTATATAAAACTCTTTTCAATATCTCTATTACAAAAATATATATAGTTATATACAGGGGTGTGCTGGAGCAGTGGCGTAGCAAGCACAATTGACGCCCGGGGCACGATACTTTTTTGACGCCCCCGAAAAACATAAAGTAATATAATATATAGAATATTCTCGTGTTGGGCAAGCTTGTCCGTCCAACCCTTATCAGAAAACTTAAAAAAAAAAATAATTTTATAATAAATCTGAAATTAGCGTACTAAAAAAAAGGTCTTCAGTTGCATATTCTAGCCTATGGCCCTTAGTAAATTGGGTTTATACTATGCGGCCCAAAAGGTTGGTCTTAAGGACCATTTGGCGCCCTTCTGCAAGTGGCCCCCACCCCTCGCTACGCCACTGTGCTGGAGCCGGCTCGCGCGAGCGGGTTGTAAAAATTTTTGAAAATCGGCGAGCCGGTTGTTAAATTATTCCGCGAATTTTTATTCAGGCCATTTTTTTGTTTTCGTTTTCAAGCGGTATGTGTTGATTTCGGTTTATTTGCTCTTTTCCTCAGTTCTACCAATCGCTTTTAAATTTGTATTCCTAAAAATTTAAGAATAAAAAAGAGCTTGCAGCGATTCAGCTTTAGCCGTGCTGCTAAATTGCCAGTGTATATATGTAGTTATTGCGATTTACGTATAAAACAATACAAAATTAATGTACGCGATAGTCTCGCTGCGAAATGTCGCTAATGTGTAAGGGGTCTAAAAGTGCATTAATTCTATTATTTTTTAATTTTCGGTACTTGTGCATTATATCCAGTGTTGCCAGTATGAACTACCTAAAAAGTACGGAATTTGACAAAAAGGTACGGTTTCAAACTGTTGTGATTAAATAACTTTTTTTTGTCGCCCCCAACTCCTGATACTACAAATGTTAAAATTGTTAGAAATGTATTTGAATTATTATTTTTTATTTAATTATATTTTTTTTTTATTTTGTGTTAAAAGACATCAATTATCAAGTAATTAATGGACGCCCCTCGGAACGCCCTTTATGTTTCGTTAAAAAATTAAAGAAAAGTTAATATAGACGAAAAATTAAAGTACGTTTTGTTTTTACTTTTATTTTTATTAGTGTTATTCATAATAAAAAAATATTATTTTACGTAGTGAAGCTGAATAAAAGCTTGTAAAAATCTTTGTGGGGCAAAAGGTACGGTCAGAGCTGAGGTACGATTTTGGTACGGTCGGATCATGAATAGTACGAAAACCGTACTAAAAAGTACGTTCTGGCAACACTGATATTATCCCCGGCTATTGCAGATATGCAAGTTTCCGGGTTCTATTTTTTGTTTTATATATAGCGAGCCGGTTGTTAAATGTTTGGCAGCACACCCCTGGTTATATAGTTAAAGTTGCCATTATACATAGACATGTCTATGCCATTATAGTACTAGACAATAACATTGATAGATTACAATACAGATATCATATAGTCAAAATCCTATTTGATAGTGTACTTTAAATTTTAGATAAAACACTGTTTAACATCATTGGTTAAGTTCACGACTGACCAAAAACAATGAACATCGAGCTTTGATTGGTTGATTTATGGAATTTCTGGTGGATTGTACCAGAAATTTAAAGAATGTCATTTTTTAAGCATGTAAGGAAGTGAGATAGAAGTAACCATAAAGAGATAGAAATAGTGTTCAGACCATAGACATAGAGAATGGACCAGGCATCTGACTCGAACACAGAGCCGTTGCAAAAGAAAGAGATAGAAACAGGTTTGGAATATACTTGCCCTTTTTTTAAACAGGAGTGTAACTATTTCGTTCTTAGTCCCGAACATTAAAAATATTCATAGATATTATCATATATTAATCTACTGTTGATTAATAAATGATATTATTATACTATATGTATAAAAAGAGGTTAAAATAATTAACGTTATAAAAAAAAATTATTTAAAAAAGAAACAATTATTGATTTCTAAATAATATACAAAGTTTCGAATTTTTTTAACCAATTTCTTGTTCTAATATAAAAAAAAAAATTAAAATTTTGTTAAGTAAATCTTGTATGTGCTGTTTATAAGTGCAATCCACCTCATCATTTTGTAGCAAAGCAACCACATGGAAATTGATTTAAAACTATTTTTTATTAATATATATTTAATATTTTTAGTAGCAAAAATGTTATTTTTCCGGAATATCCGTTCATAATTTTGCAAATTTCTATCAGATCAATTGATGTTTTTTATTTAAATTTCCTCGATGAAATATGAACCATTATAGTAAGTTTATTGTTTATATTATTTACTTTTCTAATAAAAAACTTATTGCACAAAAATCACAAGATAGATATACAAAAATATATCTGACAGAAATACTACCCTGAACTATAGTAAGCTACCAATCAGGATCTTAGAAAAAGATATAGATATATTCCAAACTACACTGCATCTCTCTCTCACTTTTTGAACAGATGTTACACCATTGTGTTAATACAGAATGCACTGTCCATTCTCTATGTCTATGGTTCTGACAGAAACGCTCAACATGAAGTGAACATAAAAGTTCTTTGGTTAGCCTGGTCACTAGTTCCTATCTCTTTCTAGTTACTTCTTTCTCACTTCCTTACATGCTTTAAAAAAGAAATTCCATAAATCAACCAATCAGAGCTCGTTGTTCACTGTTTTTGGTCAGTCGTGAACGTTACAATTTTTATAAACATTTGAGTATTTCAAATATAATATCAATAATAAATGTATCTATTTTGGCACATTTATCTATAAAGTGAATATAAAATATATTATTGTATTAAATACATTTTACATCACTGGTCCAACGATTATAGTATCGTAGCTTTTTACTCTCAAGGACCAAACTTAATATCTAACTTTGTCATGATATGAAGATAAGTACATATAGACCAGTGCAATTGTAAAAATCACTTGCATTAATTGTTATTTGCAGGTTTATTCACTGGGTCATAAAGAACATTTGTGCATATATGAAACATTGCGCAATAGTTTAAACAATTTATAAACAATTGTCAAAGTTACATGAATAGCATTATTTTATCTGTTACGGCTTACGTAGCGAGAACTAAGCAATATACGAAAAAATGCCTCAGAATCTTTCTTGTGAGTCACAAAATTTTCTACCAAAATGTCAGCGAAAGCATATGTCTAATTTTTTCAGTTTAGGCGTGAGAAATGCCCGAGTGCTCGCATCAAAATGGCACGTTTTTCGCGCGACTCGAGAAATAAACCGAGCACGCTGCTTAACAAACAATTGAAATAAACAATTTAAATATTATCCAAAAATTCGGAAAAAATTCATGTATCTTCAGAAACGAATACTGAATTTTTTAACGTTAATTAGAAGCTTTTTATGGATTTTTCGATTTGTTATGAACGAAAATGTAAAAATTGTATGTAATGTATTGATATTAAAATTATGCTAAATTTTTAATTATATATTTTTATATGCTCTACATGATAGGATATAGGTTTTTATTTGTTTATAGTTAATTTCCTAAATTTTCACCTTCAAATTTGGATAAAAACGACAAATTTTCGAGTTTTCGATTTTTAATTTTGATTTTTTCTTATAAATAACATCATTTAAGGTAATAAAATGACATTCCATCGTGTAGAGAGAACAAATGTCTATAAGTAACAGGTAAAAAAAATGTATTCATGTTATTTTGACAATTGTTTAAACAATTGCGCAATGTTTCATATATGCACAAATGTTCTTTATAACCCAATGAATAAATGTGCACCAACCAATTTTTTTTTTCACATTAGAATTAATGCAAGTGATTACATGGAAATCTTCAATATGTTACTGGTCTAATAATAAAAAAGTTACACTCTAAAATCATTAGATTCAATAATTTTCTTCATCACTTGACTAACACATTAATATCGCAGAATTCTCAATTACATTACAACGTTAATAACAATTTAATTCTTTCTGCTCGCACTTTTCATTTAATTAATCTCTAAATTCAGTCTAACAGGATATAATAACAAAAACACATATTCAGCTCAGTGGCGTAGAAACGGGGGGGGTTTTGGGGTCGAAACCTCTCCCGAAATATCCAATGTTCAATAACTACTTATTAATTAACTTTGAATTGCGTGACCTTTTTTTTTTTTTTTTAGGTCATTCGATCAGAAATTATGATAATAATTTCGCATATTTTGGAGCCCCCCCCCGAAATATTTTCTTACTACGCCACTGATTCAGCTCCAATAGATTTTTATAAATACGTAAGCTAGTAGAATAGCTCATGTTCATTGTGTTTTCCCATATACATATTTATAGCAATTTTTTAAACTCAATTTTCAAATTAAATTATTTTTTCTAAAATTTACCTGTGGTTTATCGTACAGTAATTACTTTTGTTGAATATGAATTTATTTTTATAAAACTATTTATATACCTTTCAGTTACAGTTAAAATATATTATTTTAACGACATTTTTATTGTATTGTAAGTGTAGATAACGATAAACAATAAATTTTAAACAATAAAGTTCAAAGGTTACATGAGCAATATAGTTTTTTTTTATTCAAAGGTACTGAAAACCTCTAAATAAACATACAAACATATGGGACAACCCAATAACATATTTAAGAAATGGCAAGCTTTCATCAAAAATCAAGGCAACTTTTCCAACAAATTCCATGTGCTAAAGCAGCTATGAATAAATTCAGCTGTTATATCACAGAAGTGAGTATCTAAATCAGCGCTTCTCAAACTTTATTGTGTTTTGAATAGACATTTAGTCATATTTAAAGATTCATGGTAGGAATTCAACCTTAGAACAATTTCATTATTCAACCCTTTACAACACCATTTTTGCTGCATCAATAAGTTCAAGTTATTATTTTGATAATAAACGTCTTTTCAATTCGTTTCAAGTGTAAAGGGTTAAACCTTGTTAATGAAATATTTTCATACTGCGAAGCAGACATTGAATTCCCACCAAACTAACATTATTAATAAGTTTCTACAATTGGCTAAATTTAATTTATTTACATAAAGAATCCACTTGGTAGAGGATACCACCCGAGAAAAAATGAACAGATCTGAACCAAATGGATCTGAGTAGATCCAATTCAGTCAGATCTGCTTGGATCTGATCAGATCTGATGTCATACATCTAGATCTGATTAGATCTGATTTAATATCCAATTACATCTGGATATTTCATGGACACTGGCTAGATCTATGTCCAGGTGTTCATCATGAAAAATTTCTTAGATATTCGTTGATTAGCATTAAATTAATTTTGTAAAGATCAGATACAAGTAGATTAGGCCGTTTTTGAGGTTGTAATAGCTTAAGAAATTTTGATCTAATCATTTTTTCCCGGTTATTTCATTTTACTTTTTATATCAAGTATTAAATATTAACATTCAATTTGTATTACAGTATATATCGAAAAAATATAGTTATTTAATTAATTCACATATACAATTTATTTCTGAGAAAATCTTATAATACGTCACACCAAATCTACAGACGTAATGTATAATTTGATAAATATCCATTTATTGAACAATTACAAAAACTTATTTAACTATTAAGTGCAATATTTAAACACATATATTTTTTTTTAATTAATACACTCATCCAAACAATTAAAAGAACAAGGTGTTTTTTGAAGTGCTGTATCTTTGTGAAAAATGGTCGTATCGAAATAAATAAAAAAGCATTTTAAAGCTTCAAGTTTCTAGTTTTGAGATTTTTTAGCGTAATTTTTTTTTGAGTTACGGTTATCGCGCAATCATAAAAAATAGTGGGACACAAAAATTTTCCAATTTTTTTTATGGGTCCGCGGGCTCGGGAAATTTTTTTTCAGTTAAACCAATGCATTGGTCAGTTAACTTGTTTATTCAGCTTTAATTTGTTTTTTTTTTGGTCTCTCTCAATTTTTTTTTTGCCGAGATATCTGACTTTAAATGCGAAAGAATTAATTAATGCAATTAATTCAAGATGAGTAAAATTATGGTACGCAAAAGCCGAATCGTGTCAAAAATGAGTCAGTATTGTTTCTTGAAATGTTTAAAAAATTTTGAAAAAAATATTCAAAATTCAAAAAAAAAAATTTGAAATTTTTTGGAATTTTTTTTCTTCATTTCAAATTTAACAAGTAACGAATGCAAAACTGTAAAAAAAAATCAAAAATCGAAAATCGATTTTTTCATTTTGATGATGATTACACAATATACTTGTTCCTTTAATTGTTTTGTAAAATTTTGATCAATCGGTCCGAAAAAACGGTTCGATGGGTCAATTTCAAAATTTACAGGACTGTTGGGGATACATTAAGCTGTAAAAATACCTGGCAACATTAGTCTTCCCATCAATATTTGTAAAGTAGCGATAGATTTACTAAAAGACCATAAAAGATCATTTTTTTTGTACTTTTTCAAACTAATGGTGAGGGTAAAAAACAAATTTTTTTCTAATAAAGTCATGAAAGGGTCTTGTAGGAAATTTATTCAAGTTTTTAAAACTGCCCTTAAATTTACTGTTTAATCATTAGTTGCTGATATATTGATGATTGAAGACAAAAGAATCATTTTTCATTTAAAATCAGATATCTCGGCAAAAAAAAATTGAGAGAGACCAAAAAAAAACAAAACAAATTAAAGCTGAATAAACAAGTTAACTGACCAATGCATTGGTTTAACTGAAAAAAAATTTCCCGAGCCCGCGGACCCATAAAAAAAATTGGAAAATTTTTGTGTCCCACTATTTCTTATGATTGCGCGATAACCGTAACTCAAAAAAAAATTATGCTAAAAAATCTCAAAACTAGAAACTTGTAGCTTTAAAATGCTTTTTTATTTATTTCGATACGACCATTTTTCATAAAGATACAGCACTTCAAAAAACACCAAAAAAAATGTTTAATTTCTTGTTCCTTTAATTGTTTGGATGAGTGTATTATATTTTTTTGTTATTCCAATATTAATCGTTTTTGTTTTTTTTTATTTATCAAATTATAAATTTGTATGTTCATACACTGGGTAGACAAAAAATCGGTTCTACCAGGTAATATAGAGATCAGAAAATAAAAATGATACAAACTTAAAATTGTTTTAGATTTACTAAACTAGTGGTTCTTAAACTAGGGTCCGCTGAACTTTTGCCGGGGGTCTGTGAAACATGTTTGGCATAAATTTAAGTACCTTTACATTTATTTCTATTCACCAGTGATTAATTAGTATCTAATGACCTTCAGGAAGTTCCCTGAAAAATAATTGTTCAAAAGAGGGTCCTTGATCATATAAGTTTAAGAACCACTTTATTAAACTGAAATGGTTTGAAATTTTAATATGTAAACTAGACCATAGGTGTCCAACCTTTTGAACCTTCTGGGCCGCATAGCAGAAATTTTATTTAATTTAATTTACTAAGGGCCGCAGGCCAGAATATAAAAGTGATTTCAATGTAAAATTATTATATATTTTTTTTTTTTAATTATCCTCGATGGCCGCATGTGGCCCGCGAGCCGCGGATTGGACAAGCTTGAACTGGACTATATAACAAAAATTTTAGACCGTTTAGAAGTTTGAGAGTTCTTTGTCATCAAACAGGAGGCGTTTTTTTTTATCCACCCGATAGATTTATATTTAATACTAGAACCTACTAAGAGAACGATACGAAACTGAAAATTAATTATAATTGAATAATTGTTTTATTTCAAGAGTGGTTCTAGATCAATAAGTTAGCTTTTATTAATTTGTCATGGTTCTTGAATATTTTTCAATAGAAATATAAAAATTTAAATAAATATATAAATATACATAATATTAAAATATGTGCAATATGTTAAAAAAAAGCTATAAATTTTTTAATTTACAAATGAGGAGTGTAGAAACAAAACAGAAGAAATCTAAATTTTCATTAAATAAAACCTTGCAAAAATTTTAATTATGAAATTAAATTTTTTTTAACAAGCATTTGGAAAACTTTCTTTATACTATAATGGTATATCAATCATTAGAAATAAAAAATAAATATTGGAAAATGAAATCAGCTGGACTTTTTTCTACACTAATCATTTTTCAACTAAATACTATTCATTTATAAATGCCACAAGAGTAAATGATTTGTAGAATCTTCTCTTCCAGCTAATTCTGATACATTGGAATTCCGAAAATCTTCGTAACCGTCCCCCCCTGAAATTACCAGAACACTTCCTGAATACCTTGACATCTGACCGGAATATCTATGATGCGAGCACCTCTGAGACTTTCCGTTGTCTTCGACGTACGTTAAGAAACGTACTTGACCAGTATGCCCGTGAGGCAATCCTGTAATACAATTAAATTGTTCTTTTAAATTTTGTCCTTGGAAAAAATCATAGAAAGCTTGAAATTTCAGTTTGAAAATGCACAGTTACCTGTGACTGATAGCTGAGACACTATTTTCTCAGTCGATGATGAAATATGTGGCAGATGAAGTGTCAATACAACTCCTGCACTCGTACCGATCCATAACAAATCTTTACAGGCTTGTAAGGCTGTCACCCGTAGGCACGCAGCTTTATGTTGACGAATAATGTCATCGCAACCTACATAAATATATTTATTTAAATTATACCAATCTATTCTATATTAATTAAGTTATAATAGTTATACCTGAAAGAATTTTGTTGACAGCTGGTGTCACGTTTACTTCACAGACTATATCGTATGTATTGACATGAACACATTTGATAATTGCAGAGTTCTGCATTGCTATCCACACGCCAGATCCAGATACAGCCATGCATGAAAAATGTTTATTATCATTGCTTAAACTAAAGATATGTTCAATCTGGAACAAAAAAAATTAAATCATTTACTGTATCGTCAAACAGGACATGTTTTTTTTTATCCACCAAGAATATTACCTGTAAAGTGGAAGCATTAAGTATTTTAATAACATTCGAACAACTGCACCAAATTTTTCCTGCATTCGGGAGCATTCTTATTACAGGAGAAGATGATGTTCCTACCAATATAACATTTGGTGAATTGAAATTCCAAGAATCTATAAAAAATACATAAAATAAAATAAATGAAGTATAACAAATCGTAACATTTTTGACTTACTATTTTCTCTAGCATATACAATCACATCTCCATTAGATAATGAAACATAAACATGATTATCTAAATACCTAAAAATTATAGAAAATATTAGTCTCACTTTCATTTTAAGATGGAAATAATATATTAAAATACGCACAAAATATATTTAACAGGTAAATTATGTTGAATTTTAAATCTATTTTTCTTTATTCGTATATTATCACAGCAATTATACATATGGATATAGCCATCTTCTGTTCCTAACCACATCGACGGTTGCGATAAGCATTCCGATATATTATCTTGATTCAATAGATCCGAACCACTATGCCTTTCGTAGTTGTCTTCAGCATCGCTTGAAGATGCACTTTCCATTATAACTGTATTATCTGATGCCAATGGACCAAAGTCACATGTTTTTCCAATAGAATTATTGGCGCTATTTCTAAAAAAATGCATTGTTCTAATAAAATCTATTTGTAATTTAACAAGTTAATCCAATTAAGGTGTTAATATCTTAAGAATCAATAATCTATTTTCATGTATTTAAGATAGATATACATCCAAAATAATTATTTAAGATTGCCTTAAGTAAAAATAAATAATTGGAAACTGTCAAAATTAAAATTTGTCATTCATAAGTTCTACAAACTTATAGTTTGGCTTCTCAATGGCAAATAAATTGTATTTATCATACCTGATAGAATCAGCAGGAATCGATGCCATGCACAAGATTCTAGCATTACAGACACTGTTACAAGAAATAACAGAAGGTTCTGGTTGCAAATTAAGCACACAAACTTGTCCAACATAACCGTCACTGTTGCAGACCCACACGTCCGCAGTGGGAGCCAAAGTGGGAGCAGCGCAAGTGAACTGTAACCCAGACCGAGTTTTACGGATTGGAACCGCGGATACGAATTCCGGTGATGGGCGACGGTCAGGAGATTGAGCTAGAACATGATTATTATTAATTGTTTTGTGAAAAAGAATAAGGGATTAACATACCTAATTTTTGTTTGGCTTCATTGAAAGTTTCTTCCCAACTAGTTCTAGTCTCGGTTTTTGTAAATAAAATCGATATAACTTCATTTCCATTTCTAAAAATAAAATAAAAATTGATTTCTGAATATAAGCTATGTTTCATAGTCACTTACGAAGTATTAAATCCTAATTCTAAACAAGATTCTGGCGACTCGATAGTTGGTCTATCGGATAATTGCCGATTTAAAGATGTCAACATGTCTTGAACAATCTCTTCTAATTGTTCATGAGGACAGTGTAATGACCAAATCAAATCGTTTATTTGACTCAGTGTTGTCACATCTTCAGTTATGTTCCAGAATTCATCTAACTCTTTACCGAAATTACCTTCCTTTGTTTTAATTATTTCAAGATCATCCAAGGGTATTCGCATTATCAGTTTATATTTATGAGTTTCTAATGCATTGGCAACACTTACAGGGCAGATTCTGAAATAAATAATTTCAATATATCTGAAATCCTTTTATTAATCTATTAAATAATACTTACGATGAAGGCTTTCGAATCGTACCACTGCGCCTCTTTATACTTGTTATAAGTAAGATATCAGAAAACAAAAACAAAGCGCGTTCTTTTCTAACTCCGTGACTTGTTACCATGGTAACCAAGTCGTGTCTTAAATACTGACGATCTGAGACAACCAGATTCATTAATCCTTCGACCAGACATTCTAAATCTTTTAAATTCTGTTGTTGTTGTTCTACTTCGCTTGTTTCACGTTCAGTACAATTAATACGTATTAATAAATCATGGATATGATGTTGAGCTTCCATTAGAAGTTGGTGGTCAGGATGAGAAATTTCCGTATGTTTTAGAAGACGTTGTATTAACATTTCGTACTTGGGGAACTTCTGGATTGGCTTTATTAATAAAGAATCTAATGCGAGTTTTCCTTTATGTTCTCGAGCTGTCGACTGTAATATAATTGAATTTTTAAGGGGCTCAGAATTGCATAGTATGTAAGAAAATATAAACGTACCTCTAAAAATTTTGCAAATGCAGGTTTTGATTGAGACGTGCATTTAATTATTTCTTTAGCTTTGTTCCAATTGTTTACAAATGTCGTATATGTTTCAATAACAGATGGTTTTGTAAACTAAAATTAAACAATGGTAATTAATTTACAGTAATTTTTATTTAAAAATATAAGAAATAAATAGTCAGTTCTCAACTTACAACCATTAAAATAAAAATAAAATAAATAAAAAGCAATAGATTTAGAGAAGAACACAAAAAATTTTTTTTGTATGAAATTTGATATATATAGGTGATGTAAGTCAAGAACTACCTGTATTTGCATTTTTTTATTAATTTACTAATATTTCACCCATAACTATATGAATGAATACCTTCAGTTATTTTCATCAGTGTTGTAAGTTTGCAAAGTATAACAATACTTACAATATCAATAAATATATCTCCGATTTTTTGTTTTACATCCCATTCTTCTAACCGTTTCCGTAAATCCTCAAGAAATGTTTCATGGTGCAATAGTAGAGAAGGAATTTGATAAAATATATTATCTACTAAAGAAGGATCTAGTAACGCAATATTTTCAGGGCTTTTCAGCGGTTGTAAATATTTCTGAAAGAATAATGTGTATAATCATAAACAAAAATTAATTTTATTTGTCACATTTTCATTTATTTTCATAGACTTAAGTCGTTTTGTCTTCTGAGGAATACAAATATTACTATACTTAATACTTACACATACAAGCGTCTGAAGAGATTCAACATAATACTTTTCTGATTCATATAATTCAACAACGATATGAGTTCTTGTATCCTGTAAAATAAAAACAATCATACAGTGTAGTTTTTAATATTAATTTATTTATTTAAAAAATGTGTATCTGTATACATGTAGTTTATCTCATATTTTGTGTAAAGCTGGGCATGTACTTAAATCAGTTATGCTAATGAAAAATTATTGTACTTTTTACTTTCTTATACACATGTATATGAAATATACATATAGTATAAGTATAGTGAAGCCGATTTTTTTCGAAATCCGGATTTTGATGGAATTATCCATTTTGACCTTCCCTTAATCCATTCTGACTATTTTCGCCATGATGTATGTGTGTCTGTCTGTCGGTCTGTATGCGCTGAAACTCAAATACGACAGACCGCAGGTCTGTTTCTCAAACCGTTCTTGAGATATAGCCTCTCAAAGTTTAAGTTTTTTCAAAATTTTGGAGAAAAAAGGCCATAACTTTTGAACGCGTGGTCGGAATTGATTTTAGTTGACGGATTTGAAATCAGCGTGTCAAAATCTATATAATGACATGTATAATACCTTAAAACTTGGAAAAAAAAAATTTGCGAAAAATCGAAAAAATTCAAAGGGGTATACCTTAAAAAAATGTCGATTTTTGACGAAATTTTTTTTGTAGGATTTTAAAGTATTATACATGTCATTACATAGATTTTGACACGCTGATTTCAAATCCGTCAACTAAAATCAATTTCGATTACCCGTTCAAAAGTTATGGCCTTTTTTCTCCAAAAATTTGAAAAAACTAAAACTTTGAGAGGCTATATCTCGAGAACGGTTTGAGATACAGACTTGTGGTTTGAAAATTTCAACTTTTCACGTCATTTTCTATACAATAAACATACTTTTAACCAAATCAAAAAAAAATGTGAAATTTCCTGCAGTGAACTTCACCTCGTCATAGAAATATCGACAAAAATACAAAAAAATTAGTAAAAGCTTGAACTTAAGGTGTTTTATAACAAGTTTTTTTGTTAATAGGAGGGGGAGAATTAGATAAACCCATTGTTAAAACGTTTATTATCTACTTATTTATTTTGATATACATAAAGGCCGACCGAAACACAGACATCGTGGCGAAAATAGTCAGAATGGATTCAGGGAAGGTCAAAATGAATAATTCAAAATCCGGAATTCGAAAAATATCGGCTTAACAATACTTATTGTTAGTTATATATTTCATACATAGGTATAAGAAAGTTAAAACGCAAACGAAACCGCGGGAAATTTCTAGTATTAGTTGATAATTAATATTATATAATTATAATTGACTTTAATTTAGTATATGCTTGAAAAATCTGTTATTGTTATTTTACATGGATTTTTTTTCCGCGAATTTTTTTATAGCACAAAAATATCGTGTACACAGAGGGTCTAAGTAAAGTGTAGAGATAAATGTTTTCATTTTAAATTTCATTAGTTTCTTCAAGATTCAAGATAATTAAAAATCATAAACAAGATAATTATTTGCTGATATTAAAGATTGTTGTCATCTTTATTGAAAATTAAACAAGACATCAGTTGAGTTATAATTAGTTAAAAATATCATTAACAAAAAAAATAATGTTTTTTCTATCTTTTTATTCGAATTATAGAAGTTATACTATATATAGTAATCGATATATTTATAGTTGAATATAATATATTTTTAAGATCAATTATGTTTATGTCCAGTGTTGTTTCAATCATAGTTTTTAGAGTCCAAAAATGAAACAAAAATAATAATTGTTATTAGTAAGTAAACGTATTTCGAACTACATTTTTTTTGTCTCAAAAATATTATCATACGTAACATGATTTTTTATAAAGACGAAAAAACGGAAATATTATAAAATATAATACATGGTTATTATCTTTTAATTTACGACATTAATGGGGATGCCAAAATAGAATTAAATTTACGTAGTATTTTCCAATACAATACAATACAATACAATACAATACAATACAATACAATACAATACAATACAATGACAGTAAGTTTATGTAAAATATGATTGACTCACAGTGGCATTTGCTAAGGGGGGGCGCACGAGACAGTCTTGGCTGTGTGTGGAAGGACATTGCTCCAACTGAGAGGGACTGGAAGTGGTTCGCTGGTGTCTGACCAGCGGTGTTGGCGACAACTGCAGATCCGAGTCGTCGACAGATCTCATTATCTGACTAGAATCTTGAACGACAACTCCGACAGGACACTGTTTATTATTACCCCCGGCACCAACTAACTCGTCGAGAAACTTGAGTTCTTTACTCGCGTATAATTTAGAAAGCATTCGATTAGTTTCGGGTTTTTTCATTTCAGCTTCGAGCATCTGACCGTAAGGTCCGCGCAAGGGACGTTTTGAATAGCGACGAGGCGGTGAGCTCAGGTCCGTATTAGCATCCGTTTTCGCGGTTTCGGATTCGCTCTCCGAGCAACCCTCGGAGTCGACGACTGTCGGCCACTCTGTTGGCCAACGAAGTGTTTCCTGAGGGCTTCCCTCGGTCAATAGTTCGCCATGTTGGCCAAGCATTGTGGGCCATTTGGTGATATACATCCCTTTGCGTTTGCGCGATTTGTCCACATTTCGCTCGCCCGAAGAATTTCGTGTGACCCGTTGAGTGGGCGCTTCTGCCGCGACCCCCGACACAGACGACGCCTCCGACAAAGTAACTTTGTGGGGAGACGTCTGCGGAGACGGCTTCTTCTTTGCGCTCTTGAGCTGATGCGTGGCATGTCTGATGCCTCTTCTGCCGATCGGGTGGGTGAGCAGACGCGCGTCGGTCTGTGCGCTGGAACGACGCGCATCTGGTGGAGAGAAGGACGCACTGCGCGGGAATGGGCGACGCACGACCTCCTCCGGACCCGGAGCCGAATCAACGGACGTCGTCGCTATTAAGGGCGGCGACGATTGCTTTAGTTTCTCGGTGAGCTCACGCAGTCGCTCGGTCTTGTTAGAATCCGAGGCGCGTGCGCGACGCTGGAGGCCGTCCCCGTCGGTATCGCGCTTCCTACCAGCCGTTTCGACGCTCGTGCTGCGGGCACCACCGAAACTGAACCGCTGAAGTCTGTCCAACGTGTTGCTGCGGTGAGGTTTGTTCATTGCTCATCGCGCACGTTCGCTACACGTCAGTAGAGTCGCTCGAACATTCCACACTATCTACTGCACTGAACGCAACTATAAATAGTCGTTTCCGATAGACGACGGCCGAAAGCGAAGGCCGCTACGATTCGACATCATCCTCGAGGCGTAGCACCTCTTCGTCGCCTGCGGGAGCGTCCTAGTACCCTGTATGTCCCTCGCGCGGCCTTCGCCGGCCGCCCCATTCATGTTGACACGCTTATATTTTAGTTAGATATCGTCACAGTTATGTCTGTACATATAGGTTATGTTGACATCGATTTCACACCTCACAACTCTCGTTTCTGCTCCCGTAACACAATACACGGCTCGCAACAAAAATAATATATATTTAATACTTGACGTTCCACGGCAATCAATAGAATGTCGAAATACAACTTGCCCTTATGACCGCTAAGTACTCGAAATATTGCAGACCACTGTTTATTTTACATAAACAATAATATTATAAAAACACATCCATATTATAATAAATGACACATTTTACAGACAATAGTTCAACGTTTGATTACACCACTTCACGATGTCACATATTTATATAAATTCACATTTAAAACTTAATTTTCAACTAGAATAACATAATTTGACAGGTAATCAGTTAAAAGTGTATAATTAAAACGTACTAAAATAGACATATGCAAATATTCCGACCATGATATAAACATATTTCGATTTTGTCTATGGTTCGTGAGACTTTATGAAAAATAATAGTTTGAGGGCGACTGGTTACAGAAAATACAAAAAATATCACCGTATCGTCGTACTAGTACACATATATATAAACAATTGATATTTCCATTCTTATTATGTATTATGACAGTCGATAAACAAAACCGGTATGTTTATGTTAACCGTTTATGATAACGAAAAAATCTCTCACCGATTAATAAAATATTTGAATGTGATACGTAATGTAGTTAATAAAATTTAAATACTCGGCGTATTCATTTTAGATTAGTGCGATTTTCTTATAATTTAAAATTGTAAATTAAATTTATAATATATATACGCGAAACAAGAAGACTCGTCTCTATAATTTTGTATTAAACAAATAACATATCAGTGTATATTGTAATATATATAATTATTTGCTTTTATCATGAATCCATCAGTATTAAATTCAAACTATTATTTAAAAAAAATCTATCAGAGAATACTAAATATTTGTAATACATTTGTTTTTAATTAATTTAAAATTTGTTTTTTATGCAAATAAATATATGATATTTATTGTAAATACATAAAAATATAATTGTAAATTTATTATTACATAACCTAATAAAAATATAAAGTTCTGTGCTGTGATATAAAACAAAATATAAATGGCTCATTTAGCAGACAACGTTTATACCACTTGTTTTACTCCAAGAGAATATCAAGTAGAGTTATTCGATGCAGCAAAAGAGCGAAACATTATTGTTTTCATAGGAACTACTGCAGCAAAGACCTTCTTAGCAAACAAGCTTATAAATGAGTTTATATACGAAAGAAAAAGGTATGACATCACACTTTTCTCTGTCTCATTAAATTTAATAATAATCATTACTTCTTTAGTGATGCCAAAAGGTATATGCAAAGCGTATACCTTACAAATCCAAATACAGCCGAAGAAATCGGAACATGTTTACGATATTTAACCAACCTTCGAATAGAAATCATCACAGATATAAACTTAATAGAAGACTACAGCGAATTCAACAAAATACAATGTATTGTTTTATCACCTGAAAGTTTCTATGAAATGCTTCAACTGGGGTATATTACTATTAACAATTTAAATTTATTAATAATCGACGAGTGCCATAAAGCCATTAACGATGAGACACTAAAACAGGTAAGTTGAAAAAATTATAATAAATAATTGTTATAGTTTAAATATAATATAACTTTCAGATTATGCTGTATTATAGTAAAACTTCAAATAGAAAGAATCCACGCATATTAGGGTTAGCCGGTTCGTTGTTTCAAACAGTAGATTCGCCAAATTCATTAGAAGTGTCGATAGAAAAGTTAGAAAAAATAACATTTTGTGCTGCGGAAACAGCTAGTGATATTGTAACTCTCTTGAGGTAAGATACCTACTACGTAAAAGCACCCTGAGTCTGATTCCCTTAATATCACTACTTATTATTGTTTCAGGTACTCTCATAAACCAAACCAATTGTTCGTAGAATGTCACAGACCGATAAAAAGCAGTTTAGAAGAAGAAATTGCAAACATTATCATCGAAGCAAATGAGTTTCTGAACGTTCACAGATATGATCCATCAGAATTATATGATGAAGAATTTAAAGAGGATTTGCTGAAAATTCCAGATCCTAAAATTGATCCGTTAGATATTTTTAGTGATTTTCTAGAAATTCTAAATAATTTAGGCAAGATTTACTTTGTTAAGATAATAATAAAAATAACTGTTTTTATTTTATTTTATTTTTTATTTATAGGAGCATGGTGTGCAAATAAAGCTGCTTACACATTTCTGATTCTTATCGAAAAACTGAAAGTGAAAACACCGTATGAACGTCATTTTCTATTACTTTGCATGACTTCGACAGTAATGATCAGAATACGCTGCGTTTGTGATGATGCTTTTCAAGATCTATCAGAACTAGAACAAATAATAAATTTCTCTTCACACAAAATATTACGTCTTATAGAATTATTACGGCAGTTTAAACCAAACGAACCCACTCCATTATCAAGTATTATTACAGCATCAGAAAAAACTGAAATTAATGAAGTTAATAATGACATTTTAGATAGTTTAAAATTAAAAAGCGAAGTAGAAGTATTCAAGGAAATCAATGAACAACTTAAGAGTTTAAAAGAAAATATTGAGTTAATAGTTGATGATAGCAGTGCACCTAAAATTATGCAAATGAAGAATCTAGTCGATACTAAAATTGTAAATAATTGTGACAACATACAACAAGTGAATAGTGTAGTAAATGGAGGAACTACATTACCAAACCAACATCAAGAGTTTCCAAAAACTCGTAGCGAACGAACCCGATCAAAAAAATCATTATCTAAACCTCCTGTTTCTCCTGATTCTATCTGCGGTATAGTTTTTGTGAAAAAACGTATAACTGCAAAAATTATATACATGTTATTGAGCGAATTGAGTCGTAATGACCCTGAGTTAGGCTACATCTGTGCCCAATTCATTGTAGACAAAATAGCAGACCCTCTGACAGATTTGCGAGAAGCAGAGCAAGAACACAAAAACCAGGAAGAAGTTTTGAGAAAATTCAGAATGCATGAATGTAATATACTTGTAGCGACATCTGTTATCGAAGAAGGGATCGATATTCCTAAATGTAATTTAGTAGTTCACGTAGACTCACCTAATACTTACAGAAGCTATGTACAGTGCAAAGGCAGAGCTAGAATGCCAGGTGCATATCAGGTTTTCATGATAGAGGCAGACAAACGCACCGAACTACTGAAACAGGTCTCCCAGTATTACGAAATGGAAATGATGTTACTGCGAAAATGTAATAACACAGAACCTCCTGAAAGTGAGCAGGCAGAGGCCGATGCGTACACAGGTCGAGTAGCTATGTACAAACCCCTCGATGATGCAGACAGCGCTTATGTCAATATGGAAAATGCAGTCGCATTGGTCAACAGATACTGTGCCAAACTACCCAGCGACACTTTCACGAGACTGACTCCGTTGTGGTCTGTGCAATCAGTACATGATATGTATCAGTGTGTCTTGCGGCTTCCGATCAATTCTCCAGTCAAACAAGAGATCACAGGTCCTCTGATGAAAAGCAAAGTCTTGGCAAGACGTATAACAGCTCTTCGTGCTTGTAGAGTTCTTCATGAAGCAGGGGAACTTGATGATAACCTTCAGCCGATAGGGAAAGAAGGATTTCGAGCATTTGAACCAGATTGGGATGATTTTCCTTTAGATCCCGATGACGAAGCTCTAGCAAAAGATTCAGTCGAACCTAGACCTGGAACAACTAAAAGAAGGCAGTATTATTATAAACGTATAGCTGAATTTTTAACCGATTGCCATCCTGTTGAAAATATTTGTTTGTTTTTGTATCACATCGATATGGTGCTCACATGCCCTTTACCTGAAGAACAAAATACACGTGGCCGAAAAATTTATCCACCTGAGGAATCAGCCCAAGGTTTTGGTATTGTTACATTAAAGCAAATTCCAACATTGTGCAGATTTCCAATCTTTACAAGATCTGGAGAAGTAAGTGTGGGACTAGAGCTGGTCGATTCTAATCTGGTTCTCAATTCATCGCAGTTGAAAATGATGCATGATTTTGTAAATTATGTATTTACCAGTGTGTTGCGTTTACAAAAATATCTGATGAAATTTGATCCTGACATTTCAGATAATTCATACTTGATCATTCCTACATGTAAAAGTGCCAATGGCCAGATTGAAGTCGATTGGAATTTCTTAGAGAAAATCGATAAAAATAAAAACATCAAACCATACATTATACCCGAAGAGGAACGTAAAGATTTTGTTTTTGATGCTGCGAAATATCATGATGCTGTAGTCATGCCATGGTACCGAAATCAAGACCAACCACAGTATTTTTATGTGGCAGAAATCTGCCAACATCTCAGCCCTAAATCATTATTTCCAGGAACAGATTATAATACTTTTGAAGATTACTATTTTATAAAATACAACATACAAATACAAAATAAAGAACAGCCATTATTGGATGTTGATCATACATCTGCACGATTAAATTTCTTGACACCGAGATATGTAAACAGAAAAGGTGTTGCACTCCCGACTAGCAGTGAAGAGACCAAACGAGCAAAACGAGAGAACTTGGAACAGAAACAGATATTAGTACCAGAACTGTGCAGTGTCCATCCTTTTCCCGCTTCATTGTGGCGTAAAGCTGTCTGTCTACCTTGCATTTTATATCGAATAAATTCTCTGCTTCTGGCCGATGAAATAAGAAAACATGTAGCACGAGAAGTTGCTCTCGGGGAGTTAGAGTTAAAGTCTGATTTCAAATGGCCTCATTTGGATTTTGGTTGGAGTTTTTCGGATGTATTTAAGAAATTGAAAGAAGAAAAAAAAACCCAGCCCACAGAACCTGTTGTTCAAGAAATAACCGAAGATACAAATAAGACAGAAGAAACTAATGTTACAGAAAAAGCAGTAGTAGAAGAAATCAAACATAAGGAAACAGAAAAGAAAAGCACAGATGGTAGTGGAGATGATACAGAAGACGATAGTGAGGAAAGTAAAGATTGGATGGAGATCGGTACGTGGTCCAATGAAATGGCAGGAACTTGTGCAGAGAATGATGTTAGTTCTAGTGTAATCAGGTATGGGTCTCCGACAATGCGAACTTATGATGATTTATATGACTGGGATTCAGATGATTCTTACATATCTGACATTGAAGATTCCGAGGACAGTCAAAAAGGTAGTAATCGGTTTAGAATCGAATTCAAGAGTGATAATGTAGCTGAAGCAATAGAAGATGAAAGTGTCGAAACTCACGAAAAAAAACCTTGCACAGAAGTACCTTTAGATTGTCGTTGGAAAACCGAAGATGATCATAATATTCTTGAGGAACATTTAGATCGATTTGAAAATGCTATTCGTGAACACGAAAAAAATATACTGACAAATGGCAATTTTATAGACACAGAGAGTCCGATAATCATCAACAGAAAATTAGAAGATACAAAGAAGTCAAAGGAAATAGTTGTAGAACAAACAGAAAATTTAATAGCAGTTGAACCGTTGGAAAAAGTTAATTATGATACTGTTATCACTTTTACTTCATCAGAGAATGATTGTGATACAAATGAAAAAGAAAATAGTTTTAGTTTTGATTTACAGCCAGATCTTTCAGATCATCCTGGACCAAGTCCCAGTGTAATACTACAAGCTTTGACAATGTCAAATGCAAACGATGGTATAAACCTAGAACGTTTAGAAACAATAGGCGATTCATTTTTGAAATACGCTATAACAACTTATCTCTACTGTACTTATGAAAACATTCACGAAGGTAAATTGAGTCATTTGCGGTCTAAACAAGTCAGTAATCTAAACCTCTACCGCCTAGGACGCAAGAAAATCTTAGGCGAAAGCATGATCGCTACAAAGTTTGAGCCTCACGACAACTGGCTTCCACCTTGTTATTACGTACCACCAGAATTAGACAAAGAAGACGTGACTATGACGCATGACGAATTCTTTCAAGTTATTCATGATTGCAGCCACGGGTTAGATGCAGAACTTGTTAATGTTACCACGTCCTGTTTCATTCCATACAATCTGCTGACCCAACACAGTATTCCTGATAAAAGTGTAGCAGATTGTGTTGAAGCCCTGATCGGAGCATATCTGATAGAATGTGGACCAAGAGGAGCATTATTGTTCATGGCATGGTTAGGAATACGAGTCCTTCCTTTAGAGACTATTGCAAATGACCAAAAACTTCCTAGAATCACAGGAAGTTTAAAGTCAGTTCAAGCAGAAGACGGATCATGGAAGCAGATTATATATGGAACGCTTAAATCACCACGATCTCCATTGTTAAGAAATGTGCCTGATCCAGAAGGTGAATTAGATAGGTTGCTTATGAGCTATGATGAATTTGAAAGAACTATCGAATACAGATTTCGTGATAGGTCGTATCTGCTTCAAGCTATGACCCACGCCTCTTATTCACCCAATCGTCTTACAGACTGCTACCAACGATTAGAGTTTCTAGGAGATGCTGTGTTAGATTATCTGATTACAAGACATCTGTACGAGGACAGTAGGCAGCATTCTCCAGGAGCTCTGACTGATTTACGTTCAGCTCTTGTCAATAACACGATATTCGCTTCTCTGGCAGTCCGTTATGGTTTCCACAAATATTTCCGACATCTTTCACCCGGATTACATGAAGTGGTTTTTCGTTTTGTTGCTATTCAAGAGAACAATGGACATGCTATTAGTGAGGAGGTAAGATTTTCACTGAATTATTTATGTTTTAACTGCTAAAAATTTCAGATTGCTTGGCAACATCAATTTCTAATATTCTATATACCAGATTTGAATTTTGTTTTGTTTTGTCACAGTATTACTTGACAGAAAGTGAAGAATGCGAAGAAGCAGAAGATGTAGAAGTTCCTAAAGTATTAGGTGATGTTTTTGAATCAGTAGCGGGAGCAGTGTTTCTTGATTCTGGAATGTCATTAGACAACGTTTGGAGAGTTTATTACCACATGATGCACGCTGAAATAGAACTGTTTAGTATGCATGTACCAAAATCACCGATTCGAGAACTATTGGAATTGGAACCGGAGACAACTAAATTCAGGTAATTTATTATAGATCATTTATCTCGATGAAAGTTACATAAATGTTATTTCCATTTTATAGCAAACCAGAAAAACTGGCCGATGGTAGAAGGGTAAGAGTCAGCGTCGAAGTATTTGGAAAAGGTACGTTTAAGGGTATTGGACGAAACTATCGAATTGCAAAATGTACGGCAGCTAAATGTGCATTGAAACAGCTCAAAAAACGTGGAATATTATCCCGTAAAAACTAATGCCTTATAATAATGCCAAATAACTTATTATTTTAAAATTTTAAGAATCTGACTGAATAAGATAATAAAGTCTTAATAACCTGAATCTAAATACAAATAGTTAGGACTGTCTACAGTTTCATAAAATATCTTTTATTATCACTATTGATTCGGATTATCAAGATTGTATTGTATTAATTTTTTTTTGTGATATTCATAAAACGATTACAGGTATTTTCCCATAACGACATTAAAAATGTTTCTATAATTTTATTAATAACTTAGTCATAAAATACCTTAATATAAAGAAATTGCTGGAAGGTAAAATTAAATTCTATTTGATAATTGTGTTGTGGACTTTAGTTTTACATTTTATTTGCAAACAATTTCTTTATAATATCAACAAGATGAATAAGCCGACAATTTTACCCCGGCAATAGATAATATTTAATTGATGTTTAACGTTATGCAGGCATGACATATTTATCAATTTAAAAGCTCCATAAATCTACTATGTTTAAACAAGTGTTAAATGTTACTTTATCTCAAATTTGATGTTATTTAAGTGTTCAAAAGTGTATGTGATGATTGTTTTTATGTCAGAAAGTTATAAAACTTTCAAATGTTTATATAATTGTATCAATTTGGTAACAAGTACCAATTCTTTTTTTTATAAAATAACATTGATTGTCGATTGCTCCGATAGCTCCTACAAGTACCAATATTAATAAAGAATAGCTTTAAAAATTAAACACAAATTGTAAATATTGCAATATGAATAATTTTTAGTTTGAAAAGATTAATTTTTCATAAAATTATTTTATTTTTGTTAATTGTAAATAGGAAATTAAATTGTTGCCATAACAACTGAAATAATTTTTATTTCATTCATTGTAACTTGGTGCTTACTAAATTATATGTTACAATATTTTCCACCATAACGTAATTGTGCAATATTTCAATATAACAATTTTTGTGCCAAAGATTATTAATTATTTCAGTGTTTTAAATTTTAATCATTTGTAAAAAATTTATTACAAACATTTTTTTGATGCAATGCAAAAAAATGCCTTGTGTACTTACGACCTAAAAATATCAAATCATTTTTAAATAATTTTGAACAGTATAAAAAATACTGATTAAAACGTTCAAGAGATAAAACAACTTAACTTAATATATACTGGGATGTAATATAACTGGAGCGGTAAAGATAATTTCCAACATACCGCATTGCTCCAAGTATTCTCTAACCTAAACATCTTTGAGTTGTTTTCATGGTTCAGTTCACGCTGTCAGCCAATCAGAGCTCGTTAGACAAGGAAGTGCGGTACCTGAGTATTAACTATCTCATGTGACACATTTATAACATTAACGCTCCAGTTATATTACATCTATGGATATTACACACACAAAATCTTTCTGCAAAAAAATTCCTAATACCAGACAATAATCGTTTTGGTTTCTGAACGACTCGATTATTAAAGGAAATTACCTGTATATATATATTCATTTCAGTACCTTTTCAGTTACAAATAACTAATTGTATAATATTAATGTTAACATTTCTGTTAAATCCGGAAATACATTGTAGAATTTAGAAGTTAAATAACTTCATATATTTATCGATCCAAAGTTTTAAAAATAAATTTTGTCAAGTATTCATAATTTTATAAATGTATATGTAGTTATTGACTTTTTGTGACACCACATTAAAAATGTGGGCATTTTACATTATTATTTGTAATGTATCTCAATTTTAATCCCTCAACGTGAAACATTTCAATTATAGTTCTCTAAAAGGGTTAATATCAAGTATTGTGACATAATAAAAGGAAAGTAACATGATTTAGGGATTAATACCATGAAAGGAAATATTTATTACATAATTTACATATACAGTAGAGCATCGATTATTTCAAACAATTGGGGTGTTCGGATAACCGATCATTTACGAAAAAAAAATTATACCATAAAAATTTTATCATAGGAGCAATATGAAACACAAATAAATGAATAAATTAATGTTGGCATACAGTTTAGGAAAAGATGACAAATTTTTTCAGAGTTGAGATATGTTTTTTTTTTGCTGCTAAATTTGAATTTTTTCGATCGGTATTCAGATAATCCATTAGGATGTCCACTGTTTTTTGACAATAAAATTCCCTGACCACTAGAGGTTCGGGGGCAAGAAGTGATTGAGGGGTCCCCAGAATGTGCAAAAAAATTGAAGACCTTTTTTTTGCTCATCAACTTAAATTTATACACTTTTTTCTTCTTCACTGACTTCCCAAAATTTACAATAAATTCCCTGACTTTTGAGAATTTTAAAGATATTCCCTGACTTTCCAGAAAGTGGACACCCTGTCCATGCTCTACTGTACAGCTATATCCTGAGTTACGTCACTTGATTTCAGCATCCTATTGTACATAGCTAGGATGCAAAAAAAAATCTTAATTGTTAAAATATAACATTTAATTGGTATTGTTATGCGTATGTTTGAAACTGAAGGTGTCAAAACTTTAGAATGTGGCTGTATTGAGATCAAAAATAATTTCGATAAATATTTTCTCTTATAATTATAAAATAATTTTTGCTTGAACATTCCTCAATTTTATAATAATACAATAATTGTTAGAAAATTTAATAAAATACCAAAAATAAATTTTTACAAAATATATATTTTATTATTCTGTTTCCAACGTTTAAAATTGTTTAAGAAAAATGCATATGGTAAGTAAATAAAACATTTTTTTTTTCAATTATAAAATTTATTGAATTTATAAGGGCATATAACAATAAAACAAAATATGCTTTGGAATTACATCAAAACATGATTGCAATATCTTTAATTTATATAATGTAAATAAAGAAAATAACATCCATGAACGAAATGAAAAAAAATACAACAATCACCTTTATTTACTGCGCTGGGGGTTGAGGTGGCGATTGCTCACCAAACATACGCCTTACTTCTGCCAGAAGTTCAGGATTGCGAGTTTCCATCTCTTGTGCCAATTGCTGGCCCCTAAATAATCGAATATTCATTTTTAATACTAATGCAACCAAACATTCTAAAACTTGGTATTAAAAACCACTGTGTTAAATACTTACGCATTCACAAGGTATGACAAATCAGCAGGAGCATCTCGTAAACCTTGCAATCTAAAATTACAACAATTATCATTAATGCTCATTATTTCATTAATAGTAATACTCACGAGTTCTGAATTTCTGGATTGGTGAGTACTTGAGACACCAAATTCATAATGCCTGAATTGCCTAATAACTGGTTAACATTGAGGTTTTGTATAGCCTCAGGAATCGATTGCGAAGTAAACCTTGGTTCAGCAGTTGCACTCTCCCCACCTTGTGCGATAGCATCTTCACAGACCTGAAGGTTACTTTTATAACTCACATTCTCAGGCTCTAATTCTGCAGCTCGTTTGTAAGCATCCCTCGCCTCTGAATGCTTTTTTAAACTTGTATAAGCTAATCTGAAATTACACATTTAAGTGAGGTTATGTCAAATCAAGTATATTTAAACAATGCTATGTACTTACCCCAATCGTCCATAAGCTTTGCCATAGGTTGAATTTAAAGCGATTGCTTTCTTACAATCTTCAACTGCTGCCATGTGATTGCCAAGTTTACTATGCGCGGCAGCACGGTTACAAAAGAACACAGCATTCTTGTCGTAAAGTTCTATTGCTCTTTTTGTTTGAAAAAAAAAATAGTGTCAGTACATACAGTAATAATATAAAATAAATTTAATTATAATACTCACATATTATAATGTTGTAATGCTTCTTGTGGCTTGTTTTCTAACATTAACATATTGCCTTTATTTTTTAAGTCTTCCGCTTCAGGAGGACACCTTCCCTGTTAATCAAACAGAACAAATAAATATTCACGGTGAAAATTAATAAGGATAAACAAAACTCACCAGACTCCTCTCAAATAAACTTCTAAGGTTTGGAACCGAAGACACATTTTGAGCATTTTCAATATTAAATGCAGATTCTATACATTGCACAGCTACTTCTAAACTTTCTGCCCGGTCTTCTTCTAAAGCACCATCACGTAGTTCTTCTCTTAAAAACTGAACAATACTGTGTGCAATTATTCCCTTATCATTCATTTTTATGTTCAAATATGATTTCGAAGTTGACAACACTTTTGACTGAAGTATATAGTTTTAAGATAAGTGTGGATTTACAAAAAATCTAATTAAAATTAATTGATGACAATTACTTTTCGAGACTTCAAATTTCAAGTTCTTGCGTTTATACAATTGATATCACAGATCAAAAACAAAATAACCTGATTCTTCCATCAACAAACCTACACAGAAGCGATAAACGTCAGCCGATACATAGAGATAATATACATAGAGGAGCACGTCATGCAAGTGGAAGCGGAATTCAAATAATAAGAGAAAGAAAATATGTAGTAAATGTACATACATATCTTTTTTTATTTCTCTTTCTACGTTTTCTCGGCTGCCACCACAGAATAAAGATACTGCCACAACATCTCTATGCATTTTATCTCTAGGACACAAACGTTAGCCGATAACACAGAATAATAAATAAGTATAGCCCATAGACATAGAGAATGGACCAGGCATCTGACTCGAACACAGAACCGTGTCAAAAGAAAGAGATAGAAACAGGTATGGAATAACTGTGTAACTCTATGTCTATGTTCCAAACTACACTGCATCTCTCTCTCCTTTTTTGAACAGATGTTACACCATTGAGTTAATACAGAATGCACTGTCCATTCCTCTATGTCTATGGTATAGCCGATAATTGCATTATGTACATACATACATATGTACTATTAATCAGCGCCAACGTGAATAAAGTAGAAACTAAATTTAAATATTCAATAATGTATTTTTGATTTCTATAATTACAATATTTAACTTTATAATTATGTATTATCAATTTACAAACATTCTTACATAATTTTTTTTAATTTAAAATTACTACGCACATTATAATGGATATAAAATTGAAAAAATAAGATAATAATATGTATCTACTGTATTGGTCATCAATCATATTATGATTATATTCAGAAGGCATAAAAACTATAAATACGTATATCTATAGTGGTATTATTATTTTGATAGTTTGGCAGTTGAGAGAAAAACAGCATAATTTTCTCATACCCTGAATTCACCATCCCCTTAATAGTCGACGCGGTATTAATGCGTGCAAAGCTAAAAATAGGTCAACTTACAGGGTTTGCCTACCATCTGACAATGTACAGCTGTACATCAAATTTAACACAAAAATGAGTGAAATTGATTGTTTGCATGTGAAATTTCGTAAATCAATAATGCATCGATCGAAGTTATTAACGGTTACAATATCGCGTAGACTTCAGATTTAATAAAAGAGAAAAAATAATCTTAATGTTGTTTTATCAAAACAATAATATGTATATATGTAATATAATTATTTTGTATTCAATATGAAGATTAATATTAACAGAATGACAACTCCTATTGAAGAAAAGATTGATCAGAAACTGAAAATTCGTACTGGTATGGTAGCTGTCAGTGATGGAAAAAGTAGACCTCAAGCCGTCAGACTTCATCTGTCGATGGAAGTTCTACGACTTCAGAAAGAAGTCACTGTCAATGGAGCTACTCCTAAACCAATAACATCCAAGGTATGTAAGCAAGATTATTTCATTTAATAGAATATATAAATATGATTTGTTTCAGGAACGTATGGTACAAATACGTAGACAAAAAGAAGGCGGGTTAGGCTTGAGTATTAAAGGTGGTGCTGAACATAAACTGCCCATTTTAATATCTCGTATTTATAAAGGCAAAGCTGCCGATTTGACCGGTGAACTATTTGTAGGTGATGCTATAATAAAAGGTAAACTTGACATTGCAATGTAATATTAATATTAATATTAATTGTGTTCTTATGTTTGTAGTTAATGGAGAATATATAACTGCTTGCCCACATGATGATGCAATCAATATATTAAGAAACGCTGGAGATTTAGTAGTTCTCACTGTTAAACATTATCGTGCTGCAACACCATTTCTGCAAAAACAAAGCAACAGTAAGTGCTTTTTATGTTTTCCTTACTTTTTAATTTGTGTCGTGTGGAGTTAGTTTCTTTAGCTTTTGAATGGATCATTTTAACTATAACTTAAAGAATTAATCTTGATTTTGTTTAGATAATTCAGCCAACAAAGAATCTGATACAGAAATCGATTGGAAATCAACAGAAGGCAGCGACCAGAGTTCTGATCATTCTAAATCAGACGATGGAACACGATGGGTGGATACAGTCACCCTTCCTTTAATGATGGCATATGTGACAAGATACATTTTTGGAACTGATAAATTACGACCGAATGCTTTCGAAGTGCGAGGGCTTAACGGAATTAGTACAGGAATTATACATTGTGACGATTCAGCCATTCTGTCCCAGTGGTTAAAATACATTACTGACAACATTGTCAGTCTAACACATTTACAGGTAAATTATAAAATTTCATACACTAATATATGATTTAAGTCAGCTATTCAAAATATCAACTTCTTATAAAGAAAAGGACAAATTCATAAATTAAGAAACTATGCAGAGACTGTTTAATTAAATTAATTTGGATAGAATTATATCATAATGTTAATTTATTTTTTAGATGAAATTATACAATAGAAATTTCAGTCAATCTGAACACATCGAGTACATGGGTTGGGTAAATGAGAGTGTATCTGCAAACAAACAACCTTGGCAGAGTTACAAGCCAAGATTTCTTACGTTAAAAGGAACAGACTTATTGTTGTTTGATACACCTCCTGTAAGTAAAATTAAATTAAAAATAAATACTAGTTATTTTTGTGGATCAGATGACGTGAATATTGGTTCAATATTTCAGCTTAATATAAGTGATTGGTCTAAATGTGCTGTCATTTATAAAGTTTACCAAACGATGTTCCGTGTAGTTAAAGATTCTGAAAACGTAGACGAGCGACAACACTGTTTCTTGATACAAACCTCTGGTCAAGAGTCAAGATACTTGTCCGTGGAAACCAGACAAGAGCTTCTACGAATAGAGAATGCGTGGCAAAGTGCCGTATGTACAGCAGTTATTAAGCTCAAAGTAAGTGAAAATATCGTTGAAACTTTGGAGTCTTGATTAATTTCTATTTGTTATGCAGAGTATAACGTTCACCGTTAATAGTGGAGGAAAAAGCTGGGGTCTAACGCTCGATTGGAATGCAGGTTTCACATTACACGAAGTAGGATCAAACATTCCCATCTGGCAATACAAATTCTCACAACTGCGGGGTTCATCGGACGATGCAAACTCAAAAATGAAATTACATTTTCAAGACAATGACACCAAATCTATAGAAACAAAAGTGAGTATTTGATTTCCATTATATTTAAAATGATATGACTCGTACCCAGAAATATTGTCAAACAAATTTATTTTGTTTTCAGGAATTAGAATGTTCTAATCTTCAAAGTTTACTGTTTTGTATGCATGCATTCCTCACAGCGAAAGTAGCTTCGGTTGATCCGGCTTTCTTGACTTCCATCGTGCCATAAAACTACAAATACTCAACGAAAAGCTTGTATAATTGAAAAATGCCTTTTGGTGACTCGTAGCACCGACTATAAATAATGTACTGAAACTTCTCATCTGTGAAAGGGTACAATTTAATTAACAACATACACCTTTTCCTTAGTTCGTTCTTCTTTCTACTCTGAAAAACAAAATCTATTTAACGATATATTTGAGGTTCTCTTTCACAGATAGTGTTGCTAAAAGTATTGTTAATTGTTATATCTTCTTAGATACAGTATTAGAAAATATCAATTCTTACATAGTCTTCGCAAACATGAAATTGTTTATATCTACATGTATTAAAACTTGCATTTATTCTATATAAAGTTTATAAAAACTTTCAGGTATTTCAAGAGAATTCAATTGCCCGGTTTCAGGTACAATCGTTTTCTAAAAATTGAAATGGCATTTCATCGATAAGATAATATTTTTTGTAATTTATTTTCAGTTTAATAAATTATTAATTGTAAATAAATATTAATGCACGGGAAGAGAACTTTCCTTTACCACGTAAACCTGAGAGCCCTAAATAACTATTTACTTAACCTCGCTTTTATTTTAAGTAGTGTATAAAAATTGTTTTAGGCTTAAATAATATATATAAGTACAAAAATTAACAGGGATTTCAATTATTAAATATTAAAAGACTTGTATTTTTATTTCTCAAGTTCATTTTTAATAACAACTTGTTAAAATATATCGTCAGCTTTCTTTCAAAACCTCGGAAGTCTGAAGAAACCCAGAAACCCCCTAAGTTTATAAAACAAATGTATAAAATTCACATTTTGTGACTTCAGAGGTTTCAAAAGAAAGTTGACGGTATCTATTTATATGTACATATATCATGCATATTTCTTTTTATTCCATTATATGTACAATTTAAATTTAATGATCTATGGGAGAATAAATAATAATATTTTTCATTCGTATGTAATATGTATGATATATGTATAAATAATAAATTAAATAAATCGTTAGTAGAGTTCCTCTGATAATTTATTAGTTATAAATATTACTCGTTCAAAGTTTATATTGTTACGTAGAAATATACAATGTTATTAAATTTTTACAACAAAGAAAATCAAATTCTTGTTTGCAAAGAAGTTGATATTTAACCGATATTGTTTACAGATAGTTATTTATGAAAATATATTACAAAAGATACAGCGTTAATTGTTAATATTAAAATAAAATGAAAATATTGCATTGTGATATCGAATATAGTGTTTCAAGTTTAAATACTCTTGTTAGTAAATATTAATATATCGACAATGAAAAACTGAAACCAAAAAAGCGACATATACCAAATTTTAATATTTCAATTTTTTTTTTTACTTCTCTTTTTAATGACAATGGTTTTACTGTAATACCAAAATGTCGCTTATTTGGTTTCAGTTTTTCACGATCGATATTATGTTCAAAATGTAGTGCATAATTTATATAATTAAATATTAAAAAAATTAAAATCATTTTAATACGTCTTAGAAAAACCCACAAATAATGCAATTTTATAAATATTTACCGCAGCAAAATTTGCACAACAGAATTTTTTTATTGAATGAGAGAAATAATCAAAAGTTACGATTAAATAAAATTAAGTTATGGAATTATTTATTTAAATGCGTGTTTATATAAATGTACAAAATGAATATTAATATAGTTTGTATATCACTGTTGTACATGTAATCAAAAAATAATAGTTCAAATTATTTCTAACGCACATACTACCTAAAATCCGATTGTATATAAGTAGTATTGGATCAAATGATTATTTAGGATATTATATAAATAAAAATATTTATTTTTAACCATATTTCCTCAATTAACAACTCTGAACGTTGATTTCTTGAAAACATAAGGCATGATTTGTCTATTGTCGTAGAAAATATTTTATATAACGTTTAATTTATATATGAAAATTATTTTCAAATATAATAGCAATAAAATTACAAAATATTTAAACAAAGCTCAAATAAAAATGTTCTAAATACTGTTTTTTTATTAATTTTATTAAATATATTACTTTTCAGTTAACGTTGTATCTCTTTAACTGTAAAAAAAAATATACTATTTAGGAAAAATATTATTTAAGTCGAGGATTTAGACGGTTAGATTTAAATATAAACTATTCAATGATTATTGTTTTCACTATGTATTACAATAGATGTCTATAAAGAACCGATTTAGATCCCCGATTTAATAATCATGTGAAACTCACATAGAAATATCTAACGGCAATGAAATGTAGAAATATATACATTGTGTTCTTTTTCGCTCAATTTTCGATGCCAAAAATGCACTGTTTACTGTTAGACTACTTATTTTATAGATATTTTCAGTCATATTTACCTCTATTCAATTCAAATATTTGTCATATACTGTATGCTTTTCAATGTAGACCTTGATATGAAAATCTCAAACTTTTTGTGCAATATTTGATAAATAATTGTAAAAACGGTACCGTAATATATATAAATATATTGATTTAATGTTGTTATTTAATTATGTAATCGTAGTTTCCGATACCTTATATTTTATAATAAAAAAATCTCAATTCCGTTTTTAACATTAAATTAATATTTTTTTGATAAGTATGTTTTCTTTTTTGATTTTGACCTCCAGATTCAATTTATACATAGATAGCAATGTTGGAGAACTTACAAAAAAAATACTTGAAACAAAAGTTCTCTTCTATAATATTACTGATAACTGTCCAGACCTTGATATTAATGATAGACCAATTTTAAAGCATAAACGAACTTAAAATTCTGTGGTCTCCAACGTTTCTATCTTATTAGATTATAAGGGAAAAGGTGAAATAAAAATTGTCATGTACGTGTATATAAAATTTTATTATAAAAATAAACACTTTAACAATATTAATTCGAATGTACAGCTTCGATAAATGCTTCAACACCTTCAATTGGAGTATCAGGATAAAGACCATGACCTAAATTACCAATTAAATTATTCTTTCCACCAAAACGTGAAATCATAGTTTCCGTAAATAATCGTATATCATCGCGATTAGCGTACATAGCACAAGGGTCTAAATTGCCTTGAAGACATTTATTTTCTCCAACAATTCTTCTTGCTAATGCAGGATCTGTTTGCCAATCAATACCAATAACATCGTAGGACATTTTAGCTTGCTGCTCTAGACAGAAGACACCCCCTTTACAAAACAGTATCTGCAAGACAAGATAAATGTTAAATAAGCAAACGAGTGAATTAATAATTGATATTGTTACCAGTGGAACCATGTTATATTGTTCTGAAGCAAGTCTTTCTCCAATAGCTTTAGGTATATATGATAAATACTGTTCTAAAAATCTATTGAATAAATCTGGCGTTAAGTATTCGCAGTTTGATTCAAATACTTGTAACATTTGTGCTCCGCTTTTAACTTGCATGACGAGATAATCGATAGTGATGTCTGTAATCAACTTCAAAAGTTTATGGCTGTCTTTTTCTTGAGCATAAAGCCATTTCTTCGATTTGCTATAAGTTTTGCTACCACCACCTTCAATCATATACGACATAATCGTCCACTAGAAAACAAAATTGATTTTAATTAAAAATGGCCAATACTTTTGCTTTACTTACTTACAGGGCCTCCTGCGAACCCGATTAAAGGAACTTTTCCTTCTAATTTATGCCTTGTAATAGTTAATGCTTTGCCTACTGTAGCTAACTTTTCTAAGACGTCTTCCATTTTTAAATCATCAAATTGTTTTATAGACTCTAACGGTTTTGTGAATGTTGGTCCCTGTTTATTATTTATTTGGTTATAAAATTATCAATTTGTTGGATGTTAATGCAACAAACCTTTTCTGGAATCATTTGAATGTCAAGTCCCATAGCTCTCGGAACAATTAATATATCCGAAAAGATAATAGCAGCATCTAAATCAAATCTACGGATAGGCAGTAATGTTACTTCTGCGGCTAATTCCGGTGTGTCGCAGATTTTAAAGAAATCGTGCATTACACGAAAGTTTCGAAATTCTACAAACCAATATTAAATTAATAACTGGCATTTTATAAGTATGGATTATAAATACCAGGTAAATATCTTCCAGCTTGTCTCATAATCCATACAGGAATGCGTTTTACAGGTTTTCCTTTAGCTGCACATAATACTAAATCGTTTTTTAATTCGGGAAAATTCTGTTTAAATGAAGACATAGTTTTAGGTTAAAATTCTACACAAAATCAGTTTTATGATAAACACGTCTTATTTTACTAACCTTTGCTTGGTACGTAACCGAAGATAGATTTTCCATTTTTATTTCAATATAATTTAGTTTAAAACAATATGTAAATTAATAATGACACACCGGAAAAAGTGTCATTACCGCGCAAGACCACGGTTACGTCATTTTACCAAGCTAGGATTATGCACTTACTTTATTACGAATAGTAAGTGATTGATTTTAACTTAATAGCAGGCATGTTCTGGATCAACAAATAGAAAATATTCTGAAATCATGTTTTTATTTTTATATTCACAATGAAAACAGCTCTAGAAGCTTTAAAAAATATAAATGTAACATAGTTATAAACATAATTTTATTCAAATAAATAATAGACAAAAAACTAACAAAAAGAAATAAAACATAATTTTAGTTTGTATAAAGAATAAAATACATTTTAATATATCATTTCTAATAATAACGGCAAAGAATATTTGTTCCTTTATAGTACAAAATGTTATTTAAAATTTAGTTTCTCAAAATGTTCTCGTTAATTTGGGTGTAAACAAAAAAAGTCGAGAACGTTGAAAATTAAGAGCTCTCGACTGTTTTTGTGAATTCTAAGTCTTACAAAAGGCTAGAAATGTTTTAATATGCAATGTTGCAAGCATCAAGCACAAAAATTATAAATATTTCTCAATTGTGTTGGAACAGTTAATATCGTATTACAATAAATAAACTTTATTTTACAATTACAATTGTGATAATGGTATTAATATTTCATTTGCGTTTGTGTATTTATATTCTCATGTTCCTCAGGTTGAAACTAGAACAACCAAGCGTTTTTCTTAGTCTGTTAAAGTACATCCTCTACAATCAGTGTAAAAGTGCACACAACTGACTAAAAAAAGTCCAACAGACTCTCAGTCGTTTTAGTATTTACAATTCCTCATTTAAATATACAGATTAAATGCACAGATTCCAAATTATCGGATATTTCATTATCTACAGTCGTGACAACTTATTCTGCCGAAACGTCAAAATATCCAAAACCAGAAAAAAACAAAAACAACACATTTTTAAAAAACGGAAACAAATGTGACTTAATGAAGATTTATTTGCATTATAATATTTGACATAAATACAACAATACATTAAATATGTGTACCAGATTTATTTCATAAATACGGATCATTTCTCTGATTAAAATAAACTAATATGTTAATAAACAAAAGTAATTAGATGGGAGGTCGCAAGCGTGCCAGGAGTCCTGGTCCACGGCACCAAACTCACGGTGTACGGACATTTCCAACAAATGAACAAATACAAAAGTCACAATCATTATACATATCGAATTATAAAGAATTAATGGAAACGATAGGGCCGGTCCGGTATCTCGCGGTATATAACACGCTCGGATACGACTTCTCGACGGCCCGGACAATATACTCTTCGAGCGGTAGTAGGGAGCCGACGACACGGATTACACAGCTCTCAAAACGACAAGTTTAGTAATTTTGAATATGTCGAAATCAAAAAAAAAGTATCCGACAATTGCAATAAAAAAGCTATACGGTCGACGTCACACACGTTAGTTGTCCCCCGTGTCTTGTGGCTCGTCCGTCTCTCCTTGCGTGTCGCTCGTCCACAGCGTCAGATTGTCTCGGAGGAGCTGCATTATGAGTGTACTGTCTTTGTACGAGTCCTCGTTCAGAGTGTCTAGCTCGGCTATCGCATCATCAAAGGCCTGTTTCGCCAGCTGGCACGCCCTGTCCGGTGAGTTCAGGATCTCGTAATAGAACACCGAGAAGTTCAACGCCAGACCTAACCTGATAGGGTGTGTCGGTGTCATCTTTGATTTTGAGATTTCAAACGCATCTTGGTATGCTTTCTGGGAATCTTCCACAACGGCTGAAACGCAAAACACTCGTATATACCAACCCTAGGATTACAACTCCCGCCATTACATATTAAGTACTTATCAGTTACAAAGTGTCTAACAAAAATATTCAGAAGAACGAAAGTTTGTATCAAGCATCATCTAAACATCTGACCATATTCTATTCTAATTCATTTAGAAACATTGGATACATACTATTGCGGGTGTCTCCTGTCGCAACTTCTGCAAGATATCTGTAATAATCTCCCTTCATCTTCAGATAAAATACTTTAGACTCTGCGTTGCTAGCTTTAGGGATAAGGTATTTATCCAAAAGTCCCTACAATAATAATAAAAACAAAATCAAAATACTGTTTGCATGCACACAAATATATATTCATACCAAAACATCATAGCAAATTTCTCTTAATTCTTTCTCCACTTTTTCACGGTATTCTTTGGCCATAAGTTGTTTGCGTTCTGATCCTGAAAATATTTATAATTATATATTACATATGGATGAAATTTTCAATTTCTCTTTGTAAGAATTTACCTTCGGTTTTTTGTTCAATAGATGAAATTACTCTCCATGACGATCGGCGAGCACCTACTACATTTTTGTATGCAACACTGAGGAGATTACGTTCTTCATTTGATAGCTCTACTGCTGTTTCTGTCACAGCCTGCAGAAACAAAACAAAAATCTTTTACTTCACAAAAAAGCTCCTAATTAGTTTAACTTCAAACTAAATAAACTAATTTTATAAATCAAATGGTAATAAATATTTCAGTAGAAATGACCCTGCATATTTGTTCATTATTGACTTCATGTGGCTGTACTAAATGAATACATATAGATATTTCAGCAAACATGAAACAAAATCAATATGTAGAATAATTTGTAGCATGAAACCATATTTTATTATTAATAAACTATAATTTCTTCAAAAAAATTATATTTCCATTTAACTAAACTAAGAACAGCTATTTTTTCACAAGTATTTTTGGCAAACTACCAAGAAATTACATAATCTTATAAGAAGTAGAGAATTTTATTGATTAAGTGTATATTTTACACTGCTAAAATATTCATAGAACTATATAATTGTTAATACAACCCTTAACAACTATATTCTGTTACTCTGTAACACTTGATCATGTTTAGATTAATTTGCAACAGAAAATTTCATAGATGATAAATATATTTGACAACTCATTTATTATTTATGAAATATAAATATACATTCAAGGTTTTCTCATTAAACATATTTATATTGCATGATTAATCTTCTAGTTACAACTCATACATTTAAAATATTCATTCACTACCTAAAGTTGCATTACTTAACTCAGTAAGCCAATGCATACAGTTAAGACATAAATGATCAAATATTTTATACATGAAATTATAAAATATAAAAACAGACGATTTTTAAATGTACTTAAGATAACATTGTTATCAAAAAAATAATGTAAATAAAATTAATACGCAAGAAAATCATATCTCTGGAAGATATGTACATGATATAAATTTTGAAATGGATATTTTAAAACAATCTCAAATAAACGCCTTTTAAAGATAAATGAACAAACCTTCATTGCTGCCGCCATATCATCATATCTTTCTGCCTGCTCGGCAAGCTTTGCACGTTGCACCAATTCTTCCTTGTCAACTGACATTTTGTTAGATTACTGTGGACTAAAGAGACAGTAACAATCAATAACTATTATAAATACATGTAACTAATTATATTGTAAAATAACTAGGTATTGTATATAATAACTAGTTAATGTAATGATTTTTTACTTCTGGATAAAAGCCAAGAGCCATACAGTTATATGAAAGTATGTTAAAAAAAATAGGTCTTGGATTAAAATTTTATTATACTGTGCAATATTTTTTTCATAGTTGTGTGTTCAATGTAGTGTATTTTATTTGGCATTTAATTACTAGATGTAATATTAATACAAATATAAACTATTTCATTAACATTACTAATATGAGCAGTGATTTACTTAAATAAGTATGACTAATTTATTACTAATTCGAAGTATTGATCTTAGACAAAACAACTTATGTATATGAATTTCTAAATATATACCTATATAATTTTCATATCAGTTTACAATATATTGAATGTCAGTTTACCCATGTAAATGTATTCAAGGTCTTTAATATACAACCATTTGAACAAAAATCATGTAATTAAATAGGTGGTAACTAAATAGAGAATTTTAAATATTTGAAAACGTGTTTTTGTATTAATTATTAAGTGTTTAATCGTAATTAACGATGTGGAAACGTACAATTTGTATAATAGATGCAGCGAGATAGGATCGATATATTTATTGGTTTGTTAATGTCTTACGTTAATAAGAAATAATGATATCTAGCTGATAACAAATAAAATTCAGCACTTGTACTATGTATTTGTCCGTGCTGGAATGTCGTCTTAGGATCATACGACCGCCATTAAAATACGGCAAGAATGTATGTGAAATTACAATTAAAAAAAGACGCATTACCGAATTAGAAACTTGTTCTGCAAGGGTTTGCAGACTTTATTGTAAAGTAAATTGATTTAACCGATAATCTCGTACAAAACTCACCTACTCACACGAAAGAATTGCTTAAGCTAACACGCGTCGTAACTTAGTATGCCGGAAACCACTATCAAACCTACGTCTCAATGCATAAAACCGGCAAATATCAAAATGGCGGTTGACCCAACCCAAAAATAATTTAACCTTGAAGAAAATCCCAGCTATCTCACGAAAAATCATCCACCCTTATCGACTCACATATAAGACACACTGTATCATATCATAGCTCATCACGAAAAACCACCCTTTTATAAAACGACACTACAAAATCACAATTAACGATTGCACAGTAAATTCCTTTTAATAAACAATAAATATTTGCACGTAAACTTATTAATTCACTATAAATTCCATCAAAATCTATGATCCTCACCTTTTAGTACAAATTAACAATTTCTCTCCGAAACGGCCACTGTCGTAATGTACAATGTCGACTATTAATGATTTTATTCAGACTGTGGAAACCATGTATCTCGAAACCAGCTTACGCGTACTTATATTTGTAAAATATATTATACTATATAGAAGATCTATAATTTAAGAAACAAAAATCATAATACATATTATGATTTATTTAATATAAATAAATATTTTATAATTAAATCTGTATTTTCAAAATTAATATTTCAATTTCACATGGGTTCGAGACTTTATATTGCAGACATTTTAAAATTGAGCGGTAAAGAAATAATATGATATGATAATACGTATTTACGAAATATTAATATAATATGACATTTTGAAGTAACTTGTGTCATTATTTTATCATGTCAGCTGCTGTCACACAAAATATTATACAAATAATTTAATTTTCTCTTATAAAATCATATGTAGGCTTGACCATGCCTGTATTTTTTGGTACAGTGGTGGCAGTGGGGTAAATACTATGACTAAACTGTCAAACTCTGTCAAAATAAACGTGAAATGTCAACGAAATATTTTAACGTTTTATAGTGAATTATTCATTTCACTTGTAATACTTTATGAATCTATTATTTACTATATTTGTATAAAATTATTTAGATAAATAAAATGATTACATTAAGACAAAAATTAAAGAAAAATCAGCAAATTAGAAAATCAGAACAATGTAGGTCTAGAATTTCAATTAGAGATAAATTATTAACGAAAGAGGTATAAATATTCTGTATTTACAAGATATAAAAATTCTGTATTTCCATACTGAGCCTATTTCTTATATACAGGTTCAAGAAATGCAGTCTATTCTACCTAGTGGTGCATCAATAAAGTTCAGCACGCCTGACTGTTTATATGATTTTATTTTAACACTTCGACCTTCAGAAGGTAAGCATAGTATACAATTTCCATCTTATTTTATATATTACATCTACCGGTTTTTGTTTATAGGTCGATATAAAGGAGGAATATTTCAATTTAGCGTTTATGTTACTGAAGAGTATAATATGACAGTATGTTAATTTGCATTATTTTTTTCATGCATTCTCATTTAATTTCAATTTGCATTTGTAGCCACCTACAGTAAAATGTTTAACAAAATTATGGCATCCAAATATTAGTGAAAATGGAAATATATGTTTATCATTATTGAGATCACACAGCTTAGATGGTTCAGGTAAATATTTATACCGACTGATTCAATTTTATCTTCTTATCTTATTTACTTCTTTAAAGGTTGGTGCCCTACAAGAACATTAAACGATGTTGTTTGGGGCCTCGACTCATTATTTACCGTAAGTGAAACCTGTCATTGTAGTTTAATTTATTTATTGATTTAAATTAATTTTGTTTAAGGATTTAATGAATTTTGATGATCCACTCAACACAGATGCAGCGTTTATGTTTCAAAATGATGAAGTCGCATTTCAAAACAGAGTGCGATCATATATCGAGCAATATGCATTATGTGAACCCAAATAATCTGTGATGTTTTTAATAAAATTTTTCTAATCAACCATTCATTTATTTTCTTTATTTTTCCAGTTTATTATGATCTTTGTATCTCTGATATATTAATAGATTTTAGAAAGAAAAAAAATCAATCAAAAAGTAATAAAATTTATTCATATTTCATAATATACATACATTGAAAACATTTTACAAACTAGCTGAACATTAATTTAAATATCAAAACTAACTAATCAAATAGAATTAATAAAATGTAATTTCTCTTATGATTTTTATTTAAATTTCAGCTAAATCAAGTAAAAATAATTACTATTGTAACAGTACTGTACTTATTAACAATGTGATGCATTTGTAATAAAAAAGATGTGTGGTATTGGCTACAAAAAACAAATATCAATATTATATTATTGAAGGAAGTTTGTAACTAATACAACACTATCTAAATTTAATTTGACTTAGAAACCCAAATTAACACTACTTATTCTTCTTCCTAGATTGCCCTTCTTTAACAGCCACTGGTGGAGCAGGACGTGAATGTTCTTTCTGAGATATTTGATGAAAATACCGTAATGCGACTAGGGAAAATAGGAAACTGGAAAAAAGTCGTTTTTAACATACAATATACATTTTTTTACATATATAAACTTACCAAACAGTAGCACAAATTCTATGAACAGTTGCCGAAACAAATACCGAGATTAGCAAGCTTACGATAACTAAAAATAGTATGAATGTAAAGAAATGTCATATTAAACATGTGAAGTATTTACTAGATACATACCTTCCGGAAACAACTTAATTTGGTGCGCTTTTCCGAATAGTGCAGATTCCATATTTCCTATAGCCTGAATATTATTATTAAGAAAAATCCATTAAAGTGGACTGTTTTTTTATAAAACAATTACAAAAAAAGGATACACATAAAATGAAAAAGAATAACCATGATCCAATGTAGCCACCGAATAAAATGGTTATTTTTGAAGTAACAAGCCATGAACTAAATATCATCATTATTGACAGTACAAATACAGAAATAATCGATGAAACGATGAAAGAATTAAAACTTGATAAAGCTGTAATATAAAATTGAGGTTATGAATTAAATACCGACAATAGTAAATAATAACAATTGATATTGAATATATTAAAGTACTTACGCATTATGAATTATTATTTGTGAACTATATTTAAATGTTTATTTATAAAATAAAGGGAATATGTACATCCAATATTTTTATCTAAATTTTGACAGCTACAATAGTCGGCGTTACGTGGCAACCATTACATGGTGGAGGGGGTGTAACGATAAGCTGCTGATCCAAAGTAAGTGGGTTCGACTTTTAAATTCAATGATTTATCATATAATAATCTACTAATATATGGTTTTATATTACATTTGAGTAATATTGATTGATTTTTTTAATTGTAATAATGAATAATAATTTTGGATTCTGGATTGGGAATGATAGGTAGGATAGGTATACATAAATAAAAATCCATCTTCCTTTAAAAAAGCGATAATATATATCCTTTGATTTACTAAAATTATCTACAAATGACAAAATATTTACATAAGAATCAGTTGTGTGCCGGAGACGTTAGAAGGAGCGGGAACGACCCAGGATTAGTCTAAAGCAATATAAACAAGGACTAGGTATCCAAGGTTCCAAACTTAAAGGTACATACTAGAATATCATGGATTAATAATATACTTATTACATATCATCATAATGGCAACATATTATTGTATGATAGTTTCTTAAAGCTACTTGTGCTACAAATGTTCAGGTAATATCTACCGCCTGACTGCATGCCCAACGTATTCTGCAGTACACTCTGCTGAATAGGCTTGCTACGTTTGACGTACAGTCTTGACGGATAAACGCACAACATAATAGCTATATTTCAGTCTGTCGGTATACATCATTATATATATTGGAGTGCTGAATAATAACGGGAGAAACTCATGACAAAACTTAAATTTTTAATACCCCTACATATCACGTAACGTCTTGATGATTGTTGAACGTTGATTTTGTCTATTGTTCCGATAAAAAACTGCAAAAGTCTACGGATTGCCAAAAGTTCCTCCGTTTTAGGGAAAACAAGAAACAAAATAATAACAAACACAAATTGAGTGCCTGGTATTGCCTTTAAGATTAAATTGATTCAAGTATGACATAATCAAACATCCATTTGACATTTCATTATAAAAAATGCTTCACATTTAATCTTATAATGGAAAGAACATGTAAAATTTGTGCATCCGAAATTGGACTATATATTCATAATACTGTTTTTTAAAATTGTTATTGACGGAGTGAATTTTTATATTTCTGACAACTACATAAACATTTATCAGCAATATTATTTTTTTATTAAACTAACTATTAATTTAGCACATTTTATTGTAATATCAAATCGTCGGATTTCATCTCGCCGATTCAAAAAACATTATGGCACACCTCATCATTTAACAGACGCTAAAAGTAAAATACCACTTGCATTCATTCTGTTCCACATATTGCAAAATATCTAGTATATATTGCCATATAATAATACAAAAACATTTTAAAGCTTCATTTTACGATAAAATATCAGTAAAAACTCTCAAGTTTGAAAGTATGCTTCCGATAACCATCAAATATGTGCTTCGATTCTTTCCATCTTATGTCAAATAATAAAATACAGTTTTAAACATATTTATTATTGTACATCCATAAATGACTATCTAATAAATATAAAATATCTATATAAAATGACTATTCAAAAATTAATGTGTTTTAAAAAAAAAGTATACGTGGCTTTTTTCGATTTAAAAATGTTGACACCTCGATTCCAAATTCTATCTTGCTAAAATCACATTTTTATATTACAATTTATTTAAAAATATACACGTACCATAAATAAAAAAGCAGCATTTGCACTAAATTATAAATATCACATTGATAAAACAAAGTAAATAAATACAACTCTCTTATCAGTAGCGTACATAATAAAAATAATTCTGTATATTATATACTTAACCAACATATAGATATAGGCTTTATCATACGATTACATATAAATATTAAGTTTGCCGACAGTCCTAAAATTATATCAATCATGTAACTTCAGAGATTTGACAAAACCAAAAGAAACGTTTCCAATTGAATTGTATAATATTGAGCAGTGATATGAGATTCAAGTAACAAATGGAAGTAAATGAAATAAACATTGTGCTTGGAATATATGTACTGGAATGCTTACTTTATATATTATACTCGTGTATCGAAAGCAAATCAAGTAGTTAGTTTAGTTTAGTAACTATTGAAAAATAATAATGCTTTACAGTATCTTAATTATTTATATCACCATAGTTTCGGCTTCTAATATAAGTCACACATATTTACGAGCCAGGAAATGACTCGTATTTCTAGTATATGTATAAATAATAATAATACATAATGTACGTACGCATATATAAATATATATATGTACAGGTACAGGGCACCATCGACATTACTGTTAAGTACCGTATAACCAAAGAAACACCGATACAAAATACAAGTAAAAACATCCATCTATTGTTATTGTTATTGTTTACTATATCTAGATTTAGCAAATGTGTAAAATTATAAATCTCTTGAACACAAATTATTGCAGGTTATTACTTTTACTTAGCAAAGTCAGTCGACAGTGTGGCCGTTAACTATATACATATGAAATCAAACACATAAGTACTCAAATTTATACTTTACATTTACAAAAAACACACTCATGGGACGCACCCAGTAAAAAACATACATTATATTATTATCCTGTAAAAAATAATAGACACAGAGCCACATCTATTCTTATATCCATCCAAAATTTATGCAACATAAAACCATAACTTATTTTTCTTTGGTGTTGAGACTTTTTCTGGCAAATATATTACAACATAACCTCATCTTCACACCCGAACATTATAAAATGTAATGAGATTATATTTCTAGATCTGATTTAACTCAAACTTACACAAACGTCAAAAAAGAGAACATCTATTTTTTCCTAAATAATTCAATTACAATTTTGATACTTTTCTATAATTTAGTAAGTGACTTAAATTTCACTCCATTTCTACAACCACAACCTTACACAGGAAACATTAATCAAACATTTAGAGATTCATATTATGTACTCGACGCTATGTTATAAAACATTCAAAAAGTTATTAAATAAAGTCTATATGGAATGTCATAACTTTGATCATAAATTATAGGTTTATATTTAATTTAATAATAATATATTTACAATTTTATACGGACAACAAACAAAACAGTCTTTCAATATTTTTTAAAATAAAAGCAGTATAAATAATCTACACATTAATCTGGGTATTTCTTTAGAATATTTAGTTAGTGATACACTGACAAAAATGTACACAAAATCTGTAGATAATTATTATTGTCACATTTTTTCTTATAAATAATATACAAGAAAAAATAGATGTTGGTTTTTAATAGAAATAGAAATAGGTAAAAACAAAGCTATTTCTACTACAAATCAATAATATACAGAACACAATATATATTTAATAAAGTATAAAAAAAAGTAGAGCAGCAAAAAATGAGAATTTTCAAAAGTTAAACACATATACAATAATATATATTTATAGTATACAGTCAAAAAGCTGCTCATGTTACATTCAATCAATTAAAAATACAATACAGTACGCAAATAAAAACGTTTTGAAAACATTTAGAATAAATAAACGTTAATAAAAAACATGTAGGCCACATTATAAAATCAAAAAATAATAATTATGACTCAATTCCTTATGCCTTTTTGGAAACATTCATTCATTCAAACATTTGTATAATTGTATTTTTGTATATGCAGAGCTTGTTTTCTACCTGAATTTATAAAAAAAGTTAACGTAAATAATATATATGTATAATATAATAAAACCATCTTAAAAACCTTAAATCACTTTACATATTCGTTCATGTACATGTCGCATACTTGAGGTATTAAATAAAATAAATTACAAACGAGTAATTCAATAATTAAATCCAATATTGACAATTCATGTACGAATATATATAGTCAGAAACCTAACTATTTAACATAAATGAATCAAACCATGACAAACGCCTCTTTTCCACAAAATAAGAACGGATATTGATCTATCATCGTTTGTACAATATCTTCTAAGTATGGCCGCATTTGTTCGAAACAACCCATGTCGCTGAATTCTATTGGCAGTAATGTCGGCCACCAGCATATAGCTAGATTTTTGCTGTCCATGCTGTTCAGTTTAGAATTTTCTGCCACTCTACATAAACAATAAATAATTAGAATCTGCCAATACTTACAAGTACTCGTATAACTTACCTGACGAAATGTTGAAATATGAACTTAAGAACTTGGAAATTGCTAATCGGTAATTTGTTGAGCATTGTACGGAGTGCTAAAAGCCGACAGCTGCGATCTGTTTTTACTTCCAGAGTTGTAGATAAAGGTTTAATACCTCGGGTACCTGAAACAATCAAACGGCTCATTTTAAATTTGATCTGATTTATGATAATTACTGATAACTTACCAGCTATATCTTCAAGTTCAGCCATCACGTCCTCTTCAAATAAAGGTGGTAATCGTTTAGAAAAGAAATCTTTCAAAGCTGTAGCAACAGCATTGACAGGAATATCAAGTTCGTGAATATCGACATTGTAATCTGGAATTAATAAAATAAATATTCGCTTTGTGTTATATTATAAAACAAATATTTTACCTTCTTCGAATTTCTGAAATAGCAAATCCACATGAGCCCTGTTGCCAGGAACGCGATAAATTCCCTCTGAATCAAGTCCTTCGGCTTCTATAAAGCTAACACATTTCTCCAAGAACAACGGAATCATGTTATCGGACTGAACAAAATCGGTTATCTTAACGGGTTGTGTTGCATTTAAACCTGTTACTGTTTTCTGTTTGCTTGTTTTTTTATTCTTTTTATCCCTATCTCTTTCTTTGTCAGCAACTTTACGTGACTTCTCTTCTTTCATTCGCCGTTTTTCTTGTTTTTCATCATCTTTGGACTTCTGCTTTTCTTTTTTATGTTTCATTTTATCTCCTTTTAACTGAAACAAAAATGTAATATGTTATTTATAAATCCACATTTTAACAATTTTATTCTTACCAGGGGTGAATTATCTCTTGGAGATGAAACTTCCAAACCTGATTCATCATCGTGAATGTTACCGTATGAATTTTGTTTATCTGAAAAATAATAACATGTGAAATATGTAAAAACTGAAAAATATAATATAAACATACTGAATATATCTGAAGAAATAAAAGTTTCTGGAGGGAATGGTAGTCCGGCTGGAATTGGGCCTCGTTTCTTAAGACTTAGCGGGCGTTTTTGGAATCTATGACGAGTTGCACTTGCCTCTTGATCGCTACCTTCACTCGAGTCTGAGTTAGATTCACTACCGACTGCAAAAATAAAACAAAAATTAGTCAAATTTCAAAGGGAAGTTATTATTATTATTATTATTACCGTTAGAAGGATCAGTAGCTGTCGCAGGAGGCAAAGCAGGAGTAGATGTAGGAAATGGTACTTGCAATGGAGGAACTCTTGGCGGTTGAACAGGTATAGCGGTTTTCTTTTTACGAGCCCGTTTGTAAGTTGTCGACTTCCGACTAACTTTCGAGTAAATATCGGATGCCCTCGGTCTCCGTTCCAGCGAGCTCCATTCGCTGTCCGTATCTGAATAACCCACTACCAAATTATATGTTACAATACAATATTCATAATAAAATAATATGAGGTACTTACTAGGCCGATCTTTCTCTCGTCTTTGCCGTAATTTAGATTTTACACTCATTACGTACATGTACTCTGACTCTAAATGGCTGTACACTCGATCTTTAACCTAAAATATACAGACATTAATATAAATAATTGTAAATAATTTATAAAAAACTTACTTCCTGAATATAGTCGATTCCTAAATCAACATTTTCAGGTGTGGCTAGTGGGGCATGCCCAAATGATGAGTTCAATTTAGGTTCCTTTCCTCGTACATTCATTCTTTCAATAGCTTCTTCGACGCCAGTGAAATTTTTCATGTTTAATTTACCAGGTTGCTATAAAAAAAACACATACTTGAAAATATTAAATATCTGTGTTCCTAAATAAATTTTTCAACTTTATCTGAAACCATTTTCATTTCATATAGATATAGTTACGTTATATATAAAATTTCAACTTACTTTAAGAGTTTGGGATCCACCTTTTGGACGTGTTTTTGAAGAAAGAACAATTCTTCTACCTGTTGTAAAAGCATGTTGGTTATAACTATTCATCCAGGGTTCGTTTGAAGGGGATGGACCACCTCCATCATCTTCACCATCTAAATTAAATGCAACAGCGTTTATTAACGTACTTTCAGTTACACATTGGTTACAACAAGACACAACATCGTTATACAACATCAACAGTTTTTAGTGATAAATAAGGCCACATGGATATAAGTTTTGTTTGTTTCAATTTGTGTTTAAAACACAAAAAAATCATTTAAATATATTTTTGATATCTACATTGTTGCTAAAGTTTCTTTATGAGTATTTTAGTATTTTATAATAAGCAAAGCATTTAACACAAGCACGTCAAACTCAATTTGTAAAATAGGCTGCGTTAAATACAAGTAAAATATGTTCCATAAATTTATTTTAAATAATTTGTTTATTAAAAAAATTAAATGCATGAAATTTTACTAAAATATTCTTGTGAATTTAATTTTCCCAATATTTTGTCTTGTGTTTGACATGCCTGATCTAAAATATTATACAAGTACAACATCTAAAAACAACTAGAAGATAGAAATAACATTCATTTAGTCTTAATCAACGAATTTTTCTAATAATAAGAAATATCATGATATAAATATCATTACAACATATATTTATTTCTATCTTAGATTTTATTCACAACACATATTTCACCTGAATCATGAGTTGCAACTGATTCTCTGGATCCACTTATGTCAGCTGCATAAATACATAAATACGATTATAGTAAAATAAATAATAACAAACAAGGTATTGAAATATATAATATATAATAAACATTGACAGAATTGTAATAGATAAAAACGTACAAGTTTTAAACTGAATTTATCGTATACTAGAAATTGTAGTTGATAATCAATTACATCAAAAATATGTCCTTTAAAAATTCAAGCACATACATTTAATAACTACATAGTTATTATTTTTCCAATGATACCAAATATGTCCTATATCACCATTCAGAAAAAATGCACGCGAATTACCCATTGAATTATTACTAAGACATTTTTTATGTAATTGATAGCTACGTAAATAAATTCCCCAGTTTTATTTTTGACTAACCCTGTATATTGAAATACTCGAGAGTATTTTATAAAAAATGTATTGACTACACAGAGTATTAAAATGTTAAATCTCACAATACTCACATGTGATTTCATCAAGGCTAGTTTGAGACGTTGATAATAGAGGTGTGCGAGAAGTATCACCTCTTCCACCCGCAATGCTTAAACCCAATGGATGATCTGGTGGAGCAGGTTCGGGCGGAGTATTTGGTGGAGGATAAACGTGAAAACCTTTCAAAAATGTATATATTCATATATACATGATACCGCGCATTTTACCCGATTACACAAATTACAACACAAGTTCTCAAACTTTGTGATACAATGATCTCGATAATTTTGAATTAATCTTATGACTACTACCCATTCTTTTATAAATATTAAAGATCATGCTTCTCCAATGAAGAGATTCAAAATAAAATATTAATTTTTAAAAGCAGAGCAAGAAACCATGAAAAATTGTTTTTGTTTCAGTTTTCTAAATTGAGCTATCTTCGAAAAATGCCAAGGCCTTTGAGGCTGAAACATCCTGTTTATTTATTTTGACTAAAGTCGATAACTACTGAAATGATTTTGATTGATGACACTGAAGCTAGCGGCCAGACCTCAGTAGTCATTATATAGAATTGAGAGGTTAAAACAATTGTAAAAATCATTACTCCCACTTTATATGGGTATCAAACTGTAGGTATTTACAATTGTAATAATATACAAAAGAAATAAAAATTCCAAAAAAATTTTACCACTTGTAATACCATTTAATTGTCAAATATGTCAGATTTGATGTTTAAATCGATTTAAAAAATCGTAAAATTCTCTGTCCTGATATCTGACATGGCTTAAATACCTAGAATATGCTTGGGCCAGATATCACATTGTTCCATTAAGCGGTCTGATCAGTATTATTGCTGAATGGATTTTAGTGAGATTTTAATTATACTAATTCTACAGTGTCACATCACATTTAGTCAATGTTTAGTTAGATATTAAATAGTCCTAAAGATGTCTTAATTGATATGACTAAAAAACAAATGAAGCCTGTAACTATTTACTATTTAAAAATAATAGTTATTAGATTAAAATTACATATAACCTGAACTTATAGATAATATTAGTACCTCAACCCTATAACCGTCACCAGTATGATATAATAAAATTATATTTACCTTGTAAAGATCTGTTTTTATCCACCATATCGTTGTACATGAAGAGATGTTGTGAGAATTTATCACTGTGATCACTGAGACTTCTATCTTCAGGCCCGTTCATATCGTATCCTTCCACGTCACTGCTAAACAATTAACGATGGTTAATTATCGAGTTGAAAGATATTTTAATTTAAAAATAACACTGACCCATTGTTAACTTTGAGGTTATAGCTCTCGTGTCGCGGAGGAGGCATAGGTTGATTTCCATCCCCGCAACATAAGCTTGGTGGTTCTTCCATATGGAATGCTTGTTCTATTTCCGGTTTTTTCTCCCATACTTCTTTAAAGAACGGCATATAAAAAGCTGTAAAAATTATTAATTTTAAATATTAAATCATCATTATACTAAAATTTTTAATATTTACTCTTGTGTTGCGTATTTGATGAAGACGTCATGAAATGTGCATGAAGTCTATCAGCAGTTGCATTTCCTTCCGTAATAAGAAGATGACTTAGATCACTGTTAAAAAATGCATTTGCACTTCCGCTTTCTGTCACAGCCATTATTTGGATAGGTAAGTTAGGGATATTCATTGAAAACGCACTGAAACAAAATCGCACGTGAGTGTAATAATATAATCAATAAACGCTTGTAACAATGACTTACTTTAACGTAGCAAGAGAAGCTTTACGTTTAGTCGAATAGACCAACACAAAACCATGAACTAACTCTTCTCTAAATGCATTTGCTCCGTGGAATGATGAAATTATAACTTCTATTTTCCGTTTCGAGTCACCGAGGAACGTTTCTAAAACTATTGACCGTTCGGATGACAAAAAATAACACTGTTGAGTCAGTAAAGGGGTTAGAACGTTTTCTACAGAATAGGGGTCACCGCAGAACATACACATTATTATTCTGAAACAAATAAAACAGTTTAAATGACTTGTTTTTGCATAAAAATGAAATATTTACCTTATATCAGGCTCAACGCATTCTATTACTGGTTGATACATATTTAAAAATCCAGATCTGTAGTTAATACTATGAACTAATTGATGTAAAGCATCTGAAACTAGTTGTTTTGGGGTTGTTCGTTCGATACAAATATCCATAAAAGGACATTGGAGACTGTCTGCTAAATTTTGTCCTTCCTCTCTTAATTTCAACACGTCTTTCTCATCTATGCTTAAATCCTGCATGAATAACAAAACCATCGGTAATCCTTGGAATGGAAGTTTGTCATCTTGCTCCAGATTAGACAACAACGTCTTCTCTAAACTATCTCGGATGTATTCAAAAGATTCAGCATTGGAATAGATGCAGAAGCTACCGTGCGGTGTGAAGTCCACTGTCCGAAACGAGTTGTAAGATTGGCTCACGTCACCTGTTATTATTCTATAATCTAATGTGTACGTTATGTTTTCAATTTCGTATTCATCGTCATCACATTGCACCTGGGATAAAACCAATTTTACAAAAATGAATAAGATAAATTTGATGAAAACTAGACACTTACTTGTATTTTAGCAGCAAAATCTTCAGCAAGTCCACTGTTCCCTAGTACGACAAGATTAAGTTGATTATTGTCTACACTAAATTGGTTTCCGAGATTCCACGATGGTCTGTGAGCTTTTGTAGATAATATTCTTTCAATTAATGCGTCCATGCAGTTCGGATAAGCAGGGCAATGCTCTCTGATCGGGCAGTGAACAAATCCGAGATGTTGAAATAGCATTAACTTACGATCTTGGTCTAACCTGTCCAATAACTTATACCTAACAGAAATAACGCATATTAATACATTTTAAAATTTTAAATCTCTACTTTCGTGTATGAGTTTCTTATTTATTACCTAAAATCATCTTGTAAAACGTCAGTTATTTCTTTTATATCATCTTGAGTTATTGTCCCTGTTGGCGTAATACTTTTAAAATGATAAAATAAATCTGCATGCTCCAAAAGTAGCTCCTAGACAAACGAAGAAAGAAAAATACATTGTATTATATTATATTGAGTGATTAGCTCCAGTTTTGAAGATTTCTTGGGTCTCTAAATAACTTGATTATCAAATTGACATTTACCTGAAAATTATGTTTGGCATTTTCGATTAGTTCCCTTTGGTGTTGATCATAAATTTGTTGACATTCTTGCTCAGAAAGTGCTTCAAAACACTCCCTACCCATAAACAATACTCTAACTTCAGACAATTGTTTCCCAGGAGTGACATAACCTGTATCTTTAAGTAGTTGTTTGAATTGCTTTTTCCATCTAAATAAAAATAAAATTATGTTATAAACTGTGCAAACTGTGTTATATACCAAACCATTTACCTCTTAGGCATCCTGATAGCATTAAAAAATAAAAATAAAATGTTAGTAAAAATATATATAAATCATATTTTTATATACGATATATAAATTAACCGTTTATCTTTAATGAAAGTAAGGCATTAAAAACATTTTTTAAATCACATTGGCATGTAACGGTTAGGTTAGATTAGATTAGACACTGTTTAGTGATTATTTGGTAATACATACTCTAATCTCTTTTGTTCTTGCTGCAATGCATTAACATGGTTTCTGTAGACAGTTTCTGCATCACTAGTGTCAAGAACGTCGAAAGGAATACGGGTATCATCAGCACCAGGATCTCCAGGCTCCAAATCTGTCCAAGAAGTCCCGTCATCTCCACCACACTCAAAGAAATACTGACTGAAATGTGGGTGAGTCTTCAAATATTGTTGAACGGCTGGCCAATCGCTGGAATCAAAATCAAGCACACGTATCAGTATTATACAGTTGCATGTTTTATTTTTACCTGTACTTACCTATTGACTAGTTGTTTAACGTCAGGTATAAGTTCCTGAAAAACATCTGGCAGCATATCCATGTAATGTGCAACCCTCCTTGCTAATTGTTCATCTTTCAGTTTCTTAATATGCCTTCGGAACAGTTTTTGAGTTCCGTCCATTCCGAATAGTTGGACGAAATACACCCAATCTTTGTGCGTAGCTAATTTCTTACAGGCATGGGCCCATAAGGTTCTTGGCTCTGTCACGTAAAGCCTTATAAGTCTCGTGAACGCTTCTGTACTTGCATCCATTAGTTCTTTTCTTAACCTGGCAGCTTCGCTATATGGTATGATCTTTGAACGCACCTAAAAATTAAATAATAAGTCTCGGATTGATTAATATAAATTATAAATGTTCTTACTTTACTACGGTCAACAATCTGAGCGAGCAGTACGAATGGCAAATCGACATTGACATTTTCATGTGCAGAAGTCTCAACCATCTGTATAGCACCTTTGTATTCCTTCCTCTGCACGAGTTTCTCCACCTCACGAACATAAGCTTCGTTAGCATCATCGTTTTTTGTTGTAACTAATACGATCGGTTTCTTTGTTTTGAGTAAATTATTTAATATGGCCGTTATAAAATCTATTTGCTTTTCTAGAGTTCTACTCGGTACTACGCTAACGTCAAAAATGCAAACAAAACCATCAATATTTAGTTTTCCATCTGGCAAAACACGCTGTTCATATTCTTTCTCGATACCCAGTTGATTTTTACAAATATACATCAATTTTTCAGCTGATGTTATTTTAGTTGCTGAACATCTCTTGACGTAAGGCTCCATTTTACCTCCTTAAATATTAAAGTAAATATATTAGCCTCCTTGTCCACAAAGGTCCACGAGTATTTTTCACATTTATAACTAACCTTTGAATGGTTGAAACGAAGCATCATCGATGAATTCAGTTTGTTCTATAACTTGAAATGTGTAATCCGTTCCTTCCTCAGAAGATTTTGTCACATCACCCCAATATAAGAAATGATCATTGTTTACAACACGGCCACTAAAGTCAGACTGAAATATAAGAAAAAAAAAGTAAATAACTACACTACTCTTACCTATTATCTAAAATTTGTTTGAAATTACTTATTTGAAGTTATAATATTTATTTGAATGTAAATATATATATATAAAATTTGATAAGGTTAGTGAACTTTTTCTATGGTACTTTTAAATTATAATATCACAAATTAAATCAACACAAATACAATATCATATAATGGCTTTAGGTCAACATGACAACTGATATTTTGGACATTTTCTGATAAAATCTATTCATTTGAGAAATATTTTAAAATCAATATTAATTTAATGGTATCTCAACAAAACAGGTACACTTTGAACTTTCAAATCACTCTCTTGAGAAATCAATTTGTGCAGTTATCTGAATATATTGTATATTAAATGCATCACTTTGAATCGACCGAAAAAATCTCGAAGTATTACAAAAAATACTGGTAAAAAAATAACATTGCTTAATTAATTAATTCCTTCACTACAATTGCTTTCATTTACACCTTTTACAAATATATTAAAAATATATTACACCGACTTTTGGACATATTCAATGATAAAAAAAATTGATTCAATAAGTTTGAAGATTCTTCTTAAAGAGTGCTATGAACTAAAAAAACATGTTTAGTAATGTAAAATAAATAATGTTGGCTACTAGACTGTTAGGTGGTGGCCAGTCATAAAAAATATTATTATATATAATAAATAAATATATAAAAATGCAGTTGCAATCTCTCCCACAATGTACAGCTTTTAAATAACTTTAATCTACGTTTATAGAACTGTGACTGGCATCCACCTGACAGTCGAATACTGTTGTATTGTACACGTACCTGACTGAGAACAGATATATGATCTACGCTATAATCATCAGCATGCGACCTCATGAACCTGTTGCACAAACATGACTTGCCAGCACCAGCATGACCCTTGTCTCTCTCACCTCCTGAAAGGCCCACCACTGCAACGCTGAGCAGTCGCCCACCGTCAACTTTACGTGCCATTTCTTGTTCGACTAATTTATGTCGGCGACATATTGCAAATATTTATTGTATCTGCAACTGATCAACACAATTTATTATATTTTAAAGAAGGCTAAACAATCTGACACTATATAAACACTATAACACACACTATATAAAATAGTTTTATATTGAACAAAGCATTTTTGTGATATCAAATGCAGTAAACATAATACATATAATAAATATTATAACGAATTAACAATGCAATAGCAATTTATAAACTCTAAACATGTAGTTTGTTTAACTTCCAAACACACTTGTAATAATAAACTAACACGAGAATAAAAACATTAAATGATTAATATAGATTATTGTATTCAAGTAAATTTGGTGCAAAAAATTACAAAGGAATGTACTATATAGTTAAACTGAAAAAACAATACAAAATATTGTTAATCCCCTATAACTTTATGTTGGAATATGAATATTATAAACTAAGAAATATTGCCCAAAATAAATACAGAATTGATATTAAAAAAGTATCGTCACTGTTAAAATACTTTTACTTTTCAAATCATATGCTCCAGAATTTTAATTATCATATTTTCAGATCACAAAGCGTACAAACAAAAATATGATAATTTATTTTAGAGAAGTAACAATAGAATATATGATGTTATTCAGTATACTTAACTAAAAGAAAATATGTTTTTATTTTCTAAATAAATACAATTAATAAAAGTATACTGAATTTCTTCTTATTATTCATATTTTCTTTTTTGGTTCATTCAACATGCACTACATCCACATGATTTCTTCTCAATACTCGTAATCTTTTATTTTACAACTGATATTATAAGAATAGTAACAATTGTAATAAAATCAAAATATAAGTAAATTGAAGTAATTTTTAAGTATAAATCACTTGAGGTGGACATAGCGCATTTAGGAATCGACACCTTAAATATACATTCAACCTGTCACATTGACAGAAAGGAAGTAATATGCAAATATATGTACATTTACAAATAAAACGATAATACAAGTATATTAAAAATAAATATTACTTAAGTTTGGAAGGCTGCATAAGGCTCAATCAACATTGTTGATTAAATTATCATCAAATTTTCATATTTTGCCAAAATGTCTTATTTAATATAATCAAACTTTCACTGTTGAGACAATATGAAATAAACTATTAAAACAATACTTCAGATGTTTCGTAAATATTACAGTTACCACATATTTTTATTCATTTTTAAAGATGTACGGATTTTTTTAATAAGAAACACTTATTTCACAAAAACCGATAGAAGATCCTAAATTCTCTACAGTGGCTAACATATAGACGCCATTTTTGTAAAGGTAGAATAGAAAGAGCTATAAAGAGCAAAAGAGATAATGCTAGGGCGGTAGTTCGATCGGGATTTAAGGAACATTAAAAATATTTGCCACTATTTTCCCCTATAAATATTAGGATTTATCAATGAAATTATTTCTTATTTTATAATTTCCACGTACTTTTAATTCATTACAACATTTTTTTTGCTTAGATATGTATTGTATAAAAACATATAATATATGTAAATGTGTCATATGTATGATGATTCATACATTCTTTATTCAACGTGTATGGTTGTATTTTCTGATGTCCTTGGAAAATATATGAATATGCATTAAAATACAACAAAAATATTGTCATTTAAATAAAGAAAATTTAAAAAAAAGCTTTGAATATTTTAATAGTTGGTAGCGTCATCTGTTCGACAAATGCTCAACTAATGTAGATCACTATTTAATAAAAATCTCGATCTAAATTTAATTAAATAGTATATTAACGACTAAAATTGTGTAAATTTGAGTTTCATATTTAAAATTGTAAATAATAGCTTTCACATAGTATTCATTTAAGTTATAAATTTAGTTCGGATAACAACCAAAAATAAAAACATTACAATGATTACAATATTACCGATCCTTCATGTATGATTTTTTTTATCTAGGATATTTTTCATATGTAAATATTTATTTACTTATTTGCAAGTTATAATTTATATATAATAATTGTAATTGTCCAATTTGTGATTATAATTTGCAAAATTATTTAAAATGCTGTTATCTTTAGACAGAAAATCGAAATAATAGATTATTATCTTTTCTTATTCTATGCGCATTCATAGATTAAAAATGTTCAATATGGAACCGTGCTATAAACAAATGAATTTGTTTATTAATTAATAATCGGGAGGGCCATTTAAAATAGTGACTGATTTTACTTTACACGATTTTTATTTATTTTAACACACGGGGATTTAATTTGAGAACATGTTATTATCACTACTGTTTTCTCAACCTTTTTCTAAGTTTGTTCTTATCGAAGGTAAATAAACTTTTTTAAATTATATTTTTAACAATAATATAATATTTTTGTTGTTATAGATTCCGTTGAAAGAGGAGGTTTTGCTATAATTGATACAATCATAGAACACCATATCAAGTTGTCAACTACTAAAATACATATAGCTTGTTTAGAAAGATGGTCTACGAGCCAAGCCGATGGTATGCAAATCGTGTACCATAACCTAAGAGGTGTTGGCACTCGAACTTGGTGTGACGAAGTCGATGAGACTATTCATGATGTAGTCGCAAGAATACAAAATGGAACTCATAATACAATACTTATTGTAGATTCGCTCAACATTTTAGTCTATGCAGATGGATTAGGAAAAACGTTTGAATTGTTTTCAGAATTAACAAAAGGTAACGATTACGATTATACATTTTTTAACAACAATGAATCTAATATCGTTTTTTTTTTTTAAGAGCCTAAAATTCTACAAATAGTCGTTGTATTACACTGTGATATCTCTTATGATTATGAACGTATTTCTCAAACCTTCCAATACATTTCAACTATACATATAATGTTCAACATATGGAAAAACGATACGACCAAACCACGTGTCAAATACACGTTCAGAAACTCTAATGGAAAACTTCTACGCAAGGTTTACTTAAAAATTAATATACCAGATGTTCAAAATAAAACGATACGAATTTTTATTTCTAAAATTAAGCTGCTTACAGAAAATCTGAATAGTCAAAAGTTACTCACTTTGGAGGCAGAGGGGGAAATATGATATTTTTTATTTAAAAAAAAATTTTTTTTGTTGAAAATAAAACATTGCAAATTTTTATTTAGAAAAACAATCAAAGTTACAAATAAAAAATATGATATTGCCCTGTCCAAACAGAGTAACTTTTGTCTGTTTAGTTTTTCTGTAAGCAGTTTAATTTTCAAAATAAAAATGATAACATTTTATTTTTAACACCAGGTATACAGTCATACCCAGAGTTACGACTCTTCAACTTACGTCGCTTCGCATTTACGCACATTTACTATTATCACCGTTCTCCAAAATTGCGGCACTTGCTTCGGAGTTACATCTCTGCCGCCCGCTCGGCTTCCAACATATAAAATAACAGTGCTTCGATAAGCGAAAGTTCTCGAGTTACATCATGCATCTGGAATCGAAGGTGACGTAACTTTGGGGTGTGACTGTACAAATAACTTTTATTTTGACACAAAACTGGATCGATACAAAAGCTGGTAACACATTTATACATACGATTAAAATGTTTTAAACTTTTATACAGAACGCATTACTATGGTACGATGGAGATCTACTACAATCCAAGAATGTAGCAGAACCGGTTGAACTAGGAGACCAAGTGTTCATCGACACCCTGGCTGACTACGATATTGAATATATTCCAGTGAACCCAGAGTCATTAGATTCTGTTACTGTAACAGATGATGGGTACGTTAATATAAAATAATTCTCACTTGTATATCTTATTGGACAAAGTTATATTTTAAAACTCTAACTGTTGCAGGGAACTTCCCAGCCCGCCGAGAACACATAGCGAACCGTGTATTCCAACCGCTCCTAAAGAGAAAGTACCTCAACCTTCGAGAAGCGAACCGACATTTAAGACTGTCAATAAAGATCAACCTTCTACCTCATCTTCGTGTATCAGCGAATTCAATATCTCAACAAATTCAGTGGATGATGATAATCCGATACGTCTGGAAGCTCAAATACTTTATGTAGCAGACATAGGTGATGACGATCTCTCCGATGAATATGATGATGATTTAGATTTTTAATGATAGAGATTGATTGTTATTTATTTAAAATTTTCATACATTTGTTTTGTTACCATTTGGAATTGTTCGCAAAATTGACCAATTTTTGATATTTTGATAAATATTATTCACTGTTAATATTACATTTGTAGTTTTATTTTTAATATTTTTCAGATATTAAGTTCGCTATCTTTTTTTCAGTAAAAAAAATCTATTTTTCTTCCAGTTCATGCGTTGTTGCCTTGAAATAGTTTTTTTGTGCGGATGTTTGGCATATCTACAAAACAACTGAACTGATTGACTTCAAATTTAGTTTTGCATGTCGAGCAAATATCTATCGTTCGATAAACCAGAATAGGAATAAGTAATTTTCATATAAAAATTAACTTCCTCAGTTATGTGTTTTAATAGTAAAACAGCTAATTGGATTTTTTGTTTGAGATAAACTGGAAGATAGATATGCCAATTGTGTGGCGAGATGGTTGAGGATGTGTAGAAGCTATATTATCAAAAATAAAACATGTTCCAAGTTTGAGATGAATCAAATCAATTGTTTTGTTAATAAAAATTCCTATATTCAGTAATATTTTTAGTCCTTTAAATAAGTCAAATATTTGAGTATATATTTTTATTTAAATATATAATTTACAACACTATATTAAGCTATGCACAACCTTATATAAAATTAAATTCACTCTTAAATACAGATAAATTAATTTAAAAGTAATATTTGGTTTGAAAATTTGTGCGCAAGCATGGCTGATCAAACGCACAAGATTTTACATATGGTAACTTCGTTAAACGATTATGTGCTAGGAAAATTTAGACAATCAAAGCATATTTTGGATTTTTTTAAATAAAACACTCATATTTTCTGTTGTTAACAAGGTTTAGTGTCTAACAAGAGCGCGGTCAGGAAAACAACAAACTTATCAACAAACACTATCGATATTTTCTACAAACATCCTGCGGCAAGAACGAAGCAAATTCAAGAAAAAAGCTATTATTTTATCATGTGAGAGTATTTGATATTTCCAATGAAGGGGTATGTACTAAGTATTGTTAGATTAACTCCATGAGTGGACTCGGTAAAGTTGCATATTTGAGGCTGTTGGTTTTCAGTGGAAAATATACCTTCAAGATGTGAGACAACAATTGACAACATTGGTGATTGGATTACTTATATTAATATAAAAGCGCTGTACTTGTATTTATGTAATTTTAAAAGTTATGTCGGTCATACTCTTATTAGACACTGTACATCGTTTACTTTCTATCCTCTTTTAATTATTTAGCTAGTTCTCTTATAGTTTATTCATTCTCTTTTAGGCCAATATTTCTAATTAAATATTATATCATAAAAAATATATAGATATATAAAAATAAAATACACATATATTCAGTCATAAAATATTGTCAGTTACGATTTAGAAATAATATTGTATTTTAGAGGCGGAAAAAGATATGATGTAGCTTAAAGTATTACATAATTCATCATTTCAGCATGAACTAAAAACGATAATTGCAGCAAAATATGCAAAGAACGATATTTTAAACACCCTGAATTATTTGATGCAGGCATTTTGATTGAAAGGATCCAGCCCTACAATTTCATTCATCAGTATTTGTCCACCTCTACTGTATTGATTATATATTTATATATATAAACAAAATACAATTGAAATCAATTTGAAATACTCCTGACTTGTTGGTCTTTTATATATACATTTGAATAAAATTACAATTAAAATAAATAACTTTTGTAAACAGTATAACAATTGTATCACAACTAGATAATCAATTAAAACAACCATCACGAAAGTGATAGCAATATTTCACTAATAAAATTTAAATAATCAACTATAACATACTAGACAGAGATTGATTATGAAAAACAACCATACACATAATATCTCGACTGTCGTAGGTCCAGAGATTACAGCATTGTTTATATTGTCTGTTTTTATCAATATGCAATATTACAATGCACACATGAATACAATAAACATTAAACATAGTACACTGGACAATAAAAATCTGATTATCCAGATTAAATAGGAATAAAATTGTTTTGATATTTCTATTAGGACTTCTATTCTATTAAAAATAAATGTATAAAATAAATTACATAGAATCAGTTTGCCAATTTACGATATGTCAGGGTTCGAAAGTATACAGTGTTTTCTTATCGTGGAAATGATGTATTCTTTCGACATGCCTGATAACACGACCTAACAGTAAATGGCTTCCGTATTGGACCCCTTCGACTCTATCTTGCACCAGTTCAGCGTCCATCAACCAATTAATTAGCTCACAGCCTGTGAATGACTTCCTATATACTTTCAGTCTGTACCTTCTTTCTCTGCCGATAGCATCCTCACATTTCTGTGCGTTTTGGAGTCTAAACTGTTCGCAAATGAATCTGGTTTCGAATGAAAGTTCGTCGTGTGTCGGAAGAATGAGAATATCTGCTCCATAGTACAGTTTTCTCCAAACTCGAAGTAATGGTTGCTGAATTTCTTTGATGTTGATTCCAAAAATTGCAAATACAATCATGCTTTGGCCGATGTTGAGTGTGACGTCTAAAAATGCTAGTTCTATGTATATTCCGCTTATTTCTTCCATTATTAATGTCCATGTAGAAACTGCTAAACCCTTTAAAATAAATATAAGTTCATGTTTTATTCTATATAAAAATTATAAAATTGTATACTTACAATGAACATCGATACTAAAAGAAATATAAGTAGAACAACGTGTCTTAACGTTTGTGTTTCATTATTTGTATCTGCTTCTTCAGAATCGTTATAGGAGTCTGTTTCAGTGCGAGGACTTTGTTCACTTGCGTGACAATTGCCTTGGCGACAACCAAACCGAGATGGACATAAGTTTGGCCGAGGATTAAAGCTATGAAATTAATTTAAAAACAGTTATTGCAGGACACATTAGGATTTTGTCGAATGTGTCTGATTTAACTTAAGCTGTCACTGGACTCATAAGAATACAGCTCGTGCACCACTACTGAGTAAATGTAATATATGTTTAATAATTATATTATAGAACTTACACGTCATCTGGTTGAGGCGTAATTCTGTTCAAAAAGGAATTATTAGAACTAGATACAACTCCAAATATTTCTTCAATGTCTACAACGGGACTTTCAAATGATTGTGATGTACTTTCATTTATAGGGGACAATCTGCGATGATCTTGTTGTCTCTCAGCAGTATCACTTTGAATTGAACAACGATTATCTGGAGTCATTATATCTTGCACAAGAGATAAGTACTGTTCGTATTTTTTTCTATACCGTTGCTGAAGTACTATACAGCCGATTGTAACTATAAATATGACATGAAATTATAAACAAATAAAATAAAAATTATAAAAACATACTTGTAAAACACAGTGACAATAAAAACACAGTAATAGCTGCTTGGACAGAATTATTTTGGAAGTTGATATTTCTCTTATTTTCTGCAACCCTTCCTTGTCCTATCAGGACCAAAATTAATGAAATTATTAGCGGGATCCTAAAAAATATAAATACATATAAAGTATTATTTTTAAAGTAAGTATTAATAAATTTACCCCCATCCTACTGCCATAAAATAGGGCAGCAGTTTTGTGACAAAACATATGCTTCTGCACTGCAGGAAAAGTAACGAAATAGCTAAAATTGTGGTCCAAAGTCGAGAACTGTATGTTCCAGTTGAGAATAGCATAAATTCGAATGTGGATAGATTGATACTGTTTTGTTCTATCGTAGAATACCAGACAATAACTCCAATACACATTAAAAGCTAAAAACAAATCCGATTAGTAATAAAAAATATTCTTATAAAGGTACAATTTACCTGTGATACGATTAGACATATAGTAACTTTATACAGTATTTCTTTAAATTTTTTAGTTATCAGTATAACTAAAATAAGCCACACGCAAGTTACAATTCCGGCAATACCAATATCTAAAGTATACGAATCTAAAGCGATAAGATAATCAGCAGGGTTTAAATTTGTAATTGAAATCATTTTTGCTGAAATAAACATCAAAGGTGCACTGAGAAATGTACAGGCCACCATTGCACTTGCAATCTGGAACAAAAAATCAATTTGTAATGTAATAATGAAGATTTAAAATTATTTTTACAACGTACCAAATCTATCTCGACGTCGTACTGTGTTGCAAAAACAAAAACTCCAGGTGCACTTGGAAACGTTCCGTAAAGAAATCCATAAGTACTTAAATCTAACGTGTCATTACTGTTATCTTTAGAAAGCATGAGATTCACCGTTTCTCGTGTTACGAGGGGAAGTACGATCCTAAACATGAAATATTTTCAATCAAGTTCAAGTCAAAGGAAAGTTGTAGTGTAACCTACAATTTAACAATAATAAGTATGCCTGGGACAATAAGAGCTACTCCTTTAAGCTTGTGAACTTTGTTGACCATTCGTAACCCTAAAGAAAACAATGCTGTTGCAGTGAAAGCATCACCTAATACCTACAAAATAATTTTAATTGAAATCGTTTTTGATTATGTATATATATTGTACAAACATACTTTAAGCACATCAGCTAAAATAACAGGAACTTTATGTTTAAAAACAATGTTGCCAAAGATTCCAAGTAATGTCATCGCGACAATCGGATTAAAAATAACGCTCTTTATTACAAAATATACCATTTTAATTTGTGACTTGATATCAGTAATCTGAACTAAGCTGTTGTTAGCATTTGCTCGCATCTTCTGGATTTCCATTAGGATAAAAGCGATTGGATTCAACATGGCAAGACTGATTGGGGCCATCAAATATATGTATGAAGCATATTCAGGATGGGTGCTGCGGTATAAAGCCATCACTAAAAAAGACATCCCAAATTTATTTATTTTTTAAAGAAAATTATCTTTGATTCTTACCTAATGGATATCCTATAGCAAAATCATTTGACTGTGTACAAAATATTGCAAACAGGCCGGCTTTAGTTAAATTGAATGGCTTAACGACAAGTAAAGTAACAATTATCACAGTAGAAAACACAATGGTTTTTGCAATTAAAATTGATATTAAAAACAACCAATTTACTGAACTTAAATCTAATTCTGCTAATGATAAAAATATCAAAGCAGGTAAACTAAATGTTCCTATAAATAAGTTCAACGTTTTTGATTCAGTATCGGTGACTAGATTCAATCGACCTGCTAAATACCTAAAATATAATATTTATTATTGATTGATTAAAAATAAAAAATTAATATTTTTACTGACCCGCAAATAATAACAGCGAAACACTGGATAAGTGCTGGATATAAATTATCCATACTGTCACTGTCTTGTGTTCTGAAATCCATATTTATTTATTTTTATAAGTTACAATAATACGATTTAACTAAATAATACACATTATATTAAGATTTACTAATGATATGAATATTAAGCAGCATATTTGTAAATTACTATTGTTTTATCATATAACACTTAGAACTTTAAACAATTTTTGTGTAAAATTAATATTAAAATGTCATATCTGTCAAATGTCATTTTACTTCTGTAACTCCCACGATTTCAAACAGAGGGCGTTTTTTATGATAAGAATGATGTCTACTTTTTCATGCAAGTAGTTATGTATTGTCAAAATGACAAGAACATAAATAACATATGTTTAGAATTTACATTATAATTATTTAAAGAATGGATATAGCTAAATCTTTATTCGGAAACAGGGGACACGAAGGCTACGTAGGCAAAGATGACCATAATGTAAGATTTATATTAGTTTTGTGGATGTATTAAGTACATTGAAGTTCCATTATCAAACTAATTTTCATTCAAAATTACGTTATTTCAGCGTAAAATCGAATCAGCAGGGTCAGAAGATGATGTCGACAGTGATGTATTTATTTCAGAAGCAGTTGAAAATCTTACAATTGCAAACGGTCTTACTCCAAGCCCTGGAGGACCTTTTAGTGCGTTAACATCTAGTATGTGGCCACAAGACATTCTTGCGAAACTCGGACAGTTACCGGAAGATCCAAATACACAATTAGATTACAGGTAAAATTATTCACTTCACTAAAGTAAATCTGTCAGTATTTGAGTCTTCAATTTTGCAGATTTGATGAATTTGGTTTTCGGGTTGAAGAAGAAGATGGGCCTGAACAAAATTCGAATAAATTACTCAGTGTACCTTTTGTGGAAGATCCCCAACATAGGTTTTTATAAAATTTTATAAAAAGAATTATCAACCATACAAAATATATATTGTATAATTTGATTCTAGATTACAATGGGTTGCTTATTTAGAATTTTCACACAATAAAGAAGTCTCAGACCTAACGTGGGAAAAAGTAGATGTGCGATTACCTAGAACAGAAAAACTACGTACTATGGTTCGTGCAGGTATACCCCATTCTTTAAGACCCCAAATGTGGATGAGAATGTCAGGTGATTATCAAATACAAATCAAATCAGTTGAGTAAATTATTCACATTTACTATATTTTTTACAGGAGCACTACAGAAGAAACAAAAATCGGAAACTAGTTATAAAGATATTGTAAAAGCATCTAGTAATGATGCGCTAATGACATCAAAACAAATTGAAAAAGATTTACTTCGCACTATGCCTACCAACGCATGTTTCAGTCATTTGCACAGCACTGGAGTACCTCGCCTCAGGAGGATATTGAGAGGCTTAGCTTGGCTCTATCCCGATATAGGGTATGTTATTAACAATGGACTGATGGCACAGTCATTAATTATATCATAATTTGTTTTCCAGATATTGTCAAGGCATGGGTATAATAGCTGCTTCATTGTTATTACTGTTAGATGAAGAAGATGCATTTTGGATGATGGCAACGATAGTAGAAGATCTTTTACCTGCCTCTTATTATAGTGCTACTTTAATAGGTATTTTATATTACTCTTTGAAGGTTTCTGTAATTATATTTTATAAATTATGTAATTACAGGAATACAAGCTGACCAAAGAGTTTTAAGGACTTTAATTTTTAATTATTTACCAGATGTAGATGAAACATTAAAAAATCATGACATCGAGTTGTCTTTGATTACCTTACACTGGTTCTTGACATTATTTGCAAACGTTGTTCATATGAAAATATTATTACGAATTTGGGATATGTTCTTCTTTGATGGTTCAATAGTTTTGTTTCAAATTACTTTGGCAATGTTAAAGATCAAGGAACCGGATCTAAAAGTACTTGAAAATTCAGCTCAGATCTTTAATGCTTTATCAAATATACCAGGAGATATTGACGATGTTGAAGAAATAATTGAGGTAAATTCGTTATTAATTTATTTTGTATCATAAATATTATTTAGTTTTATATACGTTTGTAGGTATCTCAACAAGTTATAAGTTATCTGAGTGAAGTTATGATTGAGACACATCGCAGAAGACATCTTGCTTACTTGATGGCAGATCAAGGAACTTTAGTAGGAAATCCTGAAGCTACATCTAATTTACCAAAACAACATTTATCACGGTAATGTGATAACTATTTCATATTAATTTTTAATAACACTTATAAATAATTTTTGTTTACAGGCGACAAATGAAAAAACAAAAATCGGTATTTCAGATGTTGTTTTTCGGTGATGAATCATCCGAAGAAGATGTTAAATGTAAAAATGTAAGACAGACTGAAATTCTAGTGGATTTGAGAGAAGCTATTTTACAGGTAATGTTTTTTTGTAGTCATGATTAAATTTTGAAATATGAGTAATTTTAATTTTCATTCTGTAGGTCGCTCGACATTTTATGGCAGCAGAACCTAAATTAGCATCACAGATATCTCTTATTGCAAATTATTCAATGGAAAGCCACGCTACTGATCATGAAAACTATGTAAATGTTTCTCGAAGTAGAAAAAGACGTGCTAAAGCTTTATTAGGTTGAAATCTTTTCTTTTCCATAATTGCCCTCTTTTTCTCTAAAAATATATTTGAACTGTTTCTTTTAGATTTTGAAAGGCATGATGATGACGAACTAGGATTCAGAAAGAACGATATCATTACGATTATCAGTCAGAAAGATGAACATTGTTGGGTGGGGGAGTTGAATGGTTTAAGAGGTAAGTTTCACACAGTTAAAATTAAATCGTAATCCGGTCTGATAATATTGTTATATTTCAGGTTGGTTTCCAGCTAAGTTTGTTGAACTATTAGATGAAAGAAGTAAGCAGTATACGTGTGCAGGTGACGATAGTATTTCTGAAACTGTGACAGATCTTGTGAGGGGTTCTTTGTGTCCATCGATAAAGCAAGTATTAGAACACGGAATGAAGCGTCCTAATTTTCTAGGTATAATATTACATTTTATTCACGATCAGTTTATTACAGTTATAAACTTCTTTATAGGAGGACCGTGTCACCCGTGGTTATTCATAGAGGAAGCTGCGACAAAGGAGGTGGAGCGTGATTTCAACTCTGTCTACAGCCGTTTGGTTCTCTGTAAAACATATCGTCTCGACGAAGATGGTAAAGTTCTGACTCCAGAAGAAGTAAGTTCGAGACACGATTTTACTCATCTGCAATTTTTAATTAAATAGAATTTTACCCCGCAGCTATTGTTCAGATGTGTACAAGCTATAAACCATTCTCACGACGATGCGCATGCTCAAATGGATGTTAAATTACGTTCTTTGGTCTGTCTCGGTTTAAACGAACAGGTCCTACATTTATGGCTTGAAGTTTTATGTTCATGTACAGAGGTCGTTCAGAAATGGTAAGATCAAATGATTGTTTCTACCTTAGATTAGGGAAATTTATTTATCAATACGTAACAAGCCATCTACTACATTATATTAAACTGTTATCATTGCACCCGTTTTCCTAAAATTACATTTTCATGTTTTTTGAAGGTGAAAAATCAAGTAAATATATCATTTCACAGGTATTTGATATACTATATGTATTTGTATAAATATATATAATATTATACTATATGTATTTATATAAATATATATAATATTTATATAAATACATTTAGTATATCAAATACCTGTGAAATGATATATTTACTTGATTTTTCACCTTCAAAAAACATGAAAATGTAATTTTGGGAAAACGTTTATATGCTTAAAATTACAGGGATGATACTTACAAATTACAAATAGACGTTTAATAATAATAGCATGTATGATATATCGCTTCATTGAGAGTGAATTATTTAGGAGGGAGTTAAGGTTTCTACAATACACTGAATGCTTGATCTATGCTTGCGTCGACACACGAATAATAAATCGAGATTATTTGTTTTGTGTATTTTAGGTACCACCCTTGGTCATTTATATATAGTCCTGGTTGGGTTCAAATAAAATGTGAGTTGAGAATACTATCCCAGCTTTCATTTAATTTGAACCCTGATTGGGAAATCCCAGTGAAGAAAGACAGTAACAATCAACCTTTAAAAGACGGTGTCCGTGATATGCTTGTTAAACATCATTTGTTTAGTTGGGATTTGTAAGTTTGATGAACAAATATAACTGCTCCAATTTCAGCCCTGTGATATTTTACAATATTTAACGTAAGATATCTCAGAGTTGTATTTATTTTAACAGTGTTTTTTTGTAAGGATCTTGATCCATTTAATTTATATTTATGCTTTTACTGTCTGTATTTTTTTCTAGTCATAATTACAGACCTGAAAATGACTAATGTATAAAAATTATTAAATTGATCAGTTTTAAAAAAATGTACTGTATTTTTACATAGGTTGTTTTCTTTTTTATTTACGCTGACATTGAAGTGCAAAACTCATCAATTGTGTTCTACTTTCAAAAGTAACCTTGTCTAAATTTAAAAATTGAGATACATATTGTTCATAGAAATTTTTTGTATTTTGTTGGTTCTATCCCACGTCACACTTGGCGTCGTCTTATACGGAGTTTAAGCATGATCAGAAGTTATTTAATTACATTTAATAAATTATAACAAAGCATGTAATATCTATTCCTCGATATTTTATTTGAAATTTCTATGAATGGTTTAAAACACAAGACTTTTAATATATATAGCTTATTAAATTTATAAAAGTGTACAGAATACGTCGTCAGATATCAAAAGTGAATGTTATCGTTATATTATAATTATGTATCTATAAATAAAATCTCAAGAATATTATTGACTGATGAAATTCATCTGCCTTGTTCGTAAAATGTATTTTAATGTACAAATAACGGGTAGTGTTTAGTAGATGGATAAATAAAAACGTATCCTATTTAGTAACATAGTAGTTTAAGTTAAATCACACAAACTTCAGAAAGGTCTTAAAATGTTTCTTATGTAATCTCTAATCTTACATAGTCAATTTTCAAATCAATCTGATAATTACTTTATCTATTAATGACTATAATCGTAAGATTGTTTTTGAAGTACTTTATTACGTAAAATTATACTTTATTATAAACATTTTTAGACTAATCTTAAGTTATGCGATTTATGGTACTATGTCGTCAAACAGGGGACTTTCCTATTCATTGAGTAGATACAGTGGCGTAGATAGCTTTTTTGGGGGGGGATATGACTTAGTATTTAATCTCATATTTTTGGTTCAGGGACTCTCGATACGTGTATTTCTGTTAAAATCTCGAGTTCGATTTTTTTCATGATTACTGTACTTTATTATACAGTACATTTCATGTATTTATAATAAAAAATATAAAAAAACGTTTAATAAAAATTAATTTACCTTTTTAAAACCGACTAAAAAGCTGAAAATAAAATTCCATTAGACTCTTTTCGTACTAACTATTGCATTTAAAAAAAAATTGATTTTGTTCATACTAGAAGAGTTTAAAAAAATGTCTTGGAGTTTTTAGTTATATAGTAGATACATATGCAAAGAAAAAAATTCAAAATAGTAATATATAATTTGTAAATATACCTCCTTGTTCTGTCCTGAATCTTTACCAACAAATAACCATTTTTAATTTCGTTTTTATGTCAAGTTAGTAATGATCATTAGAAATATATTATTTGCTGTAAATTATCACTGAAACACATCATGTACATATATATATTATAACTAATATTTATAAACTTTAATAGATTTCGTTCTGTTTAATAAATTTATATAGAACAGTGGCGAGGTGTGAAATTTTTAAAAGGGAAACATATTTTGTCAATCCTCCCCCACCTCTTAACAAAAAAAAACGTTATGAAACTGCTTTAGTTCAAGCTTTTACTTTTTTAAATAAATTCTTATATATTTATATAGTAACTAAATGATTCTACGTCTTGTTTTCTTGTATTTTAGTCGATATTTATATGACGAGTTGAAGTTCACTGCAGGAAATTTCATTAAAAAATTTTGAATTTTTGATTTCGTTAAAAGTATGTTTATTGTATAGAAAACGACGTGAAAAGTTGAATGTTTCAAACCGCAGGTCTGTATCTCAAACCGTTCTCGAGATATAGCCTCTCAAAGTTTTAGTTTTTTAAAAATTTTGGAGAAAAAAGGCCATAACTTTTGAACACGTGGTCGGAATTGATTTTAGTTGACGGATTTGAAATCAGCGTGTCAAAATCTATATAATGACATGTATAATACCTTAAAACTCGGAAAAAAAAATTTCGCGAAAAATCGAAAAAATTCAAAGGGGTATACCTTAAAAAAATGTCGATTTTTGACGAAATTTTTTTTGTAGGATTTTAAAGTATTATACATGTCATTATATAGATTTTGACACGCTGATTCCAAATCCGTCAACTAAAATCAATTCCGACAACGCGTTCAAAAGTTATGGCCTTTTTTCTCCAAAAATTTGAAAAAACTAAAACTTTGAGAGACTATATCTCGAGAACGGTTTGAGATACAGACTTGCGGTTTGAAGCATTCAACTTTTCACGTCATTTTCTATACAATAAATATACTTTTAACGAAATTAAAAATTCGAAATTTTTTAGTGAAATTTCCTGCAGTGAACTTCAACTCGTTATACAAATATCGACTAAAATACAAGAAAATAAGACGTAGAGGTATTATAGTTTTATAACTGAGCGTATAAATTAATATTAAATCGTGTATTAAACACATTAATATATGATTAAATGCTATTTTTGATAAAAATGTTTGAGTTGCGCATAAAGACGAATATTCTAATAATATTTTTAATTATTTATTAACTGAAAACACAGATTTGTATTAATTTACCAATAAAGTAAGGGAAGCACTGCTTCCCCTGCTTCCATGGACGCTTCGCTATAACTAGTAGATTAATTTATTTATATGTTAAAAAATAAAAAAATATAAAAAAATCTGCAACCTAAAAATTACCCTCCCCCCTCGGTCCGAGACTGCCCCGCCGGAGCATTTTAGAAATCTGGCAACTAAATTCTTTTGATCAACTTATGCCCGGTATTATAAAGGACCTAACAAAATTTGTTAGCTAGCAATTACATTCAAATGGGGTATTAATTCTGTACTAGTATCTATGGATTAGTTATGGAATTTAGAGCAGTGACACTTCAATTAATTGTAACACAGTTGGCATCTTTGACCGTACAAAATAATTTTCATAACATCACCACTGTTTTAATACCGTTTGTATTTACCTTCAACGCGTGCGCGAAACTTGTCAAAGTCATCAACAAACTCCAAAAGAACTGTCATATAAGTTTGATATCTCAGTTGAAAGTGTTTGTTAGCTAACAAATTTGTTAGGTCCTTTATGATACCGGACATTATAATTTTCGTAGACTTATGGAGGGGGATTGATCCCCCTCCCCCCTATCTACGCCACTGAGTAGATATAAAAAACCTTCAGTGACAGATTTTATTTAAGATATCAATAATGCAATATATGTAGTTTAAAGAATATATAATACACATTATTTCTGCAGAAACCTGAAGCTAAATTTATTCATGATTCGGGTTAAATACAGGTTATATTTGTATAGATAGAAACATAAATAATTATCTGTACAATGTTTCTTATTCTATATGAATTGTTGGTCCAAATAATGGATAAAAGTCCACGTTAACCAGAGTAATTAAAACAGCCATTATTTAAAAAAGGCTGAAATTGTAATTAATATTTAATTAATGTTCATTGCTATGCTTCATGAAGAAAATGTTTTTTGGGTAAGGAGCTGCATATAATTTTATAACTGAAGTACTAAATCTAAATATTAGTAATAAAGAAAAACAGTAAATGAAATGGATATATTTTATTAAGATTTTGTTGATACAAACATACAAAACAACTAAATACAATATAACTGTACATAGAATATCATTAATATGTAAAAGTTAAGTTTATTGATTACGATAGGCAAGTTTGTTATATCTTACAATTAAAATAATACTTATATAATTATATAATAATTTATTGTTTAAGTAATCGTTAAAAATCCGAATATTTATTTTTATATTTCGTGGTATATTTTATTTAATAAAGCCCTATAAGTGTAAAATTATTTTCTAAATAATTAATATATTTATTACTAAATTAGGATTTTATTTATATTATTAATAATTGCACGTTTATAATTTTATAATTAATATTATTTAAGTAATAAAATTGCAAAAAATTTGACACATTATAACAAAATATTTAATTAATAAAAATTTACAATAATTGTATGTAAGTCCAAATTATAAAGTTATTTCAAAAATAATATTTTTATTACAATTTAAATTATTAATTTGCTTATCATTTTTTATTCTATTAAATTGTTGTAGTTTTCAAATTTCACACAGAAATATGAGCAGTTTTCCGAAAGGTCACTTTTTTAAGATTAAAGTTGTGTCTAAAGATATAGGCATAAATCCTTTAAGATTGTTTTTTTTTTTCGTATTGCTGCGTATTTATCAAAAGCATCTTGTGACGTCATTGTTTAAAAATGGATAACATTTTCTTTGAACATTTATTTCAGTTTAATGTTTTATAAATAAATTTTAAACACTATATTATAAATATTATCCCCACCCCTTGAATACATCCTTAAGCGTATTCAAGTATGACCATGATGTCACTGTTTAAATTCAGAAATGTTATTGAAGATGCTTTAATACGCTGTAGCGAAAAAACGTGTTAAAAAATATAAATAAACATTAAAATAATTGTTAGTTGCACTACTATTAAAATAAATGGGATCAGTCTATTTATTTGTTAAAAAAGTACATTGTTTATTAATTGTGATGTTTATTTACAGTCTTAATAAAAAAGTGAATAAAAATTATACATTAAGGCACTTATTTTGTGAAAATTTGGCACAATGGTGGATAACTAAAAATAGGACATTTCTTATAATTATAGCTGCATTTTGTTACAAAGTTAATTAATACTAAATATTATATACTATAAACTATGTATTTTCCATTTATTGTACCTGAATGCTATATAATGCGATAGAATTATTATAATATCTATTCAAAGTTTTATTTTATTAAGTGTCATCTTTTGCAACAAAATCTTTTAATTGTTTAATTTTGTTTACTTAGTTACTACAATTTAAGTATCTTAAAATAACATTGTAAAAGATATATGTATATTTTATGTAATATAAAATATTGCTTTTATATTATAATATATACAATAAAGAAGCATTAAATAAATAAGTCAGATAAAATATAGGAACTTAAGAGAGTACAAAAATCTGGTGCTGATTTTAAACATAAAGTATATGATATGTTATTTATTGTGCTGTCACTCGTTATGGCACAAATAATATATGTATTAGAAATATACATATAACAATTACATACTGTCGTTTTAAAGCCGTTTATGCGTACAGTGCTTTGACATAATCAATCTTAGAAAATGTAACATAGTAAAACAAATAAAGAAAACATAATATATACATACGTAATGTTAAATCGCCTCCATATTTCTATGTACAATCACTGGCGCTAATAGAAAATGTGTGTTTGGGATCATAGTAATCTCTAAGTTATCACTCAACGATTCTGAACTCTGTTTACCAGAAGAACCGGTCGCATCCGCAGTGCGAGGTGATCTTTTATTCAGCATTGAACTTCTGTCTGATGTTATATCAGAAATCACTTCGTCATCCTTCAATGTGAGTAGTGGTTCGACTAAAGCTATCGACAGATGTTCTGATTCCTCGTGAGGAGTCATTGTTGAGTAGCCGTGATCCGAATCACCAGTAGTGTGAGGTCTACGGTAACTCGTGCTTACACGGTACGGTGATACCGGTTCCAAGTTATAAGACATTAGCATATCTCTTTGCCCGTCTCGTTCTTCATTTATGTTATCCATCTCTAACTGGTTTCCACGTACCGATGGCTGCGTGTGTTCAGGGCCGGAATCTGGATATAGTTGTTCTGAAGATGATGCGATATTCTGACGGTAGAAATACGACAGCAGCATCAGGATCAGGCAAAGAAGAATTATTGACCCAATTGCAGGACCAACAGGAGAATACGAAGGTACTAGTGGATTAGATGTTATGACACCTGTAAACATAAAATTTTACAATAACAATAGAATAATAGTTTATAATCAAACTTACCGAGAGGGCCATCGCCGTACGGGGTAACTGCACCTAAGATTCCATTAAAACAAGCTGTCTGTGATGTACAGAATGGAGCCCCTAAAGGGGTCTCACCATCCATATCAATCTGGCACCACTCGCACCCTAAAATACCCAGACAACTGTCGTGGGACGTGTACAGCTCGCAATGGAACTCTGCACAGTCTTTGACGACATCCTTCTTAGCATAGAAGACCGTGCTTGTCGGCACAGTTTGCTCAGGCAGAACGGAGCACGTGGGATTACGTATGATCGAAGCATTCAAACTGTCGCAGCGCAGCTTGTGTATGTTCAAGGGGCATTCGCAGGGACACTCGCACTCATTTTGTTCCATTCTGTTGCAGTTCATGCACAGACGGTCGACTGTACTGCAGGGGCAGAATGTTGCACTCACTTTGCAGGTTGAGTTTACGACGCCGATGAATAGATTTGTACCAGCAATCCCATTCATTTGATATTTAGAACAATGCTCTCTATGTACAACATTCGTAAGAGTGCCAGTGTAAGATAAGTTGAACTGGTAATATCTATAGTTGAAGATTAAACAAAAATGTTAATAGTTAGTTTATTTTGAAATACATAAAATAAATATATATTCTTACCTTTGCATTGTATTGTCGGCATAATTATTACACAAGTTCTTCTTTACAAAATACTTATGATAAAGTAAATCGATTGCAAGCAATGATTCTTTGTGAACAATATGAGTTTGTTCTACTGGTCCTTTACCATTGGGGTCAATTAAACTTGGATGGGATATTAGATACCCTTTGTCATCCATTAAAAAACAAGTAAGATTTTTATGTTTGCAAAATGGCATCTTTTCAATAAGAAGTTTATAGATGTATCCGAGCGTCAGATCTATTCCCATAACAGCAACGACCGAGTCTTTACTTGTATGAACTGAAGCGCCTCTCCCTTCATAAATTGTATGGGACAGAGTTATAATATACCCCGCACCACCTGAACAAAACAAATAAATAATTAAGTAATAAATAAATAAATAAATGCATAAAACTTTTATTTACCTAGATCTAAATATGGGGGAGTAAGAATCACTCTTCCAGGGTGTTCCATAGCCTGTTGGTACCATGGGCGATGCACGGGGTTCAAATCATGCTCTATTAAAGTACCCGGGAACACTTCTAACACACCTCCGGCGCTTGCCATGTACCGCCTCACTGCGTACTGCCTTAAGGCACCTTCTAAATGCTGACGCTTTAAGTAAGGCATCATGTGGAGTAATGACAACACTTCATTCCGTACCTATAATTCAACAATAGATTTTTAGAAAATTATTACGGCATATTCTATATTGTAGTTATTCTTTACTCACGTCCGGTTTAAATCCAGGATTTGCGAGTAGACCTGTATCATCTTTCATATAAGCAATGTAGCTTTCTAAAGTCAACGGTGACATGTCTGCATCCCATTTGTGGCGGAATGGAGATTCAAAACAGGACGCACTTAAATACAGAGCCCCGGAATCTACAAATAAATGTATACATTAGTAAACTTTTAAATCCATTGTTTTCTGTAAAATATTACCTTGTGTAACAATTTGTTTTAAATGTCTGCAGACAGAAGGGGGAGAGATCAAATCTAGACGATGGTGGTGTAAAAGATCTACATCTCGAGGTAAACTAACTCTTTGTAACCATCGGATGACTGATTTTTGTTCGTTTGTAACAACACACACGACAAAGAAGTTAAGTACACGTTGCCATCTGTATGTTATCTGAAAAATCAAATAAAATCAATTAATGCAAACAAAAGTATATTATACTTTATAAAAACGTACTGTTTCATTTTTGTCACCAGTAATTATACTGGAACCATTCTTTTCTTTCAGCAACCTCTTACGAAGTATTTCAAAACCTGCAAATTTTTCTAGGAGTTTTATATCGATAGGTTCTGTCCGTTCACGGCAAGCATTCCAGCGGGGAAGAAATTTATGTATTATAGTTTCTCCTAAAAGAAAACAAACAAATTTATCAATAAGAATTTAATATACACAAAATTCAACTGACCTTTCATATTTATTATAAAAATATAACTTTGACGAGGATGTGATGAATATGAAATGTCTTCAGTTATATCATTTAAAAATAAATCCATAGCTAGAACTCCTAGATTTTCTTTATTTCCAACAGCCACACTTAACGTCATTGTAATATCTAAAAATGTATAAAAAAAAAGGAAGATGTTATATATTGTGTTTTGTTAACAATAAAAAATATCAAAAGTACCTTTATTAACTGGATCGCAAGCAGGCAAAGACATTTTTACTTCTTTATCAAAAGATTGCTTTCTGCCCCAAAGAGTTGCATAAAACCGTATCGATACCAGGCCAAGATTAAAAGTAGAATTGACAACTTGTAGAATTCCACGTCGTAAATATGAATCAGTACTTAAATCATGGTTTATATCATATTTGGAAAAGTTTAAGGAAGCAACGTCAGTTAAAAAGTGTTTTTCATACATCAATGGTTTTGTATCTAAAAAGGAAATAGTTTTAAAGTATTATAACCTCGGATTGCATAAAGCAAAATAAACCACAATTAGTTAATCAGTTGTTTTCAAACCATGATAAATGTAAACTCTAAACTTAATCTCAATTTGTAAATGAACAATTCACTAAATATGATTATTTTTTATCTTATAAAATATATCATAATTGTGATTGTTTTTTAAAATTGACATAATAATGGTTTTAAAACAACTGATTAACTAATTGTGATTAATTTTGCTTTGTGCAACCCAAGGTAAGTAAAATAACATTCAAATTTAACATACCGTCAATAACTGGAACAGTGTTAATAATCACAGGAACTGAAGCTTTTTTACTTTCCGTTGCAATTGTCTGCAGGACAGTTTTAGCTTCAGCCAGCGAGGACAACAACCCTCGGCTTATATACACCAATAAAACATTCGAAACATCATACGTAGCGGTCTTAGCAAATTTTCCTATTGTTTCAAAAGCTATATCAAATCCTAAGGAATGATTTGTGATTCCTTCACTTTTAACAAGGGAATTGATAAATGTAATTAAACGATCTTTATTAAAATCACTCGCAGGAAGCAATGTCGAATCGTTGGAATACACTGAAGTACACTGATCAACTAGATATGCAGTACTGTAGGAATCTGATAAAGCAATAATGCCAACTGAATCTTCATCCTTCAACATTTCGACCATACTTTTAGCTGAAAATGCAAACAAAAGTTATAAGAAAAAAATAATCTTATTTTAATCTTATGGTAAATGTTTCTTATTCTTACCGACAGCTTTCGCTAGAAAGAATTGTTGATTACTTAATGAATTTCCATGGTCTATTATGATTACAACAGTTCTAGGTTCTGTAGTTTCTCGAATTAAATATTCTCTCCTGAAAATAGAATTAAAAACATTTTAACTTGTTCTTTCGGATATTTAATTTACTCATAAAACATACCACATCCTTGTGTTATCATAAGATAAACACTGTGCTTTCTGTAATGGAACATTTGATTTTGTATCCATGGATGACAAAAAATAAATTTGTTTTATATCGATGCCACAGTTAGATGCTCTTGACAGGTGTTCAGAAAAAACTGTAATTAAAATTGAATTTATAAATAAAAACTATACATTTATGTTAAGTATAGGTATAAAACAGTACCTTGAGATAGATTGAATGTAGAAGGTAAGTATGTAATGAAATTTGATGAATCAGTATTGTTCTTATCGTCATTTAATTTTTTGAAAGTGTCCCATATGTATGTAGAAGGAGTATGAGGACAAGGAAATACAGTTGATAACAAATCATTTTCATTCAACATTGTTTCGTGATATGATTCTATTAGTTCTTTACTGCTGTTCAGAATATTCAGTGTTTCATTTAACTTTGAGTTTATTCTGTTTGTAATTTTTAACAGATTTTTATGTTCATCTTTATTGATAGGTACAAAATCAAAAGAATCGTACATATCCTGTAAAATAAAAATATGTTTAAATACTCTGATAGATAAAAATAAGTAAAATTACATTACCTGCATGACGGGTACCCTTAATTCTCTATTACTTATATCACGTAAAGTTGTTCCGATTGCAGAGGCTAAGTCTTTTAAATACAATCCATTATAAATTGGTTCCACAGGCACTTTGTTTTGAGCAGTCATTTGTCTATTCAATGATAATTTGTACGAAGTTGATGGTTTTGTATTATTAATAGCAGAAACAAACGTAAATATGTAAATGAAAATATAAAAGTAATAAAGTACTGAAACTCTGTGTCGTATCATTTTAAAATATATACTAAAACCTAGACTCGATTTAAAAAATAATGTCTTAAACTAATATATTAATTTAAATCATTTTAAAAGACACCGTAAATTAATTTTTAAATAATAAATATTTGTGTCACTCATTGTCATAAACAATAGATAATAAAAACAACATTTAAGTCATAGATTAAAAAATTCATTGCGTCATTATTTCGTATTTCATTTCGATCTAGGAGTAAAAAGAAGCGCCAATTTTATCTCTATATAAATCATATTTTCTGTACATATATGTATATTTAAATACTGAATTTATAATTATAAATAATTTATTTTTATGATATGTCATTTTTTTATAATATAAATTCATTAATGTCTATATAAAACTAAAATTATTAATTTCATAATTCTACTTCAAGAAAACAACTTATCCTGAAACATTTTGTATATTATATTACATTGTTTATTTATATTTACTATCAAACATCTAATAGTTCAATGTAAATAATTATTGCAAGGGGAAGTTTGATTTTAGGATTTATCTTTGAAACAACCTAAAGATGTTTTGTTTGTTCTGATAACTTATATATACACACATAAGAAAGAATTAGAATTGTAGATTATATTTCCCCTATTGAATACACTGAATAATAAAATAATTTTGTCTCCAATAGCTGTTTATAAAACATTATTGTATAGTTAGTTTTTGTTAGCTTATCAAACAGCTAGAGTTGTGTGGTGTAATTTTTAATATGTTTTTTACTTTAGTTTTTTTTAGTTTTGTTATTTTTAATTCGAGTGTGTTTGGTAAGAATATTTATTTATTATGCATTATTTATTATAAATTAATTCTTTAATTAAAGGTTTTTTCAAAAGGAACGCTAATATATAATAATATATTATATTGCGTATCCTCTAAATAAATTTACCATAATTATAGTTTTTTAACATTTTTTTTAATATAACCGCGTGTAATTACTTAATATAAGTAATATAATGTACTTAGGGTCACCGACATACACAGATAGCCGCCTGTAGCGCCAAATTAAAAAGAGCGCCAAATGATAATTTTTATTTATTTATTCAGCCTTTTTTCATTTCCACTTAATTTTCATTATTCCAGGACGCATGATACATATTTAATAATCAAAAAAATACTTCCAAAATCTCTAATGCTCTATCGAGGGTGCAAATAATATTTTGCCTGCCTAGGAACGGCCCTGGATATAGTACTTTATCCTTGTACTTAAATACATCTATTAAAAATAAGTTATTGCAGTTATGTTCTTATTTAATAAATCTGTTTAAATTCTTATAAATTGTACGTAACAATATGTATTACAGTTATTTAAATGAACTGTAGGTCGCCTGCCTTGATTGTTCTAAGACACCTTTCAATTATGCCAGTAATCGAGTATTTCATGCTGGGAATTGAAAAAATAACAGTTTATTCTCTGTTCTATTATTCACCGTCGCTCTTTCTTTATATATCTTTTACTTAAAAAAATATATAAGATTATTAATTTGATTTATTTTTAATGTCAATAATACATGTGGAAAAATACACTTTTATTAAGAGTTATAAGAACCAGTTAAATATATTAAATAAATCAGGGAATTCCACCACTTCTCTATCGGGGGGGATAGAGAAGTGGTGGAATTCCCTGATTTTTAATATATTTTTTCTGTAGGGGTGGGTGGGGGGACCCACCTCTACAGACAAAATATATTAAAAACAGTATATCTGATAAAATAATTATTTATAATTTTGTTTCGATAGCAGAAATACAACATTGTAATATACAATGTTAAATTTATGCTGAGTTTTTGCAGTAGTAAAAAATATTGCAATGTAGTATAAAGGTTTATTAGAAATTCAAAACGCTGTTTGTGCTATTTATAAATTATTGATTAAATCAATATATTAACTTTTGAATAGATTTGTATTGTTTTCTTATATAATATATACAAAACGTAGTTTCTTTGAGGTCGTATTTTTTAAAAATAAAAAAATAAGTTTTCTGTTTTATTTGACCTTACTATTGTATACTAGTGGTTCCAAACTTTGTAAAATAAATTATAGATGCGTATAAATTGGTACTGTTGGTTTAAGTTTTTATGTAACGTTATATTATGACTTTCTGTAAATATTTAGCTGATACTCCTGGGACCCTGGCAAGATGCTGCAATTTAGGAACAAATTGGGGCAAGGAAGGTTACAACTGTTCCCAATTTCCTACTCCGCTCCCAGAGATTCCGCCAATTCTACAAACTGTGTGTTTATCCGTCATTGAAACTTGTTGTAAAGATGCTCAAGGGTAAGGAGATAGAAAATATCCGTTTAAACTATTAACTTAATATAGATAAATTAATTTCTATTATTGCTTATTAAATTATTCAAATAAATTATAAGAAATGAAAAAGATTTTAACTTATGCAACCAATCATACATAAGTGTTTGATTTTTGCATAGATTAAGATTAAACTACGGAAATACATATTTGAAAATTTTAATTCTTTAATTTGGAAAATATTTTAATTTTTTTATTACTTGCTTTATTTTAATGCAGTGAACGTCAATGTGATTTTGGAATAGAAGCTGCTAAAAATGGAATAACTTGTTCAGATGTTATAATCAAATCTCATGAATCAAAGGTAAATTAATAATGTTAAAAAAATCAATTGATAAAAAATATACTTTTATATTATTTTAGGAATGTTGCGAAGCCTGTCAAATAGGGTTATTCTCTAGTTCGGCTGGAGAAACATGCAGTTTAAGTTTATCCAGTTCGAAATTGTGGGCTTCAGCATTTAAACAATGTTGTGAAAAACCGACAACTACTTCAGAAATTACGACTGACTCAACAGTTCCTTCTCCTTCGACTACTCCAACGACAGCTGCAAGTATTACTAACATAGACACAACTTCTGGTTTCTCTACAACTCCTGCACCACGTAAATATTGCTGAAATAAAGAACGTAAATTTGATTGAACGTTCTTTAATTTAACTTTTTATTTTTTATAAATCAATATTATTATACTTTCTAGCTTTAGATTCGATATGTGAATTAATGGCAGGCCTATGTGCTCATATATGTGTTCCAACTCCTGGTTCATTTAGGTGTGAATGTCGCCCAGGATTCAAGTTGATGTCGGATAACGTTTCATGTCGACAGGAGAAATTCAGCGATCGATGTAAAGATGCAAATCCGTGTCAACATATTTGTTACGATACTGGCATAAATATACAATGCAGATGCAATAAAGGCTTTGAACTTGCTGCAGATAAGGTTTCTTGCAATGGTAAACTTATTATGTAAAATTAACTATTGGTATTGATTATAATGGACTGTAACGTAATTTTTAGATATAAATGAATGCAGACGAGGTATAGCAAAATGCAATCCATCGACAGAAACGTGTGTGAATAGTGTAGGAAGTTTCAAATGTATAGATAACCGTTTACCGACATCAAATACCGTTAGCGGTGATCCAGAAAATGTTTGTCCTCCTGGTTACGAATTTAATGTAGAGTTAAACGTCTGCGATGGTAAGAAATGAACTGCTCAGAAACCAAAGCAACTAACTCCATTTTATAATTTTAATACAGTAAATATGTTTTTTAATGGAGTTAGTTATCTTGACTTCTGAATAACTTTGTAAGTAGGATTTAAATATATTTGTTGATATTAGACATGGACGAATGTACGCTAGGAATTGATGATTGTAATCACGACTCTCAAGTCTGTTTAAACACACAAGGCAATTTTACTTGTCAAAATAAAGCATCTACAAAAACATGCCCTGCAGGATTTAGAATGAATTCAACCACTACAATCTGTGAAGGTATAAATTTGAATTCTTTCATATATTATTAACTAACCTTTTTACCAATTAAAGGCTCTTTTAAAAAATCCGACCTTGTCACATTTATAGAAATCTGTTAATATAGTAAAATTAATTTTCTGCTCAAATCTAGATATCGATGAATGTGAAAATGGTGATTTATGCAGTCCAACAGAAATTTGTGCAAATGAACCTGGAGGGTATCGATGTGAACCTCAAGGTCCAAACGTATATCCACTAACGTAAGTATTATTCAAAATCAAGATTCATTTTTGAGCTATCCAAAGTAATAACGTCTGTATTGAGTACACTTCAGTATTGTCTATTTAATTAAGTTCAAGTGTAATTATATTATTTTCTAGTCATCCATCACAATCAACAAATCCTCCACATTTCGTCACTATGAAAACTACTAAGATACCGTGTCCGCCAGGGATGAGTTTCGATTCTTACGACAACGTATGTTCAGGTGATTAAAAAATCATTCAACGCTTCTCTTGTAACTTCTGTAATCTTTATATTGACTATTACAGACATCAATGAGTGTGATGATAGGACTCACAACTGTGATAGCAACCAAGAATGTGTTAACACTGTAGGTAGTTTTAAATGCCGATGCAGGCCTGGTTTCCAAGTAGATTTCGTTACAGGAGCTTGCATAGGTACGTAAATAAAGGTCTAATTTGAAAAGTGTTTCAAAACTACAAATGAAAACTTTTAGATATAAACGAGTGTCAAATGAATACCCACGATTGCATTTCTTCACAACGATGTGATAACACTATAGGATCTTTCCAATGCATCCGTTACACAAGTTGCGGAACTGGTTATACTTTAAACGCAGCCAGCGGGTTATGTGAAGATGACAACGAGTGCTTATTAAACACTCATGACTGTGGCCCTTATAGAGAATGTAGAAACACAAAAGGCTCGTTCAGGTGCGAAAGACGGAGGGTAACAACAATTAGAATGCCTATTTATCGTCCTCCATCACAAACTACGCCAATTTTTATAGCGGAAACTGAGCAAACACAGGTATTAATATTAGCCATTCGCATTCTTGACTCGAAATATTTTTATTTTCAGACTACTAAATTATTTAATTTCTGTATTTTAGATGACCACATCACCGAATGTATACTCACCATCAACTGTAAGCCACTCTACTCAAGAAGTTACCGGTAGAACTGGTAAATATATTCTTCAATTACTAAAAATTTCCCTTAGCTTTTTTATATTTTTTTTTGGAAAGAATATTAATATTAATATAGACTATCACATCGACCGAAATTAAAGCAGTTATCAACTGATATAAATTTAAACTAATTCTAGGCTTGTAAATAGTAAAATCCCATCAAAATCGGTTCAGTAGCTTTGTTAACAAATGATTTAATATGTATGTTTTTTCAGGGAGTGATAATTGTGAAGAAAATCCAAGTTTATGTCAAGGCAATCAAAGATGCATGTACATTCATGGATCCTATAGATGTATTGAATTGATGATATGCAGAGCAGGCTTTGTTTTAAATGAAGAAGGAAACTTCTGCGAAGGTAACTAATTGCTTTTATCTGCTAGCACAGTTAAATCACGAAAATTATGTTTTGAATTTTATAATAATCTATATATCACAATTTTAGATACAGATGAATGTGCTGAAAACCCAAACTTATGTCGTAGAAATCAGAAATGTGTCAATACACAAGGTTCTTATAGATGCATCGATAACAGGCTTTGCGGTTCCGGATATAACTTAAATGAAGAAGGCACTTACTGTGAAGGTTGTTTTATTACTTTATTCTTTATGTATTCTGGTAAAAGTGTGAATAATGTAATTATATTGAACAGATGTCGATGAGTGTGCGTTACAAAGACATTCATGTGGACCAGGACAGTTGTGCATAAATAAACCTGGAGGGTACATGTGTCAGTGCCAGTCAGGACACACATACAACAGAGAAAATCAGTGCGAGGATATAGACGAGTGCGAACGCTTTAAAGGACAAGTAAGTTAATTTAATTGAAATCTAAACAAGTTATTCTCCTATTTCCAGAACTATAAATCGCACAAACTTCAGAAGTCGTCCAGAGTACTATGTTGCTAAACAGGGTTTTTTTTTCAATCCATATTTTTTTACAGATATGTTCGCTAAATTCCGAATGTGAAAACACTGTCGGTTCGTACAGATGCATATGTAAAAATGGTTTTAGATCTAAAACGAACACAATTTGCGAAGACATCGACGAATGTGGTGAAATTCCTGGAATATGCCACCACAGTTGCCATAACTTATGGGGAACTTTCCGGTGTTCTTGTAAACCTGGGTTTTCCATAAGTAAAGATAACAGGTATTTTTATAAACTTACTAAAAATATTATTCTTTGTTGTTTTAATAATATTTATTAATATTTCAGAACTTGTACAGATATTGATGAATGTGAACAATTCAAAGATCATAATTTATGTGTGGGAACGTGCGTTAATACTCCTGGAAGCTACACTTGCCGTTGCCCTGAGGGATACAGATTGGGCAGCGATGGTAGAACTTGTCAAGGTGAATATCAATCCTTCAGAAGTCGTACATTTATTATAAAGTATATATTTAATTTCTAGATATCAACGAGTGTGAAGAATCTCCGGTATGCCCGTCAGAACAGCATTGTGTTAATACAAGGGGTAGTTTTCGGTGTGTTGAAATCGTTTGTCCACCTGGTTACATGAAAGACGTCGAATATAAAAAGTGAGTGGCATTTTGAGTACAGACTTAAATCAATTTATTTCATATATTACTGTTTCAGTCGTTGCAAGCACATGAATGAATACTGTACAGATAACAGTTGCACAACGATTCCGAGCTCTATATCGTACAACTACATAGCGCTTGTATCGAATCAACCTATTCCGAATAACGGCCCTATAGATATATTCACAATGAGAGGGCCCCGCTGGTCGTCTTTCAACGTCAAGTTCACAATGGACGTAGGTGAACCCAGAGTTCCAGTAGGTATCAGAAGAGCTGATAAGGGGTACTTCCAAATGCGTCTTATCAGTTACAACCAGGCTGTTATATCGCTGAGTAGATCAATTGAAGGGCCTCAGGAGATCGAAGTCACACTCACGATGGAGTTGTATTTGGAAGGTTCTTATAAAGGCAACGCCGTAGCAAAACTGATAGTATATGTTTCACAGTATGAATTTTAAATTCAGTAGGTTTTAGATAGTAGAATATAAACAACGACTTAAAATTGTTTATTTGAACTTCTAGACAGTTTTTCTTTGTAAGGACCATTTGGAAGCCCAAGTGACCTACATTCACTATAAATTATTTGATTTTGTGTCTTCTACGAAACAAATTGTTCCTATATTTTTAATTGCTTTTTTATAGTTAGTCACTTTAGCTTCTGAATGAAATTATGGGTCACAACACATTTGAACTAGTAAGTAAAGCAGCTATGACAAAAAATGAGTGATAAAATATTGTCAGTTATTAATGCTACTTAAATCTACGATTTTAAAATGAAATTATGACAGTATCGTGTATTGTTATTTTCAATTAGGTTTTTTAAGCTGGATTGGACCCCAATATTATTAAGAATTATGTTTAATATATTTAAATAGAGTCAAGTAGAAATATTCATATTTTTAACTGTCGAGTGGTTTTCTGTAGAGTATACTTTATAACTTGTTATTATACGTATATATATTTACAATTTTTAGAAAAATACATAAAAATATGGAATGTACACAATGTTGTTTTATATTCCCCCTCTCCACCTCTCATCGCCCTTACAACAGAGAAAAACAATACATTAAAATTGAGATTTCAAGAAACTTGCCAGTGCAGGTTTCATCAAAATCAGTTTAGTAGTTTTCAAGACTACTTCTAACAAACTCTCTTAATCTGAAAATGCTGTCACAATAAGTACAAAGAATATTTATAAAATAGATTTATTAAAAAAGCAATACAACAAAAATGTAAACCAAAATTATGCATTTTGGTTCAAATTTTAATGAATTAATTTTTATATACACATCTATCTCTGACAGTTTTTATGTTATTTGTATTGTTACTTATTTATTTATTACTACTCTAATTATTTCTTATTTTAAAGCTCCATTTGGCACAAGTTAGAATATAAGGCACTAGTTTTCCTTTAATGATACTATTAGTTATAAATGTTATAAGTACTTCTCCCTGTAAATTTGTTTTCACGAAAGAAATTTAAACTTGCGATTTCGTATAAATTAAAATAAGAAAATGTATTAGATTAGTTTTACCAACTAGATTTTTTTTTTACCATGAGATAACTGAAAGAAATTATAATAAGTAGATAGTGAGTTGGCAATAACTAATTTTATATAAATGAATTCAAATTGATAAAAAAATGCAGTAAAAACAGAGATATAAAAATATATATTATATATATATTTGTAAAATTAACAGTCTCAAGAATTTTAATTTCGGAAATAAATTTTTATTACAATTAAAATATTAATATTCTAAAATTAAATTACTTAAAAATACATAACATGTAATCTTTAAAACAAGATTAATAATTATAAAAGTATTTGACATTTCTTATTTCTAAAATAGATTCTTTTAAATTTTGTGCGCTTGAAAAATTAAAAAGAAAAATTCGAAAATGATTTGAATATAATATATATTCTTTAATGTAGAACTCAAAAAAAAAATTCAAAAATAGAAATGTCATAGTTAAAAGGTGATCGTAAATTATATAAACACTAATAAAGTACATAATATTTAGTACAAAAAATAGTAAGTACATTTTTTCGATGAATTTTTTTTGTCTATAGAATATAATATAAAAACCTTAATAAATATTCTATAAATTATCACATTTTTATGGAATTTCTCTATAAAATATAAAAATAATTTATTTAAAAAATTGTACTATGAAAATTGAGAATAGCTTCTATACATGTCGGTTTCGAATTATTTTGTGCGTTTGTTAAAAAAATATATTCGATCACCTTAATTATTAAAAAAATTCGTCCGAAGAAATTATTAATAACTATATTTAATAAAAAAAAAAAAACACTAGCCCTGTTAATAAAATTTATCAAAATCTTTTGCAACTGACCCATTATTAATGCTATGACTATTTCGTTTAAAACTATTACCATCAAATTCCGTCATAGATTTTGGATACAACTTAGACGGACTGGCACAATTGATTTTGGAATTATTCAATGTTCTGTCGGCTCTTAAATTGGACGAAACTTCTTTTAAAGGCACGGACACATAAGTGTTTTGACTCGACGTAGTTATATAATGAGGTGATCCTATCACTTTGGTCCTTCGGAACTTCAAATACAGAAAAATAGGTAAACATGCAAACACATTTCCAACAATGAACGCTACTATGCAGTATCCTATAAACTTTTCTATAGTTATAAGTCCTGAACATTTAACGCTTGTGTGTGCTTCTATGGTTACTAGTTCTGAAATATAATAAATAAATTAAAACACGGGTAAAATAAGTTACAACTGAACATACCATTATCAGGGTCATCCATTTTGCAAAGTCTTGTTTCGTAATTATGACCTCTACATGAGCTTGAATCACATTTCCTTGTACGTTTCTGTTCCCCGTTTGAATCACAAGGAGACCAATCGGTCCATGGTTGCCATTCATTGATAGCTAGATATGCATTGTTCATAAATTTATTTATCAAATTAGTGAGATATTATAAAACACTTACAGTTGCAAATATCGGCCTGGCAAGGTTCATACTCGATAGTGACTGAACATCTCCCTTTCTCGGAAAATGTTCCTGGACAATACTTGGACCTGTATCTCTGCCCAATTCCACACGATACAGAGCATGTTGACCATTCTCCATAACACGGAGTGCTGCAGTCGCAAGGATGCGTGTTACAGGTTTTGCTTTGTCTGGCTTCCCCGTCGCACATGCCAGCCTCGCAAGCTCTCACTCGAAATTGTTTACCTCCTCCGCAATCCGTAGAACATTCTGACCATTCGCTCCAATCTCCCCAGACTCCACCATCTTCGTTAGTTTTTTCACAACGTCCATCAATAAAACATTTCTTTTCTTCTTGTTTTGTCAATGACAGTTTCAGTTTAGACATTTCATCAGTAGATCGGCATGTGAATCTAGATAGTGAAATTAATGTTAAAAACATGAGGTAAAACTGTACTAATAAACACCTACCTTAATCTCCTTTCTGTATAAAATCCGTGCGTATGGGAGGCATTGTGCACTCGTATCCAAGGAGTCCACTGACTAACTCGTTTTGATTCAAAACATAGCTCGGAACATTCTTCGTACTCTTTACTACATCCTGTACATTCTCTGCCGCCGTAGCGAGGTATTGGGCTGTCACAGCTTCTCTGGCGTATTCTGATGCCGGTACCACATGTAGTGGAACATTTACTCCAAGGGCCCCATGATCCCCATTGGCCATCAATCGGAGGCATGGTTTTGGAAGGGCACGGAGGGTTTTCTGTACAGTACACTTCTTGGTGATCCTGTCCCACACAAACCCTGCCTCCGTGAGCTGGAGCAGGGTTACTGCAAGAGCGGCGACGTGTTTTCACGGCTATACCACAAGTGGCAGAACATGAAGACCACGCTGACCAAGGCGTCCAGAGTCCGTGGACTGTGCAGTTTGTTACGCGAACAGATGCACCTTTACAAAATCTGCCTCCGTTGTTAGGTGTCGGATTGTTACACTTCCTTGTTTGACATAAACAGTTATCATTAGGGGTAGAATCAGATATGACCAGAGATTGTTGATAGCACGGTTGCCAATCTGACCAGCTGCTCCAGCCTCCCTCGACGACTGCGTTTTGTATAGGACATGTCAGTATATTCTGTTCCCAATAATGAGGTCTAGGATCATTGCTAGGACTCGGAGTACAAGCATCTTGGTTATGGTTCCAGCCACAATAAGGATCCATTGAATTTAAACAGCTTTCTTTTGTTTTATGACGACTGCAATGTTCTACAGGTATTCTTAAGATATTTTCTTCTGTTCCAACATAAATGGAATTCTGAAATACATTATTTTTTATTTAAATCATATTTTATTTTAAGACCCATTTTAATTCTTACCGTAGCTCTTAAATACTGCATCGTATATACCGGTACTAGATTTTTATTTAACAGCGGTTTCCAGATTTCTACCAAACATGCTTTTTGTATTTTTGGAAGTACAGATATTTTTTTAATATATCCATCTTTAGTAACCAAAAACAAAACGTGGACTTTAGGATGATAATGTGTCGAAAAAACATCAACAGTAATTTGTAAGAAAGTTTCTAATTCTGATTTGTAAAGTGGATGCAGGGTAATTGGTTGGACAGCATCATTCAATAATTGATATTTCGAACTGTCCATTAATATATGAGATCTGGAAAAATAATAAATGTAATAATAGTTAACCGATAAATAATAATTGCTAAGAAATATTACAACCAATTTCTTGTCACAAGAACTAACCTCGAAGCCAGTGTGCTGTGACACTCAAAATGTTTTTGGTATGATGTATTATGCATTTCCCAAGCACTGTTTGAATGTTCTTGGTATTTGAATACACCGTTAAATGCTGCTTCAATTGATGAAACATTAAACGCGCAAATCGCCGAACCTTTGATACTATTTTCAGGGGTTGTGAATGTTGCATAGATTAATCCTTCTGATTCGATGTAGGTCATTCCTTGAATTTCATTAAAATAAAAAGGATAATCCCCTGGAATAGAGCAGTTCAACCTGGCTTTCAGAAAAGTTGTCCAATTTTTTTTCAGCATCCATTGGCCACCCACATCATTTTTACAAACTCTTGCGACCCGAGAATATATTACCTAAAATCAAATATTGAAATTAAAAAAAATAAGCTTTCTCCTGATTTTAAAACCTACCTTCCCACAATTAATATACTCGACAGCAGGCTCTCTAAACAAAAAATAAACAAACAAATCTGTTTCAAAAGATCCAACAAACTGAGGATCGTTTAACCATTTGCTGTTATACTGATTTGTTCTCAATGGAGGATCAGATCCCAGACTCCGGTAAATTGCCGGATCCGATCCAGAGAAATCTGTTGGAGTTCCCACAAAATATTCGTTGTTATCAGTAAGCAGGGCGGTTATATTTGCGCGAGGGTTATAAGGACATTTTGCTGTACCTTCTATAAATGATACTTCACTCAAATTTTCAAACTAAAAATAAAATCTTGTTAATATTAGTTTTATTGTTTTTTATAATCATCATATTACATTTCTCCATGAGCACGTTGGTGAAAAAGCATTAGTTCCACATGTGAATATTTTTGTTCCGTCTGTAAGCAGTACTTTTATATAATTATGACAATCCTTTTCCGATTGGCCTTTGTTTAAACAGAGTGTTATATTATTCTCAGATGGCATCCATAGTTCTTTTTCTTTGATTATAAAGTCATGTAATGTTAACCTGTACAAATAATCCCTGAAAAAGTAATTTTAGACGTTAATGGTTTGTATTGTTGAATGAATAGTTATAAAAACCAACCTAGATCCTACAATTAATTGACTTCTAGATACATCAAATAATAATTGTGAAAATGACGTAACTCCAGTATCAGAAAATTTTGTTGATGATACTGCAAGATCTAAAATAAATTAATAAAATCATTTATACATCCAGTAATTCGATATTTTTAAAACTATTCAAAAAGGTACCTTCGTAAGGAATAAAACGGAAGTCATTTTCATCTATTACTAATGATGATATACTAGGTACTAAAAATATAATCCAAATTCTCAATATCATTTTCATGCACCTGTAAAAACATTTTTAAGTGTTATTAAAACGTTAAATGAGTAATAAGGTAATATATACCTTTATGATACATTGTTACTATATAATACTATATGTACCAAATGTAAACATAAGTGTTATAATACACACTCATTTATCATTTATCAAAATTATCAATGTTTACTTAAACATTTCAACGGTCGATATGGCAAAGATTAAAAAATTTAATCATTTAATGTCTTTCACACGTGTTGCAAAACTGTGTTCATATATTATATAAACTTTGTAACAAATGTTATTTTAAAAGAAAATATTTATTTATTCATAAACAGAATAATTTAAAAGGATATATATTTCTTTATTAGAATAATGCATTTTAGTTTGTATGGATACATTTATATTTGTAATGAAAATATTAAAAAGTATTTATTTACATAGTAGGTATATTATAATTTTATAAGAATCATTTTTAAGAAGAGTATAAAAAGATAAAGAACTTTCATAACTGGATAAAATAAACAACACTAAAGGCCACTGAGAGAAACTAAGTTTTCTAAATATGCATATATTTTTTTCGCGGCACATATGTTTAAATAAATCATTTTTGAATAAAAATCATAGTATTAGAAGAAATTTTAAAATGTCATAAGTGTTAAACAGTCTGTAAGTTGTTTATTGCACTAGTAATTATACAAATGTCATGAACAAATTGTTTACAATAGTAATTTAAAGTTCACAAACAAATATAAATATGTTCACATCATGTCAACAACAGTTCAACAACTTTACAAGAAAACTTTACGCGCAGACGTAGGATCTTCTACGTACTTCAAAACCAGATGAAAAAGACGTAGTAAAACAAGGAAAGAAAATATCTTGTCGAACAAGTTTTCTCCCACTCCGTCATTTTAAACTTGTAGTATTTAGTTCAGCTTAAAGATGGCACTGGATGTTCAAAAATAATGTCGCTTTGTCAAAATTAATTTTGCTTGTGTAAAATTTGTATTGTGAACATTATTCTGTGCTGAAAACTAATTATTTTTACGTTATTCTAAACATAATATATTTGTTAGAATGGCGCTCGCAATGCAACGTCGTACTAATGTAAGTACAAATATTTATTAACCTAAAAACGACACACTTATAGATTTGGATCTTGGATTTTGGGTGTAAGCCGCGTTGATTTGGTAGTGTTATCGGCCAACGGTTCGTCATGCAGTGGACATCTTCAGGGCTCTTCTAAAAGTGCACTTTTCAACGCGGCTTACACCTAGAAGCCAAGATCCATATCAAGATCACCGTGGAAGCCTCAAAACTTGTACACTTATATATTTATAATTTTAGGTACGACTTCCACCAGAAGTAAATAGAATATTATACATTCGAAATTTACCATACAAAATTAGTGCTGAAGAAATGTATGATATATTTGGTAAATATGGAGCAATCAGACAAATTAGAGTGTAAGTTATAGTAAACGATCGTTGATTATTTTATCATTAATTTAATAACATATTTTATTCTAGTGGTAATACATTAGAAACAAGAGGAACTGCATTTGTTGTATATGAAGACATATTTGATGCTAAAAATGCATGCGATCATTTATCTGGGTTTAATGTTTGTAACAGATATTTGGTAGTATTGTATTATCAACATACCAAAGCATTTAAACGAGTTGATATTGAGAAGAAACAAGAAGAAATTGAAAATATGAAATCGAAATACGGAATCTAAAAGATTTAAAAGAAAAAACACCAAATCAGATTTTTGTATATTATATTTAAGTTTAAGATATAAGAATTTAAAATAACTTTTATAAAAAAATACTAGTATATTTTTGTTTTTTTATTTTAACTTTAGAACCGACCCATTGTATTCTGTAAATTGATAGGAATGAAAAGGTTGTAGGTGAAGTAAAACATATGCGATTAGTAACAAAAAATATTGCCAGCCTTTATTGATACATAATCGAGATCAAAGAGGAAAGTGATAGACAAACAGCTAAAAAATGCATAAGCGTAATAATTATCATCTACAATATAACATAATACTGTTGAAAATTACATTTAAATATTTTATACATTGTACTTTACAAAATACTAATATGTGATTGTTTCTCAACCAATTACATATGGTATAATTTTTTATAAAATATATTAAATCACACAAAATTGGTTGATTGAATATATGACCAATATAGAATTTGATCAATATAAAATACTTAAATTGGCACAAATAATTCTTACTGATTTAATTATTTGCAGTTTTTATTGATAATTTTACAAGATCAAATTCAAGTAGGTATACAAAATTGAAAACAAAACTAGGTCAGCTATTTAAAAACAGTTTGTTGCGGCCAAATTTTAATCTATATTGACCTTCAAACCAACTAGTTTTGCCGCTAACATATATAGTGTGAAGTAAAATAAATTTTTATTATATTTTGCAATATCATTAACGATATTGAGAAGGGGCTCGTTAAGGCCTCTGCAGTTTTAACGTTGATTTGTTAAATTCAAATATCGAATTTAATTTTATCCACAAAAATATTGACTTGACATAAATTCCTTTTATATTTATACAAATACTAAATACTTTGTATATTTTTACAAATTTTAAACAATAATGAAAATTATAAATTTTCTTTTGTTATAAGACAAATTATTTATTCATTTTAAATAAAAGAAAATTTATATCTTATTACAAAAATGTATTAAAAACAATTTTTGAATTAATTTTAAATATATTAATAATATATAATAAATAACAAAAAACAGTGCTTTTTGTTAAATTTTATAGGTAATTATGATTCTGAATGACTTTAATACTATCGTGAGAAGCTAAAAAACAATTCAAAATAAAAAAACGTCGCTTTATAAAAATTGGCAGTACGTGATATGTTGAAATATAAATAATAATAAAGTAAAGAAGAATGAATATGTTATTATGATGATTCTCACTTCAAAAATCTGGATGATTTTATATACCTATATGTCTGCTGTCACGTTTTTTCTTTAGATGTTTAGATGGAACAAGGACTGATGCACAAGTTTCAGAAACACTTGAAATGTCAAGACAAAAAATGTGACAACAATCCGGAAACCAAGTTCATATTTTATACCTTTCAAACTTCTTTACTTGTAAAGCACCCCTTATAATTAATGTTTATTTACAATATCAGTATGTAATTGAAAATATAGACACAGATTGTTTTACTTTAACTATGCAAATCGTGATAAATGTACAAAAATATCACACAGTTTTAAATGCACACTTTTCCGAGATAAGTCTTATCATATTGTTTATATCTAAACAAACAAACTGGAATTTAAATGTTAATTATGAAAAATATTCATAAATACCAAATTTAAATGCAACTTTCATCAAATAAGAATGTAAAATTAAATAACAGAATTGCACATGTTCTTAAAATAATGTAAAACTCCGTTTTACATTATTTATAATAATCGGTTGTGAAACTGTGTTAACGATGATTTTCTTAATGAAGATATGAATGTAATAAAAAAGTTAATATAATACCAATACCATTCATCCGTTATAACCGTAATTACAAATATATGTTTATTTTTGCTGTAAATTTTTACATTTACATTTTGATTTAAGCACAGTTTTAAAAATATACAATATTCATATAAATAAATTAATAAATAAATAAATGACTTATATTAAAACAATAATTTAAATAAATATGGAATTTTATAACGATACTATAGAAAATCTATTATACATATATATCGATGGTCTTAGATCATAAAATGATAACTGTTTTTTCAGAAGAGTGATTTAAAAGTTAGAAATGTATTGAGATATCATTTAATTGCCATTTATTTTTTATGTCTTTCTCAAATTAATACAAAAATGTAAGGAAAGAACACACAAAACTAAATCACTTATTAAGTTATGACCTTAGACTATCGATTTAATTATTTAAGTTTTCTCTTCTTGTTTATATACGGATATTTCCTGCCTTTACAAGGTTAATTGGTTCCTAAAATTCGTTTGTAAAACCAGGAAGTACGTATTCAGTTTAACTTTTTTTTGTGAGATTTTACTGTGTTTTTATTTAAGAAAGCACCATAATAAATTAATTCAAACCAGCAGCCATTTATCTAACTTCAGAGGTGATAAAAATTTCACTGAACGATAAAAAAAAAGAAATTAATAAATAAAATTTAATGACGTTGCATTCTTTGACTCATTTTTTCTTCGTTGCTTAATTTTGAACGAAACTCGGTAACTAAATTTTTAGCATGTTCCAAAATAGTTAATTGCTGACTAAGTAGTAACTCCCATTGTGCTGAATATGCTGGAAATAAATAATAAATAATGAATAATTATGATTTTTAGTTGCAAATAATTTCTTCTTACCATCTTGATCATAATCAACATTTTGAGTCAGTTCGTACAACTCAGTTGCTTGGATTTTCACTTTTTCCATAAAATCAATAACGGTCTTATGGTTGTCAATAACCTCATCTTCAGCGAGCTGAACTTGAGATACAGCTTCGTGGAATGTGTACAAATCAGCCGGCATATCACGTTCCTATAAACCAACAAATAAAATGTAATCTTTTATTTATTCAAAATATCATTGTAACTTACGTTGAGCGATCGTAATCTTTCTAAATCCGAATCCGTATACTGCATGTCTGATTCAACACCCTTATCGTCATTGACGATTTTCGTTTCTAATTCCGTTACTCCCAATTCTTTAACACGGTCAGCGTATCTCAAAGTGTTGAGGGTATTTTCACAAGAATTCATTCCGGGTGATACCATCGCGATCATGCAAGTACGGGAATTCTCTCCAATGAAAGAATCACGTAGAACTTGAGTGAGTTTACTCACTCTGAAAGGCAGATGTGTACCTTTTTTCCCTAAAGCTCTAATACATTCTTTGAGCGCTAGTAAAGATTTATTGATTTCAGCACCTTCCATACCTGTGAAAAATATATTATCATAAAAAAATTCCCTGTTAACTTTTTCGTTAACTTACGGGTTTGTCTGTTGGAAGATGAAGTATCAGCACCACGTTCATTTCCGGCTAAATCAATCAAAGAAAATTTCCCATAAACATCAGAATGCTCTTGTCGTCTTAGTAAAATTTGAAAGATAGCATGTGACCTATTAATAAACAAAAAATTATTCACTTTTGTATAAAAAAAAATAAAATAAAAATAATAAATACCTAGATGAATTAGAATTGGCCGAAGTCTGGCCTGAAGTTCTAGCAGCATTTCCTCGCTTGATCAGATGCAAAACATCGCCACATGAATCGACGATCTGTTCCGTCAGACCGATAATTTGTGTCTGCCCTTTGCCATCTTCTAGAACACGGAGCTTGCTTTTATTTGCCAGCAAGTCGAACACACGGCCTGAATATATTTCAAAAAAACTTGCAGATACTATGAGATTATGAAATTTCGGACTAGCCAAATGGGCAAACACATCTTTGGCTACTAAAGCATATATTCCATCTTCTGCACTTTGGTTTTTTCCATAAACTCCCCCCATTGTGTGCGTTTTGCCAGAACCTGTCTGACCGTATGCAAAACACGTCGCCATGCCTCCTTCAAATATTGTTTTTACTAAAGGTTGAGCAGAAAATCTGTAATTATTTATTAATATTAGTGAATACTGATTTAATCTGATATATTAATAATCAACATACTTGTAAACAATATCGTTTTTGCAAGATTCATCAAACACGAAATCAAAACGAAACTGTTGATTTTCTAAATACTTGGTAAGATCGACTTTGTTTTTTGGTTCATGGACAATAATTGTATTCTTAGACGGAATGCTAATTACGTCAATTTCTCTACGGGTAATTTCCTTTTTATTTAATGGACGTTTTCTTACGCAGACAATTATCTGATGTTCTTCTATTGAATCCGATAACTTTATTGGTTTGTATTCAAGCAGTGCTTGATAATCTCTATCAAAAATTAAGATAAATATTAAACAAATCTCTGAATTAGACTACTGCAGAAGATTCATTATACCTTATCATGTTTGAAAGTTCCCAATTAGGATTTCCTGGGTCCTGATTCATTAGAGCTTCTTTTTCTGCCTTTTCTTCAGCCTGGCGCATTCTTCTTTCTTCTCTGTTCTTTTTTAACCTTTCCACTTCTTTTACTACATTGCTTCTACGTGCTGGCACACCTGGACGAGAATTACTTGACGTTGTTACAGGTGTAGAACCCTATATTTTGATTTTAACATTATTTATAAAAAAACCAAACAAAATTCAAATCTGACGAATGTAATTATTTACTATACCTGGAATGAATGTCGCATTACTGACGGTGTAGAAGGACTCTTTCCTACATCTGGGGTTGATGGTTTAGTTTTTAAACTGTGAGAAGGAACTGGCACTGTTAAAATAAAATAATTAAATGAGTATTATGTATGAATGTAGATTCAACTACTAAAAACCTATAAAAAAAACATCAAATAAAATTAACAAAGCATGCAATGAACCCACAACCCCAAATATTAATCTATTTGACAAAAAACAATTTCAAAACCTAAAAATACATATTATTTCAGGTGCACTAACTTCAGAGAAAGATATGAATTCATCTGAAGTACACCAGTCGTTACTGATTAATTTTTTTTATCCTAAAATAAACCACGTACAGTCAGTATGTTAAAATGGAAGTGATATGTTATAAATGATACCACGCATTCCTTATTGAAAATGGTTTACATTCAAATACTCAATATCATTTAGTCTGCCGGAAATTGGGATACCACATTTACGCTGTTTTATAATTAATTTTTATTTGCTCGTCAGATTTGTTTCTTAGGTTTAACTGAAAGCCATTTTCATTAAGGGATTCCAATGTTATTTTTATTATGTATGTTATGTATATAGTATTAGTAATTTAAGCTTTATTTTAAGACTTCCCCTGTTTATGTATTCTTGGAATAAATAAATCAAAAAAGGTACACTATAACAAAAATATAAAAATTTTCCAGATATATTTTTTAAATACAACGTACCTCTACCCGTAAATGAATTTGAAGTTCTGGACGTGCTCTGAAATAAGTTGGATGTTAGAAGCAAAACCATAGCGACAATCACAACACATGCAAAACAAACACAGTTACCACACACCCACCGCACAAATAAAAGCCACACTAGGATTCTTCACAGGATCTTCTTGCCTGAAGTCTTGTACTTAGTTCTCTATTCATTAGTGGAACTTTTTGAAATCGTTGTTTGTCCTGTTTTACGTGGCTTTTATTTTTGCAGTAGATATAACTATAGAGATAGAGAAACGTAAATATTAATTGCATTCAGTATGATTTCTCTATCCCTTATTAATAATGATATTGCGAGTTAGTTTAAGTTAAAACAAAAATAAAACAGGCATTTTTATATTATACATTTTATTCTATTTTTCAAACCGATTGATATTTGAAAAATGCATTAATTTATAGACAAAATATTCTCTTAAAATTTAAGTAACACTGGATTTTAATGTCATAACTACCTTAAGTATGTGTTATTATTTTTATATATTTTAAATTATATTTAGTTTCCGCAATCAATATCTAAATAAATAAATAAAATTAACATTGATACTTCATGCTTATTAGTATTACAGCTAATGAATTAATGAAAAATCACTGATGGTTCAGTCTCAGTAAATGAATTAATTAAAACTAATTAATCACCCCTTATTGTATGTTGAGCCACGTTACAAAAGTATCAAAGAAAAATTATTTAAAATATAGTAAGATAATATTATTGCTATTTAATTTATTTGAACATTCTTGTTAATAAAATTAAGCAAAACCTGTATTTTCTAAATTGTTGGTATTAAGGACAATGTTATGCAAAATTTAATTTTTGAATGATTATATTTTTCTTTTCTTGTTTATCTAAAAAAGTAAAGGTATATTTTATGTATTAACTATATATAACATTCTAAAATATTACTGTTAAACAAATACTCTATTTATACTTTACACTAACGGTTCACAAATGATTTGTTTTCTAATCGAAATAAAACAGTCAAAAGAAAATAGATGATTTTTAGCTTTTTTATTTTATTTTATAACAAATTGTTGTTGGTTTTTAGTTAGAAGCCAAGAATCACCTAACCTGAAGCTTGAACTAAAATACAAAATAAAACAATGTGATTTTATATTACCGGTCTTGGACTTCGCATATTCAACGTCGCCGTAGATTGATTCTTATTAATGTCTCTCTTGCTAAGACTTGATATTTCTTCAGATTCCTCTGAAGAATCCTAAATAATTTATATTTTAAGTTAAAATTGGGAATTCATTTATAATAATAAATTTTTATGTTTTATTAAACATTTTATTACTGAACCATTAGTAAAATAAATGGTAATGATCACACATAAAACATAGCTGAACACAAAATCTCTTTACGGTATACTTTAATTACCTTTGAACTGGCAAATGATTTTGTTTTCAACTTACAGGGATTACATACTTTGATATGCTAAAAATAATTTTTTTAAGGATAAAGAATATTTATTAGAAACTAAATAACTGTACGAGTTTATATAAATTCATTTGTTGTCTAGCTGACAGCCTAGAATATTGTTCTCCTGTACAGAAAATATAGCTATTATCTTCATATGGAATTTTTCAAAATTTTGAAAAATAAACCAATTAATTATTTGGTAAAATCAATTCGTTAAATATAAATCAAGTTATGTTATCCAAGTCGAAAAACACATTATTTTTGCATCATTATATTTTAAAAGTAGTACAATCACTTTTCTTATACCCCACAAACTAATCTTAAAAAAATCATACATAAAAAGTAGATTTTAAGAAATTTTCAAAGTGGGTAACCCCTTAAATGTGGCATTCCAACATGCATTTTACTAACATTCAACCAAGAAACATACTATTTACCATCTAATTTCAGTTGTTAGATTAAAAACATTTATCCATACTTAATTTTAGGCTTTTTACAATTTGTAAGCGTATCTTATTATGATAGTAAAAAGTCTGTTTATTATGCACATAAAATTAAATCAGAAGCTGAAGAAACTAAACCCAATTATCAAACAGATGTTTTATCATAATATATTACACGCAGTTAAATGGGAGATATTTCTCCACTCTTGATACCAAACTTAGCAAATCAAACATAGTTACATTAACAATTGAATTATTTTAATTTACAATCAGTTTTAGTTATTAAAATCATTTTTATATTAGTTAAAAATATTGAACATGTCAATAGTATTTTTATTTAATAATAATATATTGTCATTTAGATGCATTTTCATGCAATGATTTAAAAATGAATACCTGTTTGGATAGACGTCTATCTTGGGATGGTAAAATTACATCTGGGTTAAGAGCCAATACTGAAGTCAGTTCGACTTCTTTACCTTTTGTCTCACCCCGTTCAAACCATTCTACTGTCACGCTTTTATTATCCATATTGATACCCGAAACCAGTGCAGAATGTATCCGTCCTAAAAATATAAAAGTAATTGTATATTAATTAAAACTTTACTGTAACCTAATTTTAATATGTATTAAAAGTCAAACAAAATTAGTTTCTTATTGATAAGTTATATATATTACAATATCACAATAATAAGTCGTGTCATGAAAAACAATTATTTAACGTTCTAATTGAAATTTTAACAATATTATAATAATTACCATCTGTTCTCTTAATATTTACGCTCAGGCCTTCCGCTAAGATTGAAGAATCCATGTTTAAGATGTTTTACTTATTAAATTTTACATCAAAACAATTTTAACTCATATAATTATAGGGCATTTATACAAAAAAATCTATTTTCAAATATTTTTGACAACACTTTGACAAATAAACGGTATAGATAATGAACTAGAAATTCGGACAAAGATTAAGAATTTAACATACAATCACTTTTTTCCATAGACATAAAGCATTGGTATCATAGACATAGAGCATGGACCGCGCATTCTGTATTAACATACATAATATGTAACATTTCTCCAAAATAGTGAGAGAAATGCGGTGGCGTTTGGGATATATGTATCTCTTTTTCAAATAAGAATGAAATAGATACTACTGATTAATTAAAAAGACAAGTATATCCCAAACGTATTTCTATCTCTTTCTTATGAAACGACTCTGTTTGTTTATCATGCGCATTCCATTCTGTATATCTATGATTGAAAAGTGAGAGAAAATTTATAAACTATAGACCTCATAGTCTCTATCTCTTTCTTTGTGAAGATCCGAAATGCTCTACGATCTTGCTCTATCTAAGGCTCTACGTCTATGTTTTTTTTTCGTATAATTGTCGGTTTGTTTAATCTATGAACGTATTGTCAGCGTCTGTGGTCAGCGTAATGTTGAGAGCACGTGCGGTTTGAAAATTATACCTGTATTAATTATTTATTAAATATTTATTTAAGTTTTAACTATCTATTTCGTGTAAAAATAAATATTTAAAATGCCTACAATAGGAATAAAACGTGATGTATTATATGCTGCTTTGGGGAAGACATACAGTGTGTATTTGTTTATACCTATATTTTTTATAATTTTTGCAATGTTCTACACTATTATTTATAAAATTTACATTAACTGATTGTTTTTAAAACTAGTACAATCTTTTCAAACTGAAAATTCAATAAATACGGTGTATTTGTTTTTTTTAGCTGAAGACGAAATACGAGACTTACTTTTTAGGTTCGGACTTGAATTAGATGAAGTGGTGAGTATGGAAAATACACATGCATATATACCTTGCATTATTTAAAACCCAATTTTTTTTCAACAGACGACTGAGAAGCAAATGATTGCAAAAGAACAAGGTGAAACGAATGAATCTGCTATTGGAGCTTCTGAAGATATAATTTTCCGAATTGACATTCCTGCTAATAGATTCGATCTATTATGCTTAGAAGGATTGGTTAATGGTTTACTTGTCTTTACTGAACAGTAAGTATTACTATTGGTTTAGTTTATACTTTATTTACAGAAAACTGGAATACAATAGACGTTCCATACCGCGAATGTCCGTATTGTAAACCACAACGGCGTAATCAGTTCTATTTTAAGGAGCTTTGAGAAGTGTGGATTCAACTGTAGAAGTTATCGTACCCAACTGGGTTCACAGTATGGAACGTCTGCTGTAATACGTGAGACTTGTCTATTATTCATCTTGGTGTGATCACAGGGACTGCAAGCATTTTTGTTTTTTATTGTTTATAGATAGGTATAAGTTTTAGATTTTTGTTCTCTTATCTACTTTATCACTGCACGTGTTTGTTCGGCGTGCGTGAGTTTGCTGAATGTAAGTCAATATATCAAAAGCGCAGTTACAGTGACTGATGGTTATTTTACAACAAAATTTTTAAATGTCTTTCTTCCTATTGAAGAACTATTTTAAAATTTTTTTAATAGTCGATTTTATTTTAATGTCATAAGATAAAACATCGTTTTTTTTATTACAAAAAAGTATTTATATTTTTTATTTGAATTATTAAAAATTAGGAAATACATTTGTTATTTTTTTAGATAAATACAAAATATGAATATATAAGTTGGTTTTTATTATTTTTCCTCATGTTATCTATTGTGTAAGTATTTCTAAGGGGTATAAAACTGTTTGCCTTTAATTAAATGGTTGTGTAATTGAAAAAGCTAAAGATTAAGAGAAATACAATCAAATATCGTAGAAAGATTTTTATGTTTAATACACATATTTGATACTAGATGTCAGCTAGTTTTAAGCATAGCTTCATTTATTAAATTGTTGTGAAAAAATGGTTGATTGTTGTTTATTAAATAAGTTAGTCACAAGTACACTTGCAAGCATGATATATTATTAATAAATATTATCAGTGTATATAAATTTGTCTTTTTTATGTTAGTGTGATTCATTACTATATTTTCAAATCGTGTATTTTGGTTGTTAATCAGAAAGAGGTAAATTAAAAAAAATTTATTTAGGGGTGTGATTTAAATATTGCTAAAATAAACAAAACACCAACAAACATGAAATCTGTTTTTGAAATAACTAGTTTAGAATATTGAATAATATAGTTATGAAGGTTGAAATTATTAAATATATTCGACCATTTACAATTGAATTATTTTTAGACAACCGCAACCTATATACCAAGTAGTTAAATCTGATTATCCTGAAAAGTTGTCAACTACACAAAGTACAGTCTGTATCAGACCTTTCTTAGTTGCTGGAGTTCTTAGAAACATAACTTTCACTCAAGATTCATACAATAGTTTCATTGATCTGCAAGATAAACTGCACCAAAATATCGGCCGTAAAAGATCGTTAGTTGCTATTGGCACACATGACTTAGATACTGTAAAAGGTCCATTCATCTATGATGCAAAACCTCCGAAGGAAATAAGGTTCAAACCGTTGAACCAAGATAAAGAATATGATGGTGACGAAATAATGAAGCTGTATGAGGTGAGTTTAATGTAATCTAAAATTAAATATATACAAATTATTATTGTCAAATTGTTTCTTAGAATCATGCGCAACTAAAGCAGTATTTGCGTATCATAAAAAACTTCCCGATTTACCCTGTTATTACCGACAGTAATGGAGTTGTTTTGTCTATGCCACCGATAATCAATGGCGATCATTCAAAAATAACATTGAACACCAAGAACGTACTTATTGAATGTACCGCGACTGATTTAACAAAGGTATGCTTGTTTTTGTCTATACTAATAGATGTTACTTTAATGCGTTTACTTTTCAGGCGAAAATAGTTCTAGATACTTTGGTTTGTATGTTTAGTGTATATTGTGAAAATAAATACACTGTGGAACTTTGTATTGTTGAGACTTTTGGTAAACGTTCTTTATATTATCCGGAAATGAGATACAGAAGAAAAATTATCAATGTTCAGAAAGCCAATAGCTGTGTAGGAATAAAGTAATTTTTTTTTTAAATAAACTAATGGGTTCTCAATATTTTCACATGGGAGAAGTAATAATGATAATTGTTTTTTTTATTATAGGGTATCAACAAATAATATGAGTGCTTTACTAACAAAAATGTCTTTAACGGCGGAGAATATTACTAATGGTAAAGAACTGTTAATCAGTATTCCGCCAACTAGACATGACGTGATTCATACTTGTGATATTCATGAAGATATCGCTATTGCATACGGTTATAATAACATACCGAAGACTATGCCTAAGTGCTGTACTATTGGTGAGCAGAATTCTCTGAACAAGCTTACCGATATGCTCCGATCGGCTATTGCTCAAGAAACATTTACCGAAGCACTGACGTTTTCTTTGGTAATTACTAATTGTATACAAGATAATGTAGTTATACTTTTATATTGTTTAATGTTGTTTCAGTGTTCAAAAGATGATATTTCAACCAAATTAGGATACAGTATAGAAACAGTTCCGGCTGTGTTTATTTCAAACCCAAAGAGTCTTGAATTTCAAGTCCCCCGTACTACTTTGCTACCTGGTTTACTGAAAACCCTATATGCTAATAAGAAAATGCCATTACCAATGAGACTGTTTGAAGTATCGGACGTTGTTGTTACAGATTGCACCACAGGTCGGGTTTTATATTAATAATATATAATTCAGATCTGAAAATCATCTGTACATGTTTCTGCTTTTACAGCTATTGGAGCGAGAAACGAAAGACATTTATGTGCAGTTAACTATAATACAACTGCTGGTTTTGAATTAGTTCATGGTTTGTTGGATCGTGTGATGCAACTTTTGGAAATTCCGCGGGATACGAAAAAGCGCGGGCTGGGTTATTACTTGAATAACATCGAAGGTAAAATTTTACTATTGTAATAATTTGTAAATATAGTAGACTCTGTTTATTATAACTGCATATTTTTTTATTTGTTGTTTTTAGATTGTGCCTTTCTCCCAGGCCGTTGCGCTCAAGTTGTTTTTAATAACTTAGTTTTAGGTAAAATCGGTGTCTTACATCCAGATATTTTATCTAAATTTGAGTTAACAAATCCATGTTCCTATCTTGAACTTAATATACAGTTCTTTGGTTAATAATAAGAATTGTAAGTCATTTGTTCTTTAATATTATATTATTCTTGTTATTTTCTTAATATAAATTTAACAACAAAACACTACAGTTACAATCAGTGTTAAGTTGAAGTGATTTCCATGTTTGTTAATAAAATTCAAACTAATTGATATAAAATACTTGTTATTAATATGAGAATTGTAAGTCATTTGTTCTACAATATTATATTATTTTTTATATTTTCTTAATATAAATTTAACAACAAAACACTACAGTCGCAATCAGTGTTATGTTGAAGTGATTTCCATGTTTGTTAATAAAATTCAAACTAATTGATATTAAATACTTGTTATTAATATGAGAATTGTAAGTCCTTTGTTCTACAATATTATATTATTTTTTATATTTTCTTAATATAAATTTAACAACAAAACACTACAATCCCAATCAGTGTTAAGTTGAAATGATTGCCATGTTTGTTAATAAAATTCAAACAAATTGATGTAAAATTCTCGTTATTTTTCCTTCACATTTTCCTTTTCTATTTTATCACCAGACTAGCAGTATTTTAAAATACAGGTTCAAAATAGAGTTGCCCGTGTTTTGTATAAAAAACGACTTATTGTTAGAGGTATTATAATTTTATAATTGAGCATGTAAATTAATAATAACTGCTATTTTTGATTTTTGGTTAAAATGTTTGAGTTGCGCATAAAGATTAATATTCTAATAATATTTTTAAATTATTTATTAACTAAAAACACATATTTGTATTAATTTATTCATAAAGTAAGTGAGCACTGCTTCCATGGATGCTTCGCCACTGTCATTGTGCTTTCTATAGTTACGTTACTTTGGAAGTTATGAGATAATCTTTGTTTGTAAGTACTACTATAAAGGAAGTTTCTAAACACCTGTAGCTCAGATGGTGTTAAAGATAGACCCCCCCCCTCCCCCTTCCTGTACAACTTATTACTTACAATGAGCCAGGGAATCAGCTCCTAAAATATCTATCCCAAACTGGACCACCCTGTATATTAGTATAGATTGAAATAAAATACAGAATAAATTTTAATAAACTTTATTGATGATATATATAAATTTAAAATCACAACATACGTTTCTTAAATATTTAAAAAAAATACTATATATAAAGTTGTATATAAACATAATATTAAAATAAAATATAACTTACAATATTTTAATGAAAATGTGTAAATCAGTAGAAAGTACTTATTAGTTATTTTATCTGTTTGATTGTCTGTACTCGATTCTTTTTAATTAAAATCTCTATCAATGTAATGGTAACATTTTAACATGGTTTATAAACATCAAAATGGAATGTTAAAAAGCAGCTGATTGCATTCTATTATGTTTATAATAAAATAACAGAGATCAAAAGTTTATAGACAAAATATACATTATATGCTGACCGATGATATAATTTTTGACTAAATTTTTAATGTCACAGCGCCTATTTGTAAATCATTTAAATAATATACAAGCTACCCCTCTAATACTAATTCGTGACAGCATTTTGATTAATTTAGTGCTGCTGTTTGTAGGAACGTAATTCGTGTATTTAAACAGGGTAAGCGAATATATGGAATTATTTATTCTACGATAAAATGGATGGAATCAGAACTTTGATTGTTTGTTGTATTGAATACTAATAATTATTCACTTATTATCTAAATTGTACATTTCAACATACAAATTAAATTCACATAAAAATGTCGATATAATAATAAACTAAGAATATAATATAAAAACATAAAAAATTTAATTTGCAATATGCTATATATTTTTTACCGTTTTTTATTTCAATAATAAATGATTTAATATTAAGTATGTTCTCTATCATTTTCAGGACGGATTTAATTTGCAATATGCTATATATTTTTTACCGTTTTTTATTTCAATAATAAATGATTTAATATTAAGTATGTTCTCTATCATTTTCAGGACGGATTTTCATATTTTACAATTATACATCAACTCGAAAAAATACAAGAAAATCTGTAGCATAGGGCATTAAATCGTATATTAATACAATCATACTAGCTGTCTTAATAATATTTTTATGTACAATCTTAATATTTATCTAATGGCAGCGATCATTTCCCTAACTGGAATTATAGCAGACTTATTACGTTTGTTAACATAGCACGGTATATTTCTGTTAAAGACAGATATCCAAATGTAACAATTCACACGTTAATTTACTGTAAAATTAGAAATTTTAACTAATCAAATACCAGGTGAATAAAAAAAAACTCTTCCTGTTTATTTCTAATATCTTTTTCATTCACTTGGTATGTATACATAAAAAATTCAAACTAAAAATTTAATTTTGACTAAATTCATGACTTACATGTTACTTTTAAACAACATCAGAATGCAATGTCTCAATGTCAATTAAATTTTATAAATATGGAATGAATGAAAGACGAATAATGAAAAATACATATAAATATTTATTTTTATATATAATACTGTAAATGAAATAATGTCAGTTCAAAAATAAGTTATGAAATATGTAGTTTTCTATTTAAGATTTAACCGTTTAACTATAGGTAACAAAAAATATATGTTTTGTCGTCTATTGATGATACCCATAGTTGGAAGGTTAAATAAGTCAAAAAAATATACTTCTATTCGCTTTTAAACTTAGAACAATGTCGGTAATTATTTTAATAATTTTGTAAGTTAAAAATGGTGTATCTCAGGCACGCGTTTACTATCAGGTTAATAAAATTAAATTGCTATTTTATCGATGATTTTGGTATCCATATTCATATGTTAAAATAAATGATAATTTAAAAATATTTCAATAAGATAGATACACTTATTTCTCAAGATCATCGATATGTATAAACCAGATAACATTTGTGTATATCCTAAACAGCTGTCTGAGGCACACCTTGCACTAACTGCGTTTTGCTACGAGTCCTGTTTTGCATTCCTTTAATTGCATTACCACCATTTGAACTACCCTCTTTTAACGACATCCCGCTGTCAGTTGGCAGAGAACCAGCACTTGGGGTTCTCGGCGGGCCAACTGACCTTAGTTTTGTCGATGTAGGAGACGGTACATCTCGGTACTCGTATATATTTTCCATAGTACGGGAATTTTGATTTTCTACACCGTCGTTGGCATCTGCGTTATCGTGTATCATGAAAATATCATCGTTGTAGTATCCGTTAGAGTTCCTAGAATTTAAGAAAGAGAAGAATGTCTTAGTATAAAGATGTCTCTTTAATCTTGATTCACTTACTTGATTATATTCTTCCTGATATGGGCTTGTCTGTGTTTAATATTCAATTACACATTAACATTTACAATTACTTGCATGCATTTAAAGATAAAACGGTCTATAAAATAATTCCTTTTCAACTTCTAGCATGGTTTGCATTATATACAAACCTACAATCTTAATACACTCATCAATAATAATTATTATTAAACAATAGTTCTCCTTTTCATCAAAATCATACACATGCAATTAAATAAAAATATATATTTACCATTCATGCCAATTAAATAAGTACATAAATAAAAACAATAATATTTGAAACAGCTTACGCTCAAAAATATGACTGAATTTGTTAGTAATGCAATAGAGTTCCATAAGTTTATTAAAGGTAAACTATAACTTTGAAATTTTTCAGAAGAAGTTAAAACTTTTTTTACCTTGACTCTATTTTTATTTTTAACTCAAAAACAGTTATTTCATATGTTCTCTCCCCAACCTTCTATCTTTGTAAATATTAACTCAAAAAATCTAAAAATCAAAGTAGCTAGGCTTTAGTGATACTATCAACAATATCATTTCAAAGTCTGGAGGAATTCAGTGGGTACTTATAGAACCTGTGTATGCCTTGACCTATTTTTTAAAATAGAATTATCACGTGTGAATGACCTATAGATGAAACATATATAATAAATAATAATAATAAAGAGAACATTACTTGTAGATTTAAGAACAGCCACCGAAATTGTTAGTAAAATCTTGATATGCATTTAATTAAAGGTGCGATAATAGTTAGTATAAATCCCACAAAACATGCTTTAAGTTTAAGGAATCTTTACCTTTCTTACCTCTTTGCACTGCGCCATAACATACAACAGACTACGACCATTACAATTAGAAGCAAGCAAGCTGCCGACATACTCCAAAACGCTATCTGCAAGGGTTGCTGCGGTTCCCACCATATCTAGAATGAAACAGTTGTTAAACTTTAAATTTACTAGAATCAAATAAAACAAAATATACCTCGGTGACAGGCGGATATGTAGGAATCAAACGTCCGATAACAGTCGGTAAATACTGACTCCAAAATGCAGATTCTGTCTGACGATAATTCATCTCAATTGTAGAATTGTATGTCGTATTTATATTTAAATATTTAATTTGCCCAATTTTTGCTTGCTCGAAATGTAATCCAAGTATTCGTTCAAATGAAGGTGTTCTACAAGATTAAATTAATAAAGTATTTGTCGGAATCATTTGAAATTTTAATATGCAAAACTGGATAATGTAACAGAGGAAGTTTGTGTGATTTATATATTTACAATTGATTACCCGTATTTTGCAAAGTCTGTGTAAGCTTTCATGAAGAAATGGCTCATATTTCTGTCGTTATTAGTCCATTTAAATTTATTAACTCGTGTTCTACGTGGAAAGAATTCTTCATCCATAAAAGGTGCACCGGTTAGAAAATTATGTTCAACATCATGTGGGTATTTGAACCATTCATCATACTGTAAAGCTTCGGCAGTCGTGTTCACCACACCTAAATATAAAGGCACATGTTTTTCTAGCAATAACTTGGCTATTTTATCACTTGGAGCAACAAATAAGAAATCGGAAAGCATCTGTTAAAAAGAAAAATTGTATTTTAATTCATACTTTAATGTAAATGTATAATAAAACGTACTTTAATATACTGATCTCTAATGTGAGTTAGATTATGAGGATCCGGCCAGTATGTATACATATATTTAATTGCTTCGTAAACTCCTATTGGATTCAAAGTGTAATTATAACGCAATACGTGTTCTTTTAATTTTTCATCAAAGAATCGTTCGTCAACTTCATAAAACGGTGATAAACTTGCATTATTTCCTGGAATCACAAATACAATCAGAAATAATGAATCATTGTCTACTGAATCAAACATACTTATAATAAATGCCGCTTCTTGAGTTGTGACGCTGCTCATGTATCGAAGTTCTGGATGAAAATGCCGCCTTCGAATTAATTCTTCAGGAGTTTCAGATAGAAAATGCCAATCTTGTTCTCTCCATTCATCATACCAAGGCATTGTAACATTCGGATCTAATACAGGAGACCAAGGGAAAGTTCCGAATTCTGGTTCCATATCAGCTAAAAATTATTATAAAAAATATATATTTACTCGTAAGAAAAAGAAATTGTGAATATATTCTTACCATTTGCAATTTCGCGGAAATCTCGTGATTGTTTTAAACAATTGACTAATTTCCACGAAGAATCAATACTGCAGCCTAATTTCAATCCGAATACTCGACTTACGTTTTGTGCACGATATTTATCTATCGTAAATGACCAGTCAGCCATTGCTGAACCGCTCTGAAACAATTATTTATTGCAACGCTGACAGAATAATTTTATATATTAATATTAATGTAATAACTAACCTGAGCGATAACCCGTTTGACATAATCTTTTGTTTGTGGAGCAACCATTAGTAATCCTGCTGACGCAGCTCCTGCGTCGGGCCCAAACAAAGTAATCATATCAGAGTCTCCGTTAAAAGCTTGAATGTTATCGTAAACCCAACGGAGAGCCATCACTTGATCTAAAATGCCGTAATTTCCGGGCGAGTTCTCGTCTCCTGTACTCAAGAAACCTAAAGCACCCAATCTGTAATTGAATGTCACCACGACAACTTCGTAAAATGTAGCCATTATATGCCCTGGAAATAAATTTGAAGCACCGTGATAAAATTCACCGCCGTGAATGTACATCATTACCGGGTACTTCTTTGCTGTGCCTTCGATCTGTAAATAGTTAAATATTTCATATGATGTGCTCACTTTCTCAGAATTAGGATTATTAAGGATATAATATATCGGTTACGGATACAGATATTTTTTTATTAGTGTATTGAATTAATTTATTTACTTACTGATGGAGTGTAAACATTCAAATATAAACAATCTTCATTCATATCGTTGATTCCTTTTGTAGCACCGGTATAACGCGAAGGTTGAGGACAAGCTGGACCAAAATCAACAGCTTGAATTATCTGCCAACCTTTGTGCAGGCGTGGAGGCTATTTATAAAATAAATATATCGTTAGAATAAGTCATGACTCAAACAGTTTTATTCGGTATTACCTTAAAGCGTCCCTCATTTACAGGAGGCATGGCATAAGGTATTCCTAAAAATACATTTGTTTCGCCTAAAATTCGTTCGACAATAATTTGTTCTGGTTTATAATTATTTTCAGGATCTGGTTTATCATACAGATGTACTTTAAATCCTTGTACTTGTCCGTAATGCGTTGAAACGAAAATGTCTCTATTTTGTTGTAAATGAATACTATCTTGTCGTTCTTTTCCTTGTAAATCAGGTCGCCAACTTCCCAAAATACCTGGTAATGGAATCTTCTGAGGATCATTCTAAAAATTAAATGAACAATTATTTACAAAAAACTTGTTAGCTAAATATTTTATTAATTATTAATTTTAAAACTTATGTTAATTATATTATTTCTCTTCAATTTAAAGATTAAAAAATATATATATGTATATATCTAAAATAAATATTTTTACCTCATCGTAAGGGTAAAGGTCATTTCCATATCCTTGCCCTGGATTTGGATAAGGATACTGTGGATTTCCCCCTTGTCCATAAGTTCCTGGAGGAAAATGCATCCCATACCTTCTATTGTTATATGTAAACGTTCCATAATCTCTTTCACCTGGATTCTGTTGATTGTATTTGTCATCTCTGTTATGATAGAGTCCTCCAGGATCAATTTGGCCATCACATTTTGAAAACCATATACAAATGTAAAATATAAACGTTATTGTTTTTTTCGACATTCTCAATCTGCAAGACGCCATTATTATTAGAAATGGGAGTGGACTTTCTATGTGATTTAAAAACCCACAGGTAGCCTAGGCAACATTATTAACACACCTGTAATATACACATGCAACAGGTGTTATTTTTTTTGACACGTATAACATTTACTAAATTACCAATATATCGATTTTTATTGTAAAAATGAATTATTTAAATACAATTTAATTAATAAAAAAATATTTGATGACAAATATTATATTACATGTAGTACTTACTTTTAGATGTTTAAAATATTAGATAAAAATTAATTTTAAAAATCATTTTTCAGTAGATTTTTTTCTGAAACAGTACTTCTGTTGAAGTATTTCTTATAATAAGAAATCCAACAATCATTCTGGTAAATGACTAATTCTGAGTCACTCCTTGAAAAACTTAAATTGAGTAAATAAGTTTTAATTGATGAAAGTTAAATATATAATTGTTCTTAGTAATTACATGTAATATACGAATTTATTATTATTTTAAGTAATTATTATATATATACATACCTATATTTTCTAAATAAAATTTAAAATGAAATATGTATAGAAACCTAACAAAAATTTATATTATAGTGTTTAATTAATTATGCGATATACACTTTTGGCACAGTGTGTACTTCGCGTTTTAACCGTTCGGTTTGTAAACGTAGTTATAATTAAATACTTTCGTAATCATTGTTGTAATTTACATTAAAAATGATTGATTGTGATAAAAATAACATATTGGAGTTCCTTGAACTAGTCGGTAGATTAAAAGTAAGTTTTTATTTAAAAAATATGAGGTTAATTTATTTTTGGGTTAACCAAAATATGATGTTTCAATTGTAAATATTTATCTTGTAGCATTTAAAAAGAGCAGGGTGGTTAATTAGAGGAATTGAAGAATGCGAGACTGTTTCAGGACATATGTATAGAATGGCAATGATGACGTTTATATTAGACCCTTCTCAGGAAGAAAACAAATTAGATCGGGTGAAGTGCTTAAAGCTATCTCTTGTACATGATTTAGCTGAAAGCATCGTAGGTAAATAATGATGTAAAAAAGTAAGTATGGTTATTGCTTTTACACATTTTTCTATCTGATTAGGAGATATAACACCTCATGATGGAATACATCCAGATGAAAAACACAAGAGAGAAATGTTAGCGATGGAAGAAATAACTAAACTATTACCTACTGAAAGTGGGAAAAACTTGTTAGATTTATTTATAGTAAGTTGTAATATTTAAATACACATTTCTTAGATTAACATCTATGAATTTATTACAGGAATACGAAGAACAAGCGACTCCTGAAGCTAAATTCGTAAAAGAATTAGACATTTTCGATTTGATACATCAAGCGTTTGAATATGAGAAAATAACAAAAAAAAAACATAGCTTACAAGAATTTTTCGATTCTTGCAACGGAAAAATAAAAAACACTTTTTTAAAACAATTAGTGGATCAACTGAATGATAATCGTGAAAATTTTGAAAAAAACGATGACTAATTTTTCTATATGTTACTTAATTTATTCAGGGTTTAAACTTATTAATTTTAGAATGATTATCCCCAATTTTAATCAGTTACTTTTTTTTAGTTGTGATTTAAGAAAAAATAATATATTTCTACTAGATATACGAAATTGAATATTTTCTTAACATTCGTATTATATTTAAATAGAAAATAATTTTTTAATCGGAAAGATATAATATAATATATATTATATTTCAATAATAATCAATTTGAAATTCTTATATTTCGTATATCTTTTGGTCTAAAAAATAAAATTAATTTGAGTATAGGTACATATATGCAAAATACGTAAATGTATTTTATAAAATGACAATTAGACTGTATTTTACGGGTGTCATCAATATATGTCATTCAATCTGCGGGGATTGTTTATGGACAATTTCATCATTACCTGTAGTTGAAGGATGATGACTTACCTATTAGTTAGATCGGCAACAAACGTGTTCTAGTTCAGTATTTATAATTTTTACTGTGTAAAATTACACAGATTGTATTATTCTTAAAATACTATTTTAAATAACCAAGTATGCAACTTTTGTTATTTCTCCTTATTATATTTAGAGACAGAAAAAGGTCCAAGATGTTAGAACTCTCCAATTTGAATAACTACAAATTTTATTTGGATGGTTGTATTTGGAATGAAATCTCTAACGATGAGTTAAAGTACAATTGATCCTGTTAAATGCCATAAATGTTATTCATACAGAACAAAAATACTGAAAATGGCCTTTATTTCAGACCTCAAAATCTTTGTAATCTGCTTTAAGTTTCTTCCAACTCATATCAGCCTCTTCTTTTTCCTTTAATACTGTCCTCTAGGTTTTCTTCTTTTTTTAGACCCCTTGAATTTTTTGAATTTCAAAGTAACTGCCGTTGTTAATTAAATGATAATTACTCGATATGTGAGAGTTAATATATTAATTATTTATTTATTTCTCAAATAAAAAATGTGATTTTAACTATCATAATAATATTTAATACATAGTTGTTTATTTTTTTAAACAAGTATATGTAAATGTGTTTCAAAGATCATTTTTATTATTTGTTCATTTTAATTAGCTGGAGTGGACCAATTCCAAATGATTATAATGTTTGTTGAAAAATTTTGGAGTGGGCCACTTCATAAAGATTATAGTAAGAGGTGAAATGTAATAGGAAAATTTTATAAATAAAATTTTGTAATCAAACACTTGACTGTATTTATTATCCACAGATAAAAAAATGGAATCTTGAAAGGGAAATAAAATTCCACATAAATTAGTAATTTTTATTAAAAATTAATACAAAAGTAAATATATTTGGTGTAAGTTTATTGAAAATTCTTACATATAAATTTTTTTCAGTACAAATTTTTATTAACTGCCATCACAAAAAAAAACATTGCTTCATTTACTAAAATTAAGTAATAGATTTTACCCTAAATATTAATAATAATTATAAAACAATATAAACACTGTTCTATATATACAGGATGGGTCATTTTAACCAATCCACTCACATATCTGAGAGCTTTGAAGTAATAGAGAAAAATGCTTCAGACAAAAGTTGATTGACTACCGTGGAGATAGAAGCTGAAACTATTTTTTTATTCGGTCTCATTCTTCAAACATATCAAGAGCTTTAATAGACAAATATTATTTGTATTTCAATAATTACAATGATTGCTGAATTTTTATTCATGAGGATAAAGTCAATTAGAGTAACCCTTAAATAACTGAGTAACTTTTGCCTATCACTGGGAAGCTCTAAAATATTCAAGTTTAGTTTGTTTAATTTCTTTAAAAAGTACGACCGAGTAAAAAAAATGGTTGTTTGCTTTATTTTACCTTAAACTTTTGTTCCGTGAATTGATCAAAACGACTCAGCCTGTTTATTTCTGACAGTTAACAGTTGACTAAAAATTTAAAATTGTTATTTTTTTAACCTAAACAGTCGATAATTTAATGAAGGATAATAATAAAATGATAAATATTTAATGTCATTGTAACAATAGAAATATTAATATATATACGTCTCGTTTGAGCTTTTTACAATATAGAAGCGTAATATGTTAAAAATGGAGATATTAAATCAAATTTTACGGTATGTTAATAAATATAATTATATATATTTGAGATTCAAACAAACAATACTTTGGTTATTAAAGGTTCCATCAAAATTATTCAACTACAATTGGTAAAAATGGTTTTTCGTTTTATTTTTTTGCAACCCTCGAGATATAATATATATATATATATATTATATATATATATATAAATATGTTAAATAGTATTTAAGGCAATAATTAACAATATCACAGTATTTATTTACATAAATTTTTAAATGAATTTAATTCAAGAAAATTTAGTACGTATTAATAAAAATCATTTAATTTTGAGATGAAACCTTCAATAGATTTATAAAAGGAATATACTGTAATTCGCAGGTAAAGGCTTATTATAATAAAAGTTTATAATATCACATTACAATCTTTTGGAATCCACAGTTGGATATCACCAATTGCGCCTCCCGTAGCTACAATATCGTTCAGATAATCCAACTGAAACAAATGGGCAAATTATCACTCTGTCTCTGATCTGTATTGTATATAACTTACCGATGTGGGGTCGTTGGTAGATTCTAACATGTTTATTTTAACGGGCGGAGCTGTTGGTGCCAGCATGTACACACGCCCCTGGCAGACAGTCGCTACCGCACCTTTGTCTTGTGCTAAACCTGTTACCATTCCTGTTTCATCCACTCTGTAAGAACCGGCAATGTCGTACGTAATCGGGTCTACCAAATGCAAACAGCCTCTTGTATCACCTACCCATATTACATTGTTTTTAAATGTAGATGATAATGGCATACTGTCTTTTGAATCGATCTTAAATATAAAAACAGATAGTGAAACTAAAAACTTCCTTATTACTCTGGAACTACAAACCATACAAATTAATGATTGTTATATAGTCAAGTTTTACATTTTAAAATTACAAATCAATTTACTAGTTATAGCCTTTTAAGTAAGGTAAAATTGACGGTGTGCTAGTATGTAGTTATTTATTATTATTATTTGATTACCGTTATTCCAGTTCGTAATGGTTTATCAGTTCTTAAATCACAAACAGATAGTGTCCTATCCTCAGCACCAGATATAATGATGTTGTCTTGCATAGATAATGTTAAAACAGATCGTCTGTGTACGTTATAAGTTGAGTAAGGATCAGTGCCTTTTCTCGGATCGTATAGATTTATTTGACTGTTTTGTAATCCAGCGACAATCAAGTTTTCTTTACACACTAACTGTATCACGGGATATTTGCATCTAGAATGTATAATAGTTATCTTATTTTGTTTTATGATATTATATATATTATGATTTAACATACTGATATGTGTCTGTGCATACAAGAGCTTCGCTTAAATTCCATGCTTTGATAGTTCGATCCCATGAAGCTGAGTAGATATTATTTTCATATGATGCTATGTCCCAAATCCAGCCAGTATGCGCTTTATCGTTTGTAATCATAGGTTTTGGTTTTATACCTTCGTTAGCTACTTTGTTCGCTTGCTGTATATCCCAAACTGTTAATATTCTATCTCTAGAGCCGGCCACACAAATCCTACCACTCTTTAAACATTAAAAGAAAAAATTGTTGAGGGTAAAAGTATAATCGAATGCCTAATAAAATTTAAATTGATACTTTACTTTCATTAAATGCACTGCATCTATATCGGTTGAATGTACGTCTGGAAGTGTAATCGGAATGGTACTTAATGTTGGATTACTCCACAATCTGTAACCTTTCGATATTGATTTAGCTAACGTCTTCCATTTGTCTTCATTTTCAGCATCTAAAAAGAATTGTCCATGTTTATATAACGTTATGGACATAGAATCTGGGGACTTACGATACATAGCATAGGGAATATTGCTGCCAAATTTTTTTACAACTCTTTTTTTCCAATAGTATTCATCAGAAAGTATATCATCAAATCTTTTACAGACTTTTCGTATATAATCATCAACGCTTTCTTCATCGAGATACGTAAATATTTCCAGTAATATCTAGTAAGAACAATGAGTCTCATTATGACTAATTGTTTATTATTGTTTTATTCTATATATGGCGATATGAAATAACCATAAAAAGATCTTACCTCTGTAGGTAGGTCGCTCAAAGTCACGTATTTATCAATATTATCAGTCTCCATTTTCAAATTAAAAAATAAATAATTAATCGACAAAAAAAATACAAAATTTTAATAATTTACTCTAATATTTACATTACTTGGCTTAATTTTATAACATTATTATCCCCCCAATACAATTTAGAAACGTCCATAAAGTGAAAATAAAATTGAAAGTCAATGTTACCACTACTATTTGATAGTTTACTTTCAGACATAACTCAAAATCCCTATATGATTTACTATTGGTAACACTTGAAAATTTAAATAGACCAGTGTTTCTCAACCTTTTCGATACCGTGATTTCTTTTAATAAACATGAAAACTTGATGCCTCATCATCCAGTGGTGTAGATAGGGGGGGGATCAAGGGGATCAATCCCCTCCCCCATGAGCCTACGAAAATTATAAGTTGATCAAAAGAATTTATAATACTACACGAATTTAGTTGCCAGATTTCTAAAATGCTCCGGCGTGGCAGTCTCGGACCGAGGGGGGGAGGGTAATTTTTAGGTTGCAGATTTTTTTTTTTAAATTTTTTAACATACAAATAAATTCATCTACTAGTTATATACTTCTATATCAGTGGCGAAGCGTCCATGGAAGCAAGGGAAGTAGTGCTTCCCTTACTTTATGGGTAAATTAATACAAATCTGTGTTTTCAGTTAATAAATCATTTAAAAATATTATTAGAATATTCGTCTTTATGCGCAACTCAAACATTTTAATCAAAAATAGCATTTAATATTAATTTACACGCTCAGTTATAAAACTATAATACCTCTACGTCTTATTTTCTTGTATTTTAGTCGATATTTGTATAACGAGTTGAAGTTCACTACAGAAAATTTCACTAAAAAATTTCGAATTTTTGATTACGTTAAAAGTATGTTTACTGTATAGAAAATGACGTGAAAAGTTGTTTGTTTCAAACCGCAGGTCTGTATCTCAAACCGTTCTCGAGATATAGCCTCTCAAAGTTTTAGTTTTTTCAAATTTTTGGAGAAAAAAGACCATAACTTTTGAACGCGTGGTCGGAATTAATTTTAGTTGACGGATTTGGAATCAGCGTGTCAAAATCTATATAATGACATGTATAATACTTTAAAACTCGAAAAAAAAAATTTCACGAAAAATCGAAAAAATTCAAAGGGGTATACCTTAAAAAAATGTCGATTTTTGGCCAAAATTTTTTTGTCGAATTTTAAAGTATTATACATGTCATTATATAGATTTTGACACGCTAATTTCAAATCCGTCAACTAAAATCAATTCCGACAACACGTTCAAAAGTTATGGCCATTTTTCTCCAAAAATTTGAAAAAACTAAAACTTTGAGAGGCTATATCTCGAGAACGGTTTGAGATACAGACCTGCGGTTTGAAACAAACAACTTTTCACGTCATTTTCTATACAATAAACATACTTTTAACGAAATTAAAAATTCGAAATTTTTTAGTGAAATTTCCTGCAGTGAACTTCAACTCGTCATACAAATATCGACTAAAATACAAGAAAATAAGACGTAGAATCATTTAGTCACTATATAAATATTTATACAAGAATTTAAAATAGTAAAAGCTTGAATTTAAGGTGTTTCATAACTAGTTTTTTTTGTTTATAGGAAATAAAATTATAACACTGTAACGATAATTTACAATAATGTTCCCAGAATGACATTACAAAATATAATTTTTTTAATAATGTTATTGTTATTAAAAGCAGTATAAAAATATCGCATACGTAGGTGGAAACTGCGATATATTGTTCGATACATAAAACGTAATTGATCTATTTTGTTTTCTTAATAATATAGTACTTACCTACTAATAATGTAAATAATTGTATAGAACTATTTACACCTAAGACCCCCTTTGATAATATTGTGGACTCATATGCTCCTTTTATGAAGTAAATTATTTTTGTGTATTGAAAAAAAAACACACAAATTTAATTATTTTTATATCAAAAACCATTGGATTGATTTTGACAAAATTTTTACTAAAATATTCTTTGTCACATAGAGTATGCATAATCACACTATCTCATTAGAAGGCTGAGCTGTGGATAAAGCTAAACTATAAAACATAAAATTGCATTTATTAGTACAGCACTATAGAAATATATTCTCATAAATAAATTAAAAAATACCTACCTATAATATAATATGTATTACCAAAATATAATAATTAAAAGAATACCTACATGTTAATTTTTAAATCTTACAATTAGATTGAAATACTCAAAGGGCTGTAACTACCAATATTTGAAATAAAAGACGCGCGATATTTAAACATATTTTATATACATAATTATGTATAGAAATTTTAATAGATAGTTAATACATTTTTCATAGGGTTTAGAAATTATTAGTTACGGGTCTGTTCTTATCAAAGCAAAAATTTATTTACACCATAAGCAAATCATTATAAGTTTTATTTAATACGCAAAGTTCATAAGATAATAAAATTAAAAATATTTAAACAACATGAATAATTTTATCTATGCTTTGAAATTGGAAGCAAATAATAAAAAATCTAAAAAAAAAATTGTAATACCTAGCTATTTTATATTCAGTAGCGGCGTAATCAGAGGGAGGAGAATTCCAACTATTTTACTTATGGGGAGGGGGGAGGGGGGATGGCTAAATGTATTTTTTTAGGTCATTGTAAAAAAATGCCTTAGGTTTTTGTTTTTAAAACACTTTGTATTTAAAAATGTATAAGGTTTGTTACAATTTTATCAAAATGTTGCTGTTTTGTCTTTCTGGTCTAAACACGGCATTAGACTTTAGACGGTATGATTCAGATAATAATTTAAATATTATTTATGACAAAACCTTAAAGAACGTATTAAATAATAAAAATATGGTTGTAAAATTTGGAATATTAATTATATAGTTATTGTAATATGTTTTTCTGATTCAAATTAAAAAAAAAGCTGTCATAGGTGCCACGGGACTTTTCACCATATATGCGTTCAGTGTACGTGTAATAATAATTAATTAAAAACATTTACAAATTGAGAAGAATAAACATCCGTTTCCGCTTGTAAGATCATTTTCAAAAATTGTTTTTTTCATGAATATTAAAAATATATTTAAAAATTGTTTTTAGGTTAATTGACACTGCTTTAAAAAATAATCTATATCCTTAGATATTATAAAACGCAACGTCTGTCTGTCCGTTACTGCGCTTATCACTCGAGAACCGATTTACGTGTTTTTTTTTAATTCATAGATTTTTTCTCTGTCCAGGTTTTAGTATATACATATATATTTTGTTACGTTAGCTAATATAAGGAAAAGTAAATCAAAGTCGGAAAAAAGTTGACACCAGCGCGCTCTTTTGCAATATGCTACCTAAATCATTAAATATTGAACAATATAATGTAATACAGAATTGTGTTGACTAAAAAAAAAATAATTCAACTATAGTTTTCAAAAATCCTAAACAATAATTAAGCCAAGCCAGCGCGGGACCTGTAGCAAATGTTATAAAGATGCTCTTGGCAGTGGCGTCACTAGGAAGGGGGGGGATACATCCGGGGTGGAAATCGATAATGTCACCCCCCAAAAAATTAGAAAGAGCAAACTTTTGAATAAGCCTTTTTCGCGGAGATATAACTGTTTGAAAATTTGAAGATTTTTTGCTTTTTTTTAAATTTTCGCTTAAATATTTTGAGAAGTGTATAATAAAACACCACTTTTACAGACAAACTTTTCTCAATTTAATATGGGTAAATTTAGAAAAATCGATTTTTTGATATCAAATGCACTAAGACCGTCGAGACCTCCTTCCCCTATTATAAACAAATTAAAATTGATAAATCAACAAATAAGTTAGTATCTCAGCTAATACCTTATTAAAGGTTTTCTGGGTTGCTGAATAAGTATTTGTTAGTTAGCAGCTATCAAATAATCGATTTTTTTACAAATTAATATTGTTTTTATTAAGCTATATTTTTTGCTTAATCAACAAAAAATTTAAAGATAAAAAAAGTTTACTCAAAAATTACAGCCTGTACACAGATTTGAACTAAAAAAGTGACTTATGCTCCATTGTGCGCCGCCCCACCTGGCCTGGGGCCCCGGGCAGTCGCCCTGGTCCCCCCCCCTAAAGCCGGTACTGATTATAGTTCATTGATTAATCAATGCATCTATAAAAAAATATAAATATCATTTAACCATAACACTAACATGTATAATATATGTAATTATTATTAGATTAAGACTGGATGCATTTGAGGTATTACACATTTGAGAATAGAGCAGTTCTTTGTTTGAATCTAAATGCGATTTTTATGTTGCCTTATTGATATCGTGTATTATATCATATTTTCAATTGACCATTAAAAGTATTGTTCATTTTGTTATGACGAATGACTGGCAGTCCTGACTCGAGTCTTTATCAAACAGTGTTAAAATATTGTTTTTAGTTTGTTATTGCTGATATTCTAAAAAGGTTTTGATATTTATTTAAATTTTCTTCACAAGTAAAATGGCAGGTCAGTATCGCTTATTATTTCCATTGTTTGTTGAAAAAGAAAAAATATATTTTAAATTTATAACGGATTTTTAAAAATAAAATAGTTTTATTTTTGGGTGATCATATTTCTTTACTTATGGAGGCGCAGAGTAGGAGCGGGGGGGGGGGGGGGGGGGGGGTTGATTTTGAAGTTTATGTGTTAAATTAAAAAAAATGAATAAGATACAAATTGTAGATAATAATATTATCTACAACTTTTACCTAAAATATTTTTTTTCTTTTAAATTCGCACCGATTAAAAAATAAGACATTTAATCTCGAGCCAGTGGGACAAAATGTAAAAAAACGGGCCATGTTATTATATTTTATTTAACGATTATTGTAGTTCAATAACTTTCAAAGCAAAATTAATATACCGGGTGTTCAAAATAAAACGTTTTTATTTCGAAAAGTAAGCGGTTTACAAAAAAACTTTTCAGACGAAAAATTAATTTAATATACAATTTATTTAAAATATCGATAAATAAATGAAGAAACTGTGGTTTCTTCGTCAGTTAAAATTAAATATGTACTTACATCTTAACCACAACAAAACAATATAATATAATTAACAGGGGCAGGTGCAGATACGATCTGCGGACAACCAAATAAAAGTTGTTTCTTTTTTTAAAAAAATACGAATCTGCAAAAAAAAAAAAATAGTTGACCTCAAAATGTCATTATTGTTAAATGTCAAAATTGTTATATCCATTGGTGTCTGAAAAGTTTTGTACCACACATTTTCCGTGAAAATCCTTATTTTACCAGATATCTTACAGTCTCAAGATAAAAATTCACTATATATACAATATACATATTACAATATAAATAATATATAAATTATTTTCAGAAATAGAGCAAGACAATGGAATATTTTTTTCTTGGATAGTTTTTGATTTGCTAATGCTTTTCGTTGGATTTCTTCTTGGTGTATATTTATTATTAAGATACGCATTCTTGCATTGGGCTAGACATAATATGCCATATGTATCGGCATCAGTTCCTGGGGGAATATTGAATGACGTAATGCTGTCTAAAAAATCATTGAGCGAGGTAATAAGAGATGTATATGATGAATTGAAACAAAACAAACACATTGTTGGAGGAACATATTTATTGTATCAACCGGCCCTTGTAATTGTAGACCCAGAAGTAATCAAACACGTTTTAACAAAGTTAGTACATTTTAATTTAATATTAAAAAAAACACGAGTTTCTAAAAATGCTGTAAAAAGGACAAAATCAATTTTTGTTGAATAGCTGAAATACAGGCTGTCAATGCATGAAAACAATTTTTTTTTCATTACCTGCTTAAATGTTTGTAATAAAATACTTTATAAATATCATTAGTGTTTAGTACTTCGACTTATTTTCGAAAATAAATATGGTAAGTTACATACAACTTAGAGGTCCATAAGAAAAATTAAAGTGATATAAAAATTCTAAATACTACTGGAAAAACGGAGAAACTGTGGTTTCTTAGTCACTTAAACTAAAAATATACACCTTAACCACAATAAAACAATGTCACTCGACACGGAGCCTAACAGTTCCAGACTGTTAACTCTGGAACTGTTAGGCTCCTGATGAGGACTTCTTGTGAAGTCGAAACACGTGTCGAGTGACATTGTTTTATTGTGGTTAAGGTGTATATTTTTAGTTTAAGATTCTAAATGTACCAATTAATTTTACACAAGAAACCGCAAACAAAAAGGACCTATCTACTTTGACAAAAATTAATATTTTTTGATGTAGTAATACCCACCCCTTCTTTACAAATAATTCATCTCATTCAATCGTTTAAGAAATCCCCATGTATTTCACGCTTATCTTGGACATCCTGTATAAGAAAGAAAAATTATTTCGTCGTTTTAAATGGAAATTTTGTTTAGTAATTTTTTAGTATTTCAGACTATTGTAATCAATTTTTCACTATTTTTAAGATACAAATTAAATAATTTTTGTGTTGTGAAATTGGGAAAGTAATAATACCGTATTATATTTCAGAGATTTTCAGTATTTCTGTGAACGTGGATTTTATTACAACGAGAAAGATGAGCCCATTTCTGCACATTTGTTTAGCTTGGAAGGTCCGAAATGGAAAAGTTTACGAAGTAGAATAACTCCAGCATTTTCATCTGGAAAGTTAAAAGCGATGTTCAGCACAGTTGTATCATGTGGCGATGAAATGATTGCAAATATAGAACCCACCGCGGATAGAGACGAAGCAATAGAAGTAAAAAGTATTTTAGTAAAATACTCTACAAACGTTATAGGAAAATGCGTGTTCGGCATCGAATGCAACAGTTTTAAAGACCCGGACAGTAAATTTGCCACAATGGGATGCCGCGTTTTTGACCCAACGTATATAGAACTGATCAAAGGTTTTGTGATGCTATCTCTTCCGAATATCGCCAAGTTTTTTAATTTTATTACAACGGATCGCGAAGTTTCCAAATTTTTCACTGACATCGTAACCCAGACTGTCCAGTATCGGGAAAGAACCAATGATGAACGGTCAGATTTTATAGGGTTATTAATACAGTTGAAGAATAAAGGGTATATCGACGAACTCGGTGATATCAAGAAGAAAACGATAGATAAAGTGACGTTGAATGAAATTATTGCTCAGTCGTTTTTGTTTTTCGTAGCAGGTTTTGAAACTTCATCGAATACTATATCATTTTGTTTACATGAACTAACTATGAATCCGGACTGTCAACAAAAGTTGCGGGAAGAGATTTTCAATGTTCTTAAAGAATATAATGGGGAACTGACCTATGAAGCAATATCAAAAATGACTTACATGGACATGGTAATTGACGGTAAGTACTCATTACTAGAGGTATACCGGAACTGGAATTTTCAATTCCGGCCGGAACCGGACTTTTAAAAAAAAATTCTATATTTATTAATAATAATTAAAATAATATATGCATGATTTATACATTAGATTTTTATCTTAAATTAATATAACATTATTTTATTTGGTATTTCTTAAATAATAGAGTGGTAGAGTCCTACATTGTATTATCAAAATAGTTATATTTACATATCCAGCTTTGTTTTAAATTGTGTGTAATCATACGTTCTTTTCGATCGAATGAAATTACATTTATAGTGTTAAATTATAAATGCGATAAATCACAAACAGCATTTAGACAAATTCGCAATATATAAGATGATATAAATTTATATAGATAAAAGAATGAAAATAAAAACAAACTTGTTTGTCTAAACGTCAAAATTTATTTAAGAAAAGGTAATCACAAGCTTTCGATTCACAGAATCATATTTGTTTGATTTTTTAAACAAAAAGAATGTATATTATTATTGAATTTCTTAGTAGAGAGTTATAACAAAATTTCAAAATTCCGGTAAAATCAGGCCGGAATTTATCAGTGAATTTTGGTACACCCCTACTCATTACCTATATATACTAACATTTCGTTTATATTAGAATGAAATTTAATAATGATATATTATTTTAATATGTAGAAACATTAAGGAAGTATCCACCATTGGGAATTTTAAATCGCTTCTGTGTTCAAGATTATCTGATTCCTAACAGTAATTATATTATACAAAAAGGAACTCCGATTATGATTTCAACATTAGGTATACAAAATGATTCACAGTATTTTAAAAATCCTGAAAAATTTGATCCTGAACGTTTCAATGCTGAAAATCGCGAAAATATTACACCGTATACTTATATACCTTTTGGTGAAGGACCAAGGACTTGTATTGGTAAATATAATGATATACAGGATGTTCCATTTTAATAGCTACAGAATAATATTTATAAAATTTTATATAATGTCCTATAATTTTTTTTTCACGAAAAATACGATTCTACAATAATATTGGGGTTACGACTAAAAAAATTACCTTCATATGGTGCTCTCTTTTAAACCCTTCAAATTTTAAGAGATTAGAATTTCGTTTCTGCTTTCCACCAACCGAAAAAAAGGTTTCGAGAAAAAACGCGATTAAGTAACAGATGTTACTCTAACTTTTCTATATGTTATAACTTCGTAAATACTTCGAATTTCGATCTACAATTTTCACAGTATACTCTCAATATATGTTACTTTCAAAATATGTATTAAAAAATCGAAAATTTTAAATTGTCACACCGCAATACTACCTAACCTAAACATTTTTCTCTATCTTGTTTTTTTTTGTTTGAATATTAACGTGAGGTTATTAAAATGAAGCATCTTGTGTAGGTACAAATGTAAGTATATTAAAAAAAACATTTTTAAAAATAATGTTGAATTCTTTTTAGGTTTACGTTTTGGACAAATACAAGTAAAAATAGCATTGGCGTTGCTGCTGAAAAATTTCAAAGTATCTGCTTCTCCAAAAACAGTAAATCCACTGACTCTTCATCCAAAGAAATTTGTTACAGCAGCTAAAGAAGATATCTGGGTATCACTTAGTAAAATATAAAGCTTTGTATATGATTTGATATTTAAATTATTTTTCATAAAAACGCCCTTATTTGTTTATCTAAATTCTTCCATAACCGCTTTCCAAAATAAAAATATAGTAGAAACAAAAAAGGTATCTGCATTTTTTACTTGACTACGAGAAAATTAAAAAGAGGGTTATGATTTTGGCAGTCTATATGTATGTATATATTTATATAAGTTTATTTGTTTCCTCGTACTTGACCGATTTAAAAAAATAGCTTGTCATAAGCTACCATTTTTTTTGGAAAATTTAAAACGGCAGCCTTATTATATTATTAAAGGGCTTCGATAGACATATACTTACGTTCTATACTTTACCTGTTTATTATTTCAGATTTCTACTTAGTTAATATATTTGATTGTCTGTTTTTATTACAGAAAATATAATTATAAATGTACTCAAAGTTTCAGTTTTATCAAAATTTTGGAGAAAAATAGCTGTAACTTTTGAACGCGTATGGTTGGAATTGATTTTAGTTGACGAATTTGAAATCATCGTGTCAAAAAATATATATAATACTTATAATAAATATTCTTCAAAACTGGACAAAAAAAATTTCTCAAAAAATCGAAAAAATTTAAATGTCGATTTTTAGCCAAAATTTTTTTTGTCTGATTTTAAAGTTTTATACATGTCATTATATAGATTTTGACACTTTGATATCAAATTCGTCAACTAAAATCAATTCCGACCACGCGTTCAAAAGTTACGACTATTTTTCCGGTTAGAAATACAGACCTGCGGTTTGAAAATTTCAACTTTTCTCTTCTACTGGATGGTTATCCAATTTATTTGAAACCCCTTATATTTTTTTTACACATTATACTCCCTGTTTGTCTGGTAAGTTATCGAGAAAGGTTATTAGATATAGAATGAACAATGAATATTCTGTTCTTATCAATTTATTTATCAGATATACGGCTACAATTTTTGATTACAATTAAGCTACAATCAGATTTTCTTCAACACTAAATTGATATTGGTATTTAAAGATTAAACTATCATTTGAAAAACAAATCAACAACTGCATCGACTACATGTAAATACCTATATAAAACAACAAACATCTCAAAAAGAAGATATTTACGTAACAAAATGTTGCAACATTAATGTTACGACACATAAAACATTCTGTTTCCTCCTTCGTACAGATCAAACTTAACTTATGGCTACTGCCTACAAAAACCACTTATTAAATATAATATTATCTTCATATAAGTGTATTATGTATATTTTTAAAATGGTATTTAAGAATTATTTATATTTTTATATCTAATTATTTGTTTTAAATGGAAGACTCAATAATGTATTTTTTTGTAGACCTAACATAGAAACTGGTTTACTTACGTGTAGAATATTATACGTAAGATAGGATTTATACCTCAGCAACTGATGTTAATACAGCAAATGTTGGCTGTTTGTCATTTTAATTAAATATGCGCCATTATATTTGAAAAATACATAATTCTTTGTCGCATTTTGTAACTATTGATATGATAAAATACATGTTTCTGATATGCACAAAATGCAATATGATAAAACGACAAACAACCATTGTTTACTATATTTATATAACAGTCGATATGTAGCACTTACAATTAAACATAAGAAATAAGTTAGTTGTTCAACAATATGTTGAAAAGTAAAATGATATGTTGTTAGTGTCGCTTAAATACTTATCTATTTAACAATGAAATTAATTTATTATTATTTGAGATCAATGTCAATATTCACAGTTAGAAAACAACATGAAATAATATATAATATAATACCATATAGTATGATTGCTTATAAATGGAACTTGTCATTATATTGAGCAATACAATATCTACCTAATTAGTTAAAAGAAATGCTATTGTCATTTATTACTTATACATAAGTCCTTTTTTTTAAGTTAATAATAATTTGTAATATCAATACTTAACCATTTACATACATTACAACAAAAACGCCTTGAGTATTTTTTATAAGTATTATTATATTTTTATATAAATATAACAAATTCATTGTTAAACAGTGTATACAATATTATATATACTCGTACTTATAACATCAGTTGCTTTTAATGAAAATTGGACAGAAACTATAATTGCATATGTATTAATAAACATTTATAGTAATTGTCATATACATATGTCATCAACAATTGAAACAGCGAGTGTTAAGAATTATATTCGGGTGCTCAAAATAGAAAATAGTTTCGATAAATACACGATAGATATAGAAATGTTTGTCTTCTTTGTTCAAAGTAGAGCAAAATATAGAGATTAATATTTTAAAAATATTTTTTGGTTTGATAACACATAACATATAACCTTTTGACTAGAAGAAACAATAAATACTTATACACATTTATTATATCTAGATAAAGTTAAAAAACAAACACTTCTAGACCTCAATTTCTGAACTACCGAATACGAATATTTGATATTCCTGTTTTTATTGAAGACAACGTTTACAATAACCATATAAATCCTAATTAATAGAACATAGCAAATACTGGTACAACGTTTGTGGCCGTCATATAAGTCACTATGTTCTGCAGAGCCGAGGATCGGGTAATTAGTATGACGCTATAGATATTTACAATGTTCGGGCATGGCTAACTCACTACTGTAAACCCATGTATCAACAGTGATCCAGTCGGTTATGAGTGATATGTACAGTGCGATGGGGCGGGAACAATATCCCGCGGAATCCCCGGCTCCAATCCAATTAGTAAGCATATGCGTATGTAGAGGAACCGTTCGCCCAAAGCTAAGTGGACCCGAGCAGTATGAATCTGAGCTCCCATCACGTGACTATCGACGCCAACAACATAACTGCAAGCCACGGCGTCAACGATGTCAGACTTGCGCAACCGCATAGTTTTATTTCCACTTCCTGTCAATACAATTTCTATCAGTAATACCTAAATATTCCTTTCAATTTAAGGGTACACAAACATTTTAATATATCAACTTAAATTCGGATTTTTAGAGTTGACTCAAAATTTAAAATAGACTAAATTTTACGCGAAATTTCCCTTCAAGCCAATTTTTAACCAATTTCAATGCAGTCGATCTCATTTGAAAGCTAAGTAGTTGTAGTTTACGAAAACTACCTCAAGAATAGTTTTTTTACCCTCTTAATTACTCTCTCATCCCCTTAAATCTGAGTAAACGATAAATTCGTAAATTAATAAATCGATAGTATTAAATACTGCACAAAAATAAATTTTTAATTTGCTAGTACTGTTATAATATGTATAATAATGTATATGTGTAAATCTATGTGAACTATTCTACAGAATGAGTTGATAGTATGTATTTCTTCGATATCTTTTCTGTTTTAAGAGATAGAGAAAAAATTCAAATTTTATATAATACTCTAATTATAAATGCAGATAGTAAAATTTTATTTCTATCTTATTTTAATTTAATTTAATACGAAATTCATGAGATAAAAAGTGTATTTATTAATGATATTAGATATAAAACATATTATGCAAAATTTATCATTTAAATGTTTAATTCGATTTAAGGGGGTGAAAAAGTAATTAGGAAGGTAAATATACTATTCTTGGGGTAAAATTTAGTTCTCAAATGAAACCGATTTTGTTATTTAATCCGCAAAAAATTCACGCCTTTTACTTTTAACGTTTGCAGTTAGATATACGAAAATCGGCTCAAATTTAAGTGTAATTTTAAGGTTAAGTTGAAGAGTGTATTTCTGTGAAGGTAGTGTAAAAGTACTTACCTCTGGATGATAATTGATGCACTGCGCCGATCGTCGACGAGGCGAAGCGTCAGGTCGGCAACGTGTTGTTGGAACTTCGTACGCAGAAATACTCAGCTGTTTACTGCCACAGGGGCACAGCGTATCCACGACGAGTAGAATCAAGTTACTGTGCGGGATCTTCTGCACGCTGAACGGCCTCTCACACCCCGTCACATGACAGTTGGTTAGTTTACCTTTGAGCGGATTGCTCATCCCACTCGTATTGAGTCGTTCCGGTTGTAAGATGTAAAGATCTACGCGCTTATCGCATGACCTGAGCGGCCCGGTTGGAACACCGTGGTCTATCACGATAGGAGCAATAGGTCTTCTCTCTTCCGGCGTTGGACTGGGACTTGCAATTGGTTGATCATCGGTGGAATATTGATCATAATCTTCAGCGTAGTTAAATCCCTCATCGATCGAAAAGTCTGACCCTAACGATGTGTCCAAGAAAGATAACCAACATACAAGTATCTCAAGCAGACGTTTTAGAATATACCGTATTGGATGAAGAGACTAAAACATAATGAGTTACAGTGATATTAAAAATGCTTATATATGTATATATGTATACAGGATGTTTATATATGGGGATCTCGGAGACTATTAGAGATAGAGATTATATTATCATACAAATAATTTGTCAATTGTTTTTAAATCTTACTGATGATTGCCATAGCCATAATTGGATAGTATATATGAGATACACTTATCACGTTGTATTTGTTGAAAAATTTATGTAACTTAACCATTAAATTGTCCGCTCTTAAAGGTAATTTTTGCCTCATTTAACCTAATCTCTATCTTTTACAGTTTCCGAGATCCCAATACGTATTTAGACACCCTGTATATTCTAATTGAAATAAAATACGTACTGAAATTACTTTACCAGCGGCACTATAAGGATTCTTAGTATTGGAGCAGGCACCTTGGTAGTCATATACGGCTACCTTTTTATAAATTCGATCTTGAACTAATGAGTCCATGATGGTTCCGTCTATTTGCCCAAAGAACTTTCCTGTATGCTCAGGGGTTTCTGACAAAATGACAAAGCCGTTATTGTCAAGCACATAACAATCAAGATCATCTGAAGCACATGTTTTACGACACCCTGATGTCCCCGTACACTATAAAATATTAATTATTTTAATTTAAAATTAATCACAAAAACATAAAGCGGTTTTTCACGTTGGTGGGCATTGAAGCGTCTTCAATAACATGCATTTTCGTGTTTAAAAATTACGTCATAGTCAATCTTAGTTCAGAAAGGGCGCTGCAAGTCGAATTTTTTTAGGAACCACTGGTGTAGTTAGTAAATTAAGCATCAGAATTGTTATTGTAAAACTTGTACTGATTGTATGTAGTTACATTCTTCAAAATAATGACGTCTGCATTGAAGTCGCTTCAAAGTAATTAGTTCTTAATTGAAGATAGCTTACAGCAGAAGTAATATTAATGAAATGTGATGCTAAAGTGGCATGTTGAAACTGGAGCCCTACAACAGCAGCTGGGGCTCGGTGGCCTTTTCTATCGACAAATACGGCATGGGTAGCTGTAACCAGTGGACGACGACCAGTCCCTCTGGGGTATTGATCGCCTGCGTCAAAAGGCACCGAGAAAACAAAGCTGTCTGGTTCGATTTGCTGCTGATCGACTGCCCTTTTATACCACACTTCGTCGGTAGCTCGAACGTTATTTTCAGAGAAATGTCTGGGGATATAAAACATTTGGTTATCACAATAACTTTTGACCGTGTTGGCTCAAAAACTTACGGCTCATCGCTATCGAGAGGTTGAGTGCTGTGATCTGTCCATCTGAGAAGACCACTTCTTGTTGCAATGAAAGTTAGAGTCACCCCAAACATTTGGTAACCTTGCCTGTAAAGATTGTAAACGGTTTATTTTCATTCAAAGCTAGGTCGAATAATATCAATTTAAACTTTTATATTTCTTATGTATATAAAAGTTTAATTTTAAACAAATATTACATTTAAGTGGTGATCTACATATGGATCTAGGCTTCTGATTACAAACCGTGTTACATTAGAACCCTGAACATGACCACTATAATGTATGATAGAACGATCAAATCGATGTGACTTATACCAAGAAACCTAGATCCATATTATATTTAAAGGTTTTACATACAAGTTTTCAATCATATATAGATACTAAACGTGTTTGATATTATTAACTTTAAACTAGAATTTTGTAATTTTTCTTGAAACATGTATCATTATAAATATTTTAGCATTTAAAACTACCCAATTCTGTTTTTGCACGGTAGATACGTACAGCCTTTAACCGTGTAAAAAGGATATAATATACATAAAAAACTGGGAATTGGTTCCAAAGGCTCCAAAAACGTAAAAAGATTTTTACAAATAAATCATTATTTTAATTTTATATATTTATTTCTTTTATACGAAAAAATTGTGAAAAATCAAATCAATATACGTGTAAAAAAAATATTTCATTGTTATCGACTGTGCTGTTTCAAAATTGTGTAAAAAAATTCGCGTAAAAACAGAATTTGATGTATTTGAATATAAATGATACATATCTACAAATATAAAATAATTCCTTGATCGTGCCTCAAATTTTATTTTATATAATATACATAAATATATATTCAGTGCTGAATTAACCGTTAGACTGAAGAGGATAGAGCCTAGGGTCCTTTAAATTAAAAAAAAATCTAGATATTGGTATTAAGATTTGTTTTAAATTTTATTTTGTTTTAATTAAAAATCCATTTAATCAATTACTTCTTCATAAAGAAAACATTATAAATTTTGTAAAAATATTAAAGTTTTACTTAATTTAAAATTTTTGGTGTAAAATTTAGGATTATATAAATTTAAATAACTAGGCTTTTCTCTATCATAAAAATTTCGTAGCACTTTTTTGACGCAAAGCGTCTAGTTTCAATTTAAAATTATTTTTTGATATTTTTTTCTATTGAATTGTATGACTTGTATACTACCCTTTATATTTATTTTAGCCTAGGCCCCCCAGTATTAATTTAATCCGGCCCTGCATATATTCTGTGCGTTACCTCAGCTGCTTGTACCAAAAGAAATGAAAGAACTACATACATAGAGTAAAGAATACGTTCAAGGAATTATAATTTCGATAATTAGTCAATTAATTATTGATATGATAATATTGTAATACTGTATATATCAATATCTATTTGTGCATAATATGAATATACATTTACATATATACTTACTCTATCCTGATAGCTTTAAACTGAATTCGAATATCTAATATTTTTCGTTAATAAAAGTTTTACAAGTTAGTAGCTATAGCACACTAATTTTAAGCTGGAATAGTTTCCCTGGTGAAAAGATTCTCATAGATTTGAGAATCATTGAGATATTTTCACCAGGGTTTTCAAAGCAATATTTTATATAAATTAATTGAAACAAATATACGAATTCAGTAATAATAAAATATTACAAAAACGAAAGTACATCTTGCAGAATACAAAATCGCAGTGCCTTATTGGTAGCATAAGCGTTTAATATTCGACAAGTATCTCTACGCCTAGTTCTCAATTATCCATGGACTGACGATAAAACCAGCAACTTCGAAAAACTACAAATATTATGTTATGATTATTATTTATTAATTATTTTTAATGAAATATTGTATTACAAAAAAAATAAAGGATTATAAAACTAAAAAAAAGTTTTTTTAGTTTAAAATATGTATAAACTAACTATCATATGATTTTTGTAAACAATATTTTGAAATATTTAATCATAATATATTTAATAATTATAATATAGTATAGTATGCATACATTATTATGATTAAATATTTTTATCAATGTATACAGTAATGAAAAATAAATATAACATTACAGTATACGTTTGATAATAATACATTTATAAATAGTAAATTTATAGTAAGAAGTAATTATTTGTAGTTTTTCTGTAGCTGGCTCGACATTTGACGAGATGCTAGATAGAGTTTGACAGCCGTTCATGTACTTTACCTGTGTAAGAGAGCCATGAGCGTGGCTATTGGGCTATTGGTACAGAGGATAATTGCATTAGTAAAATAAACATTCAGTGAGCAAAAAAATAAAATCAAATGTTAGTGTGGACATAAATGTGCGTCACATCTACAAATTGCTGATACAGTATTGTTGCTGTAATTATTAACGATGCATTGGTGACATGCTGTGGTCAGGTGTCTTCTACAATGCATTATCAATAATCACTTAAAACAATTCTGTTAGTGAAGTAAAATTCATCGGATTTAATCAACTATTCATCGATGAATTGTACTAATTTTTTTTTAAATTTAAGTGAGTGATTTGTGCAGTGCAAAATAAAGAAAACATGAAGACATACTGCTTATCTTCTTTGTGAGTAGACTGGCCTGTATTGCTTTTATCCAACCCTTCTGTTATCATTGCATCTTTTACAAGAGATTGCAGCAAATTTTTGTCACCTAAAGAACAAATTAATTTATGTAATCTTTGTTGGCATTTATTAATAGTAAAAAATAGATATAGGTATGCTAGATCTTTCAGGGTTTAAGTAAAAGGATCAATATATCTTCTATAATTAATATTAATACTTTCAAATTAAGGGATCAACGTATTTATAATATAGCATATTAAAAAAAAACACTTTTAGAAAAAATCTAATGTCCGGTATTATTAACGAGCTAGGAACAGTTTTCTTTAAGTTTCATGAAATGTTTGACAATTTTCGCGCACGCGTTGTAGTAAACACCAACGGTATTAAAACAGTGGTGATATTATGAAAATTATTGTGTACGGTCAAAGTCGCCAACTGTGTTACAATTACTTGAAGTATCACTGCTCTAAATTTCATAGCTAATCTATAGATACTAGTATAGAATTAATACTCCATTTGAGAGTGCTTGCAAGCTAGCAAATTTTGCGAGCTCCTTTATAATACCGGACATAAAGCGTAGTTTCAGCTTTAAAATGCCCTTTGACATTAAAATTAGGTTTTGTCGACAATTTTTTGAACCCACATTTTTTAGCATGTTTTCTATTCATATAATTATGTGAAAAATTAATTTTTCAATTTACGAAAAAAACAACTTAAAAGTAGAGATTTTAAACTTTAAAATGCATTTTTTAGAGCTTTTTCTTTTTATAGAAAATTTATAATTAGATTTTTAAGATATATAACTTAAAAAATCGAGACGTAATTTTGTTTAATGAACAACTCATTAATAAATTTAAATAAACTTACAATAATACGAATCTTTTTCATTTTTCTTGTGTCCAGCAGAGATGTGGTGGGAAAGAGGAGGGGCACCTCCAGGAGAATGTCCAAGAGGGGGTGCTCTAGGCCGAAGAGACATCCATTTCCATCCTGGAGCACGTGATCGCGAAAGAAAATGGAGAATTCGTTCCTCCGGAGTTTCAAGCGGTTGATCTGAAGCGCTGCTATATTCACAGTATACCCTATATGTATGTAAATTATATTAAAACAATATCAAATATAGCAGGAACATATATTTGAAAAATTATGATCTATCTACGGATATTTAAATTTTAATAGAAAAATATTTTGCTATGCAAATAAACATAATAAAATTAAAAAAAGTATAATACTCTTTGAATTTCGGGTTGAGCGTTGATGAGTCAGTCACTCAGGGCTATTTTGTATTCATTATATAAATAGGGAAATAGAAAAAAACATACCAATCAGGATGAATTCTCCAATTATTTCCTTTGAAATATTCCGTAACTGAAATAAAAAGAAATATAGTTTAAAATTTATTTTATAAATAAATAATATAGAAATTATTAATGCATTTTGTTGAACCCCAAAATATAAATTAATTTTATTTATGTATTCCTAAAGTGACGCTAAAACTGTGGGAGGATTATGAATGTGTTATATTAATATTTTAAAGTTTCCTTTAAGGAAAAATACAATTTGAATAGTACACTTACCATTTACAGGACTATGTTTGATTTCTTGTTCAGCTACGACTTCATAAAGGCCATAACCATCTGGCAAAACCAATCCTAACGAAAACGGTGTTCCTTCGATAGGACTGTAAAAATATTTATGCCGACGTGTCGTCACGCGTTTCTATAACAAAGTAAATCAATTAAATAAATAAAATTACTTATTAAATATATTTAACACTCAGAACTGTCAATACTTCAGATAGCTTTGATACTTGAAGTACATTTAAAAATAGTAAAAAGGATTTTTTAAATGTAATACTTTAAATGTATATACTTAATTCAAGTAGGGTCGAGCGGGGTTAATATGAAACACCAAAAAAATTGGGTAAAAGTGAAACAAGCTTACAACTAAAAAATTAATTTGTTTATAGGAGAATTACAAAAACTGACATCATCATTAAAGGTTTGTTAAAGCGATCTGAAAATATGAATCGCCTAATAAGTGATGTGTCACCCCTACAGATTTCCCTGTTAGTCGATGTCAAAACGTGTGAATTAAATTTTAATTCTTTGCACATAACTTTCTGTATAGTTTAGATATTAATTAAAGTTACAATTTCACATTGATATGCCACAAAGAAGATATGTAAATCAAAGTTGCCTTTGTAGCTTTTCTTTTAATTTTTCTAGAAATATTTTCCATTAGAAGCCTGTTTCACTTTTTCCCAAATTAGAGGTTAAAAATGAAACACACTCATTTTTAAAGTCCGCGTTGTATCGTACAGTTCAAATGACGTAAGTATTTAAAATGGTTATTCATAAGCGCATCTAGTAAAAAAAATTGAAGTATGAATTTGTATCGTTAACTGTCAAAAAACATGAAAGATTTGTATTTTGTTTCACTTTTACCTCAGTTAACCCTATATTTGAAAATAGGAAAAATTACTTGATAACACTTACCATTTCGTCGTAGTGAACCTTTACGTTTAAATCTATATCACCTTCTTTTTGCTCAATCATATCGAGTCTTAACTGTAAATAAAATAAAATAGCAAAATTTTAATACTCGATAATAATTCAAGAATTAAATCGTTCAACTTACATCCATAAGAAGGGAGTTATTTTCTCTGGACCCACTGTCACTTTCCATCAGTTCAACTTCTGTAAGATCAACCGATGTATATTGGGGCTCTAAAGTTTCGTCATATTTTTCGCTCCCATGCTGAAAATCAAGCCAAAAATAAATACATACTTAGATTATTATTTACGTCTTCAGTTTTAAAACTTACCAAAGGACGTAGGTCAGGATGATATAAGACGTGCCCATTATTGTTAAGTATAAATGAATAACCATTTACACCCAGCTGGAAAAAAACCATAAAGATTTAGTTATATTTAATCGAGTTAATAAAATATTATAAATATTTTACCTTGTAAGGGGGCACCAATTTGATTATTTGTTCTATGGGAACATCAGTTCCTACGACACCTAACAAATTTGCTACTCGAACCTGCAAAATGTATGCACAATTAAAATTGATTGAATCAATACATATTATATAGCATATTTAAAATTTGTTTCCATATTAAAATATTGATATATTTTTTCAGTATCTATAGGCATCAAAAATCAGAATGTAGCGTCTAATTTTATTTTTATAATTTTTTTATCATATAAATAATAAACAAAATGTATTTAAAATTCAAATTAATACGCAAAAGTTAGTTTATAATTTCTAATGAAATGTTTATTTCTTTTTTTGAACATTTTAATAGTAAGTAAATACATGGCTATTTCTGAACCGGAAATTGGGGAAGAGTGCTGAAAATGTTGCGGGGAAAAAACTGATACAGTAATTTGATTAAATACATACCGAATGGTTCCGTCTATCGAATATTGGTGTTGTAACTGATGTCATTAATTGGGGCCTTGGGTCATTCGACAGGCTACTGCTCTGTATTAATAAATTATTTAAATGTTAGTATCTTCAACATATTTTCTCGATATCGATTAAAGCCTTGGCACTTCGCAGAAACAGTCTCCGTCACCGCTTTGATCTTGCAAATCTATTACATGTTAGCTGCGTTCAAAACGCAGCGCCGTTTCGACGCAGCTAACATGCCACATGTATTGAATCACATGTAATAATTTTGCAAGGTCGAAGCGGTGACGGAGACCGTTTCTGTAAAGTGCCAAGGCTTAAATAAAAAAACATATAGGTATTGTTCAAAATTTTATAAATTTTTGTTATTTTTATAAGAAACAAACAATATATGCCATTAAATAGCAGATAGAGCTGACTAATGAAAAGTCAATTTTGGTACGTAATAATTATTTATCATATAGCTAGTTTAGGGAAAATAATTTTGACGTGATTTTTCTTTTGTACTAGGATCATAATAGAAAATTCGATGATAACGAAATCAGGGAATATAGATTCTTGTTGCAGCTCAAAAACTATTTATATCGAAAATCAAAATATACTACGTGATAGTTAAAGAATCAAATAATTTATTTATGTTAACATTTTTTTAAATGTTACATTATAATTTATTTTTAAATAAATTATAGATAAAGATTTAATTATATATTCTTAATACAGTATATTTAATTTTAATGAAAGAAAACATTTTACTAATAAAATTAATAAATTATTTCATTCTGTAAAAAATATTATAAAACAATATGTATTGGTAATCGATATAAAATTGCAAATGTGTGATTTATATTATATTACAATTATTCATATCGTCATCAAATAAAAAAAAAAGTATGTTTGTTGGTTCATTTTATCTATTTTGTGTCGTTATGCATTTCATGAATAGTAATGTGTTATTTTTTTTTATTATTTATTGATTCTTGGTGAACATTGTAGACGTTTTTTTTTAATAAGAGTTCTAGAGATAAGTTTTTGCGTTTGTGTATTTTAATGGGTAGGTGCTATTGGCGTACCAAATTCTATTTTATATACCGAAAACTGTCATTTTTATAATTTGAGTATTAATTAATAATTTGTTAAAACAATAACTTAATTCAACAATATACCCATTTTATATCTATTTCTCAAGAAATGAGAAATACAAAAATTATCTACAGCGCCCGCTTTAGGGGGGGGGGGACCAGGGCGACCACTCGGGGCGCCAGGCTAGGTAGGGCGGTGCACAATGCGGCATAAGTCTTAAAGTTAATGATGTAAGCTATATTTTAAAAGATTTTAGTGATTTTTGAACATTTTTTAGGGTGAGAGAGGGCGGAAAAATAAATCTTGCTCAGGGTACGAGACTTGCTAAGGCCGGCTCTGATTGTCTATATTATAGGTACAAACAAAATATAACTTACTTTTCCTCCAACAAATACAGGTGTCCAGCTGATAGGGTGATTATATTGATACATAACCATTGGTCTAGCCATTACAAATGTATATTCTAATACTTTATTTTTTACTTCAGGCATTGTGCTAACTCTTGCATAAAACCCTAGAAATATAAAAATGTATGTTAATATAATTTGGCGCTATTTCGAGCTGTCAGGTATTTGCATTTAGTATTTAAATAGTTTTTTTTTAACTCCGCCTGGATCTTTTGATCCTGTCGGTCCCAAGCCCGGATAAAGGAGGAGGGTTGGGTGAAGGGCTAATTTCCCTACCCTGTAAAATAATTGTTAGGAAGCCTAACAGAGAGGAGTGATTGTTATTTGTTTACCTTTGTTATTACATGCCATCCAATTCATTTCATTTGCGTTACTTGAATCATGGCCAACTAAGTAAGTAAATATTCTCACTAATTTATGAGGCATGTTGTACATTTGAAATATTTCTTGATATTTCGAAGGTGGGCCGTCTGTTATTAGCATTATGGCTTGGTTACATTGGCTACCTTGTCCAGTTCGATTATACTAAAATAATTACATGAAAATAAAAATGTTTTAAATGAGAAATAGATTGATAGATCTTACTTTATGTAAAATTTCAAATGCTGTAACTAGAGCTGACGTGAAATTTGCTATATTTTCAGGTTTTATAGCATCGAGCGCGTTTTTCAATTCTCTTTTATTATTTGAAGTGGCCTGCAAGATAAAAGTGACATTAATATAATGTATTTTACAAACAATAAATGACATACCTGAACTAACATATCTTTAAAACAAGGCACCACTTCTTCAGTAAAGTCAGAGAATTTATATATATTGACAAAGTCATTATTTCCTAAAGTATCTAAGATAGCGTTGGCGGTTGCTTTCGCCAATTGATGTCGACTCCCAGTCATCGACCCTGAAGTATCTATTAAAATCACTAGATCTTTTGGAGAATTTGCTGCTTCAATAAACCAAAAAGCATGTCTAAAATCGAATACGTCTTGATTTTTTCGATTTACATCTGATGATGTAAAAGATTCTTCAGGTGGCCACGCAGTTGCTGCAATAACAAATATCATAGTAAACTTAATTGATGTAAAATGTGAAGATTTGTATTACCAGGATATCTTCGAAGAAATCCAGAAGAACTTCCGAAATACTGCCACGAAAGAGAAGGATCCGTTTCGTAATTGTTAACAAAAAGTGGATCCAAATGTTCTGACCATTGGATAGCACTTTGGACATCAGCTTCTAGAAAAGCATAAGTATGTAGTGAAGTCACGTGTACATATAATTAAATTATATAAACACACCTGACTCCATGATAGATAACGGTGTAAGTACTGAGCTGAAACTTGTATTGACAGGTAGATGGTCAAAGTGACGATTTGGTGTGAGAGTAATTTCACGAGCACCCTCGACTATACGCCCGTCGTGACCGAACACGTTCAGATTTCTTGCACTGTAGTATCGTGAAGAAGATGAACTACCTCCGTCCATACCGGATTTAGGTGACAGAGCTGCTTGTTCAGCACTGTCCATGATCCTCTGCACAATTGAATTAAGTAAGTCACGTGCTAACGGGTGTATTAACAACAAAACTTACCATCACAGCACTCATTTTAAAATCCATCATATTCTTAACTTCTGTAGCCATTTCTCTTATGAGGATTAGTCCATCTTTTCTACTTACATCCACATCAACGTCTTGAAATTTCTAAAAAAATATTCAACACATTATAACACCATGCATCTATATACATACACATGTATGCATTCATATACACTTACCCTTTGGATTTCAGTCATTTTTGTAAACTGTCTGCCAAATTCCCAAAGATCTACACCAAATTTAAGCGCCCAATTTTTTACCCTGAAATCACACAAACAAACAAATAACAAATGTATTAAATACACACAATTCCGTGATATGCAGATATATGTAACTCACTCATTATGAGGAATGTCTTCATCTTGTTGCAATGAAAGTGGAAGGAGACCACAGCACAAGATGAAGGTAACCACCACGTAACACTTTGGGTCCCAACACCAAGTTCGAGCCTTCATCGGCTTGAATATAATCATTATCAGCCCACTATAACTGAAACACATAACACTAATTGTAAGTTGACTGTAGGATGCACTACCATCCCGTAACGATTTTCGGGGCACTCGGTCACGATATTAGTGTGGGGTGTTCGATCCCGAAGTCGCACAGGCGATACCGGCAAGCGTCATGATGGGGGCGGTCGCGTTACTCGTCTTCGTCGCCAGTTCTCCTGGTGTTGGTGAATCGCTAAAGTTAGCGTCTACGATGTCTGCGTTGCGATTGCTACCGGTACACACCCCGGACATCTAAGCATCTCGACGCATGCGTTCGTAACAATACGCGGAATCTAGACGTTGCGTCGGCAATGCGTCGACTCTAACGCTCCCTCAACTATTGCGCATTGTTACCAACCAAAACTCTATGATAGCAGCACAAGCAGCTAACGTACTTTTAATATCAATAATTCAAATTCAATTATACCAACAAAAAGTTAATCGCTATCAATCATGTGTTCGATACACTCCCACTTTCCTGTGCAATAACTATGTATTTATCAACATCATTGCATTGATAGTGAATTCACGGATAAAATCTGCAATACGACAAGAAAATTAACATTTAAAACCTGAAATATGCAAGATAAATAAAAATAATTTAAATTAATTTAAAAAAATATAACATACATCGCAATTGAACAAAATAATGTTGGTAGCACTTGCATATAACTCAACAATCAAAACTATGCAAATAAAATACGCTAACAATTTTACGTGAGAAACAATGGGAGTGAGACAAGAGGGTGAACTGAACACGGTTAAAGCATGTCGAAGAAAGAGACAGCAACACAATAGCGAAACAGAGACGGGATATATGGCGGAAAGAAGCAAATGAATCGGGTCTACTATATTATTGATCTTTCAAGATATCACCTTATATACGGGAGTACAATCAGGAGTAGAAACTATTCCAGCATAGTGTTTGTTTTGGGGAGTGTACTTACTTACTACACCACTAGCCTTATTTCTAGCTCTACCCCCAGTTCCCCCTCCCCAATTGTACCTTTTGTTTTTCTTCGAACCAGTGGCCGATAAAAGGTTCGTTAGCCGTTGGCCGTTAGAGTATAGAGAGTTTGTTTAGTATAGTTCTGTGTTCTAGTATTTAACTTGTTCGATATTTACCTCACCGTTTGGTTTTGTGGGTTTATCTACATATGTTGTGCACATTTATCTGTTGGTTAGGAAGTAGAAAGGATTGTTAGGGTGAAAATATAAACTTTTAGTACATATTATTTTTATTTATAATCTCTTTCTTAAGGAATAACATAATTTCACAAAACTTTTATTTTTATTAACGACTACAACTGTAATTATTTTCAATATATTTAATTTTGAGACACACATATTTATAATAATATAGTATTTACGTATGTATGTATGTATAATGTATATGTATGTTTATATCAGTGCTTCCCAAACTTTATATTTGATCTAACATTTTATTTGAAGGGTTTATTTACGAATACGATGCAATCGTTAGTAAACCGACTTTAGATTGTAAATATTTGCTTGGAAACCACTGCTTTATTTATTTATAGAGCATATATGTACGTGTATTTATTATGATAAATACATATATACATATGCTCGATTTATTTACTGGCATACAAAAACGTATAATATTATAAAACAACAGTTTAAATATAATATAAAGAACAAACATTAAAATATATTTATTAACTATCAATGATAAATAATTTAGGTACATGTCTGCAATGCCAGTAAATAAAATAAAACTACAAATAATTGATTTTTCTTGAACTTTTCCCTAACGTCATGCTTCATGTAAACACTGAGACAAAATCTTTAGATTCTATGTTGTATGAAATATGTTTCCTTTTATGATAATATTATATAGTAAGAAGAAATTTTGATCAATTATTTTATATATTTTTATATAAATATAAAAATATCATTACAGTATAGGTATAATTTATTAAATAGATTAATAAAAATAGTGTGAAGCATGATTGAACAAATGCTCTAAGAAAATCAATATTTGTTATCGATGCCCAATGCCCACTAACTTAAAGAATGTCAACGGGCATCATTTCAAAGCGAGGGTACTTTTCATTTGAAATTATTTTTTACGATGTTATTGCGTTTTCTTAAACTGTGGCCACTCGGTTGCATAACAGAAAGACCCTCAAGAATGATTATGTGGTGTTAAGGAAATGAGGAGGGTAGATGTGGGGGGGAGTATAACTGTGCTAACCTTGTGACGTTCACAGCCTGTACATTTTTAAATAACGTTTTTCGCACTTTTTGAGTTGGGTATTATCGGGAAAGTGGTCATTTTTTACTATAGTTAACTATATACAATTTTCCTAATATATAGTGTATATAGTTTGTCGTTAAAAATGATTTTAGATCTCTTAAGATAGCCTCCCGTCTGCAAGTTCTTTTTTAATTATTCAGACGTATTTAAAATGATGAAAATAGTAAAGTATCGAAATAAGGTAAATTATATTAATATTATTTGGCTCATGCGAATAAAATAAAATAATTTTATTTAAACATATCATGGAAAATTTGAATAATCTTCATAAAGTTTAGGAAAAGTATACAGGGTGTTCTCGTAAACCGAGTTATCATTGCTAACTTTGATATTTTTGGAATTAAATATGTATTTTTTATATATATGTTATTTTTTCACGAGGAATAACAACTTTGTCAGAAAAATAATTTAATTTTAAAGATATTTTGAAAAATAACTTCTTTAAATGAAACACCCTATATGAAGATAGTGAATTGTATAGTCAGAAATATTCTCGTTACAAATGTGTAATACATAGAGCAGTGACTGTCAAACTGTGTGTCGCGAAAAATTCCAGATGTGCCGTGAAAGATAAAAAAATATAGTTTTGTATTAACAAATAAAAACAAACTTATTTGTCTAAACGTCAAAATTTATTTAAGAAAAGGTATCAAAAAGCTTTCGATTAACAGAATCATCGTCAGGCAATTAATAAATATTTAAATCTTTATTAATAGCCTGACGATGATTCTGTGAATCGAAAGCTTGCGATATCTTTTCTAGAATAAATTTTGACGTTTAGACAAACAAGTTTGTTTTTATTTTATTTTTATTTATTATTTATTTTTGTATTAACTATACTATTTTATTATATTAAGAATTTATGTATTTTTTGTTCATATTAATATATAGGGTGCTATTTTTCAAAACATCTTTTTCTGAGAATGTCATTATACTCTCTGAAAAAACAATCATTTAACTGAAATAATAAGAAAGAAAGCAATGATTACTCTGTTTCCGCAATTAATTGTTATAACTAATATAAATCCCAACTCGAAATTTTAGAATTAACTTCTATTCTATTATGTTGGTCGTATTCTATTACGAATAGACCTATTTCTAAAACATTTATATAACTCAACTCTCTACTGATATTTGGCAAATGTTTTTTATCATAACTAATATACCATTAACTCTATAATAAATAGTTATTTTGATTGTGCTTTTCACAGTCAGAAATTTTGCGGTTAACCTCTGTAACTTTAATACAAAATTGCTCACCGTGTTAATTTTTAAATGTATATTTATATATATTAATTTACAACATAAATATCTATTTTTAACTTATTGAGCGTTTTTTTTTTTTTGATTATTTGCCAAGTATATATGTATGTATATATTTAAATATAAGCGAAATTTCTTTATAATGATGCAACAAAATTATATAGACGCTTAATAAGTTAAAATAAAAGCAAATTAAAAAACTAAAACGTAATATAAATGAATTCAATTTATAGTAGGAACTCGAAATACAACAAAAAGTTCAACTCGAATTCCTGAATTATAATATTGAATTTTGAAATAAATTAAGTATAAAATTTTTTACGTATTTTTGGTATTAATTTTTGTCCAATAATATATAGAAATATACAATACCTATACAGTCACTCGAAAAATGATACGACACTATTATCTAATAAAATATATTTGAGATTATTTTTTATAAAAAAATTAAACTTAATTAAAATTTGTAATAAGTAAATAGTGACGTTTTTCGTAAGTGACTTTACAGCATTCAGAATAAATGTGTATTAAATATAATATAATATATTGTAATATAATATATCCATATAAACTTCTATAGTATTATAGTTATAGAAACAATAGATAATCAAATTTTGATATATTGAAATTGAAAATAGAAACAGATAACATTAAATATATTTTGGTGTATGAGATTATTTTAAATATCATTTATATAAGTTCAAATTTATTGAACCAAAGTTTTCGCTTTAAGGCTTTAGGATCACTACACTCGTCGTGGAAAGCAATTGAGACCTCGTATACATTTATTTATGCGCATGGACTCTCCTTTCCACGGCCATGCGTCAGCAGCACCTTCGACTGCGCGTGCGCAGGCAAAACGGTTATAGCCAGGGACGAAACGGAAAACGTTGCTAAACATTTACAATTTGCAACATACATAATCGACACATTCCGCTCGCGTATCGGTAGTGTCGGTGTCGATATCGATATCAATACCGATACGTGTTTTCTATAGTTACGATTTGTAACGTTCTAATTCCGTTTCGCGTTGTTGCATTTCGTAACTTATTTTTTTACGACATTTTCAATGTTTAGCCACGTTTTGATTCGATTCGATTTCATTTCACACATTTTATATTCATGCTTTGCTTCGCTACATTCAGTAAAGATTTTATTTCGTTTTTTGGCAGTGATTCAGTGATTTAATCTTAGTCTTTTGCTATAGTCTTATAACAAGATATCCTCAAATGCGTTGTTTTTTTAATACGTTTTTCGAAAAATCCTATAACGATTAACATAATTTAAGTTATGATATTGTTTTAATTTTTTAAATTAAAATGATATATTTTACTGGATAAATATACAAACAATTTATGTTATTTTTAATATTAAATATCCCTGGTTATAACACGTCATATAATTTTAAAATCTTTGCTTGACAATTATAATAGATTTTCTATCAATCAAAAACAAGTCGCAGAATAAAATGAAATTTTACAATACATATTATCAACACCAAACGATATAATTAGGGTTGCCAATTCTTTTAATTATACTAATTACATACATATTAAAAACATTGAAATTCAATCCATATAGGTATACTTATACCTATTTCCTAATATTTCTACGTCATATAAAGTTTTTTGAAACCCTGTTAACAGCATCCAACTAGAATAATAATATGTATATTTAAAACTTTAAAATATAAATAGAAGTTAGGTATATAGATGTTACGATTTAAGTTTAAGTAATGATTTTGTAAAATGACTAATGATTCTAGAAATGAACAAAAACAAAATAATTTCTCTAAAATATGTTCACAAAAATTACAATATTAAATATATTAAAAATATTTCTTTCTAAAATTTTTAAGTATCTAATAATTTTTTTATAAAAGGTATTATTATTTTAATATTTTAAAAAATTGTCAACCCTATAAGTTATGAAATATTCGAATACTGACCTTTACAAGAATGTGTCTTGTTATAATTTTAAATATTTAGATTCTGTTAAGTTATTATAATAATATATGTATTTTAATAGGCTTTGCATCTATCACTGTATATTATATTGTAATTTGACATCAATTTCTTAAAATAGAGTAAATAGAGTATTGCTTAATGCACTAGCAATTATTCTTTGGCTACTCACGTCCATTTAAATATTCGATACGAAATATGCAATCATTCGAAATAATTACTACTTATCGTTCCTAAATACACTTATTATTTTTATAGAATATAACTTTCAACTCGGTTATTTTAGAATCACTAAGCGTATTAAGTAAATTGTGTTGTTTCATCCCTTAATTGTTGTAGCAAAAAGGCTAATTATAAAATTATATACCTAAATATTTATACTTAAATAATATATAAAATATAAATAATTAATTCGTTTGTGTTCTTATTATTGGCAAACAAATATTTAAAATATCTTTTAAATTCTAATCAGTTTGTTTTAATTTTTCAATTAAGAGATAAACAAGAAAATTAAAATATCATAAATATTTTCAATGTAGTAGATAAATATTAACCTACAATTGAAGTATAACTAATTCAATATTTATTTTTTAATATACAACAATAAATCATTGTTGATTATTTGCATATAAATATCGACAACCTTATATTTAAAATATATTTTAAAATATAACAATTTGCCCTCTCCTAGCTCGTCAAAGAAAACGATTAAAAAAATCTAGACGCTACTCGGGGACCTAAAATTAAGGCGCATCTCGCGTAATAATATAGATTATATATTTCTATATATCAAAGGGATATATAAAATAAACCAAGATAGATTAGGATCATCAGAATATATAATGTAACAATACTATAAAATGGTTAATTATGAATTCAATATGCACAATATGAAAATGGTATTATTGGCACATAAAAGTTAATTTTTTTGAAATACTGATAAAACTTAAGAATAAGAAAAATACATTATACATTACATATAGGTACGAGAATTTGAATTATTATGCGAGATGCACGGATAAGTTTTTAACCTAACTGCCTGCAGCAATTGAGAATATTTTTAAGTCTTTTCGAACAATAGTTTTGATTATTTTCTTTCACTATATTTGGTTTGAAACATCTATTCATAGAAGTTAAATATAGTTGAATAGTATAACGGTACATCCAATGAAAATCTTAAAGAGCGTCCGACATCTAAAAGCCGAAGAAATTTCAAATCGTAATAATGATTTTCGACGTATGCATGGTGAACAGTACGTTACAAATAAGCGAGAAAATGTTACAATTTCTCACAATCAGTGGAACAAAGTATGGAAATGTTCATTCTGTCCAAAAACAACATTCGACAACTTTCAAATACGCGAGGATGAATCAAATCCGATAAAATATCGGACATGTCACTCACAGTATAAAATGAGCATTCCTCAAATTCATTCATTACACAAAACTCAAAATAATCAATATATCTAATTGATTCCACTGACTCATATACCCTTTGTGTTGTTGGAAATATATCATCTATGTTGAGAGTTCACTCTACGTTTCCTCTAAATACACTCATTAAATAAATACTACAGTTAGCCAATAAATTCAACTAAAATATAAATATCTTCAATATGACGAGACAGGTTTTAAACATATTGTTAATTGCAAAATGCATCCGGTATCGCTTTGGATGACATTACGAGTAAATGGTGATGACTTCTTGACCACCCCCGCGAACCATTAGAACTCTTTCTAAACCTTCGGTCAACACTTCCAAAAACTCCATATCTGTTTGATTCATTAAGGAAAACAATATTTCAAAGAAAATTTCATTATGTAACGATTAAATTATAACGATTTGTAGAAAAAGGATACAATTTGATTCGCGTTCCAATTTTGTATCTTTCGGAGGTCCAGGTAGATTCAGAATTACAAGTTGTGCATCGTGGGATCGGTTGACGATTACTTCGTTCAGTTTTACAGCAGTGTGCATTCGCCTAACGTTACCTTCGTCCCTGAAATAAATATTAATTTATTATATCTCGAACCACTTTCATTCTCTATCTTCATCTTACGGTGTAATCTTTGAAGACAGCTTCTTCGAGTTCTCCTCATTGTTACTTTGTTCTGAATTTCCAGTTGGTTCATTTTCCAAAGAGTTGTTATCTTTTTCTTTTTCATCATCATCTTTCTTTGCTTCTTTTACGTCGGACTCGTTATTTTCAGTGGCTTTTGTATCATTTTCCTGGAAACAAAAACAGACACATGGTAATCTAAAAACGACTTGTCTAATGTATACTAACCTTTGCGTTTTCATGATCATCAGCTACATCAGAAGTATTTTGAGGTGGTTCAGGAGATGGGGCTTCATCATCTTTATTTGTGCCTCCACTAGGTTCTTGGAATCGTACTTTTGTTGCTGTTTTTGCATCGACCATTTGATGATGATGGTCGACAATAGCTTGAACCTATTAAATGTATATTTAAAGAATACATACAGATCAAGTACAGTAATTCATTTGACAACTATGGTACATTAACTATTTTTTATACTTTTTATTGAAAATGTTCTCGAAACATTATTATTATTATTTTTATTAAATTTAATAATCAAATAAGGGAAGTTTTTGATAAACCAATTGTGACAATAGTTAAAGACTTGTATGTTTACTTAATATAAATACCAAATTGTTATTTTTATCTATTCAGTACAATATATCGTACTAATGTAGTTGACAAAAAATTACTGCATGCCAAAAAAAAATTGTTTTTATTCTACCTTGATTTCTAACCTTAGTTCTCTTCAGATTAGAAATCCTAATGAGATTAAAGTTAATAATAGTTATTTATATGTGCCACGCACCACAGTGTTTTGTTTATTAAAAGGTGCAAAATGTTAGCAACTATAGCATCTTTTATTTTGGACTACATGAAAGTGAACCTTTCAATGCGTTACATGTTCGATTAGACAGCCTATTGGGTTATTCTGTCGAAGGATTTTGGATTTTCGTATTTCACATTGAAAGGTTAGGAAATTAAATAAATAAGGCATAATGTTGATGAAGAAAGCACATTTGAAAGTATAAAACTAGCACAAATAACAAATAAAATGATGGTAGTGATGACGTTGGTGATAAATGTATGAAGAAAAAAATAAACAGTTTGCAGTACTAAACACAAAACGATTTTGTTTACCAGAGGCAGTTTTTCTTCGGCCGTTACGTCATTGAAGTCGACAAATTGATGCACCTTGATGCGGCACACGCAAAGAAAGTATTACATTGTTTATTATATAAATATAAATGTTTACATTACACGTTCACTACGGTTTAAGTAAATGGCATTACATCAAAACTTACCACTCCCAAGCTTTCTTTTTTGTTGAGCCGTAGTTCCCGAAGCATTTGATTCCGCTGTTCCATCATTAATGTCCTTTCGTATGTGTATGCAGAGATGTCACTGTCAATCTGCAAACATATTCATGTTATATTATACTATACATTACACGTGTATATTACTACATATACCATTTCAATAACTTCAACTTCAGCTTCAATACGTAGATGATACAAGAACATTTTGAGATCTTTCTTCATCTGAATAGAATTATCTTCCATTTGTGCTACAGTGAAAATGCGCATTTTACAGTTCTTCCATGTTCTATGTTGCTTCAGTAAGAAAGGTAACAGCATCAACAGTCCACCATCATGCACAATCCACCAAACGTCAATATTTCCAACAACTTTTTCTGTCGAGTCAGGGAAGAAATTGATTCCTTTTGGTACAAGTAGTGCCATTCGAGCTGAGGTCACATTTCGTACAGTTTGTAAAAACACTTGCCAAGTGCGATCATCTTCAGATTGTCTCCATCCATATGGCCATCCTAAAATAACTGTGTTGGGTTTCATCCCACCTAATCCAGAGGTTTGCACTCTGAAATACAAAATGTGTTTTGACATGTACTCGTACATATTGGTAATAATTAAAACAACTCAACTTACAAGTGGCTCAAACCATCCGTAATATTTCCCGCAACTAAAACATCAACAAAGCCTTTGACTTTTTCTTCGTCCATAGTTTTTCTGAGACTTTGTTTTGCAGCCATAGCTTCACCGGATGATCGAGAGTAATCGCCAGGAATAACAGATACACATACAGTTAACCCTTTACCCGCCTTCAGTTGAGAAGCAAATGAAAACAATTTTTTATATTTAGGTAAAAGATCGCTTGTTAATTTGGCAAGAATAAGAATCTGTGGTCTCCAATTTTTCGTATGTGGTGGCCCTTCTTCCAAACGCAGTAGGGAATAACGGGCAGCAGATAATGCAAGACCTCTGATACCATCTCCCCATTCTTTCTCAGCTCTAAAATTATATAATATATATACCTGTTATGAAAATAGTCTAATAATAAGCATTAAGACGTCCTGATAATATTGACACAATTATAAATAATAGGGGTATCTAATAAATATACAATGTGCATTTTTCTTTTCTTATACAAATATTTTAATAGATGCATAATACTGTTTTAAGTAATGTATTTTTATTTAACGTGAGGGTGTACTTACCCTCGATATTCAATATATTTATAAATAAGTCCTGCCATTCCCATTGCAAGAAGTGCATAATACCAACTAGTCATGAACATAACAGCAATACAGAGTGAAAGTCCAAGTACAGACAAAGACCTTAAAAGCAAAAATAAACAATAATTAAACAAAAACAAACATCGTTGAATGTATTGGTTGACAAACATACCAATGGTAATATTTAAAACGTGGTCTCCAATTAGGCGTACGCAAAAGAGTCTGTAGTGCACAGGCTAGATTGACAAAACCATAACACATAAGGAAAAACATCGAAAGAAGTGGTGCCAAATAATCAACGTTGCCAAGGAGAATACCGCATTGGCAAATACAAACGGTTAGAATCAGAGCCCGTGTCGGTTCTCCGCGACTCGACGATACTGCAAAAGGTGCTAAAAAGGGAATTATGCCGTCTTTGGCTATAGCTTGAAGTAATCTTGGCGCTCCAGTTAAAGATTGCAAGCCAGCGCCTAAAGTCGATAAGAATGAACCAATCAGAATTACCCATTGGTTTGGCCACGCTATGTTCGCGACTACTAACTTTCCGCCGATAGATACACCAAACCTAAAACAAACAATACATCACAATAAAACTACACCATTCTATCATTAACTGAATTTGTGCATACTTGTCTCTCAGTAGAAGGTTGTCTACAGTTCCAGCAAATAACAATACACTAGATAAATATACGAACGATGTTGTCAAAATAGCACATATTGTTCCGGTTGGAATACTTTTTTGCGCATCAGCTAAATCTCCAGATCTATTAGAACCAGCCATAATTCCAGTAACAGAAGGGAAGAAGATACCAATCAGAATTGTGAAAGTAGTTGTGAGATCATTGTAGACTTGATTGTAAGTAGGCCTATCCATTCTCTCGATATCTTCTGAATCTTTCCCCCGTGCTAAATATTGGCCAGATTCCAGATAACTGTTAACGATGTTGTCCATAAATACTCCAGATGACAATCCTTTTATTCCGCGCACAGCTGTAACTTCGTGGCTTTCGTAATACGGATCACAGTCAGTATTATTGGGACAGAACAATTTGTGTAATTCACCATTTGGGGTTTTGTTGCAATATTGTATATCGATATCTTTTAGCAGACGGTTTCCGAGAACACACATGCTGTAAAAATATTAAAACATATGTATTACAAAATACTTACAACATATTTGTTGGTATACCTACTATAAATTATCGTTGCCGTTTATATTGTAAAATATACCAATATAAACTGCGAGAATTGAGAATATCACACAAGCAAGAGCGACAGTCGCAAATTTATTCACAAATTTGACACCAAAGAATACTATTGTGCCCATGACCAATAAAAGTCCAGTGCCGTAAACACGAAAGTTGTTATACATAATGCTAACATCCTTCGTGAAGTCTCCGAATATTGATAAACTAGGAGCCATGTACGTCTGAAAAATAAAAACAGATTCACATCGCATTTCACATCACTATTTTCATGTTTTATTAAATTACTATTTCTAAATTAATGTAATCAATCATGTTTGAAACTGTTACAAAACGAGCGAAGAAACTATAAAAACAACTTTTTACTACAATGAAAACTTTACAAATCGTCCCAAAAAAACATTTTTACGATTTGTTTCAATGAATTCACTTCCACAGAATTACGTTTTATTATTAAAGTTATCACAACTTGTATTTGAACAGATAATAAGATTGAAGAATAGGCACTTTTTATTGTTATTTGTTTAATAATTAATTAATTAGTTAATTCTTACCAAAACGATTTCAACGGCTCCTACGATATACATGGCAGCAGCTAACGTAGTGCCCGTATAAAAGAGCATACCAACCGCACCGCCAAATTCGGGACCTAACGACCGCGAGATCATAAAATAACTCCCGCCCGCTGGTACCACGCCATTAGTAGCAATCGCCGACATAGAAATGGCAGTTAACATAGTCTGTAAAAATAAACATAATATAATTATATTACAAATACGAGTACAAATTGTTTTTAGAGAACTATAAAATTGCCGAATCCAGTATATACATATTTATCTCTGAAGAGAAATTCTAATCAGTGCAGAGTTTAATATGTGTAATAAAATATCAAATTACAGTGATAACTGATTACTTACCACACAGCAACAAGTAAGAACGATTAGAAATCCCTGTAAAGCTCCGGCAGTACCAACGACCCAAGTTAGACGGATAAAGAGGATAACGCCAAAAATATTTTGGATGCATGGTAAATAAACTCCTATGAGGGTACCCATACGGGCCCCTTGAGTCGGTCTCGTTTCAGGATCTCCAACAGACGCAGCGGGTATTGTATTCGAATAATTCGCCAACGAATTGATAAGGGTCGAAATGCGTGGCCTGTCTTCCATCTCCTCCTGCAAAACACAATTAAATGGAAATTATATGTGGTAATAAAGGAAACAAATTTAATATGTAAATTTGTTTATTAAAAACCTTTCTCATGGTTATATTTAAAATAAAATGCAAATATCGAATATACTTACAGAGTAAAGATATAAATTGGTTTCATATCCGGAAACCTTCTCTGATACGAAAGATTGCTCATCGTTAGCATCTCCTGAAAAAAAAATACAAATGTTAGTATACTAGTATAAATAAATAATCTTTTCATTTTAATACATTAGAATACATAAATTGTATTTTTTTAATATGCATTTGATCTAATTATTCAATATAATTTATTAGTTTTCAATTTAATAAAGTTCTAATATAAAATATCGGTAGTAAATTTCCTTAATACGGGCCTGCGGTAAATTAATTACAATAGAAACAGTGAAAGTCCCATTTGTAGTTTTCGCGTCAACGATAAAAAATTATAAATTTATCAAATTTTATAATATAGATCAATAATTGTTCAATAGGTAGATATCTCAATTGTGAATTGACACGAAGCAATATTTATCATAATAATGAAAAATGAATTTTCTTCCGTTTTCCCTACAATAGCCTCTAACAATGAGTTCACTCATTCGAACATGTATAATTCGTATGTCAAACTAAATAGAAAGGGGAAAAATATTGGGACATTCTTCGACGAATATATTGTCCCACATAAAGAATGATAATGATGAGGTGACATATTTAATGAGAGCAAAAAATATGCATTCAATATTAATTAAAAAACTACTATGTATAATACACTTTATTTTGTTACTAGTTCGTGCCTTTCAGTGAGTATATTTAATCCTTTTGAAATTGTGGCGAATTTTTTTTATACAAAAACTTCAAGAGACTTGAAAGCAAGCTTTTTCTATGAAAACATCATCAAAGTTTTTCCATATTTCATTCATGGAGGTTATAAAGAAAATGCTGCATACTATATTTTCTTATTTTCCGTTGGTAAAAATGAATAAATTAACTATTCTTAAGCGTTACTCTTAAAACATCCAATAAAAGTTTTTTTTAGATTTTATTTTAATAATAAATATGATTTGTTTTTCAGTTATTTGATATTAACTCACTTGTTACCCAACATGTTTTTAATTCGTTTTGATTGTTATCACATGGATTGTTATATAACAATTGATACAATAACTACGAAAAAGAGTTTGTGAATACATTGCCCCCCCCCTCCCTCTCACCCTTTTTGCGTACGTATTTTATGGACGACCCCCTATCTGCACCCAAAAACATACATATACTCCAACATATTTTTTTGTATTAATAACTTTTTTGTCCAAAGACAAACTGAAAAAACAAAATTTTCAATAAATACAACTTTTTTATGTGTTTTAGTCAACTTGAAGTAAATATAAGTGAATTAAACCGTTCTCTATGGCCGTAGTGGTTCATTACTACCGGGCTTTATAACACATATATAATAACATATTTTTTTTTATGCATTAAGATACACATATAAAAAAATTACAATTATCGGAGATAGAAAATTGGGTTTATTAATTCGGGTGAAACACAGTTTAAATAATTTTTAATGATTTTCTATTAACATAAAATTATAAACAAATAGTAGGGTTTTTTTGTAACAAATATATCTTGAAATGACAAGTACGTATTTTATTCCATGGTCAATAAAGCTTGACAAAGTAATAATATCAATAAAATATTCTGTTGAGACATGAATTTTATGACCCTTATCTCAAAGGACACTGGACAAGGTGGTATATAATTTTTAAGACCGCGGTAAATTACCCAATGTTGTAGAGATCCTAAAAATATATTACCACAATGTAAAGCTTATAAATGACAATTTCCAATCATTTCCGGTATCGAGCTAAATGTCTTTTTATTTTAAGATAATTTGACGTCTTACATCGAACCGAGAGCTATACATACTTATTGATGTCCGTGGCGCAAAATTTGAAACTCCCCCTCATCTTTTTATATTTTTTATTACGTTGTCTTAAATAAAAAAATAATTTAAAAGTATATACCCATTTTTATCATCGTTATAAAGAAAATAATTAATTGTGAGCGAAAATCATTTAAAAATTAAATTAAACAATATTCATCGATAATTATATTTCCCGAAAAATTATTTTGGTAAATAAAGCTATCTAGGTAAGATACCGACCTCACAAGGATTTCAGCTAGTGCCTTATGTGTCTATATGTTCATAAATACGGCCCTGGTCGGATATTTCTGGATCTTAATCTTTTAATTATAAAATTCTTTTGTGTAACACCAAAATCAATACCTTATTTATAAAACTTTTAAAAAATAGTTAAAATAATCATAATGACTGGAAATATAAATTCCAATTGAATTGGTGCACCTTAGATCAGATTTATGGTAGTTGACCTCCTGGAGGGTGTTGCACTCCTATTACATGAAATTGCTTTTTAAATCAGCCATCTAATGTATTATTAGATTTTATTATTTCCCTACTTTCCACCGGTGGCGATTTCGACGGCTTTTCCTAACACGGCACCCCGTCAAGCAGTTTTATTACAAATGAAACCTGTATTTTGAAAATACTTCGACGTGGACGCTCTGTAAATACCTACAGATATAAAAAATTCTAAATCGAACTCTATTTTTATCATTTCATTATCGTGAATGGTTTTACAGAAAAAATGATATCTTTACTTAGATTTTTTCGAAAAAAATTGTAATTTCTGTCAAAAACCTAGGTTCATATAAAAGATTATATTCAATTTAAATTAAGATTAAAATAGGGTCATTTTTACAGGGATAAGTAAATTCAAATTTTGTTTTATTTTGTGTATTTGAAGGGTTAAGTTATTATTTTAAATGTTATCAGCAGTGGCGTAGATAGCTTATTACGATGGGGGGGGGGGGGGGGGGATATGACTTAGTATTTAATCTCATATTTTTGGTTCAGGGACCCTCAATACGTGTCATTCCGTTAAAATCTCGAGTTCGATTTTTTTCATGATTACTATACTTTATTGTACAGTACATTTCATGTACATATGTATAATAGAAAATATAAAAAAAACGTTTAAAAAAATGAATTTGCCTTTTTAAAACCGACTAAAAAGCTGAAAATAAAATTCTATTAGACTCTTTTCGTACTAACTATTGCATTTTAAAAAAAGTTGATTTTGTTCATACTAGAAGAGTTTAAAAAAATGTCTCTGAGTTAAAAAATGTCTTTGAGTTTTTAGTTATATAGTAGATACATATGCAAAGAAAAAAATTCAAAATAGTAATATATAATTTGTAAATATACCTCCTTGTTCTGTCCTGAATCTTTACCAACAAATAATCATTTTTAATTTCGTTTTTATGTCAAGTTAGTAATGATCATTAGAAATATATTATTTGCTGTAAATTATCACTGAAACACATCACGTATATATTATAACTAATATTTATAAACTTTAATAGATTTCGTTCAATTTAATAAATTTATATAGAACAGTGGCGAGGCGTGAAATTTTTAATAAGGGAAGCATATTTTGTCAATCCTCCCCCTCCTATTAACAAAAAAACTAGTTATGAAACACCTTAAATTAAAGCTTTTACTTTCTTAAATTCTTATAAAAATATTTATATAGTGACTAAATGATTTTACGTCTTATTTTCTTGTGTTTTAGTCGATATTTGTATGACGAGTTGAAGTTCACTGCAGGAAATTTCACTAAAAAATTTTGAATTTTTGATTTCGTTAAAAGTATGTTTATTGTATAGAAAATGACGTGAAAAGTTGTTTGTTTCAAACCGCAGATCTGTATCTCAAACCGTTCTCGAGATATAGCCTCTCAAAGTTTTAGTTTTTTCAAATTTTTGGAGAAAAAAGGCCATAACTTTTGAACGCGTGGTCGGAATTGATTTTAGTTGACGGATTTGAAATCAGCGTGTCAAAATCTATATAATGACATGTATAATACCTTAAAACTCGAAAAAAAAAATTTCGTGAAAAATCGAAAAAATTCAAAGGGGTATACCTTAAAAAAATGTCGATTTTTGATCAAAATTTTTTTGTCGGATTTAAAAGTATTATACATGTCATTATATAGATTTTGACACGCTGATTTCAAATCCGTCAACTAAAATCAATTCCGACCACGCGTTAAAAAGTTATGGCCTTTTTTCTCAAAAAATTTGAAAAAACTGAAACTTTGAGAGGCTATATCTCGAGAACGGTTTGAGATACAGACCTGCGGTTTGAAACAAACAACTTTTCACGTCATTTTCTATACAATAAATATACTTTTAACGAAATTAAAAATTCGAAATTTTTTAGTGAAATTTCCTGCAGTGAACTTCAACTCGTCATACAAATATCGACTAAAATACAAGAAAATAAGACGTAGAGGTATTATAGTTTTATAACTGAGCGTGTAAATTAATATTAAATGCTATTTTTGATTAAAATGTTTGAGTTGAGCATAAAGACGAATATTCTAATAATATTTTTAAATTATTTATTAACTGAAAACACAGATTTGTATTAATTTACCCATAAAGTAAAGGAAACACTACTTCCCCTGCTTCCATGGACGCTTCGCTACTGATATAGAAGTATACAAATAGTAGATGAATTTATTTGTATGTTAAAAAATTAAAAAAAAAAAAATTCTGCAACCTAAAAATTATCCTCGGTCCGACACTGCCCCGCCGGAGCATTTTAGAAATCTGGCAACTAAATTCGTGTAGTATTATAAATTATTTTGATCAACTTATAATTTTCGTACTTATGGGGGGGGGGTTGATCCCCTTGACCCCCCCCCTATCTACGCCACTGGTTATCAGATTATAGCGTTTTAAAAATAAATTTCCTAAATATGGTTATCTTGAAATTTGGGTAAAAATTTCCAAATTGCAATTTTGTTATTAAAACTTTAATTTTCACTACTATAAGCTCAAAAACGATCATATTGTATTTCAAAAACGAGTAATATTTTCGCTAACTTTGTTATTATTGGAGCTAGAAGGTCGGTTAAATGGGCAAAATATCAGTGTTTTTCTCCGGGACGAATTATGGTGGTCTCAAAAAAACAAATGAATGTCGAATGTCATAAATATATTGAAATATAACATTTTTTTTAAATGGAATAACTTGTATATTATTAATGGATTTTATAGCTAAGAATGTATAATTTTTTGGTTAAACGGATAGAAAACAAGTATAAAATTAATAAAAAATATCGAAAAATAGCATGTTATGCAGACGTTAAAAATATTCGAAAAAATGGCAAAAATACCTGAAATTATTGTTTTAAAAATTTTAATTATTTGTTTTATTTAATTAAAATTGGATAGTACACTATTTTTTGATATTTTCTATTAATTTATTTATGTTATATCTTATTTTATAATAATTTTACCACCATACATGTATAAGACTTTTTTAAACAGAACATTCTTAGCTATAAAATCCAATAATAATATACAGGAACTTCCGTTTAAAAAAATGGTTATTTTTCAATAAATATATCTTTGAAATGCGAGATTCAATTATTCTTTCGATACTGCAATTATTCATCTCGGAAAAAAATACTGATACTTAGCTCCAATAACAACAAAGTTAACAATGATTAGAGGTGTTAAATATAAATACATAGATTATTATCTTAAATTAATGTAACATTATTCAATATGGAGTTTCTTTAAGAAAATACATTAAATTATAAAAATTGTGTTCTTACATATTCTGTAATTTTTACAGCTTTGTAAAACTATTTTTATAGTATAAATTATTTGTATAGCATACGTTCTTTTTTCAATAATAATATAATATAAAAATAATAATAATATAATAGTATGACGTTAAAATATTCACTTTAAATATACATCGTGAGTTCACGATTCTGGCGAACGTGATTTAAAATATCTGTCATCGTGACCAAAAAACTACTCACATGTTCAATTTTTCATAAAATAAAATACATTAGAATGGTCAACAATTGAACCAGGTGAAGAAATAGCCCGAAAGAGTTGATACATATAAGTATAAATAAACGTAAGTTAGATGTCACACACGTGTCAGGTTATTATGGCGTGCATCCAACCTGTAATAGGATCGTCTGACGTTCGGAGACGATAAACCCATGAGAATTACTGTAATTAAATAAAAATAAAACATGTTATTTGTTCTTGGCGCATTTACGAGGAGTAAATCTCGGAAAAATAGATTACATTATGTTGCATTTTTATACAATATAAACATAAGTACATTATACAGAGTGCAATACCGGATGAGTAGTTATTTATCCGGCACGTACAGGAAAATACTTTAATTTATTTACATTATTGTATAATTTACTCAGACCCACAAAAAAAGTATTTCGTACGAATTTGACAATAATTGCTATCGTAAAAAGGCAAAAAAAAAAATCAATTTTGAGAATTTAAAAAAAATCAGATCTAATGAATAACTATTATGGAAAATACTTTTTTCTTTAATTTGTGTTTTTTTTTTGTATAAAATTTAACTTAACAGTTTTTTAGGGTTAACATAAAAACATAATTTACATATAATAATATGTCAAAAAATAAAACTATTAATATGTCGTTAATTAACATCTCCCCCTTCTACTAGACGGTAAAAAGTTTTGAATTTTTTGTCGACAATTTGTTAATTTAGTACAGCTTGAAGCTCTGCAAATATTAATAATAATGCTAGATACTGGCACCAGTTATGGACGCTATAAGAGCAAGGTTTGATTATTTTTGTGATTGACGGGCTTCTTTTTTGTAATTCTCATGAACTAATTTTACTGATACAACAAGTAACTCTTTATTTAATCAATTTAATTACCAAAGGCGGCAAATATAGTTGTGATGGACACTTGCTAATGATTAGAAAATGATAAGTACTATGACACAAAAGATATAAAAGAATATATAATATAAAATAATAATTAATTAATAAATTATACCAATAATTAGTTTAAATGTCTACCATTTTGACACCTATTGGTCGATTGTCATCAAATCACGCTGTAAGACCGTAAAATGTATATATGTAGATTAATATTTAGAAATGGTAGTAATCAAATATTAACACATATTTCTAATTCAGTACATATAATTATACCTTAATATATTATCAAATTTATACTTGAAGAATTTCTTCATGATTAAAAATCGGTTTAAAATGAAATAAAATAAATGAATATTTTATACGGTGGGTTCAAATTGAATACGATATCGAAAAGGACCTGTGTTAATAAAGTCCCATTAATGTTATAATTACCTAAATGAATTTTTCACATTATTTGATCCTTGTTTTATCTTACCCGGAAATTGCTTTTATGAAATACAGCCTGTACGTTTTCATTTGCATATGTGTTATATAACCGTTATTACCAAATTATTAAAAGCATATTTTAGTTAAATTTTGCATTATGGGTTAACATAGCCATCCTTGTTTTCGTTGCTAATTTTTTGTTATTATACCTCATATCTTTGGTTTTATGATTTGAAAATATATTATCTTAAAACGTAGTTTTTGAAAAACATTCTATGTACCGTTTTTAATAGTAGATGTTTCGATTAAAATGAATAAAATTAAACTATGACTCAAATTTAAAATTTGGGCCCTAGCCAATTACAAAATTTTCGTTTGATTTTCATGCTAATAGGTTTTATGAAAATTTTCTTTATTTAATTTAGTAAATAAACTTGTTATTTGTTAAAGGCAAAACATGCAAAAATACTAATTGAATTTTTTTAACAACAAATGAAAATATAGTGACAATGTATTATTATTATAATGGTTTATTTGCACTATTTTAATAAAAAACGACAATTAAATTAATAAATTGCAGTTTTATTATCTATATTCAAGATATAATAAACTAATTTGATTAAATTTAAAGACAGAATTTGATACAATATACAAAAAAAAAATTAAATATAAATTAAGGACGAAAAGTTTAATAAAGTAGAATTTTCCATACATATGAAACCGATTGATAAAAGAGGAAATATGTTACCTATAGAGATATCAAATATTATTATCAGTTCGTAGTATTTCGTTAAGTATAGACAAGGGAGTAATTTAATTAAATTTGATTAGTGGTGTGTATAGTATATACTGTATTCTGTTATGGGAAATTAAACTCCATAGTGTAGATATATCTTTATATTTTATACGAAGTTCGCTTTACTATTACCTACAGCTACAGCTACAGCGAAGAGGCGAAAATCTTCAGCGTTCACACATTTGATAGTTATCATATAAATGTCAGAATGGATGTTCGTATAACTTATATATATGTGTATATATGAGAATATCTCGCGCGATTAATGTAGGATAACATTCTGTTTATAGTATCCTGTTGAAACTTATAAATGGCTACTTTGTAGCTGTATGTTTAGTAACATATTATTCAACATGTAATTCTGCGAAATATCTTAAAGAATATTATATTGAAACGGTTTCTTCAGAAGCTTACGATACTGTGTGCAAATATTGGTTTATTACGCCCCCGGACAATTTGTTTTTGAAAGAATAAACGTAAAGGAGAAAACAAAAAGAGAATTGTTCAGTATAAAAATACTTTCTGTAAGAATAAACTTCCACGAATCTAGAACGAATTGATTGTTGTATTAATAAAATAAATATAAATAACGTAATTTTGTTGAAATAATTTTAAAATACGTGTAAACATTCAGTACAATGTTTCGGTAGAGTGAGTGAAATATGTACACAATAAGCCTCTTTATTATTACTTATATTCTCTTATTATTTGTTTTGTAAGATAATTGCTTCCTCGCGATATTGAAGATACGAGAAGCTTTGTGATCGTTAATGGATGGTTAGGTCTGGCCCCATTTCAAAATCGTGTGTAGTTTTGTCAAGATATCTCAAGAACGACATGTTATCGGTTTTTATTTAAATTGCTTAATAATCAACTACCTTTGATGAATTTAACACGAGAAAGCACTGTACATTTACTTAGCAGATGTTTATTTTATTGAATATCCGACATATTTAACTCATTTGCAATTCGCCCTGTTTCAAAAATAATTCACATATTCTTTCTTAAAATCTAAAATCATTTTAAAAATAATAAATGTATTGTTTTTTTTTAACCCCCCTCTCTTTTAGGATGAAAATTAATTTTAAATATAAAATTTTAATCTTTTACGATTTGTCGTTTTACAGACAGACATACATCAAAATATATGGTTTAATTCTTATACTATATGTATTTTATACATATGGCCGTATAAGAAAGTAAAAATATATTTCTGAAAAGTTGTTAATGGTTACAGGCGACCAAGGTATGTAAAGTACAAGGTAGTCTCAGTAGCTCGGCGCGAGAGAGGGAAATACGTCATCTAGGGTGACCAAATTTGAAGAGGAGGAATGATGTATCCAATCATAACATATATAGTCTTGTAATTCGGTGCGAGAAGGAGAAAATACGTCATCTGGAGTGCCCAAGCTGATTGGTCAAAAGCTACTGAAACAACCTGTGTATTTACCAACCTTGACAGAAGACTCCCTCTTACCAAAGGCTGTGTACATGCAACCAGATATTTAACTTAGAATAAGCTTTAATCCCTCGTTAACATTCTTAATCAGTGACTGCGCAACCCAGCTTACAAATATGTCGAGAGTCGCAAATTGTAAAAAATAAATCCCGTTGAAAGCTTGGTATCCAGTTTACTTTATAATAACGTAATAATAAGGGAGTAAATAATTCAATACCAAGTACGAATGTGGCAAACATAAAAGTAGGTGACCGTAATCTTTTAATCTATACTTAAACCTGTACCGTATACCCAGTCTAGACACAATATAATCACCATTGCATTTAATCGCATATTATAGTTATCAAGATAAAAATAATAACGTGGCGGAACACGTTAGACTGTGACAGAGCCGCGTCAGAGATAAATATTGCACAGCGTACAGGCTAGGCTACAGCACAGCGAAGGCAGGCAATGTATGTATATGTATATATGTACGTGTATTTGTAGATTCATCTTCTATATAGGGCACTATGGTTGTATGTATTCCAGCAGCTTCAAATCGATAATCGCACACTGAAACGGCTACAACAGGGTTGGATTCTACGCTAGGGCCAATGACTCTTAATTAGGACTGGATGGTATACATGCTAACAACCCTTTTTGTGATAATTCATAATACATATATACAGACTCAGTGATACTTCTCCAAATCGACCATCTACGGTTGCTAAAGTCACAATCAATTTAATGTGTTCTTATTAACGCTGTTGTATAGTAGTATTGTATAGTAACTATTCAATTTATTTGTTAATTTATCAATTTCATTTGTTAATAAGAGGGGAAGGGGGTCTCGACGGTCTTAGGGAAATTGATAGTCTTAAAGTTAATGATGTAAGCTATATTTAAAAAAAAGTTGGGGTCTGTAGGATCGCGCCAAGCTGAGATATTAACTATTCTTGTTAAACCTTATTAAAATCGGTTCAGTAGTTCTCATGCTGGAAGCGAATACATGTGGTTACATATGAAGTTACCTTTATATTTATAAATAGATTATTGTGAAATATGACAGAATATCGAGCAACGTTGGGCTAGTATATTGTATTCAAAAGGCTAACACCTATTATTTTCAAAAAGTTCTGATTTCAACAATCCGGCATACATTCGTATGTATATAATTATATATGTAAATGGAAAATGACCGCTGTCCGCCAAAGCTTCGTCTGTTTAAATCCGATACGATTTTAATTCGATTGTCTCGACACTACTCTAGAAACTAGAGCTAGTTAAAATTGCTGTATGTCAAAGGTAATCAAACCCATTTACGTATTAATTAATGATACTTATCAATTTACCAATACGGAATGTGCGACGATTAGTAATTTAATTTTGCCATTACATCAAAAAGCGTACCTGATTTTTAAACTTTGAAAAAGTTCTGATTTCAACAATCCGGCATTGCCTGCAATCGAATGTATATAATTATGTATAATATGTAAATGGATAATGACTGCTGTCAGTAAAAGCTCTGTCTGTTTAAATCCGATACGATTTTAATTCTATTGTCTCGTCACTACTCTAGAAACTAAAACTAGTTAAAATAACTGTATGTCAGAGGTAATCAAACCCATTTACGTTTTAATTAATGACAGTTATCAATTTACCAATACGGAATGTGCGACGACTACTAATTAAATTTTGCCATTAAATCAAAAAACGTATGTAATTTTGAAACTTCTAATTTTATTCTTGAAAAGTTCTGGTTTCGACAATCCGGCATTGCCTACATTCGAATGTGTATAATTATGTATAATATGTAAATGGAAAATGACCGCTGTCCGCCAAAGCTTCGTCTGTTTAAATCCGATACGATTTTAATTCTATTGTCTCGTCACTACATTAGAAACTAAAGCTAGTTAAAATTACTGTATGTCATAGGTAATCAAACCCATTTACGTATTAATTAATGATACTTATCAATTTACCAATACGGAATGTGCAACGACTAGTAATTTAATTTTGCCACTACATCAAAAAGCATACCTGATTTTAAAACTTCTAATTTTATTTTTGAAAAGTTCTGATTTCAACAATCCGGCATTGTCTAAATTCGTATGTATATAATTATGTATAATATGTAAATGGAAAATGACCGCTGTCCGTAAAAGTTTCGTCTGTTTAAATCCAATACGATTTTAATTCTATTGTCTCGACACTACTCTAGAAACTAGAGCTAGTTAAAATTACTGTATGTCATAGGTAATCAAACCCATTTACGTATTAATTAATGATACTTATCAATTTACTAATACTGAAAGTGTGACGACTCATAATTTAATTTTGCCATTACATCAAAAAGCGTATCTAATTTTAAAACTTCTAATTTTATTTTTGAAAAAGTTCTGGTTTCAACAATCCAGTGTTGTCTACATTCGAATGTATATAATTATGTATAATATGTAAATGGAAAATGACCAGTGTCAGTAAAAGCTCTGTCTGTTTAAATCCGATACGATTTTAATTCTATTGTCTCGTCACTACTCTGGAAACTAAAGCTAGTTAAAATTACTGTATGTCATAGGTAATCAAACCCATTTACGTTTTAATAAATGATACTTATCAATTTACCAATACGGAATATGCGACGACTAGTAATTTAATTTTGCCATTATATCGAAAAACGTACCTGATTTTTAAACTTCTATTTATATTTTTGAAAAAGTTCTGGTTTCGACAATCCGGCATTGCCTACATTCGAATGTGTATAATTATGTATAATATGTAAATGGAAAATGACCGCTGTCCGCCAAAGCTTCGTCTGTTTAAATCCGATACGATTTTAATTCTATTGTCTCGTCACTACATTAGAAACTAGAGCTAGTTAAAATTACTGTATGTCAAAGGTAATCAAACCCGTTTATGTATTAATTAATGATACTTATCAATTTACCAAAACGGAATGTGCGACGACTAGTAATTTAATTTTGCCATTACATCAAAAAGCGTATCTAATTTTAAAACTTCTAATTTTATTTTTGAAAAAGTTCTGGTTTCAACAATCCAGTGTTGTCTACATTCGAATGTATATAATTATGTATAATATGTAAATGGAAAATGACCAGTGTCAGTAAAAGCTCTGTCTGTTTAAATCCGATACGATTTTAATTCTATTGTCTCGACACTACTCTAGAAACTAAAGCTAGTTAAAAGTACTGTATGTCATAGGTAATCAAACCCATTTACGTATTAATTAATGATACTTATCAATTTACCAATACAGAATGTGCAACGACTAGTAATTTAATTTTGCCATTACATCAAAAAGCGTACCTGATTTTTAAACTTCTATTTATATTTTTGAAAAAGTTCTGATTTCAATAATCCGGCATTGCCTGCATTCGAATGTATATAATTATGTATAATATGTAAATGGAAAATGACTGCTGTCAGTAAAAGCTCTGTCTGTTTAAATCCGATACGATTTTAATTCTATTGTCTCGTCACTACTCTGGAAACTAAAGCTAGTTAAAATTACTGTGTGTCATAGGTAATCAAACCCATTTACGTATTAATTAATGATACTTATCAATTTACCAATACGGAAAGTGCAACGACTAGTAATTTAATTTTGCCACTACATCAAAAAGCATACCTGATTTTAAAACTTCTAATTTTATTTTTGAAAAGTTCTGATTTCAACAATCCGGCATTGTCTAAATTCGTATGTATATAATTATGTATAATATGTAAATGGAAAATGACCAGTGTCAGTAAAAGCTCTGTCTGTTTAAATCCGATACGATTTTAATTCTATTGTCTCGTCACTACTCTGGAAACTAAAGCTAGTTAAAATTACTGTATGTCATAGGTAATCAAACCCATTTACGTTTTAATTAATGATACTTATCAATTTACCAATACGGAATATGCGACGACTAGTAATTTAATTTTGCCATTATATCGAAAAACGTACCTAATTTTAAAACTTCTAATTTTATTTTTGAAAAGTTCTGTTTTCAACAACCCGGTGTTGCCTTTATTCGTTTGTGTATAAGTAATATATGCAAATGGACGCTGTCCAGAAGTTCTGCCTATTTAAATCCAATACGGTTTTAACTTTATTGTTTCGGAATTGCACTACAACTAGTTAAAATTACTGTCTATCGGAGGTAATCAAGTCCATTTGCTAGTAGTTAACTAAAGCTAATTATCAGTTTACTGATACAGAATGTTGAACTACGTATCCATAGATTTCCAGTAATTTAATTTTGTCATGACATCGAACAGCGATTTCAACCAGCAACGGATTTGTGAGACTGCTAATTGACAAACTTTTGATAAATACGTGAAATCCAAATGGAATGATGCAAAAAGTACATCGGGATTTGAAATATAAATTAGAACATGGTTTTTTAAAATGTTCTACCTAATTTCGACGAACTAATGAGTTGAAATAATTGAGAGGTAAATAGGATGGGACATCCCAGCTAAGTTGCAAGAAAAAAACATGTGATCTGTACATTTTTAAAATCAAATTCAAATGTTATCTTTTAAAATATATGTAACGCCAGCTTTTGATTTTTTTTCCGTATAACCTGATATACATATGTTATACATATATATTACTAGTGGCTTCAACCGCGTTGTTCAACATTTATATAAATATACTTATATACTGTATAAATGAGTATTACGCCTAAAATTTACCATTATAACATAAATATATTATGTAAAAGTTTAACCCCTATTTCTCTCCCTTGTTGGGTTGAAAATTCCTTCTTTGTGAGTGCTTACGTCATAAAAAACCTCCTAAAAGTTCACGTTTCTAAATCTAGATCTTGCTTTATACTTACGAAAGTTAATAAGCGACAGTTTGGCCGATATTGAGTTATATATACCATTAAATTCAGTATTTTAAACCGCAACGAATGATATATATCTACGATGAAAAATGCGCCGATTGTATTACAGTAAAACGACTGTAATTTTGATTAAATAAAAAAAAATCTTACAATATACAATATCATATATCACTTATTTAATTAAATTAGGGTAAACAATTATCAATTTTAGGGTCGATCCAGACTATCATGCCGGTATTTACTATACTGAATATTTGACTGGAGCGAGACCGGCACGATAGTAGATACTAGCGCATTGGATCCGGTGTTACTTGAGGATATAAATTTAATCTGTAATAAACATTGTTTTTACTTATCGCTAACTATTTACGCGCAAAGATACCTCTCCGATGATTGATAAAATTTACACAAAATATCCACACCTTCCTCGTAAAACACTCTCCTCGGGTTGCATAAAGTGAAATTAACCACAATTAGTTAATCAGTTGATTAATGTTAATTCTAAACTTAATCTCAATTTTTACCTTATAAAATATATCATAACAACTGATTAACTAATTGTGGTTAATTTTACTTTGTGCAACCCAAGGTCTATCTATTAGTGTAAATCTGAATAAAATTCGTTCAGTAGACAAAGAGAAGAAAAATGAAAAAAAAATGTCGCTTTTTGATTTTAACATTCTACCATCGATTATATGAAATAGAGGTACATGTGTTATATGTATTGTATATCTTGAAAACAAGTGTAATTTTGAAGTTAGTTGAAATACATTACTAACGAATGATTTAACATTTATGTTCAGTTGTTGTCAATTTGTATATATATGTAGAACACTTGTGAATATTGACTAACAAAGGTATACTCTTGTAGATGAAACGAAATTAATTTACAGCTGCGTATGTCTTCATATATATAATTGAAATAATATGTAGATTCAAACTCACGAAATATGTTATAATGAAATTTCAGCGAAGCATATGAGATGGTAACTTTAATTGTATTGAAATGTTCCGATTTACTCATGTAGCACTGGAAATAACACATAATATAATTAATTGAAGCATTAGTACTTCTGTTCAGAGCTGTCCTGTCACCTTTCATAAGTAGGTACCTTCTCGAAATAATAAGTACTGTTTGCTATTTGTAAATAAGATACTTCTGTATCAAAACATACTTGAAAATAATATATATTGTTAGAATTATAAATTCAGTTTTAGGTTGAAATATAATTATTATGTAATTTTATTGTTTATTTATTTTTAACGGATTATTATACTTTTATTACTAAATAATTACCGCTGAATTTTGTTAATTGATTTACCTCGACACGTTTTAAAATACGACAGGTTGTCAAGATGAAACGTTTAGAAGAGAGCGATGTGTATATGTATATATAAAAGAAATATGTACAAGTCAGTTTACATCGGTTATGCGTGAGAGAGCGATGATTAGATGTATAACAGAAAGATGGATGAATGCTTACAAGGTGTTAAGATACGTATTTTGTATATGGTCAGAATAATACGTTTGATTATTAATTTAATACGTTGAGGGGTTACGAACCACGAAAATTTAGCTTATCTAATTTTATTTGGCGTTCTTAAAATTCAAAATTGATTTCAATTTTCTTAAGCTTGATTAATATCGTATTATCTGTTAAAAATAAAAATAAATAGAAATACAGTAGAACCTCGTTAGTACGTTTTTAAAGGGACTGGGGGAAAACACGTACTAACGAGAAAAACGTACTAACAAAATATTTTAACATGAGGTCTTATGGAAGAATGCCGGGACCTAAAAAAAAACGTACTAACGAGGTTTCACTGTACTCACTTTTTATTTGTATTTGTTTCTGACTAGACTCATGGTTACATTTTATAATTTGTTTGTGAACTTAACATCAATTTACAAAGGAGTAAAAAAATTACAGAAAACAGATTTTTATAATTGTACGTCGCTTCAAACCCGCTCTAAAAAACAGGATCCAAATTTGAGGGGGGGGAGGTAAAAAGTAGTTATTACCCCCTCCCCACTGAGCCCTGCCCCCCAGATCCGGCATTATTGTTATTCTGTATAGAAATAAGTAGTATTTTATCAATGTTATTTTATAATTGATTATTCAAAATTCTATAACAGATAACAAATAGAATTGATAGCCAGTTTTACCCTAGGCTAAAATGGCTATTGAAACTCTAGACTCCAGACCGATTTACAAAATACTTGAAAGGCAAACTACAAATGCAATTGCGACAACATGTTATAATTAATAACATCGCTTTAGAAGCGACATGATTGTGTTGTATGTATGTATCACACACGTCCATACATACGTACAGAACATCCAATTTAATTTCAACTTTAACCTTTCACATATGACGTCACAAATCCACAATTTTCAATTTTACTCTTACCATTCGATGAGAGAAATAGCTTTTGATAAAAAAATATTATCATTTTGTGATTTATAATATTTAGGGTACTCTCGATGTTTATAAACATTTCAGTTGATAAATTGATTGGATTGTATTAAGCCGGTCCCATAATAGGTTTATATTTATATAATAAATATATTTATTTGTATTTTAAATATTAACCCAATCAAAAATTTCCGTTTTATTTTTTTTTTTAGAGAGCAAAATAAATGATGATCTTAAAGGCGAGGTAGGACATCCCAGCTAACGAATATTATTTTAAGCCTTTATTATACTTGCCAATTTGTAAGTAAGGTAAAGGCACCAGTTATAGCCGTTACAAGAGCAAATTTTCGTTTTTTTGGATTAATGGACATATTTTTTTAATTCTCATGAACTCATGTTACTAATAAAACAAGTAACTCTTTATTTAATCAATTCCGCAAATATAGTTTGTTTTTAAATTATAGCCCATTTTAAGTTTTTTCTCCAGTAATGGATAAAGTAAAACCAGTTATTAGCACGCAGTGATGGACACTTTCTAATGATTACAAAATGATAAGTACTACGACACAAAAGATATAAAAGAAAGAATCGTCAAATTTGAAATAATGTAAACCAGTTGCTATATAAATTATACTAATAATTAGTTTAAATGTCCACCATTTTGACACATCATCAAATCACGCTGTAAGATAGTTAAATGTATATAGATTAATATTTAGAAATGGTAGTAATCAAATATCAACACATATTTCTAATTCAGTACATTTAATTAAAAATTTGCCATTACTGAGGTCCTTGCCAAGACTGGTGCCACCTTACTTATATAAAATGACATTTACAATTATCAATTTTGAGTTCAATTACCGGTTATCCATGAAATGGTTTGGATTTAGGTTCAGGTTCGTTGACTTTGAAATATAGCGGTTCGGTTCAGGTTCCGGTTAATGAAAAATACGGGTTTTTTCGGGTTTAGTCCCTGCTAAAAATTTGAGGAAAAATTAATAAGTGTATATTCAGGCTTTAAACTTTAAATAATACGTTTCCCAAAATATACATAAATATAAAAATCTTAATCTTGAAAATCCTTATTCGTATGTTTCGATATATTTTCTCTAAGAAACAAATCTAATAAAAACGGAATTTCGCGTAAAGAAGCGACAGCAAATTTTGGCCCACTGTGTACAATTTACTAAAATATAGAAGCCTGGCCGCGCATTGCCGATTTATTTAAAGGGTCCCCTTCACGCCATAAATCCAATAGTAGACGTATTATGTTTGTTGCTTTATCAGTTGTGGCCAGCGCTGGGCTTGTATATTTTTCGGGACTTCAAGCTATAGCAAAGTATTGGTCTTTTTCAGTTTTTTCATCATATAATATGGACATTAAAAATAACAAAAACCTTCAAAGTTCATTGTTAAGATTCTGCAATATGTGACGAAACGTTGGTTGATTTTTCATCAAGAAACGTAGATGGTAATAATTAATTTAAAAAAAAACAGAATCTTTAAAATATTTCGAAAAAAAAACCAAAAAATAGTTATTCTGATCTATAACTGTAAAAATCGAGAGAGTAAACATTTGTAGCTTATTTAAAAAATATGTGTATATAACAATTTTAATTAAAATAAGTAATTATTATTTTCGAAGATATGGGTAGGGGACAAATTACGATTAACATTACGATTTGTCAAACGAAGATTTTAATAATAACAAAACGTTTACATTTTTAAGTTCTTTTTATTATCAGTTTTCATTTGATACCCCACTTGCTGGGATTGAATAAAAAAATTGGGTAAACCATTTGCCCCCCTTAAAAAGCGCCAAAAACTTTTATTGGTCCACCATTTACTATGTATATTTATGGCAAATATCAGCTTTTTAAGTTAAATAAGTGTTCCTTTTTTGCGGTTTTGGAACGGAACATTAAAATTTACGATTTTGTTTATATAAAAAATATAATTTTGTACTAATTGAGTTTTGTTTTATTTTATTTTATAAGACCTTAAAGTTTAATTACGCGTGAAAATATTACTGGGTTGATTTTTAATTGGTTTTTATTATAATTAAACACACTTATAATTATTGATTATTTATATATGTAAATATATACATAATAGAGACGTCCAAATCATTTATCGTAAATTGATGAACAGTTTCAAGAAGGGGACTTCTAAAAGGTCGATTTAAATTAAAACAAATTATCTGAGAACATTATGTAATTAGTTATACTTGAAAAGATGAAGAAGGAATATTTATGTTTTATAATATTCTATTTTTGAATACTTTCAAGATAGATATTTATACAGTGTAATAACTTGTAAAAATTGTAAATAATAATAAATGCTAATGCTATAATGCTATTATAGGATTCTTTATCTATGTACTGTACAATATTGTTTAACTGTTTTAAATTATATTTTATGAAGTATTTTTTAAAACTGACGTTGAAACTTTTATAAATATAGTTATAAGGTACTGGCACCAGTTATGGCCGCTATAAGAGCAAGGTTTACTGTTTTTGTAATTGTGCTTCTTTTTTGTTATTCTCATGAACTCATGTTACTAATAAAACAAGTAACTTTTTATTTAATCAATTTAATTACCAAAGTCCGCAAATATTGTTTGTTTTTTAAATTATAGCCTTTTATTGTGTTTATGTTTTTTCTCCAGTAATGGATAAAGTAAAACCAGTAATGAGCACACAGTGATGGATACTACAACACAAAAGATATAAAAGAAGTTGCTATGATAATATAATAATTAATAAATTATATACATTAGTTTAAATGTCCACTATTTTGACACCTATGGGGCGATTGTCATCAAATCACGCTGTAAGACAGTTAAATGTATATAGATTAATATTCAGAAATTGTAGTAATAAAATATCAACAAACATTTCTAATTCAATACATTTAATTAAAAAATAACCATTACTGGGGTTATATCCAAGACTGGTGCCAGTATCTTATATATATGGAATAATAATAAATAATATAATCATATAATGGCCCGGTGGAATACTCAAGAAATGGGTTTGCCAAAACTTTGTGAGTATTAATACGGTATGACATTTTTCATTTTCCGTCCTCATTCTTCTGACTGGCGCGCTACGAAATATTCAACCGGAAATGCTTGCTTTTCTCTACATAGGAAAATATTGTAAACAACAGTATATAAAATTATGTGAACATTTTAATCTATTTTATGTATTTTCGTAAATAACAATTAATTTGAGAAATTAGAAAAATAACATTATTTTTTTCGTAAGAAAATAAATAAAACTGGATAGTTTACGTTCTATAGTGAAGCTGAAAACAACATCATTGACTAATTTAAAATTTATAAAATGTGTTTCTCGGTGGCATTTCAAAATGCACCAATCACACATTCCTATATTTGAAAAAAGTCTACTACAAAACTTATAATTCTCCACATGTAAAATTTCCTATGGCTTAATCAACTTAGAATACACTTTATAATACACGGGCGACCATAGACATGTAGCATGGACCGCGCATCTGACTAGAAAACAGAGCCGTGTCAAAAGAAGGAGATAGAAAATGGTTTGAGCCCCCCCCCCCAATAATTGTTTTTTTAAAAAGGAAGGAGGTCACGAGGGTCTTTGGGCGCATGATACTCTAAAAGATAATAGTGTAAGCTTCATTTAAAAAAAAATTGAGTCTGTAGGATCGCGCCAAGCTGAGATATTAACTATTCAATTTACTTCTTTGTTAGTTTATGAGTTTTAATTTGTTTTTAAAAAGGGAAGGAGGTCGCGAGGGTCTTTGGGCGCGTGATACTCTTAAAGATAATAGTGTAAGCTACATTAAAAAAAAAATTGAGTCTGTAGGATCGCGCCAAGCTTATTTGTTAATAATAGAAGAAGGGGGTCTCGACGGTCTTCGGGCATTAATAGGCTATTGATTATACCGGAAAATTAGAGGTAGAAAGGAACAATTGTGTTAAAGGGTTTTTATTGTTTTATATGTTTGTTTGACATCTACAGATGATAAAATCATAAAGTGCTACTAAATTCACCCTTGCGTTTTTGAGGGGGGTGGGGTTAAACAAGTCACTACAACTAGTTGCAACTACCTTTCCAACTATTTTAAAACTATTTGCGACACTTTTTACTGCTTCGCTTGCACTAATTATTATCAAATCGTAAAAAAAACTATTTACCAACTATTTTCCGAAAAAAAATTCAACTAGTAACTATTTCATTGAAAATAACAACTATTTTTCCAATCTCTAGTAATTACCTAAAAAAGTTCCGTTGTCGAAAAGAAAAAAAACATATTCCGGCAAAATGAATTTAAGTAAAATAAATATTTCAAACTATAATACGTTATGCACAAACATATTTCCCTTTTTTCGATCATATTAATTTTCTTAGCTTTTGTAATGAAATATTTTCAATTTACCTCTTCTCGTGAACCTTATAAAATATAACATTGATGCATTGTAACATATTTTTATTAAAAACATACGTGTAGGTAACCGTGCTTTCATATAAGAAAATATAAACTGTTATTAGTATGAAGAAAGTCTTGTAAGAATTTTCCACATTATTTGGTTTCTTGGAAAGTAATATAAAACTATTATAATAGACAGAACGTAAAAAACTCTTTCTTGTAACATACCATACATATACGTGTATGTACATATTGTGTGGCAAAAAATTATATTTATATAAGTAATAATATTGCTTAAGGAGTTTATATTACAAGTTCTAGATTTACTCGGTTGCGGTATGTTATCATATTTTTAATTAATTGTATTTCATATATCGATGTTTTTAATGTACTTAACTAAAAGGGCTGTAAATACTCAACAATTCATTAAAATTATTTAAAATTTTAATAAGGTAAGGACCCCAGTAATGGCAAGTTTTTAATTAAATGTACTGAATTAGAAATATGTGTTAATATATATTTGATTACTACCATTTATGAATATTAATCTATATTCATTTATTCATTTAGCTGTCTTACAGCGTGATTTGATGACAATTGGCCAATAGGTGTCAAAATGGTGGACATTTAAACTAATTATTAGTATAATTTATTTATTAATTATTATATTATAATAGCAACTGCTTTACATTGTTTCAAATTTGACGATTCTTTCTCAAAAAACATAAAAGACTTTAATTTAAAAAAACAAACTATATTTGCGGAATTGATTAAATAAAGAGTTAGTTGTTTTATTAGTAACATGAGTTCATGAGAATTACAAAAAAACAAGCGAATTAATAAAAAAAAAACGAAAACTTGCTCTTATAGCGGCCATAACTGGCGCCTTTACCTTATGTAAAATTAGAATATACCGGATGTTCAAAACTAAACATTAGTGTCCGGTATTACAGCCTAGTTAATAAAATTTGCTAGCTTGCAAATACTTTCAAACAGGGTATCAAACTTATATGACAGTTCTCTTTGAGTTTTTGACAGATAGTTGCATGCGCAGTAAGTTGGTTTTTATTTTTACCATAGACATAGAGCATGGACCGCGCATTCTGTATTAACATAATGGTATAACATTCTTCAAAACAGTAAGAGAGATACAATGGCGTTTGGGATGTATCTATCTATTTTTCTATGGTTTTTACCGTTTTTACTCAAGATTAGTAAATATACATTTACTTAAACTAAAAATATACACCTTAACCGCTATAAAACAATGTCACTCGACACGTGTTTCGACTTTACAAGAAGTCCTCATCAGAAGCTCCAGTCTGTTTTTCCAGTAGTAAATATACATTAGTTTTTACTTAATTTACATGCAACTATCTATCAAAAACTCAAAGAGAACTGTCATATATGTTTGATACCCCGTTTGAAAGTGTTTGCAAGTATTTGTTATTTGTAAATATTTGTTAGCACCAGACATGAGAATTTTTCTTTTTCTTCCCGTAGTACTTTTTCTTTAAATTAATTTATTTTAAATAAAAAAAACTCGTCTCGGATTAAAGAATTATTTCTAAGAAAAGTTTCTTTTTCCTTCTTGAAAATATAAATACTTATAGGTTTTCATTTAAAAAAGTAAATGTTTATATTTAAATATCATGTAACTGTCTCTTCCAAACGTTTCCTTGAATTTTTTTATAAGCTGTTTAATTTGAAAATAAAAATTCGCAATTTTATTTTCAACATCATATATATATATGTATATACTTATAAGGGTTATTTGGGATGATGGTCAAAATAAAATAAAATTCCAATTCGATATGTGGTTTAGTTTAGTTTTAAACGTTTCGGGGTAATTCTCCCCATCTTCAGTAAAATTATATATTTTCTTATATTAAATACAAATCTTTACTGACGACCATCATTGCTTCTGTTCTTTTGTTATGATAATAATTCACCTTATATCCTAAATAGGATATAAGTTTAAATGTATTTTATAATATTATAATGTAATTCACCAAGATATCTACTTCACATACAAACCATGCTGTATCGTCTTTATAATTTTTCCACTATATTTTATAACAGTCTCTAATAAGAGATTTATTTAATATAAGAAAATATATAATTTTACTGAAGATGGGGAGAATTACCCCGAAACGTTTAAAAATAAACTAAACCACATATCGAATTGGAATTTTATTTTATTTTGACCATCATCCCAAATAACCCTTATAAGAATAATTGGAAAAAAAATGGTCATCTACAACAATAATATATGTATATATATATTACACAGTAGATACTTTTTAGTCTCCGGTATATGTTCAGAAACTTTTAAAACGAATTAATCGCATGATAACGTATGTATTATATTATAATGTATTGTACATATAACATTTTTCTATTTGAATTAATTCGATCAACAGGGGATTATATAGTTGTTTATCTAGTTTATACAATTTAAATTCTGCTGATCCGAGAGTTGGATTAAAATCTATAAATAATGTTCTGGGAACAGGATTATTAATAATGAATATGAAGTTTCTATTATATAACATTGAACTTAACATGTATTTAATGATTGTTTTTAATTGGGTGGATTTATAATAATAAGGGTACGTTATTTTTTTATTAATGCCCTTTACTTTTTAATAACAATTACAATAATAATAACGATTTTTGATTCCATGCGATTAGACTTTTTTGTGTAAAATTTTCAAGTAGAGTTTTAGTTGAAATACCCTATTAACTCCCAAGAAAATTAAGTCACAGAAGAGCGAAACAAAATCTAAATAATACTGTATTTATCTTATAAAAATATTACTTTCTTATACGACCATTTTTAAATAGATCTTACAATTGGAAACGGATGTTTACTCTTATCAATTTTGGAATTTTTCGAATTATCATTGAAATTGAAAACAAAAAAATATTCCAAATGGTTCATAACAGAAAAAAATGTTTACAATATTTGTAGAAAACCTTATTTTCTATAAATTATATCCCATTTATTTTTTTTCTATCTTTTAACAGTTAGCCAGAAAGATTTGTTTTATATTTTTAATTAGACATACTTGCATTGCGTATAAGAAAGTTCCGTTTTTATAATAAAATTATTGATGATATAAATTAGGTAGGGTGACTAGTCGATAATTAAAACTATATATATTACATAAGTTAAAGTTTGCTTTTTTATGTAAACATATACATAAATCATAGCCCTAAAGAATATCTATTATGTCGCCAAACTGCTTTTGCTATTGTGTTATGAGAAGCACTAAAATCTTGCAATATTTCAAAGTACATCATCATGCATCAGCGCTAACTTGAGAAATTCTTTGACAATGATCGCACATGTAATATATGAGTATATTCGGAGATGGGACAAAATGTATTGTAGGGCGTAGGTTCTATTATTAAATTATTTCACATCTTCTGGGAGTTCTCATATTGGATAAATGTTCACTGTTACGTATATATATAATTAATAATATAGTAGAATATCGATATGTGACATGCGCGTTAAATGTCAAACGTCTTACGACGTTATATGTCAAATTATTAGATTTACTTGTGTTCGGTTTTATGAAAAAATCGAATTGATTTTTTTTTACTTACTAGCTAACAAATTATATTCATGAATATTTTTTAAATATATAAATATTCGAGAGTATCGCTATAATTTTCATACAGAATTAGGACAGGTCCATATTATAGTTGATATTTTATAATAAAAATTGAAAGGTTAGGTTAGGTATTACGTATAAACAAAAGATTGGATTTTAAAACATGGATAACTTCTAATGTACACAATGGTATATTCTAATGTCGAAACATTATAATATAACTAAAGTTTATTTGCAAGTTGAAAGCACAATAACTTAACAAGAAATATATACGTATTTGTACGAAAGTTGGTATAATAAAGTCAACTTGAGTACCGATTTAGTTGTAATTGCTATTTTAAGTTAGGACGAGTACAATACATTTAGCTGTAATTTCTACATCTTTTTCGAATTAGTTTTATGTACAATAACATGAGTTTGTAACTTCTATATTTACATTACATTAGTATAATTTTAACTTTTGCTTTTATTCTTAACTAAGCAGGTTTCTCAATATTTTAAGATTATATTATTAATAAATACGTTTGGATAAAAAAATGTACACCGTATTCTAAACTAATTTTTACATTCATTTCTTTTGTTTATTTAATATATTTTAAATGTTTAATAACAAAAGAAGAAACTAAAATATTATATTTTCAGTAGTTATTGAAAATGCCGATAGCTGGAGGTCGACAGTTTGGTGACCGCTGCTCTAGTTTATAAAAGTAAGAAAAGCTTAATCTTGAAAACCAATTAAATTATTTTCTTTTTCAGGATTCGGTAAGATTGGGATTCAACTAGTACATTAATAATTTCAGCTATCTTTCTACAAATTGGCAAATGAAATTTATAATGGATAAGTAAAGTTTTCGGACGTAAACAATTTAATCCTTTACTGGAGATAATCTTCTTAAACCTGATTTATTATTTATAAAACAGAACACAAAGTAAAGTACCTTCCGGTGTGCCATTCCCTAATGGATACTTTCATAGCAGTCAACAACAAATATGTTAAAAATTCATCTGGCACGTAATTCTGACAGTGGACACGAAAAACCACCCCCTCGAATGAACTCTCTACATTCTACAACTTCAGTAAATACCTAGAGAAGAGAAACCGGAACACGTTTTGATTGATTGGCAGAAAACTCATCGGTATGTGTGAAAACAGGTAAGCAGGAAATAGTTTCTCTATAATAAGGATGCAGAGAAGAACAATTTCCTACTTACATCTCTAACGTCACGTCTATTATATTTTAAATATAAATACATAGATTATTATCTTAAAATAAAAAACATATTATGGTATTTCTTTAAGAAAATACATTCAAATGTAAACATTGTGTTTTCTACATATCCTGCAATTTTTACAGCTTCGTACAACTATTTGTATATCTATAATTATAAGGATGGAGGGAAGAACAATTTCCTACTTACATCTCTAACGTCACTGCTATTATATTTTAAATATAAATACATAGATTATTATCTTAAAATAAATAACATATTATGGTATATCTTTAAGAAAATACATTCAAATATAAAAATTGTGTTTTCTACATATTCTGCAATTTTTACAGCTTCGTACAACTATTTGTATAGCTATAATTATAAGTATGGAGGGAAGAACAATTTCCTACTTACATCTCTAACGTTACTACTATTATATTTTAAATATAAATACATAGATTATTATCTTTAAATAAATAACATATGGTATTTCTTTAAGAAAATACATTCAAATATAAAAATTGTGTTTTCTACATATTCTGCAATTTTTACAGCTTCGTACAACTATTTTTATAGCTATAATTTCGTTAAATTATTTGTATAGCATACGTTCTTTTTGATCGAATGTAATTACATTTATAGTGCCAATAATAAGTTGATTTAAAAATAATAATAATATAGTAATTCTTTAAATCTACATCGTGAGTTCCGGCCGGAATTCCGGTACACCTCTAATAATAATAATTGATCATTTTGTTTAAAAATAGTGCATACATAATTTTACATCAACTAATTTTACTACTTTAACATTGATTATTAATTGCTAACAAACGAGATTTTTAAAACAAATTCCATGGAATCTCATTAAAATTAATATTGATATAATTACAAATTTAAGATCTGCAAATCTTTGGAACGAATTAAACGTGTAAATCGAGGATTATAAAGTTCCGTAATGGGCCATTACTAAATAACATTGAACAAAGTAAGAGTTAGGGTCATGGTTAGGGTTACATTTGTCACGTACTCAGGGAAGTGGACAGACAAATATAATGACCGCGAAGTACGACCACTGACTGTAAGTTTCGTTGAAAATCTACAGAACGCAATATAAATGGTGGCATAGAACAACGGTACGGGTAACAAAGTAACAACGATATTAGAAAAGAATTGTTCAGAAGGGCTGCGAACTTTTTTACGACAAAACTTTTCCCGGTTTACGATTTGCGCACACAAGTGTCCTTTGAAATGGAACCAGGAACGTGAAATACAAACAATCACATCTATGTATCGTTTAGAGGACTTTAAGCGAGACTATGATGCGACAAGAATATTTTATTAAATAGTAAAAGTTTCTTTAAGCCGTTCTTTCATTTCATATATTTAATTTAACTATCATACATTTCGTTATTACATTTAAATTAAGAGATTTAAGGGGTTACATACCTTCAGAATTTTTATTATTTTCAATACTTGTATGAACATTTAAACAGAATTACTCGAAAATTTCTTTTAATAACGAAGTTATATCGATAAATGTGGCCGCAATTTTTTTCTTATGTGTAATTAATATTTTGTCTTATTGTTAACATTATAGTCCATAAAATAGAACTTAAAAAGTATTAATTTTCACTATAATAATCAATTTGAATAATTTATATTTAATATTTAATTATAGAAAATATTCTATGTCCTACAAAATAAATCTAATTTTAATTAATAATATTGGCTTGGTGGGCCAAAACTGATCAGTCTGGCACTAAAAAGCCCATAAAACTCCTGTCGTTATATTCAAAATATTACGACTATAATTTTCATTTAGGTACGGTGTTTTGCGTTTTATGTTTTCTTCGTTTTGTAGGTCTTCTTTATAAATGTTTGTTTTTTAAATTAATCACGAACGCTGTAGGTAATTTTCAAACGAAAATTATAATACAGAAACTGTGAAAATCATAAATTAAAATATACAGCATTACAAACTTATTAAAAACATGATTTATATAAAATTTATGTACTTAATTATTAGTGAATATTCATCTTCTGTATTGATTATTATTAATCAAATTTTTTTTTGATCAGCCCATCAGCAATTTCCCATTCTATTTTGCTTCTTCGTGCTTGCTTTTTCCGCCCTCTCTCCTCCGAAAAAAAATGTTCAAAAATCACCGAAAATGTCAATTAAAATTGATAAATTAACAAATAAGTTGAATAATTCAGCTTGGCGCGATCCTACAGACTCCAACTTTTTTTTAGAATATAGCTTACATCATTATCTTTAAGACAATCAAATGTGATGTGTGCCTTTCCTAACACATTTTGTAGCTCTGGGGATTGGGCTAACAGTGCTTGTACTTTTTTCATAAAAATTAATCATTTTTATAAGAATTTGAAGAAAATATTTAAGAAAAATAGATAGTTTGAAAAAAATAAACATCAACCTTTAACTCTTGCCATAAAATACCTTATAAAAGGTTTTCTGGGTTTCTGAATAAGGATTTGTTAATTAACAGCTATCAAAAAATCGATTTTTTACATATGTACATACTAGTGAGTGGCAAAATCATAACCCATCTTTTGTCTTCGCGTAGTTGGATAAAAATTATATTATTCTGTGTTTGGTATACATGTTAGGTATATTTTTAATAAACACGAGAATTTATTCTTACTAAAGAAAAGACAAAGCCACAAAACCTGCATGTTACAAAATTAAAAGTATGTGAAAGACAGCTTAATTAACTGTATTTCTTGGCTGCACACTTTATTTTTAGAGTGCATTTTTTTTTGTTCCACCGCACGTTATGATAAGACATGTTTGTAAATCGTATGTCACTCTTTATGTGTATCGATTTTCAACATTTTTTAAAATCACAAGCACACTACATAAAAAACCTGTAAGATTTCTTATTAGAATGTCGAAGTCTAGAGTAAAGTCGGTATATATATTCTATTCACTATTCTTGTTTTAGGTAATAAAACTCTGGTTTATTATTTAAAATCAGCCCTTATCATTCCATTTGACAGATAATTTAATCTTTTAACAAGATCGACCAGGCAAAAATAGAATTCTAAAATGAAAAAAAATTTAAAACAAGCAGAAAATCAGTACGTGTATTATGGGAATTTATTTACATTAGGTGGTTAAAACATTTGTTTTTTAAATGTATTTAGTTGTTTTTATTTCAAACTTATTTGTTGCCACTGTAAAAAATAGCAGTGGCGTTGCATGGAGTATGCGCACAGAACATTTTTGTTAAACCGGGTTTCACAGATCGACAAAAAATTTTAAGATTAAAAAAAAAGTTTACTCAAAAATTACAGCCTGTACACTGATTTGAACCAAAAAAGGCACTTACGTCGTGGATTTAAAGTACTATCCGTACAGTCAAACCCTTATCTGCATTTTTAAACAGCAATATAAACAATTTAATACAAACAAAATTTAAGCTAACTTAACTTAAATAATCAAAAATAGAAAATTTCATTAAATTGCTCTGAAGTGTAAGATTAAATACATATTAATTTTGTGTTTATAAAATTTAAAATAAAGAAGCAAAAAAAGGTGTCCATATTACCCTCATGTTCCATATATACCAACTTTACTCTATATGATTCGAGGGACAATAGATACGAACAAAAAGATTGTTTTTAAAATTAATTTTTTCTGTTTGGCGTCTCATAACAAAGTTATCAGAGTATGTTTTTTTTCTCTATTGAAAAATCGCCGCATTTATTGAAATGCGGTCTTTGGATTAATAAACTTTGAACCGATGAATTTAATTAATTAAATAAGTTTTAATCAAAATGACTTGATGGCGAAAATAATAATCTTGTTATAAAATTCACATCACCTTTTTCCGATCATTCACCAGAGGCTGAAAAAATAAACTGTCCCTAGTGAATGATCTAGTTGTCAAGAATGACGCGAGGGTGAGGAATGTGGGAGGGGTGAGTGATGTAGTCGCGAAGAAGGGGAAGGGGTAAACGTCAACAAACATCAGAATAATGAAAGAACGTCGCGGGGTCAATCATAAATGTGAATTGCTCTTCGGCTAGATTCTATTGGATTTTTATGATTCCAACATCTGCTGTTAATATAAGTATGTTGTATGATGTATGTACATACATACATTTATGTAATATATGTATGTTTAGGTATAAACAGAGAATTTTAGGTGTTTTCAGGTGTATGCTTATTTTATTTATAGAAAATGTTTACCTTTTTGGATCGTAAAATTGTTATGCATATTTATTTTCAATATGGTATATTAATACCAGTTATATAAAGTAAAATGTATATATAAGTATATATTATATACTTATACTAATTATAATATCTAGTATAGTACTTATTGTACTAAAATACTTTTCAATTTGTCTTTATTAAGTAACTATAAGAGATATGTATTTGGTTAAATGGGATGAATTGTTCGTAAGGAAAAACAATTTTTAAAAAGTCCCCACGATGGTACATCGGAGAAACAAAAAATTAAGATTTTCTTTAATTCGCTATATTTTTATATTCTTTTTGCTCGTGGTTTCTGAAGATACTTTTTTATTAATTTACATATCTATCACGTTTTCGATTTACCTTCCGTAATTTGAAAATTAACGTTTACATTTATAAACACCCTTCCCAAGGGGAGATGCCCCCTGCTTAGCTATTAAAAGGGTTCGGTATTTAGGGCAATTGGTTGGTTTTATGAATTCATAGTTTGTATGTACTGTTTCAAAGGTATAAATAATTCAAAGATAGAACCGCAAGGCAATTGACGAATGTGGGTTAATGAAACACATTTTTACGACTGCTTTAATGCCGAGCATCGTTTGGGTAGCGCTGTATTATTATAGACAGTAGCACTTGAAGTCAGGTGGGGTATGCTGAAAGGGTAGAATCTGTAAATCCCGCACTGCTCGACAATATGACCTCTTGAGATGATTATATAGGTCACAGACAACTACCAGCCCACTCTACTCGACTCGCCCGGACTCGCCTCGCCTTGCTTCGCTTCGTCTCGCCCGTCACACCACACAGATTAATCTGTTTTTAGCATTACCTGTTAATAAATGATAATTTTGCAATATTTTAACTAGGGTTGGTTTTATATATTTTTTTGTCCAAATCAAGAACGTGAAGTCAATTTTAAAATGAGTAAATTAATTTTGTATATTTGTTTATGTATATACATAGGGTGAAAATATTTATTAGCTATAAATATCCGGATTTATTTCATGGCAGAGATGTTGGCACATAAAAAAAGTTTATACAATAAATACTGTAGGGAAGAGCATTACGCTGATTTTTTATAGACGGGTGAAAGTAGACATTATAAAAACATTATAAGATTGTGTCGCGGTGCAGAAAGACGCAATTTTTATATTTTTTTACCATACATATCAGTTATTGTAATTTTTATGTAACAATAAGGAGAATGGGTAACTTTATTTTTTTAGTAGCTAATAAAACTAGGATTTAACGGAGAAAATTCCATCAAATTAAAATCTGTATTGTCCAGTACTATATGTTGAACGTAAATTGTATATGTATAAGTACAAACAAAAAAAATTTTAGCTGTACGACTAACTTCATGCGTTAATGACAGACAAATATCACACAGTCAAAAATGTAATCAAATAATATTGTTTCTTTTAATAATTAGGGTATCCAATCCAATCTTGGATCTAAAAATAATTGAAGAACCTCCTTCTAATTTGAAAAAATATTTTCCCATCAATTAAAAATAAGAAAACACAAATATTTTTCCTGTGATTTCAATTCCCCCACACTAATGTAAACATTTACATATTCAAACCAGTAGCGCACGTTGAGGAGGGTGTGCTAAATTTATCTGACACAATCAATCGATATAGGTACGAGTACAAATAAAACAATTGAAAAATGAAATGTTCATCTAACACGGTATTTTCAAAAATGTAGTATGTACGTGATCAGGGCCGGATTAATGTAATACAAGGTCCTAGTAATCTAGTATATAATATTAAATCTAAAATGAATGAAAGCGAATTTATCTTAAAATTTTTATGGTTTTATATTAGAATTTATTTAAAAACTTTTTAGAATCACTGCAGTAAAGTTAAGGAAAACTTTTAAATGTTTTATGATGCTATAACTCTTACCGTAACAACGATTTTTTTTCGTAATGAAGCAATTAATTGAGTTAATTTGTAAGTAATGCAAAAAACTGCCACGGGACTTTCTTATACGATGTTTCTTCTTAATAACTCAGTGAAAAAAAAATCTTCCCAAAGAATAAATGTCTGACACTGTACATGGGCCTTAAATTCAAATTTTTCTAAGAATGCAGTGGTTGTCGGGGTTTTGACGGTATGAATCGTGCATTTTACCGTCAAAAACCACGGTAACCACTGCATTCTTAAATGAAATAGAGAATAGATAGACTTATGTTTTTCGAGCATTGTCCAGTCGTAAGTTTAATTTGTTAAATATTTGATAGGTTAATATTATTAAAAAAACATTTGTTTATGTTTTAATTCAAAAATGAATAGGTATTATCAAAACAGATTGTTAAAAATACAATCGATGTATTTTGTTCACGAATAAACCGTGGTGGCATTTTTTAAAGAACGAATTCTTGTATATCCATAATTCCAAGAACGGGAAAGAAAAGAAAAGGAAATGATAAAATTACGACCAGGTTGTTATACTGTGGGCTCGTTTCTGCGGGAAATTATTTGCCTTCTAAATTGGCTTCCATTTCATGTATTTTTCCCGACACTCCCTTATATAATGTTTAGCCTTTTTTAAAAGATAAAGTAGTTTTATTAAAATCTTATTGATTTTCTTTGTTTATTTTCTGTGAAATACGAACTATATTCTGTTCACGCGGATATATAAAAACAATAAAGTTAATACACGTGTATTTTCTATGTCATGTTATTGTTCTATGTCACGTGTAGGAAAAAATACTTAGGGCTCTTGAGAAAATGCTCTGAAGATCTCGTGTGGAATCTGTGACGAAACGTTCTCCAAGATAATGACGAGAAGTAGCTTATACTAAAAGTCAATATTCAATTATAAGGTCAAGGAGGCAAATAAGGCCCACCTAATTAAAAATACTATAATTTATATTAAAAAGGCTATGTTAATGGTAAACTTTGGTTTATTATTAATCTAAAGAAGTATGAAAATCAACTTTTCTTAAATGATTTTTTCATTTTTAAGACATCTTAAAATAAAGTATTTTTGGGCCTTATTAATTATGTTTTAATCAATATTTGGCGTAATGTTTGCTTAATTACAGCTAATAAATAAACAATTAATAATTTTATTTTAACTTTTATTTTTTATCTATAACGTGCTGATGCTGCATCCAGAGCAGCTGCTAAATTCTCGCCAGACCACATGGGCCTTATTTGTCGCAGGTACCTTATTTGTATTTGTTTAAAGTATATTTATTTTAAATTAAATCATTTCCATTTTTATACATTTTTATTAGATAATTCATATCATTCGTATTTTTTTAATCTTAGACGGCTAACATTTTTTGCTCTATCTTTTTAACTAGTAATGAATGCATCGCGTTGATTTCTCGTGCTAACTTAGTTGCCGGCAATTAGTTTGAGGGGACAGTTGTGTTAATAAAAAATATGATTAGACTTCTCGGGTTATTCGTGCTTTACCTAACTATTCAAAATGAATTTTTAGTTTTATTTGTATAAATGTTCATTATAAAATATTAGTAGTAAATTTTCCGTACTACGGGCCTGCTCTAATTCAATAGCTTAAACTAAGTTAAGTTTTCGAATAATGAAAGTTCAATAAAAATCGGTTCAGTAGTTTTCGTGTCAAGTCGGAACAAACAAACACATGTGGACAAGCTTTAAAATTGCTAATACAAAAAATAATAATTATAATTTAAATTTTAGGATTCCTAAGATGAATTCATTGATTTTAAATTTAACTGTAACCTATCTGCTATAATGTTTTTTGCCTCTCATCTTAAACATTTTAAAACAAATAGCTATTTTTTTCTTTGTAGTAATCTTAAATTCTCTGAAGGTAAAAGACGAAAATTGCTTTATTATATAGTCTCTTGTATTTTCTTTTAAACCATATACTTTGTAACCACTGGCCTAGGGCCTATGAAAGTTTTAGAATATATCAAACAATTTGGGTAATCTTTTTTTCTTTGTTAAAATTTAAATAGAAAATTTTATTAACCTGATGATACATTTTATTTAAGAATTGTTCATTTAACATAATTTTTAATAGTGGACGTTCAATTATATACATATATTTTCATATTGTATATTCTGAAACTATAAAATGCCATAACTTTTTCCACCGAGTTAAAGCTTGAGAAAATTTTTAAAAATATATCCATTTTCCAACTTCGACTCATTGTTATCCAGCTTTTTGAAAAATCTACTAAATTTAAATTTTCAATAAGGATCAAAAATTACAGATTATAAGCTTCAAAATCGAAGATGTGATGGTTCAATTTTGACAATTTTTTTTATAAAAAATCCTTTAAGTATTTTTACTTGTGAAATATGTTTTTTAAGTTATACATAATTATGAATATAATATAATACATATATATTATGATATATAAATACATAAAAATCATGTATAAATGTCTTAAAGATAAATAAAATATAGAGTACCTATACGAAATATTTTAAATATATTAATTAACAATCAATATCATAAATATATTTATTTGATATTGGTCAAACTGTGTATTTAACTTTTTCTGTTTGACGTTTACGATTTTAATAATTTCAGTACATTTTTGTTTTTAATTGCGTCGCGTTTTAATGAAGTGAATAAAAAATTGTGTTTGAAGGTTTAATTATTATTAAAATTAAACAGGCATGTTGATTATCAACAATTTCGACAAAAAATACAATTATTATTAGCAATAAGCTTGCTAGGTAATATTTTCAATATCAATTTAAACTAACCTTACTTATTTAATAAGCGAACAATATTTTGTTTTATAATTCGCTATGTTTATGTGATGTTTTAGTGTTTTTTTGTGAGAATACATGTGTTTTAATAACATTGTGATCAAACAGTTGTGGGTAATATAATTTTTGGCATTTAGGGTTGTTTTTTCATGGCTTGTTCCTTATTACGTTGCTATATCATTTTCAATGAGAAAGCTTGGAACCCGGAGTGGATTGTTAAATAATATATGTACCGTTTATTATTTTAAAGTGCGCTTGTGAAGGCCCCCATAGAAATGTGTACCTATTTCAAATTAATTAATGTGAGGTGTTCATTAGTTTGATATTGCAGTACTTCTACGTTCTTTTAAGGTTAGTAAACATAAATATAGGATGTCCCAGGTTTGACGGACGGGACATTTTTTTCTTTGAAAATGTATTAACTTATAAATCTGATACAAAGATCGTTTTTAACATATTTAACAGGGCCGGCAGAAGGAACAACAGTATTAAATTAAATTGCATTTGTTTTTTTCGCTGAATACAGCTGTCGTTACATAAATTAAATCTAAATATATATATGCTATTCAAATATGGTACTGGTACCATTCTTGGATTATACACCAGTGATGGATACTTGTTTTAAATAATTTGTTGATATTTGATTACTGCCATTATTGAATCATAATCTATAGAGACAATTTACTGTAAAACTGCTTAATTTGATGACAATAAAAAATAATTTTTAGTGTAATTGATTTATTAATTATTATATTATCATAGCAACTGCTTTATATTGTTTCTGATTTTACGATTCTTTATTTTATAACTTTTTTGATGTAGCACTTATCATTTTGTAATCGTTAGCTAGTGTTCATCACTGGGTACACATTACTGGAGAAAAAACATAAACAAAATAAAATACTATAATTAAAAATTTATATATTTGCGAACTTTGGTAATTAAATTGATTTAATAAAGAAGTACTTGTTTTATTAGTAACAAAAAAAACAATCAATCCAAAAAACCTGTATACCTTGTTTTTAAAGCGGCCAAGACTGGTGCCAGTACTTTAGTTCGTTACTAGACAACTAAGTGCTTTCAAATGATGTTTGATAAAATTCAGTACGGCCCTGTTTAATGCCACAAAAATATTCATATCTAACTTCAAAAGCATGAAAAACAGTATTTTTTAGATATGTATATATGTAAAGAACAAAATACCTGATTTTTCGAATTTGGGACAATTATAATTTATAAGTCCAGTATACATATTATAGAAGAAATTGCATTGGATATCAAGTATGTATATCTATAGATCGGACTATTTAGAAGTTTAACATAAATCCGAAAATTTAAACAGTATCATGAAGTAATCTACATATATAACAACATCAAATAGACCCTAAACCGAACCCAACCCCCCCTCTGAATCCGCAATGGTCTTCATTTTACGCTCGTGTCAACAACGAAATTCAGTTCTGTTTTTGAATACAAATGTTCACTTTTATAAATACACGTATTTGGTTTTATACTTTAACGAATATGAATTTATTTTAAATATTTGAAGAAAACCGACAGTCGTTTTGAAAGAAGTAATCTATTTATATATTATAAAACAAACGTCTCTTTGTCTGTTTGTCCGTTCGGGCGCTTATCACTCGAGAACCACTTATCCGATTTACGTGTTTTTTTTTAATTCATAGATATGTTCTTTAGTCAGGTTTTAGCGTATATTTTGTTACGTTGTAAAATTATATTACGATAATAGTAAATCAAGTCGGAAAAAAACATTAATATCTCGGCTCCTATGCGAGATAGGGGTTGTTTTTTCCCCTAAAATCCCATCCCGTGGTATTTTTACCGTAGGATCTAATGAAACTGATTACAACCCTCCATACGTGAACGGGGGTAAAATATTAACTCCCGTACGAAGCCAAAAAATACCGGTTTAACGAAAAATATTTTCATTTTATGATTTTGACAGAAATTTTAAAAGTTATTCAATTTCTTCTGTCAGACGCTTAAAAAATAGGTTGAATGTATTTTAGTTTATGAATATTATTTCAAATATGAAACTGATATTGAATGTGATATTGTAAAGAAATATGTACCTATATGAATTGAATGAATATTTTAACTTTCTAGTTCATGACAATTTAAAATATATGTAAATAAATGTTCAAGTATGAATGTATGTATATAACTTCCCATAGCCATTATTTTTATCCTTTTTGAAATAAATAAATATATAAAAAGACATCAACTTTTCTCAGTAAATTTGACTTTAGAACAACCATAAGTTTGAAAAGTTTATAAGCTTCAAGAAATAAAACTTTACCCAGAATATAAATAAATATTAAATTTTTATTTAACGACATCTTTTAACTTCAAAAAGTTATCAACTTATAAACTGAAAAAGTAAATATCTATAGCAAATTTAATATTTAGTTTTTAATAAAAAATATCGGAACGATGTGATCTTACAATAATATTTATATAGGAATACGACCGAATTCGAATGTTTATTATACAATATATCACGAATTATTTTTTATTATTATTTAAGACATACAAAGTTGCGTAAGAACCCATTTTAATCGAATTTTCGACAATAATCAAAATGAATAAAATAAATATCGGAAGACGATATAATTGATTTTGATAATGGTGGGGATGCAATGTATGAGTTTTTAGAGTTCCCGGTTGCACGGAAATTCACTAATTTCGATTTACATGTAGGTGAATGCCAAAATAAATTAAATAAATATATCATTTTACATTTATGTATATTAAAGAGAATAAAATAGACAGGTTAGGTTTCATTCGAAAAATCTTAGCTTGAAGTTGTATTTTTTGTATTTTATTAATTTTTGCTTTCTTTCTACTGGTTGCTAATAAGAAATTATTGTTTTAACTTTCTTATACGATTTTATGTATTAAATAGATATAGTATAGTAACTATTGGCAATAATTAAGTTTTATATAGTGGTACAAAACCCTTAGGATGCGAGTTCTACTCGAACTTGTCCGTCTTCTTTTTAATATAAAGAATCTTATTTTATCTTAAAATTTTTGTTTTAATCAAACAAAAAAACAATATTTTTTAGAATAATGTTTGCAGTGACAAAAAAATATGTAAACCGTATATATGTATAACCTTAGTTATAAACATACAAGTATATGTGTTTCATGAAAAAAAATTATATATATATATGTTTGGATCTGGGAGATATGATTGTTTGTTTTTCTTATTTTATGTAAAAAGACATAAAATTACCAGCACATTTTTCTGTCTACATGTAACAGTAAATCTCCTTTCAAATAAGAATAAGAACCCGTAGCATTTCTCGAATCATTTTACAACTGCAACTGTTTCAGCTTTTATATCTTTTCCTGTAAATGACATGTGCTAACTTTTACGTATTTAATTATTAAATTCATTAAAATAATAGCTTTTAGTTGATCGATACAACGAGGAACAACAAAAACTGTTTTCATATTGAGTACAATTATTTTGTATTTGATTTTATGTTATAAATACATTTTCTACTTAATGTTCTCTCTACATAATGTACATTATTATGCACGTAGCGAAATTGTTTAGAAGCTTTGTGTGCCTGAAGCTACAGTATATATTAATTATATAACACTTAAGTTAAAATTGACAACAGCTCTCCAAGTCTTTTATTTAAAAACGTCTTTTCTTCAAACTGCAGATCGATATTTCTCAACCACATTAAAAAATATCTCACGGGAATATTTCTTGAGAGATTTTACACCAATTATTAAATATTTTAAGTACCTAAGAATCAACTTTCAAATAAGAGACGCAGTTATATATTTGTTTGTCTTTTATCCGAATTAATTATAATTTAATTACATTAATATCACAACTTTTCATTTTTACTCGTATTTACATGAAAATTAATTATCTTAGAGAGTGAATATAATAAACATACTTTTAACGAAATTTAAAATTTTTTTGTTAAATTTCATGGTTCTAATTTTGGAGCTTATATAGTTACATCATTTTAAATAAAAACACAAATATACGTCGATTTCATTAATTAATTTTATATCAAGTTAACATATTCAGAACATCAAATATTTATTGCCACAAAATTTACTTATAAAATTTTCAATAGATTACATAATAATTTAATCGCACAAATATATATGAGTATATTATAAACGAAGAGTACTTTTTTATCTATACGTCACAATAGATATAAAAGAAAGAATTATCAAATTTGAAACAATATAAAGCAGTTGCTATAATAATATAATAATTAATAAATAAATTATACAAATAATTAGTTTAAATGTCCACCATTTTGATACCTATTGGCCGATTGTCATCAAATCACGCTGTAAGACAATGAAATGTATATAGATTAATATTCAAAAATGGTAGTAATCAAATATCAAATCAACACATATTTCTATTATAATTTAGTACATTTAATTAAAAATTTACCATTACTGGGATCCTTGCCAAGACTGGTGCCACTACCTTATATTATACATATTTCTAGCCGAAGAATTGTTGAATAGAGTTCCCATACATATGGCGGATGCCCATTTCAATTGCTCATATCTTTATGTTACCCTTGGCTACAAACGGGAATGATCAGTATTGTTGAATTGGCTCGCTTTCCAATTTAATCAATACATTTATTTTTTATGAGATACAGCATCTTCACAACATACTTCCGAACACGGAACTCAATTATCTTTTCATATGTGATGATTACAGGGTACGTTAAAAATAACCTAGGGATTATTTGGGTCGCTCATTGAATATTTATGAAATTTAAATTTTAAAAACGATCATAGGCATGCTAGAGTTTGTAAAAATTCTTCGTGACTTTGACCGCGTTTATTTTTACACATTTTAATAGAAAAATGCAATTGTATTTCTTTCTTAATACGTGTATAATCTAATCTTTGATATAGCTTAACTAATTTTAAAATTCTAAACTCGTCAATAAAAACGCTCATAACGTGTTTTGGCATACTTACTAAAAAAATCGTGAAGCAAAATTCATTTAATATAATCGACCAAAACGCGTTTTGGCAATAAAAATTATACAAAATAATTAAAAACTAACATTATTACAATTAGAACAATTTCTTTATTTTACTTAAATCTTATTTTTTTGTATCGTATTATGAAGTTACCATTCAACAATTATTTATTTATTTTTCCAAGAACTATTGCCGTGGCATTTGGAATTGCATTTTATATAAATGGAGAGATATTAGCTTTTTTTATCAATGCAGTAAATATAATAAAACTTTGATTGCCTCCAAATGACAATATAGAAGTCGAACGAAGAGTTAGTGAACACAAGAGCACGTTTTGCAGTTCAATAAAGCTGTTCTCAGCAACTATAAATTCATTGCGAGCATAAAGTATCTAATTCATCAGTATTAAGCTCTGATGAATTAATTCTGACTACAACAGCTAAGACATTTCAATGGGAACTGCGCGTGTTCTGTCAGGTACTTTGACCACAGCACTAGTTCACATAATTTTTAATTAAAATATCGGTCTGGAGAACAATACACGACTTCCATGTTCTATGTATAATATATTTTTTAATAATTTTTAACAAATTTCAATTGAATTTGTCAGAAATAAAACTCACCTTTCTAATGTACCAATGTCAAAAACATAATACACATTCGTAGAATAACTAATCTCACAATTTGAATTTAGTTGAATTTGTTTCCAATGCAACGTGAATTAGTGACGTATTAATTAGTATTTAAAATTCGAATTTTGAGGGTGGTTTTCACCCCTTCAATAGTACCAAGTCTTATCAACTTTTTAGATGATAAAAATTACAAAATTTCGAATATTTCCAAAACCCTTAATCCGATTAAGTCTGGAGTACCCACTGAGACAAACATTTTCCCAAAAAATAATTCAGATCGGTGCATTTTTACAGTAGTTATCGTGAACGAAAGAAAATTCTACATCCAGACACACGCACAGCCGCCATGCGGAGTCGAGACTTGCAAATATCTACAACGACGTACAAAGATCTACAACGAACTATAAAGATCGTTGTAGATAGTGATAGAGATTCAAATGTTGAAAATGAATGAATTTTCAATTTTACAACGATCTTCAGAGATTTTTGTAGATCATTGTAGATCTTTATAGATCCAAAACCAGTGAAAATTTAGATCTGATTTGATCACTGTAGATCTAAAAAAATTTTATGGGAAGATAACATTAATGGATTTATTTTTCTTAAAATCAGTATAGCATTTAAAAATAATTTCATTGGCCGATTTGAATATGAAATGAGCCTAAAGACTGCAACTTAAAAATCGTACATTATAAATTTTGTATGGTCAAATTGTCAGAATACGTAGCGAAAAGTCAAAAGCTTTCCAAGTTTAATCTGACTTTGAAACAACCTGAATCTGTAAAGCTCCGAATAACCACATAAGCTCCTAGAAAGAGGAGGCGCCTGCAGCAACAATAAACTTATCTGCTATGCTATGGTTGTGAGCTTTTAACCCTTTCATGTCCAACTCCAACTCAGTAAATATTTTAAATTTAACAACTATATTATTATTACGCATGCTATTTGTTTGACTAAATTAAAATAACTGAAGTTTCGTTCGAAATTAAAATAAAACAATGAAAATGAATATTACTGTTACGGCCCTGTATCATTTAAATATTTTAGTGAATGTTAACCTTTAAAGTAGATGTTAAATTTTATAGTATATCTATGATACGTTATGTTCCGTAAATTTTCACATGCAGATGTTTTTTTCTTGCAAATGTTATTTTCTTGTTTCCATTTGGGGGAAATATACAAGCGCATTAAAAGTATTTATTCTTCAATGGTAACATAAAGGAAACTTGAATTCAAATTATTTTATTTTATTTTTCTCATTATTTAAGGTAAATAAAAAAAATTCACACCAGGAATTTTTGAATTTAGACTACAGGTTCTTTCCTTTGAAAATAATTCACTTGACAAATTTTAATTTATAATTGCTTGCGATATACAAAACCACTGCCATTTTAAATGTAATTTTGCGCTCATTAAAAATAATATAGGGTTGTTAACATTTATAGGAACTTAAATTTTTTTATCCATATATAAAATTACAAATTTCTCTATTAATTCACTGACAATTTATGGTATAATAAAAAGAAATATAATATGCTTTTATGTAGATAACGTACATCTTAACATAAATTTTTATTTTTATTAAACTTATTATTGATCGAATATATTTATGCGAATGTATATATCATAACCGCGAAAGCCTAAGGTAGACCGAAATGACAAAATATTAAGTCTTATGTCATTATTTGTTACGAATTTTCATTTCTGAATAGATTGAATACATCAAATATATGTAACCTATTTTCCATGTTTTCAAGTATACCGGGAAAACCTTACCGGAAATGAAGAAGGGTTGTTAGATTCTAGAATCCGTTGGAATAAATCATAGAGGTATGATATTCTTGTCGAAATTCGTAAATATACAATCTTTACTCATATCAAAGGTAACGAAATCCAATATCTGTAACGCAAAATAACTTTGAAATGAACAAGCTAAATTAAGATATTTTGCATATACAGGTTGATCACGGAAATCGAGTGATATTGTGATCTTTGTGGTAAAAAATCGTAACAATGGGCGAAGTATCAGTATTTTTTCTATTGTAAAAAAATTGATCGTAAAATTTCAGAGATTTGTATTTTAATAGTAGTGCTATGAAAATATAATAAAATAGCAATAAATAGTAACCACAAAATTGTAAAAGCCTGTAAAATATTTTTGAAATTGTATTTCTGTTAACACAAACGCCGTTATATTCATTAATGCCCGGTTTTATAAAGAATTTACTTGAGTGCAAAAGCAAATTAGCTTCCAGCTAACGTTATCTGCTAGGTGTCAAATTGTTATGAAATTTCTCGATATTTTAAAGTATTCGATACATCTGTGAATGTGTTGTCATTTGTATTTAATACCTAGCAGATAGCGTTAGCTGGAAGCGTTTTTGCATTTGCACTCAAGCATATTCTTTATAATACCGGGCATAATACTAATACTTTTTGACCATCGCTCTGTTTTCGTGATAAGCCTGTATAAGTCAATAAATTAATATAACAATATTTTAATGTTGTTTACATTTTTTGCTAACAGTCTTATAAATTATAAGAATGGAAATATCATTTTCAGCCAGATCGGAATTTTATAGGATTAAAACAAAATTTGATTCAACTTCTTTAAGCAGTAAAATAAAAATAACTTTTAAACAGAACTTTTAATTCTGTTGTTCACCTTACGTTTCACTTTTTTCATCATTGAAAAAATTTTAAAACATAATTATAAGATGCTAAATATTACTTTTTTTATTTTTAATATTCTTTCTCACGTTTTGGTTGTATTTTGATAACCTTTTAAATTACGAAGATAAATTTTAATTTTATGAATTTATCATTAAATGATTTTTAAATAAAATACTGAGAGTAACAAATAATTATAATTTTCCTCTAATTTTATATTTATACCGTGAAAATATTAAGATTACAATTTATAATTGACCTATAAATTTTTAATTTCATTAATAAAAAATGCATAGAATTTTCTCTGTATTTTAATTACATATTGTCTCACTTCTCGCTATTCTTCTGAATTTTAGGTTATGATAAATTTAAATAATTTTGATGTCTATTGCGAGTCGATCCTCGCGTATTAGTTTTCCGTTCCGTAGATTAAAAACTTTATCGAAAAGATGGCACCATAATAATTTTTACATTTTACCTACATTCGAATTTCGAATTAGCTTTTTTTTAAATTTCAGTCCGAAACACTAAAATATGATTTGATACGCTACAGTTTTAAAAACATACAATCATGCAACAAAAAAACATAAAATTTATTCAGAAATGTTGGTCTTGCAATGGTGGGAAAGTAATAAACATTTATCAAAATAATAAAAAAATTCACATTATGTGTTTAATAAAAAAGGTAAAAAATATATTTCATTAACAAAGAACTGCTAAAAAACAGCAGTATCCAAGTTTTCCTAACAAAAAATACTACAGGAAAAGGAAAGGTATAGAAAAAGAAAATCAAACGGTGGTTGGCTGGTTCAACTTAAATATTTCACAAATGAAAACGGAATAAAAGAAAATGAATAATTGGACAAATATGAAAAGAGAAAAACAAATAATAAAACCATAAATAAATAATCATTTAATTATGAAAATAATTAAAAAACATGTAAAAATCTATCAATAATAAATAAATACCAATTTTTGAGAACGGATTTAAAAAAAAAACACACATCTATTTATATTTCAATATCCATTTTCAAAATCAGCAAGAAATAAAATAATTTTGGAAATAAGGCTTAAAAAACACATAAGATGGTATCATTGGAAATACATTTTTTCTTTATTGTGGTATAAATAAATTCTTCAGTTTTTTTCGGCCCGTCGATAAAAAAAAATCCTTGATGCGAAAAATAACTTTTAGAATTTTACATTTCAATTTCAGAGCTGCACAAATATATTACAACTGCACACTAGAATAACCCATGAATGAGGCACTTGAAATATGAAAGTACATGTTAAAAGTTTGCTATTTTTTTAATGTTAAGCTCAACTTTTTAATCTAGTGCCTGTACTAATTTATTTTTAAAATATGTATTTTCAATGATCGCAAATATGACCTATATTGCTATTTAGAAAAGAGTTTAAATTTTTCATAGACGTATAAAATATACGTAACTAAATTAATTTTAACTGAAGAAAATAAGGGCACCAGTTTTGGACGCTTAAAAAACAAGGTATACTATTATATTTTTGTTATTCTCATCAACTCGTTTTAAAAATAAAACAAGTACGACTTTATTTAAATTATTTTTTAAATTATAGTCTTTTATTTTGTTTATGTTTTTTTTCTCCGTAATGGGCACCCAATGATGGGCACATGCTAATTATTGCGAAATGATAAGTACTACGACACAAAAGTTATAAAATAAAGAATCGTAAAATTTAAAACAATGTAAAGCAGATGCTATGATAATTTAATAATTAATAAATAAAATAAAATGTTCATCATTTTGACACCCATTGGTCGATTATCACAGGCCGGTAAAATATTTTTCTTCTAATGTCTCTACTTCAAAAAGTGATTTCGTTTTTTTTTTGGCTTGCTGAAATCGAATTCGTTGCCCAAATTGCTCCATCACGTCAGGTTTTTGAAATGATCTAACCTAAAAGTGCCAAAATTACCAAGTAGATAATATTTTTTTCTAAAGTTTTCGTTGACGGTAAGAAATAGTACTATCTTTCGTCATTAAAATGAATTTTTACTTTTTACTGTTCCGTTTTTTTTACCGAAATATACTGGATTGAAGATATTGTTATATTTAATGTAGTCAAGTCCATTGTGTCACTTGTGTCTACTCTATGAATAAAAATATCATATTTTCAAACAAGCATATCTCGACGAAAAAAAATCGTACAGTAAAAAGTAAAAATTCATTTTACTGACGAAATAAATACTACTTCCTACCGTGAACGAAAACTTTAGAAAAAAATCACTTACTTGGTAGTAAAATCTTAAACATAGCCAAAATCGTCATTTTTGCACTTTTAGGTTAGGTTATCTCAAAAACCTGACGTGATGAAGAAATTTGGTAAACGGATTCGGTTCACCTGTTCAAGTGTGTTTGTCAAAAATGTTGTCGGCCTGTGTTATCATCAAATTAAGCTGTTTTATTGTTCACTGTCTATAGATTATGATACAGTAATGGCAGTAATTACATATACACAAATATTACTAATTTAGTACATTTAATGTCCAAGACTGGTGCTAATATCTTACAGGTTCATATAAAAAATAACATTTGCATTGCTGGTAGAAATTTTGGATGAAATCGGGTATGTACAAATAAAATAAAACACATATATTTGACAAGCAGACAATCGAATTAGACAACATAGACTACCTTGGGCATCGGGTTTGGCCGGAGAGCAGTTGGTCTCAGTTGGTTGTTTATCGCCGACCAGAATTGTTGCGGGTGGGATAGATGTTGCTGTATCGTTTACAGCTTCAGCAGCTTTTTCACCATCTGCAGACGACATGATGGCTACGGTGTTTGGCAATGTTCTAGTAATACTTCCGGAATAGCACAATTACAAACAGACAGTTCACGGTGTAGCAGATATATTTACAAAATGTTACCGATCTAACAACGAATCACCTCGACTAGCCATTTGATATCGGGCTATGTGTAAGTTACGAACTCATTGTCAATTTTACTACTTACAATTATAACTAAATGGAATAAATAAATAAAATTAGTATGGTCATTCTTTGATAGTGTAAAAATAAAATCTATGCGCGTTAGAAGTTATACTTTCTTTAACTTAGTGCAAATGCAAAACTAAAAACGTCTAACGTCACTACAATTATATTTTAAATATAAATATAAATATATAAAATATAAATATAAATATATAAATAAATAAATAGATTATTATCTTAAATTAATATAACATTGTTCTATTTGGTAGATGGGCAAATCCACAGAACGTGGCCGCATTAGCTTTAAATTAAAATACTCAAATGCTTCTTCAAAATGGAGCATTGAACGCACACTCTTCTATGTCGTCTCAAAATCTTTGTAACAAAGAGAAGAATAATTGGTCTCAATTTCAGGAGTGCGCTTTGGATGTTCCAAAAGTTACAGCAAATAAACCAAATAAAAAACGCTGAAATTGCCGTTCGCTGGATAAAACAATCGCGCATATGAAATGTAAGAGGTGTGCGCCTTTGAAACTCCGGGAAAAGGTTCATTGTACCAAAAAACATGTCCAGTAAAAATTTCAGATTCATTGGTTTGAATCTGAGAAAATTGCGGTGGTATGAATTTTTTTTTTTTTTAAAGTTCCATTCTGAAAACGTGAAAATAACCGATTTTTCAATGCAAATTGTGCTGCAGTTTTTATATGAATCAAGCAATCGACTTGTAACTCCATGTTTACATCCACAATAAAGTATACTTTGAGTTCGTGTACTTATGGGTGGGTAATACACATTCCCACACGCGTACTATTGCCGTTCCCCAAAGCGGCCACGTTCTGTGGATTTGCCCATATCTTTAAGAAAATACATTAAATTATAAAAATTGTGTTTTCTACATATTCTGCAATTTTTTCAGCTTCGTAAAACTATTGTTTAGCTATAATTTCGTTAAATTATTTGTATAGCAGACGTTCTTTTCGATCGAATGTAATTAAATTTATAGTGTCAATAATAATATAATAATAGTGACGTTAAAATATTCACTTAAAATCTACTTCGTGAGTTCCGGCCGGAATTAACTTTATGGTGTTGTTTTCAACGCCTAAAAATATTTTTTTCGAGCAACGATAATTTTTGACGTAATGAGAATCTTCTAAAAATAAACCCGATAGACTCGAGTTATCAGGTTGGTTGATTTTTAAGGGATTTCTCATGATATTGTTGGTAGTGATGGTGATTGTTCGAAACAATAAGACTTTTTTGTATTAGTTTAATGTGTATGTATACAATCTCTGTAACAGTAGCTCTATCGATTTCTTGTTTTTGTTTTCTGTTTACCATCAAATAGAATTAACAAAGGTCTCTGAAAATTAATAAGCCAATACAAGTTGCAGTCGCAATTAGTGTCACTTTGTATTTGGTGGCACATAAAAAGCAACTGGATTTTAGATGTTTATAAATTTAAGGAGAGCTTAGTTTTTAATTATTTTCACGTGCTTAGTATGGTAATATTGAAAATGGAAAAGTTCGGTTTCAATACATTGTTTACATTTGAGTTTTATTTTGACAAAATTAATTTTTATTTTAACGAGAAAACAAAAACAAATCTTTAGTGTAACAATGTCCTATTGATTAATTTTTAATTTTACATGAAAATCATATAATTATATCTACTTTTGTATAATAGATTTTTTATGAAAAATATTCTTTGATGTTTAGAAAATGTATATTAAAACTTTTAACATGAGTAAAGTCTTTAAAACAAAACTTCGGAAAAAGAAAACGTGAAGACGAATAATTTAATTTTTAATTTACGTTTCCACAACCAGTTAAAAAGTATTTTTTTAATAAATTAATAAAACAGAACTTTGTTCATAAAAAAATTGTATTTTTCTTCTAAACTATATTCCATATCCGGTACATCTTATTCTAATAATACTAATAAGAACCGAACCAGACCAAAATAAATTTTATCTGTTTCAATTCAAAATAACTAGTGAATAAAATATATGAATTGAAATAAAAATTATTTCGCACCTTTACAATTGAATTACACCTTCAGAGGTCAATATAATAACTGAAGGCTTCGTTGAAAATTGTTTTCAGATTTCAGATATGTCATTTAATCTATAGATCATAAATTGTCTGGATTTATAATTAAATGTATGTCTTTTTATCGTATCGGGTCCCTGTATATAAAAATAAAATATAACAATTTGATATGTTTTGAGAATTTCATACCGAAATGGAATCAAAATTGTATGTCTGTCTGTCTATCAAACACTCACATGTATAGTAAATAGTGGACCGAATGAATTTTTGGCGCTTTTTCAGTGGAGCAAATGAGTTACAATTTTCGTTTAACAAATTAATTAAAAATTTATCTACGAAAGTTAAAGTGAGAAATATTGAAAAATAATGGGAAAATGTATAATAATGTCGAAATCAAAGGAAAATTATAAAAAATTCAAGGAGCTTATTCTTAACTTTGCTTAAATTAAGTTAATCCAAATCTCAAAAATTATAGCAAATTAAATATCTAGAAAAACGCGTATTAAATATTTTATACTAAAGTAACTTTATGATTATGACCCCCCCCCCCCCCTCAAATTGTAAATCTAGATCTGCGCCTGAATAAAGTTAATATCGTCTCGGTCTCGTTTCGTCTACTTGATGAAAATAGTGTTTTGAATATTATTTTCATTGTTAATGAAATTTGTCTTCAAATATTTTGTAGAATAAAATAAGAAGAAGAATTGATTATTTGATTTTTAAAATCGGTTTTGATATAGAATGTCCCCATTTATAAGGACACCCTCAAACCCAAGGGCCGTTAGGACGTGCAGGGCATTTTTGATGATATATACGCCATTTATTTCTCACTTTAATAAAAATTTGAAAACGTTTTTAATACTTTTACTTATAAAAAAAAAATATTTACTATTGTACGTATTATAAAATTCTTATTAAAATTTTCAAAAATGGACTATACTTATTTTTTATTGTTATTTTATAAATGTGATAAAAACAATATAATGAATAGATTAACTAATCTAGATCAGCGGTTGTCAAACGAGTGAGAAATATTTTTACTAGAAATCTATTTTTTAACTATGATAGATTTCAGTAGCTCATAAGTAGAAATTGGAAAAATAGTTTTTATTTTCAATGAAATAGTTACTAGTTGAATTTTTTTCGGAAAATAGTTGATAAATAGTTTTTTTTTACGATTTAATAATAATTAGTGGAAACGAAGCAAATAGTTTAAAAATAGTTGCAAATAGTTGATTTCAAATTGTGTTTTCTGAAAACGGTGGAGATATGTAATAAAAATTACAATAAATGCATTTTTACGCAATAGTAGAAAAACTATTTTTCCAATCTCTACTCATAAGATAATTTAATTTCAAAGGAATGCTTGTTGAACATGATCTAGAAAAAACATTATAATGTTTCAGATCAAATTATTTAGGTACAATATATACATTTTTGATTGGGGTTGAAATAAGATATTTATAAAAAAAAAAAGAAAAAACAGAGTGGATAAAGATAAAACAAATTCTTCGCTTTTGTGTGAATCATACTCCAAATAAATCAAACAAATGTTATCCAAAAGGAAAAACCCGATTTCTTCGGAATTTTTCTTTGACAAGAATATGAGAAAAGTACGGCCGTTTGAAAACATATCATGTACGGGTATATTATTCCCTTTACAAGGAAAAAAAATTGAATTGATGTTGAGGTACATAAGAAAACCTAGAATCTATATTTGAAATGTGTGATTGTTATACGTATATATAATATACAGTAGCACTTCTACGAATTGAGCCTCGAGAGCTACATACTTAATAAATAATATATTATGTTGTACTCAAATTAATTGTAGTGAATTCATTTTGTGGTATACGGAAATTTACCTGTGCTTTTAGATATAATGTAGAATACCAAATGTTCATAATGAATATAAATTTTTAATTATATTTGTAAAGGCGGTTTTCCACCAAAGAACATAGTTTTGATTTCAGAAACAGAATTAAATACATTTTGAAAACAAAACTAAAACTTTGTTTTCACAACATCGATAAAACAGTTAACTACTATTTTATTCTTATCTTTCTGCCAATGTCAAAATACCTACCTTGCTTTGTTAGTGTTCCGTATCGAAATTTTTTAACTACTGAAAATTATAGACCAATAATAGTTTATTCAGTCCCGAAGAGTAGTGTTTCAAATGAATTTTTGTTTGTTATTATATATTAAAATCTTCATTATACATATTTTCAAAAAAAAAATCATAAAAAATATCAAGTGCATTTAAAACCCATCTATTTTCTAATATACGAACTATTGAATATAGTAAATATTTTTTAACTTTATTAAAATTAAATTATATAAAAATATAATCGAATAAATTGAAAAACTATACGAAATTAGCACTTGACATTTGTTTTAACATAATTTTTTTTAAAAGATATGAATTTTATTTTCAGTTTTCAAATAGTTGCTAATTTTACCAACACGAGTTGGTGTTTTTTTTCAGAGAGTTTCTGTTTTGTTGGTTACAGTTAGGTGGAAAACTGCCTTAAGAAGTATATACATAATATATAGAATTAGCCAATAAAAAATACGATAATATGAAAGAATATTCCACAAAAGAAAATATCACGTTATTAAGTATCAATAAATATAAATGTAGGGTAAATTTAGATAGAATCTTATTATAATAAAAATTATGTTGATATAGAATTCATTTAAGACATATGTCGAGAACACTGAAGTAAATACGTTGAAATATATGTTGATTTTTACAGGATGAATACAAAAATGAACTGTTTATTTTTATTTGTTTATTTTATTATTAAAGATGGTGGAAATAGAAGTGTTCTAAATAATTTTGTATCAGCCTGAAACCGATCTATTGTGTATACATATTACATATAATAGACGTAGTTAAAATCTAGTATTAGGGTAAATATTGCAAAAACATGATGATTCAAATTTGTGATTTAAATTTATTTGTTTTATTGAATGTTTTATTTGTTTATGCAAACTTTGTTCAATTCGAATCCCCACGTCCTATAACGAGGGAACTGCGTTTGGTTGTCACGGATTTTTGGGATTATTTGTCACATGGTACAAATGAATGAAAGAAATGATAAAATGTTCAGATTTTTATGCTTTGCGCCCTTTCCACCTAAAAAATTTTGTGTACATATATCTCGATATATCCGCCGGAAGTGTATAAAATTCTGGCGGAACAAGAAACGTATCTGTAACATCGATGGTTAAAATTGAAACCTTAAATAATCGAATTTTAGTTTTAGAATGTTGGGTACTTGTCCTTTGTAATCAATTGATTTACAAGGCCCGGTTTCCCCTATTATTAAACATATTCAATTTTGAAAGGTAATTTGAGTGGCATTTACACATAAAAAAATAGGTATGTTTTTTAAATAAACATTTTACGTTCGAATTTCGGTACATTTCTGTATTGTACGGTTCGACCGCACTGAAACGCGTTTAATGGTGATAAATACAGGGATTATAAAATTAACCTACACTCTATTAAATTTAATTGAAGGTTAGTTAAACTGAGTGAAAACAACAAAATATCATTAAATTGGAACTATGAAAAAGGATAACTAAAAATTGATTAACTTATAATAGAATTAATTACAGTATACTATTGATTTTAAAGATGAGGGCTTTTTTATGATGTAAATAATTAATTATGGTAATTTTACTGTTTCATTCAAAACAACTCTTTATTTATAAGCACTATACAGGGTGTCCCAGCGGTTTTTTTGAGAGTTGGAACAAAGGTCATTTTTCATGTTTTTTTGTACTGCTTTTGATGGCAGATATGAATTTTTTTGTCGCGTTTAACAGGGCTGGTAGCAGGATCAAATTATTTTTTCAAATTGTATTCTATCACTTTTAACACATCGTTGGAACAGCTTTTTTTATGCTGAATACATCTGTCCTTATTAAAATTTAGTCAAGCTATTCATATCGGAGATATTTTATCTCTATAACGTTTTTCCAACTTTTATAATTATTTCTAGGTAACATGTTATTTATTTTATAATGACTAAATCTATAGCAATAAAATTATTATGAATTATAAAAAAGATAAAATATTTCCGATTTGGATAGCTCAATTGAAAAATTTTTGGACAGGTCTATTTAGCGAAAAATCAGCTTTTTACCGGCTTTGTCATCAAAAACAGGGCAAAAAGACAAACATGAAAAATGCTATTTATATCAGATTTTAATTAACCTGGTCGATAATTGGTACCCTGTGTGAATTAAGCCATTAATAAAACAGCATGTTTTGAATTCAGAAAATAATATATAAAATATTTTAAATGCACGGTTGAAATAATAAAAATTTATAAATAAATTGTTTTTCAAATTGAAGTGAACAAAAGCATTATTGGTGCAATAATGTGATGGCCATCCTGCGGCCCGCGGGCCAGTAATTAATGTCTTATGACATGTTTTAGAGAGAAGTAAAATTCAAAATATTTAATATAAATGTTGGAGAGGGTAAAAAATTATTAAAGTTTCAGTTTTAACCATTTTTTATACTTTTGATTTAATTAAGTATTTAAATATATAAAAATAAGTTTAAATGGTTACCCGCCCCTGTTGTGAAAATATGTAGAAACCGTTTATCCTTTTTTTTAAAGAAATATTATTTTCAATGCAAGTGTAGATACGAATTAATCATTGGGGAAATAACCGATAATTAAGAAAAAATTCCAGTTCATTTCCGGTGTATTATGGAAACAAATAGAGTATGTACCTATAGATAGGTATGTATGTAGGTGTTCGAACAATAAAGTTTATATTTTCTTTTGTTAGAAAATGCGACCCAAGGGTTTTATTTCCATTTAAGAGAAAATTTTCATATAACGAGTTCTTTTAAATGTATCTTTTCTAATTATAAAAAGTAGCAATTTTATAAATTCAACAATTATAATTTAAAAAATATGTTTACCAATATTTAAAAATATATGCAAATAATCGCTTTTTACATATGTATATATGATATCAGAGAGCAGCGAAACTTGTAAAAGAAGTAGATATTCAAATATAGATTCCAAATTCGTCATTTTTATTCAATTTACATATCTAAAATGTGAAGTTACCAACTTCTGACAACAAATATAGATACCTCTAAATTACAATAAAAAGTTTTTACGTAAACAGTTATTATTATTATTATATGTATTAGAAAAAATGACATATCTGTTTTTGATTTATTAAAATGACAACATTATTTTTGTAGTATTAACATGAGAGGTATTAAAACAATTACCAAAAGTGATTATAATAAATGTCATTCATATAAAATTTATATAACAAACAATAGGAATAGGGCGAGGACAGTTGAAAATGAGGCTATTATATAAATAATAGAGATGAATGATTTGATCAAATCATATACATGCATCGATAAATTATATCAAATAAACACTCGACTGTTTAGCAAATATTTTATATACACATATATAATGTATATATATTATATATATATACACACATATATAATGTAAAACTTCGTTACTCGCGCTCCTTCCGTAATTAATGACCTAAAACTTTTTGACATCGTTATTTTTCAGCAGATTGTAATTACAAAAATGTCAATATGAAAATATAAATAAGAAAAATTATTATTAACATTCTAATAATTATAAAAAAAAATATTTCCTGAGTGCGGTAAAAAACGAAGTTTTACTATAAGTATGTAAAATAAATATCTTTAATTAACTATGACTACAAAAAAATATAACGGTGTATTTTAATAACAAAAGAAAATGATAAAAACTTATATATATGTATATACAAAAGTTTGGTTACGCCTACTTTTGTATATGTATTTTTTTTTTGTTTTATTAATTTTTACTATCAATAATAAAATGTTTCAATAAAATGACCATACTTTATTAATATTTTATTTTCTTAAATAATTTTTTTAAATAACAAAACAAAAACTTAAATAATAAATATAATAAATAAAAAAAAATAATATGACATAAAAAATATAAAAATGAGATAAAATAATTAATTGATCACCTATTTTGGTAGCGAATCAAACCATAATCTGGGAGGGTAAAAAGTAAGTGAAAACACAACCGGGTGTAACACCAAGATGCACGGGATACACCAAAATACACTGGTTACGTATTTGAATACGGGAGCAGTACTCTTGACGCGGCGTACAGCGCAAACACACTGATAGATTAGACAGCAGCCCGCCGGAGCTAGGTCGGCCGGGCTTTGGGTAGAGCGCGCGCGCCCCGGATTCGTCCCGGCGACGCAGGGCTGTCCGGAGTTCCACTCGATCCGAACTATATCTATAATGTATTGTAGTACACATACACCTGCACTAACAGCTTGCCCGGATTTTGGCTTGTACGCTCTTCATTGTTGTTTTCGGTTACTTTTAAACAGTATATCGATAACGCCCCACCAACAAACTCGTTCTAGTTTTAAGCCCGAATAGAACACGGGCTGTTTAATTTGCGCTAGAAACCCCTTCAAGCATTTCTGCATATATAGATACACATAATACATTTTCAAACAGTTCCTTCAAAATAGTGTTAACTTGAGGACTGTAATTCTTTAGTATTTCCTCACTGAACCATTTAACTTATTTGGTATAACCAAGTCCTGAGAGTGCTTCAACGGGCCAAACACCATTTTGGGGGCCCTATATAACCCCCTCCCCACCCATTACGCGATAATTTTTAATATTCAACAATTAAAAAAAACTCCTACTTAATTGTGAAATAATAAAAATTAAAAACAAAGAAAGAAAAAGTATAAAATTAGATTTGTGAATTTACCTATAAAATTAACAACCAATAAGTTTAAAAAATCAACTTATTTTATTGAGTTTAATATAAAATTAAAGAATAAAGAGAATACATATATTTTAATTCAAAAAACTTACAAGCTAATGATTTTTTTATAATTTATTATTCAAAATATGTCAAATTAATTAAAAAATGATTTGCACGCTTTAGAATTTGCAAATTCTTTAATTTTTCTTGAAAAATCAACTTTTGGGGTATACTCACAATTTATATTCGGGACCAACCATTTAGTCTGTCCTGAGACTTTGTCGATCTGTTAATTTTTTTTACTCTTTTTAGGGTATTAAAGCTTCTTTCAGTAGAAGTATATTCATTTAAAAAATTAAAAAAAATCTTTAAAATATTTTGTTTGGCCATATATCCGAAAATAATCGAAGAAAAAAAAGAAAAAAAAGTGAATTGTTTCATAATGCCAGATTACAATAAAATCATCAGCACTCGACGCAAATACTTATTTTTTTGTAAATTGAAAAGTACAACGTACGCCTTTTTAATATTTTCTTAACAAAACAAAAAATTTAAGAAATATAAAATTTGAAACTGACGAAGAATATCGTGAGCGGGAAAAAAACCACGATACTTTTGTAAAAATACATTTTCCATAAGTGGTATGGTACGGGACACTTATCGCATGAGTCCAACTCGCACTATTTTTTTTATTCGGATTCATTTCATCATTTCATAATTGGATACTTTTTACGAAAATTTAAAATAAATTTTTTATTTTCATTTTATTCTTAATCTGTGTCTGTACTTATACATTATGTAAAGTCAAAAAAAAAACTCTTCATTGGATATCCTTAAGAAAAAGTTCTATTGATTTCTTCTGCAATTGATCGCATCATTTTTATCAGTCCAACTTAATTGTAATAAATTGAATTGGTACATCTTACTACAAAGGTAAGATTCTATGGAAAACAGAAAACGATTAAAAAGACCTTTTAAAAGGTGTAATAAAGCTGTTTTCTAGACAGTAAATAAAACGTTTCTGACATCTCTTAATGAGAACTAGTTGCACTATTGTAATTAGTTTTTATTTCTTTTATTTATGTAAATACACTGATAAAAATAAATAGATCGCAGAACGACCATTCTAAAATCATTTTGAAGATTGCAACCAAATTTTTATATTTGTAATAAATAAATATATAAATAAATAAATACGTAGAATAATTTAAAGTTTAACAAGTTGATGATGGAAAGAAATATTGAATATATGTATAAGGAAATTTGAATATAAACCTAAATTTCCTTTGTAAATCCGGTCATATACTTTATCGTATATTCCAGGATAATTACAGGTTATCGAATATTAACAACTCCATTGCTAATTAATACGTTGAGTGCCTTTAAAGTCAATAAGGGATTTACAAAAATCGATTCATACAGAAAATAGTTTAGTGTTAAGAGAATGAATATTTTTGCCGTCACAGAATAGTCTCAGAGTAAAATATAATAGAGAAAAAGTCAATAGAATGCGTATCCATCCAACAATAAATCTATTTGGGAAATAGAACATTTATTTTTCTTATGTCAAAAAAGGAAGTAGGAATCAGAAAAACTTTTAGGCCGAGAAAAACTATTGGGTACGGATAAATAATGAACAGAAATAGGAGATTCTTGACAAGGAACATATATATTAGGTTTCTGGGCACGAATTAATCATTAAAATTACAACCTCGATCATTAAAATGTTTATTTTGATAAGGTTTACGAATATTAAAACTAGACGTAAATATATTTGCCATATCTCGAGATATACATATATAGTCGAATTTCCCCTAAAACATCGTTTTAAATTTCCTACACTTTCGTCATCAAATAAATCATATTTGAAACAAGAGTTATAGCAAAAAAACAACTGAAAGTTACCACCCCTAAATTGATAGTATGTATCTCAAGCCAAAAGCCTAGTTCAATACCTTGCAATGTAACGGATTCAATCGAGTGTTAACCGAAGCTACGTCACAGATATCAAGTTAGCATGCGGTGTGCAATACGTATTTTCTCTGTCGAGTTTGGTGTGAATTAATCTAGAATAGTAAATTGTAGAGGGTTCTTAGGTACTATCTAATGAGAGTGGCAGCCATTCTTTAAATAAGAATTTCCGAAACATTTTCCAACCAGCTGAGGTTGAGAAAAATATTTTTTTATTTACTCATTAAATTTATTTATTTATTTAGACCTCCAAAAATTTTTTTTGACCAAATTTAATGATTGACTTTTTTATATCAGACTTTCCTCTCCAATTTGCCTTTTTTGTATCACTTTACGACCATTTTTGATCGAGTTATTATGAAAAAGATATTTTCAACTCTTCAAATTTGCCTTTGTAATTTTGTTGTTTTCCAGTTATACACGTTTAAAGTTAAAAGTGTTATAGCTTTGTTTCAAATATGCTAGTACAGCGATACAAAGAAAAGCAAATTGAAGAAGAAAAGTATGTTCTATAAATGTAATTCATTAGATTAGAACATCTCTCGCGTGGGTCGGGATAAAAATTTCCTGAACTTCTCAGAATCGATTTTGTTTTTTCCGGTATTTAAGATTACGGCTTATTTTAATTTATTATAAAATATGTATAATGTTGTACTGTACAAAAATTGGCCCCTGCCGGGGGCGCCAAAATGGGATAGTAGAGCTTTACGAGATTTAAAAATTGACATGAGAACTAAAAACAAAAAAAGGTTTTCAAAAACACTAGGAAGGCATAAAATAAAGTTTTAGGGGGTGGGAAAATCTACATGACAAGGAAAAAAGGTCTTGAATTACAGCAGGGTGGCGCTTTTTTCAGTTTTTGCCGGGGGCGCAGCGATCTCTAGCTACTTCACTGTGCATATATTAAAAAATAAAAACATCTGTCAAGTAAACGCACAGTGCTTCCTCGTGCTAAATTCACCAAAGGTGAACAATTAAATAAAAACCGTTCAGATAAATTGCCTGTCATTGGTTAACTATTAGATTTTTATACAATTTTACTAAAAAATATTAGTTCGAAATTTTTCTTAAAACGCACCTGAATATTTTTTCATATATTTTTAATTTTTTGGAAATTCAATCTAAATCTAAATTTATGCAAATGTCAAAATGACATTTAATATATCCAAGCAAATAATAAATCTTTGTAAGGGAATATTTTACAACAAACGTTGTAGACCCATATTATAGAAAATTTAATGCTCTACAAAAAATATTCTATAAAATGTTCATGTAACATGTGTCGTTCTTGAGATATCTTGAAAAAATAAATATTTTGGGGTGTCACCCCTCCCCCTTACAGGGGACAGGCGGACGGACAGACAGACACGGAACGAAAAGTGTTTGCGTTGACGTGAAACGGATAAATCAATTTAAAATTTTGAAATCGGAGAACTTTTTTTTGTTTCAATCGGAAACGATCACATAGCTTCTCGTATCTTCGATATTGCGAGGAAGCAAACATCCGGGAGAAAACGCTAGCTTTTGACTAACCGAAACGAAACCAAATGTCCCTGGAGGGAGGTCCGTTACGATATAAATTGACCTGAATATGTTTCATGTATGTAATATATATATAAAAAAAAACATATAAATAACATATGTGTTAAATAACATAATCAACATATATACAATAGTATGGATTTAAAGACGAAGGATATAACGAAGTATGCAACGTCAGAAAGAATATATCGAAAATTTATAGGCTACAGAATCCAACATCCAGCAAGTCAACTAGCAGCTCTGGGGATCGATTATGGAGAGTAATATTTCATAAAATAAAACAGAATTTAGGTACACGCGGAGCAAAAAAATATGCATGGAAATTCAGGCTCGACACAATTAATGCCTTCACGATGAAAATAACATTTTTTTGTGTACATACATACATACATACAGACCAGCTATTTTTTTATTTAAAAATTCTCTCTTCTTGTGTATATTTACTGAATAGTTTCCTATTCAAATAAATTTCTCAAGTGCGAGACGAATCTTGCATACTAGTGTTCCGTACGATATAGTTTTTCAATGTATTCTATATTTAATTTTTAATTGCACAGCACTAGCAATGATACTGTAGGTACGTCGTAAATTTCCAACTACAAAGCAATTAGAGTTGGATGAAGGAAGGGGGAGGGGGAGGGGGTGTTTCTTCAAAGGTAAAGTGCACGCTATATAATATAATATCTACCTGTGCATATTGCATATAGTATATTCAAGAACGGAGTACGGTATGTACCTATTTTTAAAAATAGAATTTAACGTAATTATGTCATTATCGACATAGGAGCGAACAGCAAACATAGACGAGAAATGCTTGTAAATACAATAAAATATGCATGTTCGTAAAGTACATACATTGATGTATTGTATCAACAAACGTGGTCTTCTCAAAATGTAGAACATTTTATAGCGTTATAACTTTACGATGACATTTAATGCAACATTCTAAATTTGTAATTGAAAATAATACTGACCTATATGTTTTTACGTGACCTTGTATATACGCATGTGCGTCGTGTTATAGGAAGATTGGGGGGAAGGGGGGTCGAATTATAGGGAATGTTAGGAATGTAAGTTATTTTTGAACTTGCATTTTGCAGCAAGAATGTTTGATGTGAAAAAGTAGAGAGATTAGTTCAAAGGGTTTTTGGTTATATTTTTTTTATAAATAAGTTAATTTGTTTACATTTTTCTACCAGGGCCGTTTTTTTTACCTGGCCTATTTTATTATATGTATAATTAAATCCTTAAAAGCGGGAGGTAAAATAATCAAATCTTCGTAATATTCATGCGTTCTGCAATAAAAAATACATAAATATTAAATTATAAAATCATAAGACATCCCTGCTCTTTATTTTTTGGGATACTACACCTCTGACTATATTAGCAAAAATATAAATCGAAAAGAACTGTAATAAACAGAATTTTTACAACATAAGGAATGCAGTTTTACTCCGAAAGATCATAAACGGGATCTAGCCAAAAATAAAAACACAATAACATAAAGTTTGATATTTTTTCGGAAGTATCAAGCTATTTTGTGCACCTGCGGTGGAGGTTAAACAACTAAATAATTCAACTCTTTCTAGATATGCTGTGCCCATGTTCTTTTCTTCTTCAATAAGTGATATTAGTTAATATTTATTTTGATTAACCTTAGCCTCAGCTTATTCAATTTTTACTTTCTTATACGCCATATATATGAAATACAAACAAAAGTATTGTTGAACCGATTTTTTTCGAATTTTTTATGGAAGTATCCCTTAATTCATTCATGTCTGTGTGTCTGTCTATAGATAGAAATTTTTATTTAGGATTTTTTTAGTTATAAATAAATGGTTTATAACTATAATTTATCCATTTTTTTTATCAATTTACTAGAAAGATTTCTTATATATAATTAAACAAACGTATATTATACACTCATTATTGCGTATAAGAAAGTCCCGTGGCGCTCATGGCAGCTTTTTAAGTATATTTTTCCATTTTCATTTTTCTAAGACTTTGACAGCTTAAAAGCTTTTTACTTTCTTATGCGTCCATATAATATTAAAAATATACAATATTTATATGAAAAATATAATGGATTATATAGGATTAGTTAAAAATAAGGATCCGAATTATATAAAAAAATTATTATCATAATAAAATTTCATTACGAAATTTAGATAATTAAATTAAATTAAAATAATTTTTATTGTGAAAATTTCAGTAAGTGAAAGATAGAAAATTCTACAGATACACCTACAGCATACGGAAAACTGGGAAAACCACTTTTCTTTACGTTTTGAAGGTAGACTAATCAGAATCTGACCTTATCTCACACACGTTTTTTTCGACCTTATCACTTCCGGAACATAAAAATAACAAATAAAACATTTTTTAAATTCGTTTACTGGTTATTATCGACGCGCTAAATCTTCCTAATGACCCACCGGTGGGTCGGGACTATATGATATTCATATGCACAATGTACATACATATCTATTTATATGTACACATATTTTATAATTAAATTCCGTTATGTTATAAATTGTTAGACAATTATACAGGATGTATTAAAAAAATGTAAACATTGTAATTGATCTGTAAACATATCTTCTACATTTGAGTAGACAGTGGAAAAAAAGGTGAATATTATCTCAAAAACTATTTGTTCTATTTCATTCAGGTTTGTTTTATTCTAAAGTACATATATTGATGTATGTTTACAAATTTTTTATGAATATATATCGACGGGAATGCTGCTGTCGTGGCCGGCGTAAAAAATGTCCCTCGATGCGATTCCCAGTCGGTTGATCTGAAACAGAAATTTCAAAGATTTTCTTAAAAGTTAATGTATGATACCCTTCGCTACGTAGGATTTTTTTTACTCAATAATTTTTTTTAATCAAGTCAGAAGGGTCGGAAAATGTGGTTGAAAAATGAATTCAATCAGGCACCATTTTTTTTAAATCCTACGTTCATACATTAACTTCTAAGAACCTCTTTGAAATTTCTGTTTTAAATCAAGAGACTGCCAGTAATCCTGGGAACCACATGTTTTACGCCGGCCACGACAGCAGCGCTCCCAGTTGATATATATTTATAAAAAAAATTGTAAACATACCTCAATATATATACTTTAGAATAAAATAAACCTGGATGAAATCGAACAATTAGTTTTTGAGTTAATAATTCCCAAAAGTCACCTATTTTTTCTATTAAATATGTTAAATTTGATATAGGTAAACTAAATTAATTAAATGGACGTATATTTGTGATTGATAACCAATGATGTTTGTCTTAATATTTTTGAATCTGTCGTAAGCGATTATTATGTTTAGGATGACAGACGACTTCTGAAGCTGATAGTACATAGTACATAACATTTGTTTTTATCCACCCGTTATATCAACATGTAAAATGATTATTAATTAATATCACTTAAAATATTTATGTAGCTCGTTAGTAGATACAATAACATGATATATAACTTTATACGAGGTATTTTATAGCATGCATTTATAAATTGATAGTTTCGATTTACGCGATATTTTTGAGGAACCAATCTACCAATTATTATTTTTTTTTTAGAAAATAAAATTTATTCATATTTGTTATTACATATTGTAACTCTTATAACGATATATTTACAGAATAATTATGTTAAATAGCAGGGAGAAAAATCAACAGGTGAAAAATCCTAAATCATATTCAAATATGAAAATCCATTATGTATATTGACATTTTTTATTATCGGGAAAAAGAATTACCTCAATATTAACTCGTGCCTATATTTTTATCAACCATAAAATTACATTAAATTAAAAATATGTTCCGCGTAAATGTCTCTTGAACGTCTAACATAAGATGTTTATACAGCGTTCAAAGGGTTAACGTTGTTTAAAAATTTATAAAAGACGAAGACGAAAAAGCTTTAATAATTGAAGTAATAGAAAACATTTGGGTGTAGGTTACCAGAATCACGCAAATGTATATTTCATTCTATATTTTATTTTTTAAAGAAAGGTAAACAAAAGAATAATTTATTTGTATATTCAGAATAATTTTTTACCTTACGCAATTTTAGCGAACATTTTCCGAGAAATTTAATATAAAAAACAATCGTATTAAAACATAAATGAAAAGAATCATAAAACAATTTTAATCCGACTCACGATTTTACCGGAAATATATATTTTTCCGATTACAACAAATGCAGTAGTCTGCCTGTATAGTTTTATAAACTTTTTGAAAACAAAAAAAGTTGAATTAAATAAAAATATAGGTTCTTATTAAAAAAAAATATATATTTTTGAAATAGAAACACTCTTATCAATTTGTGACAGAAAGATTTGAATATCTTACCTTGTTTAAATTCCAATGATAACATTAAAGGCGTCGTACTGATCATTTTTTTTATTATAATTATTTTTTTTAAATATAAATTCACTCGTAACCACAATTATAATATATGAAATTTATATAAGTATAAAAAATATACGTTTTAATTTTTTAACAAAACGTTTGATGAAAATACATCCAGTTTGTCCATAAACATGAAATGGACTAATAGAAAATACTTATTTTCAGCAAATAATCGATAACCGTTATTATTTTTCAATATAAAATTAGACTAATGTAGTTTAAGTCATGTGCCTTCTTATTAATAACTCTGTTTTAATATTTCAGGTAAAATAATTAACCAATAATGATATTGAAGTTATGAGAAATTTGCGTGTTGATGGACAAGTCCGAGCTTCTATGAACTGACCGTGGTAAAGTAGACAATATTCTATTGGTCTTTATCGATCCAGAATACATATAGAATACTTGAAACCTTGACACATTGATAGTAAAAACATTCATATATGTATACACATAAGTGTTGAATGCATATATAGTGCAGTAACAATTCTACACGCTAGCTAACAAAAAGGGTAAATATTAACCATCTTACTTCATTTTGATAAACTAGAAGTTAAAGCTTTTTGAAGATCGAGTAATGCAAGTCACTATCTAATAGTTTTAATCAACAGGTTATAGATTTACATAACTACAGTACATAGGGAAAGATACATGCAAATTTATATTTCAGCAAACTCGTACCTATAACTAAATTTTATTAAATATTAACCCTCTTATTTCATTTTGATAAACTAGAAGTTAAAGATTTTTGAAGATCGAGTAATGCAAGTCACTATCTAATAGTTTTAATCAACAGGTTATAGATTTACATACAGTACATAGGGAAAGATACATACAAATTTATATTTTTATTATATTTTATTTTGATTCAATTTTTTTACAAATTCAAGTAAATAAATTTACCTATTTGAATGGTTTTTGTGCGGCCCGCGGCCACATTTGAATAAATTATATTTAGTAACGTTTTTTTAAGTATGATTTTATTTTCCCATTGTTTTCTTTAAAATAACATTTAAAATATTGTTTTATTTATGTATTATATAGTTTAACTAAAAGTTTTAGTTATTAAAAATTTTCGTTGTAATGGCCATGTTTTTCTTAATTTATTATGTTTTTTGTGCATTGGCGTTGAATTTAGAGTATATGGGGGTGCGGGTTTTGAATTTTTCGGGTCACGATTGTGATCCGACGTGAATGTATGCTATTTTCTTTTTTTGATTTGAAAAATTTTAACTTTTCATAGACATATCAACTCGAATATATACAAAAGTTAATTTATAACATGATATATTAAATTTTGTCACGAGCGTGATCGGACGTGAGAAAAAAATACAATTCGTGAGCAAAAATTACTCACACGCCCAACGTGAAATTTATGCGGCTTGTGGAGCAATTTGGGTTGGCCAGGCCTGGGTTAAATCGATTAACCGAAGTAACAATTGTTGGAACTTATTAAAAATAACGTAAGAGAACACAGTAAAATATTTATTTAATCCCCTTCCCATCATTTATACCGAATTTACCCTCTAGTCTAAACATTGAATTCCATATTCATCAACTCAATAACGATTTGAAAATCATGAAAATGTAACGGAATAAGTATGCAAAAATACAATCAGAATGTTTTATTAACATGCCAGAATATCGCTGAAAATAAAATAATATAAAATTACGCACGGCATTCGATATTTACATAGACTTGCTCGTTAATATCATGTGATAATGCTCACATTGCATAATAAGAACCTAAATCACTATCCTGGAGAATCTCAGGATGGCGTTCTTAATTTTGATCACTCTATTAAGTTACATTGAGGTCACGTGACCGGAATCTTAGTTCTTGTAGCAAGAAACCGGATAATTTGCTAACAAGAATGAAGTTATAATTAATAAAACGGAGCTTAGTTTATTTTCTAAGTCTATAAATAATTTCTATTATATTGAACTTGATTCGCTAATTAATTACTATTTCATTTTAATATATGAATTTAATTTTTAATATATGAAAAATTTCAATGGGATTTGTCAGAAATAAAACTCACCTTTGTATTATAAATATTAGTTTTCTAATGTCCTAATGTCAAAAACATAATACACATTTGTAGAATAACTAATTTGACAATTTGAATTTAGTTGCATTTGTTCCAATAGTGGCGTATTAATTAGTATTTAAAATTAAAATTTTGAGGGTAGGTTTCACCCCTTCAATAGCTGTTTAGGCACGTACAAAAAATAAATGTCCCTTAGGTTCAATTGAACTACAAATGTACCAAGTCTTATAAAAACTAGTGAGATAATACTCGCAACGTTCACTTTTTAGCCTATAAGTTACAAAAAAAAATAGTGTGGGTGATTCTAATTAATTATTTTAAAAAATTCTGTCTGGCTAAAGCATAAATAATAGATTTTTTTAACATTTTTCTTATTTCAAAAATAAAAAATTCAAAAATAATAGTAATTACGTAAAAAAATCATTTGACATGTTGTAGAGAATATTATTATATATAAATTATGTCCCATTCATTTTATTCTATCTTTTATTAGTTTACCATTAATATGTTTTAATAAAATAAAAATCACGTGCATTATCGGTATTACGTATAAGAAAGTCCCGTGGCTCCCATAGCAGATATTTGTACTAATTATTGATAATCTATTAAAACCGAGACTCACGACGAGACTTATAAATAAAGTGTTATCAAAATTTCAGACAGTCTCGTATTTTCCGAAACCAAGCCAATCCCGGTTATTTTTAAATCACTCTCGTCTCGGCGTTTAACTGTAAAATAATCTTGAGTTTTTTGTTTTCTATAATTTGTTAATAGTTTGTAAGAATTTCTTCTAGTTTTTTTTAGAACAGGCGAGTTTGTATGTATCAGAGATATAATTGATTTCCTTATATTCCGTAGTTAAACTCTATACCTATGTATATATATGCTATATATATCCGGAAACGAATATTTCGCCATTGGCGGAAACTGGTTTATGAATTATTTAAACAACGGGTACAAAGTTTTACTGGCTTCGTGCTTGTTCATACAAGAGGTGAAAATTTTCGTTGAAATATAAATACTTTTTTCAATAATCTAACGGCCGTTTTCCAGGCTTAACTTTTTCACGAAATTTCAAAAACAATTAATGAAAACTTAATAACTTTCATTACTTATTATTACATGAAAAATCAATAACATCATCATATATTTCTTGACTTCTGAAATTAATTTTTCTTTCTTTATTTGTGAACTATTAAAAATATAAATTTAAAAATGACAAGTCAGTTTTACGGTACGATTTTTAGAACCGCTGTAATATATAATCTTTGTTACAGCAACGTTGGTATTTTTCTACAACGTCATTTAATTGATGTGCTATATGTGGTGGAAGAGAGAGAAACGATGGACAATAAAAACAGCATATATGTATGTAGAATATATGTAAACGGTTGTAAGGTTTCTGCGGAAACCGAATGTGGTATGTTAGTTCTAGAATAATAGTTTAGGTTAAGTGGCCGTTTGACATGAACTGCATAGATGGCATGCATAAAAGGCCTTACTGAAAATAATTTCCTAACCATTAAACCATCAAAGAGATATACTAAATCAGTTTCAGTATCCCATAAATTGGCTAATACTTTCTTATACATATAAGAAAGTATTGTTATATTGATCTTTTGATGGAATCATCCATTTTTTTTATTTTCATCATGATCACTGCATAGACCTTAGACAAGGAAAGATAAAGGACAAATAACACTTTACCTATCGTTGTTACCATATCGCTCCATCATTCAGATCTTAAAATAAATATCAATTGTTTTGAATTATAAAATAAATTAATAATAAATGTTTCATATTATATATCATAATTGATTAACAGAGCTATGTCTATTTGGAACTATCGTCTCTCATACATACTAAATTCAATTGTAATTTAAAACATATTTGCATATTATAAATTTTCAACTGACGTCTCTGGGGTAATATGCATGGAAATGACGATTGTGACATTTAAGAAAAGATGGTCGCTGTAAAATTTTGGTAACACTTCCTATACGGACTAGCATTGGCTGTTATGTATAGACGCTCTAGCCACAAAACAATAAAATTTAGAAGGGTTAAAGATTCTACTCTAAAATACATTTGGTTTTTTTTTCAAATAAAATATAGAGAATATGATTATTTTATAGTTTATCTATTTTTTTTCAAGTCAAAATATTCAGTTTGTAGAATAATTATGAAAGAAAAGTTATATGGTGGCCGAAGCAGTTTATTTAAAATTAAAAATTCATAAATATATTTTTCGATTTATTTAAATGACATACCACAAAATAAATAACAACTTTTTTGACTTGCAAACAAAATTATTTTATATATAAATATTTGAAGTAAGTACTTAAAAAAGTATAAGAAAGTCTCGTGTTATCTATAGTCGATATTTTTAAGTGATTAAAATTGTAATTTTTTTTAGTTCCAAGTCCCTCCTTCCCTCCCTCTTCACGTAGTGTTTATTATTTTTTGCATACCAATTTTGAGTTTTGGAAAAAATGAAAACTATTAATTTTTAAGAACGGTATTTTGTTAAAGCTAGAATCCTATCATGTATAAAAACGATAAAAATATTTGTTTGGGAAAACGGGCAAATCTAAATAATTTAGCTGACGGTAATATATTAATATAAAACTACAAATAAATATCATATATCATTTCCTCAGAATGTATTATCAGCAATCTTATATCGGGTATTCAGACGTCAACATGACTAAGTCAACTGTATCTCTAGTCTAGAATATTTTTATTTTTATTTACAAATTTTTTTGGTTAAATCTAATAAATGACTTTTATAGATCAGGCTTTTCTCTTTATTTCTTTTTTTTCTATCGCTGTATTACTATTTTTTACCGAGTTATTTACGATCGAACTAAAAATCATTTATAAATAAATAAAAATTCTTTATAACTCGTCTAATATAAAAAATAAAAAAAGTTAATCGAAAAGAAAAGTTTGATATACAAACATAATTCGTAAGATTTGATCAAAACAATTTATTACGGCTTTAAAAATTGATAAAATTTATTTTTTGCTGTTATTTGAGGGTAGCAACTAGCAACACATTTTCAGGATCAGAGAGTTTTTTATTGAAATGTCGAATACAATTTCAATACCCAAAAAGAAAAATACAATACGGTTAAAATTACAAAACCTTTTTTTGTGGGACTATGTAATAGTTTTCATTTGATTGAAGAATGCATAGATAAAACCAGCTACAACGAGATTTCTAAATCGAAATTAATGAAAAACTGCATTAAACTAGTTTTTAAATACAAGCGTATTAACATTTGTATTAACAATTTCAGATCCCGTTAAAATGTTTCTTAATTTAGAATATGTATTTTTAATTTTTATGACTAACAAACATTAATTGGTGATACAATTTGATTTAAAATAAATAGATAAAGAAGAATGTTAATTATAGAATTTTGTGTAGGCAGTTATTTTCTTTTACTCCGTTAATACTTGACATATTATTAATACTTTTTGTTTTGTTTTAAATAAAAGCATGTTCCTGAAATATATGTTTATACCAAAATTAATTCTGTAAAATTTAGAGAGAGGGGGGGGGGGTATGTAAAAATCAATTATTATTTAAAATAAATAGATAAATAAAAATGTTAATTATAGAATTTTTATTATTACTTGACAAATTATTAATATTTTTTTTTGTTTTAAATGTCAATCAAATCATTTAATCTATTGCCCAAACCTTTTCAAAAAACACACTGAACTTTAGGGAGCTTTTACCTGCCGAAATTTCACGAAATTAACTGGCGATGCACGAACGATATTAAAATTGATTATTTTTTATTTCAAAATTTTCTATTTTGATCTCTAATACGGTATATGTTCCCCAATATTATTTACACATACGTAAAAGCAAAAACAAAATAAATACATATAAGGTAAAGGCACCAGTTATGGCCGCTATAAGAGCAAGTTTTAGTTTTTTTTTGGATTAATGGGCTTGTTTTTTGTAACTCTCATTAACTCATGTTACTAATAAAACAAGTAACTCTTTATTTAATCAATTTAATTACCAAAGTCCGCAAATACAGTTTGCTTTTTAAATTATAGCCTTTTATTTTGTTCAGTAATGGCAAAGGTAAAACCAGTAATGAGCACGCAGTGATGGACACTTGCTTATGATTACAAAATGATAAGTACTACGACACAAAAGATATAAAAGAAAGAATCGTCAAATTTGAAACAATAAATTATAGTAATAAGTTTTTAAATGTCCACCATTTTGACACCTATTGGCCGATTATCATCAAATCACGCTGTAAGACAGTTAAATGTATATAGATTAATATTCAAAAATGGTAGTAATCAAATATCAACACATATTTCTAATTCAGTACATTTAATTAAAAATTTGCCATTACTGGGGTCCTTACCAAGACTGGTGCCACTACCTTATTTACATTTAGTATTTCGAAAAAAAATTAATAACATTCTAGGCACATGTGATGAAGCTTTTTATTCACATATTAAAAAAAACTAACTTACTAAAAAGTAAGGCGTCGTTTCAATCGATTACGATGTTATAAATACCTGTGGGTGAAGTAACAATGCAGTGTGGGGGTAATATAGATCCCAGAAGTCTTCGGTCTTCATTAGAATCTGCCTCATCATCACTTCTGAATGCACTTCCGTAGTTTTTAAAGTTTCCGGTAGCAGGCTCGTCGGATCGCGTCACTTTGAATCTTTCCGACATTTTAATCACTTTTTATAAACTATTATCGTCAAAAATAACACTTAATTTGAATGATATAATTAGAATTCTGATTCAAAATTTTTTTTCTTTATTTTCTTTATGTTGAGAAATTTTGAATCTTTCTTTTTGGAATTTCTAGATAGCATTTCTGGTTATAACGGGTTTATGCTTCGAAACGAATACTCGTAAATCTGAAATAGAATAATAAATTATTAATATAAGAAAATAATTAGCAAAATATCAACTAACACAAGAAAATGAGACAAAAAAAATTTTCTCCGATTTCAAAATTTTAACTTGGATCTTTCCGTTTCAGGTTAAGACAAACACTTTTCGTTCTATGTCTGTCTGTCTGTCTGTCTATGTGTGTGTGTGTCTGTTAGCTGAATCTTTGTCACACGCATAACTCATGAACTACTGAACCGATATTAATGAAACTTAGTTGGTTGGTTATGTATGTATATATGGTAAAATCGTGTATAAGGGGGAGGAGAGACACCCCAAAATATTTATTTTTTGAAGATATCTCAAGAAAGAGCATTCAATTTCCTCACCTCAATTTGCTTTTAAAAATCTTCATTTGTTTTTTTGAATTGATATTAACTTTGACATTTTAAATGTCATTTTGACGTTTGCATAATAGAAAAAAATTAGATTTAACTCTCTTTCATGAATTTACTATCCAACTTTTCGGGATATAAAGTAGCCTATGTCTTTCCTCAGATGCAAGCTATCCCCCTGCCAAATTTCATTAAGATCGGTTCAGCGGTTTAGCCGTGAAAAAGTAATAAACAGAGACAGAGAGAGGGGCACTTTTAGATAATAAATATTATTTATTTGTTAGAAATATACTATATTTTATTTGTGTATTGAAAAATATGCATTTTATTCGATAGACTACATTTTTCTAGAAATAGTATCTACCTCATAATTCATTTGAAATTGTCAAAATATACAACTCACAAAAATCCTGCATAAGTAGGCAGATATATTGATATAAATAAGTAGTTGAAAACATGATACATAACAAAACCAAAAATAGAATTTATAAATGATTTGGATTGCTTTAAATGAACATATCTTAAGAATGTCAAACATTGCATAAACCTGTTGATAGGAGTCTTTTAATTTGTCATGATAAAATCACAGTTAACTTTTATTTGTTTACAATAAATACAATTATGCACACTTTGTAAAGAAACGCTGAAGTTAGGGGAGGGGAACAGTGGCGGGGCGAATAAAAGGTTAAACACATAGACATAGGGCATGGATCACGCATCTGACTCGAAAACAGAGTCGTGTCAAAAGAAAGAGATAGAAACAGGTTTGGAATATACTTGTCCTTTTTTTAAACAGGTGTGTAACTATTTCATTCTTGGTCCCGAATATTAAAAATATTCATAGATATATATGTATATAAAGAGGTTAAAAAACAAAAAAGAATTAACGTTATAAAAAAATTTTATTTAAAAAAACGATTATTGATTTCTAAATAATATAAGTTTCGAATTTTTTGACCCAATTTTAATATCTTGTTTTTCTTTTTTCGTAGCTTCGTAATTTAACCTAATATCAAAAATAATATTTAAAATTTTGTTAAGTAAATCTTGTATGTGCAATCCACCTCATTATTTTGTAACAACCACATGGGAATTGATTTAAAACTATTTCTTATTAATATGTATTTAATATTTTTGGTAGCAAAAATGTTATTTTCCCGAAATATCCGTTCATGTTTTTTTTTTTTTTCCTCGATGAAATATGAACCATTATAGTATGTTTATTGTTTATATTATTTACTTTTCTAATAAAAAACTTATTGCACAAAAATCACAAGATAGATATACAAAAATATATCGGACAGAAATACTACCCTGAACTATAGTAAGCTACCAATCAGATTCTTAGAAAAAGAGATAGATATATTCCAAACTACACTGCATCTCTCTCTCACCTTTTGAACAGATGTTACACCATTGTGTTAATACAGAATGCGCTGTCCTTGCTCTATGTCTATGATGTAATATAATGTCATATAAGAACATATTTATCAAATGAAATATTAAGTTTTAATATTTTTTATATTTTAAGCTATAAATAATTCATTAATTTAAAGTATTCATTGGTATAGTGACCATAAAGATTGCATTCCGATATTCTAACCTTACTTGTAAAGTAATATAATTTAAATTGACTTATATTAAGTAACATTAACCCGGTATGTATGGCATCAACTTTATTATGTCCACATAGTATTTATTATGTATTATGTAAGTATATACTCCCCTTTGTTTTTTAAATTGGTACTGCCACTGTTAGAAGGGCTAGAATGAAGGTACGTCACGCAATATGCTTTAGGTAATATTCTCTTTTATAGATTAGAAAATTAGCTATTTATTTTATCATTAGAAATATTTCGGGTTTCGTCTTTTTGAAGTAAGGGAATATCCAAACATATAAAAGTTTTTTTTAACACTATACGTCCATGTATTATAGTATAGTAATGCTGAAAATTTTCAAAATCAAGATTTTGATGAAAATATCCATTTTGATTGTTTTCAACATTTCATATTTAGAAATCTGATCAGTTAGGAATTTTAAAAATTATTTTTGAAATATTTTAAGTAAAAATTTGAGAGACTATTATTATATCATCTATAATTAAAATAATAATAATTATTATTAATCCAGCTATCGAGTCACTATACCCGGATTAATACATTTCACGGAATTAAAATACCAGCAGTATTTTTGTTTTTTATTTATCTTATTTTATTTCAATTGTAAGAAAAATATTATAAAATATAATGAATGAATAATTCTGGAAATTATATATATACATACATACTGATATATTAAAATGACTTCATTTATTAATTTGTCAAGATAAAATTTCCACTATATTACACCATTACATTTTAATTTACTAATTCGCCATAAATTAATTATCTTATATGTTTTGGTACTACAGATAATATAGCTGTCTTATGAGATGTTTGATATCATTATACTAAATAAATCAGCGATTCTAAAACTTTTCTACTTGGTAATTTCTGTCGTATTTCAAAAAACAAAAATACATTTTTGTACGAGTTGTCGTAAGTTGAATAATACAATCTACATAAATATATCGATGCACTAATAAACCATAACCTCCAAAAACCTGGAATTAGTTAAGGTTAGATACGATCACGCTAATCTATCAAAGGGCTGAGCAGTAACATTAAACAGTGAATTAAAAAAATGAATATTTCCCAAACAATGGTACATCGATCAAATAACAACAGTTTTGGTTCCACTGGAATGCATAAACTGTCGCATTTGTATATCAACTCGTTTCAATTAGACTGAAGAAAAGCGTGTAACATGTCTATAAGCAAACATTACTTATTGCGTATAATATATGATATAAATAACTATATATATATATATATCTCTATGTATGAAGTATTCTGGGGGCCTTAGAGTTAATTAATAATAATTTAAATGTGTAGTGGATATATTTATGGGTTGAACTGTTAATAGATATGTATTTTTATTATACTCATGATTGAGATTAAAATGAATTGTGATTAGGCAGAGGAAAAGACGTGATTTAATATGTAGTCTGTAGGTATTATTTATTTTAAAAAAAGTTTAATGGAAAATTGAAGACATGGCTTGTTCCTTACTTTTGATTAGCCCTGTAAAAATATTATCATTAAAAAAAACATTCCAGGATAAATATAAACATTAAATACAATTTTTCATTTTGAATTTGAAGACAGAAACCTTCTAAATTTTGTTTGAAATATTTGTCGAAATGAATTTTCTCGAATTCCACAAGAATTTCCTCTTTAATCTGAAGGAAAACGAACGAAAGTGTAGAAGCCGAAAAGAAATATGAGGTGTGTGTGTGATTTTGACATAAACACAAAATTAAATTCTTTGGTACAAAAGGTGATAAATTATAACTTTTTCGATTTGTTTTTATGTTCTTTTTTATTACTATACGTTCGTTTTTTTAACAACAATACAATTATCTATTGCATACTAATATAAAGATATTCGTTGTCATCATTTTTTTTAATTTAAAACGTATCTTATTTTAATTTTTTCTTAAAATAAAATAAAGAGCAAGTAAGACAATATTGGTTTACAAAAAAAACTTTAATGGGATAATTTAAACATTTAAAATTGATAATTTCACGAAACACTTGTTGAAACCCTCTGGTGTATGTTATCATTGAAGAAATACAGTTTAGTGTAAAACAATAACTCTATGATATCGCTAAAATGCTATTCGATAAGGGGAGTTACATGCATTATTATCAAATCCATATAACCCCTCACCCTTCGATGTTGCCACGTGAAAGGGGCACGACATTGACCTCACCCCACCTTACTTCACCTCTCCCCACCCAACACACACCCATACACACATACATATACACACCCATGTGCTTAAACAATAATCGCAAATTACCTTTGTATAACAATCATTTATTTATAACAGCTACTCAACTGTTTCGAAATTGTCGGTTTTGACGTAACATACGTACAATATATACAGTTAAACCCCGAATTTACGTTTATTATTAATAACCACCATACCTCGAAGCTACGGCATGATGTTGGTATGGTCGGGTAGTATATAAGAAACGTTTATCTGCGAGGTATCAAATCGTTATAAATTTGCTCAGAATGCTGGAGCAGTGGTAATAAATATATATTATAATAAAAAAATGTCGGGATACAAACTAGCATATGTCCTTCCTCAGGATGTAAGCTATCTCTCTGCCAAATTTCATAAAGATCGATTATATACATATGTCAATCCTCCCCCTCCTATTAACAAAAAAAAACTAGTTATAAAACACCTTAAATTCAAGCTTTTACTTTTTTAAATTCTTATATAAATATTTATATAGTGACTAAATGATTCTACGTCTTTTTTTCTTGTATTTTAGTCGATATTTGTATGACGAGTTGAAGTTCACTCAGGAAATTTCACTAAAAATTTTCGAATTTTTTATTTCGTTAAAAGTATGTTTATTGTATAGAAAATGAAGTGAAAAGTTGTTTGTTTCAAACCGTAGGTCTGTATCTCAAACCGTTCTCGAGATATAGCCTCTCAAAGTTTTAGTTTTTTCAAATTTTTGGAGAAAAATGGCCATAACTTTTGAACGTGTTGTCGGAATTGATTTTAGTTGACGGATTTGAAATCAGCGTGTCAAAATCTATATAATGACATGTATAATACTTTAAAATTCGACAAAAAAATTTTGGCCAAAAATCGACATTTTTTTAAGGTATACCCCTTTGAATTTTTTCGATTTTTCGTGAAATTTTTTTTTTCGAGTTTTAAGGTATTATACATGTCATTATATAGATTTTGACACGCTGATTTCAAATCCGTCAACTAAAATCAATTCCGACAACGCGTTCAAAAGTTATGGCCTTTTTTCTCCAAAAATTTGAAAAAACTAAAACTTTGAGAGGCTATATCTCGAGAACGGTTTGAGATACAGACCTGCGGTTTGAAACAAACAACTTTTCACGTCATTTTCTATACAGTAAACATACTTTTAACTAAATCAAAAATTCGAAATTTTTTAGTGAAATTTCCTGTAGTGAATTTCAACTCGTTATACAAATATCGACTAAAATACAAGAAAATAAGACGTAGAGATATTATAGTTTTATAACTGAGCGTGTAAATTAATATTAAATGCTATTTTTGATTAAAATGTTTGAGTTGCGCATAAAAACGAATATTCTAATAATATTTTTAAATTATTTATTAACTGAAAACACAGATTTGTATTAATTTACCCATAAAGTAAAGGAAGCACTGCTTCCCCTGCTTCCATCCAGAAGTATATAACTAGTAGATGAATTTATTTGTATGTTAAAAAATAAAAAATAAAAAATTTGCAACCTAAAAATTACCCTCCTCCCCTCGGTCCGAGATTGCCAAGCCGGAGCATTTTAAAAATCTGGCAACTAAATTCGTGTAGTATTATAAATTCTTTTGATCAACTTATAATTTTCGTATACTCATGGGGGGGATTGATCCCCTTGACCCCCCCCCTTATCTACGCCACTGAGTTTAGCTTAGCGCGATCATACAGACTCCAAAAAAGTTAACTCAAAAATTATACTGATTTGAACCAAAAAATGCTCTGGACGTTATTCAAGTCAAAAAATAAGCCTTATTGTGATTTAATTATTTTATTTCCAACGAAAACGTGGAATTATCCGACACTCCTCAAATGTTTCTATTTGAGTTCATGAACTTATTTTGCTACCTCGTCAATCTATCATTCATTTATCAATATGTGTAACAAATTAGCATACAAAATCACTATAAAAATATTGAAATAATCTTGATAATGGTCTAAGACGCAAACATGACGGGAAATACAGAATTTTATCAGTCACGCAATACTGGAACAAAAATAAATTGTATTTCTTTCCTCTGCCAGACTATTTCCTTAGAGTATACAGCAATATTCGATTTACGCCGTTAAATATCGTGTTCATATAAAAATATATGTCACTTTCAATTTATTATTCCAAATTTATATATATATAGGTACACCAGTGAATCTCAAACTATTTTTATTTCACATTGTTTTCATAAAATCTACGCAACTCATGGTGACATCTCTATATATCGCTTCAACTGTATAACAATGAATATCGCACTAAAATCGGTTCAGTAAACAAACATAGCTTAAACTAATTATAGAGTCCTAGGCTTTCTTATAGTGAAAGTCCCACCAAGATTGATACAGTTGTTTTCGAGTCAAGTCTAAATTTTGAAAATAAAATTTGTATATTTTCATTAATAAATTTTAAACTAGAATGTTTATAAATGAAAAAAAAATAGTTGAATAATAATACATAATAATACATACACACATATATTTAAAGAAAACATTAATTCGGGAGCGAAAGTGTTAAGATGACCAATCGTATTTCTTTTACGAGTTTTCTACGTTTTTATGGACTCGATTCCTCTTTTGTTAAGTACTTTATGTACCTTCTTCTTTGTTAGGGGCAAAAATAGTTGAAAATTAATATTTAATTTACTAGCTATATTATGAGGTAAGGTTTAGGTTTAGAAAGGAAATGTAATTTTCATAATAATACGTTTGAAGGAAAATTATTACCGAAGCAGGTATGCTCAGTTTTGCATTGTGCATGTACGTAAAAGGAAAATACTGTAATTTCCGGAAGTTTCCTTGCAATGAAATTATGGAAGTTTATTTTTCAATTCTGGGTCTTTTTCTTATTTAGATTTACGTCGACTTTAAAGAAGTGGTTTCTTTAACAGGGGTGGATTTAAGTACATACATTAATAATTATTTTCTAATCGAACTTTTCCTTAATCGTATTATTAGATTGCAAGTAGTGTCATATATTGAAAATTTTGTTAAAATGCGGCTCAATTTTAGTTAAATTTTTTATTTAATTTTCAATAATCTAGATAAGTTTCTTATTAAATAAAAGAATCATAACAAAATTATTATAATAATATGTAGATTCCCAGAAAAAAATGCATCAAAATGAAAAGCTGTTTTCAGATACGTATATTTTGATTAAATAATCCCCCCATCCCTCCTACCAAAAAAAATAAGTCATAAAACATTTTCCTCTACACTTGGTCTTCAATGTCAACTGAATGAAATATTAGGTAAATAATTATGTACAGATTTGAATCTAAACCACCGTTATGGAAACATATTCGCTTCAAGTTAGTTAAAAATCTAGTAAAAAAATATATAGCATGTTTTTAAAATTATGGTTTCATAGATTAAAATATCGCATGGGGGACATTCCAGTTTAAAATTGCTCTGTAAGTTATTTACATATATGATTTTATACAGGATGACCGCGGAAGCAAAATTTGTTATTATTAAATCGGACGATTATTATATTTGAAAAATTAATTTATAGCAAGGTACTTTTTCTTTAATGTATCCAGAATTTATTGTTAGCTAAGCTACTGGCATCAGTTACGGCCGCTATAAGAGCAAGGTTTACTGTTTTTGTGATTGACGGGCTTCTCTTTTGTAATTCTCATGGACTCATGTTACTAATAAAACATGAAACTCTTTATTTAATCAATTTAATTATCAAAGTCAACAAATATAGTTTATTTTTTTAAATTATAAATTTTTATTTTGTTCGTGTTTTTTCTCCAGTAGTGGATAAAGTAAAACCAGTAATGAGCACGCAGTGTTGGACAATGATTACAAAATGATAAGTACTACGACACAAAAGATATAAAAGAAAGAATCGTCAAATTTGAAACAATGTTAAGCAGTTTCTATGATAATATAATAATTAATAAAAAAATTAGTTTAAATGTCCACCATTTTGACACGTATTGTCATCAAATCACGCTGTAAGACAGTTAAATGTATATAGATTAATATTCAGAAATATATTCAAATATCAATGCATATGTCTAATTCAGTACATTTAATTAAAAATTTGCCATTACTGGTGTGTTTGTCAAGACTGGTGCCAGTACATTATATACTTCACTATCAATATGGTTTCCGTTAATGTATTTTAAAATATATCTGTAATTGTTTTTCCTTTTCCCACTGAAAAAAATATCAATGCTTTGTCCATTTAACTCAAATAATAACAAAGTTAGCAATGGTCAGTTGGTTTCCTCGCTTGTACAGCGGATTAGGAAAACATACATATTTTATTCTTTCCTCGCTGTTTTAATTTAATATTTAATTGAATTATAAAATATGCACTGATAAAATACAGTTGCAAAAAACGTCAGTTTTCATTAAAAAAACAAATAACTGCCAAGTAATTTACTAATTTACTAAAGGTTGTTAATTATATCGAACAACTTTAATTAACACCGATAAATTATTCACATCAACTGCCATTTAATTTTTATACAATTTTAATGAATTCGATTTTTTTCCTAAATACGCGCCTGATGTTCCTTTTCGTATATTTTTATTTCTTTAACAGTTTCAATCTAAATCTAATTTTTTCTGATACTCAAACGTCAAAATGACATTTAATATATCAAAGTCAATAGTGATTTAAAAAACAAATGACGATTTTTTAAGGGAATTATTTATTACAAGAGATGTAGTGACCTATTTTATAGGAAATTGAATTCTCTATAAAAAAGATTCTGTAGAATTTTAACATAAGATGTGTCATTCTTGAGATATCTTGAAAAATAACTATTTGGGGATATCACCCCTCAATTATTTTTTAAATGGGACGATCCTCTAACCAGACCCAACCAACAAACCAAGTTTCATTATTATTGGTTCAGTGGTTCATGAGTTACGAACAGACAGACATATACGAAAATAAAAGTGTTTGTCTTGGAATCAGAGAACAATTTTTTTATTCTTTAAAAAAAGATACAAAGTTTTTCGTATCTTTGATATAGCGAGGAAACAATTAAATTTATATTTTTGTAAATTGAAAGCCGCTCCTTCTGCCCCCGAACCCCTTGGCATTTAAAATTGTAAAGGATAATCCCAGGTAAAAACGAAATACAACCTCTGTTATCTTTGTAATGATTCATTTCTTATTTACATTTCATTTTACTACCCTTTTAAACCCTTTGTCAACTTAATCTGTATAATTTTTAATACCTACAAGTATTAAAATTATCTGAAATAAGAATTACTCACCATTCTCCATCTATTTAGTTTCAGAAATGTTTATGTGTATCAGTCATTGCAAATTGTAAAATAAACATTTATTTTCCAGCGTATAATATTAATGTTTAATTTAGAAAAAATAAACAGTGCCCATTTAATAGTTTCTTTTATAAATGGTTACTTTATTTTCGTACATAGTCTCCAAGTATTTTTAAATTTATGTTGGATAAAAATATTATGAAATTTAAAAATAGAATAAGTACATTAAGAAATACACCCGTTTAAAAATTATACCGATTTTTCTCCTAAATTAAAAAAAAATAACTTGCACTGAGAACTATACACAATTTTTTATTTTATTTTAGATTTAGTTAAAAGATGTTTATTATATAGATTTTTACACGCTAATGTAAAAATATGTCGAACAAAATCAAATCCGTTTTATACAGTTAATTATATTATATTTTATTTGTTGCATTATTTAAAGATACTCCCAAATAACTGCGAAAAAGGACAATATCCTACAAGTCAGTGGCGTAGTAAGAAAAAATTTCGGAGGGAGATAAATACATATAAGTTAAATTTTTTTAAGGCATTTCTCAAAACATTTGTTTTTTTTAGAACACTGAATATTTCAGGGGGAGGGGGTCGTCGTCATCCCCGTTACTACGTCACTGCTATAAGCACAATAAAGTTTAAAATTTTACTATTAGTTTCCTACAGAGTTATGCAATGATAAAATCTAAAAGTTTTTCTCAATTTTCTCATTGTATAATGCAGTGCTTCTCAATTTTTTTAACGCAGCTCGTCCCAAAGATTAAAGGCATAACCAGCGGGGGGAGTAGCGAAGGATCATATGGTTAATTTCAGTTATAAATGAAATATATTTATAAATGTATTTACCTAAATCCGACTCTGGTTACAAGTCACTAATCCTTGTTTTTCTAAGAACATGATTTAAAATTCTACGTTTATAATGTACATATAAGAGATGGGGAAACCCAAAAAAAAACAAAAAAAAACCAAGGCCATTTGTCACAACGGGGATGGAGGTGCAATAAAAAGTCACATTTGAATTGATCTATTCGAAATTATTTACTAAAATCACCATACTTACAACGATACTCCGTTATAACGTCAATAACGCTATACCCAGTTTCTATTATACCTTTTTAATTTTTCGCAATATTTACTTACACAGTAGATAATATTATACATTTTATTTATATACCTTTAATTTTAGAAATCCTTCTTACGCTAGGGTATTTATACATATTCAAAATTATTTCATGTTATATTAAAATTAGCTAGCAAAATATTTTATTTTATATTATGTATAGTACGGATTCTCTCAACACATGGTTAATCAAGACAGGGTGAACGAGCTAATTCTTGACCTGGTTCAAATGTTGACCATTCAAGTGTATTTCGTTTTTACATCGTGAAGAACTTCTTAAAATGTTGACGCGGATTCTAGATTCGATGACCACGGTAATAATTTCACAAAACTAGAATCTTACCCACCTGTAAGTTTGTAGATTTCAGACAAAACTCAATCATTTATTTATGTATCAAATTAAACATTTACATTGTTTTTATTGATGTTTAGTTTCAAGTCTCAGTAAGATAGAGGTGTTTTTTTTTTCAGAAAAAAATGTTTCAAACAAAAGTAGTTTAGTTCTAGGGTCACCCCATAAAGGCAATATTTACCCCCCTCGAAACCATGAAAATTTGTTATTTTGGAAAAAAATCCGCTGAAAAGTTTTTAAAGAAACACCCGGTATACACATATGTATGAATTACATGCTACAGACAATGTTGTAGGCTAAATCTAAATATAAATACTTATAACGTACTGTATATGAAAATATACGTATCATTCAGAATTAGAAGGAAACAATATTCAATAATACGTTGATAGATAAAATTCTAATATATATACATCTTGTAATTTAATTTTGATTGGAAATAAGCATATACTAACTGAAAATTTTAAATTATTTATTTAACAAATTAGAAAAGAGGGTAAAAAAAAATTTACGAGAGTTTTAAACAATTTCCAAAGTGACTTTATCGTAAGTCGAAACAATCTATTTGATCATAATTATGAATGTTCAGATCGGCAGATAGAAACATAATTGTTGTGAATATATAAATGTAGGGTAAGTATTACCCCAGTCTAGTATCCGAGGGTGAATTTATAAAAATAAAACTTTTACTCAACTAATATTAATTGAAAAATATATATATAGTATATAAATATCAATATTATTGATAAAAGGAATATAATATAAAATAAATAAATAAAAATTAATATAAAATAATCTTATCTATAACTCACCATGTTAATAGACACCTTATAATCACCATGCGCATCCTAAGGCTTCAAATTAAAAATAACACCGATATATACATATGTATCGACTATAATTTAATTCAAAATAACAAAAACACAATTTTTCCTATAAAATTTGTATTTATTTGTTATCAGACACACTTTTAGTTCATGTGTCTGTCAAAAGATGGTCCTGTACGTGTTAATAAAACCAAATTCGCTTATGCCAACTAAACGAGTGATTCAGTACTGAAATACATACCCTCTTATATTTTCTAGCATGCGATTTCAATCATAGAGTTCTAGTGCGATATATATATATATATATTTCACATTTCTTATGTATGTATGTGTGTATAGATAGATAAAGACAGGCTGTGTTATTATTATATGTACTTTTAACTTATCTTTATATTGTTTGTAGTTTAAACAATAATATACTTCTGCAGTTATTGTACATTTATTATTGTTTGTTTATTGTTATACATCTTCTTTGCTGATTGGGCTGATCATCGCAGGTCTTGACAAATTAGTGGGAGGGGGGGATAAGGGATATTATCTTCTCCTATATGCAGTGGCGTAGATAGCTCTTTGCGATGGGGGGCGATATGACCAGGCCCCGAGGCAAGTGGTGGCTGAGGGGCCTCTAAAATATGCGAAAAAAAAAATTATTAATGTAATTTAGAATTGAATGACCTTTTTTTTTTGATCATACAATCTGTATTTAGTCTACTTCTTATTACTAAACAAAAAAAAGTACTATTTTGTTCATACTTGGGAAGTTTAAAAAAAATATCTTTGAATTTTCTCATGAAGTAAACTCATGGGGGGTGATTGATCATTTTAATCATCCCCCTATCTACGCCACTGCCTATATGTATTTGATTATTGGTTTTTTATCAGCTTTATAAGAGTTCTGTGGATTCCCTACCCCCTCGGTAAATTTTAGCGCAAGCTAGGTTTTGCGGAATACTAATTTTAGTTTTTAGAATACATTTTTTTGTTTAATTTACATATATTTGTTTATTTGTATTCTTCCGGAAAGACAAACCTGAGAAAAATTCATTAAATAAAACTACAAGTTCGTTAAGGTATATTATTTATTTATTGATTAAACAGTGCAATTTTGAAACAGGTTACAATAATAATAATGTCTAATTTATTTAATAGTAATATGAATAATAGAAAATCATATTGATTTTATTTGTCACCCATTGGTTTAATATTTTAGCCCCTAGTCCATTTTTTTGAAAATATGTTTATAATGTCCATTTATATTTTATTATTATTTATTTTTTCTTTACTGTAATATAAAAACAAGATAGTATTTAAAAAAAAGGAAAATATTCAAACTTTTATTAAAATGTAACATATAAAATGAACGCCGGAGAATCTTAAAATGACCAATCCGGTATTAGGAAATATTTTTGTCACCAGTTTTGGATCATACCCCAGTGTTAAATTCTTGTTAAATTAAATGTACCTACTAAAATTAGAAATATTTGTTGATATTTGATTACTGCAATTACTGAATCATAATCTATAAACATTTAACTTTAAAATAGCTGAATTAGATTTAAACTATAATAATTAGTGTAATCTATTTATTAATTATTATATTATCATAGCATCTGCCTTACATTGTTTCTAATTTTACTATTTTTTAGTTTATAATTTTATAACTTTTGTGTCGTTGTAATAATTATTAGCAAGTGCCCATTACTGGTTTCAAATTAATTTAAAAAACAAACTATAATTGTAGACTTTAGTAATTAAATTGATTTAATAAAGAGGTACGTGTTTTATTAGTAACATTGTAAATGAGAATTACAAAACAGAATCCCATCATTCCCAAAAACTGTATACTTAAAGAGGTCAAGAATGGTGCCAGTACCTTATGCCATTCCAGGAAAAATAATTTGATTCATATCGATTAGCATTGTGTACAATGTACACTTTACTGACTTTATCGTTTATATTAAACTATTTATTACTATCGTGTTGTGGGTGGAAGGGGGGGGGGGATTCCAAAACACTGGAAAACGTATTTATAAAAACATTTATGATGATAATATTGTTGTGGATTTTGACCTTTGTTTTAATCTTACTTCCTTTTGCTGTGCGTCGGAGATTAGCTACTGCAGAAATTGTACCACAACAAATAAATAATCCATGAAATAATTTAGTTCCCAACTTATACAACAATTTAACAAGCAAAATTGATATTTCAGACTTCAGACATTTTATTTCTTTTATTTATGAAGTTATAGAAATGTCAGATTATTCTGACAAGGGAAATTTTTCCGAATTTCCTCCTCTGATTCGTCAGGTTCTGAGAGCTTAAGTTATCTATCAATTATTAAATTTTAAAATTTATAACTACCATTGTTTTTTAGCATTCCGTATCTAAAAACGCAAAAAAGAGATCCCTTGTTGTCCGTCTGTCTGTCAATGTCTACAAATTAAATTTTCTAACTCAATGCAATAAAAAGATACGGCCTTTCAAAGCGTATTTTGATACTGACAGACTGACTGACTCACTTAGGGTCGATCCACACTATCGTGCCGGCCCCGGTCCGGTCTCGATCCAGTCAAATATTCAGTATAGTAGATACTGTATGATGATTTCATTGTTTATTGTTTATTTATATTTGATTGGAGCGAGATCGGACCGAGATCTGACCGAGATCGGTACGATAGTCTGGATTTATAGGGTACTTCCTATTGACCTAGAATCTTGAAATTTGACATGAAGGAAGGTCTCATAGCACAACTGAAAAAAATAATTTCTAATTCTATGTATGTTTCGGTTTCATTCATACAGGGGGTCAGTTTGCTTCCTCATTTAAACCTCAATAATGTGTATAAATAAATAAAGATCAGATTTGTATTCAGGAAAATTTTCAGATTACATTTCAGTAACATCCCAGTGCAGAGTTATTTAATATATTATAATATCAAATGTAAACTTTGCTATTTAAGAGTGTTCTAGAGGGGGAGGCATTGCCCCCTGTACCCCTACCCGTTCCTACGTCACTGCTTAACAATATATTCTGTCCCACTCTGATTGTGTGGAGTTGTGTAGTATAACATCAACAGATGGCAGCATAAGGTATTTTTAAAGTACATTTAAAATGATGTATACGAATGACGTCACGCCATAAACTTATGTTAACTGATCTGTCAAAATCAGCTGATACGTGTTAACAACTAACGGAAATAACCAACAGCGCTCTAAAGCGAGTAGGTAGTGGCTGTTCGAGTAACTAACAATGTATTTCTTCAATCTTTTTAGAGGAAATAAACTATTTTGTTATATCAAGTCACTATGTGAAGTTCTAAGACTCTAGAATGAGTTTAGGTTATACGATCATTGAATTTGATCAGGCCCGTATTAAACAATATATTATCATTAATATTTACTTGATATGAAAAGTACTGAACCGAATTTAATGGAACTATCACTGATGGAAAGACTGAGACCCTAGAATTAATTTAAACTGTATGTTGAGAATGTATTGTGAGAATTCACATGAGTATGAATGAATAAAAATTTACTCTAGTTTTAGTGTCCCATAACGAATTAAGAGTTCCCCATATCTAATATGATTTTCTAATCATAGTATTACGGTACTAAAACTCATTTAAATAATTGTTGATAATTTAAAAATATTTTTGTATTTCCTATTTAATTTCATTCTCTAGTAGTTTTGATTTTTTTATACATTAATAAGGTTGGTCCTTAAATATAGTATGTAAGAAAAACAAATAACATAAAAAAAAACAAGTTTTATTACAAAAATATGCATTACAAATAATAATAATAATTACAATAACATATTTTTGTTTTCGACGTACTCTTTTCCTGTGCCCATAACTAAGCCAAAATCTTGTGAAACCTTTAGAGATCTTAAGGATATTTCGGTTTAGGTCAAGTTGGGTTTTTCCAAATCTATTTGACTTTTTCCCTAATTCCTAGCCATGTTTAAATATATTTGTAGAAATACCCATAGCTGACATAAATCGAAAATAATTTACAGGTAGTCAATATTAATGCTTACAATCTTACACAGGCGTATCATTTGGTTACATTTTTAAGTTAAATTAGCCATGTGAATGTATTTCTTAAATGTTATACTATTTTAACTGATTAATTTTCATCTAAGATTTTCGAATCTATCGTAATGAATACTTTTAGTTATTTTGAGTAATAATAGATTGATTTAAATAAATAAATATGTATTATATAATCACAGGCTAAATGAACAATGTATAATTAATCTTCTTTATCTATTTTAGCTATTCCCTGATAAAATAACTGAAAGTATTCATGGTAATCTAAAGTTGAAACATTGAAAGAAATACTAATTAAAATGTAAGCATAAATTTTGTACAGCTCGTTTTCATACGTCAGATTTTTGGTAGGTACGATGACATTTATAAATAAATATGTTAGATTAGTTCTTAATCATAATCATTTGACTAGCCAAAAATTATGATCAAATCTGGAATGAGATATTGTGGTTAAGAATTAAATAAAACTTAAATAATAAACATAAATAATAATAATAATATAATAATACGTTCATGATGATTATGAATTTTAATAAATTAAATAAATTAGATACAAAACTGGACTTGGTCAATTTGAAATATATAAATGAAAAAATAAAAATAAAAAAAAGTGCATTCGTTTAATAAGATCTGGATATATCACTATGACCTTGTGCCAATTTATTAGATATCGATGATTTTTTGCTTTTGAAGCGTTAAATCAAAATGAAAATTGTTCAGTACGTAAGGGGCCTATTCCTAGTTGGCAACTTTGACAAATTCTGGGTTGTCGTAACCACGGGCATTGACAAAGGTAGTTGTTGTTCCCTTACGATCCATTGCTCGTACCCTGAGGAATAAGAAGGCAGCAACAAGACTTGCAACAATCAAAACTAACAGCAACATCACTAGTCCAGCAACAAAACTTGGTAATGACATGCAAATCGTTTCTGGGTCTGCAGCAGAAGCTGATTGGACAACAACAGTTTCGTTACTGGCAGCTGCATTCAAAGCAAAGTTCACGTCTCCTGGAGCTACTACTTGAATAATTCGACTTGTGTTAACGTCAGTCATTTCCTGGGCTTCTCTCTTATATACTCGGGTAACTACAATATCTACAGTATCACGTCGTCTTCTTACACCTTGGAGTTCAGCAGGTAGGCTTTCAACAGATCGTGGACGTCCTCCAAGAGAAGCGAGGTTTCCATCTAAGTCGTCACTCTTTCTCTTAAGAGTTTGGTACTCCTGTCGATATTGCGAGGGTGGAGAAAGAATACCGTCAGCTTTATCCAAACCATTATTGTTTTGAGGTGGTAACGACGCTTGGTTTGGAGGGTTGGATGTAGAAGAGGGCGATACTTGCGCTTGTGGTGGCGGTACTACATCTGGTTTCGGTTCAGAATAAGCGCCGGTTGGTCCGGATGGGTGGCGTGGGTCTGGGAATGCTGGAGGAACGCCGTATTCGGATAAAGGAAGACCATAATCTCCCCCGGGTCCTCCGATAGCTGGTGCACCGTATTCGCCACTTCCGATTGAATTACTTACTGGTGGAAGTCCGTAATCTCCAGTAAGACCTACTCCATGACCTCCGCATTTTGGTTCAGGGCAATTGTATCGGCATACCTAAAAAAAGTCGATTTATATTTATATATATCATATATAAATACAAATAATTAGACAAAGATTACTATAAATAAGTAAATAAAGCATAATACTTACTTGAATGACACATTGGAAGTGCACATTCATTGAGTCTGGGAATTTAAATGCCTGGAAATAGGCGAATGAGACGACCGATGCGGATGGTCCAAAGTTCTTGATCTTTTGGAATTTGCTCATAATCTTAGGTCTAACAACACAGCCATATTGATCTACCAATTGAATTGGAGCACGTTTTCCGTCGTGAGCAACACAGTTTCGTACTAACATATCAAATTTGTTTTCATCGTCTTTGATAGCTAACACCATCGTCATAGTTTGGCCGATCTTGACGATACCAGATACTTCGGAAGCCCACGGTCCTTTACCAACTTGAATCTGCATCCAGCATTGCAAATTGTCACCTAAGAAATTAGCCGTGACAGCGTGGAGCATATCGACTTGGAAAGGTCTGAAAGTCACCGCTTTTTCGTAAAAATCGTACCAAGTGCATCTGAGTTTACGGGCTTGATCCCAAACTTCTTGAACATATGGATCGTATTGAATAATGATTGTATTCTCAACGTAACTGCCGCTAGGTGTGGCACCTCCATAGCCTGCAGCATTGTGATTAGCGGATGATGACATCCCACAACTATTGAGGAAAATTTCGAAAGTCGCACTCAAATGACCAGTTCCGGGTTTCAAATGAACACAGTGTGGATCGCTGTAGAATCCTTTCGAAAATATCATCCCGTAGAATGGTCTGTCAAACTCAATGTTAACTCTCATGTGCGTCTTTTCACATTGCACTTGGAGGTGTTTAATTTGAGGCATGTCAGGAGTGGCTAATGGCCAAGGATCATCAGGACCGGGGCCGATACCTGCTCCGGCACCTCCGAGGATTGCAGGAGGTATAGATAAGTGCCCACTCGGCCCTGATAAAGGAGGCCCGTACACCGCTCGATGTTCCAATGGTAACGATGCTGAATCAACAAGGGGAGCTTCGCAATTTACATACTGTAAAAATAAATCATGTTAAAAAGTGAACTTAATTCAAATATATCATATAATATGAACTTATGTATTATAAAAAAAAAAACGTATCACAGTTTCTATAACATGTAAACATGTATGTAGTTATGTTTCATTTTTTCATAAATGTACAAATATCGTGACTTCAAAGCAATTACATTTAACAAGAACAAAATTTTGTTTGTAACTTATATTACAATTTTTTCAAAATATTGAATTCAATATTGTACAATTAATTTCCTAGAATTATTTATAAGGAACATTGAAGCATCTTTTTTAATATTTTTCGAAATAATAAATCAGCAAATTCATATCGTTAAATTGGCTAAATACATATTAAAAATTCAATAATAATGAGTTACTTTCAAGTTATATTTGTTACATATTTTCACTAAGGAAAAATACACATAAATTTGCAATATATAAATAAAATATATGTAATAATGTCATACTAGCGGGGCGTGAAGAGAACATTTATTTATTTTTAGTTTGACCGTGTCAAAAAGTTAAACGAGAGTTCTTTTTTACCATTTGCATAAATAGTAGGTCTTTGAATTTAAAAGTATTCTAGTTAATTGAACATCTACAGGTACCATTGTATTCAATTACTTTGTATCTCTTTTAATTATTTATTCTGAATACGCATTTCCCTTTTCAGGAAAACCGCAATTTTCAATGCGGGTTAAATTATTTTACATACGAATACATTTTTAAATACTTATTCGAAATGAGAACTATAACTATTATTAGAAAAAACTCAAATTGATAGAAATTATTTCCTTTTTTTACTTTCAATGTATAAAGAGTTGTAGAGATTTATAAGGTTGAAAAAAAAGAGAAAAAAATATCCAAGAGAATCTAGTTTAAGAAATGTGTAATCAGCAATTTATTGATCTTCGGAAAATTCCTATTGTTAAAAGTTAAAATATTCTGGTAACGTTATTCTTGATTGGAGATTATATTTTTGTCGCTTTCAGTATCAGAATTTCAATGGCTTTATTAATTCAACTGGTTTTGGAAAATGTTGATCAAAAGTATTTAATATAACATCATTTCAAATACAGACCTCAAACATTCAAAGAATAAAAATTCTCTGACATTGCTGACACTATTGTAATTTTAATAAAAGAGGTTGGTATAAAATAAACCTAAAACTACAAATTACTAAATTATAAAATTAGAGTTTATTTTTCCCATTTCTTTTGACAAAGACATTCTTTATATATTGAAGAATCAAGTTAAAATATAATTAAATAAAGAGACTTGGTATGTTAACATGAAAGAAAACTGAAAGAACTTTTTCTTCTGATATTTATTATATTTCAGGCACCTTAATGGGCATAAACTTTTACAGGCTTCTGTTCAGTTAATAATTAATTATGTTTTATTTTGTTCATTCAACTTCACCAAACTTCATATACTCATTTTTATTGCAAAGTTTTACTACAAAGTTGTATCAAAATATCGAAATAGTGACTGACAGTTGATTTATCATTTTAAACGGTGTACAAGTATACTTTAAACTGTTTATTTGTTGGAATTGAATTTATAATTTTTAATATTGACACTACGTATTTTAGTTTAATTTCAATATTTTAGTTAGTGTATAATAATAATTATAAAAAACCTAACCGATCTACAAATAATCTAAACTGTATTTGTTTTATAAAATACCAACACAAAAATATAACTTCCTTGTTAAAGCATTACTAATCTCTTAGGAGTAATGACGGTGTAAAAGGATTAATAAATTCTGTTTTAGGAAAAAATAAATACAATTAAACCTTTCCGATAGTAAATTTCACTTTACTTAACATTTTCGTAATCAGTTTCTATTCATTCGTTACAGTCATAGGTGTAGCCAGAATGCTTTCAAGGTAGAATTAACACCCCCATTGTTATTTTATACCTATATAAATGTATATTTATGTTATTGCAATAATTTGTATTCATATTTACCAATATTGTGACAGCTACACATATAAATGACATAAGTTGATGGTAGATCCCCATTTTGAATTCGATTGATCTTGAATCTGCAAAGAAATATTGACGTTTTAGTTTTGAACTGTTATTATACCCAAATGTTTTAATTATAAAAAAAATAATATAACTGTTTTATTAAAATTAATCATAAAAATATTTAGAACAAAAATAATATTATTACTAATTGGTTACATTATAAACGTATATAGAAGATAACATAGTTGATTTTATTGTTCTGTATATTATTCTTGTGGGAATTCTGAAGGTATTGTAATTACAAACAATAAAGTATTTCATTTTCTTTACAATATTAAATAACCTACATAAAATCTGTATCACATAAAAACATGTATTTTTATATAGCTTTTATGACTGTAAAAAATAAATTGAACATTTCAACTTCGAATATCCAATTAACTTATTTATTAAATCGTAATTTTTGGTGCTGATTTTTAAGGTTCTGTCCCGATTTCAATTAATTTAAATATTTATAAAAATGGTTACAAAATCTGATCCAAAATAACACGCTTTCTCAATTTGCGAAACTATTTAAAAAAATTATTTAATTTATAAAGTAACATTTTAATTAAATTAAAAAGTTCGCAAAGTGTACAATGTACACATTGCGCTGATCCCGTCAGTATTGACCGATGTTTACTCTGAAATCACATACATATCTCTATGCTCTCAGTTTTTCTATTAATTAATTTCTAAGGCGTATGTACATATATGTACATATATATTTTTGAAATCAGCGAAGCGCGTATTTTGATGTAACTTATTAATCTATTTAATTTCATTGCAAATAATGCCTTTCCGAGATTTGTATATTTATTTAAAATTTCAACTGAATTGGTACAGTAGTTTTTTAATTATGTTAAAAGCAATAAACAAATAATTGTAAAATATAAAAAACATCTTACATCTGCTAGAATTATTTTTAGATATACACAGTACCATATTTCACTAATTATTAAACAAGTTTCAATACTCGGGGTTCCCTTATAAGAAACTAAGAAAGTTTTACTCAAGTTAAGTGAGGCAGTTCTGAGAAGAAGGAGAAAGATGATCTAAATAAATATAAACGTCATTAATAGAGAGAAAGAGAGAGAGATAAAGTATGTCCGCGTTACATACGGAAGTATTTATTAGGTTTAAATAAAAATCTATATGGTTGAGTAAAGTTGCAAGAAAAAAGTAATTCAACAATATCTAGGTTATATTTTCTTGAATCAATTAATTTATTATAATTACTCTTTATTTCTGTTCTAAATTAAGAAGGTTGGGGCGTTATAACACATATCATGAAAATGCCTTCAAAACGATTGCATTTTGTAAAATATATAAAGAAATTATTAGAAACTATCTTTCGAGAAAAATATTTATTATATTATATTTATATTATAATAACAATTTAAGAGGTATATATTAAAAATATATATTATATTAATAATATATTTTAAAAAATAAAAAATGAATTGAATAGCCCTGTTTAACGATATTTTCAATAGTAGCCGAACGCATAGAATAGAATCAGTTGCACTTGAATTAAAATGTCTAACACCTATTTTACGGAAGAAAAGTCGTGTTTTTTGGAGCATCACATTTATATGTTATTAAATAATTAAGAGTTTGACTTTAATAAGTTCTGCTTTAATTATTATTTGATGCATTCGGTGTAAATAACTAGTTCAATATGTATTTAAAAACTAAATAATAAACGCCATGTGTCAAATTACTCGACAAATTTAGGTGATATAAATCGGTCATACTTTCTTTCATGCATTTTTATTATTTAATATGATATAATGGAATGTTAATTAGAAATAAAAAAGAGATAAATATTTAAAGGTATATAATTGTGGTAAAAATGATTGCATTTTTAATTTAACCCATGCTGTTGTTTAATTATAGATTATAAAGCAAGGAACCATAACAAATGCATAATTTTTGGAATAAATTTGTAATAAAATGCAGGTTTAGTCTAAAAATATTTTATTTTATTTATATAACGCTATTTAGAGTTTTTAATATTGTCCATTTTTTGTATCTTCTTAATAATTTACATAGAATTATTTTTCCTACTTCAAGAATATATTTTCATAACTTTAAAATAAAATAAAAAGATAATAACGTGCCCTGTTATAATCTGCCCCCAAAGTTTCTACCAATAAATGTATATAGGTAATTTGCATCTAACCTGTTTTAAGCAGTTTAACGATAAGCATTAATAAATAAAGCAGATAAATATCTTGGTGGACTAAATATAGTGACAGATAATGTGTTAATAATAAAATTAATAGCGGACATATGTTCAGAGAAAAGTAATAATATTATTATTGGGGGAATTTGCATTAGTGATATTTTTTTATCAAATAAATCTTGCCATATTGTTAATACCGTTATACAATTACCATAAAATGTAAACATCTATATACATATATAATATAAAATCAACTTTCATTTTTGAACTCAAAGTATATACCCACATATTTCAATCTGTAATTATCATTTTTTTATCATAATTTATTTTTTCAGTAAAATCACTAACAATTGAAATTTCAGGTCAGATATCTTGATTAGTAACACAAGTAAAACGAATTTAGATTTGTAAATAAACAGTGCATTCTAATGTCTTATGTAAATATTCCCATCTATTCAATTAGGTAGTTCTATTTGAACAGATACTAGAACTAGACAATCATATCTAAACTCAAATCATAGTTTCAACTATATCTAGTTAAATCTTTTGTTATGTTATCCACATCATATTGAATTATTTTATTTACCCAGAAGCGAGTGTTCCATATTAACCGCCCCAGGCTAATATCTCAAAAATAAAATAAATAAGAGAAAAAAATTTCGTACAAACAACCCGCCAAATGGCGCTATAAAAAATATTTTTACTGGAGGTATGGACGTCATAATATGAACAAGTTTTTGTATTAACATAATGGTGTAACAAAACAGTAGGTTTGGGATATATCTATTTCTATATACAGTTCTGTTTAAAAAAGGACAAGTGTATCCCAAATAATTTTCTATCTCTTTCAGATACGCGGTCCATGCTCTATGTTTATGGTATCCCCTATTTTTTATTGCAGAAACGTATTTTACTTAATTATCAATTTCGCACCAAACCATTTTTTTCACAGAAAATACAATTCTGAAATAAAAAATAAAGGGAACCATTTAATAATAATTTTTTTATCTAATGACCCTTTAAACTCTTCGATTTTTTTCTTTTATAATATTTTTTTAATATTGGGGTGATTAAAATGGATATGTAAATTAATTGATATCATGTTAATAGGTTAGTAAGATATTTTTTTAGAAATCGAAAACATATGTTCATAGTAAATATTAAAATTATTAATTGATTATTTGGCAAGTGTTTATGAATTTTAATACTGTCGAACATATGCAGAATTTAAAGTGCTAATTCTTAAGATGAATATTTACATATTCTTCGTATAAAAAATTAGTATATTTCGTACGTCATTGTATGTATATAAAAAAAATCGGTCATAAAAAAAACTTCGTGACCTACAGGCCAAAATAATGCAATATTAGTTTTCATATAATATTTTATATTTTTTATACCTCAAAAATCGAAATATTTTTATTATTAAATGTTTCTAGGTTTACGTTTAACGTTTTTTTTATACGCAATATAATTGTACTGTCAGTTTCAACAGAATATTCCTCTTATTTTGTCATTTGCACCTGGGCCATTCTATATATGAAAGAAGAGAGAAAGATATACTAAAGGAAAGAAGCAATAAAAATGATTTATATTGTTTTAATTCCTCATTCATATACAATTAAACATTTTAAACAAAAACTGTGTTTGGTTAAATTGTCCATTATTTTTAATTAAAATTAATTTTAAAAGGATATCCAGTCATGTATAACATTTTTAAATTGAAAATATAGACTGTTTTATTGTTATTATTTTCTCAATTTCCCTTATAAGTGTTATTAATAAGTTTTCAAAGAAAAAAACAAAATTACTACATTTTTAATTAAAAAATATTCTTTATCCCAAGTAACCCAGCTTCGATGAACAAGCAATTAAAAAAAACTGTTAAACTTTAAAAAAAGAACATTTTACATGGTTTTTTGTTCTACTTTTGCCAAAAGTATTCATATTTTTTTGAGTTTTACTTTAAATAAAAAATAACACTTTCTCTATTTTATTTTTATTTTGTGGCGTTTAAAAAGGCCTCAAATCGCACTCTATTACTTATAACAAGAGATTGAAGCGTTGAAAATTCATGTATTAATTTATTCGTTGTAGATCTTTGCAGGTCTCCACAGAACAAAAACTAGTGAAAAAATATGATTTTATCTCAAAATGCAGATCTATCAAGATCTGATTTGATCACTTTAGATCTTAAAAATTTTTCCCGGAATGTTATTTTTAAAATGAATTATTATTGGTAGTGAATGGGTTAAGAAACAGTGTTTACTTATACAAATATCCCTCTTACTAATTTATACTAGGCTTGAACACTCTTAAATGCAGCAGGTCGGTAAAACCAGTATAGTGACCTATTAACCCACTTAAGCGTGTAGCTGAGATGTTACAGGCTTCGTATAGATCAACTCGCACCCCTTCAAGGATTTCCTGAAGGAAGACTGATATATTCAAATCATTTATTTTATAGCAACATTAAATTTTTTGTTTTATTTTGAAAGTGTGATAAGTCTCAATTATTTTTACGTGTGTTTTTACTTTCATTCTTAAAGGTATTTTTATTTTACCTATATAAATAATTTCTTAGAATTTTTAAATTAAAATTGAAAAATTATTTTTAATACTAAAAAAAATCTATGTATATTATTGTATATGGCTTGAAGTAATGCTTGCCTTTTGGAGTCCCCCTAGTAGTTTAATTTTTTGCACTCTTTTAGTCGGTCTCTTTAATTTTTTTAATATAATTTTGATTAAAATTTGGAATAGGGGATTGTATCCCAAAATGGCATATATTTAAGACCTTTTGAATGATATCTAACTGGTCGATTTTTTTCTTATATATACTATATTTCATGGACCTACCAACAAATATTAGATTTATAAATATTCATTGATTTTAATGATATTCTTTTTTAATAGATTACAATTATTGTTAAAAATGATAAAGATAAAATATGGCATATTGTTAAAACCAAACTTCATATTTACCATATAGATAATACTCAATTTCAAATTCTACTTTTCTTTTCGTTTTGATTTTTATAATTTTACAAGAACGAATAACAGGTTTGAATATAATTTAAAAATAATTATTATTTTATATAATCTTTCTTTAAATACCCTAATTATTTATTTAATAACAATCGTAATACTTTTTTACATATATTATATGAATACGTTTACCTTTGTCAAAATTTTTTGTACCTATAATTTTTGTTATATCATATATAATATTATTATTACTAAAATTTTGGCTATTATGTATTATGTTACTGATATTCTAGTGTAGTTATTTTAAATAAATTTTATTTGACTACATAATATATACCCTATAACGTAAAAATCAAGTATAAAATAGGCAGTATCGGAAAAACAACAAATAGAAAAATGCTGTAAAAGATTTTATATGTTCTTATTTCTCACAAGAAATATGTGAACGTAAGTCTTTTTAATGTGTTTATTTTAGCGACAAAGACCGAAAAAGGATGTCTCAGAAATAAGTAAAAGAACAGTATAAAAGAATAACTGAAGAAAAAAGTTTCAAATAATATTCAAACTTCCAATAGACTTGAAAAATTTATTAACTGTTATTTTTTACAGAGCTCTAATGTCTCTATCATTGCTTTGTATTCGAATTCAAAATATTTTTTAATTATCAAATGATTTTAGTATTAATAAAATTATTTGCATTTGTATAGAATAAAGAAAAACTAGTTATGTTGTTTAAAAAAGGTTACAATAGAAAAGTGTACAAGTATTAATTAAAACAAGTTTTAAATGAAAAGAAATCACAATTTTCTAGATCAATGTTTTGAAAATAATGCATAAACTAGTTATGTATGATATGCCATACGGAAATTGTTGTAGAACGAAACAATTGCCTAGAGAAGATTCATTAAGAAAGCTTAGCTTGCCGGTTGAGAAATCTCCAGCCACATGTTGTTATTCAAACCATATTAATGATAACACGTTCTATCGAGTTGACATACTTATTTCTAGATTATATTTAATACATTTATTTACTTATATTATTTGTAAAACATTGAAATAAAATTATACTACATGTATAAGCTGGCTTTTACATCGTATACATGTATATTGTATATTATCACCATTTTAATTAATTGGCATACATTTCCGGTTTTTTTTCTCACGTTCTTTTATTGTATATATTTTTTTCATTCGTTTTATTCAATTGTACTAAAGTTTTGTATAAATCAAATTTTCGTAATTTAAAAAGTCCTATTCACAATTACAAATCACACAAACTTTTTTTCTTAAAATGTTTGTTATTTAGTCTAGTATATTAAAATTACGGCCCTGTAAATCAACAAGACAATTAGATTTTTTAATTATTATCTTCAGGATAACTATTTTTATATATATCTACAAAAATTTTATTTCAATCTGTGAATAATAGGTCCCTCAATTATTTTATTACTATGCAATTACATACATTTTATTTTTTATGTTATATTAATTATTAATCGATTTAGTAAAGTAGTATTAAAAAACGCTGTAACTATTAAATGAATAATCTAGCGATTATAAAAAAATGTAGAATAAATTGAATAAAAACATCTGTAAATAATGTAAATTTAATATTGAGAGTAAACGAAAGAAAATGAAACGATATAAAAACATTTTAATCTGTTGAAAATACCAGAAATTATCCGTTTGTATTTGATTTAATCCCCACAACGTGGAATCAAAAATCGGATCAAATTAACTCTGAAGAATAAAAGCGAGTGGAGACTTTTTGTAATGCAAATTTTTTTTTAAATTAAAGATCATATTTATGCTACAAAACAAAGCCCTTTCGCGTTATTTCAAAGCTAACAGATTTTATTTATTAATTAAATTATGGTAATTAAAGATATTCCAGTAAAAATTTTAACAAACAAGATGTTCTACAATATTAAATATACATAATAATATATTTTTTATACAAAAATTGAGATATAAATAATAAAAAATTGTATTAACATGTTTTTATGGAACATATGACAATACAAAATTAGTTCAACTTTATTACTTTTAATAAGTAATTTGTTTTATAAAAGACCTATATCTAAAACACACTTTTCAGGCTATTATTAAGCAAAATGTTGGCCAGCAATGTCGGTACTGCAGAGTGCTGTAATCCGTCAAAGAATCAAGTAAATCTCCATTGTTTAAATTTGCCTACTCTATTGTTACCGATTCTCTTTAGATATTATAACGGGCTGTGGATTTTCCCAAGCCACACTTTCTACTTTCATATGTTTATCTTATATTATATTATACGAGAATTTATCCGCGGCTTCGTATGCATTTATTTCAGAAATTAAATAGAAAATATTAATTGTAAATATCCCTTAATACATTATCTTATAGCTACAATTAATTCTAGAATCGTAGGTGAAAATCTCTTCAAAATCGGTTCAGTACACAGATTATCAAAAATTATCAATCTTATTTTTATTTTTTTTCTAGTTAATATTACGACAATTTTTTCTTATATTATAAAAATTTGAAAAATTATCTAAAAAGTATTTCTTATAATAATAAAAGGAGATCAATGTATCTGAAATATCATTGATTTTCCTATGCATCGTAATTGAATTATATTAACGTATATAAATTGCACATAAATTACAATTACCAACTTTTATTTTGTATCGATTTTTTTTTAAATAATTTTTTTTTTTTTAATTTAATGATGCCCAACTAATAATAATATTTTTGTCACTGGTACGCTACTGAATATACATATGTATGTGTCTTCTTGACACAGTATATAAATCACGCTATAATTTTTTCACGTTCAATACTTGAAAAGCTTGTAAGTTTTTTACCGATTTTCACACATTTTTATATTCGTTTTACAAAAAAAAACTGCTGTTTTATGTAAATGCATTCAATGATTTGTAACAATAGAAACCATGAAAAAACATAGGGAAATCAATGTTACTTTAGATACATACAAATATTTTCTCTCCTGTTAATATTATAACAAATTCGTAAATACCAAAATTCTTTCAGGCAATTGACAAAAAGGCTTTTTTTTACTATCGATATAATTAATTAGAAATGTCATATTAGTTGCAATAATGGGGCTATTATGAAAGAACCAAAAATCATCATGGAAATTCGAAATAGGTATTGTTAGAACGTTTAGAATGTTTTTTCTTCGGTAAGTTATGCTTGACAAAACGTTTTGAATAGACATTTATCTAATTGTTAGTTTTGTTATAATTAACAACAATTTTCTGTCAACTTTCTCTGAATTTACAAACCATGAACAAATTCAAAATAACTAATTTGCCTTATAAAATGTATGTTCTACAAGAAAATACAATTTTTTTTAGAGATTATCCTGCACAGATATAATTAATATTAATACAGGTTTTTTTTCTACAAATTCTAATAGCTCGTAACACTAATTGAAAATTTGTGAAAAGAAACGATTAAAACAATTTTTTTATTATTATTAATGCTTTGTTATCAAATGGTAAGCTTACGTTTATGTATTAAGAGTTAATTTATAGTTTTTTTTACATCTACAGTGAAATACGTATTTAGAAGTTTTAAGTAAAAACTCGATTTTGAACAAATCTTAGAATTAGTTATAGCTAAACTATATCACTTTTATATAAAATAATATCTTGATAAAATATTTGTAGAAAATGAAAAATATAATTCAATCTGCAAAATTCCTAAGAGTAGATATTTGCGTCTTTAAAATAATCTTTGATATATTAATATACAAATTATTTTTACCATAATTACAGAGCTTTAAAAATTGCCAATTTAAAATTTTGTATACTCGAAATTATACGTTGTGAGGGTTTCTAAATCCGGTACAAAAATGACATTGTTAAATTAATTTTTGTAAATTATATGTATATGTATAGTAAAAAACAATATTTCAACCCAGCGATATCTACGAAGAGCTTTATTAAAAAACGAAATTAGTTCTTTACTTATCCGCCAATCTACCTTCAAATTGAATCATGTTGAACAGCTGATATTCATTAGTTTGGGTTTATCGTCTTTTTTACAACATGACCGAAAATATTTTATCAGATCTGAAAGATATTTAATTTGTTAAATATTCAACCCTTCCGCTGCGTTTTTTTAAAAATCATACAGACATATTTTCTAAATAAATGATTAAGATAATGTTTACGTTTTACGTAGTTTATGAAAATTACTTCAAGAATAGTATATTTACCCTCTTAATTACTTTTTCACCCCCTTAAATAAAAAATTAAAATAATTAGAGTATCATAAAAAAATTTAATTTTTTCTTATCTCTTAAAAATCGTAGTATCGACTTATTTTGTAGAAATGTTCATACAGTACTAGCAAATAAAAAAACATATTTTTGTGCAGTATTTATTACTCGATTTATTAATTTATCGTTTAATCATATTTAATGGGGGTAAAAGAGTAATTGAAGTAATTTTCATAAACTATAACTATTTAGCTCTCAAATGAGATCGACTGCATTCAAGCAAAATCTCGTGCAAAATTTTGTCATTTAAACTTTAAACCCATTGTGTGACGTCAATATATTTCACATCTCAACTGCGGGGTTAAATACAAGTTGTAGAGAATATTATTATCTATAATTAATGTTCTAACCAGTTTAGAGTTTATTTCACAATTGTGATATGTATATGCACATTGCACATGCACAAGTTATTTGTCTAATTAAGTAAATTATTGTTTAAAAAGTGTCAACAATGTTATAAGTTGACTTTCACAAAATGTAAAACAATAAAAAAACCAGTGAACAAAATAATAAGTCTGTTTCCTTCAAACAATGAATGCATTCTATTATTTTTACATATATTTTGAAATAGAGATTTTCTCTTTTACATATCCATTGTTAGAATCATATGAGCCAAATATCTGTGACAGTTGTACGGAAAATAATCAGTTACAGAAGAGGAAAACTCTGAATTCTTGTAGGTTCGACGCTTTTGGAATATTTTATGCGCATTTTACAATGAATTTTTTTTATTGTGGATGTTGACATGCATTTTATTTTAAACCGTGATTTGAATATTAACAATGCATTATATCATATATTATTAAAGTTTTCTTTAAAATCTGTATTTTCTTTTATTTAACTAAATTCGAAATTTTATTATTTTAATATTAACATTTTTAAATGTATAGCGGGCCGAAAATAAAATAAAGTGAAAAATTTTAAAAATGTAAGCAAAAATATTGATATTTTAAATAAAAATTTAATTATATCTTGAAAAGAAAATTAGAACTAAACTTTGATAAATTATCACAACATGGAAAATGTAAATATTTTTAATACGTTAATTACGTTACATAAGGTACTGACTGGCACCAGTCATGGCCGCTATAAGAACAAGGTTTACTGTTTTTGTGATTAACGGGCTTCTTTTTTGTAATTCTCATTAATTTAATTAGTCCGCAAATATAGTTTGTTTTTTTAAATGATTACAAAATGATTGTCAAATTTGAAATAATTTAAAACAGTTGCTATGATAATATAATAATTAATAAATAAATTATACTAATAATTAGTTTAAATAACAAACAACAGACAAAAACTATGGTAAGGGGATTTGTATTTGATAATTAGTTGCAATGTCCACCATTTTGACACCCATTGGCCGATTGTTATCAAATCATACTGTTAAATGTATATAGATTAATATTCAGAAATGGTAGTAATCAAATATGATGAATTCTAATTCAGTACATTTAATTTAAAAATAACCATTACTGGAGCCATATCCAAGATTAGTGCCAGTACCGTATATACATAGATATAAACATTTTGAGGGTTGAATCCGCTGTTTTAGGACCACTCGTTTAAACATACATACTAAAAAATTAAAATTTAATTTAAAAATAGTTTCATAATATATGTAATACAGTTTTTTATCTATCTTAAAAATAAATATAAAAAAAAACATTAAGTAAGTATTATCATACTGACATGAAATTAAATAAAAAAAGATAACTTTATATAAGAGCAAGTGTAATAGCATGAGATAAAAGTATATAAATGGGAGTTCTTTAAATAAGCAATTACTTTGACATACTGGTTTACTTAATCTTCGCTACTATGTGTGCCAATATGATTATATACACATATGTAGTGAGGTTTCGTCTAGTATAGTATGTAATGTTAAATCCCCTCCACTATTTGTCTAGCTCTATTTGCTATGTAATGATTTTAAACAGTCAAGTTCTACATAAATTTTATATTATTTATATGTGTTAGTTATGGTTACTTTTTTTAATATTTAATAATATTGTGGTCAAAATTTTAACGGCACCTATAACCATATATGTAATAAAAAAATCACAAGAAAATTAATATATTAAAGTATTAAATTAAAACATAGATAAACCTGGTAAATGTTACATATAACAAACAGTTAAAAAATAAAATGCATTGTTTAAACATGAGTCAGCATTATAAAAAGGGTATTTCTCCTGAACCTGCAACCTGAATCCATAGTTTTAAAATTCCGTAGAGCTACAAAAATCAAAGTATTTCACCACACCTTGCTTTTAGATTTGCGTACGTAATTATTAATCGAGTACACGCAATGATACGCCTTCTAGAGGTACCCTATTTTACAAAAATACAAAAAATCATAACGGTTTCACACTACTTAAGTATTTATTCTAAGTAACGTATTACTTAAATTCTTGAATGATGTTTTACTGCTTACTAGGGTTTATTTCTTGTTTATAAAATCTCCCCCCCCCCCCCTCCTTCTAATAGGTACAACATATCATATTGATCATGATGACACTTTCGTTTTTATTTTGATTTATTTATGTCATTAATATCGAAAAAAATAACGTATTAGTAGAAAATTGCAGTATTTTTTTTTAATCGTTAGACATAATTTTTACGACAGGCCATAAAACACTGCATTTATAGTTTTATAGGTTAAAAAATATCACAAAATTATTCAATTCCGGTTTACTATAGTTTTTTTTTCGTAATACTGTTATTTTAATTGGTGACATTTTAAGAAAATTACTAAAATTGCAAAATTTAGATAAGTGCCCATATTTTATAGGTATGTGTGATACTTGTAAAACTGGTACAGATAAACAAGTAATAAATATACGAATTGGTACATAACAAAAAAATATTTCGTGTATTTATATCTATTAATAAAAAGATGTAAGTGCGTTTAATAATACTAAATTATTCAAATATAATTTAACTTAGACTTACATTAAGGAGCCAAGAAATATTTATATATTAATTTATAGGTTCTTTATCTGTACAATTATTTTTGAGGGATTTTTTGAGTAAGGTTAGATTAAATTGACATTTAATTATTCAAAAAAAGAAAAGTTCAAATTCAGGCACGTATTAAGATAAATATATTTTATTTGAAAACAGTTATGTAATAGTTTGTTGTTACGAAAAATATAATCGATGTGAAATTTAAAATAATCGTGAAATATTAAAATAATTTCGAGGTCTAGATTTTTGTATTGATCGAGACACTGAAACCTAGTTGATATCTATTACAGCAAATAACCGAGAAAACTTTCTAATTTTCAATATTCTTTCGATCGAATGTCAAGGCCAATATCCATTTCCTTATATGAAGTATTTTAAGAGATTCTTTACATAATCTATGTCATTGCGTTTTAAAAATATTTTTATACATTTCTATTTTTAGATTTTAACTATTTGTTGCCAGAAATTATCAATTTTAATGTCCGGTATCATTAGGGTGCCAGATTTTAGTTTTTGTAAACCCTTATATGTAATGTTTTGTCCTTTTTATTTTTTTTTAAATAAAATTATTTAAATTTAAATTCAAATCGTCACTTTTGCGGCCCCCTGCTATTTTTTGACGACCTTTTTTTAGTCGTCATCATTACTACAAAACCCGGAACCCGGAGAAACAGTATACAAACCCTGAAATTCCGGAGTTTTTGACAGATAATTTCATGCATAGGAAGTAAAAACAAAGATAAATGCAAATATCTGTTAAAAACTCAAAAAGAACTGTCATATAAGTTTGATACCTCATTTGAGAGTGCTTGCTATAGCAAGAAAATTTGCTAGCTCCTTAATGATACCGGACATTTAAAAGTTATACAGGATGAACATATAAAAGCTAAAATATTTACTTTTTGAAAAAAGGATATAATTGGTGTAATAAAAAATACAGAGTGCGGTTTAAAAAAAACCACCTGCTGAAGATGAATTTAAATGAATCTTAAATAGAAAATTGAAGAAGTCAATAAAAAAAAGCAGCAGTAGTTGATACTAGATGTTTTTATATATCTATCTATCTATCTATCTTATTTCAGTATAATTAATTATACGTACAATTGAAGAACCAAGTTATGTTCACTCAAATGGAAAAAAATGTTTGTATTTTTTCGTATGACCTTGATCTGCAATTATACGACCTAAATTCTATACCACATCTTGCTATATATAGCGAAGCTACTGAATACGTTAGGTGAAAGAGGAAGAGAGATATAGTCAGATCTGCCAGGTGTACACGCATCAATCGGAGAGAGAGGAAACGAGAAGTTGACGTGAAGAAAGGAGATCCAGTTCGAATGAACGGAAACAAATGCATAAGCTGGTAGAAGTTACTGCAGTATTATATGCCTATACTATACGACACATACGTTTAACACTTGCCCTAGTTATTGCTGGTAACACCGATGTTACCGTTTTTGTAAACATACATATTATTTTTATTCATATTCATCGCACAGGTTCATTTCCGTTTTCAGAATAAATTGATTTTTTTTAAGGTTTCAATTTCAATTGCAATATTTCAAATATTTATGAATTGATTTTTATTATTCGATACACAAAAATAATAATTTAATATTAAATAGTATTTTTTAACATCTAGTCAACTAAAATATAATATATCGTTCGGATAAATGGGCAAAAAAATTGAATGAGAAAAATTTCATTTTAATATTAAACATTAATTTTGGGTATTTTTACATTTTGTTTCACATTATACTCAAAAAATTTTCTTTTATAAATGTTTAGTACTTAATTTTCATAATACACAAATTTTGAAATACCAATTTTAAGTTTATATATTTATGATAGCATTAATTTTCAAAAATTTCGTTCACACTATTAAATACATTACGTTCATAAAGGCTAATTGAATATTTTCAAATAAAAATGCCAATTATTTATAATTCGTCAAATCTTCACGACACCGGAGTGACATATTTCCTTCACAAAATAAATATATTTCCAATCGCGTGGCGTATGGGTAATGTATAAGAGTTTGGCATACTTTATACAGAGATATAAAAACAAGAGTACTCTAAAAAAAGGTCGGCTCTAGTATGTTATATAAACGAAATAAGTATCATGTTAAAATCGTAAACAAAAAACATAGATGTCAATGCCAAGGACAACGAGTTTGTTATGTGTTAAAGACCTTTTAATTCAATAATTGTATATTTACTATTAATTTACTGAATGTGTTACAATAACTTCAAGCTTAACAGATTTTCATGGAAATTAATAACCATGCAATTTTATTGCACCGATTCAATTAAAAAATACAGTATTATTATTATTAGAACATATAACAATACCGTATAAAATACTGTTTCAATGTAGATATATATATTTTTTTTGATATTTTCTAACATTTACCAGGTTATTCCAAATATTTTTAGTAGGTATATTTATTTCACTTTAAACTTCACAACTCACCTTAAAAATTAAACAAATCCTATTGTATCACGTACATACAACACTTAATATTTAAGAACACTTTAACTAACACGGCACTAAAAATTGCACTAATATTAGTGTCCTCCTATCAACTTATATGTTATCTACTCGTAACCACTATGTTCATTATTTTAGTCAATGTGATAGACATTCACCTTTCCCCAAGCTTTTATATGAAGAAAGGTTTACCCCTTCTCATACCATTTTAACGCGTTGTAGAAAGTTAGTAGTCACCTACTGTCTGCTGGCAAACGCGCACCCACTGAAACATTATGCCGGCTTTTGCGTGTATATTTTTTACACCTTTTAGTTCCTGCAATGGCAATTTATTTTTGATGCTCATCCTGCTCAAGAAATGTTTTTTATTGTCTTTGAATGAATAATATAACAAAAAAGAAAGTTGATGTTTTTTTTTAATTAGGTTCTTATCTCTTAATATTAGTACGTAAATTAATTCTAATCTTAACCCTTGGATGCATAGATAACATTCATTTTCCTAATTTACGTGTTTGTACATTTACAAAAAATTGTTCAATTACTTTTGCCAAAAATTATAGGTACTTAACTCTACAAAGAAAATTGACAAGGGTAAACATCCGTTTCCGGTTGTAAGATCGTTTTCAAATATAGAAGGTTTTCTTCCTAGACGTATATTGATCCTAAATATAACATGTCACCCTTCTATGTTCTGTTGTTTCTGATTTACGCGTCATGGCGAAAATAATCAGAATAGATTCAGGGAATGTCGAAATAGATGTTTCCATCAAAAACTCAAATTTGAAAAAAGGCTTAAAAAAACCGTAAAACCCAACTGTCATCCGAATTTATATAATTAATTTCATTTTATTGATTAACTCTATATAATAGGTTAAAGCCATTTGGTACTTAATATTTTTATGTTTTTTATAAACAAAATATTGGACTATTGTTGTATACGATACTGATAAGGCATGATGTATATAAGTCTTAAAAAACATACAAATTAATGTAGATATAATGCCATGTTTAGACTAAATAAACAAAACAGCAACACATCGTATTTAAAATGTATAAGGTTTGTCGCACTTTTGTCAAAAATACACGATGTTGCTGTTTTATTTTTTCGGTCTAAACACGGCATAAGTTTTTTTGAAGTAAATTAAAAATGAGGAACATTAATAATCCAAATCTGTCTACACAAAACAAAGATATTAAAATTTAAAAAAATTATCAAAATATGGATAAATTAAATTTAATCTATATACATATAATAACATGTCCTGACTGATTCATCATCGCCCAGCCGAAACCCCTGGTCCTGCGTGATGCACTTAAAGATAATAGTGTAAGCTACATTTAAAAAAAAAACTGGAGTCTCCTCGATCGCTCCAAGCTGAGATATTAACTATTCAATTTACTTCTTTGTTAGCGTATGAGTTTTAATTTGTTATTTTAGTTTTAACTTGTTTTTAAAAAGGGAAGGAGCACGCGAAGGTCTTTAAGTGCGTGATGCTCTTAAAGATAATAGTGTAAGCTACATTTTAAAAAAAAACTGGAGTCTCTTCGATCGCTCCAAGCTGAGATATTAACTATTCAATTTACTTCTTTGTTAGTGTATGAGTTTTAATGTGTTTTTTTAGTTTTAACTTGTTTTTAAAAAGGGAAGGAGCACGCGAAGGTCTTTAAGTGCGTGATGCACTTAAAGATAATAGTGTAAGCTACATTTTAAAAAAAAAATTGGAGTCTCCTCGATCGCTCCAAGCTGAGATATTAACTATTCAATTTACTTCTTTGTTAGCGTATGAGTTTTAATTTGTTATTTTAGTTTTAACTTGTTTTTAAAAAGGGAAGGAGCACGCGAAGGTCTTTAAGTGCGTGATGCTTTTAAAGATAATAGTGTAAGCTACATTTTAAAAAAAAACTGGAGTCTCTTCGATCGCTCCAAGCTGAGATATTAACTATTCAATTTACTTCTTTGTTAGTGTATGAGTTTTAATGTGTTTTTTTAGTTTTAACTTGTTTTTAAAAAGGGAAGGAGCACGCGAAGGTCTTTAAGTGCGTGATGCTCTTAAAGATAATAGTGTAAGCTACATTTTAAAAAAAAACTGGAGTCTCTTCGATCGCTCCAAGCTGAGATATTAACTATTCAATTTACTTCTTTGTTAGTGTATGAGTTTTAATGTGTTTTTTTAGTTTTAACTTGTTTTTAAAAAGGGAAGGAGCACGCGAAGGTCTTTAAGTGCGCGATGCTCTTAAAGATAATAGTGTAAGCTACATTTTAAAAAAAAACTGGAGTCTCTTCGATCGCTCCAAGCTGAGATATTAACTATTCAATTTACTTCTTTGTTAGTGTATGAGTTTTAATGTGTTTTTTTAGTTTTAACTTGTTTTTAAAAAGGGAAGGAGCACGCGAAGGTCTTTAAGTGCGTGATGCACTTAAAGATAATAGTGTAAGCTACATTTTAAAAAAAAACTGGAGTCTCCTCGATCGCTCCAAGCTGAGATATTAACTATTCAATTTACTTCTTTGTTAGCGTATGAGTTTTAATTTGTTATTTTAGTTTTAACTTGTTTTTAAAAAGGGAAGGAGCACGCGAAGGTCTTTAAGTGCGTGATGCTCTTAAAGATAATAGTGTAAGCTACATTTTAAAAAAAAACTGGAGTCTCTTCGATCGCTCCAAGCTGAGATATTAACTATTCAATTTACTTCTTTGTTAGTGTATGAGTTTTAATGTGTTTTTTTAGTTTTAACTTGTTTTTAAAAAGGGAAGGAGCACGCGAAGGTCTTTAAGTGCGTGATGCACTTAAAGATAATAGTGTAAGCTACATTTTAAAAAAAAAATTGGAGTCTCCTCGATCGCTCCAAGCTGAGATATTAACTATTCAATTTACTTCTTTGTTAGCGTATGAGTTTTAATTTGTTATTTTAGTTTTAACTTGTTTTTAAAAAGGGAAGGAGCACGCGAAGGTCTTTAAGTGCGTGATGCTTTTAAAGATAATAGTGTAAGCTACATTTTAAAAAAAAACTGGAGTCTCTTCGATCGCTCCAAGCTGAGATATTAACTATTCAATTTACTTCTTTGTTAGTGTATGAGTTTTAATGTGTTTTTTTAGTTTTAACTTGTTTTTAAAAAGGGAAGGAGCACGCGAAGGTCTTTAAGTGCGTGATGCTCTTAAAGATAATAGTGTAAGCTACATTTTAAAAAAAAACTGGAGTCTCTTCGATCGCTCCAAGCTGAGATATTAACTATTCAATTTACTTCTTTGTTAGTGTATGAGTTTTAATGTGTTTTTTTAGTTTTAACTTGTTTTTAAAAAGGGAAGGAGCACGCGAAGGTCTTTAAGTGCGCGATGCTCTTAAAGATAATAGTGTAAGCTACATTTTAAAAAAAAACTGGAGTCTCTTCGATCGCTCCAAGCTGAGATATTAACTATTCAATTTACTTCTTTGTTAGTGTATGAGTTTTAATGTGTTTTTTTAGTTTTAACTTGTTTTTAAAAAGGGAAGGAGCACGCGAAGGTCTTTAAGTGCGTGATGCACTTAAAGATAATAGTGTAAGCTACATTTTAAAAAAAAACTGGAGTCTCCTCGATCGCTCCAAGCTGAGATATTAACTATTCAATTTACTTCTTTGTTAGCGTATGAGTTTTAATTTGTTATTTTAGTTTTAACTTGTTTTTAAAAAGGGAAGGAGCACGCGAAGGTCTTTAAGTGCGTGATGCTCTTAAAGATAATAGTGTAAGCTACATTTTAAAAAAAAACTGGAGTCTCTTCGATCGCTCCAAGCTGAGATATTAACTATTCAATTTACTTCTTTGTTAGTGTATGAGTTTTAATGTGTTTTTTTAGTTTTAACTTGTTTTTAAAAAGGGAAGGAGCACGCGATGGTCTTTAAGTGCGTGATGCACTTAAAGATAATAGTGTAAGCAAAATTAATCACAATTAGTTAATCAGTTGTTTTAAAACCATTATTACGTTAATTCTAAAAAAACAATCACGATTATGATAAATAATCATATTTAGTGAATTGTTCATTTACAAATTCAGATTAAGTTTAGATTTAACATTAATCATGGTTTGAAAACAACTGATTAACTAATTATGGTTAATTTTGCTTTATGCAACTCGAGGTAAGTTAACTAACTTCTCTATGAATCTAGTAATAAAATAATGCGACCCAAGTGAACTAGATGATATATTTATTTTAGGCGACTAATACCTAAAATAAATATATGTTTGAAGGGACATTTGGATCATAATTGGGTTCTATTTCTTAATTTTACTTATATACTTATCTATACATAATATAAAACAAAGTTCTTTACCACGTCTGTCTGTCTGTCTGTGCATGATTTTCTCAGTAACTACTGAACGAATTTTATTCCGGTTTTCATTAATGGATTGAGTGTTTCACGAGGAAGGTTTAGATGTATAATTTGTGAATATTTTTTGTAAATTTCATGAAATCGGAAATATCTTCACGTGTAAATAGTTATCGATAAGTGAAAACAATGTTTAATAGGTTTATTACATATTAAATTTATATCCCCGAGTAACACCGGGGCCAATGAGCTATTACTGTATGTATTTTATAAAAATGGTCGTATAAGAAAGTAAATATAAGTACATTGCATTCTTGTCTATTGTAATACACTTGAATTAATTTTTTATTTATTTATTTTATTAAATCTAATATCATTTGTACTGAGAGACAATTTTTAACCCCTATTTAAAGGTTGAACTTTCAAATATCATTTTATTTAAATATCAGAATATTATTCCTGAAATTAACCTTTATAATATGTAGCAGGAGTTATGCGAATAGATGTATCCAAAGGGGTTGAATTTCGGAATTTATTTTGTGGGTGTTTACGTCATAAAAGAAAGACGCCTCTAGAATTTCACGTTTCTTACAATAAGCCTGAGCTATACGTTGATGAGTCAGTCATTCATATACGATATTACATAAGTAAATGATCCAAAAAGTTAAATCTATAGTTTCTTTTTCGAATTTCGGTTTTTGAAAGTAAAAAAATATGGTGAATATGATTTTAATTTGTATATATATAAAAAAAAACTATACTATATTCTTCCTTCTGTAAAATTTCACCTAATTTGAAAATTAAACGAAAGATTTATATGAATAGTTAGGTAGACAGTTTTAATACTATGAAGTTGATATATTTTCTGTAAATTAAAAACATTATACAAAATTTCCACATGAAATAACATTAAATACACGATATATACATAATTCAGTATAAATATGTAGGTAATACATACAAATAATAAATGTCTCTCAATATCTAATTAAAAACATATGAAAAAACATAGATACACCTTCAAAACCGAATTGTTTAAGAAAATAATCATAATAAAATGAAAAAACATATAAATAACGTGAAAGAATTTTAATGCAAGAAAAAGAAAATACGAAACTATATAATACTAGAAAAGGACAAGTCTATATTTATATGTGTAAGTGTATGAGTCTGTCTTTATTTACTGGCATAGTTTCTTAAGCACCTACACAATTATCTGACTGAGTCATTGTTAAGATTTAATATGGAGCAGTACCTTAAACTTCGTTGTCACTTTCTTTTTACAAATCCGCGATTTAAATAGAACACTGATTCATTACTTACACTTTTGAATATTTAGAGGTTATTTATTTATGCCCTACCTTCAATATCATTATATTTTTGTGGTTTATGGTTAGAATTTCTCTATATTTAAATTTTTGTTACCTATACAATATATTTTTAAATAATTGTGGTTCTAGAAACAAACCATTCTGTACATATCAAACATTAAATTTGATTTTTATCATTTTTGCAATCAAAATCCCCATTTTTATTAGAAAATATCAATTGTCAATTTTACTTCTTCGCTATTTATAATTTCATTCTCCTATTTCAAAATTTCCATTTTCAGATAAAAACAAACACTTTTTTCTCCTTGAATGTCTGTCTGTCGCATAACTCATGAAACCAAAATTGTTTTTCTTTAAATATCTCAAGAACGACGTACGTTACGTAAAAATTTTATAGAATATTTTTTTAGAGCATTTAATTTTCGATAAAAAAGGTCATTACAACATTTGTAGTAATATATGCCCTTACGAAGATATATCTTCCTTTGTAGAATCTTGTTTTTTTAAATTCTATAGACATGGACATATTATTGTCATATAGCAGTCAATTTAGCACGAAGAATCACTGTGCAATAGCACGTAATCGCTTGCAATTTTCGTGTCAGACAGACAGACAAAACAACTGCCCATAAAAACATGCATTGCAAATATAGTCTATAGATTTATATATTAGTATTGAGAATTAATTATAAAAATAAATTAAATATGTTGAAATGTATTTCTTTATTTTTTATAATGTTATATTCAATTGTTATCTTTCTAAGTTCAATAAAAATAAAATTGCAATATTTCCATATAAAACCCGTAGTATTACAATAGACAATTGATAATAAAATACCTATTCAATAATGTATTTCTATAATGTATAACTTTCAAAAATAATAATAAAACAATATTGATAAGAAATATAATAAACTTAAGTGAAATCATTTGAGAAAAATAAAATAAATAAAAAGCAACAATAATGTAAAATAGTCCAACAACCAGTAGCGCGTAAATAAGGAAAATAAATAAATCAATTAAAAAATAAATTTCAATCAATTATTTCCATTCGTATTTTTTGAGTCATTGTGACGATTTAAATTTTTTTACCAAATCATTGTTCCTAAGTGAGACGGGAAAAAATAAAATACTATTTTATTAATCCCATATGTGTAATGGGCACGCCACTGACGACCATCATAAGGTAATAAGTAAGTATTTCAGAGCCCGCATTTGAAGCTGACGTAAATTTACATAATGCCATACTTTTTGTCAGATATCTTTATATAATAATGTGAAATCTATCACCTTATTTCCGCTTCTATATCCTCAAATGAATGACGCAATTAAATATATAAAACATTATGAGTATTTGATACGAAAACTGTAATACGCGCTATTTTTTATCATATGTATTTTTACTTTCGATTAAATAAATAGAGAAGGTAGAAATTTTTATAATAACTTTGACAATTTAAATTCTTTGAATCTGCAGATTTAAGGATGTATGGCAGGTATCTAATTTCAACGAGAAATAGTTGAAATTTGGAGAAGTTACTCCTTTATAAATCTTAAGTATCCACACAAAATTTCAAAAGATTTTACAACATAGTTTCAAAGTTATTATTTTTATAAATTAACATGGGCTCTTATGTACTGAAATGTAATGATTTGTTTTTATTACACATTTTTTCATATATGTAAGCATATGAAGTACTAATATTGTTATTTTCATTACATTTGTATGTTCCACATATGTTCTAAATAGTGTTATTTAAAGATATTTTAATTTATGTCATTTATAACAATAAAATACTTCTTTTGTTTTTATATCTGACAGATGAATTCAGAATAAAATGTTTTCGTATTATCAACACAAATATTAGTTTTTTGGCTAAAATTCTAAAATAACAGTCAATAATGGGAAATAAGGTTTTAAAAAAAAGTATTTTTATAGTTTATGTAGTATTTAAACCAATTTGACTTTTTATAAGCATTTAAAGTGAATAATTCATAATTTGATTTTGATCGTTCATTGCATCTAGATTTACATTATTTTTGACTCAGACTGTACGTGCCATACATCTTTAAATGAATTAGCTCAACATAGAAAATTAATTATTTATTACAGGATTTTTTCAAAGCGCACCTTATACAGCAGAGCTCTTATGTGCGGCCAAAATTTCTTATTTATATCTGCGTGCTCATTACTGGTTTTACTTTATCCATTACTGAAGAAAAAAACACGAACAAAATAAAATGCTATAATTTAAAAAAACAAACTATATTTACGGACTTTGATAACTAAATAGTTACTTATTTTATTAGTAACATAAGTTCATGAGAATTACAAAAAACAAGCTCATTAATCAAAAAAAAAACGAAAACTTGCTCTTACCGGCCATAACTGGTGCCTTTACCTTAGTGAATTTTTTAAGTATATGTATAGCTGTATAATTATTTTATCTACGCGACTACAAAACACTAGTACATAAATGATATTATCGTGATATTTGGCTGCGTGTTATGTCAAAAAGTCTACGTGATTACATATTTTCATTACCTATGTCAATATTTAAAGTAACTATTGTGATGTGTAGAGAATTATAATTACCATATATGCAATAGTGAACTATTATTAAATAGACAAGTGGGGTTCAGTTTCAATAGCGATTCATTACAATTTTAATTAACTTGTTAATAGGTACCTGAGTAAATACTATCCCCCTCCCACCCAAATTCGTTGTAAATTTTAAATACTTTACTATACAGGGTGAATATTAACCGTCTCCTGTTTGGTGAAATTATAAATCATAATTAAAGTCTTTTATGAATCATTTATATTTTTCGATAGCAGGGCCGTAATTACCATCGGGGCAGTACTTCGGGGCCCACGAACGTTGGAGGGCCCACAGCAGCGTAAAAATTGGGGTCGGCAAAATTGTGGAACGAAAAAAAATCTTCAATTTTTATATTTTGTTTTTTTGTTTATTTTGATTTAAATATATTTGATAGGTACCACTTATGTACCTCAGTTCGTTTCATCACACTCACTGTCATTTTCAATGTGAAAGATGTCATTTAAAAACATTTTATTTAACTATTTTTTTATTATTTTTGTAGTAAAAAAAGATTCAGTTTAAGAAACTCAATTAATTAGAGATATGTATGTATATTGTATATACAGTGTATTCCAAGTTGATTAAGACATAGGAAATTTAACATAGGGACAATTAGAAGTGTTGTAGTAACCTTTGGTCTTTAACAATGTGTGATTGGCGCATTTTGAAATGCCGCCTCGAAACTAACTGATAAATTTTAAATTAATCAACAGTAATATTACATTAATGAAATTAAAGTAAGCTTCCTAGATAAAATTATAATAATATTTTTTGGCAGATATAAATTTGAAAACAAAATACTACAACACTTCTAATTGCCCCCATGTTAAATTTCCTATGTCTTAATCAACTTGGAATACACTGTATAATGTAATTGATTTTTTTATAATGTTTGTAATTTTAATAAAAAAATGCGTCAATCTCAAATACCCATTTCTTTATTACGTTAAATAATATGGAATATTTAAGAGTATACTAAAAACTGACTAAACAATAGTGGTTTAAGTTAAAACAGCCGGAATAATTACCGTGGCTGTAACCGGATGTCGAGGCGAGGGCTAACTTCTCGAGGATTAACTTTCACCTGCATCAAGCTATTGTCGCAGTTGCCGTCACAGAATTTCCATTTCTTTATTTCATACTTTGATGCAATGATTGTTAGTTCATCGGTCTACTTATATTGCCAGTTCCTGTTCGAACTAATCATAAGTAAACAAGTGTATTTTTAGTTTGGGATATCCCAGCAGAACGTTATATCATTTCGAAGTTGCTCAAAATTTTACTTTCTATATAAAGTGTCGTCATTGTTTGTTTTTAAAAATTATTTATAATCATTTTTGCTTGGTATCTTCAGTTTAGGGTATTGTAACTGTAATTATTAATTTTTGCTTCCTCGCCATATCAAAATTTTAACTTGATCTTTCTGTTTCAGATTTGTTGAGTGAATTCTTGTCACACGCATAACTCATGAACCACTGAACCGATATTAATGAAACTTGGTTGGATTGTTGAGTCTGGCTTGAGGACAGTCCCATTTCAAAATCATCAAAATCATGTGACATCCCAAAATATTTATTTTATAACGAAAAATTTGGTAAGTTTCTTTCAACATTATTTACATTTCAGTTCTGAAATATCCCGATAACAACCCTTGTAAACTTCGTTACAGGAACAGGGTAAAAGGTAAAACCTCTGGTTTACTATAATGGACGTAAGTGCTTGCGGGAGCTAGAACGACCTCCTCTGAATAGATAAAATAAAAATAATCCGGAAAAAGATAAAAATAACAATTTTTGACAAAAATGAAAACTAAACGAATTAAATAAAATAATGAAATATTTCGGCTAAATATTTAATTTGAAAAACGTACATACGTACAAAAGATATTTTAAGGCTTCCACGGTGCTGTTTGATATGGTTACTATAGTTTGGTTCCAATTTTTTAAAACATGTGGTATATATAACTAAATACTAAGAGCTCTCATTTTCAACATTTAATAATGTATTATAAAAGTAAACAAACTTTTTTGAAATACTTGGACAATGTTTTCAACTACTAACCCATATAATATCATTTAACTTAATTATCAAGTTCGTAATACAGAAACCTGTTTTAGATACTATCTATTTAGATATACAGGGTGGCAACAAAGTTTCCGGTCAAATGTATTATATTAATTAATTAATATCATAGCTCGAAGGGGGGATAGTATGGTGCTAGTTGGTAATATTACTATAGTATATTACAATTTACAATAGTTTAAAATATCTGGTACACCAAAGTATTATACCAACTAACATTACAATTAAAATTACACTAAATTAGTTGAAGTTACTACAATGTTTATTTAATGTATAATATGTTAAAGGCATGTATCTACATATGTATGTATGAGGTTTTACCTATACATATGACGGGGATTGGTGAATTGGGACACAGAATACAATTGTTCAGTGAACAATGTCTTCTCTTGCCTCACGCTCCACATGTTTTATTGTGTGTATCAGCAGTTGCTAAAATGTGAACACCTTTCATAGGAAAAAAACAACATTTTTTTTTCTTACATCCCATTTAACACATCAAATTAATTATGGGGTCAAGATATTTATAGAAAAACATTTTTTAACGAATGTCGTACAATGATTCAATAACCCTTTACAAGACATAGGCATAATATCAATTTAAAAAATAAATAATAAAAAATATTTTGAAGCTAGAATAGAAAAAGAGATTTCAAACTTTAAAATATTTATTTTTTCTGTATATCAATTTTTACTCTTATTAATTTCTATGAATATATTGATCCCTTATTTAATTTGAGATATATATGTAGATAGTCAAGTCATTAATAGAAGACAAATTGGTAACTTCAGCACCGATAAATCGAAGCCAAGATCATTCGAATGATACCTAACTTGTTTATTGTAATAATTAATAATAAAATGAATAGTTTTTAATAAATGTCAGAATGAAAAATATGTCAATGTTTTAATAATGTAATTGCTTAGCACCTCGAAGACTTAACTTTATGGTCTATAGTTCTAAACCTTTTTGAAAAAACATCGAATATTATAAATAAATAAAAAACATAGATAGATTTTTAGAAAAGAATTGAAAAAAAAATTAGATTAAATATCTAGATCCAGCACTAGATATAAGATAAATTGGTAGTTGGTAATTGGTAGGCATAGAGTGTTGACGGCACCTACGTCATCTTGTGTACAATATCCGTTTTTACACCGAGTTCTAGTTGACATTCTTGTGCGGCATTTGATGAATCATTGTATCCTGTCAAAAGAAAGTATTAACAACTGACATCCCACTTTTGAACTCTCTCTCTGTCAAGGACGTGGGTGCCACGCGCGCTTACTAGCGCACGCCTCATCACACTGCACCAGTGCTTCTCAAAATGTTCAAACTGTACTAAGGCTTCACGCCTACTACTCATAGCAAGAATTTCGACAATCCGAATAGATTGTATTAGCCCAAGGTATATATAGACAAGGTAGTCTCAATAGCTTCATGACGTCACCCAATAAATAAATGTATAATTAGCAGGGCTTCGAACCGGAACTGAACCGATAACCGAAAACCGGAAAAACCGTTATTTTTTGCCGGAACGAAAACCGGAACAGAACCGAAATAAAAATATCGGTTTTTACGGTTCAGTACATGTTAAAATACGCGCGTTAACATGATCTTATTTCCCACTTCAATTGTCGTTCGGACTATCATATCGTACCTACCATAAAATATTCAAAATTATGGTAGAAATTTTTTTTTTAATACAAATAATTTTTTGTTTTCATTAATCACTTGGAGCTGAACCGAAAACCGAAAAAACCGGAAAAACCGAAACGAAAAAAATAACGGTTCGAGGCCCTGATAATTAGTACAGTAAAAATAGATTTTTCGAATACAATAATTCCTTTCTCAACAAAAATTTGCGTGAAAACAATGATTCGCCTAACCCACCCCCTGCAAAACTACCTGAGCACCCCTTGCTCGACTACACTAAACAGTTTCTTAAAGTGTAGGTATTAAACTATCCCTATATACCAATTTTCGTTGATAAAGGAATTATTGTGTTCGAAAAATCTATTTTTACTGCATTTATAAAATTTAAATATATTCCCGTGATGACGTAATTCCCGCGCAAACGCTGATTGGTCAAGGAACTATTGAAACTATTTTGTCTTTATATACCTTGGTATTAACCAAGTTTCACTCACAGCTGTATTTTTTAATTTTATCAATCAATATACTTAGTATTATTTTATTAATTACATTAAATAATATTTCCGTGTCACCGCTGGTTTGGCTAAAAATGGCGACGCTGTCATAACTCTTACTGGAGTATCTCTACACTGGCTTAAATCTTCAAGAGACGGATTTTCTTTTTTGACGTTCCCGGCTCTCGGTATTAGGGGGTAAACTCGGAAGGACGAATGCAACCAAATATGCCAAGCTTTAAAAACTTATATCTTCGGAACTAATAATCGTAGAGAAATAAATAAAACACAAATATATAGCTTATATAAATGAGTTTTAACCCTTTATCTCTCAATCCTATAATACAGTAGCATAAAAAGTAACAATAGTTCTAAATTATATTGCTGAAAAAATCTGTCATAATTTTATTTGATTTATTTTTTAGAATTTAAAAATAATTAATAATAAAATTAAACTAAACTTTACCAACCCTTAAAATTTTCAATTACTCCTTAAATATATGGTAATCTGGTAGACATGACATTACTACTAATGTCATGAAATAGGGCACCACCATTGAAGGGTTAATGAATCCATGCGTGTAATATTTTACAGTTAAATTAATGAAACAAAATAACATTCAAAAGAAAATTTAAATACAATAAATTATTCATATTATTTTCATTAAAATTTCTCCAATTAGCACAGATGATGGAATTGTTCCACCCACACTTTTTAATGAAAATCAAATTCTTTAAATTATTTTACATCTACGTAAAACATGACCTGTTTTTTAAGTACGTATTTTTTATGTATTTATATCCTTTGAAACATAATCTGTAACCACTTTCTCTCTGAATATGTAAATCAGCAGTACTGAATCTATAATTTATTTAAAAGAATAAGGTACATTTTGTGAGAGCTTTATTACTCTGACCACTTGATTTAAAGTAGACAACTTAAGTATCATTTGAAAAGTCTTCACTTTTTTCTTGCATTCCCCACCGCCCTTCCGGTAAGAAACATTACAATTTAATTATATGAAAGTTTGTTTTTAAAAAATATTGATAATTGTAAATAAACCAGCAACCATATTAATTATAATTCATTAAATAATCAAAATGGCAATTTATGTTAAAGTCAGGAGCAACTAAATGTTTTTTTTTTTTGAAACAGCAAGTGTGGAATTTTATTTAAAAAATCGATAATTGCATTTATACAGAAAACTTGACCTTGAAAATAAAATTAATTTCATTCAATTTTAACAGGTTTGTTCGTTGCATACATTTAGAACGGTACTTCATTTTAAAATTTATTATAAAATAAACGTTTGATGTAATTTCTCGGTTTCTGTGCATAAGCTAAGACATATTCCTAAGAAAAGGCAAATTCCCTAGCGACTGAACTTATCCAGTTAACTTCCATATGATTGGTACTATAAAAAAAACTGTAATGGGTGCCACGAGACTTTCTTATACGTAGTACTAATTGTGCAGTGTACATTGATTATAGAAAATATTTTTTTTATAATATGCGCTTAAAAACATTGTTGAAAAAATAGAATGGATTCAGGGAAAGTCAAAATTTATTATATTATTCAAAAAATTTTCTATAAAACAAATTTTAATTCGATGGTTCATAATTTTTATTGTTTTACTAATTAGTTAATTAGATAATAAATTAAGATATTTGACTACAACAATAATATTCAAAGAACACAACACTGTGGTTAAAAGTAGGGCATTTGTATAAATCTCTTAAGATTAACCAACAAAATAAGAATTCAGAGTCATGTGTGTTAGAAAGAGACCCAAACATAGTATTACATCAAAACTATATATGCTATCTCATGAATTTTCATTACAATTTAATATTTTATTTATTTCTTTAAAATATTTGATAATTCGAAATTTTTTGTTGACAAATTTCATATGCAATTTTTGTTTATTAATAAATTCGTAATATATCACGATTTTTTGTGCATATGTTCCGTTTTTGTTATTGATTTCTATCTCCAGTTCCGCGTTGAAGCATTTTAACACAGTAAAGTGAAACGAATTTATTTATAAAATATAGTATTGAATAATATCAAACGGTTACTTATAATAATTAGTCAAAATTTACTATTTGAGTCAAACTAAATTTTTTGTTAATTATAATTTTTTTCGGTCTCGTGTCGCGTTTATTTTTAATTTTAAGAAACGCATTTGTGACGTTAAACGAAGCACAAGTGTACTAACAATGAATATGTACTTACATTATTAAACATATGTCATACTTGTGTTAGAAGAACTAAATTAATAGACAAAGGCGCTATTTTGGACTTTATTTAATTGTATTTTATGTACATACATAACATTTTATTGTAATTTAGCTTTTAATTAGCTTCAGCTTCATTGTAAAGTTGGTTTATAAATGAGATCAGAAAGTTTCCTAGTTAAAATAAAACACAACTTATAAATCTGTATTTATTTTCTTAATTCAAGTTGTAATTAATGAATGTGAGATACTTAAAAATTTAAGCTATTTAAAACGAGTCTAGAGAGAGAGTTACATTTTCTTATATACGTATGCTCATACAGACATAAAATATAATGACCTTGAAAGCCTCATGTTGCCGGAAGTTGATCTTTTTTTTACCCAACATTGCAATACTTTTACAAGTAACTTCCGATATTTCCTGTTAAGATAATCTATTTATATAATATTTTATTATGTTGGTATGTATATAAATAAATATGAGATATGTATGAGAAATTTCCCGCGACTTCATCCACATTTTTATTAAAAAATAGCAATTGTATTTTTTTCTTAATACCAGTCTGACCTAATTATTTAATATAAAATATAATAATTCAATAATCAGATAGTTTAAACTAATTCTAGGGTCCTAGGCTTTCGAAAAATGAAATTTCCATTAAAATTAATAATAATTTATTTGATGAAGCCAATACAGGTATACAAACAGACATACAAATAAACAAAAATTCTAAAAAATGAATTATTTTTGAAATTATTAATTATATTTATACATAAATTAATATTTACTATACAAAATTAATTTGACGGTGCAAATAAGCGAAAAATTTTAGAGTAGGACGAAAAAACGATATTTTATTGTTTTTGTCAGCATTTTTTTCATTTCTTTATTAGTCACGTTTGATATTTTTTTAGCTTTATTTAATGAAATAATGCTCTTTGTAATATGTGATGTCGCTTATTGTAAAATTTTTCTTTGATTTTAATCAAAATGACAGTCGTTTACTTTAATACAATCGATATTTTTTTACACTTCAGATATATTTCGGCGCGGTGAAAACTATAATATTAATTGTTAAAACTATTTCCATTATTATTTAATTTATTGCAAATATTTTTCAGTTTTGAAATAAATTCTTATATTTATTATTGAAACATGGTTATTTCATAGACATAGAGCATGGACCTCGCATTCTATGTTAACATATCTTCAAAACAGTGAGAGAGATGCAGTGGCATTTGGGACATATCTATCTCTTTTTCTAAGAAGAATGAAATAGTTACTCCTGTTTAAATAAGGACAAGTATATCCCAAATCATATTCTATCTCTTTCTTTTGACACGGCTCTGTTCTTGTGTCAGATGCGTGGTCCATGCTCTATGTCTATGGTTATATTTATATTTTTGTGTAACAGATCTAAATAACAATTAAGTTAGACTGGCCTTGGAGGTGGACGAGTAAAAATATAGATTCACAATGAATTTGGTGATGTTAATATTTTAGAAAGTTAGCTCTTCAACGTTATAACTGTAAAGATGTATACCTACTATAATCTGTTTAATTAGTTTTGATGTAGTTCACACTGATTCTGACCGTGAAAGAAAAGTGAATTTATTTCAATAACAAATTAGGCTACGTACAACTAACTATATCACTTAATTATTTAATATAATATTAATAAATCAAGTTAACATGGCCCCGTTTTCTATGGAGCTAAAAGGATGCTCAACTATGGAAAAATTCAGTTTTTTTATTTTGGTAAAAACATTTAAGCACTCTTCTATCTCCAATAATAATAAAGAATTCTATCGATAATCTTTTTAATTTCATAAAATTCATGTTTCTACATATAATAAAGTGTTACCTATATAAAATAAAATAACATTGTTTTCCTCATAACATTTCAAAAATTTAATAATAATCCCGGATCACGCCTGTTGCTCAGGACCTCAGGGTTCAAAGGGTTAAGCTCTGTGATTATAAAATTAAAATGCGCATATATCCATAGAGAAACACATTACAACAGTAAAACAGAAATTGTTTTACTGTGTAATTTTTTATTTTTATTTTTTTTCGAAATATTCGTGAAACAACCCCTACCACCCATCGTTAAAACATACATTTTTACAGTTGCTTATTCCCTCGCTACGGTATAATGAAAAATAACCAATCCTTTTGTAGATGTATTATAAATAAAGGTTCGCTCTACTTAACAATCATTTTAAACTCTGAAGAAATGCATTAACAGCAGTATAAAGTCTATAATAATATGTACCATCAATTAAACGAATATAACATTATTACATCGCAAAGCATTGGGGCATATAAACCGTATCACATATTATATATTATATTCAGAGCCGGCCTTAGCAAGTCTGGCGCCCTGGGCGAAATTTATTTTTCCGCCCTCTCTCCCCTTTAAAAAATGTTCAAAAATCACCAGTTAATATCTCAGTTTGGCGCGATCCTACAGACTCCAACTTTTTTTTTAAATATAGCTTAGATCTTTAACTTTAATGCCCGGTATTATAAAGGACCTAACAAATTTGTTAGCTAACAAACACTTTCAACTGAGGTGTCAAACATATATGACAGTTCTTTTGGAGTTTGTTGATGACTTTGACAAGTTTCGCGCACGCGTTGAAGGTAAATACAAACGGTATTAAAACAGTGGTGATGTTATGAAAATTATTTTGTACGGTCAAAGATGCCAACTGTGTTACAATTAATTGAAGTGTCACTGCTCTAAATTCCATAACTAATCCATAGATACTAGTACAGTATTAATACCTCATATGAATGTAATTGCTAGCTAACAAATTTTGTTAGGTCCTTTATAATACCGGGCATAAGTCTATCAATTGCCCTAAGACCGTCGAGACCCCCTTCCCCTCTTATTAACAAATTAAAATTGATAAATTAACAAATAAGTTAATAGTTAAAAAACAAAAATTATCAAATAAAAAATAATAAAATTAGAAACAATGAAAAGCAGATTCTATTATAATAAAATAATTAATTGTCATCAAATTAAGTTATTTTACAATTAAGTGTACTGGCAGTTATCAAATATCAACAAATATTTCTAATTTAGTACATTTAATTAAACAAGTATCCAACACTGGGGTATTGTCCAAGACTAGTGCCAGTACCTTATTTACAAATACACATAAACTGTGCCCTTTCACTACTACGTATAAGAAAGTCCCGTGGCACTCAACTTTTTTGATAATAACGAAATTCAGGAGAGGAAAATTGCGTCACAAAATTCAATTTAATACATATTTTATCGCGGAACCCTTGCAAGATTTTTCAAAAATTGAGGAACTCTAACCTTATATATATATTTTAATACCATTGGTGTTTATATACCACGCGTGCGCGAAAATTGTCAAACATTTCATGAAACTAAAGGAGAACTGTCAGATAGGTTAGGAACCTCATTTGAAAGTGCTTGCTAGCTACCAAATTTTGCTAGCTCCTTTATAATACCGGACATAAATAATACTATTACGTATGTTTATAACTTTCGATGGTCCTAAAATTTCTATTAGCGATTACATACATATGTGTAACGAATATTAATTCTAAAAAAATGTTCTTTGCATATTTAATTAGATGAAAAATGCCTATACTATCACTTACTATTATAACATGATAAGAATATTTTTACTTAATACTTTTACTACTATCAATTTCGTTTTTCATTAGTAATAATATTTTAATTTCAATTTGTCTTTCTAAATTATTAACAAAGTTAAATAATTTACCTCCTCCCTCTTTAAAATTTTTTGGGATCCCCTTCCATTAATTTCAATCAAAAAACAATAATTTCGTATACCTGGGTAAAATATTTTTTTTGTTGATAAAATTTATAGTTACGCAGTTTTGACTGACCCTGTATAAGAAATGTATGTACACGTATGGTATGTTATATATAACATATACAGAACATATAAATAATTCTTGCGATCAAAATAGTTAAGAAGAGAAATTTCAATCAGCTTCACTGATCTCAATTTGTGATTCTAATTTCCATGAATCCAATAGAAAACTGGAAAGACGTCGCAGAGCAGCATGTCGATAAATAAATTGAAACAAGATTTCATTTGATATTGATTTACTTATTATGACCTTTTTTCTATATATTTCTATAAATTTAATTCTTCTTTTAACAGATTTATTGTTTATCTAATTGTCAAGTAGTTTAGGTATTCTTAACTTTCTTTATATAAAAGAACTTTCTAGAATCTAGATGTTTTTTAATTGTACCTTTGTACTTACCTACAGCTTACAGGTAACCCCCTTTTTCTTTATACATACGTTTATTTTTATATCTGTACTTTAGTTATACAGTGTATTCCAAGTTGATTAAGACAGGAAATTTAACAAGGGGACAATTAGAAGTGTTGTAGTAACCTTTGGTCAAATTTAACGATGTAAGATTGGTGCATTTTGAAATACCGCCACAAAATTTTATAAAATAGTCATTAGTATTTTGTTTTCAAATTTATGTCTGCCAAAAAATATGATTATAATTTTATCTAGGATGTTTAATGTATTTTATTGTTGAAAACAAAATACTGTTGATTAATTTACAATTTATCAGTTAGTTTCGAGGCTACATTTCAAAATGCACCATCGTTAAATTTCCTATGTCTTAATCAACTTGGAATACACTGTATATGAAATTTCTATGGTTAAAATTATTTTATCTAATCAAATTTTCGGGATACAAAGTAACCTATGTCCTTCTACAGGATGCAAGCTATCTCCCTGCCAAATTTTATCAATATCGATTCCGCGGTGTAGTCGTGAAAAGGTAACAAACAGATAGACAGAGTTACTTTTGCATTTATAATATTGGTACAGATGATTCAATAAATGTTTCAATTTTCGTTATAACTTCATAGAGCCCTAAGCAAATTTTAATCTGGGGGTTCCAAGTATAGTGTTAAATTCGGATATTTTTTTTTGGAGGATATACCTCCCCCCCCTACAAAATATAACTAATGAAAAATTTTAGATAAAATTTCACTAAAAACATAAAATTAGATATATGACATTTTTTGTAACAATACTACACTTAATTTGTTAGTGGTCCCATTTTTGCCCAAACCGGCCTTGCTTATTACCCCCTCCCCCATTTCAAAGTAAAAAATTACTAAAATTTATGAATTACAGTATTTTTCTTTCTTCATTCTGTAAAATAAAAAATATATAAAATAAAACATTTTTTCTATCAGGATTTTATTAAATTATATGTTACAGGAACATTTAAAAAATAACTGAAATAAATAATAATATAATACAATAACATGATAAATTCTATATGTATATTTATATATGAATTCAGTGCCGTAACGTCAAAATTTGCATATACAATATATATTTTTTCTGGAAAAGTTTGATGACCCCTGAATTAAAGACTTTTTTCAAATAAACCTATCAGGAATTTACCCAGAAATTGAAACTTATTTGATTTTCAATAATTGTATATATTGATATATTAAGGTAAAATAAATTATTAAGTACCCCCCCCCCCCCTCCCTGAATGCAGTACACTACGGCCCAGAATGCATTTATCCTGAAGGAAATGTACATAATAATCTTAAATCACAAATAAAAATATATTAAATTATAAATTTTGGCTTCAATATAAAATTTTGGTATATTAAATAAAATCACAATATAATAAATATCGAAAAGGAGTAAATTTAAGTACAAAAAAAATATTTTATTAAAGCTTATAGATTCACATATTTGCATTTCTTAATTTTAGAAGCTCTAAAACTAAAATTAAAAGAGATAATTGAACCCAGAAAGCAAAATGTTTCAGAATAATATCGTTAAGTTATCTTTTTTTAAATTGTTTCAACAAAAAATCATTTTAAAAATCTTACTGTCTGGAAAGTAAATTGAAAAAATAATATATCAGAAAACAAAACAAAAATGCATTTAATATTTTATTTTAATCTTTATCTCTTCACTCTAATAATACAACTTATCAAAATTGATAAATAAATTATTCAGTTATCAAAATGACAAATAATAAGTAAGCAAACAATTTTTTTTAAATCAAATGGCAACTGAATAACTCAAATATTGTGATAGACAATAAAACGTAGACAATAAAATTTTCAACGATCCTAAAAATATTTTAAATTAATGCATTTTGTGTATAGCAGGTGTCTCAGATAACTTTCCAAACATGGGAATCTTAATAACTTAACTAAAAGAGATACAGATTTAGTTAAGTGAGATGAATTATTGGAAGAAATAGGCGAGTATTAATGACGTACAATTTTTTTTTCAAATTCTACATCAAAAAAACGAACTGAACATTGCTTTTAGAATCTATCTACTACTTTTGGTTTTCATGTTAAAAATCGTAATATGTATGTATCACTTGTAAAACATATTTTCAAAATTAATCGAAATAATGATAAAAAGTGATATTAATGCAATATTAACATGGCCACAAGAAATAAAAACTATTGTAACAAAAATGGATAATATCAATTATAAAAATAATACTGAATATCTTAAAATAATAATAATGTTTTCCGTTAATTTTGGAAATAAGTATTGCAAGTGAATAAAATAAAAAATACGGTCAAACTTTTTAACCCAAATGAAATATTATTCGAAAACAAAAAATTCTAAAATCATCATTCAATATAAAAAGTGCTGTAAACAAAAAGAACCTATCTACTTTGGTAAAAAAAAATATAACGAATAAAAGAAAATCTGAATTTTTAATTTTTTTGATTTTCTACCTAAAAAAACAACTTCTTTACAAATAATTCAACTGATTAACAAAATCTGTATCTCATATTGTTACCGAAAAGTTATTATTGTCTACATGTCTCGTAGTCTACACTAAAATTTACTTTGAGTAATAATTTCTAGTTATATTTGACTCATTTTTCGCGTTACATTGAAAATAATAGATCATTTTTAGAGTGAAGATTGAAGGGGTTTCTATTTTTGTTTCTAAACAAAATACGATATATACTCATGGGGCATAACGCCTCTACGAGGGTAAAATGTATGGTGGACCGAATAGTTAAGCAAGTTAGTTATGTTTGAAGTATAAATATCAGCGAAACGGAAAAGCCGACGTGAAAAATATGTCGGGTTATGGTACGTTCGAAATACACTTCCAAACTGCATGTTGAAAACTCGTTTTATTTCATTTCTGTAAAATAAACATGTCATTTTAATTAATTAAATAATAAAAATAAGAATTCTCTCTACTTTATTTACGAAATTAAACAATTTAAGAGGGTTCTAGATGTTTCTCTGTCTAAAATACTTTTAAAGGCATTTTTATAAAACATTATTGGGCGTTTGTTTTCCACTTTAGTGTCTAATTATCAAAATAACTCGATCACAGAGTACTATATTCCATAATCGGGTGGCTTTGTATTGTTATTAACACAAACGTATCAAAATTATCCACTGGGTGGTGTAGATAGACAGGGGTCTAATTACCATAACCCTAGAACAGTTAGTTTTTCCTAGTCTGAGGTTTTGATGTTTTTTTTTTGTTTGTTATTACTAATTACCTTAAAACATCTCGTTCTTGCATCCATTTCGATAAAACAGCTTGCGCTTCTTCATCATCATAATCTTGATGATCTTCGATCAGTTGTGTGAGCATTTGTAACCAGTTTGCATTGCGTTTAAAGTCTGGATCGTTGAGTGTTCGAATTTCATGCTAGAATGATGATTAAACGTCACTTGGAATGTAATTGTAATGTTTGATACTATGAAAAAATTGAATTTGCTTTGAGAAAATATACTTACGCTTAATTCATTAATAATGGCCCCAGTACGCCAGCCGTGTTCTAATGTAACATCGGCTAAATCACTGTATGGATGGTCCCCGAAGTAAAGTACTTGATGTCCTCGCCAGCCTGTCATATCTTGCAGTTGTTTTACCGTACCCTGTAATATATTATTCAATTACACCAACATAAAAAATAAAAGCATTTTATTTATATTATATTGAAAAACAGAACAATTTCTAAAACTAATAAGACTAGAGCAGTGTTTCCCAAACAAATTTAAAAATGTATATATTTTTTTTGTTTTGAATAGGCCTTTACGATGGCCAGCTATTTTTATGACTTTGTAAGGGGTAATACAACTATTTAAGACGTTATTATAACCACATAGCATCTTTTTCTATATCTATATGGCAGTTAAAGTGTTAAAATATAAATTTCTCAATATTTATAGGTAATATTTATATGTAATAACAATTTTTGCTTAATCTCAAACAATTCTGTGAGAAAAAATCAGAATTCAGATATAAAAAAGTAATTTGAATTAAAACTTTACACTTTAGCAGATTTAGTAAATGTAATGAATTACCTCATAATAAATTGTTCCCTTTTCTAGCTTCGTAACTCTGTCCCAGACATGTGTCTCGTTGTGCTCATCAAAAACTCTAATTGGGCGAGATTCATCGGTGAAAAATTTTGGTTTCCTAGCTTTGACAATAATCACATCGAAAAATTTTTTCCAGTCATTTCCAACCAACATTTCCATACCTTTATAGCTGGAATAATGAAATATCGTAGTTAACATTTGTTCTTTCGTGTCAACAAGTATAAACTTTATTGTTTTGTTTCTATTGTTACTGTTTAACATTATCGTAGAAACAAGTAATGTTTGACCAAATGTATCTACAAACAAAATATTTCTTTTGTTTGTAGTTATTTTATATGTTGAAAGTGAAAGCCAAGCGTACTTGTACTTTTATCGAAAACATTCATTTTTAGTTTGCTTTGTTTAAAAAATAATTTGAAAAATCGTAAAATCATTTTAAACAATTAAGAGGTTTTCTTCCCAGACTAAATTAATCTTAAATATACAATTTCATCTCCTACGTATTGTTATTTTTTAATTACAGCATCTACAAGACAGACAGACATACAGACACCTTAGTGTAAATATTCAGAATGAATTCAGGGAAAGTCAAAATGGATATTTCCATCAAAATCTCAACTTCTACAAAAATCAGTTTAACAACATCTACTAATACTATATGTTTTTCATATATATGGCCATATAAGAAAATTACAATGTATTTTGGACTTACACGAAATGGAAAGGGCTATTTGTCACCAAAAATAATTTTTTATTAGCATTGATCAGTCGTTCAAAAAATCTTCTGAGATCTTTATTATGATAAATATAATCAGTCACATTTTTTCCTACAATACCGTGCATAATTGGATGGCTACTTTGAACAGAATTCTGAAAAAAAACAACAAATATTAGATGCATAAATTTTAGGAAGTTTTAAATAATATAGTACTTACTTTAACATCTCTAAATAATATTTCTGGATGATAATCTATATGGTTACGTTCAAAATAATCAGCCACGTTGCAAAGGAGACACATTTCAGGAACAGAAAATAAATCTGCTAACTGTACCATCTTAGGGTGCCCATCCGGCTAAAAAAATCAAAAACGTTAAACAGATATCATAATTCATCTTTGAGTATTTTACTAGGTCGATGTTAATATTGCAGTCATAGTGAATTTAAAGAACTGTAACTATTATCTAGTAAAGGTGGGATTATTTTAAATAAAAAAATGGTTAGATATTTTAATACCTGCCTATGAGACTCAACGTAAGCGATAGGAATGATTCTGTTTTTATACAAGCTTAAAACTTCTTCATTGGAAATAGGTTTCAAGCCTCTATAAACACTGCCAAACTGAATCTGAAGAAATGAATCAAGCTTCAAAAGAAGGCCTTTCTCAATGTCATAGTGAAGACCACGTACTGCAAAACCAGGCTTATATTCTAAATCTGCTATCGCTTTGGGATACTGAAAAATTATAAAATTATATGCAATATTTATAAATTAAAATTTTGGGTATGAATAATATTAACCTTATATTTACGGATAAGTGTGTCTCGACCGAGGTTATATAATAAATAGTCCATCGACGGCTTATAACATGCAAGCGTGTAATCATAATCAAATCCATAGACTTTAACTTCTTTTAAATCAAGTTCGTTACAAGCAAATACTGCTTTCGTGTTGACGTCTCGTGGTAATTTTTTAGCTGAAATAAAATAGAACTGTTAAATTGTATGCAACGATGTTGATAAAACAATAATGTTAAGTAAAGGTCACGTCTATTTCATTGATATTAAATAATTTAGAGTAATTTACTACTTGGGGTCAATGCATTGTAAAATAATTTTTAAAAAAGATAGAAATAACATGTTAGCAGACAATTCAAGAAAGTTTACACTTCTATTTATAATTATAAATAACTGTCAAAATGCCAGAATCAAATGCCAAGCATTTTTTGCAATACCTAACTATTGATTACATTATTATAAACTACTTACAATAGCATATTTCTTTCATTTTTTCGTATGCCTCATTGAAGATATCAACCAAAGGTTGAACTTGGACATTTCTTTTTGAAAAATACAATGGACCCAATACATTTGCAGTTTTATCGAATTTTCGGCGAAATTTTTGAAAACTGTTTGAAACGGTAACCCCTCCACCCCGCAAAAAGTACCCACTACTCTTTATCATGTTGAAGTGCATTGAATGCATTTAACACTAAAGCTAAGACCTACGTACCCCTACCAGCCTCAACTAACGTGGGCAACGTGGGTATGTTATATTTCGAAAGAGAACAGAAAATAACTTCTTCGTTTACATCACAATTTATTTCTCTTTATTTGTTTCTAAATATACGACTTTTATAAAAATTACATTATTATAACCTCTCAAACAATATTACGTCTTTATAATACAATCCATTATTATTATTATTATTATTAGTATACATTTTTTCCAAAAACAATATTAAATAAAAACTTTAACTTGCGGCTAGGGCGATTAAAAATATTGCATATTTCCGTTACCTTATCTTAAATAATTATTTTTGTATACTACATACAAAATTTAAGTAAATAAACTGCGGTTTTTATCAATTTTGTACATATAGATATACAATAATATATATTTATTTATATATCTTATAAAAGCAGCTGTCGCAATAAAAATATATTTTTTAAATGTAAACATATTTCCAAATAAAATTAAGTACCTATTTCACAAATGTATCTATTTTTAAACTATTTATATAATTTATAAAATCTATATCATTTGTACTATTAATCTGAAACAATTTTGTACCCCTATTCGGGGTTTGGGCTAGTTGATAAGTCAGTCACTTAGGACTTCTTTCTTATTTGAACATATTTAATACACATGTTATTATTAATATCAAAGCATGTATACTTGTTGTGCCCTATGGAGTTAATCTGATTGGCTCTAATTGTATCATTATTCATGACGTCGTTTTTTATATATGCAGGCAACCAGTACAACAAGAGCGTGAGTCCAGTTGTCGGCTTTCACATTTACAAGTTTAGTAATGTTCACATAGCATTCGTATTTGTTAAATTTTAATTTGATATATTTAGATAAATAACGTTGAAGTAAATATTCCCATAAATAAAATGAAGTATTTTGATGATTGCGAATGTTTTTTTTATTAGTTAACTATGCACAACATCTCGAATCAATTGTTTTTGATTTAAATTGTGCATTGTGAACGAAGCTTATTCTGAGCGTGGGTGGATTATTAGTTCACATTTTTGCTACGATGGCGCAAATGTCCGTCAAATTTGATTGGCTTAAACTCGCTGTCAAAATTATTATTTTTAATTTTTTAATGTAAATAGTTTTTGTATACTGTTGAAATAATATAATAAAGCTATATTGAAATTTTTTGTGTAAAATATTATCATTTCGGTAAACAGTAAGTGTTTTGCCATAGAATTAATGATCAGTCGTTATAACCTTTAAATTACTAATATTTTGGACGTTAGGTGTTTTTTCGCCTTTACCATATTCTAGATAGTATCCGTCAAAATATGAAATGAAATCAATAACTGATGTGGATTTGGATTTGTAAGAAAAAACTTCAATTCAATGTGTGTGCGACAGTTCAAACTATAAAAATTTTCATTATTAGTCAATCTGCTGAAACAATTGTACAAAATAAACTGTGAGTGTTTAATGTATAATTACAGATTGTACATAAACATAAACAGACATTAACATGTTGTTTAAGACTGTTTGTGAGACTTTGATGTATCGATATCATTCAGTATAAATATAGTGCACAATGCGCACATTAAGGTTTGAATTTTCATTATCCAATTAAGTAAGTGAGTAACACTTACAGAGCGAATCAAACATTTTGTTCATTAAATATAGTTTGTGTATTAAATTATAGTTATTTATTTTAAGTATGTCAGAAAGATATCTGTGTAGATAAATAGAATAAATTAAGAACATAACCTATTTATCTACATAGATGCTCTTAATTTATTATTTTTGTATTTGTTCACACATCATATATAAATCCTAAGGATGTGTTGAATATGTACATAGTACATAATATGTAGTAAACAGAATAATTTCTATTCTATTATAATTTAATATTACACATTATTTATATATATACAGTGTATTCCACGTTGATTAAGACATAGGAAATTTAACATGGGGACAATTAGAAGTGTTTTGTAGTAACCTTTGATCAAATTTAACAATGTGTGATTGGCGCATTTTGAAATGCTGCCTCAAAACTAACAACTGATAAATTTTAAATTAATCAACAGTATTTTGTTTTCAACTTTAATAAAGAAGAAAATACATTAATGAAATTAAAGTAAGCATCCTAGATAAAATTATAATAATATTTTTTGGCAGATATAAATTTGAAAACAAAATACTAATTACTATTTTATTAAATTTTGTGGCGGAATTTCAAATACTACAACCTATGTTAAATTTCCTTGTCTTAATCAACTTGGAATACACTGTATATTAGTATAGTAATTAATAATTAGTATAGTAATATAGTATATTGTAAAACAATTTAACAATACAATTGCCTCTCTTATTATTTTTATGTTAATTAAACATATTTAACATATTATTGTTTATATTCAATAATTGTGTCTGTCAAATGAGTACATTTATTATGTACATACATAAACATACATGGAGAGATTTTTTCTTTTAATGTTTTTTTTTTGCTCATATCACTCATGTAAGTTTGAGTAACAAAAAAAATGTATCAGAATATATGTAATACAATTTATTGTACACTTCCAACCTTCTGTAATGTAATTATATTACTAAATAAAGTATTTTTCTATTTATTTATCTATTTACTTGATACCTGTATGTAAACAGATAACATGGAACTAAATAAGTGCATCAATGTAAATAAATTGATGTAATACATTCAGTCAGTTCATAAATATGTATGTGTTATACCTGTGTAGATAAACAGGTATATTATAAAATTAAATCGCATAAATGCAAAATGACAGCTTGTAAATGAGCATTATAATGTCCGCACCTCCATCATGTGGTGTAGGTGTCATATCTGTGTAGATAAACAGATAACATAGAACTAAATAATGTTGATGTTTTAACGCCACTATACCAAGCCAAAAAAACTTAGCCGAGATAAGCTCCGTTTTGATTATATAACACCTAAAATTTCAGGATTCGGAGCTTATCTCGGCTAATGACGTCACGATTTTTGACAGTTCGTCATTTCGCCGCTAGATGGCGCTACTATTTCAAAGACAAATAAACTTAGCCGAGACAAGCTCCGTTTTGATTATATAACACCTAAAATTTCAGGATTCGGAGCTTATCTCGGCTAATGACGTCACGATTTTTGATAGTTCGTCATTTCGCCGCTAGATGGCGCCACTATTTCAAAAACAAATAAACTTAGCCGAGACAAGCTCCGTTTTGATTATATAACACCTAAAATTTCAGGATTCGGAGCTTATCTCGGCTAATGACGTCACGATTTTTGATAGTTCGTCATTTCGCCGCTAGATGGCGCCACTATTTCAAAGACAAATAAACTTAGCCGAGACAAGCTCCGTTTTGATTATATAACACCTAAAATTTCAGGATTCGGAGCTTATCTCGGCTAATGACGTCACGATTTTTGATAGTTCGTCATTTCGCCGCTAGATGGCGCCACTATTTCAAAGACAAATAAACTTAGCCGAGACAAGCTCCGTTTTGATTATATAACACCTAAAATTTCAGGATTCGGAGCTTATCTCGGCTAATGACGTCACGATTTTTGATAGTTCGTCATTTCGCCGCTAGATGGCGCCACTATTTCAAAGACAAATAAACTTAGCCGAGACAAGCTCCGTTTTGATTATATAACACCTAAAATTTCAGGATTCGGAGCTTATCTCGGCTAATGACGTCACGATTTTTGATAGTTCGCCATTTCGCCGCTAGATGACGCCACTATTTCAAAGACAAATAAACTTAGCCGAGACAAGCTCCGTTTTGATTATATAAGACCTAAAATTTTAGGATTCGGAGCTTATCTCGGCTAATGACGTCACGATTTTTGTAAGTTTATCGTTTTCCATCTACATCTGTTACCTGTTTATCTACACAGGTACAACATAAATGATTGTAAATTATATCTATTTATAATATTTTTAAATATTTATAATACTAGACAGTAAACAATTACATATTTGGAATACTAAGTAATAAATGAAAAACATGAATAAAGAAATTCCTTTATTGACAGTATAAAAAAGGTTCAGAATATATTTTTTTTAATTCTAAAATCATAATGAATCATGAGAAAACATAATATAATCTTAACATATTATATTGCAAAAAATATATCAACTCTATTAAGTTTAATGGCTGTTTTAATAATAAAAATAATTTTTATTAACATAAACGGCACAATATGTGCAATCTCACAAATAAAAACTAAACATTAAACATTATATTTACTCAATCTAATTAAATTTAATATCATTTCTTCGAACATATACGTATATCAGTATAAAAAATAAAATAACATTGTTGTGTATTTTGTTATGGCAAGAATGATTACTTATTATGTATATACAAGATTGTTTTCAATATTAAATAATATTTATATATTATTGCCGGTGAATAAATGAATACAAATTCGTTGTCAACTAAAATGAAAACAATAATGTTGCAGATAAAATGGATACAAGGCACATTTAAAATAGAAGAAATGATATAGCGTACAACTATCTTTAAAAACGAATATAAAAACATTAAAAACAACGTCGCAATAACACATTTAAATTTGTATGCGTGAATTAGGCGCTTTAACATATTAACATTTTAAGATTACATACATCGTACGATCCCCTAACGTTAACGGAGACCATATTATATAAAAACAATTATAATAATAATAAATTTTTGAAAACTTTTCAACAATTAACGAATATTCATCTGAGAACTTTTAGGGGGTTGTTTCCCCTTATTAATATATTCCAACGGCGCCTTTACGTATATATTATACACACATACATTACATATACAACTAAAAAATAACATATTTATAAAAACATAACTATAATAAGAAAATTATCGTATTTCAAAATTGGTCATGATATATATTGCAATTTCTTTTTAAATCTGTTTTTGAATATCACCATACATTTCCGGTGACAGTATCAGGTACATTTTAAGTAAATCAAAAACAGTTACGCCGATTGTAAGATTAATAATAAACAGATGTATTATAAATGATGGCAAATTATCCCTGGAGAAAACAAATAAGTACAAACACTAATATCAAAACTACTTTCAAAATTATTAATACTGGTAAGAATACTCGTAAAGAAATTTGATGTTTTCATAGCACTTCCAAATATTTTCAAATAAAAACTGCAAAGGAGGAATTTTCTATAAATAGAGATAATAACAATTTTGTTTTTTTAATTGGAAACTATATATTCTTATCACGACGTTAAGCCGAATTAAATTTTTGGTATTTTTAATAAAACTTAATTCCCACAGCTAATTTTTTCGTTGTTTTTCAGTAATAATTTTTTTAAAGTCTCTTTTTTACTTACAAGCAGTTGATTTTATATAAAAACATCAATTTTCAAAAACAAGTAAGGTTTACCAAATTTGAGCACGTTTTTTTATTTATTTTAACTGACTACGTACTTAACATAATAAAAAAGGCAAAAAATAAGCTCGTAATGGCTAAAATATAATATTTATATATACAATACAATATAATGCTTATTTGTTTAAAATTTACGTTTTTTGTAAAAGTAATTCTATTTACATTTAATAAAGATAATATTAATATATTGTTTTGAAGAGTTAAAGAAGAACACATGTTCTCTGTAACTCTTTTTTGAGTATTAAATACTTGTTAAAACATGGCTAGTAAAATAATAAATGAGCTTCTAGTCCTACTTTTTATCAAAAATATATAATAGCGAAACATACTTTTCATCAAATATATAATTTTGCATTTTAAGTCCAAAATTATCAAACTTTTATAAAAAATATTTCTACGAAAAACGTCAAAAATGGTCGTATATATTCTTATACATTTTAAACTTTGAAATTTCTAATTGTAAGTGATTTTTGCAAATACAAAAATTAATTAATTTTCTTTAAAGTTGTATGAACTTAAACATTTTTTAGACAAAATCTCTTAATATCATTTGGAAGTGTGTAGTTTCAGCTTCAAATTCCCTTTTTTAGTTTTAATCTACGATTTTTTTCGGAGAGTTATTTTTTAGCTTTAGGTAAAAAATTACGATTTTTGCTTCATATCAAAAAAAAAATCGAAGAACAAATCTAAGTATTAATAGATTTAGTCTAATTATTTTTTTTGCTTACTCTATGAAATTAGATCAAAATTAATAAAACTTTAAAATGCTATTGTACAAATTTACATTCGAACGATTTTCTCTAAAAATATTTTGATAACTAAATTGAATACATACTAAGATAATTTTGGACGTATTTCTACCCAAATTATCAATTTTAAAATTACGTTAAAATAAAAATTTGATAAAAAGTTTACTAACAAATAATATATTTTTTAATCACAGGTTTTTCTTCCGAATTACCCAATAAATATCCAGGTGAATATAAAATATAAAATTAGGGAATCATTAGAGAATTATTCGTCGTAGATTTGAGATCAGTCATAGTAAAAAAAAAAAAAAACAAATCTGTCGTCTATATATTTGGTTATATATTATGATCTTCTACAGTGGCTCGGGTTTTAGAATAAGAGACAGATACAAGGTGTCCCATTTTAAAATGCACTTGTTGAAAAAAATATTTCAAAACAGAACGCCCTGTATACAGGATGAATAAAAATAAGAAATAGATTCTCACACAGTCAAGTAAAGTAATGGCAAATAATATGTAAGCCAATACATTGAATCAATGTTGTTTATTTTTTGGTCCATCCTGAATAATATATTGTATATAATTTTTTATAAATACTTGAATGGGGTTAAATGAAAGACGAGTTAATTAAAAATGTAGCCACCGATTTCTACTTTGAGTATTACGATTTGTGATATCGTAATGATTTTTATTTTTAATATAAAAATAACGAAAGCTTATATAATTATGTAAAATCATAATTCCTTTTTAAATAGTACACACATACTTATAAGTAATTAAAAAATCTAAAACTAATAAAAAATATAATAATAAAAACAATATTCAAGTTTAAAGAACTAATTATAAAATGTATACCACAAAATTAAGTTTTAACATTAATCAAAAATGCGATATTAAAATTTGTTTCACTTATCTTTTTTTTAGTATTTAGTACGTTGCACAATTCTTACGAAACATCGGTTATTTTTTGTCATCAGTGGTTTGTATATTCTATGAATGTAATGTCATATAATTGTTCGTCTACACTAACGGATTTCACTTCCAAAAGAAATAAGTCTTCATTACAATAGTAGGCTATCATTTCATCGTCAATTTTGGCAATAATCCTATAAATAAAAACACAATTATTTTTTTATCTTCATATAAATTTTCAGTCAGAAAGTCCATAAGAAAAAATAAATTAGATCCAAGTTAATCCAAAAAATGATAAATTAAAAAATAAAATAGATCTAATCTATTTTTCCTGGGTTCATTTTTTTTACTTAATAACTAATATTTTATAATACAATTGTAATGATTTTGAAATTGCAGTACAAACTCGCTAATGAGATGTTTGTTAGTTAGACAAGATCATTCGCACGCTTAGTAATTAGACACTTTAAACATTAATTGATCTACAAAATCGTTGCATATTCAATAAAAAAAATTAAAAATATTAACGTGTTTCTTCGAAAAAATATAGAATTATTTTCCAATCAGCGTATCGATGGAGGTGGGGCAAAAGTGGCGCTCGCCCCAGGCGGTACTTTGATAGGGGTGGCAAATTTGAGGTAGCAATGAAAAAAAGTTATCAAAATTAGTGAGGGGGAGGGAAATTTTGGTAAAATATAGAGCAGTATTTTTGGTCAATTGTCGATCAATAAAAACTTGTGAAATGTGTAAATTTAAAATTCTTCTTGCATCTATTTAAAAAAAGAGATCCCAAATGGATTTCTTCTGTAAAATTTAAATGAAACTTTTCTTTACAATCCGTTAAATGCGATTTTTCCAGCAAATAATAACATATACTTTTTAAATAATAAGGGTTGGTAAAACGATATATTAAAAAAAGTGAGCCCAATATTATAATCTTAAGGAGCAGGGGCTTCAAAAATAAAACCGTGTTAAATCCAATGGGGGCTCCAGGAAGCTCTATATTTATTTATTTTGGGTGGTCGTGAAGTTTTAGGCTTGTAGTCGAAATTCTTCATCTTAAATTAACCCCTCTCCCCCCAACCCTACCACCGAATTGAACATTAGCAATTACAATACTACCCTTTGTTTTAAATGGAGTAACTCCCATCCTATCACCACTATTTAACCCTTAGTAAATAATATAATATATTTAAATGAATATTAGTTATTTCTGCAGTAGCGGTTTTTAGGCTTCGGTATAAGTCACTAAATTCAAAATTTATCCGAAAATTAATGAGGGGGGGGGGTCGCATTTTCAAGCTTGCACATCCTAAAACCGTATCTGGATAAATTCGATAATTATATATTGTTAAATTAATAAAGCTATATGAAATTGTTAGTAAAGTTAGTAACGGGAAACCTAGCTTTATAAATATTTTAAATGGATCAAATTTGAATTTTTAATAATTATTAACAATTGATATTACAAAATACAAATAGTATTATCATCATATATCCAATATTATTTTCAAAAAAATCACAAATCAACTTACCCTTTTTTGTTTTTGCGATATAAGTTATTTATGCTCGAAGCAGATATTTTGTACTTATTCTCAATCTGCAAAATAAGGAAAACAGAATTAAAATTGATCTTTGGATTTCTGTCTTTCTTAATTTTAGCTTTGATTTGAAAAGAAGTACTGAGCTTTTGAAACCAAATTTTGTATTCGTATTACTTGAAAATTTACTTAACTCCGGTTTAAACAATTAAAGCATTTTACTTTGTATTTAATTGAATTTCATAGATCCATTTACAATGAAAATGAATGTATATTGCTAGGTTATGTTAGGAAAACCTCCCCATTTTGTTATTTCACAATACAATAATATAATGGTATCATAAGCCCAGTATATAAAACCATGCAATTTATAAGCAATATTTTATGACTTACAGTTTTAACTTTAACTCAAAACAACTTAATTTAAATTCATATGTAGTAGCTACAAATTGTAATAATTGATTTAATTAATTATATACAGGCTCTCCCAACTTCCAAGGATCACTTTTTATAATTTTGCGCTACTTTTATAAATATTTTTTTCAAATTGCAATCAGCCTTATTTTTTTATTAAATCGTGGATAACTTATCTTATTTTTAAATTTCAATCGAAATAAAAAATAAAAAATGTCGATCTCAAGAATTGGATATAAAATTTCTCCATTTTTAATTTTAGTTAAATTAGTAAGATATGTAAAATTACAGATAACAGAATGCAATTTGAAAAAAAATGTTCGTTTTTGAAAAAGCTGGGATACCCTGTATTTTCGTTTTGAGTTTTAAGATTTACATTTTCACTTTAGCTTAAGTAAAAATGTAATTCATTGTTAAAACTGTACAAGAGGATATTTTTAAAACTAATACATTTTTTTTTCTATATCCTCTTGTGTCAAGAAAAACATATACAAGCCAATAGGAAATTTAGCATTATATTAAGGATGAAGATTAATATATACAAGGTATGATTACAAATTACTTGGACACTTATTTCAAAACACATGTTAATTATAAATAAATACATTTTGGATTAAAATCATATAACCCAAGAACATATAAAACCTACCTTGTATTTTGAATATACACATTTACATATGTACCAATAAATTCCTAGCCTCACTTCAAGATCACCGCGGAAGCCTTGAAACTTACTTACTTACATATGTATACATGTATTCAGAGTCGCAGTGATAGGGTAGGCAAGATAGGGCGCTATTTTTTTTATTTTACACTTTTTTTAGATTTGAATTACGATATTTTCTACAGGTAGTTTCCGTGCAAACATCATTTCGATAGAATTTTTTAAAAATCAGGAGATCGACAGTTTTAAACTCGAGATAATTGTCATCAAAGTTTGCAATTTTTGTACTTATGTATCTGCTATACCAAGTACGTATTATGCCCGTTTTCTTAATTTTCATGACTAAACATTTCGACAGATTTTGAAAAAAAAAAATTATCAAACAACAAAGGGTTATTATTCTAATATGTGATAAAAAAAAATCAAAATACAACTTGTATTTTTAAAATAAAATGACTGGCCGTTTCGTATTTGAAATACAGTTGTATTTCAAAAACAAAACGGTCAATTAGTTTGAATTTTTTATCGCATATCAGAATAATAACCCTTTGCTGTTTGGTAGTTTTTTAATCAAAATCTGGAAAGTATTAAACTTTAACAAAGAATCGAAATATCGACGGATTGAATAGAATAAATCTGGCAACACTGTGTGGAGCTAGATGTGTTTGTAATAATCTGTATAGACGGCTTTGAGTATAGTCTGTTTCATTTAAGATTGTAGTGGTAGCTAACATAGGAAGCATAAAACACAATTTTTACTGACGCAATACATCATGTTGGAAACAAACGCAATTAAATTCAAATTATCAGATTAGTTATTCTAAAAATGTGTATTATATTATCGACATTAGGATATTAAAAAAGTTTTTTAACGTGGAGAATCGCCTCTACTATCTTTATTCTGTGGGCTAGCCTAGTACGAGAATAGTGCCTGTGTGAAACGTACCGTCTAATCTCCGCAATCTTAAATGAAACATACTTTAGACTTGATCAAAAATTTTCTGTAGCAACGCAATTATTTTCGATATTTTACAATGGTATTATGAGCGTAACTTTTTGATAGTACTGTAGCACGAGAACTACCTTAAGCAAAAAAATCACGATTTTAGTTCAATCTCAATTAAATCAAATCTAAAAAAAGCGTTTGAAGCTGAAACAATTTTTGCGAAATTTGTAAGATATCGGCTTGAAGTTATGCTATTTTACCCCCCCCCCCTAGTTTTACTATAAAGCTTGTGAAAAAAGAAAGAAAGAAATTTAGTGACATATATGTTGTAATTAATATACAGTGAAACTTCTCTAAGTTGTGAGAAATTCCACTGAAACAAAAAAGATATTTAAATTTTAACTCATGTAAAAACTTACAGCATTAATAAGGCCGGTTGTCGTTGGTGGAACAACATGCAATGGTGTGTACACATTTTCAGTCTCCTGGCGAACGTAGAGCATGACTCTCTCGTTCAGAGGGGGTACATTAGAGGCCTGGACGCCCCCCGTGCCGGAAAGTTTGGCCCGCTTCATCGGAGGTGAGAAAACATTGCTGTCATCTAGTAGCGACGTGTTCTTCTTGTCGACCGTCACAGCGTCGGGTGGGAAGTTGTTGTGAAACTTGAGCGTCGGCGTTGTGGGCTTCGATGCTGTGTGAAGTAAAAACGGGGAACCCCCTTTCATGTGCTGGGAACTTTCGCCACCGCCACTTAACGAGCTGTCGGTTTCGTGCGGGTAGAAGCCTTGAAGTTCTATTGATGTTAACTGAAATAAGGATAAAATGGAAATCAAATAAAAGCCGAAATTGAGAAAATTTAAAAACCGAACTTTTTTTTAAATTGATTTGTAAATATTTTTTATAATAAATAATTCTCTAAATATCTTTATTTGCATCTTCTTTAAGCAATTTTCATAAAACACATTTATAAATTAAATACCGTAAATGTAGTAATTTCAATGCCTGTATAAAATTCAAAGTTTAATTTATATTAATTCATTTTTTTAAATCAATATGTGAATATTTTTATAAGAAATCACTCTCTAAATATGTTTATTTGTATTTTCTTTAACCAATTTTCATAAAACATTTAATAATATTCATAAAATAAATGCCGAAATTTAGGAAATTTCAACGCTTGTATGAGATACGATCTATAATTTATTTTCAATCATTTTTAAAATTTATTTTTAAATATTTTTTATAACAAATAACTCTCCAAATATGTTTATTTAGATCTTCTTTAATCAATTTTCATAAAACATTTAATAATATTCATAAAATAAATGCCGAAATTTAGGAAATTTCAACGCTTGTATGAGATACGATCTATAATTTATTTTCAATCATTTTTAAAATTTATTTTTAAATATTTTTTATAACAAATAACTCTCCAAATATGTTTATTTAGATCTTCTTTAATCAATTTTCATAAAACATTTAATAATATTCATAAAATAAATGCCGAAATTTAGGAAATTTCAACGCTTGTATGAGATACGATCTATAATTTATTTTCAATCATTTTTAAAATTTATTTTTAAATATTTTTTATAACAAATAACTCTCCAAATATGTTTATTTATATCTTCTTTAATCAATTTTCATAAAACATTTAATAATATTCATAAAATAAAAGCCGAAAATGCAGTAATTTTAATGCTTGTATAAGTTACAAAGCATAATTTATATTGAATCATTTAAAAAAAATCGATTTGTGATTTTTTTAAGAACAAAACTCTCCAAAGACGTTTATTTGTATTTTCTCTTACCAATTTTTGTTATATTAACAAAATAAATGCCACAATTGCGGTGTATTTTGCAACTTCAGTCATAACCTCGATGTGTCTGTCATTTTAAATAACTTTTTCAACATTTGTTTATATTTTATTTTTTCAGTTTTAAACGATATTATTAGTATTACAAACATATAACTAACAACAATGTTTTTGTCGGTGTAATTGATAAAAAAATTACGGCATGCAAGTCTTGGAATATTTTCGCGTATAAGGTAAAACAAGAAACCTGACCTCAAGCTACAGAACACCTCTTTAGAGCTCAGACAATTTAATTGCTTTGCAATAAGTACAAAAAATTACACTTATAAAATTAAGTTTACAGGCTAATCAAAAGTATTGATAAAAAATAATTATACCAAAAAAATAGATAGCAACTACATTTTTTTAAATTACATATTTGGAATCATTGTAAATTCATCTAACGTAAAGGCACCAGTTATGGCCGCTTTAAGAGCAAGTTTGGATTAATGGGCTTGTTTTTTATAATTCTCATGAACTTATGTTACTAATAGAACAAGTAACTCTTTATTTAATCAATTTAATTACTAAAGTTTGCAAATATAGTTTGTTTTTTAAATTATAGCCTTTTATGGTTTTTCTCCAGTAATGGCAAAGGTAAACCCAGTAATGAGCACGCAGTGATGGACACTTGCTAATGATTACAAAATGATAAGTACTACGACACAAAAGATATAAAAGAAAGAATCATCAAATTTGAAACATATATATGATAATATAATAATTAATAAATAAATTATACTAATAACCTATTGGCCGATTGTCATCAAATCACGCTGTAAGACAGTTAAATGCATATAGATTAATTCAGAAATGATAGTAATCAAATATTGCCATTACTGGAGTCCTTGCTAAGACTGGTGCCACTACCTTATTTTTTACTGTAACGGTAAGGACATTTGAACGAGATGAATCTTTTTTTTACCCAACTTTACCCTCCCTAAATATTTATATTTACTTACTTTATCAATATCTTCAGCCGGCGTAAACAAAACTGGAGGTTTCGTTAAGTCGCTCATAGAATAGAATTCGGAACGTTCACAAACTGGATGATAGAGTTCGTCCAGTTTCTTCCGACCTGTAGCTGTCATTTTCCGTTTTGCCGCTCTCCTTTCTTCGTCTCTAGTTTTGCGCTCCGCTCCCTGCGAATAGCGGTACTCATTAAATGTTTATTATACCACATGATTTTATTATTTTATAACTAAAACTTAATGACATCCGTATATCTTAACATTTTTAACTTTTAACTACACTATATTGCTATTTTATATTTCAACAATGTTAGCTTTGAGTGATAAAAGTTAAATAGAAATTGAATTAATTGGTATAAAAGTAAAATAAATATCAATTTAAGTTGTATATACATAAGTTATGAAGGTAGTAAAAATCATTATAGTTACGTAGCATAATACGAAAATATTATATATATTTGCCATTTTTGATTATACAATTATTTCAGTAATCGGTAAACTAAAAGAAATATTTTGGCCAAAAAAAATCTCCTACACGATAATTAACAATACAATTTTTAACCCTCCATCCCCCAACCCTTAAATACAGTAGCAAAAAAGTTAAGCTAATTTTCATACAATTTTGTACATATTTTCTATAATAAAAAAATGATAATATATTCTACAAGCTTTCGTAGTGATTTTGATATGTATCTTGGCTTCTGGGTATAAGTCAAGATCCATAATAATACATTATTAGTTACGAAACAGTAACTATTTTTAAAAAAAAATGTTTGCATTTATGTATATCTCGTATCTTTGAAAAAAGGTAAATACATGCGAACAAAAAAATGTTTAACATGTAGCTAATGGAAAATATGATGAACATATATAATTTTATTTGAAGTCAATGTTTTATTGCCCCCATTAATTTAATCGTATATAATGTTTATTACTTCAACACAATGTTGTAAAATCAGGAAACATGCTTGTTACATTATTGCAATTTCAAATAAATTATCGTAATTTTTAATATTTCACAATCAAGTAAAAAATTGTTTATTAAATAAAAAAATACATACCTTATCACAGAAAACCTTAATTTGGCAATAACCCCGATGAGAAACGTTCAGATCTCGAGGGTCTTCATAGGTATCTATTTGTAAATGTAAAGGTAGGCCCTGAAAAATAAAATACGAATATTTTACCTACAATTTTTATTTAAAATAATTATACATTATTTTAGAAAATTTCAAAAATTGACAAAAGTGAAAATTCGTTTTCGGAAAGATGGAGATAATGGTCGCAAAAATTTCTAATAGAAATGTATTTTTTTTCTCTTAAATATTTTTAATATGTTGTAGTTAATATTGTAATTCGAATTTTAAATAAAAAATGTTTCACTTTATTTTACAGGCGGTTCAGAAATAGTCCGAGCATTATCATAAAATTTTACATTCTGTTGATTTTAATTAATTACTGATAAGTGATACATTTCAGCTTGCGGCTATATTTAAATTCACCTCATTTAATTTGATAAAAATATATATACATATATACACATGTGGCAGTGGAATGTAATATTGCGTGCCACACCCTCTATTTATTGAGTTCATATGATAATTATTAAATTATATAAATTAATTAGTATTTATTTATGTTTACCTTTACTCCCTTTTGACTGCTGAAGTCTGTACTTAAGCACTGGACAGCTACATTTATCTGTAAAATAAGTATAATGGGTTACTTTTTTTTTTGGTGAGACTTTCTACAAAATTTTATATTAATGCGATTTGTTACATTATGTAAAATTACTAGAATGTGTAATGCAATAATTATTATAAGCAGGGCAGTGTTTTGACCTCTCTGGACCTTAGACACCATTTATTATGCACACTAATGCTTCCATTTACGTAGTTAATTGGTTCCTTAGAAAATTCACGCAAACGGAATTTAAGTATGGGTTAATAACTGCATAATTTTTTTTAATCTAATTAAAAAATACCAATTCCAATCAAAAGAAAAATATGTTTAAATAATACGTACATACATAGATTGAAAAAAAATATCTTACACATTTTTAAATCTCAATAATAATATACCCAGTAGTTTTACTCATATCTAAAATTGATCTCCGTTTCTCTAACAAAGTAATGCATAGATATTCTGTTATTAAAAAAGGATAGAGTGTTCATAGTTTATATATACCATATAAATCTTTCTCTGTCAGATGGTATGCAGCAATTACAGTTAATAATTATTTTTTAATATTTGATAACAAAATTAGATCTCTGTATTCATTGTTAAATAAATTATGTACAAAGTAATTTATTGTTTTTATATTATGTATATATTTATTATTTGATTTTTCGTGACTGTGTGAAATTAATTGTAATATACATTTCGCAATACTTTATCGCTAATATTTTTTCCAGATAGAAAAGGCACTAGAACTGTGGTAAAATTGATATTTTGGCCATTTTCCGATTAAGTTTTATGTGTTCTTTCGTTGGCTCAATCTATTAAAAATTAACAGGTTTTTACCAAATTTTAGAACATTAAGATAAATTCATAAAATCTGTTCTTAGTTAGAAAATGCATACAATCATTTATATATGTGTATATGACCAACAATAGTTATCACCTCAATTTAGAAAGTTAAATAGCCAAGAAATAATACTGAAAATATATATTGCAGTTAATCCGACGCCTTTAAGGCATTTTATCGTTAAAACTTCTATAATTGGTTTCATACCGTAAGAATGTAAATAATTATACATATAAATTAACATAGAAGCTTAAGCTTTTAGTTGCTTTTTGAACCGCTAGATGGCTAATGACGATACAGTACTTAGTTAATTTACCACTAGATGTCACATCGCGTTTATTATTAGTTTTAATGGTTTTATTAGTTTATATATAGCAGGAATAACTGTTTTACAAGTTTTCAATTAAAACTGACAATTATTATAAATTATAATTTATTTATTTATTTATTTCTGAATCAATGATAATTTTCTTTCAGATATTTGAGCATTTCAACTTCATAAAATAAAAGTGTGGGACGTAGTAGCAACCGTAAAAAAATCGCTTAAAAAACATTGAAAAATTTTTAAGACCGCATTAAATCAAATTAATTAATTAAAATAGGCCGAAAATCGCGCAAAAAAACTTTCGGAAAATTCACGAAAATAAGAATGTCTATAAAAAACACAAATAAAATTAGTTTTTCATCAGAATTATCGTTACTATCTGGAAATACAACTCGGTACCGTTTGTGAAATCTTGTTAAACGAAGTTTTTAATAATAATAACACGTTTACATAATTAAAATTCCTTGAATTGTCAGGTTTCATTTGATACCCCACTCGCCGAAACGGGAAATCCCTGAATTTGCATGAAAATCGCACCGCGTAGAAAAAATATCTTAAGATAATTCATATATATTAATTATAAGTACGCCCCTGTGTTCAAATCGTTTGAAAATAATAAAATATGTTAACATGTCTAGATGAAGTTTTCATTTCAACTTTTAGACAAGTTGAAGCTTATACATGACATATTAATATAATATTGAAATATACAATCTTTATTCAAAAAAATCACGAATGTAAAGTGTTGTTTATAAAACTAGAAATCAAATCATCCAGCATATTAATCTCTTCAATACAAAATAATATGCATTAATGTATTGATTATTCTACATATATTATATTACCCAGGGGCGCAGTATCATATTTAGGATATTTTCATATTTTAAGTCAGAAAAAAGCTTTCTTCTGTGAGATGTAAAATTTGATAAACTTTAAAGAAAAATTATGAACAAAAGAAGTGGTAAGTATAGATAAAAATAAATATAGTTTCTTACCTTTGCAGAACTCTCAAGAGGATTCCAATAAACTGCAATTGCGTTGTGAGCTACTTCTTCAATGCACCCAACTAGTCCAACACTGTTTTTCGTATCTGTAAACAAATAAAATAAAATGTTAAATGAATTTATAATCATAGTATATAATATAGATTATAAATGTAAAGTTACTCAAAGTCATTAAATATGTCTTAAGATTAAACCAAGATATAAATAGTAAGTTTTTTCCTTCCTTTTTTAAGCTGTTGTATGTACATTTGATATGTTCGTATATATATGTACATTACATATATGATTCATATAATATATGTATTTTAAAGTTGACTCACCTTTAATAAATTCCTTGAAAAGCGTGAAAATATATGCATTAATTATTGAAATTATTGTTAATGTCTGTTGATATAACAGAAACCAAAAATATAAATATATTTCTTCAAGACGGTCAATAAAAAAACTTTGTTTAATACTTCGAAGTATTCTTTATTTAACCGCAATATCAGAAATATTTGAATGGAAATGTGTTATTAAGGTCAAACCAAAATACGTTTAAATATATTTTTTAAGAATAAATCAAAATGATTCATTTTACTGTAAAATTAGTCAATAAAAATATTATTGTGTGTACAATTAGGTAGATATACAAAATATTTATGACATTATAAAAATTAGTTTGTACCGGAAATATTGATACTTAAAAATAAAATAGTATTGTCCTTGAAATGACCTTAGTAAATGTATATATTTTTCAGTTTCTTAGATTCTATGATTGTTCGTATTACGTAAAAAATATTTTTAAATACCTTCCTCCCACGTATATCTCTTCTTGCTACTTCAACGTATTTACTGGTTGTATTGAAGTATAGATAAATTTAACAATTTAATAATATTAATAAAATTATTAAGAGGAAGGTACGTATAGATTAAATATAATAAATTCCACATTTTAAAATTCATTATGCAAATATTATAAAGTAAACAAAACAAAAAAAAAGTAAATTATATGTAAAAGACATTTATTTATTGTTGAGATATAAAATGTACATTATAGATACCTTGCACTACAGAAAATGCACATTTTATAAATAAAATAAAGTTGTAAATATAGCTAAATTATTATTATTAAATAATATTTTATACGTTTTGCAGTAAAACTTGATACCATTTGTAATTTAATATAAAAAATGTTATTGCTATTACGTGTTGGAGACAGCAAACAGAAAAAAATATGAATTCCCTAGCAGTGGCGTATTCAGAAAATGGTGAAAAGGGAAGCGATAATAATAATAATGTTAATAATTTATATTATTTTCAAAAATTGTGGCCATCAAGATAGAAACGGAGTGTGGCATTTCATTTATACATAAATATATTGTTTTTATGAACATTATTTTTGTTAATAAAATATTAACAAAAGGTCAAATTCATAATATATTTCCGTGAACGTGAATAAACAGTTTTAATGTTACGTAGGATTTTGAAATTTTTTTAAACATTAATATTAATAGATAACATGATATATGATAATGAATTTATGATAATCTTGTAAAAACAATTTGTTATTTATTGTTTTGTATTTTATATTATTTTCATATATATTTATATTTTAAAAGAATATTGATATGTTTAAAAAAGTTTTAATTTTTCACAGTAATATGTCCTGTAAAAGGTTTCAAAAATATTGGACACTTTTTGATATAATTTACTTTAAAAAGCTGTAACAATTGACCTTTCTCTTTTTTACCGTAAATAATATTATAGAAAATAGAAGATTCTATAATGAAAAATAAATAAATAAAATAAGATAATATATAAACGTACCTGCATCTAATATTCTTTGTTTCACAGAATGCTGCCTGCCGTGCCAAAACTGCCAAGCTTTAATTTCATCCTCAGGACTTTTTTCTTCTCTGAACATTAACATTACTATACTCTGCAAAGAAAAAATAAATATTAATTTTGATTTTATATTTATGCATACAATATTTTCACTCAGCAGTAATGAAAAATTCGATGCAAGCCAGAGAAAAGTTTCGTATAAATACGAGTATGTAATGAAAACTGAAAAAAATAAATCTAACAATTAGCATGCCCAAAAGGAAAAATAAGACAATTTGATTTATTTTTCTCAAACGAACCTTCATCTTTTTGTGTGTTACCCACTGTAATGCTACTGAAATCGATTTGCCAATATTCCGGCAACCGTATTCATGAAAATATTTTCTCGTATGGTTTAAAATTTGATATATTTTTTTTAGTTGTGTCAACAAATGAAGTACGGCCCTGTCATTTTAGACTTTAATATTAATTAGTGGGTAAAATTTTAACCGAAATGTAAACAATTACATATGTATTTACACATATATGTAAAGTTGTAAAAATAAATATACAATAACAAATTATAATTAAAATGGTTTATGCAAATTAACATTTTTATCGCATGTATTATCCTATATAATAACAGTTAATTATAAAAATTGATTAAACTTAATGTATGCATTTTATTTTGAACGAAAGTAACCTATGTACATATTTAAACGAGAAAAACTTTATGTTTTTAAAGTATTTAACCATATAAGGTAGGACCCCAGTAATGGCAAATTTTTAATTAAATGTACTGAATTAGAAATATTTGTTGATATTTGATTACTACCAATTCTGAATATTAATCTATATACATTTAACTGTCTTACAGCGTGATTTGATGACAATTGGCCTATAGGTGTCAAAATGGTGGACATTTAAACTAATTATTAGTATAATTTATTTATTAATTATTATATTGACATAGAAATAACATATCTATGAATTAAAAAAAAAACACACGTAAATCGGATAAGTGGTTCACGAGTGATAAGTGCACTAACGGACAGACAGATAGACAGAGAGATGTTGCGTTTTATAAAACGTAAGGATGAGCTTCAAAAACAAATATTTAATTTGTTGTAAATAAATGTTTTTTAAAAAAACTTAAACATCATCGGAAAATTTACGTACATACATTAATGAATTTTTATTTCTTGGTTATTACTAAAAAAATTAAATAAAAACTCTCCCCTAAGGGCTTTTGGGTATCATAATACAGCCCTGCCCTTTTATTTTGTTTTGAAAACATTGTCATTCCACGGTAGACATTTCTTAAAGAATGCCTTGTAATTTTTCAGCACAGATGTCTGAAGACATAAAAAGTTGTCAATACGTACGATACATTTTATATGTAGTGGTTCACTAATTTTATACAAGAGAAACATTTTTTGCTTTGTCTGTATAAATAAACGCTAATCATATTAATTGTCTATAATTGCAGTAAAATAAATATTTATCTGTAATGATTTTCTATCGCATTACGAATGAATGCGTCATATGTTTGTAATCGGTCTCAAAAGAATTTTGAATTATCTTTTATAGGTATTCTATTTCCGTTCAGAACCGTACTGTACAGGGCCGTAGAAAATATTTTTACTCTGAACACTTAACACTAAAGTACAGTATTGCTGAAAATCAAATAATATCAATTTTTAAATTTCTCTCCATCTTTTGGAGTATATAAAATGAAAAAAAGCTTCCATGGGTGCTACAGAACTTTCTTATACGTAATACTAAATGTACAGTCTATATGTTGTTTCTAATTATATTTATTTATTATTATAAGTTCTACTTTGAAAAAAAAATCGTTTTCGGTTGTAAATACTGATTCAAAATATATTTCACCCTTCTATGTTTTATCATTTTTGATCTACAGCATCTACAGACAGATACAGATTCAGGGAAAATGTCGGCATTTGATTTAATTAAAAAATTATATTTTCAAACTTATTTAAAAAGAATCTATATATTTCACAAAGATTTAAAATCACATCTATGCCTTTCTATATCATAACTTATTGGTTTTCTTTAATTGAATTAGATTAGAATTTATTAATTAATAGATATAATCTTAAACTAACAGATTTGATTGGGTTCCTAGTTTTAACCGTGTAGCGTTGACATGATGTGGGATGTACCTTTATATAATTGAACTGAATTTACTTATGGACTAAGACTGAGGCCATACAGATACCCGTTCAGCTGACTTCAATTCTCAATTCGACAATATATATTTTTTTATGTGTATTCGGGCATAATTCATAAACCTAAAAAATATATACATAATAATTTTGAACAGTTTTGAAGATTAAGTTTTAAGAGAGTTGAACATCGTCTGTATGGCCTCAGTAATAATATGTACTGAGTATTATTGATCGAAGACACCGTTGTTATATTATTATTTTTTTAAAGTGAAGAGAGCGGATGTAGATGGGTTTCGATATTTCTTGATAGTGCACTTTTATAACGACTTCCGTTTGATCGGTTATGTTTTCTCAAAGCGACTTAAGTAAATGCAAATAAATTGTTATATGCAAACCTTCGTATGTAAGCCTTAACAACCAATTATAAATATTGCATGTTCAGAGTAAATATATATCTATATGTATTTATGTATGTATATATATTATTGCCTACATACATATATACAATGTAAGTACATGTACAGTGCTTAACAAGGTATCTTACACATTACTTAAAAATATAAGCTAATTATTTGTATTTATTATTTAAAAAACGGTTGGGAATTAATAAAATGCATTTATTCCATGTAATAATTAACTGAATATTACAATTTTATTTTTTATAATATTACATTGTTAACGTATATCGTGTGAATTAAAATATAAAATAATAATAACAAATTATTGTATTTGTTTCAAATTAATACAATGTGACCTAAAAAAATCTAGCAAATTTAACTCATTGTAAAATACATTTTAACAGACTTCAAAAAAAGGAGGAGGGTCTCGATTTGATTTTATGTGTATATAAAAAGAAAGAAAATGTTAAATTTAATTACTATATAATTTTTAGTGTTTTTAAAGTTTTTTAGTTGTAATTCGGGCTGTACTCCGAGATGTAAATTTTTGTTTAGTATATTTTGGGTTGTGTTTTTTTGACCACCCTGTATGGTAAACACCTGAAGAAATGTATATTTCCATCAAATATAAAATACAGAGTAATTCGGCTAAAGATTCGGTGACAACTCATACCCATTAAAAAAAACTATAATGACAACAAGATTTCTTTGAAAAAGCATGCCGCATCCAGTCAAACAAATAAATACTGCTTTAGATAATGTCTAGAATATATTCAATACTCAACTGGTTAGTTCTACACACATAAAAATGTTGATAAATGTAGATCTTTGCTATGTACGGACATACGAAAGCTTTTTATAATATTAACATTTATATAACAATTAAATCAAAATACCACATTACGTTTTATTATTATTATTATCATAATTTTTATTTAATATTACCTACATTTTTTAATAACATTTTAAGTTACACCTATACATTCAATATTTTTATTACTTTATTATACAATTTTCAACTCAAAATTTCAGCGAGATAATCGCTAATTTGGAAACGTATATTTACTATTATTCTTGTCAATTTTAAAATTATTGAAATGTTTATTAATAGAAAAACTACGATAAAAGTTGTAGAAAATATTATTCTCTATAATTTATGTTCTATATACTAACTGTTACCTGCAACTTCGTCCGCGTAGAAATTGTAAGTATTTCATATTTATAATATGAGTATGGATTAAATTTTCGATATAATGAACTATTTTTAAGATAATGTAGTTTTAATAAAAAAAATAATGATTCATTCTTCAATTTTCGATCTACAACGTAGTAAAGCAAGCAAACAACAACAAAAAAAAATGATAAATATGCTTTAATATATGTATCACTGAAAAAACTAAAGCGATAAAAAATGTTCCAATCATTATATTTGGTATAAAAATAATTATCTCATAACACTTTACTAAAGGTAATTTGCAAGTAAAATGAATGACGATAAGTTAATTACATTCTAATTTGTTTCCCTACATCAATAACGTATAATATATACCTAGACTGTGAAAGTATTTTTAAATCGATATAAAATACAACCCCCATTCTAACGACGTTCTTTATATAAACCATACGAATACATATATTAGAATATGACTTTTTATCAATTCCTAAAACCCATACCTTACTAAAAAAGATTAATTGTTTATGTAAATTGAAGATTTTTTGGTGACATTTTTATTTGAAGGGTTTCAATTCAAAGGGAAACAAAATAAACTGTTGAATCTATTAAGATTTTTATCTTTGAAATAAAGATGTTAAACTTAACTGATTTTTGATCTAATGATTCCATTAGAATTGATTTGTCTACATATATTAACTACAATTTTAAATATTTATAAGTCGTTAACATCTGCCTTTTGACACCAATTTGTATAAGGCATTTTACATTTTGCTTCCATGTTTTGAAGGAAATGAAAGTATGTCTGCACAATTTTCTTTGAATTTGAATTATAGATAGTTTTAGAAATAATTAATAAAATTGAGAAAATAAAAAATAAATTCGAAATATAATTCAATATTTTAAATAACAATAAAAACGATAAATTTGAAAAGTCATATTCTAATGTACATTAAATTCTTATAAGTGTATTTAAATCTGACAAGAATGTGAAAGTATATTGGGACATATATATTTAGTAATGCCTGTCTATTAATATCTTGATTTAGGCAGCGGAGTTGTCTCAACTGTCAGTTTTCAGTTACTCTTTTCTATTCTGACATATTATTATTTTGTATTTTTCTTTATGGGTTCAAATGAAGATATGTTTGTATACGTTGCAATACAGTGGTGTACTATAGAGTTTTATTATTTATTTAATTAAAATATCTCCCCGACAACGGGTAGAAACGTTGACACTGGGCTAAGAAATCCTTGTTTTATATACATATAACGAAAACAATATTGCTTTAGCCAATTTTTTTACCTGTGTACGGTATCGTAAAATAATAATCTAAATATAATCATTCTTGGCTTCTGGTTACAAGTTCACGTAGATCTTGTTTTATTTATGTATTTAAATTGTTTGAAATTGAAAAATAAATTAAGACGTTCTAAAAAATGAAGCTGGTATATTTAATATATTTAATAGCCATTGCAATTTTATGTTCTTCATAATAAAAATGATTTCATCAAAATATTTTATACTATTTTCAATAAAAAGTTTTTGAAATTGATTGGTGTTTAAATTAAATTAATTATAAAATTTAGTAAAGTTAATAAAAAGTGTATTTTAAATTATGTGGCAATGAAAAGGAAAAAATATTTTATAGCGTTTGAAACATGGAAAGCTATAAAAATTAATAGTTTTATTCCTTTAATGAATCAACATGTAAAAAATATATGTATTTTCGGGTAATTTTTAAAAAGTATTTATACATAAATTATATTTTTTGTATAGACTTTTTATTTTAGTTATTAATAAATCAAAATAAAAATTTATTGATTTTGAAAACATATGAAGCTCTTTATCCTGCTTTTTCAGTTTTTTAAATTCGAAAATAGCAAATTTCTTTTCTACTTGCCATGAATGATAAAATTTATTGTAAGCTTGGATATAAAATATTTTGGATTTTTCGAAAAACTGGACCAAAAGGACAACTTTTTTTTCTTCAAAACTTTGAATGAATTCAGTTTGAAAATGCTTTTATAATTTTATTGAGTTAACAAAAAATTTTGAATAAAAAAACCAATATTAGCGTCTAGCTTTTTCATAGAAAATTGTATGATTCCTACCTTAACAGTTTGACTTTTGAGAGGTTTTTCAGCATCGTGAATGTATTCCAATGTGATTCCATAAAACTGTCCTTTGTTAATGTATGTTATTCTATCGTCTTCTCTTCGTTGCGATGTGGAGATCGGAGTTTCCAAATGATACTTGAAACCAACATTTGAAAATCTGTAAGAAAATGCCATTTTTAGACAAATATTTTTATAATTTATTTATTGCATTTATTTAAAATGCAAGTGCCTCTTTTGTTATTCGTTATGCTTGCAAGCAATGACGTATTCACAAAAAAAATCAAGAGGGTTTATTTTTATTTTTTAAATTATATGTAATTTTTTATGTATCACAATTTCACAATTATTAAATAAGATTCAGGGGGGGGAGGATTCTAACCCTACCCCCCTTTAGATGCCACTGCTTGTAAATATAAATAAATAAATATCTGTCAAGTAATTGTCTATACGTTTTTTTTTTCTAAACACGGTTTAAGAGAATATGGAGAATATACTTTAAGAAAGGTTGTATCTACTGTATTTTTTTAATAATATGCTAACGTAAAAGGTTATGCAAGAATTCGTCATTTGCAACAATTAAACATATTAATATTTTATCAGTAACGAAATCATTGTTGAATTTTATATAACAGCATTCATTACACGTTACTCATATAATATATTTTTATTTACGTGTTTGTAAATCGTTTGTATGGAGCAACTGAATCGAAACCTTATATTTCTTCCTGTTAAAAATGTCTATTTTATACGTATTTACACTTTTAATGTTTAAGCTGTAAGGTCATGGTGGATAACATGACACGAGAGAAGGTAAAGAAGAAGAATAACATCTAACAGTGGGAATTATGACAGTTAAAGATTATAATATAAATACAAATTATATAGACAGGGCTGGAGTTGATAGAACAAATATTACTTGTTCGATTTACGCGATGAAATCGTTCCGAAGGTTCTATCAATGAAATATATGTCCCAGATAAGTTTTCAAGAATGGAGATCAGTTTACGATTTTTAAGGCGCTTTTTTATCTTGAACTTTTCGTTTTCGAGTTAAAAGTCCTGATCAGACAAAAAAGTTACGGTAAATTAAAGAAATTCGGAATTATTTATGCATCGCCTAAAGAATGTGGAATTTTAAATTTTTTAGATAGTAATATTGAACCCTTTCTTACAAATAATTAATTTAATTTAACCTGTCTTATAGAAACTGAGTATTGAGACACCCATGCTGAAAAAGGCATCTGTTAAATTCAAGGATTTTAACCAAATTTGATACTTTTATATTTTTATTAATCGGATATTTCTTTTAATTTGCATAAATATAAACGAATTTTGAAAGTGTAATGCACCAGTAAGGTCAGAAAATAACGACTTAAAATTTATTGAATATATCTGATACATAAATTATAAATTACAAGGAAATAAAAAAATAGGAACTGTCAATATCTGTATTTATTTTAGACATACCGGGGCACGTTATAATTTTGACAGTTAAATTTGTTTTAATATTTATTAGATTATTGAAATATTTTCCGCAAATGTTAATGACTTTCTATTCCAAGGATTGATCGAGTTAACTATAAATTAAATACATTGATGATTATATGTTTATACGATACTCGACCTTCGTTATACACATGATATTTTCCAAACAAGTTTAGTAGCAACATAGACAATTATCATCGAATCAATTGTTTCTATAGATATTTATCTTTACCAATTTTAACTCAACAAATAATCGATATATTTCTTATAACAATATATTATATTAGACCTTGTTTATTGAGAAATGTACAATGTACAATCATAAACTACAATACAAACACAACATCTCCTATTTGGTAACATAGTACTTTCAGTGGCGCCGGAAACATTTTTTTTGGAGGGGCAGTACGAACCTCAAAAATTAAACTGACTCAATTTTCTTTAACTTGCTTAATATCGTAATATTTGTTAAAATAAAATAAAAATTAAACAGAGATACTAATTTTCCATTTTTTTTATCTCTGACTAGACTCGTGGTTAAGGATCACTGAATTTTTTCAATATTTTTAGGTATTTTTGAATGGCTGCATCTCCGTGAAAAATGGTCATAGAACAGTTTTAAATTTTGAATATTCTAGTTTTCAAAACTTTTTGAAACTATAAAATACACAAACTTTAGATTAAACTTAAAATGAGGCACTGTAACTAACTACTTTATTAGTTACAATTCTTTCGATTTTACTAAATTGATTTTGAAAATTCAATACAAGTTAACAATGAATTCATAATATCCTTTATAAAAATTGATGTATATATTATAATACAGCTCTGATGTTATAGAATATAAAAAGAAAATAATAAAAGATTGAGGATGATTGAAATTATGAATGAAAAATTAATTCATAACAAGGATAGTAAGGTACAATATCACCCGTTCCCAAAAACTCAAGATCAAGTTCTAAGAATTCTCACGCGTATAGAACAACGGTCAAGATAGATGGACAAGGGGCAGTCATTCAAAAGAAAACGGTTTTCCCTACGTTGTAATGAAAAAGGTATTAAAATGTCGCGAAACTAGTCTATCCTGTCAAGCCGGTTGACCATTATTCTGCTTAACTGGACACATCTTCTCTTTGTCTAAGAATATCCTCAGCATTGTTGTGTCAGAAAGAGTGCGATATATGAAATTTCAACAAGACATATCCTTTTTCTCACTGTGTTCGAGAGAGATGGAAAATATGGAATAACGTTACTTTAAGGAATCTATCTTTGTCGTGCACGTCTAAAAATATCCCCAGGATCGACGATGCTGATTGTTGTGTCAGAAAGAGTGCAATATATGAAATTTTAATTTAATAATGTATACGTAAGAGAGAGATGGAATATGTGGAATAACGTTACTTAAAGGGATGTATGTCTTCGTCGTGCACGTCTCAGAATATCGACGTTGATTGTTGTGTTGAAAAGAGACGGACAAAATCTAGAATTTAGTAGGAAATAAACACATTGTAGATGATATAGTCTAAAGATAGCGCATATGCCGTTATGTAAAAGAAGTTTATGAAAAATCGTATTGGTTATTTCTTTCTAACGGATTTCTAGTATGTATTTTTTTAACAACATCCTGCAACTTTTCTATTGAGTATATTTTCGAAAACGGTTTTAATATCTGTTAAGGATAGGTTAGTTTAATTAATTCCTTGCATTAAAATTAAACACATAATTTGCAGTTAATTACTTACATATTTCTGATATAAGAAGGATCCTTTAGCTCATCATATATATTTTTAATCTTTAACATGGAATTTATTATCTAATTATTAAAAAAAAAATAGGAATCGAAACAATTTTAGAAATAAGAAGCCACTTATTATCAAAATAAAATAAAGTTTACCTTAATAAAATATACCTTATTATTTTGAAGCTGAAACTACAACTAAACTCAATTTTTTAATCGTTTGCAAAAAAATCTATATTTTCTCTAGACATTTTTAAATTTTATAATTGCATCAATAATATAATCGACAGTATAAAAGTAAACAGTTTGAGGTACACTGTATGTAGTATTTCTAATATTTATTTAAACTTAAACACGGTAAAGTATGAAGAATGCCTTTTAATTAATAATACTAAAAAACAGGCATCGGAAGGTCCTTAAAGGTTTCAACCGAATATTTTACGGTAACAAAAGTAATTTAGGCAATATATCTTGTGTCATCAATCAGTAATGTACATAGTACATACATACGTTTTAAAAACACATTTATTTTCTAGTGTGAGAATTTGTCCTTATAAAAAGCGAATGCTATTGATGCATACATTAGAAAGATAAGGGGGTAGAAAAGCAAACATTAGCTTTTAGAAGAACCCCTTTCGGATAGTATATATAAGGGTACAAGACACCAATTGCTATCTTTAGATAAATATATGTGAGTATGACCCATATTTGACCGCTTCAGAGCGGTGAATATTGGCTGTTATTATCTTTGCAAAGGATTTATTGTGGTCAGTCGGTATGGTCATTTTAGTTTTTTTTTTCTTGCAGAATATTAAATAGATTTTTGTTTTGGTTATTTACTAAGGGTGCGTACAAGACAGTTTTTAACGTAAAAAATTAAATAATTACTTGGCAGATGTTCTTATAAATAAATAAACAGTATAACGAACAAAACTTGAATAGTTTATATTTTGAGGTCTTAAGAAAGCATGTATAAAAATTTAATTTTGTATTATATGCATTTTATTTCAATTTTAAACTCATGGAATGATTTATTTAAAATTTCCGTATATAGTTTTTACTACGTAAATAATTTTTTAAAGATATAATATGACGCATATTTTGATACCTTACTTATATACTTATAGATAGTAAGTTAGTTAATAACGGGATCAATTCTGTGATATAATCTATGGGTTTGATATGGGGATTTAGATCAGTGATACTTCAACTTATTAAAACACATTTGGTGACTCTGACCGTACAAGATAATTAAAAATAAACCGTTGGTGCGAGAAACTAGCTCCTTTAATTCGAAATGGGCAATAATTTTATTTATAAAAAAAAATGTAATAAAAATAATAATTTAAAAAAAACGTTACTTACATTTTGGGTATTTGTATTTTATCAGCGTCGTTTTGGCGTCCAAAATCATGCCAAGGACGACTTCTTGCACCGCCCCCAACTGATGGGGTTGTCGTACTGCCACTGGAACTTGACCGCTGACCAGATAAACCAGTTGGATCAAGAAGACCAGAACTTGCTTGGCATAGGTCATATTCGAAAGACTGCAAATAATATAATATTTCAGGAAAAATAATATTAAAGGGTCAACTATATTAATATTAAACATTTAAACAAAATTTCTGTTAAAATTGATTTTATAGATACTCGAAATTTTACGTATGATTTTTGTTTGAATACACCTACAGAAAAAACAATTTTTTAAGTTTATTTGATTATTTCACGAAATCAACTTACTTTATTCATATAAGTTTATTGTGTTTAATATATGTAGTATTTTTTTATTATTATTAATGTATTTTATAGAAATCAAATCAATTTTGATCATCGAAGAAAAGAAAATGTTACTTTAACCGATTTTCTTAAAAATACCCACCTTTTTTATTAATGGTTTCGGCGCAAATTTTTGGTATTATTTGAAAAGTTATGGTTTGGGGCTACTTCAGACGCGTGGGACAAATATTACAAAAACTTGTTGAAATAATGCCAAAAATCTGCGCCGAAATCATTAAAGCAAAAGGTGATCATTTTCAAGAAAATCGGTTGAAGTAACATTTTTATATCTTCGATGTTCAAAATTGATTTGATTTCTATACAAAACATTAATAGGTAATAATAAAAAAACGTCTAAACTATGTTATATATGTAAGTTGATTTTGTGAAATAATCAAATAAACTCAAAAAATTGTTTTTTCTTTAGGTGTAGATGTTTTATAATTTCAATTTTTAGATTTAATTACTAATTTTATAGCAAATGAAATATGAATTATTAATACAAAGATTTCCTGATGCCATTTGATATCCGGAAATAAAATCTACAATACGTTTTTATATTAATCCTTGAATATCTCCAATATTTAATACAATTTAGTCATTTGTGTTAATGCAAAAATAACGATTATTTCATAGATTATATCTATTCAATGAAAATTTCAATAAAATGCAAATCATTTAGTGAAGACGCATTGATTATTGCAAACATAATTCGCAATTGCAGACTCAATTACAAATAATAATAATGATTTTTTAACAATACTGTGAGGTAATTATTGTAATAAAGCTGCAATTCTAACCTTAACCTGCATTAACATTTGAAACTGGTAATATTTCAAACTGGTTTAACCAATTTATTCATTCAAATAAAAATAAACATATTAGATGATATTTCACCGTTATACGAATACAATTATTATTTTTATATTAATTTATTTAGTAACAATAAAATAATCATATTTGAATATCTAATAATAAAAAAAAAAACAATCCAATATTAAAATAACAATGACTCGAGTCAATCAATTTATTGAAAACTATTGAAAGCGGGGAGATCAAAAGAAAAAAAAATTGTCTAGTCTATTGTTCCAATGTAAGAATAGATAAAGCTCTATACAACAAATTTAGTACATCTTAATTGTTCAATCTCTTAAAAAACATTACCGTCATTAAAAAATCACACTCTACATATATTAGGTATCATAATTAAAAGAATATACAGGGGTAACCAAAATTATTTATGTGGAGCGAATTCAAGTGCATGGTCCTGAATTTCCTATTGATTTTAACTAGCCCTGTTTTTGTATTTATGTATACAATAAATTCAAAAATGGTATAGGTATTGTAAATTTAGAGAAGATCCTTTTGATTAGTCATGTTAACACTTATGAATTGACATGCCCAGTTGGTGGCCTGTACAATGTACATTATAAGTGTTCATAAAGATGTCAATTAAAAAGAACAATAACTATTTTGCAATCGTTTATAACTAACATTAATAGCCATTTATTGTTTAACAATTGATTTTCAACAGAAATTGTTCTCAAAGTGATAACTTATTTCAATTACGTATTGACTTAATTTGAATAAATACAATGTGTCTGGACTTCTAGGCATTAAAATTACTGTGAAATAATAATTTATATTATAAGTTTTTTTGCAAACTTTCTGTAGTTTCCATAATTGATGTTATTATTATTATAAACGTTAAAATATCTAATTTGGTTTCAAATCATTAAACATTACCAAAAAATTGCGTGCTTCGCTATTATAATACTTTTCACAAATAATTGTATTAATTTATTGAAATAATGCAACGGGATATTGTATAGATCAAGCTTGTCTAACCCGCGGGCCACATGCGGCCCGCGAGGATAATTAAAAAAAAAATTATGCTAATAAATTTACATTGAGATTAGTATGACTAAAAAAAAAAAAGGTTTTCAGTTTTTATTTTTCCTAATCTAACTCTCTATTTATTCAGTAAAATTAGGAATTGAAATTGACGCGACCAAATAAAAAAAAGTACTCAGGTTCAAAAGGTTGGACACCTATGGTATAGATCATAGATGTCCAACCTTTTCAACCTTTTGGGTCGCATAGCAGAAATTTTATTTTATTTAATTTACTAAGGGCCGCAGGCCAGAATATAAAACTGAGGACCTGTTTTTTTTTTAGTCGCGTCAATTTCAATTGTTTTATTATTATTATCCTCGCGGGCCGCACCAAGGCTCCTCGAGGGCCGCAGGTTGGACAAGCTTGGTATAGATAAAGTCACATCTAATTGTATAAATAAGTAAGTTTACCTGAGGAATAGTATTTTGGTCACGCGGTGTGATTGCATCGGCTCCAATCCCGCTATCAGGACTGGGTAGGTCAACTGTGAGTCCCGTTGGTGCAGTGATGACACCTTTGGTGTGGTATGATCCTTGGCGCACATAGCGTTCAAAAGACGCGGTCGCGGCACTTCCCGCGGCAACCCCGGTTGCCGACACGACAGACACTGGTCCGTCCGTATCAGCGTACGCGAGTTGCGAATGTCTTGCCGGAGCACTGTACACGGGCTCCGGGGTACCACTACCGGACGTAACGGTCGTAAAGTACTCGCGGTAATACGGATCCGAAACCGCGAACGTTGTCGAACTACCGGGCCGCAGATTCCCGCTCGAGTAACCGCCCGTTTGCGTGTACTGCGATCCGTGATCGTTGCTGTACGGTATCGGGGAAGGCGTCCCGCTGTTGCCACCGCTTCCCGGCGCGAATATGTGCGTCGTGTACATGGTCGACCCTTTCAGACCGTCCGAGTTCATCAACTCGACGGTACCGTCGCCGAGATGTTGGCTCGCACCGGAATGCGTCGATGTTGGAGTTCCGTTAACCGAACGGGACCCGTGCTGGGGACTTCCTAGACCTCGTTGTTGCTGTTGGAGTTCGTCCTTTATTACGGTCTGCCCGACCCCATGGCTGTTCACGTTCACCACTAGATCGGTCGGGTTTTGAGATACTACGAGAACCTATGCACACACACAAACATATCTCAGATTAATTTCAGCTCCATACACGTATATAAATACGAATGCGTGTTATTTATCTAACTATTTTTAACAAACATTAATTAAAATATAAGAATTCTTAATTCAGCAGTAAAAATATCTTTCCGCCTTGTAGAAAACAATACTAATTAACCGTATTATAAGCAGTTAAACTAAAATCTTAAATTTGACATTGACCATATACATATATAAAGGTCAGTTACAAATTTGTATAAATTACATTATATAACATATGTATATTTCTTTAAGAAAAAACAAATGTAAACAAAGATTTATAATCTAAATTTTCACACTAAAATGTCCAAAAATCAAGTATCATTTTAGTGTTTGTATAAACAATCACATTAAATCTTTAAACAACACTGATATTTTATCACCAGCACAATTTAACATCACTGAAACGAATCAACAATGCACATTTACCGCCTAAACGAGAAGGGTAACGGGTAACGGGTAACGGGTAACGGGTAACGAATAACAAACAACAATCTTCACCTTGTGTCGTGTAGGTTTTCCACTGATAATAATTCCTTGCGAATTGGTCGAGTCGAGTATCGGAGAGCCTTGTTCGATTCTCCGCGGATGACTCAGGTCCTCGGGCTCCCTTTTGACAATCTGAAGACTGGCTCCAGAGCCTACAGGTTGGTACGCACTGTGTTGATTAATAAACAGTCCCTGAATCGAATCCTGACTGCTCAACTGTCCGCCGGACGTAGCGAGGCCAGAAGGAGGTGCTGATAATTCCAAACCCGACCCCCCTTGAAGCCCATTCGCCGACTTCAGTGATGACGTAAGCATACCGCCACTTCCCCCCTGCGCACCGCTGCTGTAACATATTACATATATACATTACAAACAGTCTCTGACGGATAGACAGTTGACACTTAACGCATATGTATGTCTGTTTATATCGATCAATTATTTACGATATTTTCTTATTTCTTGTATTTATTTATAGAAAATTAATCCTATATCAATATTTATTTAAATCAAATCAAACATACATATATAGAATGTCGAGCAGTATTTTTTCAAATTCTACTTAATAATTACGAAAATAGCAATGTGAAATTTGTAGGAAATAATAGAGTGCAATTTAGAAAAAAAATCATATCTATATCAAAAGTATTCGAAAAAATGTACTCGTTCTTCGAAGTTGGGACACCATATATAATGTTTTTTTAATTTTTTTATTTATAAACTCGCACAAGTAAGAAAAATGCACTATTTGAAATATAAATAATCTAGATGACATTGATTTATAAAAAAAAACAAGTTTAAAAAAGAAACAAGTATTTATAATATAAAACAGACACAGAAATTTATATATAAAAAAACAAGTACATTTTTATTGATCAACCTTTGGTTTGTTGAACTTTATATATATATAATTATAATACATATTTATAATTTATGTATACATGCATTGAAGTTACTAATATATTTATCTCAAATAAAAAAATAAGTTAAAGCGCTTAACAAATAGGATTACCAGAATATTGTCAAATATTTTATTTTAAAAAACTGTAATTACTAAAAATGATCAACAGTTAGTTACGTCAATAAAAATATGTAAATCTTAAATTATTGCCTCAAATACCAGTTTATTTGATTTAGCATTTGGAAATTTATAATTATAAAATATATACGTAAAATCAAAGGGGTTTGATTGAATGTGTTTTTGTTTTTTTATAAAAAATAAAAGCAAATTCGGTGGTAGCATAAAAACAAATAAAAATTTTACCTGTAAAAATAGAAATATTTTATAATGGCAATAAATATCATTTACTACTTTTTATGTAAATCAAATTGAAAGGGTATAAAATAACCCCCTGCAACTTTATTTAGTACACGTTTTTTTATTTGTATTACACCATTAAAAACTTCTATTATTTTATGTGATGTTTTTGGTTAATACAAAATATAGCCTGAGGAAAGGTTACAATGATAAAAAAATAAATCAAAAAGGAAGAAAATTCATTCGAATACCGTAGATGATACTTCGGATTAAGCCTATATAAATTTAACATATACAAAAGATTCATCCAGACATAAAAAAGCAATAAATATTATGTGAATGACATTTTAAATACGAAAAGAAATTCGGTTTTAGATGTATTTTTCATACACAAGGTTAAATATAGATATTACTATATATTTCTTATTTTATATCAACACATTTCTTCTTATTCTTCTTGTATTTATTTATCGTTTAAATTAAATTTTGCAACAAAAATTGGCGTACCAAGAAAACTTTTATAGGACCACCTTAACATATACTAGTGTAGTAAAAAATAAGTCTGTCAAATTGATAATATTGGAATTTGGTCGTGTTATCGGCCAACGTTTCGTCACACATTGCAGTGGATATCTTCAGGGCTCTTCTAAAAGAAGAGATTGTTTTAGTAAGTAAGAACTTTAATTTTAAATATAGTCATTTTTTGCGCAATTACTACCTAATTAAAACTAATTGAATTAACAAAATTATATAATTCAATGTTAATTTCATTGAAAAAGGTCAATTTCAATTTGTTGCAGAAAACAGAAGTGTAAAAGAACTGAAACAATAGACAAATTAACATATGAGAAGGCTTGCCGGTTATTTAAAATTAAATACTTAAAAAATTTTATGTTTCTATTTCCTAGTGTATTTAATGGAGTAATTATTATTTCATAAATACCATAAATTCAGACAAGAGAAAGCTGTTATCGATGCCTATTTTTATAAAGATTTATTTTATATGTATAGCAGCATATGTGTGCGCACTGGCGAATCGAGAGAAGGGGTACTGGGGCGCGTGTCCCCCATTTCGATATTTGCATGTAAAAAAAATTATTATTTTCATAGATTTTTGTATACCTACGTAGTAATTTTTATGCAATAAATAGTATATTTTATTTAAAAAATATATACACATCATTTTAAATAGTGATAGGGAAAGAGACGCAAGCTTGGAGGGGGGGGGTATATTTATTGATTTGTCAAGAATATAGTATACTAATAAATTACTTATTGTCAGATAATAATTTTAATTAGAAAATCACAAAAAGGAAAGTTACTCCTTTGAACTTCTATATGTATATAAAATAATAATTTTTACTACCTATAACATTTAAAATAAAATAAAAATTTAATTTGTCTTTTTATATAACGAAAGTCAAACAATGATCTTATTTTTGTCATTACCTACTTATCAAAAGAGCTAATATGTGTACAAATACATTCATATGTGTCCACCCACATAATTAAATTTTAAAATACAAGAAGTGGACATGTCAAAATTTTTATATATTTCATTCAATTAAATTCAGTGACAAAATAGTTTCATTCAGTGGCGTAGTTAGCAAAATACATTATATATTACAATTTTTTAAATTCTGCCACATCAATTATAATATTTTTTATATCAGATAAACTAAACTAATTATACAGTTCTGAGTTTTCAAATAGTGAAATTCTTATCAAAATAGTGAACAGACAGATAGACAATATTTCTAAAAATCTATCAAATTGAATTATATTGTCAAATTATTATAATTATTATAAATATGTAATGTATAATATATAATATTATATAAATTTGAAAAAGAACTGTAGATATAAATGTTGAGCTATTATTTTAATGGCCGCAGTAATGTGATTTGAGCTCATTGAGTTGCTGACAACGTTGACAATATTTTTTTACTCTCTATAATATTAATTAGCGAATGTAAGCATCGTGCAACATATAGACGGCCGATAATGACCGCTCCATACATAAATGGTCACTTCTACCATCATTCCATAGCACGCACAGACACACGCACACACGCGTGATTCTTGGAATCGATTCTTTCGATTTTGTAAACTTGACGTCGATGCAATTGCACATAATAAACAATCTTTAGTTTATAAATAGCATTATGTACTACATACGTGCATTTATAAAGATATATCTTCAGTAAGTTTTTAATTTTTAACCGGAGTACTCCGGGATACCGGTATTCAAAATTATCGTACTATCAACGGGGAATTTTATACTAAATACAACTGTGAGATCAAAATTTATGTTTATATAATAAAATTGCATTAGGTGAACATTTAATCCTTAATATAATATTTTGTTAATAATGTTTCCTTTTAAAACAATATTCTCTGTTTTAAACAATATTTTCTTTTGATTTACGTAAACTTTTTATGTGTGTTGTCAAATAATAAAATATCTTTCTAACGCTATCCGGGATAAAAATTTTAGTGATCAAATCAGATCTGAATTTTGAGACAAACTTATATTTTTTCATCTGCGGAGACCTGTAAAGATCTATAACGATCTACAAAGATCTCTAGAGATCGTTGTAGATTGTGATAGAGATTCAAACGTTGAAAATTCTATGATTTTGTCTCAAAATGCAGATATATCAAGATCTGATTTGATCAGTAAAAATTACTCGAGTTAAATGCAACAAAACATATTCATATACTTGATATGATGGCCAACAAGAATATTTATAAATATAGTAAAGTCGAAAAGTATATTTTCCCTCTACTCCTCCTTACATTAGAGTATTTATTTGATAAAAAAATTGATCAAACTGAACTATAAAATTGTTTTTTTTTTTCTTCACAAATTTGTTGTCGGCAGGCTTGGTCCTAGTCCGACAGCTCAGTAGTATTATAAAATTGTTTGAAGTTGATAGTTTGTATGTAATAATATTTAGTTAAATATAATTGGAATAATAAAGATAATGTATAAAAACACATTAAAATAACACCTTTTATTTAAGTAATGTATAAGTACACTATTATATTGTAAAAGGTATAGATGGTATCTACACGATCGAAGGATTATTTATATAAATATGCGATAGGGGGTAATAAATAATAACTCTACGTGCCGAGAAATTACTCTATAAATCTTGAGTTTGTGCGAAAGTGACTATTAAATGCGAGATAATACCACAATTTATAACAAAATAACAATAAGACAGCTTAATCTAGCGAACATCGCCTCAAAGCGACCTCAAGTAGCCATAAAGCTACTGATACTTATTATATATAAAATACATTTTATCTAGTATTACTTCCGTGTATTTGCATTGTTTCAGAAACACTGGTTTATTTGATTAAACAATATTAAATAAAATCTCTACTAAAATATACGTTGCTCTGGGTTAATTTTTACTTTAAGTTTTTTTCAAAAAAGTTTTCTAAAAATATTACAATACTTTATATTAAGAAATGTGTCAATTATTTGTATATACGTAAAAAAATTTACATAAAAATGTAAAAGTAACTTTAGATATATAGGTATACAAAAATCCATTCTTAATAAATTTAATAGCAGAATCTTACGCAAACATTGAAAATTTGTGTCAAAAATATATAAATGTCACTACACGAAATATACCCACGAAAAATATATAAACATTACGTTTCATTGTGGCTTGAAAATGTGCCCAACCAACAAACATAAAAAAAGAAAAAGAAAGAAATAAGTGTCAAAGATTTGGTATAGTGATTATATACATATATACATATGTATCTCTTTATAAATAAAGCCAAGAAATCTGTAAAAAGGTACATATACATTTTACATATTACACGACACCATATATTACAATTTCACATTACATATGTTACCGCTAACAGATAGACAGAGAGAGATGGCAAATTATTTCATGTAGGTACTATTAAACAGTTGATCTCACTTGTAAAAATTCGTTTAACTGTTAAGAAGAAGTAATTCCCCAGATAGAAATTATAATAATAGTTGTTAATGTACCTCATTTATATTAATCAAAAAATATTGTTTGTTTATTATTTTAATCTTTATTTATATTCAACATATGCGTACGTAACTAATATGGAATTTTCTTATTAACATATAAGGTAAAGGCACGCTATAAGAGCAAGTTTTTGTTTTTTTTCAATAAATGGGCTTGTTTTTTGTAATTCTCATTAACTCATGTTACTAATAAAACAAGTAACTCTTTATTTAATCAATTTAATTACCAAAGTCTGCAAATATAGTTTGTTTTTTAAATTACAGCCTTTCTCCAACAATGGATAAAATAAAACCAGTGGTGGACACTTGCTACTTGTACTACGACAGAAAATATACAAAAGAAAAAATCGTCAAATTTGAAACAATGTACAACAGTTGCTATGATAATATAATAATTAATAAATAAATTATACTAATAATTACTTTAAATATCCACCATTTTGACACCTATTGGCCGATTGTCATCAAATCACGCTGGAAGACAGTTAAATGTATATAAATTAATATTCAGAAATAGTAGTAATTAAATATCAACACATATTTCTATAATTCAGTACATTTAATTTAAAAATTGCCATTACTGAGGTCCTTGCCAAGACTGGTGCCATTACCTTACAGTATTTTTTTACTTCTGAACGTAAATAAATACCTATGGTCTTACGTCGTTACATGATAATTCACGTTTTGGACATTTTCTGATTAATATTCTTCTGAGAAATCATTGATGTTTCAAAATGAAAATATTATGAAAAAATAATTTTGTGGTAAAAAATACACATTACTATTTATTTCGCGTATTGTTTAAAAATTAGCATCGATTTGTAATTTATTTTTTGTTATTCGAAAATAATTACAGTTTATAAGCAATTATAATAAACATTAATTTGTTTAAATTATGTCCAAAATATACTCATAAATATAAATACTTATTATTCACAACAATCCAAATTCATTCTTTTTTCTTTGACCATTTAAAAAATATAATAAATAAAAAACATCTACATTTTAAAATTTATTTTTTAAAAGTTTTCGTTTCTGTTTTACCTAATATTTAATTTATACAAATAAATAAAAAGAGGGTTAGAATTAAATGCAAAATAAACGTAAATTGCGATAGTCATTTAAAGATTAAAAAAAATGTTTAAATTTACAATCTTTAAAACTATCTGATCTTATTATAAAAACCTACTGAGACTTTAGTACTACCCTATTTTTTATGTATGTATATATCTTTTCATTATCTTCATTGTAAGGATGAGTATACAATAAAGAAAACAATTCATTCGGAAGGGTTACCAACTTAACAATACATGTATCTCCATATAATAATTCTTTATCTTTCTGATTCAACAGATATGTTAAAATACTATTCTGTATGTAACAAAGATAGATATATCCTTATACCCTTTCTAATACGACTCATCAAAATTTTGCAATATGTGTCTTTACACTGTGATTTTTGTTTATACGAAATTCGATTTTGATTGCTACAAAGTCTAAGATCCTGGAATTTAGTTTGAATCAGAATCAATTAAAAACTAGTATTAATATAATAATTTAATTATATACTGCTTAACCGATCTGACTGAAATTTTCATTACATTAAAAATAATTAAAGTTATATATTATAATAGTAATAAAATATACGATTTTAAGGTACTTACTAAGAAAAAAATACGCTACCTTAATATAGAAAATATTTTCTACCCCTTCATAGTGAATAAAAATAATATAAAAAAAAAACAGTAATAATTTATATTATTATGTATAACGTTTTATGCATACGGCAATAAATAATAATTTGGTACATGAAAACGAAGCAACCCCTAAAGAATAGTGAGTCGCGCCCTAGAGGTGTTGATCCAAATATTTAAATTCTTGTTTCCGACCCATTGGTTTAGTCAGACGCTCTTTTCGATCTACACACACACAAATATTATAGATGTAGGTAGCGTGTAGAAAAATATATGATGTGGAAAAAACCCACTTATAATATGTATTGAAATTTTTGTTTTTAGATTTTTGTAATTTTATAACATGGAATAAGTAAAAATATCTCTAATTTTTTCAGATGATTTTTTTTAAACGAAAAATTCGTAAAAATTTGAGGGTGGTTTTTATCCCTTCAATAACATGTATAAAAATAGATTCAATTGAATTACAAATTCACCAAGTTTTATCAAAATCGGTGAAGTGATAAAACATAATTATTAACTTTTTTGAAAAATTTGCGTGTTTTTTATCATAGTTGTGGGAAATTTCTGAGCATATGAGAATTCAAGCTGTTACGGCTGGACTTTCTACTGTCATAGAAATTTCCCTGATTTCCAACCAAATTCCCTGACTTTCTAGTAAAAATCCTTTTCCTAATTTTCCAAAAAGTAATTAATGATTAATGATTGTAAGATTTAAATTTAAGACAATTAAAATTAAAAAATAACCTGAAACCAGCGTTAAGTGAAATAATAATAAATTATGAATAGTAAAAAAATTAATAAATCCATGCCTATATTTATTTTTTATAATTTGCAAGAGGGGGGGGGGAGTAACTGCAAGGCCCTAGGCTCTTTAGCCTTATGTTAGTCCAGTACTAAGAGATTTAAAGAATCATATCTACGTTTTTTATCGTAATTATTTAATTAAAATAAAAAAAAACTTAAGCTGCAGTAAATCTGTATTAATAACATAAAATGTTTATAAATTCAGTTATAAATCAATAGAATGTGTATGTATAATGTATATATGTATGATATTTAATTAAATAATAGAAAATAAAAGACCGCAACATGTTTTTACACCTGCTTAGTTTTCTGAATGAATTTTTAAACCAGTTAGGTGCGATAGATATTATACAGAAGCTGCTATAAAAACGTTCGATAAGCCTAACTTCAACTTGCATTGTCGGCGAATCTGTTTCAAGTATTGTTATATTTGTCATCTATAACTACACTGTTTTTATGCGGTAGGGAAGGGTTAAGCCTAGAGGATTTGTAATACGATGCTATCCTAGTTTTCTCTTGAAGGGAACGTGCTAAGGTATTTTTATTAGGCTTGGAGAATCTATAACTGAACTTTTAGCATAGGGGTGTAGAATTTAACTACGGTACATAGGGATTTCAATGATATTTCAGACATATGCAAATATTTTATCTCAAGCATATCGAAATTTTATCATAATTACAAAAAAAAGATTTATTCAATTTATTTTTTTTTTTACAAAAAAAGGTCTTGTACTATTTACCGGACTATACGTATTTTTGGGCGCTGAAAACGAATTTGGCAATAAAAAAACTTGATTTTTTTGTATCGTTGTTTGACTATTTTTGATCGAGTTACAATTTAATATTCTAAGCTTTCCAAATCTGCTCTTAGAAGTTTTTTATAATAGATAATAATTAATTTGTTCCTTCGTTTTAGGTGTTCAATGTTAAAATTGTAGTTTTTGCTTTAATCGCAAATAACTCAATCAAATTTGGTTGTAAAGCGATGTAGAGTAAAGTCATTAATTAGATTTAGTAAAAAATTAAAATTTATATTTTTTTACAATTTTTTTACTGTAGCAAAACATTTTGGGTGTCAACGAGCTTATTTTAAGATTTTCAGCGGCCAATTAAAATCTGTTTATAAATTTATTAATTACCTGCCAAATCGGCTTCATATATAAAATACATTTTCGATTTACTGGAGTCGAAGATGACGTAACTTTGGGTAAAATTTTGTGATTGTATTTTTCGATAACGTTCAAAATTATAGTAGCTAAATAAATTTAATTATATATTATTAGGGCGCTTATTTTCATAGCTTCAGGTTACAAATTCTAAATCTATATATGATTATTAATAGCTGAAAGCATGTTTAAATTAAATTAATACTCATTTTAAAAGATAAATGAAAATTCCTTGGACGTATAATAATTCATAATTTAATTTATCATTAATTTGTGTAACAATTATACACAATTAAAATTAATCTTGCATATTTAAACGAGAATCATCTTATATCATCTTCATAATTTGCACATAATTCAATTTTCCATTAGTATGAATGTAAAATTACTAAAAACAATTGCAGTGTGTGACAAATTAAGGTCTTGGAGAAGGACAATAGATAGAGTTCTCAGTACACAAGTGACTGTTATCTCTTTCTCGCATCGGTGTAAGGTTCAATAAGAAATATCTTGTATATTTATAGTATATATGCATGTATGTGCAGCGATATAGCTACGCTGTTAATAATGAGTAAGCAATGACGAATTGCACTGTACCATGATAACCGGTGCTTCATCCATGGTTGTAATCGATTTATTTGCATGTAAATTGCCCATATAGGAAACTACAAAGGGCCCAATGCTAACCAACACTGGGCCAAGATACAAATGATAACTTCGTTCAAGATTCAACCAAGGTTGGCCCAGAATTAGGTAAAGAATAGGTGACCTAGGCTCGATATCTGAAGGTTGGCCTTGACTGGGACCAATATCGAAAAAGCAACCATGGCAACCCAATATTGGGCCAAGCTTGGCTGGCATTTCCTACATGGGTGGTTCCGTAAAAATTATTTTAATTGACTTGAACGAAGTATGGCAGTTTTTGTAAGCAAATGTATTAACTGCGTACAAGTCCACGAATTTGAGGGGTTAGATATACATTTTTAACCGAAGAAAGGTTCTAAATTCGGATGTGGATAATTTTTATGTGTGTTCGGGCATAACTGCAACAAATATGCATCAATTTGAACGATTTTTAGTTATTTGAAAGAGTATACTCCCGTATAATCTGACCATGAATTTCAGAGAAAAAATAAAATTTTAATACTTTTCAGTGTTTTTAGGTTTTTTTTTAAATCGGTTTTATTTATCTTAGAACCTATATTCTATTTCATTTAAGAATGCAGTGGTTACCGTGGTTTTTGACGGTACAATGCACGATTCGTACCGTCAAAACCGCGGCAACCACTGCATTCTTAAATGAAATAGAGTATAAATATAACATTTTCTGATAAACACTTCGAGAATTACGTTTAAATAAATTCTAATTTAATGATACGAGTATCTCTACAAAACAAGTACGTTTAAAACAGAGCTGTTACAAGTATCCAGTATTTGATTTACTTTACTTCAAATCGTTATCCTGAGAAATCACGTTTATGATCTAAAAATGTCGATGTATAATTTATTAAAAAATAAGATCAGATATGTATATTTTTTCGGTTACGTGTAGCTGTGTGGTCAAAAGCCTAAGACCCTATGACATAATGTATAAAAATGTAATGCAAAGTTGTGGGTAAATTGCAGTGCACAATATTACCGTGACGGACGCACAATGTATGCAAAAATTGCGTACAGGAGGGTAATAACTGAGAACTGGCTAGTAAGCACGCATTAACGGCTTTCAGTTAATTTATGTTGGTCACCTTAAAGCACCTTTCTCTCGAGAATGTCCAGATAGAAGCATCAGGACTACAGGTCGCGGGTTCAGACATGTAAACAGTTTGATAACGGATATTCTGGACATGTCTGATAACGATAACTGTAATATTTTACAAAATTTTTATAAAACCGATAGAGGAATATAAATTACACTGAGGAATGTTACAGAATAACTGTTGTTATTTTACTTGTAGCTAATAATTAACATGTTGCAAAATATTGTTATTATCGACACAGTAAAACCTCTCTTAAAGTATTATTTCCATCTCTCTCTCTCATTCGCCTCTTTCTCCCACCAATAAACGCTATTTTGAGGTTATATTCAACTTTATTATTAATATAAACCATAGACATAGAGCATGGACTGCGCATTCTGTATTAACATAATTTCTCCAAAACAGTGAGAGAGATGCGGTAGCGTTTGGAATATATCTATCTCTTTTTCTAATGAAATAGACACTCCTGTTTAAATAAGGACAGGTATATCCGAAACTATTTTCTATCTCTTTGTTTTCGAGTCCATTCTCTATGTCTATGATATAATCCAAAAATAGTTAAACTTCAAACAATTTTATAGTTTTAATTTGGCGTGGAATGATTTTTTATCAAATATAGGAGGGTGTGTGTGAAGGAGGGGGGGGGGGGTATACATTTCATGCAGTGATCAGGTCCTATTGTAATTATTATTAATTTAATTGTGTTTTCATTGGTTTATGTATTTTTAAATATTAATCTTTCAGAACTATTATATATGAAATAAGTGAAATCTGCATGAAAATTATTAGATAACATAATGCAATTGTGTTTAATGTATCGGTGACAAATCGTAGAAGAAGAAGAAGAAACACGTTATTGAGGCAATAAATTTAAGTAAAATAAATGTAACTTACGACCAAATATCAACGAACTTGTCTTTATTAACCCCGTCAGCGACCATCGAAGGTAATTTATAATATTCATAGACATATCCCGCCGTTGCTGCTTGTTCCTCATTCGGGCCTTGCGAGATGTTGAGCATTGCTGTGGTAGCGGCAGTCAAAGGATGTTCATAGTACGCCCGCCATATCTGCTGGTCGTCTTGCACGCCGCCTCCGGGGCCCGGAGTCGATGCCGGAGTCCCATTCTCAGACCCTCCTCCGCTACCCCCCGCCCCGGCCGAAGACAATTCGGCCATCCGAACTCCGCCGATTGTCACCAAACTGCCACCTTGGTCTATGCTGTCCTTTCGTTTTCTGCAAAACAAAAAAATATTTTAAAATTTGGAAATATTAATTTATTTATTTTTTTATTTTATTTATAATTTATTTATTTTAATTTCTTACAGCAGCATATCATAGAGAATTAAATTTCTTACAAAAAAGTTCCCAAGTGCTCAATTCATAAATCGAATATTTTTAAAGATACATATATATGTTCGTTTAAACATTATCATAAAAAGTAAAATCCAATTTTTATGATAATTTTTAAACAAATATTTCTTAAAATTTATTGGATTTATGAATTGAGCACTTAATATTCCCCTGAGAAATTTAAAAAAAAAATATTTTAAACGAGATATTCATGTGTAAGTAAAAAAAGTAATTTTTCCCATGTTAATCAAATGGGAAAAAGACTCGGTTTGCACCGTCCACAGGTTTGATCTATGAGTCTGAAATTTTGAGACAGTTAACTTTTGATCCAAAGCTAAAACATAGGCCTGCGGGACCGAAAAAATATAAATAAAAAAAACATCCTAATATATATATATGATTGACGTCGGTATGGGGCAATTTACTTGACAATATATACTCGAAATGAATTATAAAACAATATTAAACAACTTAATACTTAAGTATTGTTAATAAATTTAAATAAATGTCAAAATGTCTTATACCCCTTGAATTACAAAAAGGTGGGCTTCCTTATTTGTATTCTGCTATAAGAACTTATAAAATTTACCTAATGTTGCTAATAACAAAACAATATCAAATATATTATCTGAGCGAGATACTAGGTATATATTCATACACAAATTTATATTCTATCTCTCTCCTTTCAGTATAAGATTACGTTTGGTTGGGTAAAGAAAAACATTAACATGCTATGAACATAGTAGGCGTGTGCTTTCTATAAACGTATTTTGAATAAAATTTTCTGATTACTAGGTATCAACATTTATGTCATTTCAAAGTAAAGTATATATACAGAGTGTTCAAAATAAAAATTAGTAAGTTCTTTACAAAAATAGTTTATTTTCTGATTCTACGTAAAAATATATAGGAAAAAAGGTTACAAAATATATTTTTATCTTACAATTAGGTTAAAATGTATACGAAACGAATGAAATTTTATGTACATTAAAAAAAGATTTTTATGATTCATAAAAGAAGTATTTAGTGGTTTTAAAACTGTTTTAATATTCATGTTAAAAAGAATTAATTAAAGTATTTTTATTACGTCTATGTTTGATACTTAGTAATATGAAACAATTGTTTTTTTTTGTCTGTGTGTATTTTATTATCATTTTATAATGGTTTCCTTATAATTATACATATATTTTTATTATGACTAATTACAAAAGGAACTTAATATTTTGGGGTACTATAGCAGTGGTGAGCTATGCAATTTTTAATAAAGGGCTCGCTCATACTTAAATTTAAAAAATAATATTAATTATTATATACCGTAGAAAAATAAGGGGTTCGTAAATTATAGAATAATTTAACAAAAGGCTCGAGGGAGCCTCCTACAGCTCACCACTGGGTACCATAGATTGGTGAAAAATGGGCATTATTTATAAGTTCCGATTTTAATACTCATAATAAGAATTCTGACAAGAAGAATCGATTTTTGATTGATTGTAGTAATCAAGTTTCACTCACAGTCGTATTTTCTAATTTTATCAATCAGTATAATTTGCTTCCTTGCAATATCGAAGATACGAGAAGCTTTGTGATCGTTTTAAAATGAGACAAAAAAATTGTTCTCCAATTTCAAAATTTTAAATTGATCTTTCTGTTTCAGGTCAAGACAAACACTTTTTGTTCCGTGTCTGTCTGTCTGTCCCTGAATCCTTGTCACACGCATAACTCATGAACCACTGAACCGATATTAATGAAACTTGGTTGGATGGTAGGGTCTGGCTTGAGGACGGTCTCATTTCAAAATAATCAAAATCGTGTGTAAGGGGGAGAGATGATATTACGTGAATTTTTTTTAGAATTATCTCAATTTGCATAAATTTAGATTAAGATTGAAATTGTCAAAAAATTAAAAATATGTGTTTTAAGAAAAATTTCAAACTAATATATTTTAGTAAAACTGTATAAAAATAAAATTGTTAACCAATGCCAGGCAATTTACCTGAACATTTTATCGGTTTTTATTTAAATTGTTCAATAATTGACTACCTTTGGTAAATTTAGCACGAGGAAGCACTGTGCATTTACTTGGCAGATGTTTTTTATGCTCGCGAAACGAATTTTTGAATAAATCGCGTCACCGCCGGTTTGACTAAAAATGGCGACGCTGTTATAGCTCTTACTAGAGTAACTTTACGAAGCCCTAACATATAATCGTAATAATAAATAATATAATGCAATGTTAGATATTTATTTTCATTTATTTTTGCAACACGCCTCATTTGCATCGCATGATACTCAACAATTTATTATCAAGAGTTTACATTAGCAGTGGAAATGTTTAGTGGTCTGAAAATCAAATCCAAGAGTTCTAAGGATTTGTGTCAACTATAAACAGTCAGACAAAAAGAGAAACGGCGATATATGTATGTAAAGAGAGAATACAGATATATCGAGAAGAAAGTGAACTATATATAAAAACCAACCGATCGAAGCTAGTAGTAAGAGACAGGCGTACATTTTTAGCATGTGCATAGATCGGTTGTTCTCTTTCTTCGTGGGCCGTAGGTTCAACAACCGTTCGTATCATGTAAGTATATCATGAATCTGTCATCTTCCTAGCAGTGGAGACATTAATTAAGTAGGGTGTGGTTAACTACAACGATACTCCTACAGACTCAATGTACTGCCTTTACACTATACAGAGTTCTATAACTATAGCGAGCAATATGTAACAAACATATGCTCGCGATTATTTCAAAATTAGCAATACTACAATAATACAATAACATGTAACACTATCGGGCTAGATCTTCTTTATAATATCAATCGATTGTGAATGGTTTTTATAATCTACACATAGAAATGAAAATTTATGTAGTTACTATAGCACTATAACATATAACATATAAAATTCCATATTTTCCCTATAGAAGGTTATGGACTACTAATATACGTCTTCAAGGTACATTAAATATATAGAATAAATAGTATAAACATAATTTTAAAAAATTGTCTTATCAGCTATAATTTTAAAATTTCCTTAAATTCTATCATATTTTAGAAAATGCAGCTTTATTTTCTAGAAAATGATCTGAGAAAAACTATTATATACATATATATATATTTATATGAATAGGTAAATTATGCCTTGGTGGTCTGTTATTTCTAGGCACATGCATTTAACAACAATACATATCTTTTCGAGCTGATTTCGACCAACTTTCACGTATATATCAATATATTCATGTCTTGCTACAATTGACCAATGGGCAGCTTAAGCCGCAGGGTAATATTGCAGAAAGTTACTGTATGTATGTATGGATGGATGGATAAATGCATTGGCGTCTCTACAAAACAACAATAAAGGATACAGAAATAATTGCTTTAAGCTTGCAAATTACTTTTCCATTTTTCCACTAATTAACTTGAAAACTGTATTTATATTTGTCAATTTTAACATGCTATTTTTTAGCAATTTTAACAGTAAAAAGGCTTTTATCTATCCATATTTTATTGCTTTTTTCTTCAGTAACGTTAAGAAATTCGTTTATAGAATCAAATGGTACGAAAAACAAAAAGGATATTTTCTATTACTTTGCTGAACTGTATCTATATACATATATTTAATATAAATGGTCGTATAAGAAAGTAAAAATTGAATTACATACTATAACTGATTGATATAGGTAGAAATCAACTACATTAAATGCACTTCACTTATTGCATTCCGTATATATATATTGATAGATCCCGTTAATTAAAAATCATCTTATTTTAATTACATTTTATGCTATCTCGTACATTGATAAACTATTGCAATGTATTTATAAACATGTTGACAAACACTTCTTTTGTTTTATGAGGTTTAAAGATTGAATTATTGATTACAAGTGTCAAGAATTCAGACGTACTCATATTTACTTAATAACTTACACATTAATCGTGTATGTATTTGAATAATGTAAATGTAATTACGTAATATATAGTTAATATTTTTACAATTTGAAGAAAAAATGAATTTATATTAATCAGGTTTTGTATTATTCGTTCTAGGGCCGGACTAAATAATATAAATTAATTGTGGGCTTGTAGTCTTACTTTATTTTTAATATTGGGCATTATATATATTCATTTCAAATATTTTCTGAGTAATAATAGTTTTCTTGCTAACAGAAAAAATGAATAAGACATAAATTATATATAAAATTCAGAAATAATTCGAAAAATTCAATTCGTTTAAAAATTGATCGTAAATATAAAATGCCACCCTTTTATGTTTTTTTGTTTTATACTGGTGAAAATAGAATGGATTCAAACGTCAAATAGATATTTTCATCAAAATTTCGAATTAAAAAAAATCGGTTAATAAAGAAATAGAAATAAAATTAGTTTCAATAAATTAATTTGTTAATTGTGTTTATCGCATATACCCAGAAACCAAGAATTAATATTGATCCATTTTACAATGAATTATTAATAATTTTATGGTGATATGTTTACACCAATGCGAATAAACAAGTTTTTTTAATTGGCTTAACTTAATTAATGAAAGTTGTAATTTATGTAAATAATGATAAATTGTCCATACCTAAGCCATGTCGAAAAAAATGTATGTTATATTATTACAATTATTTTTAACACGATATATATTAAAATTGTGACAACTATATTACAGTATAAAATGGATTCGATATAAGTTTTTAAATGAAGGTACGTACAGTTGAAAAGAAGAAGAAAACGAATCTATTACAGCAGTAGTTTGTCGTAAAACTACAAATTAAATTTTATAACAATAATTATGAAAAACATAGGTCAAATGAATAGTACCTTACAATTTTAAACAAGGATATGACAACGAAATCAAATTAAAATTAATATCTTTATTCGAGGACACCAAATTAATTTCATGTTAAAATACTGAACTTGAATTTATAATTACTACTTTAAAATATATGTAGATATATTGTGTATACATTTCATTTCAAATCAAGAAATAACATTCAATAATTTGACATTTATAAATTAGATCGACATTTTAATAGAATTATATTAAATGTGTAGATAACATTTTTACAATAACATACATAAGAAAGTTATTTGTTTTTTATATCTCAGGGCTGGATTAATTAATATACCTTGGACTGATCGCCGACACGAGATTGGCTTAAATTAGACGAGACCGAAACGATATTAATATTATATATGTCTCGTAGTCAAATATTCAATATAGTAATACTGTATAAAACCTGAGCTAATTGAGAAATTTGGGGATCGGATTCGGTTTCAAAACGTCAAAACCATATCCAGGTCTCGGTAGCAAAAATAATGTTAGAAAATTCGTTTCGTATAGCCAGTAGTCTTAATTTACAGTTTTTATTAGGTAATGTTCGCAAAAGTCGATTTTAAAAAAGATTTTACAAATTTTAAACTGACTGTATAAAAAATTTATGATACTCAAAATTATTTGACTTTTATGTGATATAAGTAATCTAGTTATTATTTCAATGTTGCAGAACAAGAGTTAAAAAATGAAACTTAATTTAAAGTATGTATTTTCACTTTACGTGATCAGAAAAATATAAAGTTGTTTTTACAAGAGCAAAATCTAAAGTTTCTGTACAACAAAGACGGTTAAATAAGTTTGAATAGCTATATGATATACACGTCTTTCTTGCTTGAATTGAAATTATTACGCTTACTGCTGACATTTTAAAATCTTTAATTGGTTAATATCAGTTGAACTGAAGAGAAAAAGCCCCTGAGAAATAAAAACATATAACTATTTTTCTCTTTAATTACATTTAACCATATCGTTGTAATTTATATTACATTGACAGATGCTTTTTTGCCTTTACATATTAAATATACTATCAATTACTGTAAATAAAATAAAAATTATATTCTTGAAATGTGTTATTCTTTTTTTGAGAGGGGTGGGCATTTAAATTTTTTTTACTTATAAAACTAATTCGAAAAAAATCTAATTCAAATAAAAAAAAATATTTATCAATATTATCACGGTCAAATTGACCTCAGATTCTTTTTAGAAAGAAAAAATCCGCTGTTACATTTATAATTTGATTAAAAGCATAGATAATATACTTGATTTATTTTCTAAATGATTAGGAATGATCGAATCTGTCAGAATAAGAATATGGTTATTGCGTCATAGAGAACTTAGTTTTGATGACGAATGTAGCAATCTCTAACGGATACTAATGTCATAGATGAAAGATAACATCAAACACATCGGATATCGTGTCCGTACTTCAGAAATATATAATAGGTACATTGGTAGTACATATCCATAACTGCATTTATATTTCATATAGGTATTTATTATAAAACGATTCCTGTTTAGCGACATAGTACTTTGAAACTATAAATCATACAAATATTTGTTATATAGAAGTCTAGATTTACGTATCAATTTTTTTCTCATTTCTTTTTTATAAAATTTATAAAAAAATAAGATTCAAATTTTAAATTGAATTGGATCATTTAAAAAAAAAGCATAACTACATTTTTTGTTCTTAATTTAAATGTAACAATATTTTATTCACAGAGAAAATATAATTTGAAAAAGAAAAGACATGGTTATCAAAATTATAATTTTACCGAAAATATATTAGCCAGCTATATTTTATAATAAAGAAGGTTGACACTTTAGAAAAAATGTGCACATAAAAAAAAACCTGTTTCAATTCTTTCTGTCACATGAATCGGACCAGAATTTTATTTTTCTTTATATAATATTTGCAATTTATAGTTCTTTTATTTGTTCCTAGTCACATTCACACGTTTTAATAATAATATAGTTTGAAAATTCGTGATATGCTTGTATATCTCAAAGGGACAATGTATATATTTATGAATTATTATTTTAGAATTAAACGATATATTTTTAATACATCTTGACAATAGAATACATGAAAATATATCTTATATTCTGCATACAAAAATCTTTCATCAGAGCCGTCTTAAGGGGTTCTTCTTTGAATTTTAAAAATATTAAATACTGCTATAGCTGTTATCCGCGACTTCGTTTGCGTGGAATTTAGGTTATTTATATCAGAGTTGGCGCGGGAATTGACGTCACTTGGGGGATGTATTCAAATACTATAAATGTATAATAGAATATCAATTACAAAAAAATTACTTTATTTATTCTTGTTTTCGTATCAGATAGGTTTTTAGTTTCACATTTGCCTACGCCAAAAAAGTATAACCTATTTTTTTTATTTAATAAATTTTCGAGATACAAAGTAGCCTATGTCCTTTCTCAAGATGTAAGCTATCTTCCTGCCAAGTTTCATTAAAATCGGTTCAACGGTTTAGTTGTTCGCATTTATAATATTAGTATGGATAAAAGTAGGGGAAGATGGGGTAAGATATCTAATCACTCTTCTTGTTCATGTAAATTTTTTAATAATTGCAATTTTATTGTACTAAATTATTAATCATGATAAAAAACTTATCACTTTATTTTAATACCGTGATTATTTTTTCAATGCAACCCACTCGACAAAAAAAGGTGACTGGTTTGTTATAAATAATTTTATTTGAACCTCATTACCAATAACAGTAGGGCCGGTTATGTCTATATGTATTTGAAAAATAATTAACAAAAATGCGGATAACTAGCATGGAAATACAGTAACTGTCTAACTCGATGCCTACGCAAATATATCATGATTTAAGTAAGATACGCACCTAGTTTTTGTAGCGTTATGGTGTAGGCATTATCAATATGCAGTTATACTATCTGCAGTTCCAATTATCTAGCCATTCATCAACAGTATCTGTTAAATTTCCGTTACACATTGTTGCATTTACAGGCCTTAATAGCGTGTTTGGAAAATGTTAATATAAAGATAAAGACTGTCCTTGGATTAAATTATAAGCGTATGTATTACAATTATAAATTCACTTTAAAAATTGCAAAATATGATCAAGTACATACATTTAAGTTTAAATTGATAGCTCGAAATGGAAAATTTCCACTTCAAAATTATTATGCAATTAACATTAAAAATGTTAACCACTAGCTGTCATCCGCGTTATCATTTTTTCAGGATAATATGTCCTTCCTTAGGATGCAACGATGCAAGATAATCTCTCAGCCAAACTTTATTAAGATCGGTTCAGAGTTACTTTCGCATTTATTTAATTTTGAAAGAGTATTTTGAAAAAAATCATTATAGAAATCAAAAACAAAAATAGTTGTTTATAAAGAAGTGTATATAATAAACTACCACCTGGATCTTGGTTTCTGGGAATAAGCTGCGTCAGTTTGGTCATTCTATCAGACAACGTTTCGTCGCACATTGCATTGGACATCTGTAGGGCTCTATTGAGATATTTTCACTTTCAATAGAGTCCTGAAGATGTCCACTGCAATGTGTAACGAAACGTTGGCCAATAGAACGATAAAATCGACGCGGAAGCGTAAAAACAAACAGACAGATAGACTAAGGTAAAATTTTAGTAACGTACTGTAGCGATATGCACAAATAATAAAATTTGAAAGCGATTAAGTAATATAGGCAGAGAGCCAACCGAGAGATTGAGAAGACTTCAGTCGTTATCACAGTGTCTTGAAGATAAGATTTATAAATTTTAAAAAGTGGTCAAAGTTAAAATCTCAACTGTTTTTGATTATTTCTGCCCTTTAATGCTGTAATTCACGTTAAGGTAAACAGGCCCTGTGGTAGCGAGATAGATATAGGAAAATTAATTAAGTGTAATATATAAGTGCTAGTGAAAAATTTTGTTATTGTGTAATTAGTAAACTAATGTTTAGTGTAGTTATTGTAAAACGCTCAATTTGATAGAAAAATAATTTAAAAAATATATTCTTATAACTATTTCTAATTTGATGTACGTTGAACCAACAGTTTAAAATAATTAGAAAAACGTTACAGTACTAAAATGAATACATTCTTGAATTAAAAATTACGAATTGCAGTTTTTTATAATTCGATCAGAAAAAAATCTTCCATATCTCTCAATCTAGCGATCAAAAAACTGTTCAAGTGTGAAATACAATTGATAAATTAAAACTGATATCTATAAAAAATTAAAATGCAAACAATAATGTATAAGCACGTCAAATTTCATCTCCTCTTTTTTAACATATTCCTCGTTAGGGTAGAGACAACGAGAAGTATCTATTATAAAAAAGTGTTGAAATAATACAAATATTGTTTGTTTTGTACCTAACATTAGCTACCTGTAGATCATAGTTCCAACTATGCATATACGGCATGATTCAAAAATATCTTACCATTTTAAATTTTTTATACTATGTTTAATATAATTTTCCAGGGCTTCGAACCGTTATTTTCGGTTTTCATTCCGGTTCGAGTAAAAAAATATATTTCGGTTCAGCTCCGAGTGATTAATTAAAAAAAAATTATTTGTATAAAATTTTTTTTTCTACCATAATTTAGAACATTTTATGGTACATGTATGATAATCCGAACGACAATTGAAGTGGGAAATAAGATCATGTTAACGCGCGTATTTTAACATGTACTGAACCGTAAAACCGATATTTTTATTTCGGTTCTGTTCCGGTTTTCGTTCCGGCAAAAAATACCGGTTTTCGGTTCAGTTCCGGTTCGAAGCCCTGTAATTTTCTAACATATATTGATGGAATGTCCTTTTTAACTCAAAAATGAAAAAAAAAAATAAGTTAAATATTTTTAATAAGAGTTGTCAAGAATATATATTATGTTCTATCAATTTTTCTTTAGGTACCTATAACAAAAATCGTTATCAAGATTTTCGATTTTATATAAAAATAATAATAATACATAAAATATCTGCTATGGGTGCCACCGGACTTTCTTATACGTAATAATGTGCGTGTGTATCTAATTATATAAACTTAATTTTTCTAGCCGTTCTGATAAGATAAATTTAATTAAGATAAAATTACTTTTTTAGTTGTTTTTTTTTTAAAACAGAAATTCTGAAAAATAAATATTAATTAGTAAATTGTTAACAATTAAGAGATTCATCCTGTATATGAATGTGTGTATATATAAGTGTGGTTTGTCTAACCAGCCCCTATGTTTCACAAGGTCGCACATGGGGTGTTAGAACCCTTTCACGACAAGGGTAAATTTGATAATGGAATCAGTAGCATCTCGAATGTAGAAGATTTTAACCCTTCATTATCTACTCTAGCTTGTTTGAATCTTTGAATCATAATATAACGTTACTTGTAATTATTTTATTCAATCTGAGAACATTTTAAACAAATCTAGATAATTTAAGTTTCTATTTCAAAAAACTACGTTTAACAGTAATGAATGAAATTAAATTGCAAGCACTTTGAACTAATATATTATGACATGATTTTCTTATACGCAGTAAGGTACTGGCACCAGTTATGGCCGCTATAAGAGTAATTGTGATTAACGGGCTTCTTTTTTGTAATTCTCATGAATTCATGTTACTAATAAAACAAGTAACTCTTTATTTAATCAATTTAATTACCAAAGTCTGCAAATATAGTTTGTTTTTTTAATTATAGCATTTTATTTTGTTTATGTTTTTTCTCTAGTAATGGATAAAGTAAAACCAGTAATGAGCACGCAGTGATGGACACTAAATGATAAGTACTACGATACAAAAGATATAAAAGAAAGAATCGTGAAATTTGAAACAAAGTAAAGCAGTTACTAAATTATATTATACTAATAATTAGTTTAAATGTCCATCATTTTGACACCTATTGGCCGATTGTCATCAAATCACGCTGTAAGACAGTTAAATGTATATAGATTAATATTCAGAAATGGTAGTAATCAAATATCAACACATATTTCTAATTCAGTACATTTAATTAAAAATTTGCCATTACTGGGGTCATATCCATGAACCTTATGTGTTTTTACCTAGGCATTGATTATAAATAGAAGTATCAATATCAACACACGGTATAACACCTCTATTGATGTGATCCTTATGGATGTATGTAACCATCCATCTACAGATTCATCCTGACATTGTATTTACAATAAAATGATACACAAAGAAATTTCATACCTGCTTTACGCAGTCAACATTTGCTCCTCTTTGAAAATTATTCATATAGCGGAAAAGATTCTTATAAAATGATGGCGTAAGTCATAATACATCATCATAGAAATGCTCTATTATTTTTGTTCAAAAGAACATCAACGGTCTCGTTGATATTATTATCGAATCTTCTTTCAATTTGAAGCATTAAAAAACTTTTTATAAGAAAAAAATAAAACCTATAAAAATACTAATAATTAAATTTAACAATTTTTGAAATGTTTTTTTTATTGGTTTGGCACCGAATTTAAAAACTTTTAAAAATTATTAGTTATACTTTTCAATGTTTTTAGTTTTATTGTAATTTGAAGCATCCGTATTAAGTAAAATTTTGCATACTTTCTTTTGCATCGATATTTCTCGTAAACGGTTTATCCTATGATAAATAAGTAAAGTATATTTTTGTGTATTTTGAAAAAAATTAAAGAACAAAAAAATACTAGATAAAAATCGATGGGCCCACTGGTCCCATACATCCCTGGTCTAAATTATACTATTGGTTGATACTGAAAATAGATAAACTTATTAATACTAAACCCTGTAGCAAATTTCATAACTGTAGCACAATGGGTTCTCAAGATATTAAATAAAAACTAATTTTGAATAAAATCTTTGGAGGGCTGTAGCTCCCTCACAAAAAATTTCCGGACATATGTTCATAAGATGTTTTTTGCTTAAAATATATTTCTTAATTTACCTGTATAATTAATCATCCTGTATAACTCATATTGTATATTAAATAATTCATTGAGTCTATCAGTTAAAGTAGTAATTTTTTCCCAATTACAAATTTAGCGTACTTTATCTAATGTAATACAATTTTTTTAAAGGTATTTTATCTTTAAATGTATTTAAAGTATGTATGTACAGTCGCCTGCAGAACTCGTCTGGCACCCTAAAGGCTAGAATCGCTTACAACAGATTCCAAATTTAAAGACAAACATTATCGGTTATCTTTTTCTATCAAGTTTAATATATTTAAATACTAAAATTTGGAATATCAAATATTTATTGCCACAAAATTTACGTATACAATTTTCAATAGATTACATAATAATTTAATTGCACAAATATATATGAGTACAATAAACGAAGAGTAGTTCTTTATCTAGCAAATGAATTTCAAAATATCTGTCTTTGTTTGATACATGGAGAAATGATTTAAATATTATAATAATCAAATGGGAGGAGCCTACTAAGTTTGTAATAAACGAAAATGAATACAAACTGCAAGACCATTAATGCAGGTGACTGTACGTCGTAAATCTTCATAATGTTTGTGTGAAATGTAAAATCGATAGGTACAGATCATATTTGCAGATAGATTCAACTGATTTGCATATGTTCTAAATTTATGTTGATCTGTTTTTAAGCATAGATATATAAAATATCTAGATATCAATTTTCACAGGTAACTAATAATATAAATAAAATGTTACATATATTCAAACGTAATTTCTAATATATATTCATATATTCTGCATTAATTTGCTAAATCTAATCCTCCGGAAAAAACTACCTCACATTCTAAACATAAAGTGTAAGTGTTAAATGTATAATTTTTTGTACAACTGTGAGCATACATTTTTTTCTGAACTATAAATTTACGACTTTGCAAGTACCTTTAAACTTTTCTGTTAATATCCTAAGTCAATATTTCTTTTTTAAAGTAACGTTGCTTTTTTTCAATTCATGCAAATTAAATGAAAATATTTATTGTTAAATATACGTCAACAATAAGGGTATGTAAAAGGGGTACATTTTTAGAAGAATAATGTATATTTAAATAAACAAACTACATATATACAAAAATCATTGAACTGACACTAACCAAAATTACATTTAAAAAGGCAGGGTTTAATATAAATCTGCAATAAATAAATCATAAATAAACCCCCCCCCCCTTTCACTCCACCGTTTAAATTCTACCCTATATAAGGTAAAACCACCAGTTATGGCCGCTATAAGAGCAAGGTTTACTGTTTTTTATGATTAAAGGGCTTCTCATGAAAACAAGTAACTCTTTATTTAATCAATTTAATTACCAAAGTCCGAAAATATAGTTTGTTTTTTTAAATATAACCTTTTATTTTGTTCATGTTTTTTCTCCAGTATTGGCAAAGGTAAAACCAGTAATGAGCACGCAGTGATGGACACTTGCTAATGATAACAAAATGATAAGTACTACGACACAAAAGATATGAAAGAAAGAATCGTGAAATTTAAAACAATGTAAAGCAGTTACTAAATTATATTACACTAATAATTAGTTTAAATGTCCACCATTTTGACACCTATTGACAGAGACAGTTAAATGTATATAGATTAATATTCAGAAATGGTAGTAATCAAATATCAACACAATTTCTAATTCAGTACATTTAATTAAAAATTTGCCATTACTGGGGTCCATTCCAAGACTGGTGCCACTACCTTATTATTAGAACATCAATCCTCATTTGTCACTGAATACTAGAGGAACAAATTTATTACAAATGAATATTTTTTATACCCAAAAAACTATCATATTTCTGTATCATATTACAACACTAACAACTTTATTGTATAAGGTTTAAGGTTTCATAAGTGATGTAAACCTGATACTGAGAGATGCTGTGAAAGGGTTAGATACTCAAGTATCATTTATTTTAAAATACATGCATAGTAATATTTCGATCAATATTTAAAAAGCATCCGCAGCAACCTTCATACCGAAAGTATTTTATCATTCTACGAACAAGGGAATTCCGTAAATTGACTCCCCCCCTTCTACCTCCTGCGAAAAAAAGAAAAATCTCATACACTCATAATCTTAAATGAATTTTAAAATTTTTAATTCTATTTTTAATATAATGTGTATAATAAAATAAATAAATAAGGTACTGGCACCAGTTATGGCCGCTATAAGAGCAAGGTTTACTGTTTTTGTGATTGACAGGCTTCTTTTTTGTAATTCTCATGAACTCATGTTACTAATAAAACAAGTAACTCTTTATTTAATCAATTTAATTACCAAAGTCTGCAAATATAGTTCGCCTTTTATTTTGTTTATGGTTTTTCTCCAGTAATGGAAAACGCAGTGATGGACACTTGCTAATGATTACAAAATGATAAGTACTACGAGACAAAAGATATAAAAGAAAGAATCCAATATCCAATACCCTATATTTTTCAAGGGGGCAATCCTTAAGTACACTCAGAAACTTAAGTACCATTTTTATATAAAATATATGTAAGTCAATGAAATAAGTAAATATAGTTTTGTTTTTTCATACAAAAACTATTTTCTTAGATTAAACACAGTGAGAATTTTTAATTACTATTGTTTTTAAATTATTAATGATGCACTTTTTCCAAATTCTGTGAGGTTTTTCTTTTTTTTAAATAAAAAAAAATGAGTTCGTCAAAATGAATTTCCAACTACCTATAATAAAATATAAAAAAATCGAGTTATCTACATTTTACATCTAGACGATGTATGCACATCTTAAAAATAATGTTTTCAAGTACTATATTTACCTGAACGGTACAAGAAAAAAAATGAAATAACAGGAAAGGGGCTAATTATTAAATTTCTTATAATCTCACTAAACGGGCAAACGGCCAGTTCAGTTATACAAGGTAAACTGTTTTATTCATTGTGAAACCATAATTGGCCGACTGCATCTTCTCCACATGTACAAAGTATATAATTAATTTTGAAAATTCGAAAATATGGACGTACGAAGGTTTAAATCATACATACATGGTCATGTATTTTAAAAATAAATAACATACATATATATATACTAACGGATATGAGAAATATGAATATAAACTAATATTTATTTTATTAATTCTTTGTTATTTTTGCAAATTTTGTTGGAATTGCAACAATATAAAGGAATCTTTATTTAAAAATCCAAATTTATATAGGGTGCTCCATGTTAATACGGAAAGTAATGTGTACTTACTATAATAATAAATAACGATTCAGAATTTATACGTTTTTTTTAAATAAAATGTAAAATAATTAAATTTCAATGAAAACTAAAAAAATACGATATACAGTAATATTTAATTAAATAGATAGAATTATGAAATTGCTTGTCATTCTAACAATGAGAAGAAAAAATATAATTTAATAGTGTATTATTATATTAATAGTCTTTATTGTAAAATAATTAGATAATTTAATAATATTAATTATCGGATATTAATATAATAGAATATCATTAGCTTAATGTATGTACATATGTTTGAGATATAAAAATATAAATTTTAAATTAAAAGATGGTGTGTTTAAAAGGGTAATGGGGGGTAGGATCTAGCCTGAAAACCCGGGGCTAACGAGGTCCTGTGCTTTTATTTATTTTTAGATTTTTTGGCGGGAAGAGCCGCCGAAAATTCCAGTCTTTACACCAAAAAGACAAAACAGCAACACAATGTTTTTAAAAGTTGTGTTTTTTTTTTTGTATAAACACAACATAACAATTTCTAACTACGAATAATAAAAATTTAAATTATTGACACCTTTACGCGATTTACTTTTCTATACAATTTTAAACCATCCTTTTTGTACAAAAACACTTTATCAATTAAATAACATAAATGAATTTATTGTAAGTATATTACGTCTATTTTGAAAAATTCTTACACCTGGGGAAATACTAGACCCTCAAGAAAACTATAAATACATTTCCAAGAAAACAAAGAATGTAAGAAATGAACACAAACATCGCTGTTTAATTCTACAGACCGTAATAAATATAATCAACCAATGTGTAACGCATCTTGAATAATAATAATTCTCCCCCCCCCCTCGTCCCGTTGACCACCGCCTTGCGATCTCGAATCCGGTCGATGCTGTCAAATAACCGTCATTATTATTTAGAGGCAATGATTATATTGTTTAGCCATGAAGATAAAATCTTGAGTAAGTTAACTTGGACCCAGTAGCAAAATACATTATACGCATGCGCATTTTTAGCGTGGAAATTTTCTCGGCGCAATAACGTAAAATAGAATGTTTATTTTATGCAAAAATAAAGATTTTCGATCTTAAATTTATTTTTATGTCTCACTTACTGCGTGGATGGGTTCTTTTTACGACAGCCTTGAGGCGCTTTCAAAAATAACATACGAGTTAAATGATTTTGTAAATTAAAATCTTAGCTTTTGATTTTTAAATTTATAGTAATTGCATATATTTTATACACACTATACGGAGAAAATTTTATTGTATTTTTACTAGAAATTCCCACACTTTATCAAAATTAAATAGTCATTATTGCCAATAACGTAGAAATTAATTATCCACTAATAAAAATTGCATATAATTATTTACCATATTACACTATCATAGAAACATGCCAAAAATCTGTCAAAAAACTCTGATCATAGAAACCATAGACATAGAGACATGGACTGCGCATTCTGTATAAAATTTGGTTATAAAAGTGAAGATACTCTTTTACTCATGTTTAAATAAAGACAAGCATAGACCCACAATTCGCTTTATCTCTTTTTCTTGTGAAGACTTGATTGTCGAATCAGTTATTCACAGTACATGCTTTATGTCTATGGTAGTAACAATATAAAGTCAAATAAGGTACTGGCACCAGTCTTAATGGCCCCTTTAAAAGCAAGGTATACTATTTTTTGGGATTGATGGACTCCTTTTTTGTAATGATCATGAACTTAGAAATTAGTTTAAATGTCTACCATTTTGTCGTCAAATTAAATCCAGTAATGGTAGTAATTAAATATTAACAAATATTTTTAATTTAGTAGGTACATTTAATTAAACAAGAATCCAACACTGGGGTATAATCCAAGACTGGTGCCAGTACCTTATTTTAAAGTTGACTAGTAACACTGTCATTTTTGTTTTGATCGTATTTCTTTGATAATTTAATAACGACCTAACATAATATAAATTTTCCAGATTTTTCGATTATTCGTTGGAATATATTCTATTTAATAATTATATACAACATAATAAAATTGCTTGTAATAATATATTTTATTACACTTAAATTTTGGTGTAATTTTATAATAATTCTTGATATTATCGAGTTGTCCTTCAGTTACCTATATTTCTATGGTAATTTTTTCATGTATTATTATTATTTATGCTTCGTATGGATTTCAGCAATTTATTTTCTAGACAACATAACAATCGAAATCATTTTGTTTTGCGATTGCTTACAAATAAATTCCGGACATAGACACAATACTACAACACGTTTTTGAAAATTAAATTTCAATTGGCAATGAGTTGTCTTATTATAAATTCTGTTTACATGTTAATATAATAATTTTAACATAATATGACGTCATCTAATTCCGCTGTAGAATAATTGATTTCAAAATCAGATTTTAGATTACAAGATCGATAAAAATTGATCAATTTGTTATTATAATATTAAAATAGGATATAGAAACAAAAAATATAATATTTTAAAGTCATATGAAACTACTGTGTACATATATTATGGTAATTTAAAAACGGAAACTAAAAAAATAAATTGAAACAAATAATTTTTAATTGTAGAATAATTATTTCATAATCTAATTGAAAACTAAACAATAGCTGTTATTATTATTCTCTTAGACTGTGAGGATATATCTAAATATTTGACCTTGCCACAACACACCTTTTGCTATTGTATTATATTTATATATTACTAGAGGGACCTCTAAACGATGGTCGACATAAATATTACATATTAGTGAATTAGAAATGTTGGTAGCAGAATATTTATGCAGTACCTAAGCTAAAATTAACTTTGGTAGCAGTTATGAATACTACTTCCGTAATGTTTATTGAATCCTGACCTGACAAGCACAAATGCAACTCCCCCTCTTATATTTGTATCCCCGTTATTCACATAGAATATATGTGGCAGAATTCATAAAAGAAAAATTGATAAATAATAAATTTTTAATTGCTCAAATATTTAATAAAAAAGTGCCATTTAATAAAAATAAATATTAACTAACTAATTATACAATTTTAGAAAAAAGTTTGTATATATTATAATAACACAAATACATTTGTTTGAGGTTCACTGGCATTTCACACCGAACAACACTGCAAATGTCAAAGGTGAGTGATAAATTTGTAAATTATTATATAGGTGTAAAAAATATGATATATAAGGTATAATAATATTGTTTGTATTCGTAATTTTTTAAATGAAACCAATGATTTCATAAAAATGTTTATTACACATAAGTACTTGAGTACATAATAACATAAAGAATTAAAAATGTTTATATTATTGAATATTTCTAGTCAAAAATAATCTAAATTATCTAGATGAAATATATATTTATTTTTATTTTAATAAACAAATACATAAATTCGTTTATGCAGACAGTTTGGAAAAATATTACTAATTCTGACACATTTTTTATTTATCTTTTTTTCCGCTATATCAATTTTTTACCATTTTTAATCACAATTAAAATTTATTTCTTGTTCATTCTTTTCAGTGTCTTGTTTATTATTTAAAGATCACGAATTATGATAAACAATTACTTTATAAATATCTTACTTGTAAAATAAATTAGTTTTTGACAAGTGGGTTGTTATTTTAGTAATAAGATTTTATATATTTGTATACATATATACATATACAATATACATATGTATTTGTATATATATGTTAACACATAGAAAAGTCAAGAGGGTCACTTTGTCATATATAAATTAGATAATCGGTAATTTTTTTTACCTTAGCACAGTATAAATATATAAATTAAAAAAATGTTTCAATATAAGATGGGAAAAGATTTAACCTATTCCTACAACATTTTAATAAATTATTGTATGAAACACGGATTAAATAAAATGTATTATTATGAATTACGAAAATTCATTTTTAATAAAATATGCGTAAAAGGAGTAACTATAAATTGACTATAGTCAAAATTCGAATTGCCTGGATTGTCAAAAGAACACAGTACATCCATACCAACTATATACCATTGTATTGTATATTTTATGATCTTATATTATTTAATATAAGTCAACCGTAAAAATCTGACAATTTTATACACAGTATGTGCAAAGAAATTTTTTTAGTCGGCCCTTTCACATGCAAAATATACTGGACATTGATTTACAGTATATGTGTTTGCATATATTTACTCAGGATCGGCCTAAGGGCATTTTACAAGGCACAACATGTAGCAGTACAGTTACTTTTGGTTGCTGCATTTATATTTATTTATATTCCATTCTTCATTGGCGCACGAAATAAATTTTCAAGTGCAAGAAAACGTAAAATTAAAAATAATACCTATTGATACATTTTAACCAAAAATCAAAAATAGCATTTAATATTAATTTACACGCTCAATTATAAAACTATAATACCTCTTCGTCTTATTTTCTTGTATTTTAGTCGATATTTGTATGACGAGTTGAAGTTCACTGCAGGAAATTTCACTAAAAAATTTCAAATTTTTGATTTCGTTAAAAGTATGTTTATTGTATAGAAAATGACGTGAAAAGTTGTTTGTTTCAAACCGCAGGTTTGTATCTCAAACCGTTCTCGAGATATAGCCTCTCAAAGTTTTAGTTTTTTCAAATTTTTGGAGAAAAAAGGTCATAACTTTTGAACGTGTGGTCGGAATTAATTTTAGTTGACGGATTTGAAACAAGCGTGTCAAAATCTATATAATGACATGTATAATACCTTAAAACTCGAAAAAAAAAAATTCGCGAAAAATCGAAAAAATTCAAAGGGGTATACCTTAAAAAAATGTCGATTTTTGGCCAAAATTTTTTTTGTCGGATTTTAGGGTATTATACATGTCATTATATAGATTTTGACACGCTGATTTCAAATCCGTCAACTAAAATCAATTCCGACCACACGTTCAAAAGTTATGGCCTTTTTTCTCCAAAAATTTGAAAAAACTAAAACTTTGAGAGGCTATATCTCGAGAACGGTTTGAGATACAGACCTGCGGTTTGAAACAAACAACTTTTCACGTCATTTTCTATATAATAAACATACTTTTAACGAAATCAAAAATTCGAAATTTTTTAGTGAAATTTCCTGCAGTGAACTTCAACTCGTCATACAAATATCGACTAAAATACAAGAAAATAAGACGTACAATCATTTAGTCACTATATAAATATTTATATAAGAATTTAAAAAAGTAAAAGCTTGAATTTAAGGTGTTTCATAACTAGTTTTTTTTGTTAATAGGAGGGGGAGGATTGACAAAATATGCTTCCCTTATTAAAAACTTCACGTCTCGCCACTGCTATATACAAAACGAACTTTTTTCGTTCTCGTCTTAAATAATAATGTTAGGCGTTTATACATATATGTATAATAAATTAAATATATTGTAGTATAAGAAAGTATAGTAAAACCAGGATTAGGTTGTGTCTGTTTGTCTGTAGAGACTGTAACTCAAAGACTAAAGAAGATATATTAAAAATATGTTTACGCATTTAGAAATCCGATAACCGGAAACTGATTATTGTATATACACTCTTGATCGATTTTTAAATAATTTTAGAAAAAAGTTGTAGAGAATATTATTATTTATATGTTCTATTCAAAGAAAACAGTATAACGTATATGAAAGTTTAAAAAGATATAAAAAATTGTAAAATCAATTTATAGTTATTTTGAATTTATAAACGGTATATACATAAAATAACCGTTTGTTAGAAGAGAAACGGCCAGTATCTGTCCTTATACTGCTTAAGACAGATCCATTCATTCTATAGAACCCTTTAGCATGGACAGTGGGCAGTTTTTATCTCTCTAATGTCCATCCAACGTACGGGCAACCCTCTAATAATATTCTTTTGTTCTTCTTCCCTTTCAATGTAGCATAAACTATATTTATATTCTGCTACACTGAAAAGATTTTCTTTACTGTTAAGATTTCTTAACGTGGGAAATAAAAAACTTCATTAATACAAATAATGTTGTGCTTGACCTACACTGTAACTAATTTTTTTTTATATTTCTTATAAGGCCATTTATATAAAATATTAGCGTATTGGACCCGGTGTTACCCGGGTTGATATACGACCTAAAATATACACAAATTATACACCTAAACCTAACCTATCCATTAGTAATAACCTGAATAAAATCCGTTCAGTAGATACTAAGAAAATCGTGTAAAATTATATTTTCAATCTCCCAGGAAACATCAGGCCCCTTCTTAACAAACAAAAAACAATTGTCGGAGAAGTATCTCTTCTATCTAGTTAGCGATAAGTGAAAATAATATTTATTAAAGATTATATTTATATACCCGGATAACACCGGGTCCAATGCGCTAGTTTTAGATAAAAGTTGTAGAGAGTATTACTATAGGTATCTATAATTTATACTCCAATATATCCGTTCGCCAGAAATAAAAAAAGAAATACGAATTCGCATCCGACTTAAATTTTGATGAGCTCTAAAATCCGAGACGAAACTTATATAAGGTAAAGGCACCAGTTATGGCCGCTATAATAGTAAGTTTTCGGTTTTCTGGATTAATGGGCTTGTTTTTTTGTAATTCTCATGAACTCATGTTACTAATAAAACAAGTAACTCTTTATTTAATCAATTTAATTACCAAAGTCCACAAATATAGTTTTTTTTTAAATATAGCCTTTTATTTTGTTCATGTTTTTTCTCCAGTAATGGCAAAGGTAAAAACAGAATGATAAGTACTACGACACAAAAGACATAAAAGAAATATAATAATTAATAAATAAATTATACTAATAATTAGTTTAAATGTCCACCATTTTGACACATATTGGCCGATTGTCATCAAATCACGCTGTAAGACAGTTAAATGTATATATAGATTAATATTCAGAAATGGTAGTAATCAAATATCAACACATATTTCTAATTCAGTACATTTAATTAAATAATTGCCATTATTGGGGTCCTTGCCAAGACTGGTGCTACTACCTTACTTATACCTAGTCTCGTCTTATGTTTGTATTGCAATATTTCTAATAGATTAATTCGAATTTCTCATTAGTCGATTTGCTAATTTTGGTACTACATAAAAAATCATTTTATTTTTTTTTTGCATGCAAAAATTAAACGTTATATTTTTATAACATATAAATATGTTAATTAAATTCACAAAGTAACGCTGGTAATTTGAATAAAAAAGGGCATTGCCGTGAAAAATTATTTAATATGTTAAAATCGATATAAGCTATCATATACCTAATCAATAAATTTTATACTTTGTATATTCGTTGTGGATAAAATAGCATCATGTACAATGTACATATCCTAGCACTATAATTTCCACACATACACACACACATGTTATAATTGAAATACCCTTGTATGTGAGATGGTGCAGGTCAACTTAAAAAAGATCCGTTAATTTTAGGTTATCATTTCTTCATGTATACAGGGATATACTATTTAGTAAATGCATTGCAAGGGTAGAAAATAACCAAGGGGCTACTTTTAATGCCCTTTGGCTATACAGAAAGTACGCATGCATTAGTGTATGTATATCATTAATTATTTTATAAAAGGGGGTATGTTGAGACTGTCCAATTTTATTTTAAATAATATCGATATATAAATAAATAACACGATAGTCAACAATATATTGGATTTAATTATGGAATATATAGAAATCAATGTTATTTTAGATACATACAACTATACCTATGTAAATTTATTATCGGTTTGACATTTCGACCTCACATTTCGCCATAAACAATAAAAGAAGTTCTTCTAAATAATAAACAGTTTACAATTTCTTAATTAAGTTATTGTTTTAGATTTCATTTTGGTGTCAAATAATGTTATTTTTAAGACAAGATGAATAAATATAATAGAAATTTTCGAAATATAGTTTTTAGTTGAAATTGAATCTAGTCAAAGGCTTGAAAAAATAGGCATTAAAGTATTTTTTGATCAATTGAATCAACAGAATATATAATAAAAATAAATCTGACTAGATCTAACACCTTAAATAAAATCAAGATCAACACAAACTTGAACCGAGAAATGAATCGTAATGTATTTTATATTGTTTATACAATATTGTACATCCCTATTGTTTTTTTTTAGTCGAAGCGACAAAAATGACCTGTATATTTTCCCTTTACTCAAAGACCAGCAAGTACCTACAATGTCCATACTACGGACTATGTTTGCCTTCACTGAAACTCAGTCCCTTAATAAATAAAAGCTCTGACCTTTTTAAAACACCTAACCCTTTTACTACGCCGGCCGATGTGCATGCATAGAATAAAGAATGTAAAGACAATTATTTTTTATGAGAGCCTCTATGAGAAATGATTTTTACGTTATTTGAATAACTTAAAAATGTTAGTTTCGTTTAAATATTTATTTTGAAAAAAATAAATTGTCGGTTATTTTGTATTTGAATCGATTATATTATCATATACAAAGAGCTATTACAATGTGATATGTAATTAATATGCAATAAATTAGATTTTTTAAACAATGTTATAAGAGTAATTTAAAATTCTTCAATTTCTATCTTGACCATAATTACAAGGTACATGCATATTGGTCGTGCCTCTTTGTAAAAAAATATAATCAAGGAAAATTCAACCATGTAAGCAATATATCCAACACATATTTCTTCATTTAATTAAACTTTATTGCATTAGTTCGTCGAAATTTGTATAAATAAATATAATTTATAATTACTGTCATAATAACATATTTATTTTTCATTTAATTTGATCTACGGTCTCAAAATTTCAAGGTCTTTTTAGTAATTGGTCTATAATTATTATTTAAAACAATGTTAATAAAACAAAATGTTACAAATATTTTTAGAGAAAAAATGGGCAGGAGTAAAAACTATCATAAATTAATAAAATTAGCTTTGATATTATTTATAAATACATTTGCTCATTTTTCTCTAGAAATCCCTTGAATTAAAAGAAAGGTTTATCGACTAATTCCTTAGTATGTGTATATATGTATAATATATCTGTAGGTGCCTTAACCCCGCGATATCCCACTGCGCACGCACATGTATTCAATACAAAATAACATATAAGTTTTAAAACTAATTACATAGTTCTCCCCACATAGGGAGTGTGAAGTCAAACCGTAATCATTGGGTATATCTGAAAGTCTCTATGAGGGGTACACGGGCAGATATTGCAATATTTCTTAACTAAATAATGACTGCCCATGAGGTATCCTACCCTATTCATAACTAATAAAAGTTTCTTTTATGTTGCAGTGATTAGGCCACACTGCTGGACATTTACTACGAAAATGTATCTAATATTTTAGTTATCATTGCAATATGTATTAAAAACTTGAGTAACTATTATATTTTTAATTTTGTGTAGAAAAGAAACTAAATTTCCAGTTTCCGTTGTATGTTTTTAAGAGAATGTTAATTTTTTATACGCCGCTATAAAAAAAATCTAAAAAATTATATATACCCATCAACAAGACGATTAAAAAAACTGATTACTTAATTGCGAACTAAATAACAGCAATTATAATTATAGAAACAATTATTTTAATAATTGTAAGATTAATAATGATAAATTAAAAATGGATATATTTATAGATACACAATAATTTATTTAATAGCAATAAAAACAAACTTATAATGATTTCTAGATCTAATAAGAAATATCCTATGGATAATGGAAGAAAAATCAAAATTGTTATGTGTATAATTTACATAAAATAAAGACAAGTTTCTAAGTTTATTGTGAATTTATTTACAAGCTATAATATGTATAGAAAAGATTAAAAACAACCTCTGCTGTAAAGGCTTTAATTGTAAATAATATTTTACAGGCTTTCTACTTTTGACGTATTCCGTATAAAATATAACAAAATATTAACAACTAAATACCAAAATCGATGTACCTTTAGTTAGTGCATTTTTAATTTTAAGTCGTTACACACCTATAAATATTTTACAAAATCTTATATAAATAAAAAGTGAAATTTTCAAATAATTAACCCAATTTTTAATAGCCAATACAGTTTTTGTATAAAAAATTCAGATAAAACTTTACCGCCAACAGAATTAAATTCTTAAAAACTACTTGAGATGGTATTGTTGAGAAAAATGTGATTTTTAGAGTGAAAAATTAATTGTCTAGCTTCTTAACCCTGCACCCGCTATTTGTACAGCAATAAGCAATGTTTACTAAAATTAAATATTGATCCTACACTTGGTAAATTCTTGTGTCTTTTTAACACAAACCTTAGCTTTAAATAATATTATATTTCAACAAAATGCACTGTGCCAAGTTATTAATATATTACAGTGCAAAATATTATATTTATATATTTTATAAATATGTGATAAATACCTTTTTCAGGATTCCAATCAATATTTTATGAACAGTAATTTATATATACACTTATAACATCATTATGAAAACAATTTTTATAAATAGTTGTTCACAATATTTTTCCACTGTTTATATTATCAAAACATTCACTGATTAATAAAGAATTAAAAGTAACAATCAAAACGATTGAAATATAAACACACGTTTGTTTATAATAACTGCATTGTTATGAACAATTAAAAATGATTTTTCACTTATGTTTAATAATAAATACGTAACGTAACACTGAATGTATATTTAAGGTTAAAAATCCACAATTAACATAATTGTAAATTGTTTAATTTCACGTTGAAAACAGGTAAGTCTAGAGTAGATTAAAGTATTCTCTTTTAGCCCTGGTTCAACACTGAAGAGGTAGTATCATATTGCCGGTACGAACAGATATCAAGCCTGTTTTCTCAGTTATCTTAAAGAAAGAAAGCTCTATATGTTTCACATATAAAATCATACCACTCTCTTTTTTCTTCCCGACCAATTAATTTCTCCAAAATACCTGTTTCTTTTGATAAAATACAACGTGTATTAAAAAAAGATGCCAATCTGTTTTTCTTTCATAAACGTTATAGCTACCTCTCTTTGACAAGGCGAGAATCAAAATAAGATCAACAGGTATGTTGTAAATATCACCGGTCTCATATGACAAAGAGAACTATACGACTTTGTATTAGATTTAATAGCTTTGTTTTTATTTAGGATTGTCTCCGTAAACGGCAAGCCCCAATAGTACCTGTATTCGATGAAACAGATGCAGTATGAATACATATAAGTGATTTGTTAACCTTGTTTAGTTGCACTGTTTATGTTTGTTTGCGTTATCAATGTGCAAGAGAGCTATATCAATCTAAAAAGGATAAAACTTTTATTGGAAAATGGAAAACATATTCTTTCTCACTTCGAGAACATTTTTATTTATCTAAATTAGTTATTTTATTATAAATTAAAGACGCCTAATTAAAAAAAGCTACAGTGGGTTCTACAAGACTTTCTTATACGAAGTGTACAGTGTATGTATATATAATAATATATAAAATAAATCTTTCTGGCTAACTGATAAAATATAAAAAACAATAAATGGGACATAATTTAGAGAAAATAACGTTTCTAAAATTATTATACGATTGTTTTCAAAAAACGTGCATGCCAATATACAATTTCATCCTTCTATGTTTTGAGTTACAGCGATTACAGACCGACAGACAGACACATGCACGACAAAAATGTATTCTCGACGTGCTAGGGCTCTACCCCAACCTCAAATTACTCGAGTCTTGATTTATACAAATATATGGCTGATATAAATAAATGTTATAGAAAATTTAATAACTTCATTATTTGCTATTAACGTATAGAAGAATTGAATTTATATTTGAAAAAAATGTTATTTAAATTATAATAATAATGTTCTGCTGAAGCATTAATTTATTATAATTTATTCAAAATATATACAAATATTACAGAAAATGTAAAGATGTACTATTAAGACACATCAATAAATATTCATGTTTAAGATTTAACTACAATTTTCTAAACAATTTATGACTACCGAGAGATTAAAAATCTTTAAGTTGATAAATAATTAATTTTATTAAAATATTTATTTACGGTAAATTCATAAATAACGAACTATAGATATGTCAATAGATTAGCAATACCTTATTCTTTTAATTGTATGTATATGTATATGTGGCTAATATACATGAATGGGATAATTTGCATATTAGTTGGCTATTATGCGTACGATACATACTATGTATTATTATATACAAAGCAGGCCTTAGCAAGTCTGGCGCCCTGGGCGAGATTTATTTTTCCGCCCTCTCTTCCCCTAAAAAAATGTTCAAAAATCACCAAAAATGTCAATTAAAATTGATAAATTAACAAATAAGTTGAATAGTTAATATCTCAACTTGGCGCGATATTTTTTTTACTCAAAAATTAAAGCCTGTATACTGATTTGAACCAAAAAAGTCACTTATGCCCCATTCCGCGCGGCCCCACCTGGCCTGTCGTCTCGGGCGGTCGCCCTAAATCGCCTAAGTGGTTAGTTTTTGAATAAAAAAAGCAAGAACAATTTAGGATTTTATAGAAAAAAATCAGAGTGAAGAGTACTTAGAATTTTTTATAACTGCCGAACTAAAAATGATTGCTATTTGTTGTTGGTTAATTAATTAAGCAATTTGGGTAACGGATTCGGTTTTAGCACGCGAAAAACCTTCGGAATTACCAATTAATATCTCTAGGTCAAAAACGATGCCTACCTATGTTACATGGCTACATCACTTCAGTGCTAACTAATTTATAAAATTAAAACAATAAATATAATAACGACCAAATGCCCTGAGAGTTCGCACCGGCATTGGCATTTCTAAGCCATGTCGGTAGGAATAATGCAAAGAAGAAGTGTCTTAAGTGCAATGTCTAGAATTTTAAATGTCTTATATTATCTTGATTATTCTATCTTGGATGCGACAAGAAAAAAAACATATGATATATCGCTTCAGGATTCTGTATAAAACGGTTTTTCTTATGTTGGTACACACAGTTATTACTACAAGTTTGCTGTAATAAGCATTAAAACACAATTTCTGCCTTCAGAGCTGGAATTGCGATCATTTTAACACTCAGTAACATTTTCTTAAGAAATTCTTTCAATTTTGACTGACTAATATACAGAATGTTCCAAAAGTCTCAAAACTGATTTAATAATTATAGAAGAGTGCATTTTAGAAAAAAAAGTGTTAAATAAAAAGTTATAGGGTGTACATTTTTCTGTCAGATAAGTTTAATAAAATGTTTTTGTGTTTTTGTTTTTACTTCTTCTGCCTGGGCCCACAAAGGGGAGGGGTGACAACCCAAAATATTTATTTTTCGAAGATATCTCAAGAACGACACATGTTACGTGAATTTTTTATAGAATGTAGAGCATTCAATTTTCTATAACATAGGTCACCACAAATTTTGTAGAAAAATAGATTTATCTCAATTTGTTTTTTACAACAGCTATTTACTATAACGTTTTAAATGTCATTTTGACGTTTGCAAAGCAAAAAAATTAGATTTAGATTGAAATTGTCAAAAAATTCAAAATTTACTGTACATTTACTTGGCAGATTTTTTTTTTTTTTAAGTTTCACCATGTCTTTATGACTAAATTTATTTTAGGAATTATATATTTTTTTATTATCCTACAAATCTATAACAAAAAATATACATTACAATAATATATTAACACATTACATAATGACCAATAATCAGTTGCAAATGTGTTAATTAAATATTAAATAGATAAATCAGAATAACTTAATAATTAATCAAGATTATTTGCATAGAAAAACAAAACTGAAATTGATAAATGACGAAATCGTGTTATGATATCCGTTAGCCTTGTTATACACGCCACCTATTATTTAAATATACTAACTAAATGTCAAAAAAATCATAAGGAGTGGCCAGTTAATCTTAGTCATCATTCTGCTACCGAAACCAAAAAATAACAACACTATTTCTAGGGTATCAATATTTTAACAAAATACAAATAATCTGTGTTTTAAGAAAACTCAAAAACTACTGAACCGATTTCAATGTAACACAATTTTAAACTCTAGAATTAATTTAGACTAGATATCATCACGCTAATATATGAAGGGGTTGAGCAGTAACATTCAACATTTCCAAATATACGCGGCCGAAGCCGAGTGAAAAAAATATGATGCTATTTTTCAATACAGTTTTTTTAGAATTTATTTTGAATGTTTGTAGCTGTTATTATATTTGTTATTACATATAATTAAAATAGGAAATAACATATAATTAATTATTACAAGTCGAAATTTTCTAAAAATGAAACTAATTGGTAAACAATTATTTTCATTTGGTATTATAAAAGTAATAATAAAAAAAAGTTTTATCATTTCCTTATAATTTTTATATATGTACGTTAAAGCCTGATATATAAAAAATAGGTTTCACACGAGACATATGTCTCGTCGTAGATAAAATATAAAATTAAGCGACTTTTTAACACGCACAAAATGGCGGTTAATGTTTAAGACATATTATTAAGAATTTAATAAAGGAAATGATTCAATCAAAATTATTATACTAATAACTTTTTTCTGTTATTTTTTTCAGAAATTCAAAACATGTAGGTATTTATAAATTATGATATTTTAAATTCACTGACGCAAATGTGAAAAATGTTTTTCTAGGAAACTACGTGAATAATTAATATATATTTTATAAGAAATGAAAACAAAAACATTATGAAAATGTATATGTATATAAATTACTTTTTGTGTACATTTCAATAACAGAAGTTCTAAAACGATTTTTAATTTCAAATTATGAGTGTATCCATAATATTATACATAATACAATAAAAACATATTTTTTGAAGCACTGATTTGTAAAATATGCTTCTTTTTATTAAAAACAAAACAATAATATTTTGCGTCAAATTTTTTTGGGAGGAAATTGTCAATAGGAAATAAATGAAATAAACGTATTTTCTGACGTACATCTTAAACTTTTTAATTAAATTAATTTATTCATCATGTTGTTAAAAAAAACTAGTTGACAATTAATAAGTGGGAGATATTTTGATACACTGTTAATAAGAATTTAATGTTTTTTTTTTATCTCTACGTTCGTTTAATTTCGAATTCGCTAAATATAGGGTAACTAACCAAATAGGTTTATTTAAAAAAGAAATAATGAAGAAATTTTAGCAACAGTGTTTTTTTTACAAGTACAAGATTGTTATCTTAAATTAATATTACATTGTTCTATATGGTATTTCTTTAAGAAATACATTAAATCATAAAAATTGCGTTTTCTACATATTCTACAATTTTTACAGCTTAGTAAAACTATTTGTTTAGCTATAATTTCGTTAAATTATTTGTTTAGCATACGTTCTTTTCGATCGAATGTAATTACATTTATAGTGTCTATAATAATATAATATAAAAATAATAGTAGTGACATTAAAATATTCACTTTAAATCTACATCGTGAATTCCGACCGGAATTCCAGTACATCTATACTTACTATACAAATACACAGTGAAACTTCGATAAAACGTTCCCGTTTATAGCTCTTTCTTTTGCTGTGGTCCAGACCATGATACGTAAATTAATATACAAATATTCCCGTTTTTAATGCCCACAAATCCGGGTTATAACGCACGAAAGTTTGTTAACACCTTTTGTGTTGACAACGAAAACATTTTGTGAAAATTCTTCAAATCAACAAAAATTTACCATTTCAAACTCTCTTCAGTGGAAAAAATAATTTTACGAAAATTTGACGAAAACTAAGTATTGAAGCAAAAAGATTTCGCGAAGACTTTTGGAATTCCGGGTTCAGCTCTCTGTTCTATTCTTAAAAAACGTCAAGAAATCTATAAAAAAATGCTTCAACTACATAATCTAATAACGTATGTAATTTCTTCTTTTATATTATAATATAATAGAATTATGATTCTACGTAAGACTGCCGTATTCGCCGATTTAAAAAATATATTAATATAAATATTAAATATTTACCAAAAATTATAAGTAAAGAAGCAAATAAATTTTTAAGTGCTTCAAAAATAACTTTGGTAATGAAAGGGTTAATGTTGCAATAATATCAGAATTAATTTTATTATCGATAATGTTACACAATCCATATTTTATTAATTTATCAACTGTGTCTGTAATTATATACGTTTAAAAGGGCTTAAGGTAAAAAAAGTTGATTTTAACTTTAGAAAGTGGAAATTCTGACCCGCTATAAATGTTAAAAACATTATAAAAATAACAGTGTTCTTAATTTTTTATCACATATTGAATTAAGCATTTTTTACGTGATTTCGAATTTTTTTAACTTGAAACTGAAAATCAAATTAAAATTATACAGAGCAAATTCAATAATGCAACATTAAAACAAAAAATAATGTTGATATTAATAATTAGGAGTCACATATGTCTAAATATATGTCAAAAATAATTAATATTGTTAATCAAATTTTCAGCCCGCGGTATAAATTCCATATTGTATGAACGGACTTCTTGAATTGCACAGAGTTAAAAAAAAAAAAAAAAAACAGGTTAATGAATTCTGTTTCAATATTCTCATAATTAAAGTGGCTGGCTTTTTTATTCAAGCCACACACACACACTGCACACACACACACGCACAGAATTGTACGACAAAGACGTAGTATATGTTCAACGTAATGACGGTTTTGAAACCAAGCCTAAGTGATCATTTAACTAATTATAAAATTAATTCTAGACGGTTCTCCAATAAATGGGGATAATTAATGATTTGTTACACTGGGTATTCGAACATCCGGCGATTTTGTTTATGTATTAAATACGAGCGAGATACATCTCAGATCTATTTTCTATTTTATGTGTTGCTGATAACAACGTTTTAGACTTAAGTTAGAATTTTTTTAAATCAATTTTTTTTGCATTTTCTCAAAGTAGAATATTTCAAAAGTATTCTCTGAAAATTTCAGACAAATGCCCTGTCCATAGACGATTCAGTGTAAGTTCCAAATTAATTTTTTTATCTGCATGCAATTCGTATATACTCTAAACTTTAAACGCATTTTTCTCGAAACCATGTTTTCGATGTCGGTGATCACTGTAACTTGAGAACGGCTTTGCCGATCGGTTTGAAATTTTTCTCGCTTATTCTTTACATAATTGTCCTCCGGATGAACGAAGAATTTTTTTTTTACGATTATTATTTTTTTATAGCCGAAAATGCGAGTGAAATTTTAGTCGAATAAAGAACTTTGACTTTCAATATCCGCCATTTTGTGAAAATTCAAAATTTTTCAAATCCCTTCGTTCATCCGGAGCATTATGTCATTAGCTAATGATCCCTTTAGTTGTTTTTTTTTATTTCAGATGATCTAGTGACGAGCAGAAGTGATCACGGCAAAACACTTTTTTTTGGACCCCTCCGAAATTTGCTGTATCCCACTTATTTTTTAATATTTTGCCATAAAAAAATTACAATGTTTTCTGTAAATACATATCTTTCATGTGGAAAAACATTTGTTATAAATTATTTGAATGCGTTGCCAAAAAAAAATCCTAAAAAAGAGCTGGGTCTGCCCCCTTAAATATATATTAAACTACTGACCCTTATATCAATATTTATATAGTTTATAAAATCTGGAATAATTTTTTAACCCTATTTAAATTTTAATAATATTAGCGGTTGAATTTCGGAAAAAATCTTCTTTGGTAATAAAATTGGTAATAAAAATAATATTTCACGTTTCTAGTTCCAGGGTGTTGATGAGTCAATCACTCAAACTTGCCGTACTTGTAATGAAAATAATAATTATTGTTATATTTTTTATTTTAAACTCATTAAACAGTTTTAATTTGTTTTTAAAAGGGGAAGGGGGTTGCGACGGTCTTTGGGCACGTGATAATCTTAAAGATAATAGTGTAAGCTATATTTAAAAAAAAAGTTGGAGTCTGTAGGATCGCGCCAAGCTGAGATATTAACTATTCAACTTATTTGTTAATTTATCAATTTTAATTTGCTCTTAAAGTGGCCAAGTAGGTATATGTAATATCGACTTAAGCTTTCCACCGTAGATATAATATGTATGTATGTACATATGTGTCGGTTACCATGGCATCGGTATAAACAACATATACATTATTTATAAGATAATGATATATTGTACTCAACAATATAAATATTTATCCTTGTTTTTAGTGTATGCAAATAGAGAACATTTTATAAAATATTATATGTATCTAATATCTGTAAAACAACAGTGAAAAAAGAAATTGACGTAATAAATAATTTAACCCTGAAAATTATAGTTTTCAATTAACAATTATAGCTGTAGATATATCTTAAGTTTATTTTACAAACATTTAAAATACCCAATCCACAAGGCTTTTTATAATATTATATATTTCTTAAAAATAAACTATAGCCATCAAATTGGTCAGAATTTTATCGGAATGAGAGGTGAACATACAATCACAATTTACCATCTCTGTTATTCAAAACAAATTAAAATATTATATACCATGCCCATAACAGATAACAAATTTTAAAACATTTACCTTAAGGCTGATTTAATACTTAAAGATTTAATGAATGATAAACCGACCAATCTCAGCTAAACTCCTCTCTCTCTGTATTATCGAGAGTGAGTGAGATGCCGCTAATAGAATCATTCGTGTCAGAAGAGTGAATACGATTATATATAACTGCATCATAAAATTTCAAGGACCATCTATACACTGTAAGAATAAAGTTGACAACATATTTTTCTGATTTCTTGAAAGCAGATTAATTTAATTAGGTAAATATATCTTCAAAATTCTATCTATCATCTCAATTCATATTTATTTCTATTCTATAGTGCGGGAGGGTTATTATTTCATTTTTTTAATAACCAACTAACCTAAGACAAACATTAATTTGATATAAAAAAAATTATTTACTTTAAAATATTACTCTTTAAATTTTTTAAATTAAATATACACCATCTTTCCCCTATATATGGGTACATACATATATACATATTATTGTAATCAGCATTTTCAGATTGTTACGTTTTACCCCACATTTTTAATTAAACAATAAAAAATTAAAAACGATTTTTTTTTTAATTCATAATTATACTGTAGTATATAATAAAAATGAATTGAGAATGGCGAGACATTGAAAAATCACGAATAAATATGTATACTTGATTATTTCAATGAAATTTGCATATATGCATATCTATAACTTCACCGAAAGAGTGTGAGTTTAATGTTCATTGCGCACTGAAGAAATCATTCGTTTTTCTGCATCATTAAATCGATAACTGTAATTGTTTCGCGTCTTCATGGTCCATTATCCACAAATATATAATATTATTGTATTTTAAATATATCTACGGTAACCATCTCACGCCGTTTATGCATATATTACATATACCATACAAAGTGTAGAATTTAACTACGGTACATAGGAATTTCAATATTATTTCAGACACATACAAACATATTTTGTTTTGTAAATTTATCAATTAGTTTCAAATTAATGCAGATAATAGGAATTCGAATTTCATAAATTTATATAAACTAGCTCATAAACTAAAAAGGTCACACGAGTTTAGCCTAGAATTTAAGTACGATACATAAAATAGTAATAACTACCGGCAATTTGATCAAAACTAGATCTAAATTTGGATAGACAGAGCAACTGTGTCACAGTCTAAACGCGTTCATAGCTTCTGACCATCGGCAGGCCATTGCGAGGGCGTGTCTCATTATTTTAAACACACTGTAAGACAATTGTGAACTATTATGAATTATTCAATATTATCTTGCTATTGGGTAATATTCGAACACTGTATTTAGAGGAACTAGAATGTGAACGTGTGTTATTTATTGTGGATCCAATATCCGGTACACAATTGGAGTTACGCGGAACGATATTTAGTGAATGGGTGATACAGTATAAATTCAATTCTAATACAGATTTATTAAAATTAAATACATTTTTTTAATTGGTTGAAATTTTTTTATTTAGTAAAATGCAAAAGTAGAATTTTTCGTAAAAACATTTTCGCGATACAAAGTTAAAATCCTTCTCGACAAAATTTAAAAAATCTTACCCCCCCTCTCTGTTGTATGGCAAAAGATTATACGTTTTTATTCCGACATTAAAAAATATGGGAAAATAACGTCTTCAAAAAATTTACAAACAATAAAAATGCTAAATAATTATTTGAAAATCACATATCTTATTTTAACAAATATAAATACATTTTATTATAATCGCCTGCTGGTTCTTACACTCAAAAACATAGTTTAGCAAGATTCTCATCAATAAATTATATATTTTTAATTCATCTTTACTTCTACAAGCAAACCTTTCAAGGTTATTCATCGATATATCGTATTTTACCACAGATGTTCAATGCTTTATGATATAAATCATTTTTAATATTTTATGGTTTGGCGGATTTGCAAAAATTATTTTAAATTACTAAAAAATAATAATAAATATAATTGTATTGTTTTATGTTTCATACCAGTAATTAAATACGTGATTGAAGACAGGGGGGGGGGGGTAGAAAAACACAACTTCAAGTCAATACCTTTCGTATGATATCCAAATATCTACTTTAGGGCATATAATCAGCGAGGGCACAAAATTTTCCTTTTTATAGAAGGATAATTACACCTCTGTTAAAAAGTTATTGATTATGTATATTAAAATATATTCCATACCTCGTATATGTATTTTTTTGTTCGTATCAGATCGATCTATAATCTTGAAATAAAACATAATAACAATTATTCAAGGTTACCAACAGAAATGTCAAAAGCTGATACCAACATTGAGTTAATACAATGATATATATCACTAAAGCGTCTATTAACACTTTATGAGTTAATTTTGAATAGCAGAAAAAGTACCTAGCCATTAAACTCGCTTCTCTAATGACGATGATTGCTGAGGTTATAAACGATGAAGCTTTAAACGACCAACATTTATTAGTATATGTTTCATGTTTGCTAACATACAATACATACATATAAAACATTAAATCTATATTTGTAAATCAACCTGACAATAAACAAAATTTGTCAAATGTAAGTCGGGTATCGCGTACTAGTGTTCCGTACCGTATAGTTTTTCAATTCAAAATATTCGATTATATTATTTTACTTTACTAGTTATATTTAATATATATTGGAAACATATAAGTTAAAGGCACCAGTTATGACCGCTGTAAAAGCATGTGTGTGAAGTTAGCCCAGCACTTTTGGAAAATCAAAAAACTAAAAATTGTGCTAGATTGTGCTAGACTTGTGCTAACTTGTGCCATCAACCGTTTTCCAAAAAAATTTCCGGTTTTCCAAAAAATGATAAAAATCAAATTTCGGATCAGCCCAGCACTTTTGTGCTAGATTGTGCTCAATTTGTGCTGACTTGTGCCGTAAAGCATTTTTCGAAATTTTGCATGGTGTTCGAGAAAAAAAATGAAAACAAAAAAAAATCAGCCCAGCACTTTTGAAGAATCGAAAATCTAAAAATTGTGCTAGATTGTGCTCAATTTGTGCTGACTTGTGCCGTAAAGCATTTTTCGAAATTCGGCATGGTGTTCGAGAAAAAAAAAATCAACCCAGCACTTTTGAAAAATCGAAAATCTAAAAATTATGCTGGATTGTGCTGAAGTTGGCACCGCCATTTTAAAATTTTAAAAAGCAATTATTGTGCTGAATTGTGTTAGGGTTATGCTCCGTTGTACCGTATTCCGTAACTCAAAATCTCGAAAAACATAGTGAATATGTCAAGAAATCGATTTTTTACACCAGCACCGCTATTTTTTTTCTTTAATCAATGGTTGTGCTGGATTTGTGCTGCACTGTGCCGCAAACCGTGATTCGATACCATATGGAATTTTTTTCAAAATTGCCCTCTGCTCTTGTGTAATAGTGTAAGCTACATTTTAAAAAAAAACTGGAGTCTCCTCGATCGCGCCAAGCTGAGATATTAACTATTCAATTTACGTCTTTGTTAGCGTATGAGTTTTAATTTGTTTTTTTAGTTTTAACTTGTTTTTAAAAAGGGAAGGAGCACGCGAAGGTCTTTAAGTGCGTGATGCTCTTAAAGATAATAGTGTAAGCTACATTTAAAAAAAAACTGGAGTCTCCTCGATCGCGCCAAGCTGAGATATTAACTATTCAATTTACTTCTTTGTTAGCGTATGAGTTTTAATTTGTTTTTTTTTAGTTTTAACTTGTTTTTAAAAAGGGAAGGAGCACGCGAAGGTCTTTAAGTACGTGATGCTCTTAAAGATAATAGTGTAAGCTACATTTTAAAAAAAAACTGGAGTCTCTTCGATCGCGCCAAGCTGAGATATTAACTATTCAATTTACTTCTTTGTTAGCGTATGAGTTATAATTTGTTTTTTTAGTTTTAACTTGTTTTTAAAAAGGGAAGGAGCACGCGAAGGTCTTTAAGTGCGTGATGCTCTTAAAGATAATAGTGTAAGCTACATTTTAAAAAAAACTGGAGTCTCCTCGATCGCGCCAAGCTGAGATATTAACTATTCAATTTACTTCTTTGTTAGCGTATGAGTTTTAATTTGTTTTTTTAGTTTTAACTTGTTTTTAAAAAGGGAAGGAGCACGCGAAGGTCTTTAAGTGCGTGATGCTCTTAAAGATAATAGTGTAAGCTACATTTAAAAAAAAAACTGGAGTCTCTTCGATCGCGCCAAGCTGAGATATTAACTATTCAATTTACTTCTTTGTTAGCGTATGAGTTATAATTTGTTTTTTTAGTTTTAACTTGTTTTTAAAAAGGGAAGGAGCACGCGAAGGTCTTTAAGTGCGTGATGCTCTTAAAGATAATAGTGTAAGCTACATTTTAAAAAAAAACTGGAGTCTCCTCGATCGCGCCAAGCTGAGATATTAACTATTCAATTTACTTCTTTGTTAGCGTATGAGTTTTAATTTGTTTTTTTAGTTTTAACTTGTTTTTAAAAAGGGAAGGAGCACGCGAAGGTCTTTAAGTGCGTGATGCTCTTAAAGATAATAGTGTAAGCTACATTTTAAAAAAAAACTGGAGTCTCTTCGATCGCGCCAAGCTGAGATATTAACTATTCAATTTACTTCTTTGTTAGCGTATGAGTTATAATTTGTTTTTTTAGTTTTAACTTGTTTTTAAAAAGGGAAGGAGCACGCGAAGGTCTTTAAGTGCGTGATGCTCTTAAAGATAATAGTGTAAGCTACATTTTAAAAAAAAACTGGAGTCTCCTCGATCACGCCAAGCTGAGATATTAACTATTCAATTTACTTCTTTGTTAGCGTATGAGTTTTAATTTGTTTTTTTAGTTTTAACTTGTTTTTAAAAAGGGAAGGAGCACGCGAAGGTCTTGAAGTGCGTGATGCTCTTAAAGATAATAGTGTAAGCTACATTTTAAAAAAAAACTGGAGTCTCTTCGATCGCGCCAAGCTGAGATATTAACTATTCAATTTACTTCTTTGTTAGCGTATGAGTTTTAATTTGTTTTTTTAGTTTTAACTTGTTTTTAAAAAGGGAAGGAGCACGCGAAGGTCTTTAAGTGCGTGATGCTCTTAAAGATAATAGTGTAAGCTACATTTTAAAAAAAAACTGGAGTCTCTTCGATCGCGCCAAGCTGAGATATTAACTATTCAATTTACTTCTTTGTTAGCGTATGAGTTATAATTTGTTTTTTTAGTTTTAACTTGTTTTTAAAAAGGGAAGGAGCACGCGAAGGTCTATAAGTGCGTGATGCTCTTAAAGATAATAGTGTAAGCTACATTTTAAAAAAAAACTGGAGTCTCCTCGATCGCGCCAAGCTGAGATATTAACTATTCAATTTACTTCTTTGTTAGCGTATGAGTTTTAATTTGTTTTTTTAGTTTTAACTTGTTTTTAAAAAGGGAAGGAGCACGCGAAGGTCTTTAAGTGCGTGATGCTCTTAAAGATAATAGTGTAAGCTACATTTTAAAAAAAAAACTGGAGTCTCCTCGATCGCGCCAAGCTGAGATATTAACTATTCAATTTACTTCTTTGTTAGCGTATGAGTTTTAATTTGTTTTTTTAGTTTTAACTTGTTTTTGTAATTTTCATGGACTCATGTTACTAATAAAACAACTAACTCTTTATTTAATCAATTTAATTACCAAAGTCCGTAAATATAGTTTGTTCTCCAGTAATGGATAAAGTAAAACCAAAAACACAAAAGATATAAAAGAAAGAATCGTCAAATTTGAAACAATGTAAAGCAGTTCCTATGATAATATAATAATTAATTAATAAATTATACTAATAATTAGTTTAAATGTCCATCATTTTGACACCTATTGGCCGATTGTCATCAAATCACGCTGTAAGACAGTTAAATGTATATAGATTAATATTCAGAAATGGTAGTAATCAAATATCAACACATATTTCTAATTCAGTACATTTAATTAAAAATTAATATGCCATTTTCCTTGCCATTTTTTCCAGATTTTTCTCACTATTACTTCCCGAGTATTTTATTTTTGTTAAATTACTTAATATTTTTTTATAATAACAAAACAAATGCATATTCAAATTCCTTTAATGGTCAGCTTTCATTTGATATCCCACACACCGAGATTAAATTTCCCGCCTCAAAATGCGCCAAAATATTCAATTTTTTATATTTATAACTCATGTCTATTTTTGTCCACCATTTACTATATATTTTAACTATGCCAAATTTCAACCTTCTAGATCAAAGACAGACAGACACAGAGTGTTCTTTTTTCCGGTACTGAAAAATATATAAAATATAAGCATTTTGTTTGAACGACTACAAAATTCAATACCTAGTTCAATTGGCAATTATTTCTCTATGCCTGTATAATAATCACTTAAATACATATAATAACATGAAAACACCTATTGTAAATCACCACTTGTGCTTACAACAATAAAAAGAAATACGGTACAATGCAAATATTGATTGATGAAGTATTCAAAGTACTGTTGAAAGCTTTGTTTTATTTTCCTTGATATTGATGCTTTAAGATAATTGATTTTCTTGTTGTGATGTGAAGGAAATGATAAGCAATCAATCAATATCAGTATTTACTTATTAAATTTAATTATCTTTAGCAAAGACACATTTGTTCGATTTATCTTCTTACAGAAAAAAATCAGACCAAAGAAAGAAATCTGATATTGATATAATCTGGTAATAAAAAGGGGGTATTCTTAACATGACATAGCAAAAGAAATAAACATACATAACTGGGGAATAACATGACAAGTCCATGTGTGTGGTTTATCTGATTTTAATATTATATGAAAATTCTCCTATAGAGTAAACATTCTTCCCACACAAAAATTAATCTTAAATATAAAATTCACAGACACACAGACAGCATGGCGATTTAATTTTTGTAGGCGGTTTTCGTATTATACTAGTTAATTTTTCAAACCCTAGATTTAATTTATTTTCATAAGACAACGTCTAAAATAATTAAAATAACATAATTATTAATTTTAAAAACTTATTAAAACAATCCGTCTAACATTTTACTTTTAATTAACAAATTAAAAACTTTGCAAGAAACAATTTAACAACGTTAAAATTCATATAAAAAAATATTAATACTAATTATTATTAATACGTAAAAACAAAATGTCGAAATCAAGAGAAAAATATGTACGTAATCTATATTACATATGAAATAAAAATAATTACGGATAATTAAAACTAATTACTCAAACGTAAGTATTCGGAGGAAAAATATTTAATAGCTGTTGATACAAAAATGTATAAACACAAGGTTTTCTTAAAAACACTTACACACACATCATTACAGATGCATGTGTGATGTACATACTTAAACAAGTAATCGTGTTAATTACAGAATTATTTTAGTGAATGATAATTTTTTAAATGAAATTACAGTAAGAAATTGTTAGTATGACAGATATTGTTTATATACCTCCCTGACCCCTACAAAATTTTAAAAACAACAATGTTTGGAAGTCACCGATTTAATACTGCTATTGGGCCGATATAGACTACTGCGTTAGCCTATTAGGGCCTGTATATCTCGAGGCCTGTAATTATACTTTACTGTCGAGACGCAAATCGCTTAATGATGGTTATAAATTAACATACAACTAATTTTTACGTTGCTGTATATAGTTTCTGATATTTTTCTTACGCGCACTTTAATTTCTAAATAAATACAGTGGCCGGTAAAATACAAGTTGAAAAGAGTATATATCAATCATAAAATTATGTTACAATTAGTTGAAGAAACATCTGTCATTTTTTTTTTAATATGTTAATTTTAAATAAATTATTTTGTTAAATCGATTTTGATCACTTTGTTATCCGTCAAAACCATTTTCTCAGGAATGGCTAAAGGTATCAAGTTGAAATTAATATCAAATACAAAAGTCTACACCCTCATAGTCCTGTGAAAAATTCAAGTTTCTAACTCAATTCAATAAAAAAATACGACCTTTCAAAATTGTATGTGGAATTATTACGTTACAAACAAAATTTTGCGGTTTCTTTTATACAGCGTTTAGGTAAAGGCTCCTACTTGTCTACATCAGTGCTTCTTGAACTTTTTGATGTCGCGGCTCCCCTGCAACTCAAATTGATAACCCACGCCCCCCCTAATTTTTTTTTTGGAACCCAAGTTGATTAAAAAAATTTCTTTGTTTAATGTCCACTCCTGTACAACTGTAGTGCTATCTAGCCGTAAAGGAAATATTTAAGATTCTTCTTGATTTAAAAAAAAACAGTTGTTAACATTTCAGCATATTAACAAAATTTCATATAATCATAATTTTAGCAACTATGTACATCAGTGGCGAGGCGTGAAATTTTTAATAAGGGAAGCATATTTTGTCAATCCTCCCCCCCCCCTATTAACAAAAAAACTGGTTATGAAACACTTTAAGTTCAAGCTTTTACTTTTTTTAAAAGTTCTTATATATTTATATAGTAACTAAATGATTCTACGTCTTATTTTCTTGTATTTTAGTCGATATTTGTATGACGAGTTGAAGTTCACTGTAGGAAATTTCACTCAAAAATTTCAAATTTTTGATTTCGTTAAAAGTATGTTTATTGTATAGAAAATGACGTGAAAAGTTGTTTGTTTCAAACCGCAGGTTTGTATCTCAAACCGTTCTCGAGATATAGCCTCTCAAAGTTTTAGTTTTTTCAAATTTTTTGAGAAAAAAGGCCATAACTTTTGAACGCATGGTCGGAATTGATTTTAGTTGACGGATTTGGAATCAGCGTGTCAAAATCTATATAATGACATGTATAATACTTTAAAATTCGACAAAAAAAAATTGGCTAAAAATCGACATTTTTTTAAGGTATACCCCTTTGAATTTTTTCGATTTTTCGCAAAATTTTTTTTTTCGAGTTTTAAGGTATTGTACATGTCATTATATAGATTTTGACACGCTGATTCCAAATCCGTCAACTAAAATCAATTCCGACCATGCGTTCAAAAGTTATGGCCTTTTTTCTCCAAAAATTTGAAAAAACTAAAACTTTGAGAGGTTATATCTCGAGAACGGTTTGAGATACAAACCTGCGGTTTGAAACAAACAACTTTTCACGTCATTTTCTATATAACAAACATACTTTTAACGAAATCAAAAATTTGAAATTTTTTAGTGAAATTTCCTGCAGTGAACTTCAATTCGTCATACAAATATCGACTAAAATACAAGAAAATAAGACGAAGAGGTATTATAGTTTTATAATTGAACGTGTAAATTAATATTAAATGCTATTTTTGATTTTTGGTTAAAATGCTTGAGTTGCGCATAAAGATGAATATTTTAAAATTATTTATTAACTGAAAACACAGATTTATATTAATTTACCCATAAAGTAAAGGAAGCACTGCTTCCCCTGCTTCCATGGACGCTTCGCCACTGATGTAAAATTCATAATATATATAGTATTTAACAATAATATATTTATTTGTTATATTTGCAACTCTTCGTGGCCCCCTTGTAGGAAGGCCACGGCTCCCTAGGGGGCCGCGGCCCACTACTTTAAGAAGCACTGATCTACATAACTAACTATTGTCAATAATTAAGTTTTTGAAGTCTCAGGGCGCAAGTTATACTCGCACTTGAAAAATCATAGATTGGATGTCTTGCAAACCCCAAAATAATTTTCCTAAGGACGCCAATGAATAGGTGTATGCTGTACGAGAGGAAGAAAACTGTAAACAACCTACTAAAACTGCACTTATATCTTTATTCAATTTCACATTTATGATATAGCTACTTTCTCGTTTAATATAAAATGAAACTGAATCAAGTGCATTCAGTGACGTGTTATCCTAAGGCAAATAGGGCGATTGCCTGGTGGGAGGGGGCCAACAACAGAGGGAGGGTTAGGTTATAAATTCATTACTGTAGTAACAATATCGAAATTTAAATTTGGCGCCATATCTGAGGGCAAAGATTATATCGGGGTGAAAATATAATAAATGTTTGTCCATCCCTATAATTTTTGTTTTAATGTATTATGTTCTGCTACGAATAGGGGCATGATTTTCATACCCAGTTTTCACGTAATTTTCTATACAATAAACATTCTTTTAACAAAATCGAAAACAACGCAAAAACATTTCAAAATTTAAAATACAATTCGTAAGTGATCGTGAGCAAAAATTATACATTCACACGCCAAATCGTAAAGAAATTTGTAGAAGCTTATGAAATGAAAACGACAGTTTTAGCTAAAAACTTCAATAAGGGTAAGAAAAATCGTCGAAAAATTTTTTCTCCTAAAAAATTCTGAAGAATAAATGTCTGAATTCAATACTGTACACGGGGCCCCCAAATTGAAATTTACCTGGGGCCCTAATAAACTATAACGCACCACTAAATACATGCATTGTTAATCCTTGTTATATTTCATAAAATCATATATGATAAAATAAATGCCGAAATTACGGAAATTTCAATGCTTGTAAAGGTCCAAACATTTTTTTAAATCGATTTGTGAATATTTTTTATAGTAAATAACTCTCCAAATATGTTTATTTGTATCCTCTTTAACCAATTTTAATAAAACATTTCATAAAATTTATAAAATAAAAGCCGACAATGCGGAAATTTCAATACTTGTATAAGTTACAAACCTTAATTTCTATTGAATTATTTTTTAATTCGATTTGTGAATATTTTTTATAGTAAATAACTCTCCAAATATGTTTATTTGTATCCTCTTTAACCAATTTTAATAAAACATTTCATAAAATTTATAAAATAAAAGCCGACAATGCAGAAACTTCAATGCTTGTATAAGTTACAAACCTTAATTTCTATTGAATTATTTTTTAATTCGATTTGTGAATATTTTTTATAGTAAATAACTCTCCAAATATGTTTATTTGTATCCTCTTTAACCAATTTTAATAAAACATTTCATAAAATTTATAAAATAAAAGCCGACAATGCAGAAATTTCAATGCTGTATACGTTACAAACTTTAATTTCTATTGAATCATTTTTTAATTCGATTTGTGAATATTTTTTATAGTAAATAACTCTCCAAATATGTTTATTTGTATCCTCTTTAACCAATTTTCATAAAACATTTCATAAAATTTATAAAATAAAAGCCGACAATGCAGAAACTTCAATGCTTGTATACCTCACAAACTTTAATTTATATTGATTTATTTTTTTATCGATTTGCGAATTTTTTTTATAACAAATAACTATCCAGATATGTTTATTTGAATCTTCCCTTACTAATTTTCGCAAAATCTTTTAAATTTTTTATAAAATAAAAACCGAAAATAAGGTTAAATCAATGAACGGTATAATACAAACCTTTTATTGAAATAAATATTTATATTGCTAAACGTATTAAATTAGTATAATTGTTATGGAATAATAAATAGATTTCCTAATCCGAGCCATTTTCCGTATAAATTATTCAGCATAATTTCAGTTCATTATTCTAATCTACAATATTCCGTTAATAAATTTTATATGTGTGACAGAGTTACTTTCGCCAATCAATTGGATAATATAGATAAATAATAATTGAGTTAACACTATCAAGAAAGAAAACGGTTCAGAGATAAGAAATTTCACGTTGTTAATAAACTGTATAATATATAATTAAACTATGATATATCAGTAAACAAAAAAGAAATCAATTAATTTAAAAACTAATAAGTAAGGTATATCTAAATATTATATATACTTATATTTAAAATTTATTTTTAGTGAAACTTCTATATACTTATTGTTAACAATAAAAAAAGGTGATTTTCCGTAAAAGAAAAAGTTATTTAATTTTTATTTCAATATAAGTATATATTCTTGTACAAAAATAATTGTTAATCTACAAAACATTTTCGTGCCAGTTCCGGTCCGGTCTCGCTCCAATCAAATATAAATATACAATAAACAATGAAATCATTCACACTGTAGATCGCTTAATTGTCTGATGAACACAATAATTTTCTTTTGCTTTAAGTAAACCTTTTTATGAGTGTAATAATATGAAAATATTTAGGTTTTCACGATAATTAAAAGAATGCATGTTATCGAAATGGTTGAGAAACACTGATCTAGAGCTTCATGATATGATTTTTTCGGTTGAGTCTAGACTATAATATGATATATAATGAACGTTATAAATCCGTTAACTTAATGATTTACTTTATACATACATGTCCTATAAATAATTCAAACAAAAAAATAGGCACATATAGATCGCATAAAAATCAATGTCACATGTCCGCAATTAAAAGCAAACAAGAAATCAGTGTGTTTTTCATCACCGGCGGAGAGAGAACACACTGCGTGTGGACATGCGTAGCGCGTTGGCCGTTGTCCGTTTGACCTTTTGTCAGAATGCTAGCCCGTACCCCCTCTACGTCTCGGCGACCGCTACGGCCCTCCCTTCGCACTAAGTAATCCCCCCCTCCACACCCCACCATTGCCTTAGCCGGCCGCTCATGGTTCAGCCATAGACATTCTTTTTCTTTACGATAGAATCATTGTTTTACGTGATAAATTAAAAATAAAGGGTTCTCTCTGAGCCCGTATAAGTTGAGGGTTAAATCGGTTGAACGAGCTATAGTTTTTTATTTAAGCTCAAATATCGTACCTACATTTAAACTACTTGCATCAAAAAATACTAGTTCTCGTTCACGATTACGCACGACGGGTCACGCTCGTGACACAATTTTATACATATATCGAATTGTAAGGGTTCCGTAAGTCTACGATCAGAATTCTATTAATCTTACCCGTATGTCTGTCTGTCTATTCGGCACAGCAAAATATATGTATAAGCTAAAAACATAATTTAAAACCCACAGACAAATGTGTGGGGTATCAAAATATATATTTGATTCTTACTCAAAAATGGCATATGTAAGTAGTTATGTTGAGTAAAAAAATAAAAAAATATTCAACAATGTAAGCAATCCTGATTACTCTAAGCATGCATATGATTTCACTGTAATCATAATTTGATTCTAACCTCGGGTTGCATAAAGCAAAATTGACCACAATTAGTTAATCATGATTAATGTTAATTCTAAACTTAATCTCAATTTGTAAATGAAAAATTCACTAAATATGATAACCGCGTGATTGTTTTTTAGAATCGACGGTAATAATGGTTTTAAAACAACTGATTAACTAATTGTGATTAATTTTGCTTTATACAACCCAAGGTAAGACTAAAAGAGCACGCTGAGGGGAGGGGGTTCCCAAAAGGCACAACTTCAAGTCAGTTCTTTCGAATCATGCCGAAGTTATTTACTTTAGGGCACGTGGCCAAGGCATAGTAGCTGTTACAGAATATTCCTTAAATATATTGATAGATTTAACAAAAACAAAAAATATATACCGCCGACAAAAAAGGAAAACTTAACGATGCCCAGATTAAACTGTATCATGTGTAGACTGGTTCAGATTGAATAAGAACCTGTCCGGACTTGTATAATTTTTGCAAAAAAGTCCACACTTATATGAATTCGGCTAAATAAACACAAGTCGATCGCCAATGAAAAATCACTCGTGCATAGAGCTCTAAGTGATTGACAGACATGGCTAATCAGTAATTGGTACATCTAGATTCAGTTTATAACATCGTTAGCGACATATCACGCCGCAATGCTTTATTAACACGTTCACTGCGCTATTATTAATCTACAATACTAAATTACAAAAATGTACTTATCTTTGTTGAGATATTATTTATTTTAACGTAGGGGGATACATCTTTAACAAAATATAAATTTTCTGTATAAAAACATTAAAAAACCTGAAAGTTTCGTCCTTTGTACATAATATAAAATTGTTATATCTAGGTATAAATTTCATGTTTTGAAAAAAAAAACTGTATTAAACCACCCCGACCCCAGGTATTGGGGAGGAATAATACACATAAAAAAGTTAGTTCGAAGCACAGTAACATAATATTATTCATACATCTTAAAGATAGTTTTAATATAGCTCAGAACGAAAAATATTAAACCTCAAAATAAAAACAAATTATAAATATATAGTGACTGAATAGCAAATATTAGCCAATTAACCAATACAAATCATTTTGAACGATAATAAAAGACGTTGGTATATATTTTCATTAGTTACGTTAGTACACTTATTAATCCATCTGTATGAACGTTCCAAGTGTATATATATATTATTATGAATCCTCCCCATCTCCCTCTTATTTATCGAATACGTTATGACATAAGATAGATATTTAATTTTATATATAAATAATGAATATGTGGCCCAGTTTTGTGATAAAACAAAGGAGGTTTGAATTGGAAAGTTTTCCAGTACGAAATAAAATAAATTTAAATTGAAGTAAATCGATTATTTTCTTGTTTACAATTTCAAAGCAGGTACGAGTATATGTGGAAGAAAGACAAGAAGCTCTCACTTGGGAAGGAAATAAATAGCTCTCTTTTGTCGATGGAGGTCAATTTATTACAGAATTATAAACAGTCTGAAAAATAAACGATTCCTCCGTAAGACAAAGACAACGAGTTTTTTTCACAACTCTTATAAGTGCCTCTTTGTTTGCGATCACAAACAGCCATTTTTTCCATTTGATCGGCTACTGTATCGGAATACAAAGTAAGCTTTACGAAAGTTAAAGGCTATTGGTTGAAATACAAATATAGGAAATCTTATACGATTGGACTGCAGTGCGTATCAGTAATTTTCAATTCTGTTCACATTTCTATTGTATTTAAAGATCAAAGTATAGCGCGGTAAACACGTCGTGTTGCTGATGCATTTAAAACGAAAGAATAACTTATTCAATATGTTCACATGTCCGACAGGACGGACTGTATACATATACATATATATATATATATATATTCTCGACTTCTCTTCTTACATACACGTAAATTTCATCAATCGGGCAATATAATATTTACGGTTTCAACATAATTTTCTGACTTTTACCGCTTATAGTTTATTTTATTGCGTGTCAATAATTATTGAAATACATAAAATAAAAAAATATTATTACTATGGGCTTTTACAGATATATGTAGTTAACCCCCTCTCACTAAAAGTATCAAAGGCGACATTCCGACATCTACCAGACTATTTTATGATTCGAGAAACTGACAAGTAGGCGCGCTCTATTTATAATGATAAATCTGACTCATTACAAGCGAGGTGTCAAAAATTAGCGATGTAAAAGTAAAATGATGACGACATAAAAAAGAAAACGTTTCAAAGTCTTCTTGACAACATTAAACCGAATGACCATTAATCATAATTGAATGATTCATACATTCTAACAAGAATACATCAACAATAATGATTCACAGGTAAATGTTATTTGGCCAAAACACAGGTAAGTTCTCGGTGATTTCAATAAACGATTAGACAGCGTACATTATTTTTGTAATTGCACATTTCATAGGCGTGTCTAAATAGACAATGCTGTTTTATTAATCTGATGTAAAATTACCCAATAATTAAAGGTTATTAGCACATTAGTTTTAATAGGCTTTCGTGGTTGTTTAAATGTTTATAGGATTTTTACAGCCTCGATCTCGACGTTATAAACGACATTGTCGTTTTGTACAAATGTGTTCAATCCAGAGGAATGGGGGGATTAATATAGGAGGGGGAATTTTACTTTTTTATGTTTATATTTCTTCCATCAAATCGTTATTATATTATTTTTATAAAATTAACGTTGACAATAAATAAATTATAATAAAGTAAAAATTATAATATTTCAACAAACTGGTAAAGGGAGAAGTCCCCTTTGATTTAATATCTACTGTTTCAGTTTCACGTAAAGTCCTATAAAAATTAATATAAAAAAATAACATCTTATCAGTTAAAAGAATTATAAAGTACTGACACCAGTCTTAGATATGACCCCAGTAATGGCTATTCTTTAATTAAATGTAGTGAATTAGAAATATTTGTTGATATTTGATTACTACCATTTCTGAATGTTAATCTATATACTATTTAACTGTCTTACAGCGTGATTTGATGACAATCGGCCAATAGGTGTCAAAATGGTGGATATTTAAACTAATTATTAGTATAATTTATTTATTAATTATTATATTATCATATCAACTGCTTTACATTGTTTTAAATTTGACGATTTTTTCTTTTATATCTTTTGTGTCATAGTACTTATCATTTTATAATCATTTATAATCATAAAAAACGCAGTATATTTGCGGACTTTGGTAATTAAATTGATTAAATAAAGAATTACATGTTTTATTAATTTATGAGTTCACGAGAAATACAAAAAATAAGCCCGTCAATCAAAAAAATTGTAAACCTTGCTGTTATAGCGGCCATAACTGGTGCCAGTACCTTATATATTATCATATTATAATTTATATAAAACCCAAAAAGTGTTTATATTTACTCCTAATATTATATTAAATATCTATAGATTTTTATTTTTTTAAATTTTAAGTAAAATTATCCAAGATTGAAACGTAGTTGTAAATTTTAAAGCCATAACTGGCTTAATAAAAGCCATGTGTGAAAATATATGTAATGTATTTACTGTTTAAATGTCAAAGTTCACTTTGGTGCAAGTGTCAAGCGAATGAAAAATTAAACGCATTTTAAATTGTAATTCATATATGACGTTTTAACAACTTGATGAACGGGAACGTATATACACTTGTCCTTTTTTTACTCTTTCTTGTTTACCGGTTACGTGAAATCGGGTCTGTACTTAACTAAATTATTTTTCGTTTCTATTTGTGATAAAATTTACTAATTAATAATTGTCTCAATTTTAGCATCCATACCAAATTGTTCTAGATAAATTTCGACGTGGTAAAACCGACTCTGATATTCAAATATACTCGTAAGTATTACGTAAAATTTTATGCTGATCAAATAATAATGAAATATACTAATAAAAAGAGAAAGAGCGTATATTGGGTCCATGCTTATATTTATTTATACATGAGTGTAAAAAAGATAGAGTATTGGTTGGGTTATATCTCCATCTTAACTTATGTGAAATTTGCCGCCAGCGCCAACTTGCTCTTTTCCAATACACTGCCTAAACCGTTAAATATTGAACAATATACTCGTAATGTAGTAAATAATTGTTTAGAATAAAAAGATCTAAAATAATTAAACTATATTTTTCAAAAATCCTAAACAATAATTCCGTAGTCCACATAAGTATTGTATAAATATGTGTTGAGGTTATATTGTATGATGTTTGCGAAATGGTTAAATGGGAAGACGTGCGTTTTCCAAAGAAGAATAACAGTTAGTAACCCTAAGAGAATCCAACCCAAAATATATACTTCGCGATTGGAAAGGTCAATGTCCCGATTTCCAGTTGCACCATTGCACTTTCGTGTACACCGAATTGCACGTTCATTTTTTATACACCTGACAGATATCTCACATAACGGATTGGAAATTTTTTCACCGCAATCAATTTTTGAAAGTTCTCCTTTTTGTATTTTGTCTGCCTTTATACGCAGGAGCGGTTTAAGCAAAATAAAATACCCCGCATTTTTTTTACATTTTCTTAAAGATGAAATTTAATATTTACGATCAATGGGAAGAAAATATCATATTTTTCTAACGGTGCGAATTAGAAAAAAAAAGAGAAAAAAATGTCTATCCAGTGATACTAAAAATCTTGTAGGTAAATGTAATAAAAATGGCAATATGTACCTACAGGAATTAAAATCAGTTAAGCCTCTTAGAAATTCATGGCATACCGTCACTGTATGTTCATATAACATAAATCATAATGATAAAAAAACAATCCCAAAAAGGCTGCAATTATTATATAAATTTCGATACGAGAAAGAAATTATATGGGCTGGGTATAATTGCAGATTCGTTCTTGTGAATTTGTGAAAAAAATAAACATTTTTAACATCCATATATTTTGGGTATCAATACAGCTATCATTTAGCTGCAAGGGTTTTAGCAATGTAATGTAAAAAATATATTTACTGCTTTGTGTCATCACAGTGAATATTTTTCTTTCAAAATCAGATTATAGTTTTAGACATTTTTATATCTTAAAGGAAAATTATTAAAAAAGAAACCTTATATGCAGATAAAAAGTTATACAATAATATAAAAAACATGGGTGTGTAATTTTTTGGCTTCCTTGGACGTAAAATATATAATACCAACTACCCACTCGCGGCTTCACCCGCGTTGTATTCGTTTTTATGAGCATTTATATAACTAATAAAATAATCTAATGGTAATTTGGACAACAATAAATTTGATGAATTTGCCTGAAATTTATCTTTACAAAATAACGCCCTACCCTCACCCCCCAGGCGTTGAATTTCGGAAAATCCCTTCTAGTAGATGCTTACGTCATAAAAGGAAAACAACCCTAAAATTTCACATTTCTATAGGTCCAAGTGTAAGTCAGAAGGACTTCTCTCAATATATATTTGAGATATTAAATGTTAAAAGTTTACGTATCCAGGACGGCATGCGGCCCGCGGGCCTGATTTAAATGGAAATTAAAATAGTGAAATAAATACTCTTTCACGAATTTTCAAAATAGTTTCATTCATTTATTGTAACTTGAAAATATAATATTATACCGATATTTCTATGATTTAAAGTTACAATTATTTAGTAGATACTAATAATCTTTATAAGGCATATATAAGGCACCAGTTATGGCCGCTAAAAGAGCAAGTTTTCGTTTTTTTGGATTAATGGGATTGTTTTTTTTGTAGTTACTAATAAAACAAGTAACTCTTTATTTAATCAATTTAATTACCAAAGTCTGCCAATATAGTTTGTTTTTTAAATTATATTCTTTTATTTTGATTATGTTTTTTCTCCGCAGTAATGGATAAAGTAAAATCAGTAATGAGCACGCAGTGATGGACACTTACTAATGATTACAAAATGATAAGTACTATGACACAAAAGATATAAAAGAAAGAATCGTCAAATTTGAAACAATGTAAAGCAGTTGCTATAATAATATATGGTAGAAATCAAATATCAACATATAATTAATTTAATTAAAAATTTGCCATTACTGGAGTCCTTTCCAAGACTGGTGCCACTACCTTATAATACATGAATACATACACATATGCGTATATGTTACGTATGTTGAGATCACCACAAACCTTCCCAAAGACAAAGCAATCTCGTAGAAGAGGCTAGTTTACCAAAACTGTAACCTAATGCTACCGGACCAAGCGGCGCGAGTCCGAAGCCGGCGCCCCCTTTCGTCCTCCGGGCCCCTCATTCCCTATCTTTCTCCCACCACTGCTAGGTTTCCCCATAGAGCGACAGAAAGGTAATGAAAGCACGCATGCTTCAGAAGTACCACGCCGATCATATTACAAAAATACATATGCATCGTTGACCAAAGTGCGTTTGTGTGTGTGAGGCAATGTGTATATACAATATACATATATGGCTTCACTTTACAATTATTTATACAGTAAGGATGGTAGTTTCCTTACTCGAAGCATTTTCTTAATCATTTTTTATGAATCATACGTATCATATTTTTATTTGTTAGAGGTAAAAATGATAACATTTTAAAATGAGACTTATTCTACAGGAAGTTCAAAATAAAACGGTACGAATTTTTATTCAGAAGAGTAAGTTATTCGCAAAAAAATTGTTAATTACTAAAAACATTTAAAAAATACATATTTCGAACAAATGTTTATTTTTCACGTAAAATTAGATTCTACCATGGGTGCCACAGGACTTTCTTATACGTAATACTGAGAATAAACAGTGTACGTGTTTCTAGTTTTATTTAAAAAAATATTTCTGGCGAACTGATAAAATATGAATAGTACAAAAACCATAGATTCTCTATAATTTAAATAATTAAATTTTTTACAATACATATAGACGTATAAGAAATAAAAATATAGGTTCTCATTAAAAACAAATAAAAAAAACCGTGTAAATAAAAAATATCATGAAATTGCCACTTCCAAACAGAGTAACTTTTGTCTGAATAGTTTTTTCTATAAACAGATTTTTTTTAAATATACATATATTACGTACATATAAGAAAATATTATTATTTGATGAGCGTGACTAAACCGGAAGCGGATGTTTTAGTTTAAAATCAAGGTAATGTTCGAAATTTAGAAGAAGGTATCTATATAAATAAAATGAGTAACAGATATAAATGAATTGGTTAAAAGTAATATGAAAACAGAATGGTGCATTTTTAAATGAACCCAGTAGCGGACTAAGGGGGGTAAAGGGGGGGGGGGGTAATACACCCTGGGCCCAGGTGCGGAGAAGGCCCCTTTTCAGGTGTTGCTGTGGCAAAATTTTTCTTTATAAACAAAAAAATTTTAAATAGGGCGGATCACAACTTTCCTTAGTCCACCACTGTCCAAACCTTTTGATAATAAAAGAATATCTGCTACCTAATCAAAATTTATACACATTGCGTAACAACATGCATCTTTACAAATCTTGAGGCTTCCGCGGTGATCTTGATATGAATCTTGGCTTCTGGGTGTAAGTCGTGTCGATTTGGTCGTGGAAATCTTCAGAGAGAATTCCTAAAGATGTCCACTGCAATGTGTGACGTAACGTTGGCCGATAACGCGAGTTACACTCAGAAGTAAAGATCCAAAATGTATTTATTTTAGAAAAATAAAATATTTTTAGAACCATTATTTCCCAACAACAGACTACATATAAATAATTCGATAAAACGATGCTACACTGTATATTATCGTGAAAATGTTTTTGGAAATGCTAAATGATAAATCAAGTCGGACCTTATTTTTTTATCTCCGACGAATTCAAATGAAGGTTAGATATGATACTGATAGTTTTAAAAGAAAATGTTAATGTTCCCATTACGTATAAATTAATACTAACATAAAAATTAACTTTTATGAATATATTAATAACGACTTGTAAAAGCAATTACAATTATTTATCACAAAGATACTGTATGTTCTGTACAAGTATCATAACTCCTATCATAGTACCTAACAGTTATTTACATTTTTTCAACTATGATATTAATAATTTCATCACATTTAAGAAAATTCATTTAAAATATTATTATTATAAGGTACTGGTACCAGTTATGGCCGCTATAAGAGCAAGGTTTACTGTTTTTGTGATTGACAGGCTTTTTTTGTAATTCTCATGAACTCATGTTACTAATAAAAGAAGTAAATCTTTATTTAATCGATTTAATTACCAAAGTTTGTTTTTTAAATTATATTCTTTTATTTTGTTTATGTTTTTTCTCCAGTAATGAGCACGCAGTGAGGTCATATCCAAGACTGGTGCCAGTACCTTATTAATGTATAAATCGTAGGCTCTTTCTGTATAATGCAAATATTTTAGTTCGTTTTCCAGGCAATATGATCGGTTTTAATAGTTTTAGAATTTTTGTCTATCTACTGAACCGATTTTGATGGGACTTTCACTGTTAGTTTAGACTATATAATTTAAAAATATATGTATTGATTTTTTTACTGAATAGAAGTAAAAAGTTACTTTAATATCTATTTGAAATGAATACTAAATGTTAATTGATTACTTAAAAATATATTTAAGTGTATTTTTTTTTAAATAGTTTTTTATTTCTTATAGGTAATAAAGGATACCATAAAAACAATTTACAAGTATCCGACGAAAAATAACAACGATAAATATTAAGGATGCTTATAATTGGTCTCGAAAAAAAACTAAATAATGAACAAAAACTGTACTATAGATGAGATAAAAAGGGTATGTGTTTGATAAAAAAAAGAAACTATCTAGTAGAAGCATGGGTTGATTAAAGAAGAAGAAGAAAAAATTAAATGAATAAAATTACCTGAGACCAATAACAGGCACACCTGTAGACATATCTTCGACCAGCTCGGAGAGTACCAAAACAGTGGCATTCTGGGGGTATTGCAGCAGTCCTTGAACAACAGAAACGTTGCCGGGATGCGTGTGCACTTGAACGTGAGGTTTAACGTCGCCGTTCTCGTCAATGATCGCATCCTGGGAAAGATCCTCTCCTGATCCATTTTGAGCCGAATGGTTCCCTCCGTATATTTCTAACGTCCTATCGGGAGGGGCCGCCGTGTAAATGACCGTTTTATTCCCGTCCTCGTATATCAAATCGATCGGAGTGTGATGTTTATCATCCAGCGATGCGTACACTTCCGTTTTTACTTGGGGATGGCCGTAAGGTGGGAGGCCAGCGGCTAGTGTTTTCTGTTCGTATTCTTTCTGCAACTCGACAGCATTTACAGGCGTCATTGTTGCTAGCAGTGTGGGGGGACTCGGGGTGTCATCTATCACACCCATCGGCGAGTCTTTAGCTGGGGAGGCTTGAGGTGGTGGCGGTGAAACCAGCTGATTTGCATCGCCGGATTCCATCGATGAGGTATGATGATTCATGCTTTTCGAATTTTCGTCGATACTGCTACGTGTCATTTTCTTCTAATACGCCTTAATATTATATCTTATTTACTATTATTAAACTGAGTTCACTACTTCATAAAAATCACAAATAATCACGAATCACTGTTATATGTAGATATATAGATAGAGAGAGCAGGTTCAGTCTAGCGATTTTTAAACAACTTGCTTTTATTTATTTAAGTATTTAAGAAATTATGGCAATACTTTTCAATATTAGACTAAATAATACATATAACACGTTATATGCGTTTAAATTACAAATATTGCACTTGCATTTGCACAGCTTATTTTTAATCTAAGAGTAAGTTTGTTTACATTATGAGTAATTTTTTTTTTAATTTAATTTATGGCACAACGTTGCAATTGTTTGCTTTCATTTCTTCATATTTTGAACTGTTCTGAAAAGAAAAAGAAAAAAATATTATTAATAATACCATCAATTACAATATATTTGCACAATTAAAACAGTAATATTTTTTCTATTTGTTTATACCGACATAATACAGAAGGACTGTTTAAAAATCTAATATCGGATATTATAAAGAATTTGCTCTACGCTATCTACGAGGTATCAAATCATGGCAATAAATGTATACTAATGTAATTGCTATACATTTTATGAGGTACACTTGCCATCACTGCTTTTAGATCACTGATTTCTACTAAGGTCATTTATATACATATCTAGTGTTATATAATAATGATATATAAATAATAGAGCCACCAGGGCTCCCTTTTATCCCCCCAATAACGTCAAGAAAGTCGAGCAAATTCTTTATAATTAAATTAAATTAAATTTATTAAAGAAAACATAATTAATATTTTGTAAGAAAATGTATGAAATTGAGAGGGACTTGATTTTGAAAAATTGAAGAAAAAAAACGCGAGGAATTGCTATAGTATAATATATGTAAATAAATGCATGCATATATGTGAATATATAATTTCTACGACTAGCGTGTCAATTGGCTATAAACATTGATATCTGTTCGCTCGACTATTACGGCCCTGGAATCAAACGAAGCATAACTAATTGGCCAGTTCTCATAAACTTGTCCAACGTTACCAACAATTATTGAAATATTTTAAATGAAACAAAACATGAGACTTGACGCAAAAAAATATTATCTTATGTTACTGTAAATTTCATGCAAGGTAACTCTTTGTATTTATTATATAATTACATTTGTATTCAAACAATAGCAGTAAGTGAAAATAAACTACTTACTTTTATTCAAATGTCTGCAAAGACTCGGTTATGATATATTACTAATAACCATAGTAATAATAATATAGTTTATTCTCACTCAATCAACATTATAATCAGGGCCGTAACTACCACCGGGGAGTGCCTCGGAGCCCCCGAACGTAAGGGTATTTTTTTTTTTTTTTGAGTCCCACTCATTTTGTTTCAACACGAAGAAAAATTTTCAAAAACAAATTAGATAAAATTTTTATTGTTTAATGGAGAAAAAAAATTCAAAGGCATCATATTGTTTTTTATGCATTTATATTAAACATTTTTCGGAAAAAACGCTTAAAAATTGCTGCCCCCTAATCATGAACATTAAGAAGAAGGTGTAGATTAATTCAAAATTATCAGGATTGAAAATTTCCAGCGCAATCAAACAATTGAATTGTTTATTTCCTTATAACTACTGACCCATTGATTTTAGAAAAAGTTTTTCAACAAAAAATATTTCTCATGCCGTGTTTAGACCGAAAAAAAAACAAAAGTGCAATAAACCCTATGCATTTTTAAATACGGTGTGTTTTCAAACACCGTGTTGCTATTTTGTTGTCTTTGGTCTTCATCAGAATGAATTGTCACTAATTTATTTGGGGGGCTGATGGCACGGAACCCTAATTATACAAGTATTGCTTGCACTTTACCATTTTTTTATTTTTGCAATCCGATCAATAGAATTAGAGATATAAAATAATAGAAATATTTATCTATCTATAAAAAAATAGACGAATCTGAATCACATTAATCTATTCCTCTAAGTGTGTATTCTAACCTATGAATTATATCATAGCACTACCTCATCTAGCAACGCTAATCAACCAGATGAAAAAAAAACGGTTGAATTTATTGATCCCAATATAACAAACATATATAAATCATGAACAGTATGGAGTAAAGGTCATATCTAATGTTAAAAGTATAGATAGGAATCTCAGTAATAAAGAAAAAACAACAACCTAGACGATAGTGGCATTTAATCTGTGGGGGAAATTGAGATGTTACAATATGAAAAATTATTTTTTTAAATACGTAATTATAATATAGAAAATATGTAAATATTAATAATTAGGTCGACTATATGTACACAAATGTTGTATGCTACTGTATTTAAGGGTTGAGGGGTATAGGGTTATAAATATCATTGGCGTTTTATTTATTGTTTTACGATTATTAGTTATAAGTTCATGCTCCCAGAGAAGTTTTTGATAAATTTTATAATTATTGGATTGTTGGGAAAGGGTTAATAACAAATAACACTAGTAACTACATAAAACTTTTGACAGAAATTAGAAAATTACATATTGACCCCTACAATTTCAAATATCTAACTCTTATATTTTCATTTTTACAAGACTTGTCATAGAAGCTTTAAATTTCAAATAAAACAAATAATTTATTCATTATAATATTGGTGCAATCAAAATTTGGGGGATTATTTAAAAAAAAAGAAAACTAAATCGAGGGTAAATTCATAGACATAGAACATGGACCGCGCATTCTGTATTAACATAACGGTGTAACATTTCTCCGAAACAGTGAGAGAGATGTGGTGGCGTTTGGGATGTATCTATCTCTTTTTCTAATAAGGACAAGTATGTCCCAAACTAGATTCTATCTCTTTCTTTTGACTATGGGTATTTATTTTGAAAAAAAATCTAACAAATGAACTTTATTAAACTAGTAAAAAATCGCGCCTCTGTATTTAAAATTAAAGACACCACTGTCCAATAACATAATAATCATTTATATTGATACAGTTCGTAACTGCGTAGCAAATGAAGCAACGTATAAAGCGAATGAGAGATAGAAAAGTGAAAGGACATCATTCCAATGGTCACTTTATTTTTAGACTGTTGGCAGCAGCAAATGGCCGCCTCTGCAATCGATTCTAATAGACCCCGTGGGCGATTGGTGTACTAATCGGCTTTTATCATAACAGGGAGGGATGGATTCTATTCGACCGTATCAAATAACGTGTTATCTTATTTACATATTGTCATGAGTCCACTTTGACGACAAATTCATTTTTTATTTCTGCTCTATCTGAGAGCGTGGACGGTGACATTTAACACTCACAATCATTGATGCATGTCTCTCTTATGCCGTGTTTAGACCGAAAAAACAAAACAGCAACAACGTGTCTTTTTGACAAAAGTGCAATAAACCCTATGCATTTTCAAACAGCATGTTGCTGTTTTGTTTTCTTTGGTCTAAACACGGCATAACAGTTATATTATGAGACCATTCCACTGTAAAAAAAAATTTTTGCATTGTCGAAAAATATATACTAAATTTATTAAGTATGTGGGACTCAATTTGTTAAGGTATTTCTCGGCGAGTAACAAAGTTCGTTATATAAAGCTCAAATTTTGTAAATAACTAAAAAATGATTTTCATACCTGTAAGCAATGTCAAAATAAAATCAATTTTAACATTGCGAGAATAGGGATTGCGCTCACAATGTTTTGACAATACTTACAGAATATAATCTTTTTTTAGCTACACAGTATGTCTAAGATTTCGATTACACGCATAAAAAACGTTTATTTAAAACAAGACAAAATATTGTTTTCGAAACAGAGAATTTATTGTTTTCATATGATAATATCGCTTAAATTGCTTTAAAGAGAAACAATAATATTGTTGGATTACGCATACATTTTTAAATTAAGAAAATATCGTTTACGATATAAGGTACTGGCACCAGTTATGGCCGCTATAAGAGCAAGGTTTACAGTTTTTGTGATTGACGGTTTTTTTCTATAATTCAACATGAGACAAAAGATATAAAAGAAATAATCGTCAAATTTGAAACAATGTAAAGCAGTTGCTATGATAATATAATAATCAATAAATAAATTATACTAATAATTATTTTAAATGTCCGCCATTTTGACACCTATTGGCCGATTGTCATCAAATCAAGCTGTAAGACAGTTAAATATATATAGATTAATATTCAGAAATCGTAGTAATCAAATATCAACAAATATTTATAATTCAGTACATTTAATTTAAAAAATAGCCATTACTGGGGTCATATCAAGTACCTTATATGAAGCAAGGATTTTCTTGGACTAAGGATATTTTTTGTATAAGATTTTCGAAAAATTCTTATCAAAATCAGTTCAGAAACAAAAAAGGACTGTAAAACGACGTAATATGTAATATTGATAAAAATGTAGATTAGAAACATATACTTACACCAAAACTATTTTCTATTTGATAGATAGATACATTTACAAGACGAGATATGATATTGGTCTAATTTAAAGACATAAGGCATTTTAACGTTTCCTATCACAATCGCATACGGTATTAGAAAGCTAAGCCTTTATGATTAGTATTACGAAAAAGAACAAATTTACATTAGGTATTTCTAAAACGTCATTAGTTCACTCATAAAATATAGAATGGGTGACGAAACAATTCTGTAACCGTTTGACGTTAATATAAATAAGAATACACGAATGCCGATCATCTCATAAAAAAACATACCTAATATATTTCATCTATCCTAAACGGTATTTCTCGCTTTACGAGCAAATGTCGTATAGGCGAGAAATAAATGTATTATAATGTGCTCGTGTTCTAGAAATACTAGGAGGGGGGGTCAACTCAATTTAAACTTTTAAAAAACATATGCTTGGACATATTAAATGTCACTTTGACGTTTTAAATGTTATTTTGACGTTTTAAATGTCATTTTGATGTTTGCATAACTTTAGATTTAGATTGTATTTGTCAAAAAATTAAAAATATACGAAACAATAATCAGGTGCGTCTTAAGAAAAATTTCGAACTAATATTTTTTAGTAATATTGTATAAAAAATTAAATGGTTAACCAATTCCAGGCAATTTATTTAAACACTATCGGTTTTTATTTAAATTGTTTAATAAATTAACTACCTTTGGTGAATTTAGCTCGAGGAAGCACTGTGAATTTACTTGGCAGATGATTTTTTTATATGTAAAAACGCATTTTGTATTTTCTTATTCGTAACTTTGAATTTTAAACGGGAAGAGGGGGGGATTCAAAAGGTACTGGTTGTAGCTATTTTTTGTAAATATACATTATGTATATTTGGGCCTTATTTAAATATATTTATTTAATTGTTGATATTTTTATGATTATAAATCAGTAATAAATTTAAAACATTTTTTATGTCTATTGGCAATAGGCAACAGATGAAAGGTATCAAAATTAAAAATTGGGTTGTTATCTTTGACTTTTATGACTCAATATATATTTATTTATTTCACCATTCACTTCCTTAAACTTAAAAATACAGACCTACATGTCACATGTTTGCTCGAAATTTATTAATTGCTGTTACATATAAAAAACAGATTAAATAATATTTCTTCTAGTACGAATCGTCAAAAACATCTGAATATGAAACCCAAACGTAAAAAGTTGTCAATCGAAATACAGATAATGAAAATTATAAATGATTCAAATGCCTGGTCTTTATTTTTCTCCATTGAAAATAAATTAGTTGTCAGAACATCGATAAAATCATAAAACACTCGGCGAAAATTTTATTACTAAGGTATTATACTGTCAACGAAAAAAAAACAGTAAGATATTTTTGGTTGTCTGTATGCGGACAGAAATTTAATCGTTTTGTATATTTTTTGTCCTCCCCCCCCCCTCCACCCCGCACCATATTGACAAATGACATACGGTGCAAATATAAATCTCCTAACCATAAAAATTGTAAAAGTGTTTCAAAAGCAACGCTATCATCATCAGATGAATTGAAACTCGTGTAAGTCTAAATGCTTACATTTTTTATGATTAGGAGATTTGTATTTGATAATATCGATCCCTAATTATCGTAAGCGACAATTTTGCCAAAATTAAGTTAACGACGTTTAAGATTTATTCTAAAAAAGTAAGAAAGAGAACAATTTTATAGAGAATAATTATAAACCTTCGAATTATCATAAACGACAAAAAGCTAATTTGACAGAAGAAGGTATAACATTAAATTATATTTTAAACATTTTTCAATTTTAAGTAGGTATTTACAAAAAAATTGTCTTATTTTCAACTATTTAATCAGGTTTATTTATTACAAAATAACGTCGTTTACGATATAAAACCATCGCTTAAGATAATTTTGTGTTCAGAGCTCATAATTTAATTTTAAAAATCTCCAAAGATTTTGCCTACTTTTTTTAATTTCTAGAGAAACAATTATTATTTAGATGTGTATGGGGACAATAAGTATTTTTTTGTTTTTTTAATATTTTGCCGAGTTTGTTATGACTCACCCTGTATATGGAATATGATAACTTTACTACTACTGCTAAGATCGATTAAGAATGAATTTTATAAAAGAGTAAAATATGTATAAATAGAGTTTATGTTAATGACTTATTAATAAATAAAAATAATCCTGCAACAAGAAAAATACAAAATAGCATTAGCACCTTACATTTATATATGCATATTGCAATTGCTGGAAAAGCGGTTTAATAAAACTATATTTTTTTTTTTTTTATTAATTCCGATATAACACAGTTTCGTTATTTTATAAAATAGTTAATA